>CM060382.1:98359021-99834699 GCA_030545235.1 Helianthus tuberosus
GTATGTGTAGCTTATATTCTTGTTCCGGTGTGTACCTTGCGTTAAACGGATTACATTTAAGTATCGGTTAACGAATTGCTTTCAAATGAAAAAGTTTTTGAAAGCCCGAAATTTTGCACAAGGGTTACATGTTGGTTATGGTAAGTTCTTATTTGATCCGTTTCTTGATCTTTATTGGATAAGATCTAACATACTCTATGCTGCAGGAAAGATTCTACTTGTGAGCAGACCTGACAAACAATTTGCAGATGATACCGAACAGGTTGACATATTCAAATTCAGTTGAAGTTCGGGTATATATATATATATATGTGTGTGTGTGTGTGTGTGTGTGTATATATATATATATATGGGAAGGTTCATTGGGGAACACTAAAAAAATGGGGAACAGCGGGGAACCGACTCAAACGAACTCCGATTGGACTCATTCCAGCGGCGTTGGAACCGGCTCGTCAAACCTTAACTAGGATCTCTTAACCCTAAACCCTAAACTCTAACTCCTAAACTCTAAACCCTAAAGCTAAAAAAATAAGGCTAAAACCTAAGCTAAACCGTAAAATCTAAACTATAAACCCTAAAAGCTAAACCCTAAAGGCTAAACCTAAAGTTAAACCCTAAACCCTAAAGCTAAACCCTAAACCCTAAAAGCCAAACCATAATATATTTAGTGTTCAGGGGTTATGATTTAAGGTTTAGGGTTAAGAGATCCTAGTTAGGGTTCGACGAGCCGGTTCCAACGCCGTTGGAATGAGTCCAATCGGAGTTCGTTTGAGTCGGTTCCCCACTGTTCCCCACTTTTTTAGTGTTCCCTAATAAACCTCACTATATATATATATATATATATATAGGGAGCCGCTAGAATAAGAACCACCACGAGTTATGAGAACCGCGAGAACCAAGTGCCACGGAGGGCCGTTGACCACGAATTTTTTTTACACCTAGATCCGTATATTTTAAGACCGGTGTAAATTTTGGGTTCAAACGGCGCGCCCGAGGGGGTAGTTTTTTACGCCCAAAGTTTGGTAAAAAAAAAAAAAAAATTTAAAAAATTAAAAAAACCCAAACTTTGGGCGTAAAAAACTACCCCCTCGGGCGCGCCGTTTGAACCCAAAATTTACACCCGGCCTTAAAATATACGGATCTAGGTGTAAAAAAAATTTCGTGGTCAACGGCCCTCCGTGGCACTTGGTTCTCGCGGTTCTCATAACTCGTGGTGGTTCTCATTCTAGCGGCCCCCTATATATATATATATATAGGGGACCGCTAAATGAGAACCACCTCCAGTTGTAAGAACCGTGAGAACTTTTTGATCCGGGGCGAGTTGGACCAATTTTTTTTTTTCATAAACGTAGATGCTTGTATTATAAACACAACTGTAAAAAAAATTCAAAAAAAAATAAATGTCGTGTGTGTAGTTTTGAGCACCACAAGTTTGTGTTTATGGGTACCGTAAATTTTAATACGGTACCCATAAACACAAACTTGGGGTGCTCAAAACTACACACACGACATTTTTTTTTGAATTTTTTTTACAGTTGTGTTTATAATACATGCATCTACGTTTATGAAAAAAAAAATTGGTCCAACTCGCCCCGTACGGTGTAGTTCTCACGGTTCTTACAACTGGAGGTGGTTCTCATTTTAGCGGTCCCCTATGTGTATATATATATATATATGGCTGCTTAATGATGGGGTGTTATGCAGATTTGTTATTAGTTATCGACTTATCGGTTCATATATGTTTTGATGCATTGTTGTTGTTTAATTATTGTGTTGATCTATGTATCTGTTTAACATGTATGTTATGTGTCGTTCGAATTGATAGTGTGTGTTGTTAGAATTACTTTTGATCTGAATTGTGATGTATATTATTGATGGCTGTAAATGGATCTGATTGTGATTATTGTGCTAGGCCTATAAATCTTGTATGCTGGAAACGTGCGATTTGTCTGGAGTTCATGGAAGAGGTTAGACATGTGGAAACTTGTAACGGGTTTGAATTTAGAAATCAGTTGGTTCCAATGCCTATTGAAGTTTATCGTGTTCTTGTATGTTAACTATAGTTGAGACTTTTGATTTGTATTTCATGGATATTAATTTCTATTACAAGTTGATGTTCTGGAATATTATGATTAGACTGTGAACTCTGTCAATGGATCATTCTATATACCTGCTATTTTAAGGGTCATTCGTTGTTAAATACTATGTTATCATTATATTAGTTCTTTTGGAAGAACAGTGGTCTACACCATACATCGCCAAACATTGACATATTTAAACTTGCACTATGTAATGCGGAAGGAATTGTTCAGAAGCTGCCAATTTCATTGAAGCATTGACATATATAAACTTGGCTGTGAATTATTGTTTTAGGATCTGCATTCAACTGGTATATATGGTGTTTGGTCCTTTAGTATTAAAGGTTGGTGTGGTTTTAGTCACCAGTGTCAATAAAAGATAAGTTGAAGCATATCATAAAGTTTCATCTTATTCCTTGTGTAGAATCATGTGGTGAAGGTTGTATTTTAATAAATGAAGATGAAAGATTTATGGAACGCTATACCCCAACAATCAAGGATCCTGCATCAAGAAATGTTTCAAGATTTACGATCATGGAATATAGAACAATGTGTGCTCGATTGTCATTTATTTGTTATTTAAAAGATGTTTCCTTTTATCTGTTGTTTAAATGATGTTTCATTTTTTATGATCTATTTTAATTAAACCTTAAAAAATGTATAGTCATTCGTCGTTTAATAAAATATGGTATGTAAATTTTCTAAAAATCACTTGTGTTTTCAAACGGATTTTACAACTAGTTATTTATTTATAGAGTAAATTACTTTTTGAGTTCTTGTTTTTTAGTGGTTTTAATCATTTGAGTGCAAAATCAAAATTTTTAACGCACTGAGTCCCTAGACGTTTTTTTATAATTTTTTTAGTCCAACTTTTAACATTTTGAGTCCAATTTTTTTAACAAAATTGGACTCAAAACGTTATAAAATAAATAAAATTGGACTCAAAACGTTATAAAATAAGCGACTAAGAACTCAGAACGTTAAACTTTTTGATTTTAGCCTTAAGTGATTAAAATCACTAAAACACGTAAAATAAAAAAGTAATTACTCTTATTTATGATACACGTGAGCCTAAAAAACTAGTAATTATTGAAGTTGGAGTTGTAAAAAAGGGATCCGGACCCTTCTTCATTTAACATTTCATTTTGGCGCCTGCTTCTCCAGGAAGCTTTATTCATTATCACTCACTCTGCTCAACTCAAATCTTCTTCTTACATGAAGCTGCTGAACCTCCACCAACAATGGTACTACTGTCTCTACACTTTCTATTTCTTCATTATCTCCAACTTTTCATCATCCTTTTTACATTCTCATTTAGGTTTTCTGCTTCATATACTTTGCACTGCCAAATCAAACTGTAAAACCCTGTTGTACCTAGCTGTGTTTGGCCCTGTTTTCTGACCTTTTTTTTTTTTGGTTTATGTTGTTGACCTAATAGAATGTGTGTAAGTAAGTAAGTAAGTTAGAATTTTATGGTTTAGGTGAAAGTAAATGTGAAATATCTGAATAATGGATACAAACCCTAGAGAAATCTTATTTGGGATGTATACTACTAAACCCTAGAAAGAAAATGTTATTAAATGTATATAACAGTTTATTGCAGCAAACTTTAAATTTAGCTTACTAACCGTGTTTTTCGTTATTATTATTATTATTATTATACGAATAGTGATGAAAGAAAGTGATGACTTTGGGGATCTGTTTCTTGACATGATTTTAGGCTAAAGTGATTTATATGTTGTTTGTGTTAAGGTTGACTTTTGAAATTTTATTGCTTGTTACTGAGTGTTGATGCTTTTTCGCCTCAAACATGTATATTGGCATGATAATTTTTAGATGAAGGTAAGTGATTTATATATAATACATGGTTCGTGTAATGGTTGAATTTGATTGGTTTTTAATCGAGTGTTGATGCCTTTTCAGTTTTTAACTGGTGTTAGTATCAATTTAGATTGTTAAATGAAATTGTATTTTTTGATGTTTATATCCATATGCATTCATGTTAGTGTGTTTATGATTAGTTCAGCGTTTTAGATACGCATACCTCCATCCTTTTTAAGTGTGTTGATAGTTGAGTTGTGTCTTTCTTGTTATATTAATGTTTATGACTTTGTGTTTGTTGATTAAACTCGAGGAGCCGAACCTAGCAAATGTTTGTGTTATTTGCATTATCTGTTTACATGTTTATTGGTCGGCCATCATGGTGTCGATTAATGACCCTCTACATGTTTACATGTCAATTTCTATTTACAATTACATACTATCCTTTCACATTTTCATTTAAGTCTTAATCTTTCAAAAATGCAGAGTTTCAATACTAAATTCTCACTGCGTTCATTCCTTAAACAAGTAACAAAACTCACAGATAACCAAAAAGAGTCCATTGAAAGAGCAGGATTCGGCAACTTGTTGCGTATTCCAGATCATGTCTTAAGGAGGTCCCAGTTGGATCAACTGATGGAAAAATGGAGTTGTCAAAAACAAGCATTTATATTTCCTCCCGGAGAAATAACAATAACCCTTTTAGACGTTGCCTTAATCTTAGGACTACGCGTTATTGGTCAACCTGTGGTCCTAGAATTACTTGCTCCATTAACGAGCCTAGAGAAAGAATTTGGTGCTTCTGTTGTAAATAGGACAATTGGCCTTGAATTATTAAAAGAAAGGCTTGAGTCAGTTGGTGATAGGGATGATGAATCTTTTGTTCGGGTTTTTTTGTTATATTGTTTTGGAACGTTACTATTTCCAAGTGCTAACGGGAAGGTGGATTCGAGGTATCTTCATCTTCTTCAAGATGTGGATAATGTGAGTTCTTTTGCATGGGGTGCTGCTGTTCTTGAAGATCTCAATAATTGCTTGAGGCAAAGAAAAAGTAAAAAAACAAATAATATTGGCGGATGTCTTATTCTCCTTCAAGTAAGCTTCTATTTACTTTTAAATTAATTGATTTAATAATTTGAGACTAATATCATCGTACGCAGATATGGTGTTATGAGCATATTATTACCGGAAGGCCTAAATTACTGGATTACTCCACGTTTCCTCGTGTATGCCGATGGGAAAGCAGTGCAAGACAGTACGCAAAGTCTTCCCAATTCAATATCAATTTTGAGGAATTAGAGCATACTCAGGTATATGTCTCGCTTTCTTACTCTTATTTTCCAATTAAGGTGGCTATTTCGGCCCATTTACTCGGTTATGTTTCATCTCTAACTAGTAAAACTAAATAAGAAACCAAGTGTGTTTTTGATGTATAAACCTCTTACATCACTTATAATTAAAAAAACTGGATTATAACTAAATGACATAATAGTTATATATCAGAAGTTAAAAGTTGCGCTTACGGATATATATATTCAGATATTATGGAAGCTTGAACCGACGTCAGAGGAGATGGAGATTGATATGATCAGGGAGATCCCACAGGTTTGTTTCCTTACCTTCTACATCCAAAGTTTCCTTACCTTTGGTGGTCTCGCTCCTGACGCTCTGCGACTTTTGAATCGGGTTCAAAAAGTCGTTAATAGTAATTCTTCGTCGCTAAAGGTTTCAAACTTTGTATTTAGTAGAATTGGTTTTTTTATTCAAAAGGGGGTGGCGGCGCAACTTGTTGCCCGACTACCTGCCATTGCTTTGTAATTGCCCTTTTTCGCGTGGAATGATATGTTTTCCAATTTAAAAAAAAATATATTATTATTATTATTTTAATATTTGCCTTTTAAATTTCTACAAGGAATGGCATTTAAGAAGTGGACCTGGAACGGTTGAGCAGCCAATTGAAGTAGAGAACCAAAGTGCAATTAGAATGGGTACAAAGCACAATGAAGAAGTAGATGATGAAGAAGAAGAAGAAGAACCAATGAGTGGAGACGAATCCGCCATCTTCGTCACAAGTGATGTAAGTTTGATATTTTAGCCTTCTATTCCTTTCTCATCTGGTTGTCTATAGATGGAGCCAAGGTTTAAAAAAGCGGAAACGGCCTGGAGGCGTTTTCCTTTAGGGCGGGCCGAGGCGCAAGCCGCGAGGCATTATTAAAAGCGTGCACACACGCACATGCACACGTGCGCGCACACACACACACGAGACATGTTTTGGATGATAATCCAAGTAACGAATTGGTTAGTGGTGAGTTGAATGTCGTTCATGCATGCTAGGTCATTTATTGTGTGTTCTTGACTATTAGATGTTTTGCTAGACGTAGTGAACCGTAAGGATACAAATATTATAAAACCTAATTTAGAAATAAAAAAACATCATAAATAGTTCAACAAGCAAGGTTTAGCATAAAACAAACATCAATAAATAGTTCAACAACCTAAATTTGACATTTAAATATTATAGAACTCGTTTTCCTCCGCATCATCCTCAATGTTTTCATCAACCATATCTAGATTGCCATCTAGGAAAACATTGAGGATGAAAACTCGGGTCGGCTATCCACTCATCATTCGACAAAACCTCATCGGTAACCATCGGGTCCTCGTCATCTTTTAGAAACTTTTGCTTCAATTGTTTAGGGCACATTTACATCTCTGCTGTCCCAATGGATTAATCTGTAAGTTAAATATCATGACATGTATCCAAATTTTTGGCTTATTTATCTATTATTTTTTGCTTTTTAAATTTCTACAAGGAATGGCATTTAAGAAGTGGACCTGGAACGATTAAGCAGCCAATTGAAGTACAGAGCCAAAGCGCAATTAGGATGGGTACAAAGCACAATGAAGAAGTAGATGAAGAAGGACCAGTGAGTAGAGAAGAATCCATCCTCTTCGTCTTAAGTGATGTAAGTTTGATATTTTATCCTTCTATTCCTTGTCTATAGATGGAGCTTATTTGGCTCTAATGTCTGAAAATGTTTAAACATAGTTTTAATTTCTCCAAATTATGCGGGCTTGTTTGGGCCACAGACTGCAGTTAAAGCGGTCCAAAATCGAATAGCGGTCAAGGTCCGTTATATGATATATAGGTTATAGCGGTGGTATAGCGGTGATATAGCGGTAATTTTTATACCATGCATAATATATGTATTTTTATATATATATAAATATATCTTTGAAAAATATTAATAGTAATATCAAAATTCATAGTAATATCATTCCATTATCAAAAACCTGTTGCAAATCAAATACTAATAGTAACTTTGATGTATTTAAATTAAGAATTAACACAATCAAACACCGTTACTGCTATAACCGCTATAGTCCACCGCTATAGCGGTATTTAGCACCGCAAATAGCGGGACCGCTATAGGCCACCGCTATTTGGACCGCTACACACCCTTAGGTCCGCTAACCGCTATTGACTGCTTAGGCCACAGTTACATCCTCTGCTGTCCCATTGGACTAATATGTAAGTTAAATGTGGGCCGGGTAATGTGATTATAAATTTTCATGGGTTCTATTTCAATTATCTAGAGCTGATATACATATTTTGTTGATAGTAAGTTAGTTATCGAGGCAATATGAGAAAATCCAGCCATCCTAATGTCGAAACATATGTTATCGTCACATATTCGTGTTCTTTTTTTTATATATAAAAGTCGAGTATAGAGGGCAAAACGGGTTAGGTTTTGGTATATGTCAAAATCGCTAATATGTCAGATATACGTCGGCAATGTCAAGATGAGGAGTTAAAGTGTTTGATTCATCAATTTCAGCTAATTACACAACTCGTCCATTTTGCTACCTCTAAAGTCGTACAACTTGTATTTTTATTTGAAATTGCACTCGGCTTGTGTTTTTGCAAGGGTGAGGAGTCAAAGGAAATTGAAGAACTTCGAAAGGAAATTCTAGAATTGAAGACGATTATAGAAGAAAAGAAAGAAAACGAAGCTAAGATTCAAGCTGAGAATGAAGAACTCAAGAAAAGGGTTCAAGATGACGAATATATGTTGATGAAAATGGAAAAACATATTTCGGAGTTAGGAGTACTCTTATCAAAGTTAAGCATGCAGTAGTATATGGTCTGAATGCACCAGTAACCATTGGTGTTCTTATTTATCAACATCTTATATAATAAATTGTAAGCACATACTTTTACTTATATTGACAAACTGCTAAAAGCACAATGTTGATCTTGTATAATTAATTAAAAATCTTTAGAGAGATGAGTTATTTCATTTCATCTTTTTATGCCATTATTCTAACTCCTCAAATGTGAATCAATGAATAATGTGCATATGTATCATGTGATTAATATCATTTGACCTTCATGTATTCCTATACAAAAATCATATGTGATCTTGACCTTTTAGTTTGAACATTTTCTTCAAACTTGTAGAAGAAAGTCTATAATTTGTGTATAGATACATGGGGCAATTTGTAATTAACTACATGAATCAATCAGGAGATTCAACTCATAAGTGAATACCTACCTAAAACATTTATTTTATAACTTTGTATATTATGCATGAAAAGTAAACAAAAATCAATAATAATATTTCTAGACCCTCATAGACCTACTAAAAGCCTTGATAAACTTGAAATGTGGGATGCTTTCTTTTCTTCCTTCTTTCCTGCTGCCAAAGATGGGATTAAACAGCTTCTTCATGACCTTCTGAAACCGCAACCCACGGTGGCAACGCTGGCGGCCCCTCGCCTTGGATTCCGATGGCGGTGGCAATGGTGGTTGATGCCTAGGTGCAACAGGCTCAGAAAGACTCCTACTTAGAATGGCTTGATTTAATTGTACCTCAAATGAAAGCCTTTCAAACCTGTCCATTAATGTGCTTTGTTCATCACCAAATCTCTTCATAACCACTTCTATTTCTTCCATTCCCTTTGTTCCCATCTCTCACTCTTCGGTCTTCACTCACATCCTTATATATATATATATATATATATATATATATATATATATATATGTAAGATTAAATATATTATGTATTAATATTTAATCTAGTAGCCATATAATCATTTACATTATATAGATCAAAATATATAACAATCCTATTAAATAATTAGTTGGTAATTGTTGATGGACCATATTACCCTTATTAACTAATTAGGGTTTCCTCCTGGGTGCTTATATAAGGAGAATTATGTGGAGGTTAAGGGGTTAGACAGTTACACATTAGAAACACCCCATTAGTCATAACATCAATTCGACCTCCATCTCCATACCGATTCCCTTATCGGTTTTTCTTAGTCACCATCATCAGTCAGCACCCTAAGGAGGAACCAGACCAAGATGACAATCATGTCAAACCTTAATGGATGCGTCTCCATGCTGGATTCTCTGCTAACCTGTGCTGATGCAATCAAAGGTATGTTTTCATGTTTTCCTTTATGTTCAAACAGAACTGAACCAACAATATATATATATATAGAGAGAGAGAGAGAGAGACTTTTTTTTTTCCTGTATGAGTCTGTATGTAGCAGGATACCTTAATCAAGTGTGATGAAAGGTAGCAGCTTTAGTGGGTAATCTATGGTTTGAAGGAAGCCAAAGGGAAGAAAAGAATCTAATGCTAAATAAAAACAACATATATAGTTAATATATTTTTTTAAAGGACGGTTATTTAAATTTCCTTTTGATGAAATGAATTCTCATTTACTAGACCCGAATTGAAAGTCACCCGAGCCCAAATTAGACAATACCCGAATAACCTGAACCTAACTAATCCGAACCTTTTATAGGGCGGTTATGGGGTCACTTTTCCCAAGTCAAAAACCCGAACAAATGGCGGGGGTAATAAATTGTAAGGCTGGGAAACTACCTTTTTATTTTCTTGGGGATTCCGGTTGGGGCAAATATGAAAAGAATAAAATACTGGAAACCTATAATAGATAAATTTAATTCTAAGCTTTCATCCTGGAAGGCTAGATGTTTATCGATGGCGGGTAGAATTGTTTTAGCGAAAGCGGTTCTCTGGGCATTACCAAATTACGGGGCTGTTTGGTAGCCTCTGAATGGTCATTAAGAGGCTACCTCTCAATGGAACCATTAAGAATTTTACCAATGAGAAAGTAGAAGAATGTGACATGTGATGATTTACCATTCAGAGGTTATCTCTTAACCATTCAGACTTGAGGTTACCTCTTATTCATTCAGAGGTTTTAAACCATTAAGATGTAGTATCTGAATGGTCATTAAGAAGTTACCAAACAGCCCCTACTATTTATCTCTATTCCTAGCCCCCAAAAAAGTGATAAATGATCTTGAAGTAATCAGGATGGACTTCGTTTGGGGTAAAAAGAACGGGAAGTGCAAAATGAGATGAGTTGCATGGGGCAAAATGGTAAAAGAAAAAGGGTACGGGGGATTAGGGATAGGGGATATTAGGAGTGCAAACCTCGCTTTATAAGCGAAATGGTGGTGGAAGTTTAAAGAAAACCCGGGAGCTCTCTAGGTTAAAGTGGTTGAAGCCATCCATTCGAAGAAAAGGCCAGTTATGTTTATTTCTTCAAAAAATAAGTTATGTGGTACGTGGAAAGATGTTATTGGGGTAGACAAAGAGTTCACAAAGTTGAATTTGTCGTTAAGTAAAAATTTGATTGTAAAGCTGGGCAGTGGAAAAAATACAAAATTCTGGGTTGACATATGGGCTGGGGAAACAAATCTAAGGGACAGGTTCCCTGCTATTTTTGGTTTGGCAAAAGATAAAAACATACAGGTCTATGAACGTGCTACAAAAATTGGAGAAAGGCATGGCTAGCATTGGGAGTGGCTTCGTGGGCCAAAGAATGCTCAAGAATGGGCCCAATACCTGGAACTGTTAGGAGTATAAACGATTACAACATAAGTGAGAAGGAAGATTCATGGAGATGGAAACTGAAAAGAAAACGAATTACTTTCAGTCTCGATTCTTAGGAGTGAAATACATAGAAGAGAAGCGATAGAAGGCGATGTGGAATGAGCATTCTGGAATAAATGGGTGCCGCCAAAAGTCAATTTATTTGTTTGGAGGGCTGCAAAGAATCGTATCCCGGTAAACCAGAGTCGGCTCGTAAAGGGATTGCTTTAGAGAACGAAATGTGCTCGAGGTGTGGTGTAGAGGAGGAATTGGTAGAACATTTATTATTTAACTGCATACTAGCTCGTGCAACATGGTGGAACATTATGGTATGGTTAAAACTAATGGATCAGCAAGAGATTAACAACTGTGAAGACATTCTTCTGTGAGTGGAAGCATTTAAAGGATCGACAACGTGGAAGAATGTAATTATGGCTATTATAATGACAACGATGTGACAAATATGGAAATTGAGGAATTCACTTGAATTTAATGATTGCAATCTATCTGTATAGAACACGGTGGAAGAAATAAAGGAGAATTCGTTTATGTGGATAAAGGAAAGATCAAAGATAGCAGGTCTCGTTTGGGAGAGATGAATTTAATGTTAGAAATGTCATAATTTAATTGTTTGTTTCGCTCTTGTTTTTATTTTCTGTATTTATACCTTAGGTTTTTTCAGCTCCGCTGGCCCTTTTTCTGTAATCATAGAATTTTTGTCGTTTAAAAAAAACAAAAAAAAGAACATCTTTCCAAGAAGGTTAGCTGCTGTTGCTATGGTGCATTAAAAAAACAAAGTTGATTTTGCTGCTATGGTGCATTAAAAAAACGAAGTTGATTTTGCTCTCATTTCAACATCAAAAATCAAAATCATTAATACCACTTACTATACGAGTACTCACAAAGTACAACCATTTAATGGACCAACCTTTTTTTAATTTAATTTTATTCCCAGTTTAAAATTACGCTTTCGTCCTTCGTTTAAAAATACGTTTTTGCCCCCAGCTCAAAATAAAATTATAATTTTGCCCCTAGCTCAAAATTACGCTTTTGCCCTCGGTTCAAAAACTCATTTTTAATTTTGTTATCAGTTTAAAATTACGGTTTCACCCTTCGTTTAAAATTACGGTTTTGCCCCCAGTTCAAAATAAAATGTTGGTTTTCCCTCTACCTTAAAATTACGATTCTGCCCTCAGCTCAAAATTACGTTTTTGCCCACAGTTCAAAATAAAATTATGATTCCCCCCCCCCCCCCCCCCCGCAAGCTCAAAATTATGATTTTGCTTTCAGTTTAAAATTATGATTTCGCCTCCAGCTCAAAATATAATTACGATTTTGCCCTCTATACAGACATACATGTTATGAGAGAGAAATATTTGGTTTATTGCCCCGCAACGCGGGCGGGGCAAAAACTAGTATATACTACAAAACCTATGTAAGGGAATAGTGTTAGAGCGTTGCCTGACACTCTTTTATTGGCTCGTATAAAATATGATTTTACCCCCAATTAAAATTACGAATTTACCTCTGTTCAAAATTAAGTATTGCCATCGCTATAGTGCAAGGCTGTCGTCTGACACTTCCCCATTGACTTTAAGAAATTACAATTTTACCCCCAGTTAAAATTACGAATTTGCCCTTGCTCATAATTACAATTTTGTCCCGGTTCAAAACTATTTTATTGCCATCGCTTTAGTGTCAGGCTGCTCCTTGACACTACCCCATTGCTCGAACACATTACGTTTTTACCCCTAGTTAAAATAATGAATTTGCCCCTGCTCAAAATCACGATTTTGCACCGGTTAAAAATTACGGTATTGCCATCGCTTTAGCTTCAAACAAGTTACAATTTTTATCCCGTCTTTAAATTACACTCTTGCCATCTTTTTACTTTTTTTTTTACCAAAACTGTGGTAATATTTTGTTTTAATTGATTAACTCGATGTAATTTTTATTGTGATCGTGTTACGAGTAGTATGTACAGATAACCTGAAACACACACACACACATATATATATATATATATATATATATATATATATATATTATGAAACTGAAAAATATTCGGCTTCGCAACCAGCAAAACATAAACTAGTTTGTGTACCATCACAAAAGATCCAATAGGTCCCACCAATTGATATTCATTACGTGCCAACAAAGTGATGCAATACTTGACTTTCCGTCATCTCGGCTCACTTTAGTACCAACCCTTCACCCTATCGTTCTCTTCGCCTCCATCCAGCCCATACGTACCAAGCTCACGTTAGCATCAATCATCTCTCTCAAACAAATTAACAGTTGCAACAACAAACCCTAACAACAACAGTCATGAACACTGCAATCAACACTCCTACTATAACCAGCCCTAACCTTAGCGACCTATGCATAAACAGACCTCCAACGGCCACGTTTTGTCGGTTATCGCCGCTTCTCCGACCTCGTAGCTCCGGCGTACTCACGCTACCGGTTTCTGTCTCCGGTTATCCGAAAGGCTTACTCATCTCCGGTTCGAAGTTCCGGAACCGGCCGGTTTTCTCGTTTGCTGAGGATTCGGTGAGTTGAAATTTGGTTTGAAGTTATGGTAATTTAGTTTAGTGTTAGTTTCTCATTGTTTAGGAGAAATTTGTTGTTTAATGCTCTAGATTAGTAGTTATATTTGAACTAGTGTTAATTTGAATAGCAAGTAGTAGGTTGTTCAGCGGACCTTTGCTTGTGCTTGGTTCAATGGTTGTAAAACTAGTCGGCCGTTGGGTACCGACCAGACCAGCGATTAATCGGATTGAGATTTATATATGTAATATTTAGTTATATATAAATACACATTTGTATAAATAAATATTTTAAGTAGACAGATTTTAACCCTCCTCGGCCCATTTTTTAAGTATACAGTATTAATCGCCGAGTTTGGTTGGAAATTGCCCGGAATTTACAGGTTTTGGCCAGAATCTGGCTGGAATCACTGATTTTTGGACGGGCGACTAGGGCTGATCAAGGCTGACTACCGATTAATAGACAGATCAACGAAAAATTACAAAATGACCCGCCGACTAGTCCCGCTGTTAAGACCCTGCTTGGCTCTTTTACAATCCGAACGGAGCCGAAAATTGAGCGAGGATTTTTTGAGAGAGCGTTAAGCGGGAGCGGTTTGGACAGCCCTAGCAAGCAGTAGAGTCTGTAGAGACGGTCTTAGGTTGGTTTTAATTCTGAGTTGATATTTTTATGTGTGCCTACAAATCTACAATGTAGTAGGCCTGGTAAGAGATTATCTCACCGTTTGGGGAAAACCTGTTGTTTGATTCGCTAAATTGGTAATAAAAGTTGAAAATAATATTAATCTCATAGAAAGTGTAGAGACCCTTTTAGGTAGGTTTTACTACCGTATTAATATACGTATATGTTGTATATTTACAGTGCAGTAAGTATGGTATTAGATTGAAGTAATGACGTGCAGTTTCTTTTCTTAGGATGAGGGATGTTTGTTTATCTTGTGGTTGGGTTATATGAGGCTGGGGATAGGAAACATAGTTGTGTGCTCAAGTTGAGTTTTTGTTTGAAAATGAAATTTAGCAATGTTTATTTAGATTGAAAATTGAAAGAAAGAGAAACTAAATTTGAAAATGACTCAAGTGCTATTGGTTTATTTGATATTGTATTAAGATTTCATGTAGGCCTTAAAATATTTTGATGCTCTAGTGGTTAATGGGGGCGAATAGTATGTCGGTTGATGTTGTTGGATACATGGTCACACACTATAAAAGCACGTCTTATTTTTATGATGAGAAACACGAGTATTGAAATTACTCGTATGTTTACAGTACATTACAACACATGTCTACAAGATCTAACTAGTTAAAGAATCAAGAATTAATGGACAATACACGGTCAAACCGCAAATCGGTTGTGACTTATGAGTTATGAAGTTCTATAAACAAATCTAGATCGATACCAAAAGGTTCCACATAGACCAAGACCATATTATAGAGAGATGGCGTAAAAACGTGTGTGAGGTGGCGGAGGCCATATTATAGAAAGATGCTAGGTTAAAGAAGCATTTGGTGATCCCTGCCAGAGTATAACTACAGGAAAGGGAAGTTGTAAAGGTGGTCTCTACCTTGATTAGAAAAGTTTTAGATTTTTATTGATATTTATCTTATTTTTTTATTATTTAAAATTTGGGTGTTCAAGGAATAACATGCGCCTCAGATACGTGATGTGTGCGCCTTCGCCCCGTGCCTCGGCTTCGGGGACCCTATTAAACATAAGGGTAATCATGTTTCCTGTTTGCGTTTTTAGAAGCCTTCTGAAATTGAAATAGAAGAGGAAGCAAACCGTATTCAAGAACAAGCTCAAGAATCTGAAGAAGCCTGGAAACAAACTTTAGCCTCTTTCAAAGAACAAGCATTAAAAATGTTGAATATTTCCCAAGAAGCTTATGAAGTGTACTTAACAAAAGCTACAACAATACTGAAGGAGACCTCACATCAATTAAAGATCCAAGCTGATAAAGCGAGTGAGGATTTGAGTGTGATCGCTAAGGAACTTAGTGAAGAAGGTAAAGTGTATCTGTCTTCTGCTGCAGAGAACTCCCCTGCACCAGTGAAGGATATTGTGGAAACCTTTGCTTCTTCAGCTGATGACTTGAAAGATGTATCACAAGTGCTTGACTTTTATGTCGGTATTCCATATGGTAACGTTATTCTTTCATGCATCATAATCTGTCTGCAAATGTTTGATAGTTCCTTGACGTTGTTCACTTGTTCCTAAACTTTAGAGGTGGCAGTTTCACCACATTCACTGATTCAAGTATGATTACGAAACATACAAAAAAGATTAGCAAAGAGAAAACACGCCAAATGGGTGGAAGTCACCTAAGGTGTAAATGTAATGCATAAAACCACCAGTATCAACTTTTGATGTACTGTATTATTTTTTACAGGTGGGCTGCTTACTTTAGGTGGTTTCCTTTCTTTCATGATTACCGGAAGCATATCTGCAATTAGATTTGGTGTTATTCTTGGTGGAACTCTTCTGGGCCTGGCTGTCTATAGTCTACGATCATGGAAGAAAGGGGAATCGTCTGTTGTTGCTTTGAAAGGCCAAGCAGGTTGGTATAGTGTATTAATCTACTTTTGATTATATCTGGCTAATGTGCGTGATTTACTTTAAATGACGCATTGATCCCTGGTTATAACAATAGTATATTTGTGATCTGGTGTTTTCTAGTTGTTTTTGATGAAAAATAAAAGTAATGGCTAAGAGGTCAAGGGGGTTTTTGTTTTCAAAGCCAAGTGATGAGTTTTTAATTTTTTTTAATTTTTTGTTTCACATTTAAAAATAATTACAGGATTATATTCTTTATATAATCACTCATTCCCTGCCTTTTGATGTCTGAAATTTGAATTGATTTTACCAGTGATTATAATGTTTTGATTTTTGAATTGGATCTGTAGCTAAAGATGTGGCATATAAAAATCAGTTTTAATTTTTCTAGTCATGAAGTATTGTTAGTTGTAGCTAATCTGAGTTTGATGAAGAACTGTTAATTTTCAGCCATTGCTACAATATTGTTTTTGAGGGATCTACGCCTAGTGTTCTCGGTGAGTGACAAAGAATATATTACACTGATAATCAGTATCTATAAATGTGTGTACACAATCTACGTATAAACATAGATATGCTTGTGTGTTATGTCATGGCACTAACACACATCACATTTTCATTCTCTACAGAGACCTGCATTCACCAGATATATTACACTGATAATCAGGTTTGGAACATTTACTCGTATTTAACTCTAAAACATTCTGCATTACCATTTCCATTTTTTAGGATCATTTCCTGATAATAAATACTCTTCACCTTTATTTTCTTTAATTGCTCACTTTTTTTTTTATTATTTTGTTATATTGGGATCATAAAATTGTAAAATCCGAACAATCAAGTAGTTCACCCTCTTCTGCTAGAATGTTTAAGACTAGCATTCGAACACGCAATTTTAGGGTTCATGATGGTAATTTTATTATATTTTGTTTTGATTTTTATTGTGCAGCGGTGTGGCACTGGCGTTTTACATCTACAGAGTCACATACTCACGTGGACAGTCAACAGGAGGATCGAGTATTGAGAATGAAACTTAAAATTAGCTCTATGTTGCAAGGTCAGCATTTGATATGCATTCGTTCATTTTTTAACTGCTATAATTTCTTTCCAAATAAAAAGATCAACTCACATCATTTGTTAGATGTGCAGTTTCAAATTAGTTCTACGGGTTTTATGTTATGTCTAATGGGTAAACTGTAAAACTTGATTATAAATGGGACAGGTTCGGTAGGTTGAAAATAAACTAGTGCATTAAATGCTTACAACCTTTTAAGTGGCACGATTCACAAATATTATTGTAGTATTTTAAATGATATAGTTTCTGTATTTATATTTAGTATTTTAATTATTTGTAAATTTCAAGAGTGAAACTAAAATGCTTCTTGTAGAATGTAGATGTTGCCATTTCGACCCTTATACAAGTTTTAAACAAGTTGATTCATGTTATTCTTAATAATGGTTCAACTGGGTCAAAATTCAAACTTCTTTTGATAGTAAGAGATTAACTCATGTATGATTCATTTATCTCTAACCTGTACTAAAACGTATCCGTGTTGATCGTTACCCGACCCGTCCATTTTGCGACATCTAGTTTTTTATCTCATGTTTTATGACATAGGTTGAGCTTCTTATAAAATTGCGAGATCAACTAACTTGCGGGTTGAGAAACAATTTTTGTTCTTCTCTAGAATGTTAAGTACTCTTTAACAAATGGGACTCGGATCTTTGAGAAGAATAACATAGTGACTGGGTGGTTTTAGAGGTAGCAATTTCAACCCCTTTTATTGTAAAATGGTCGATGTGGTTTATTTATATAGGTTGAAAACCACATGAAGTTTATTTTTTAAGCAAACAACCTGTTAACGCTATATTCAAATATTTAGATTGTTACCGTAAAAGTTTAGTGTTTGTATACCCCTTTTGACTCAAACGTGTTATGACCTGTTACCCAAATCCACCTGACCCGCGCATCTTACTAATTCCAGTTCCACTTATTTATGTTTCAGGTAATAATGAATGACAATAATACACCACTGTCGGCTTCTATTGTTGTGTGTTTCCAGTGTAATGGAATCCGAGTTTCGACTTTGTTTCCTTCATGCTTTGAAAGGCGTCTACTCCTATTTTTATGTGTTCCCAATGTAACGGAATCCGGGTTTCGACTTTGTTTCCTTCATTTTTTGAAGGACATGAGTGATATGATATCGTATTTTGAAGGCAAATGTATGTTCCCTACATGTTTTTTTTCCGAAAACATTTCAGTTTCTTAATGTATTTAACCAAAGAAGAGTTGAGGATTGTAGCATCTAGTTTTTGTGACTTTATTATAATGCAAGGTTTGTTGGGGGTGTTTGGGTAAATGCTTATATAATTGCCCCTGCATATGGGATAATTTCATTTATTTGTTAACAGTCAGAATTAGTAATAACCCGGCTGTAATAATGAGCCGAGTCAACTCAATTTGATATTTACGAACGACCCAAAAACTGAGCATGTATTCGGCTTGCTGTAAGCTTGTGGTTTGATGAGTAGACCTTTTTTCTCAGTTTTGTGATATCTTTTTGTATGCTTTCTTTACCAAAGGCACAAATTGCAAACTGAAATGATTATAAGAGCTAAATGAGCTAGTTACTCGAGTCGAATCAACTCAAGTTTTTATACAAGCAAGCGAGCTATCTTTAGTTCTAGTTCGGATAGTTGTACAGTGAGGTTCGGAACAAGTCAACTAGAGTTTTATTAGCTAATTTTCAAGACTGGTTTATCTTGGCATTTTTAACTTCATAACTTATTTATGGGTAGTTTTGCAAGTGCTGATAAATATTTCATTTTAATAAATATACAGCTATGCATTGGGAATAGCTCAATGCCTCAATGGTGTTGGTGAGTTAGAGAAGGTGTAGGATAAGGATCATGTGAGAAGTAGTAGGCTAAATGAGAAACTTGAGAAGCATTCTGGACCACACATTTTCCCTAAGCAAAAAAATGCAAAAAAAAGGTGAAAAAATGCAAATTTTTTTTTTTTTTTTTGGAAAAATCGCAGCTTTTTCTTTAAGAATTAATTTTTTTTTTTTATTTATACACATGTGTATATTGTTAATCTTTTAACTATACATATATGTATATTGTCCATTATACATATATGTATATACATGTTTAAAATTGAAAAATAAGTGTTATTTAGGGTTTAGCATTAGTATTTAGGGTTTAGGGTTTAGCTTTATGGTTTAGGGTTTAGCTTTAGGGTTTAGCATTAGGGTTTAGCATTAGGGTTTAGGGTTTAGCATTAGGGTTTAGCTTTTGGGTTTAGCATTAGGGTTTAGCTTTTGGGTTTAGCTTTAACTTTTGGGTTTAGCTTTATCTTTAGGGTTTGTATTAGGGTTTAGCTTTAGTGTTTAGTTTTAGCTTTTGGGTTTAGCATTAGGGTTTAGCTTTAGGGTTTAGAATTAGGGTTTAGCTTTAGGGTTTAGCATTAGGGTTTAGCTTTAGGGTTTAGAGTTTAGGGTTTAGAATTAAGGTTTAGCTTTAGTGTTTATGGTTTAAGATTAACAATATACACATTTTTTCAATTTTAAACATGTATATACATATATGTATAGTTAAAAGATTAACAATATACACATGTGTATAAATCCAAATTTTTTTTTTAATCCTTAAAGAAAAAGCTGCGATTTTTCAAAAAAAAAAAAAAAAAAAAAAAAAAATTGCATTTTTTTTGCATTTTTTGCTTAAGGAAAATGTGTGGTCCAGATTGCTTCTCAAGTTTCTCAAATAGGGTGGACTTCTCTTAGGATCCCTACCCTATATATATATATATATATATATATATATACAGCTGTAATTAGTTATTAATAAGGGAATATCAAAAGTAAATAATTGCTAACAAGATTACCAAACTTAACACACTGCTCTATAGAGTTGGTATAATTTGTCTCCTTATGATTTGGCACCAGATGGTGCAATGATACCCTCCATTCTGATCCTGTATTATGCCTCTCTAAGATTACCAAACTTAACACACTATCCCCATTCTGTAAGTTGACTGTGTGTTGACCGTTACATGAAAGGGTAAAACAGTAATTTCCCTTTCCCAAACTTCTCAACCACTCTTTTTACACCTCCTATGCCTTATCTTCTTCACTATCTGACACCCTCTCATTTACTTTCACACACACAAACACCGGCAAGTGAAGAACCACTGCCTCATCACCACGGCATATATGTTATTTAGTTACTTTAACTTCGTAAATTTATACAAAATATAATTTGCATATTGTATTTCCATTTTAGGCAATGTATTATTGTTTAATATAAAAGAACTTGTTTCATCTGGAATGGTGGTGGCCGGGCCATTAGCGGCATCTGCGTTCGCAAGCATGGATGACCTTTTGCCATTGGTTTATCAGGATAATCGGACTTTTGCTGGTCGTTAAAAAAAGCAGCTTGTTTCAAACTATTGCATAACTAAGATTTTATTTTTAACACTTCCATCTAACCTTACACTTGCAACCATTCGAACTGTCACTTTTGTAAGAACCAAACACCATACCACCACATTAGGATTCTATTTTGGTGCCACAACCAGCTTTAAAAATCGGTTTCTAAAATCCCCAAATATGCATTTAATTTACTTTATACCAAAACTACAAAAACAAATACTAAATTTGTAGCATCACCCACAAAGATTAAAATGGTTTTATTATGACATGCTAACATAAATAAAGAACCTCAATCACAAATATCTTTAGTCTAACTCGAGCAGCCTTGGAAAATCATGACCGTCGTTGGAACATATACATAGATAAGTCGAACAAACAAAACACGACCATTAAATTAAAGAAAGGTCGGTCGTGGGTCTCTAAACCTGTTTGTATCTTGTTACACATTCCCACGAGTCCCGTGAACTTCAATCTCGGCCTGATTGTCCAACGGCATGTACTGTGCCATGATAGCCCGGATCTCGGAATCCATGTATGTCTGCACATTATAAATCATCAAAAAATGGAAAAAAAAATTCATAAGTAAACGGGTCGAATGAGGGAATTGTTGCTTACCCGGACCCTGTACTTGTAGAAGGAATATCCTGCGGCTCCAGTAGCTGCCAGACCGAGAATAATGACCCACACGAATCCCCAACTGACTTCTGATTTACCATCTTTACCTAAACACATTAACGTATGAATACACCGTCGTACATAACATATATTATTAATTATTAATTACAAATTTCAAAATCAGAATATAAAACTCACTTATACAAGTGTCGTGTTCTCGCATGTAGAGCAAATTACCACGGCAGCTACACTCATAACTACCCCATGTATTCTTGCATTTGCACTCGGAACACTGACACGCTGTCTTCTCTTTGCATTCATCAACATCTGAAATATATGCATGCATATGTTAGCCCATCGGACACACATGAGTAAATGTTTTACTTTTTTACTAAAGCACACCTTCACAACTGTTAACTCCATCTCCTTTGAACCCCGGTGGACACTTGCAACCTTTTGTATGGTCATCCTGGAAAACAAAATAAAGTTGTTATAACCATAAGGTGGTTTTAATACAAAAAAAAAAAAAAACCGTAAATAACATGTCTTCGTCTATGCATATACGAGGGTTCAATTCAATGCAGAACCATAATCATGCAAGAAGCGATCTGGAACATTCATTTATTTGTGTATTGTCTAAGATTCTAATGTGACTATTAAAATACAACATGGTTATATTAATTTACTTAATTTGATATAAGCATACATGCAAATGAATTTATGTGTATTCATATATTATAAACATCTACAAATGTGTAAATTCACTATAATTTTTTAATTCACACATGTGTACGAAGCTTGTTATGAAGATGAGAATGTAAGAAAATTAATTAATTAGAGAGAGAAATCATTTAATCATTTACAATAATACCCTTTTCATTTAATATTTAATAAACGCCCCGATTGCGGTATGCTCATATAATGTATATATGTGTGGGCGCTCGGGGGCAAAAGTGAAAGTGCACTAATTTTAACGTTATTTTACTAATTTCGTGAAAATAACGTTAAAAGAGAGGGATGGTTAATCATGCATCATGTGGTGGCGTTGATAGCCGAAAAACAAGGGGGTACATGCACTAATCGGCGTTGTCTCAATTGCTGAGTGTTATGTGCCTTACGTCCAAGGCTTGATGCAAGACTACAATCGAGCCGGGGGTCTCATTGGAAGCAGCCTCTCTATTCCTACGGGGTAGAGGTAAGGCTGTCTACATCTCACCCTCCTCAGACCCTACCTTAGCTTTGCTATTGGTGGGATATACTGAGCATGATGAGTTGATGATGATTTAATATTTAATAATAAATGAACGGTTCAGATTAGTTCTTATTGAACTTGAAAATACATGGTTCTGCATTGAACCCTCTCCCAAATATAATAGGGTTCAATGCAGGTCCATAATATATATAAGGGTAGAGATCTATGCAGAACACACTATATACCGCGAGAACACGTAGAACAAAATGCATCATTCATTCTTCTAATCTTAAAAAAATATAAACGAAAACAAAATGGTATAAATGTAAATGTCACGTTCTCACCCATCTCTCCGAAATTTAGACAAAAATATATGAACAAACTAGTTTAATTGTTTGTTAAGGTATATAAATTCTAACCTACACTTGTAGGTCATATTACCTACACATGTGTAGGTATACGGTACAAAAAAAGGGGAACAAATTAGTTTTGATGGTTTTTATGTACATAACTTATGTATGTGTATGTAAAAAGCATAAATTCCAAAAATATGAACCATTGATCAAAAAGTTAAATAGTTTAGATTTGTTCTTATTGTTCTTGAAATAACTTAAGTGTTCCGTAATGACCCTCACCCTGTACATATATAGGGTGAGGACCATTACAAAACACTAAATACATAGTCTGTGTGTGTGTGTTAGAGAGAGAGAGAGAGAGAGAGAGAGAGAGAGAGAGCACTAACAATACAAGCAGAGTAGGTTCTGCCCAGTTTGCTGCCTTTCCAACAGCCTCCATTGTTAACTTCACACCGTAGTGCTCCAGAAGCTGCAAAATACCAAATGAAAAAAAAACATCATTTTTTTTCAGTTATGACATAATCACTTTCAAAATTATTGCAATAGACAGAAAGATTAAAAAAAATATATATACCTTCACAGTGTTTATACCCATCGCCAACAAACTTTACACCCTGCACAACCGGGCATTCACAAACTCTCCCTCGAAAAGTATCCTATAACACCAAGATTCGATTAGATACCAACCACAATAAAATAAAAAAAGCATAACGCGGATGCGCGTAATAGTACCCTGCATGCTGTAACATTAGCAGCTTTGTCCGTCCAACACCCACCATTGTTGTCTAAACACTCGTTTGTTTGTATTTCTGTATACAACATAACCCAAGGTGTATCAACAAATATACCCACAGCGTATTTAAGCCACATCATTCATATATTAACAAGAAATTAATTATACTGACCATCAGTCAAACATACGGCTGGCTCGGTGGTCTCTTCGAATCCAGAGCAAATGGCCTTCAGAACTGCTTGTTTTGCAAGCTTACCTGAAACAATCGAAATAATTTATGATGAACGGCGCTCCCGAAAAAACGCACGCACACGATACTTTCGGTTCCGGACTACATAACATACCTCTATATTGTCTGTTGTTTATGACGAGCGTCGGCAGTATTGTTACATCTCCACGTGAACCTTTGCCTATCTGCAGAATTACATGATTACCCACCATCAGATGTCGAAACAACAAAATCAACCTCAATATATTGCGCTCAGTGACTCGGGTTGTATGAATTGTAATATGAGTTTGTTACAATTCATGGTCGATAGATAGATACCTGTGTTTCTTGCTCAGCCTTAAGGACTGCGTTATCGGTATCTGCTTCTGTGTCACCAACACATTCATCGATTTTCTTCAAATCAATGCCTGAACATGATAACACAATATCAATCACTCAAATCACCTTTTTTAATTTGTCATTTTTTCAATATTATCGGACTAGCGATAATATAGAATGTTCAATGAACTCACCAAGTGACTTAATAACTTCATCTGCACACTCTTTAGTGTACTTCTTATCCTTCATCGGGCACCGGATAGAAAAATCCGTCACATAATCCCACCAAAGCCAAGGCTTCCCGGTCTCATTAGCCACTTTATAAAAGCAAGCCTGCCGTAAATTTTGAACCACGACATCCTTCCCATCATACCCTTTACTAAAATCTTGCTCGGGATCCGGAGCACAATATCTTCCATGATTAATACATTGCGATTTGCACTGTTTGCTCAACGTGAACGCCTCAGGGCAATACCACGTGATATAATGCGGTGTAAACTGCGTGTACCCTTTTTTCTCGAGGATTTGAGCCGCCCCTTTAAAGTCTTTGACAAAATTGATTTGACTATCGCACTTGGTCCCACACTCGTCATTGCTGTTGGTCCAAAACTCGTACTCGACACGTTCATCGGGGTGAGGAAGAGCTTCCGTCCAATCGAGTTTTATATTTACCATTTCACCCTTGTTTAACGCTTTCTTTATTGAATCACCGAGTGACTTGCTGATGAGAGCAGAAGGGATGGAAATGTTTTGCAAGTAATCTGCGGACGCGCTCTCTGCTTCGGGCATGTCCATCGTGATCAACGGCTCGGGTCTATCGTCTGCAACGAGAATAGCGGCAGCTCCGGCTTTTTGCGCGTTCCATGCCTTTAATGTGAAGTAACAATCTGCAATATCAACAAATTAGTATAGTTAAACCGGCACTACAAGAAAATACAAACTACAAAGGCTCGTTTCGCACTAATAAGTTTTGAGAGTTTGTAAGAACTTTTCATTATTCTTACTGTATAGGGTTGCAATTATCCGATTTGGAGGGACAGCCGATAAAATGTAAGAATATTTATTAATAAAGATTTAGATTTACTCATTTACATAACACTTCCTACTTCAAAATGGCAATCATAATTGTTCTTTTTTTTTTGTCCAAAATAGCTCATTCTTGCAAGCCATAAGTGTTCATTTTTTTGGCATTTTGCGAAAAATAAGATCAATTTACATGTAAACGGGCGACTACGACACTTTGAATTAGCAATCACTACTTACATAAGGACCATCAATTTGATACAGTTTGGATTTCAAGATGATCCGAGAGAGTACAAAAACGAATCCGGAGAACAAAATTTGACCACAAATGAAAAGTCAAAATAGTTTACGCTTTCGATGAGCAACTCTACATTTTCCTTCAATTATTTGACCAAAAATAGTCGAAAAAATCAGTTTTTAGGCACATCCAAACACCAGCAAACACTAGTACCAAACTAATTAGGCCAATTTCAGAACACCTTTTTAAGGTTTTTAACCATCTTTAGATTGGTATCTTATCATACAACAAACCCTTTAATAGCAACACAAAACTATAACTAACAAACTAGAACCAACTAATCAATAATTCAATCGAATCGATAAAAAACGATTACCGCCGCGATCAAGAAGCACGAAAAGGGGCAAACCACCAGCCGGTTCCGATTTCAACGACGAATCAAAGCTTTGACACGCCTTTTGATTCGATTTCGGGTACTTAACAACACCAGTCAATGTTCCTCCATACTGAGGCACACCAAAATTACCAATTGCACATTCATACACATCTTTCAAATGATCAGGTGACGTCACCCTCAAACTGTTTTTCTCAACCACAAATCTACCCAAACATGGTCCACACAACAACCAAAAACAAACCCAAATCACAAACCCTGATTTTCCCAGTTTCATAGTTGCAATTTTGGTCAAAGTTGACCAATAGAAACTGACCCAGATCAGAAAAACAAATCAAGATTGTTTTTTGGTGAAACCCCAGTAATAAAGATCAAAACTTTATGAGATTTATCAAAGTTTTTGGATCAAAGTGATGGGGTTTGACTTAAAGGTTGTGTAACTGATAAAGGGTATCGATACAATTGAAGAGGGTACGTGTTATATTGGATGATACATACAGAATCTGAAGCTATATTTAGAACAAGTGTTGCATAAAGAGAATTGTGCAGATATAAGATGGAGAGAGAGAGAGAGAGAGACTTGTGCAATGAAACAAGATAGAGATCTAAAATGGGTCCTTGAATTGCTGAAGTCTTTGTTGATTTAGTTAATTATTAATTAGTTAATTAACCTACAAGTAAACGTGGGATCTTTTTTATGTTAAAAATTGTAAAGATAAGATTGTGAAATTATATGCAATTTTCATGTGTATAAAAGAATATGTGCGTGTTAATAAAATAATAAGTTTGAAAGATAAGTTTTGTAATGTATTGTTGTAAACTAGTGAGATTCTCGCGCTTTGCGACGGGCATACGAACGGTATCGGTTTAGTTTGTAAATATCTCACGGTATTGGCTTGTTTCTTATAGAAACCAAAAGAGATACGCTTAAAAGGATATCGACACGTGCTTTGCATCCATCGAAAATTATAGAAACAATATACTGATACCGGTACCGATTTTGTTCAGGCGAGACATCGGTTTGGTCACTTGCAATCGCTATAGCATACGGTACTAAAAATACTCTATTGTCAATACAACTTTATTTTCAATCACTTTTATATTGTCACATCGAGAAAACTATAAAAAACGAATACGACACAGATGCCTATATAATTCAAACAATATTGGTTCGGTTCTTCACACTAAAGAACAAAAAAAATCAACTACATTTACCCATTCGATTAAATTTTTTATTGAATCGTAGATCAAAATAAGAATGTTGCAACGGTGTATTCAAAATTTTATATTATGTTAACCAGATAACAAAAAAGGTAAACACTTTAACTGTATATAAAAAAACTCAATGAATATTCGCCATGTCGAGAAAACCGTAAAACTAAATACAACACCGGTATCAATGTTCGCTCGAATAAAAAAATTATCGAATTATAGATAAAAATAAATATGTCGCAATGTTATTTCGAAAGTTTAGCAAACGTCATATTATATTACTCAAATAACCAAAGGGGTAAACGACTTATAAAACGTCTTATTATATTGCTTAAATACGGAAAAAGGTAAACGACATCATTTTATATTACTGTGTACAACTCAATTTCAAATATAATTTATGTCTAAAGGTAAATAAAAGGTAAACGATTGTGTACAATTCGTAATTTTATAAAATATCGTATTTTTTAAGTTAGAAGCGAAAAACGAAATACATCCAAAAGGAATTATAACAATAAAATATTATAATAGTTATATTAAAAAAAATTATAAAAAAACAAAAAGCATACTCTATTTTAACAATTTATTAAAAGAATAATTAAGAAAACAAAATTAAAAGTTAAAATATAAAAATATTTTATTTGTTCAAATGTACTATAAATATAGTACTGTTCATGTCCTTTATAAATGTAACGTATAAGGCCACATGGGGCACTCCGTTGTTTTTCCGTGATGATACATATATAACGCGTGATGGCACAATTATTCCACCGCCACTGTAACATCAACGCGTGATAGAATAACGAAAACACGTTTCCGTGATTTTTTTCACGGCGTGATATATGTTAGTTGTGAGGGTAGTTGTTGGTTGGGGGGAAATTGTTGGGTGTGGTGGTGAGTGATGACCACCCCCCACTAAAAAAGGTTGTGAGTGATGGAAAAATGGTTGCTGACATGGCGGAACATGATTGAATATTGTGAGTGATGAAATTCTATCACTAGTGACCACCCCCTCCCCTAAGAATATGGAATTTAAGGGAATCAAAATTGGAAATTTTATAAAATATAAAGATGATTTTTTACAAGATAGGAGCATTCTTTATTCTTTAATTGTTTAAAATGTGAACATTAAAATTTAATCTAAGCAAAATTCACTCGGTAGATTTTATATTCGCTTAATTATTTCATTGTGTTTAATTTTATGAAAAAGAGTGCATGTGATGAATGTGTGTTAGGCCAATGTCTAAAAAGAGTAATTGGAGAACAACATGCACATGCATGAAAAATACTAAACTTAAGTTGTAAGGAAATAAGAACATCAAAAGTTCACAAGATATATTATCAACTAGACTAGGAGTTGGCTGTAAAGTCTAAATTCCTTAAAAAATTAAAAAAAATCATAAAACACCATAATGTTAATCATAAAATACACAAAAAAAACCCCACAAATAACATAATAAAGATTACTAAAACATAATATATGTAGGTTTTGTGTTGTGTTTTGAATGATATAATATTTTAATTTTATTCTAGTCACTAAATATCATCTTGGTCTAATAACTGTTAGGAGCTGTTTGACAACATCTGAATGGTTAAGTGCTGAACCAGTAAGAGGTCCGAACCATTAAGTGCTGAACAAATAAGAGGTCTGAACCATTAAGAGTCTGTATAATGCTTAACCGTTCAGAGGCAAATGTCTGATCAATTCAGATTAGAGGTCTTAACCATTCAGACTCTGTATAAATATTAACCATTCAGAGGCAAATGCCTGAACTATTCAGACATCTGCTCGTGAAACAAACAGTCTGAACCATTAAGAGCCTCATTAAGAGGTAAACAACCAGCCCCTTAATCTCTGTTACAATCATATAATTATTTCTCACTTTTG
The DNA here is from genome assembly GCA_030545235.1 of Helianthus tuberosus. Classification (NCBI taxonomy): domain Eukaryota; kingdom Viridiplantae; phylum Streptophyta; class Magnoliopsida; order Asterales; family Asteraceae; genus Helianthus; species Helianthus tuberosus. Next base: position 98,387,572 of record CM060382.1, read on the forward strand.
GGTCTAGTCTAGTTGGTTTCGACCCACACCAATCAAGTCCATTAGAGTTTGACCCAACTCTACAAAACCCACATTAGAGGAACTCTTTCTGGTCATCTCACCATACTATCTATACACTTACTGATACACATACTATGGACCTTCTAAAGGGTTTCTTGCAATACTGTAGCTCCCGAAGACAACATATGACATAATTAACCGGTTAGTGGTTAATTTTAACCGCCGGTTAGTAACCGGTTATAAATATTTAGCATAGGAACCGGTTATTAACCGGTAGACCAAAAAAATCAAAAAAAGGCAAAATAACCGGTTAAAGTAACTAACCGGACCGGTTTGTGCACCTCTACTCAAAACTACGGATCAGATCCTTGTACGTTCGTCTTCCTTATATTCGGGTTTCGGGTTTCCTCAAGAGGGTACCCATCGAGGGGGAGAAACACAAGACGGAACAATCCTCGACGAACATGACGTGAGAGAGGAGAGGGGAAGAGTCATTTTAATAAACAAAAAAAATGTGGAGACGACATATAGATGACACAAACTGAAAAGTCCTTCAATCTACCAACAAGAAGAAATATTAATTACACCAAATTTCTTAAATTAATCAGATTCATTTCTAACATCAAACTAATGCAAAAACACAAGTCAGTCACACAACTGTCATACTCAAGAAATAGAGTATCCCCTCCTCCTACTAGACGATCTCGACTTCCTCCCGGCCCCGGGCTTATGTTGATTACCATTCGCTGGACCCGCAAACATTCCAAATTTCTTCGATATCAAAGTCAAAAACGTCTTCCCGTTCCCGGACTTATCCATCATCCCTTGCTTCATGCAAACTTGTTCTTTCTCCAGGTCACTTAGCCTTACTCGCATTCTCGAAATCTCCAACTTCAGGTCGCGGTTCTCTCTTCTCAGAGACGCGTATGTGTCACGTGGAGACATGGGTGCACTCGGTGCACCACTGCTGCAGATCTTTTGTGACATGTAGCCGGACAGAGCTGAAGGTCCGGTAATGGTGATGGCGGACTTTAGACGAAGCTGTTCATAGTAGAGTACCCGGATAGCCATGTGGGCTGGGAGACGGTCGTTTTGTGCTGCGTGGTTACATGCTTCTTGAGATAGCTTTTCACAGTCTATGAACTTGCAAATTTTCTTGCGCACGTGTTCTGTCAGCATTGGATGTGCCTATTCCATCATAACAATGTTAGTTAGCGGTGTACGTTCAAATCATCAAACTCTTAAACGGTCAAAACGGACAATATTTTTTGGCACGCGCTTAAATGGGTAGGGTTGGGTTGAAACACTTTCTATCTATGCTTTATGTTGAATAACTAGTGTGTCAAATATGATCACAAAAATATTAATAACAATAATAAAAGAACTTTTTTAATAAAACATTTTAGTAGGTTGTATGCATTCACAATTAACTTTGGGCCACTTTTGACAGTTTGACCAGTTTTCATTTACATTTGAGTTTTACCTAGTTGACCCGTTAGAGATAAAATATAACCCAGATCAACCCATTTGTAACTTATACTTAAATGGGTTGAATGTGCCACCTCAACCATACTGAATGGAACTATACTGAACCGCAAACATTCCTTGTAAACCATATTTTTACCAAAAAGAAAAGATGAATACGTGCTAGAAGTTACCTTCAGATAGATATCGACAGCTCTATAAAGTCCATCATCGATAACCCGAGCATAATCAGGCAGTACTTCAATCATAGCAATAAACTTCTGAAAACTCAAGTACGGATCAGGAGCAATTTCCGCTAGATATGCATCAACAAGCTGTCCAACTTTTAACAACGAACTGTGGCTAGGAGAACCCATATCGCCTTCTGATTCATACCCACAATCTTCTTCATCTTCCTGCTCGATTATTTGGAGGAAATGTACTAGTATTCTATGGATAGTGTCAACGTCAAACAACGAATCGCCATTCTGACCAGACGGTATGAGCAGATCATCAAGCGAAACCATTTCTAATCTAGCGGCAATTCGTCTCTCGAGAGCAAGCCGACAAGCGAAACTCGAATCCACCATGATCGCCATTCTTAACATCCCGAAAAGAAAATCGATCGCGATAGACGAACATTTTTCAGTTGGTAGTAAACTTACAAGCGTTTCCACAATCACCCTTTGACTGTCTTCCACCGTAGCAGGGGTTGTTCTTGCGGGATTCCAAATTCGAGACTTTCCGATACCCTTTAACGATGATTGAGCATAATGCATTATAGATGCAATCACACTATCCTGTCGAATGCCTCTACTTACCATAACCGAAATAACGCGCTGATAAAGATCGATTTTTAGACCGGAAAGATCTTCGATCCACCATTCGAGACACCTACCCTTTGCATCTATACGCCCACTGTCGCATTCTAAACGCGATAAACCCTCCACCAGTTGTTCCTTACAAGCGTTTTTGGCAATTGCTTCAACACATTTGTCGATAATCCCCAAACTATCTGCTAAGGGCAGTATCGTCTCACATGAACATAGAACTTGTACTGATTTCTCAAGACTTGTCGTTACGACCTCGTTTAGATAGGTTTCGGTGCGTGTAAGTAGGTTATCGTCTCGGTAATCTTCGGTCATTTCCAGGTACTCAGCGGCACAATGGAGATGGGCTATATTTTCAGTTGTGATCTCGAAGTTCATACCATAACAGAACTTTGCAGCAAGTTCGAATGCCTCAGGTCCGCCTGGGAAGTTGGTGAGGTCCAACTTTGATAGATTTGGATCCTTGGCTTCCGCCACCATTTTACGTATTTTTCCACTTTGTGATACTAGAGGGAACTTGTGGAGTAGAAAAGAGACATCATCAATGGTGATAGTAATGTCCCCAGCCATATCTGAAAAGATTCTGCACACAGGTATATAGCGGTTTTAATATGTTGTATAAACTATGTGGATGAACAAATATGCAAAATAATTAGGGGTGCTAAACGGGTTGTGTTTGCGGGTTGGTGGGTTCAACCCGACCCGAACCCGAAAATCGTATCATACATATGAATCTGAACCCGACCAGAAGTTTTGTGGGTTGACCCGAACACGACCCGTTGAACCCGAATTTTTTAATTTTTTTATGAAACTAATATATTAAAATTAAAATTTACTTAAAAAACACTAATGTATACAACTCAATTATATTTAAATTATAAAATCTCATGTTAATTTCTCTTTTTAAGTTATAATTATGACATAAAATACACACACTATTTAAATTATGACATAAAATATATTGTAAAAAAAATTAATATAATATAAATGTGTTAAACGGGTCAAACCGCCAACCCGACCGGGTTGACCCGACCCGTTAACCTAAACGGGTTCGTGGGTTCAACCTGAAACTGACCCGAACCCGTTTAGACTAAACCTAAACCCGCGAATTTCGTGTTAGGTTCGTGTCGTGTTTACAGGTCGTGTCAGAAATTCACAACCCTAAAAATAATGACACTCAGGCGACCAAAGCATGCAGCAAAACTATGATCACCTTGAAGAGTGTATCAAGAAGGAGCTTCATGATGATGCAGATTAATCATGTTATGGTGTATGTTTATAAATAAATAAATATTAATAATTATTAAGTAAAATGTTACTGTTTAAATAGAGTAAAGCTTCATATCTGACTTCGGTAATTAATATAGTGTATGATTGGTACATTGAAGAAAGTTGAGAGTAACAAACAGTAACACATTTTGAGATGACAGGACTGTTTAGTCTACATTTGTGAAACTGTAAGAAGAAACAATAAGAATGTTCATAATAAGATGATTGGTTGCCTTTAACTGACCATGACTTCAGCAGACAGTTGACTCGCTGCTCTGCATATCCTTCGTGGGTGCCTCAACGATTCATTTTAAGTGAATCATTCTAGGATCTTATGTTGGGAAAATTAGTGAAGGGATATTTAGTTAATTTATAATTTAGTGAAATTATAATTACTAATTAAACTCCTTCATATGGTGAAACTCTTGAGTAGAGTTTTATATCACTTGATTAGCTTTTATTAGAGTTTTTATGGTTCTAATTAAATCACTAATTAAGTGAAACTTTTATTAGAGTTTTATGTCTCTAATAAAATTACCACTTAAGAGAAACTCTTTACAACACACAACTCTTGTAAAAAATGGTAGGCTATGTGACTCATTGGAATTATGAGAAAACTACAAGAGAAAGATAATATGTATGAAGAATTCTTGGAGAAGTGGTGAAGACTTGAACATCCATATGTTGGGAATTATAGAGAGATAAGTTTTCTCTACTCGATTCCATCACCTTCATATCATTATTTTTCCACAAGTTCAAACACTATAATTCTATTCGGTGTAACCTCGGGCATGTGGCCATTTCCGGCAGTACAGACTGCTTCGGCTGTTGTACCCTGGGAGACAGACGCGTCGTCTTTAGTAGAGGCGCGAAATCTGTTTTAAGGGAAGCGTGTTGAACACGTGCCTCAACCAAAATCGTCAACGTTTTAGTGTTCTCTTTGTTGCAGTCAAGGAGTATTTTTCAAGACTCAAGATGATGAATACTCGAGTCTAGGATGCTATCAAGTGCGCGTGAAGGACCCACCAGAGATGCGGCTTGAATCAAGATTGGTATATATAATTATATTATGTATTCTTTTTATTTAGTTATTGCAACCGATATTGTACTATGGTATTTCCTACGATTAACGAGAGTCTCGTTATTATATATTTTGTAATTATATTTTACAAAAGGTGAACCTAATTCCTACATCTTAGACTTTACAGGTCGGCGGTTGGGCAATGGCACAACGAAACTAGTAACCAAATGGAACCGCACAAGGCCTCAAGAGACGACCTGACCTACCTAGGTTACTTACTACAAGTTGGGGTGTAAACAAGCCCAAAGGCTCGAGAGCTACTCGTTATCGGCTCGGTTAAAAGCTCAAACGAGCCAAGCTTTAATGAGCTTGAGCCTGAAATACAAAGCTTGTTTAGGCACGGGAGCCTAAACGAGCCCAAACAACATTTTATTTTTATATATATAATATAATAATAATGATGATAACATTGGCGAGCTGAGCTCGAGCCGAGCTTTAGCTCGTTTAAGCGATACTGAAGCGAGATCGAGCCGAGTTTTTAGCTCGTTTGAGGTTGTTCACAAAATAGCTCGAGTTTTGGGTTTTACTCGCGAGCCGAGCTCGAGCTCAAATAAGCAGGCTTAAACCGAGCCGAGCTCGAGCTTCATAAAAACATGACGAGCCGAGCTCGAGCCCAGTTGAGCTCGGGCTTGGCCCGGCTCATTTAGAACCCTAACTACATACAAGTACCAAATGCCAGTGACAAACTCATACTCCACATTCATTAGTAGGGAGGGTTGTTATAAGGAAAATTCATTTTTATTAAAAAAAGTTATATTATATCAGGGAGGGATGCAAATATCACAACATTTCAAACTTCATATGCAAATCCCTAGGTAGGTCGATCATTTTCCAAAAACAACAATCAGATCAAGTAAATAATAATCAAAAGAAACAAAGATATTTGCAACGTGGCACCAGTTATCCAAATTAGCCGTTCAAAAAAAAAAAAAAAAAAACATATCCACAACACAAACAGAAGACGTACCGATTAGCAAACGGATTGCAGAACCTAGGAGTAGAAGAAGAGGTGTGGTCGGAGGAGAGTACCATTGTAACAGTACAAGTGTTAATGCACAAAGTACAAGCAGCAGATGTACTCTGAGTGTAGTTTGGGGATGATGGGGAAGCAGATGAAGAAAACTGGCGGTGAACACGTAACCAATAATGAATGAATGAAGAGAGAGTATAAGGCAATAATGGAGTATGCTGCTTTTTTGTGGGTTTGGAGAAATAACTAGAATGTACAACTCCTCGTAATCATCAAAATCATACTTCAAACTAGTGTGAAATCAAAATAATATTAACTCAACTGAAACTGAAATAACTCACCCAACTTAATAGCGGACTTAACCATCACTGCTCCTTTAGTGTTAGCCACGTGTATTTAAGTTCCACCTAAGTGGGGTTAGGGTGAGTTTTTCCCTCCAGGTCTCAAGTTCGAGTCTCTCTAGCGTGGACCCGGTTAAGATATCGTATGCTAGACCTCCCGACATTCGCAAATAATTCACACCTTAAATAAAAACTTAATAGCTGCCGTATTTTCGGGCCGGCCCGAAATATGGTCACCCATGTTCTAAAAATGAACCCAGCTGTGGAACCGATTTGTTTATATTAGAAGGTTAAAAGTTTTAGGCTTAATCCAAATTTGTCCACTTAACTTATGTTTTAATGTAACTCGGTAAGTTTTTTAGTGAAAAAAATTTACTTTTGGTCGAATCTAGGATCAAGTTTATTGTTTTGGACCAATTTCTTTTGTTTTTTGGGTCTAGATAATTCAAGACCGGATGTGAAACGAAAGCCCAATAAAACCGAACCCGTGTCTAAAACCGAAAACTGATTAGTTTGGACCTAAAACCGAGTCAAATACACCTTATAATAGTTAAGTTATACGAAACAATATTTAGAGAGAAAAAAAAACAAAGAGAAAAATGCCCGGATAGTCCCTGTGGTTTCACCTTTTTTCACCTATAGTCTCTATCTTTCTAAAACTACTTGAATAGTCCCCAAGTTTTCACGTTTTGTTCTCGGATAGTCCCTGGGTCTAACTTCAGTTACTTTTCTCTGTTAAAATGATGTGAAATGACATAAAAAAACCTTTCCTTAAAAGGCCAAACCATAGGGACTATCCGGGCATCTTCTTCATTTTTATTTATAAAACCCCACCACCACACTTCATCTTCAACCTCCACCCACCATCACCCTCCTCCGCCGGAAAAATAAGTCACCGCCGCCCCGCAGACGGCGGCGCTGCTGATTTAACAACACTGTGAACTGTTTATCAAATCACAACATAAAAATAAGTCACCCACCATCTCTCTTTCCTTCTCTTAGTAATTAAGAATCCAAATTACCTGTGAAATATTGTAAGATCAAAATTAAGATAAATTAAAGCATAATCAAGATATCACTGATAACAAAAACGATGATCAGAAACATTCGAAGTAAAATTATAGGTCGAATCAAAATCAAATACATCCACGTAGCAAAAATTGAAACAAAATAAACGCATTTCACGTAACAAAATCGAATTAGGAACTGAAAATTGTATAAATCGGAATCGGTTGACAGAAAGTGTTTTAATTGATCAACAACAAACTGTCGCCACCGCCGAAACCACCAACACCACCGTCAACAGCTGCTCCACAATCAATCGAAGCTAAAAAGCATAAGGTTGATGAAGATGACAAGTCTGTGGAAGAACAGAGGCTTGAGAAAGAAGTGCACCAAATTTCACATCAACTGCACCAAATTAGGTCAAAATCGAAGCAATAATGATGAAATTTACAGCCGAATTTGCGTGAAAACTTACCAGAACGAACAAGCTTCATCAAACGAGCAAATAAACATAAATTAATGCGATAATAACTGAATCGGTTAGGGTTTCGACCACGCAATCAGTATCCATTCTATTAGTGTTGTTAAATTCACGTGTGATTTGATAAACAGTTCACAGATTGATCTTTTGAGAATGAAGAAATAGGTGAAACAGAGGTGACGAAGATGAACAACAAGAACACTGGATTTTTCACCATTCTTCAGTTTCTAATGATGAACAAAAACTCCCTGCCGTCGCGACCAGGTGGCCGGAGACCACCCGTCTCGATCTCGCCTCTCTCTCCCTCGGTTCTCTCTCTCTCTCTCTCTCTCGGTCGAATCTCACTCTCTTTCTTGGTTATGCAGGTTATGTGTGTATATTGTGAGATAAAACTAATGGGGGCTAGGGTTTTGAAGAAGATGAAGAAGATGCCTGGATAGTCCTTGTGGTTTGGCCTTTTAAGGAAAGGGTATTTTTGTCATTTCACATCATTTTAACAGAGAAAAGTAACTGAAGTTAGACCCAGGGACTATCCGAGAACAAAACGAGAAAACTTGGGGACTATTCAAGTAGTTTTAGAAAGATAGGGACTATAGGTGAAAAAAGGTGAAACCACAGGGACTATCCGGGCATTTTTCTGAAAAAAGGTGAAACAATATTTAGAGAGAAAAAAAAAAACAAATGTAGAATTGTGTTATTTCATAGAGTTATTTACGAATAAAATAACAGTTTTAATTTACATAGATTTTTTTCTTTTTGTTTTTATGCATAGGAGAGACATTGTGGTTTTCAACTAATGTCATTTATATCCACTAGGCCAACTCTATTCCATTCGTAATGCTAGAATTTGTTAAGGGAGCAATAAAACACTAACAAAGGTGTCTAGAAAGTACAATGTCCGGTTGATTGAAATGTCAAAAGTTGGAATCTACACTCTCTCAAAAAAAAATTTGATTAAAACCGTTATTATATATTTTCTTTTAATTGATTTTAACACAATGATCTTAGTACATTAAAATCTCAAGATTCATTTATGAGAACTGTAATGTTTAGGCTATACAGAATGATTTTGGATGGAGTCGGGATGGCTAATGTGTACCAAAAAAATTGATCCCAATCAGTTGCATAACTCGACAGTTTCGCATATCTCCCCCCTTATCATTTATTAATTTACTAGGTTAGAACCCCGTGTATTACACGGGTTGAATAAATGCAATTTTATATATACTAAATAAAAAAATATATTTTAAAAACCTCATTTATTACACGTGTTGAGTAAATATAATTTTATATATTAAATAATAAAAAAATTATATCTTTAAGAACCTCATTTATTGTGCGGGTTGAATAAATGTAATTTTATATAATAAAAAAGTTATATTTAAAAAAAACACTGTGTATTCACAGGTGGAAGAAAAATAATTTTATATGCTAAATAATAAAAAAAAATTATATTTTAAAAAACTCCGTGTATTGTACGAATTGAATACATCTAATTTTATATAGCAAATAAAAAAAATGTTATATCTTTAAAAACCCTGTGCATTAAACGGGTTTATCTATTGTTAAAAAAATCTTTAAAATTATATATTTAAGAACCTCGTTTGTTGTGCGGGTTGAATAAATGTAAATTTATATACCAAACAATAAAAAGTTATATTTAAAAAAAAAACCTTGTGTATTCACGGGTTGAAGAAATGCAATTATATACTAAATAATAAAAAAAAGTTATATTTAAAAAAAACTCCGTATATTGTACGGGTTCAATAAATCTAATTTTATATAGAAAATAATAAAAAACAGTTATATCTTTAAAAACTCTGTGTATTACACAGGTTTATCTATTGTTAAAAAAATATTTCTAAATCAAAATGGATTTTTTTATTATTTTTTAAATTAGGTTAATACTATTTTAAATTTTTGGTTTGATTAATAAGTTGTTTAATATAAGTTCTCATAGTTAACAATAAATATGCTTTTTAGTTTAGATAAAAGTTTACGATTTGAAGTTAAGTTTATGCCAATAATTTAGGGTTGATAAGATTTATATTAATTTAATTGATATTTAATAATTTAAATTAAATAATAATTATCTACAATTAAGGATGGTCTAGAATAAGATTTATATTACTTTAATTGATATTTAATAATTTAAATTAAATAATAATTATCTACAATTAAGGATGGTCTAGAATAATAACAAGTGTACCAAAGTTGGTTTCTTTTATTAGACCATGTGTAGTGGTAAGTTGTTATAATGCCCCCACCATGGGGCATTATCCGACACGTGGCATCCCAGTCAGCGTTGGGGCATTATAGCAAAAGTGGCGTAGTGGGGCATTATGCCAATAACCCCCCTTCCAATCATTAATATAAAGGATAAAAAAAAAAAACTTATTTAAAAAGTTAGTTTGGTCAGTAGTACGTGTCATCCACTCATCCCACTTGCCCCACTAAAGTCCCTCCCCATTGGCCACCTTTTGTTTGCATTTGACCACTTTGGCGTTTTAAAAAAAACGCCGGCTTGCAAAATGGAACAAAATAACGCCGGATCACGCCCTGTGTAGTGGGGGAGGGGCGTTTTAGGGCGTTATTTTTCAATTTTTTTTAAAAATCACGCCCCACTACACATGGTCTTATATAGATAGATTCTTTAATTCTCTCTCCTATTTATCCGTGGCATATCACTTTCTTTTTTCATTCCATCATCCTTATCTCTAAAGGGTGCTACTTTCTACACCCCCTAATTACTTTTTACACCCCCCTCCTCTCACATACTTACAGGTGGGGCCCGCGTGGGACCGGCAGTTTTCCTCTCACAAGGGGGTGTATAATCAGGAGGAGGGGTGTGTGTTTAGAATGAGCCTTAAAGAAGGGTAGGAAGGATGAAAAACATGCATTTTCATGTACTGGTAGCAAGTATTTTGCGAAAATGACGAGTTGATAACAAGAAACCGAATTCTTTCAAAACTTTTACACACCAAATTTTAAAGAGCGCTAGTCTCACAATCCAAAATCAAGATTATCTGATAAAGCCAATAACTCTTTCTTGGACTTAGACTGAGATTTCTAACTATACGTGATTTGGTTGAGACAAACAAAATCTTAAAAGCTTCTTTTAAAATCTACTATTGAAAGAGCCAAGCAACTTCATGACACCTTTAGACCGTGGGGTATAGGGGGCTTGAGTTGGGGCATTTGTTGACACGTGGAATGGGAGCCCCCCAGTGGCGGACCCAGGATTATTTTTTACTGGGGTCCATTTTTTGTCGAATAATTTTTCACAACCAAATATTAAAATTTTCGGGTCGGTAATCGTAGTCGGGTCAGGGCTAAGAAATAATGTAGAAGCATTTAGTGGACATGAAACCACTACTTTATTAAAAAAACTAAAAAACGAGAGTTGTAAGACTTGAACTTGGGATCTATGTGTTAGATTACAAGAGGATTTACCACCACACCATCTTTGCTTTTAATACTACGGGGTCCAACTAATTTATTTTATGAGGTCCTTAATAAAATTAACATACCGGTTCTACTATTTAAAAAAAAACATTGGGGTCCGTGGACCCCGATCCGGACCATGTGGGTCCGCCCCTGGAGCCCCCCCCCCCCCCCCACCACCAAAACCCACGCCCATGGGGTATGGTGGGGCTTGGGTTGGGGGCATGAATTTGGTTTGGCCATTGAGAGCCTGTCATGTCACTTACTAGCCCGCCCCACGCCCGGCTTCAAACCCACGCCAATGGGGCCACGCCCAAACCCACGCCCACCCGGGATGTTGACTTGGGCGTTTTCCCCCAACCCACGCCCAAACCCCCGCCCCGTACCCAACGGTCTAACTTTGAGGGAAAACTCACGGCTCAAAAGTGGTCGAAATCATCCAAAAATGGCTCCAAAAAAATTAATAAAAAAATCCGATTTTACCTTTTTTATTTTTTAATTCTCAGCTTTCAAAAGTTGTATGTAGGGCTGTCCAAATTGCTCGACAATCGAGTATCGCTCGACAATCGCTCGAAAAATGCTCGCTCAATTCCCGCTCAGTTTGTAAATGAGCCGCTCGGATCGGTTCGATTCAAATTCAATCCAAGCATGAGCAAAGGTCCGCTCGCTCGTCGATCGCTCGGTTTAACTCAAATTATTTTTATTAATAGTTAATATATATATATCTATATAGGCTAGGAGTTGGCTAGAAAATCCAAATTTCCTAAAAAGTGTAAAAAGTCATAAAACACCATAATGATAACCATAAAACACACCAAAAACCCACAAATAACATAATGAAGATTACTAAAACATCATGTATGTGGGTTTTGTGTTGTGTTTTAGATGTTAAGGCTCTGATTATGGAATGACAAATATTATTGTGTTTTATGTTGTTTAGCCTTTTGTGTTTTAAATTCATAGTTCTACGATGGTGTGTTTGAAGTTTTTATGGACTATTAGAGTTTGAATATGGTGTTTTAGTAATCTTCATTCTATTATTTATGAGTTTTAGGTGTGTTTTATGCCTGAAATTATTGTGTTTTATGACTTTTTACACTTTTTATGAAAAACACACTTTCCATAGGATCCCTACTCTATATATATATATATATAGGGGAAAGTTCATTTGAGAAGAAAATTTAATTGAGAAGGAAAATAACAAACGGTACAATTGTAAAATATTAGATACTTTTTCACTTATCTCATTTATTATCATCTTTGACTAATTAATTAGTCATAAAAACTATCATCGTTTTTTGACTACACACATCAAAAGCTACCCTACACCTTTCAAAATTTATCCTACACTTGTTGAAATTTATCCTACACAACCCTTAATTTATCATATACACATTGTAATTTATCCTACACTATTTTTTTTTTGAAAAATACTTATTTTAAAGATAAGTTACAAATTTTAATGTAGCTAGCTATTAAAGAGTAATACTACTAATTAATGATCTTTATGGCTTTTGAGCTAAATGACAATTTGTATTTCACACTTTATTTTGTGCTTCTTGATATTGTTAAGAACATTTTTAGAATCATGATTTTAGTTATGTATTGCTTTTGTTAGTAAGGTGTTGGACATGTTTTAATTAAGTTAGGATTTGTTTTTGTTGAACGCAACCTTATAATTCAATCGAGCGAAAACGATCCGCTCGATTTAAGTTAGGATTTGAGAAAAACCGAGCGCAAACGATCCGCTCGATTCAAATTCAATCCGAACATGAGCATCACTTTTGTGCTCGCTTTTGCAAATTCGATCCGATCAGATCGGAGCGGTTGTAATTTAATCAGAGCATGAGTAGACTATCGATCGGATCAAATCGGCTTATGAACATCCCTTGTATGAACTTACCTTGTCACTAAGCTCATCTACACAAGAGAACTGACCACCGAATAATATATGATTTCTGAGTTATGACCATTCATCATCATGCTTTCTCGAACCCCACAAAAACAAAAAAAAGACGATTCCTTTTTGTTTTTAACTCACTTTTATGAACTTCAACAATGGTTCTTTAAAAGCTGTCCAACTGCAGTCGAGGTGATAATACTTTAAAAGCTTTATTCATTTATTTATACAAGTTTTTAGGACCACACATTATGGCAAACTATTAAAAAAAAAAATGTTAAACCACACATGCACGTTTTAGATCAGTTAATAACTTAATTAAAGTTCATGGGACGATATAATGTCAAGTAGTGAAAAAAACACAACTAGTTAAAGTTCAAGGGTTGTATGATAATATATTAAAGTTTAGGGAATAAAATGTAAATTAATTAAAGAAAAAGAAAAAAATGATTAAGGCTTAAAGGATGGAAGTGTAAAAATCATACTAGACAAAAAAAAAAAAAAAAAAAAACCAAACTTGCTTTGCTTTTTAAACTAGTGCTTTAGATTCCGCGCGTTGTTTCAGTTGTTTTCAAAAAGGCGTTTCTTATGGTGCACGTTTATGTATTAGATTTGTTAGCATATTAAGTTTTTTTACATTAAACGGAAGTCCAGGCATTTACTACATATTAGATTTGTTTACATACTACATTAAAACGGTGTGCTGGTAGAGGTGTAGTTTGTTGTTTGTGTTTGAACGTAGTTTGCGCTGTTGACAGTGCAACGTATTGAACGGTTTTTGAGATCTTGTTCTGTCTGAACCTGGAACTGTGCTTCCCTATTTTTCATCGATTGGAGCAGCTGGGTTTGGTTCTCTTTGGTTAGTGTCTCTGCACATGTTTGTTGAAGAAGTTGATTGGCTGTTTGATCAAAGACGGTGCCGTTGATTGTTCCTGTGTTGTCTGAGATTTTGACCGGTATTCGGTACCTGCATTTCGTTTTGTATTAGTATCTTGTGATTTCTTTATAGAACTGAGTTTAATAGATACCCACATGTAAACTGCTTTGTCATAGGTCCCATCATCTACACAGAACCATTCAGAACCTGTTTGTATCATTGTTTGACGACATTTAGGACATGCATTGTAGTTCCAATTCTTGTCTGGCATGATTTATGTTATTTTCCCCTTTATTGTGAAACGCTTGCCCTGCATTTTTTAAGTACGGTGTTTATATCTAAACTTGTATATAGATATGGTATTTGCGAAGTGCTTACAATTATCCCATAATTGCCTTGGAGTAGGTGTGAAATTGGAACTTCTAGGTCTGTTGTCGTAGTGATTTCGCATTTGTGCATATCCGATTTTTCGTACATGTTTAGCATGGAGATAGGGTGTTATGTGTTGTTAATAATAACTAATTTAATTCCTGAATTGTTACAACTATTCTTACATTTCTTTTAAAGTTTCAGTCTCTACTGTTTGTGGATTTAGGTAGACATGTGTATCACTTATTGAAGATAGCTGTAGTGTTCCTGTGATTCCACGGCCATAATATATCTTTGCTTTTAATGCTGTCATTGCTAGTATTATAGGTGCTGATGTAGTGTGACAACTGGCACAAAACCGGTAATTTTCGTACAATTTAATTAATACTTAATAACTGCAATTATGTGCTTAAATGTCAACATTATCTGATTATATACTATACATGTGAATTCATGCACGTTTTATACTACAAATATTGCTTTATGCATTAATGATAGCGTTGCGTCAGAAATACTAGTAAACTCACCGGTAAGACACATTGTGTCAACAATTCTGCAGAAAGCATTCAGACAATAAAATTGGAGCCTAGGTGTAGGTCCAACGTCAAGAATACATTAAAACCCAAATATGTATACAAGGGTTAACATATACACTTTCCGGAAGCTAGAATATGCACTAAAAAGCACCCGAAACGCACTTTAAATGCAGAATTCTGCACAAATCAGCTTTAATCAACTTTTTAACACATAAATATCATGCAGAATTCATGTTTTATTATCCAGAATACCCTCCTAAGTGTCGGGAATTGAAAGCGTCACAAAAGGGTACATAAAGGACACTAAACGGTGTAATTTAGCACTTTAACGAACCGGTATCTAACCGAACAACCGGACATTACCCAGAACATCAAAATTATACTAGAAGCATTGTTTTAATGTTTCTGAGCTAGTTATGATTCCCGAACACCATAACACCTCTTATAACATAATAACACATTAAATCCCTAAACTTTATACTTGAAAACTAACTTATTTATGAAATTAGAAATTGGAAATTACATTTTACCCCCCCCCCCTTAAGAGTGGACGGTCACAATGGGGGTGACCCCACCAAAATCTTGTTAAATCCTACATGAACTTTCTTGATCTTCTTGGATTCATTTAGATATTGTAAGATCTCAATAGATATTACATAATCTTGTAAGATTCACTAGGAGATATTATCTTGTACTATAAGAAGACCCTCATTCTCACTTCACCTTCATCAACCTCCTTCTTCTTCCCCTTGTTCTCGGCTCACCCACACCCACCATACATCCACCATTTTTATCCAACTTCAATCCATTCCAAGGTTTACATAAGGTGCTAGAAGGTGTTTAAGGAGGTTTAGAGCTTGTGGATCTTGAAGAATCTTCTCCATTTGCTTTTATCCAGCCCATTTGTCATCTTCAACCTCTTGTGTTCTTCCCTAGCCCTTGTGCTAGTAGTAAGCTCCTTGTAACTTGTTACTTCATATTTTGATGGTTAAAAGATGATGAATATTTTTAATCACAAGAACACAAAAGAACATGATCATGATACTTTAACATAAGCTTAAATACATAAGAATACATGTAAATGATGATGATTTGCTTCTTGATGAATGATGATTTGTGTTAGTGATGTTAGACATCATAAGAAACCTACTAGATTGTGATTAAACACATGATCTAGTAAGTTAAAGTGGTGATCTTGTGAAAGACCAAGATTATCATGCTTTATGTCTTCATGAATTTGAAAGATGAAATTTGTTTCATATGTAAAGATGATTTAAACAAAATACAAATATTGTAAATAGATGATTACAAAAATAATTTTTCCCAAGAAACCAAGTTTATTTATAAGATTTACAAAGTCATGATTTCTAAGTAAACTAATCATATTTTTAGTGTTTGAACAAGACTAGGAACATGATTGTAACAAGAAAAATACAAAAGAAATGTTTTTAGAAAAATTATCTTACAAGTTGTAAATGACTAAATCTTTCAAGAATATGATTTACAAACAAATAACCATGTTTTTAAGGGTAACTAAAACTACTAAATAACATGGTAAGTTACTACAAGTTTTTACAAAACTTCAAGTTCATGATGTAGTGTAATTTACTTGATTTTGACACTCGGTAAGTGTTGAATAAGTTGATGATTGTTTGTGATGATTTTAAAAGAAAATAAACACATGTTTTGAAAACATGGGAAACCTCCATTTTTAGGGGAAACTATGTCAAAATTTCTATAGAATTTTGACACTTAGAAAAAAATATAAGTTTTGGTGAAACTTATTCCCTAAAAATATTTACCAAGGTTTCCCTAACTTTTACGTAAACTTCAAGTTAAGAAATGATGATTTCTTCAAGATAAAAGTTGATATTAAGTATGTATATTTTTGAGAAAAATATATATATTCATTGATCACCAAATTTTGTGCTAAGTGTATGTAATATGTATTATATGTAATAGTGTATTAGGACTTGAAAATACACTAAATACTCCTAAGGAGTAAAAATACAAAAAAAAAAATACACATGTAACATGCTTAGACGAATACGAGAAAATATATTTATGAAAATATATTACTTGATAGATTATGTAACTTGGACAAGTTATGAACATGAAATGAAGTTTTGGACAAAATACATAACTCGGGTGAAAAATACAAGATACTTATATTTATTTTCGAGAAAATAATATAAGCAAGATACGTAGTTAAAAATATAAGTTATTTTTAACCACAAAGAACAAATACATAAAAGATGGTGACTTGTACTTGTGCAATACAAGTCTAGTGACTAACGTTAATAAAACACGTATAGGTCACAACGCTATATAAGCAAACCCGGTGAAGTTTACGGCGCAAGAAACACAAAGTTGTGAGTTCATGCTCCCCCTTTTCTTTTAACTGTTTTCAGTTTTATAACTTCGGGGGGTGAAGTACATGTTACTAAATGTTTACAGAAAAGTGAGTTCATATCCCCACTTTTAAACTTTTACATACTTTTTAAACTTGGGGAAAATACATGTGTTATGGTATGATGGATACAAAAACAAGGAATGATACGTTAAATCGTGTCACGAATAGGGTACCAGAAGCACCATTAATCGTGTACATACTAAGACCGCATAACAAAAGGTTAGATCTAATGGATTTTCGGGCAGCCACACTCTTGGTGATAACTAGTACCAAGTAGTGCTTTTGTGTCTCAGTCGTGAACCGACAACTAGAAAAATGCCTATGGTTTGTATGCTTCCTATGTCGTGTCACATGTTAATGGCCTTGCAACCCATTAACAATCTCGATACATACAGAAATACTTGATTTATACAATTTACATACCATGTTTTCATACAAAGAATACACACGTTCAATACAAAAACTGCATGAATTCACACCAACATTATGTTGACGATTTTCCAAAAACTCACATGTATTTCAGGTAACTAAAGTGGATGTGTGCGCGGTCTTACTCTTGCTGTTAGATGTTGTTTATGTTTATCTTTGAATAAAGTTGTAAACTTATCAAGCAAAATGCTGTCTTGTGATGTAAACACTTAACCTATGTTTTCAGTTGTGTAATGTTATTGGTATTTGAAGTTATTTTTACGAGCATGTAGTATGTTTACCATTCGTATGCAATGAGAACCTTTCATGATCACATCTAGTGCTTCCGCCTTAGAAAGGAGTGTGACATGCAGCGTCTATTTCAGCCCTGTTGAACCGACTTTTGACTGTGGCTATTTCTTCCCAGAGTGCAACTGTAATGTCTTGATTGCTGTTAAACGCATTCAGCTATAAGTGTTTTGGTGATAAAATTTAAAAATTATTAGATAGGTTGTTTGTAGCTTACATGCAGTCTTTGAATGATAAAACAACATAGGGTCTATTGTCGTTAGTTCTTTTGTCCTCAATTCGCCGTACCAGCAGTCCGATGTAATCTGTTATCAGGTTGTTTATATAAATGGTGACATAAATGTTGGTATTCGTTTACTAATATGTTGTTAACAAAATGTTTAACGCGTACCTACAACCCCTTCTGTTTTCGCTTGGAATTCTACTCTTCTGCGTGTGGCTAGGTCGAAGTATTGTTTCGGTATGTTTTCATTGTCTGGAATTGAGGTGATGACAGTGGCGTTCCTAAGGTTCATTATAGTTGGGTGGGTCAATGTGTTCGTAAAGTTGTCTGGTTCCGTGCATCCATAACCTTTTATTTGATAGCATGTTTATAGGCATAGTTTTGAGTCAAGATTTTTGCAGTTTTTTCCTTTCACAAAAGCCTGGATCCCCATTCCCTGCCAATTTTTGTAAGGAAACATATTTTTTTAGAATCTACATATATAATTCTGGTGAGATATATACACATAATTAAATAATAGGCAAATATCATCATACATCAGAGACATAATATACTGATTAATGTTCTATTAAGAGGTGACGTAACAGTGATTTAAATCCATGAATTAGTAGACATTGTTTATATATCAGATTATTATTTCAGTAAGTCTATACCTACACTTTCCTTATTTGTTTTCTGCAACAAAGAGAAAATTATATATCAGATATGTTTATATATCAGATCATTAGGTGTTTTCCAGAAATTCGAAAAGCATGTATACCTCTTCATCAACGAAGACAAAATGCAATTCGTTTTCATGATACTTAGGCACCCACTTTCGAATGACACGCACTTCTAGCACTGGTGCTGGGCCATTGGGTCGCAATCCCGATATTCCATTGCTGTCCATTTTCGGAAACCTGTTTAAAGGGAAAAACACGTATTTAATAAGTTATATTAATTTTCAAAGCGACAGTAGCTATCATAGTTGTAAAATGGTGTATGTACGTTTGATGTGAACAACAATTTTTTATTACTAACAGTCAGAAACTCAGAATATAACCTGTTGTGAATTAATGTCATTTAGCAAGTCTGTGTAAACAATATTTAACGTTGTGTTGTTTTGTTCGCCTGCCTTATTTGATGTGGGTATTTTCAATGAATTTGGTGAGGTTGCTCGTGATAAGGCGACGTATAGTTGGCCGTGACTAAAAACAGGCTCAGGTAAGTAGAGCCCAACTTTTTTGAGTGACTGGCCTTGACTCTTGTTTATAGTCATTGCATAGCAGATTTTAACCGGGAATTGACGACGTGTAAACACAAACGGTATATCTTTAGTGTCGTGCACAAAATTGATTCTCGGTATGTATACTTTCTTACCAACTGATGTTCCAGTTATAATGCGGGCCTCAATCACTCGTGGAAGCAGTTGTGTTACCAAAAGTCGAGTACCATTACATAAGCCGTTTTTTGGATCCATGTTACGCATTAACATGATAGGGCTATTTCTTTTAAGGCGTAAACAATGACTCGGAATACCATTGAAATTAAGCACATTTAAGTATTCAGGTGGGTACATAGCATCTATCTTGCTTCCATCCTTTGAATGTGGAACCATTGAATCAGTGCTGAAATATGAGGTGCATTCCCCAGGCGACATTGCATGAACCAAGTCATTGATCTCGTCAACTGTGTCGTTCTTTGGGCATATAATAGCACGTTCTGATATTGCAGCTGGTGATGGGTTTGCTAGTAGTTGAGCATCATAGATGAAAGAAATAAGATTTTGAAGGCCATCATTCGGGTCCTTTAGTGTGAACTCGGGTGGTATTTCAATCTTTCTGATGTCAGGTTCAGCAAAATCCACGACGAGACCTTCCTTCCCGTCCCCTATTCTTAGGAGCCATTCTGAAAAATTTTGCAACTGTGCTCCTGTGGCTGAGGTTGTTGAAAGAGAATTTATGTGCATGTTTTCAGTGAGCCTATACACAGTAAAATGTTTCCATAAGTATGAATTGGGTAGACAAGCTGCAATAACCTCAGCCTTTGTGCCTTTAGGTTTTACTGGTAATGTTTGCCTGAAGTCGCCTCCTAGTAAAACTGATTTTCCGCCAAAATATTGTGAAGTGTTTGATGTTAAATCCTTAAGTGTCTTATCCAGGGACTCAAAACATCTGCGATCACTCATTGGAGCGTCGTCACATATTATTAGAGTGGTTTGTAAAAGCAAATTACATAGGTTTGACTTCTTCTTTATGTAACAAATGGACTCTTCAGTTAGTTCCAATGGGATTTTAAATCTGGAGTGTGCAGTCCTACCAGATGGAAGCAACAGTGATGCGATACCTGATGCTGCGACAGCAAGAACAACTTCACCTCTTGATCTAAGACGTGCAATGATCGTTTTCCATAAGTATGTCTTTCCTGTTCCACCATGGCCGTAAACAAACAATAAACTTTGAGTTCCATTTTCAATTGAAGACATAACTGCATTGTATACAGCTAGTTGCCCTGGTCAAAGGCCCTCGTGGAGACTCATGTGTTCAACGCGTAAGGCGTTTTTATCATAGCTTTTCTTTTCTAAAAGAAGGCTGTTCCCAAGTGCCGAAACTACAGAAGCTTCTGGCATTGGTAGACCGTACTCAACCAACGAACGTGAAGTTGAGTTCGTATCAAGAAGAGTTTCCAATTCCCATAGGACATACTGTTGTAGATCTTGATCGTTTATAACTGCTGAATGAGTGGTAACTGCAAGGCCTATACTACGGGTTATGTCGTCAGACATGCATTTCCAATTTGCCTCCCACAACCTTCGAGGACTTGAAATATCACAGTGAAGGAGCATGCAAACAAAGAGAAATCTTAGTTCAGCAGCTGTAGCCCACTCGGCAGCCTCTTCAATAGTGGTGGCCCATTCTTTGTCGTCTCCGATCAAACCAAGCCTTTCACACGCTTCTCTAAATGTTGGCATTACAGTTCCTGAGACTGTACGTACATCTGCGAAAGAACAACATCCTTTTTGAAAATTGAGTAGAAGCCGTAAATAAAAGAGTTCTCCACATGTTGGATGCACGTATGTAAGCCTACCGATTGTTGGCTCCCTTTTACTTCTTCTTCGTATCCATTTTTTTGATGACATATCCCAACGGTACTTCGTTAGGTAATCATTGTACCGAAGGTTAACACCTGACAAGCCGGAGTTACCCCCGTTGGACATCTCATTGGTATTATTCACAAACCATTCTATTAAGGTTGTTTTACCAATATTTGAATTGCTAGTAATATCCGAAAGCCTTTGTGACTGTCTAAAAGTAAGGTTCTGCTCTCCTTCCAAGTGAACAGCTAAAACTTGAACTGGGGGATTCCTATGATGTATTGGAAAGCTGAATATCCTCCACATTGCTTCATGTGGACATATGAATCGGCCATCTGTATAATTTTTAATCTCGTCTATGACCTCCGGGATGTCGGCTGGCTCTCCACCTTGTCTATCACGTGTTAACGCAAACTGAATACGATTAACACCTTTGGATATGTATTTGAATAAGTATTTGATCAGCATAGTCCAACCGCAGTATTCTACGTTTATATGTGCTTCAAAGTGCATTAACAAATTTGCGTTGTATGGAACAACATACCCGTTGTCTAAAGGAACGCCATTTTTTACAAACGGTTCACACGCTGACGATCTCTTATAGTGAACATAACCCGCATGATCAAACCGTGTGACATTTTCATATGGCTTAGGAAAATTCTTTTTGCATACTCCATCTTTCATGCAGGGAGAACCCATGCATGCTAAACCGCAAGGACCGTGCAACATACAATCTGTCACAATCCTGTGGAGAACAGGTTTGAGAACAGGATCATGAAGTTTAGCCGATATATAGTGATCCACCTGTTCAGCATTGCGTATACCATACGCATTAGACACCCATAAAAGCGTGTGACAATGTGGCAGACCTCTTTTTTTGAAATTCAATTGTGTATAAATCTGCGCAAAGAGGGAATACCACAGAATGTAAGCCACATAACAGGTCTAAACTATAAACAAAGGTTATATTTATAGTTACCTGCAGTGACATCTTCAAATGGTTTCCTATTTCGCAAGTGCTTGATAAATGCACGAACCTTCATCTGGAAGACTCTAGCGATGATATCAGGCCTATCTTGCGCATTAGCAGCACCCACCCGACTAATTTCCCTTGTTATTTCCGGCCAACGAACATTTCATGTAAATGTGATGAAATACTGAGGATTACCATGCACACGGCATATCGCAAGCGCATCTTGATAATGCTTATACATATATCTTGGTCCACCCGTAAACGAAGAAGGTAATATGACACGCTTTCCTATGGTACTCGCGTCAGTATCCCCTCTCGAAACTGCATCCTGAACACCTTGGAAAAACTCATATCGGAATTCATCCTGGTTCGCCCTATAGTAATCCAAACGACAATGTTCTACACAAATGTAGGCGTCTACCAAATACTGTTGTAACAATTTGGATGCCCTCAGTATATGAGTGTACACATTCTCACGATCATGCATTTGATAACCGTAGAACATTATAGGTGCTAAATTCCGGTCATCAGGCACTTCTTCATCGGTGGTTGTAGGTTCAGTTCCAGTCAGCTTAAGATCTGGCGACCAACCTTGTTCAGCACTCGGAAAAAGGAGTGGGTATTGTAGAGGCATATAAGCTGAGTGAAGCTTGCTTACCCTATCAGGAGTGTTATCTTTACTTTTGATGACGACATCAAAATCTGCGGACAATTGGCTGTTGTCACAGACTATGGCACTAAGAGTATGCGAAGCAGGGGTAGAATAACGATTGTCACGAACACGATTGTGAAGCCTGATTTCAAAATCTGGAATGTCGGCTTGAGAACACAATTCCCTAGCAGATCTAAATAACCGTACATACGGGTTTACATGATCTAACATCTGAGCGAGTGCAGCAACAGTTTCTGCTGCAGTATGATCCGAGCCGATAGTTGGAAAGAAGCGCAACCTATTTGCAATCTCATGTTCACTATCGTAAACATACATTTGCAAAAAGCGGGGACCATCACCAGAAGAAGGGCACAGAGAACCCAACCAGTGTGAAACCTGGCTGGCAACCTTGAACACATAGGGGCCACCACCCTGGTTTATTGCATCATCGACAACAGCACCAAACGATGTCATGCAAAACATAGCGTTGTATGCATGAATGTTTAACATAAATTGAGTATCCGAAAACAAAGATTTCAATAAATCTGGCGGTTCAGATGGGTATTGCAATTTTATTCTGCCACCTCGACAACAACGATTATAACGTGGACGAACACTTATTGGAAACGATGTTAGTCGTTCCTGGAACCAAAAAAGAGCTCCACAATACTCACACACTTCTGTACACAACCCCATGTCAATGTAATCTGGGGACTGTAAAACAGGAGCTGCGAAACCAACGGAATCAACAGCTGCCATTGCAGCCCTAGAACGCAGCATCGCGCTTCGATGAGATGTTTGCCGATGCGAGGTCGATGAAGCATCAAAAGACGAATCAGAAGAAGACGCAACATCCGTTGAAGACGACACAATGCGGGGTCGTTTGGAACGTGGATGCTGGGACGATATGTAGATGTCAAAACAGGGTATACAATACCTCAAACCTTAAAAACACCCCTAATAAACATTCAAAAATATATGTATATTTTGTTCCTAGAAGCTAACAGCAAATGATGTATCTTACTTAAGATACCTGCATCAAACAACTTAAAAGAACCTCTGGTGTATCAAGAAATTGTGTATCGCCCCTGCACAAGAGAATGACAAATTAACAACTTATATAACAATATTCTTAAATATTATAGCATTTATTTCGCTATGCCAGTAAAAAAAGGAACCAAAAAGTATATGAAGAAAAAATAAAATGAATTAAAGAAACTATACATAAAATACCCGTACCGAAATCTGTCAAATATCGGCACTGGTACCCAGACCGAACTGAAAAAACTGTTACCGAAAACGTAAAAAAGTGGGTACCGAACTAAATGTGATAAGCAAACACTGTGCTAAATGGCAACCAAACAACCACCAAATTTAGGAAAAAAGTTAAGTAAAATTTAATAAAAAAAACTAAGCTCTTTTAAGTTTTTTATGACCGAACCGGGAAAACCGGTACCGAAAACGTGTAAGAGCGGGTACCAAATCGGTACCGAAAACTTTTCGGCACGAGAAATTTTTTAGCGGTACCAAATGCCAAACGCTTATTCATTTTGAATATAATAAGTTTAACTCGACCTTGAAAATCAAAGCTGATTTAAAATGCTCAGCTTATATAGCGATGTTGTTAAATGTTAATGCATTTATTTTGCTATGCTAGTTAAAAAAGGAACCAAAGAGACATGAAGAAAAAATAAATTGAATTAAAGAAACTATATATAAAATACCTGTACCGAAATCTGCCAAATATCGACACTGGTACCCGGACAGAACCGAAAAAACCAAATAACGGCACTGGTACCTGGACAAAACCGGAAAAACCGTTACCAACAACGTAAAAAAGTGGGTACTGAACTAAATGTGATAAGCAAACACTGCGCTAAATGGCAACCAAATAACGACCAAATCTAAGAAAAATATGCCAGTTAAAAAAGGAACCACCAGTTTATTAAAATAAGGTTATTGCCTATCGAACAATCAACATCGCTTCATATTATAAGATATCCTATGCTCTGAACATGCTTTTCATTTGTTATAGACACAACTGCAACAATATGAAGCAACACTTAGCACCTCCCCAGATGATCTTGTTGCTCGTGAGGTGAGTCAAACTTTACTATAAATTATTATCTACTATTTCTTATACAAACGCATGCGCCCATAAGTATATAGATGAAAATCTAGGAAAAAAAGTAAAGTAAAATTTAATAAAAAAAGTAAGCTCTTTTAAGTTTTTTTATGACCGAACCGGGAAAACCAGTACTGAAAACGTGTAAAAGCGGGCACCGAATCGGTACCGGAAACTTTCCGGCACGAGACATTTTTTACTTGTACCAAATGCCAAACGCTTATTCATTTTGAATATATTAAGTTTAACTCGACCTTGAATATATAAAGAAAAAATAGATTGAGTTAAAGAAACTATATATAAAATACCCGTTCCGAAATCTGCCAAATATCGGCACTGGTACCCGGACAGAACCGGAAAAACCGTTACCGAAAACGTAAAAAAACGGGTACCAAACTAAATGTGATAAGCAAACACTGTGCTAAATGGCAACCAAAGAACGACCAAATGTAGGAAAAAAAAAGTAAACAACAACAACAACAACCATACCCAGTAAATCCCACAAATAGCAAAACTACTTATAGGGTCTGGGGAGGGTGGGATGTTGTTGGGATTGAACCCTACCAGAGGAACAGATAATGAAAGCCAAAACTGGTTCACAACAGTGGATTCACAATAAGCAGCTGTTTACACTAAGTCTTCTCCCTTGAAAGTGATTACAGCATCTGATGGTCCTTTATCCACTGTCCGAATACAACAGCTGTTGTTCTTCTAACTACTGATGAAGCCTTGAAGACTGCTAAGAAGTCAACACTGCTGATTCTATCTACTGATTGCAAAGCACTGCTCATTCAAGGCTTGATCAACTTTGAGGAAAGCACTGATGGAAGAAGATAGCAGTAGTTTAGTGTGTCATCTGTTTTATACATTGTCAGTGGTTGAGGTTAGCAGTGTTTGTATAGGATCAGTTGTTACAAGTTGTTAGGCTGTTAGACGTCGCTTTCATGGTGACGTCAGCTGAGATGCCTCAGTGGTTTTGGTTTGCCTATAAATGGAACAGTACCCTGTACTGTTACATTTGATTGTTTTGAGTGAGTTCTTCTCCTCAATTCAATCCTTTCATCTTGTGCAACCAACCATGGAGTATCAGGCTGAGGGGGAGCTTAGTTTGGAAGCATGTTTGCAATCTTTTTATTTGTATTTTAAATCTTTCGACTCAATGTCAAGCATGCGTTTATCAAAACTGTTTTTCTCTTTGATTGTGTTTACAAAGTTTGTTGTTCATTTCCGCTGCACTTAAACTCTGTTCATTTCTATTTGATTTGTTCAAATTCTACAAACAAGCACAATCATGAGAGCCTCCGATCTTAACAATTGGTATCAGAGCTCGGACAGTCAAATTCGATCTAACAATCAATTTGACATAACAGTTCAGCTCAAAAATTCATTGATACTAAGGTTGGTTGTATTCAGTTGAAAAACAGAGTAACGAGTAATTAGTTCAAAACTGCCATTCAAAAACTCTGTAAAACAACCAAGATGTCATAAGACACACAAATTTCACACAACAAGTGATGTCATACACAAGTCACTCATAGTTTTCAGATCTGAAAACATGTCTGTTAAACTATGGTATTATTTCTTTTATTCAAAATTGATTTCAACTGTTGTTATGAAATTTGTGATGTTCTCATTATATTAATTGCTAGAGTATGAACCTCAGAATAACAAAAACCCATGTTCATAAAAACATTGGTGTTTTTGCTTACATAAAAAGAGGGAAGAAGATAATCATAAAAACTCAAAAAGTGTATCTCAAAACTTTTGAAGTCAAAAGAAAAGAGTATAAATATAAAACGCTTAAGAGTCAAACATTGGGGTAACAATGGTCATTAAGCAACTGTGTGCATTCATTGGTTCAGGAAAAGGTTCAGGTAACAATAAGTATTTGCAGAGAATAAACTTTCAAAAGGACTAGACAAATTTTCAGAATCATCACATGGAAACAAAATCTACACCAGGGTTTTCGAAAACTCATGTGATCTTGTGTCCTCATTTTTCTGTGTAAATCAATCAACAAGAGAATGGTACCAAAGAGTGGTTAAAATGTATTTAAAATTTCATACCACTGTTGTCAAACCACTGACTATTTTCATAAGCTTGAGATTGATATGATTAGGAGTTTCAGTGGAAAATTATACCAGATTCTTTTTGATGTTGTTTTCAGAAAATCCTTTACTTATTTTTCCTGAAAAAGGATTCTCTCGAATAAGGAAGGATATATCATTCTTCATTTTTTTAAGAATAATATATTTTGAACTTTTACTGGTTTTTGATAGTAAAAGTTTCATTCTTCTGTCAGGATGTATAACCTTTATTTTTGCTGGTTATATTATCTTCAAAACAGATCAAAAGGAAATTGGTACAAGTATCAAGGTCATATCTCACTCAAGTTTGTCTTAAAACTGATCAAAGATTGATTGCCATAAGACCTTGAAAATACTGGGGGTACTCTTGTTTTAATTTAAATATTATAACAAGAATGAGTAGCCTTGGTAAAAAGTTTTACATCATCTGGGGTACTAAACCACTGTCAGGGAGCTGTAAAAGCTTCAAAATATGTAAATGACATGTGGCAAAACCTTGAATGAAAATTCTCAAAACAGTTGCTGACATACTAGTCTTCCAAATCATTATCATTACCTTACCTCTTACCATTGTTTTGCTCAAACATCTGTTTCCTAAATTTTGTCCACTGCTGAAACTCAGCCACTGATCCTTCATTTTATTGGCAAGCACTGATGTTCAAAATCAGTGTCTTATCCACTGATATGCTATCCACTGATAGTAAAAATCATCCATTGTTATCACATTATTACCGTTGTAACTACTGATGCTTGGTTCATCAGTGGTTCTCAAAACAACTGTCCTCCACTTCTCATCCATTTCATCAGAGGTTGGCACGTGGTCAGTTTTTAGCCTTCAGATCTTTATAACCGCTGCCACATCAGCACCCATTTTTCCTTAGTAAAACCCTGATCAAAACCCCCAAACAAGGTTTTACACTGTCGAATTGAATTCTAAAATTCTCTTCTCAAAGCAGTTTTCAACCCTCCATCCCAAATCATCCTCTGTTCTTTCTCATCAAAATGACGAAATCAAAATTAAAGTCAAAATCATCATCATCATCTTCCAAAGAGGTCGCTCAAACGGCCGCTGAATCCATTGAAATACCATACAAATCCCCTCACAACTATTTGGGTCTACTCACAAAACCCACAAACAACCACACCTTTGATTCCATCATCGGCACATTATCTGAATCAAAGTACAAAACTTTGTTGATAGCAGATGCTCCCATTTACCTGCAAACCCGGATAGAGTTTTGGAAAAATGCTACGCTTGAAAAACAAGACGATAAAGTAGTAGCCATCAACTCCTCGATACAGGGTAAAGCGATTTAAATTACTCCGCAATCAATCTCAGAAGTCTTTAAACTCGATGATCAGAAAGGTAAAACTTCCTTTGATAAAACCGAGTTGAAAACTGATTTCTTAAAAAGGGGATATGCAGAACAACCAAAAAGGGATACCTTACAAAAGGGTTTCTTTCCTTCTGCAACTAGGTTTTTATTTCACACTCTCTTAATGTGTGTCTCGAATAAAACAATTGCTTTTAACGAAATACCTTCAAAGATTCAGTGCCTGGGTTATGCTATTTTAAACAATGAAATTTTTAACTATTCCCAGGAGATCTTTGATGATTTGGTGAAAAACGTTGATAGCAAAGCATTTTTACTTTTTCCAAGATTTTTAAGCTACTATTTTAAACAAAAATTTGGAAAAGAAAATGAAAATTTGCTCAAACAGGGTGTCTATTTTCAAATAAAAGGGTTAACAACTGAAACATTTTCTAGAATGATGGCACCAATAAAAACAAAAGTAGAGGTGCCTGAACAGAATTTAGCAGCCACCACTGCTCCTCAGACATCTGCTGCTGAGCCCACTGCTCCAGGTGATCATAGCAGCACAACCACTGCTTTGAAACCCACACCTGCCATTACCAAAAAGACCAAAAAGAAAACATCCTAAAAGCCCACCAAACCCTCTAAAAAGGTAACTCTGGAAGATGAGATCCCAGAGTTAATGCCAGTGACAACACAAATGTCACCACAAACCACTGCTACTTCCTCACAGCAGTTGGTAGAAAGATCTCCACCATTGCCTCAAACTCCTCCTGCATCCTCACAAAAGGACCAGGTTGTAAACACAGGGACCCCACATTATGAAGCTCTGGATTCAATAGGATCCATCTTCCTCAGTCCTGATCCCAAGGACATGTCTCTTTCAACACCCATTCCCTCACCAATCATATTACCACAATCAATAATACCCTTGTTGCATGCAGTTGCTATAGCTTAGACACAAACCAGTTCCTCTCTATCACCTATCACTGAGAGTATACTCCCACAAGTGACTGGGTCTGATGCTACTACCTCTGCTACCCCAGCAACAACTGAGGAGGTTACACCCCTTGAGTTACAAGTAGCTCTTGGTGGTAGTTCAAGTGGAGCAGCAACTACAAGTGATGGATCAACAGATCTTCAGTTGGACAGTTGTTTCATTAGTAAGACTCCCTTGAAGGCAATTTCTTCCATAGCACCTCTGGTAACCACTAGTGAGTTCGTTTTGACCCCTGGTAAAATAACAAGGTTATCAAGTGCTGAAGAAAGAAGTCCCCAGTACCAAGAACAAGGGGTATCAATGGGTGATTTTTGGGACTCAGTTCCTAAGTCACTCATTGGTACAACCACTGCTGGTGGGGAAACAGATGATTCCATTAAATCGGATGATGTTTCAAAATATCAGGAATTGACGGGCAGAGTTGAAAAACTTGAAACATCAGTTGCTGAAATAAAGGATATGGTGCAACAATTGTTACAAGCTCAAAAAGCACAATCCACTGCTGCTCCAGCTCAAGCACCTGCACAATCTGCACCTACTGCAAATGAGCTATGGAATGTATTCCAACCCTTGCTTGAAAAACAAAAACAGATGGCTGATCAGCATCATGAAATACATGTAAAAATGCTGACAAACATGGTGGAGTCAAGGTTTAAAGATACTCAAGCAGACATCAAAGCTATCAAGGCTCATATCCAAAGCAACACTGGAAAAGTTCCTTCCACTATACTCTTCATGGATAACCCCCTTCCAGATAATGTCAAAAAGGGGGAGAAAATCAAGTTGAAAAAGAAGGGAATAGAAGATGGCCTGTATATTGAACCAGAACAAGAAAAACAGACATCTAAACCACTTCCAAAAGGTTCCAAACCTCACACCACAAAATCTCATACTTCCATCCAAATAGCTGATACAACAGTGGTTTCAAAAACTGCTAGCCAAACAGCTGCCATCTCATCAACACACACCAAAACCACTGCCTTACCACCACCAACATCACCACCATCTCCTCCTGCCAAAAAGCAGAAGACAACAGATGTTACAACATCTGTTGTAATGACAACAGTGGTTGAAACACCAGTTGTTTCAATACCTGTTAGTCAGACACTTTCCATCACTCAAATCACTACCACTTCAACACCTGCTCAAAAGAAGAAGACATCTACTGACACATCAGTAGTTGTAATGACAACAGAGGTTGAGACACCAGTTGTTTCAACAGCTGTTAGTCAACCATCCACCACTGCTCTCATCATTCCTACATCACAATCAAAATTACCTCCACCCATAAAGCTTCATAAAAGAAAAAGAGAAACAACTCAGGAAACTGATGAAAAATATGATCCTGTTGCTGCTAAATATCCACTGGAACTAGAAGCTGTGAAAAATGAGATGAAACAATTTTACACCGAGGATGATCCTTCAAAAAGAAGATTTCCTTCTCTCATAGGCTTCATAGTCCCAGAAGACATGGATGAATATCTCGAGATGAAAGCAAGGCAAACAAAGATTAGAGCTAAACTCGAATGCAAAGATCAAGGTGATGAAGCCATTTCTGAAAAATTGGAATTTTTGCTCACAAAAGTCAAGCTGATGGAAAACTATGCACAAGATCTGAGCAAAGAAAAAGCAGATCAACGAAAAGAAATGAGAAAAAGTTATCTTGCATACATCATGAAAGAAAAATTCTATCAAGCTGAAGAAAACCAATTTGAAGAATGGCCAATGGTTGCCTTAAAGCATGAAGCAAACAGAATTGAAAGGATTAAAAATGATCCAAGAAAGAAGAAGACAGCTCCAAATTGGAACAAATATAAAAAGCTCATTGCTGATCTTACATCCGAGTACAAAAAGAAAAAACAGGAACTGATAGATGCTAAGGTGGATACTGCTGAAGCCATAGCAAAATGGACAAAGTAGTATACCGACGAAGCTTATGAAAGGCTTAAGAAAAGAAGAATAACAGTCTCAGACACTTCTAAGAAGCCTGACTACAAAAATCTAGAACAGCAGATTGATGCTATTAAAACATGGCTCACATCAGCAGATAACCCTATCCTTGTGGAAAACCAAGAAAAAGGAAAACTGCTGACCAGTTAAGAAGAAAAAGAAAAGGAAGCTGAATACTTCACAGAAGCCATCAAGAAAATGGATCTAAAAGAAGAGAGCTCAGTGAGCCTTCAAAATCTTGTCAAAAAGGTATTAACCAAACCTGCAGCAGATATCTCAGACACTGAACTTGAACAAAGAAAAAGGCAAGAGCTGATTGAACAAGAAACTGCAGAAGACATAGCTGCAGCAAATGAAGTCATAGAAGAGGCTTTTAAACGAATGTCTAAAGTTCAGGATACTGCTTTACAATTTTTCTCAAGGCCAAAATCTCCAAGCTCATCAGAAAATAAATCTCTCCCAAGAAACCCATTGGGTTCAAAAGTACTAAAGTGGCTCTCTGATCAAAAGACCCATGTATTGACCCTGGTCAGATCCAATGGTGAAATGAAGTACATATCAAGGAAAGAAGCACTAAGCCTTGGTGTTGAAGATCTACAAGATCTCCTTGAACTTTCATTGTGCAGGGATGAGGATGACATAAGTTCCAAAGATTTTGAAGAAGAATTTAAAAGACAAGCTAGTGAACTTCTGATGAGGAATAAAGATCCAAAATAATGAAGTGTTTTGGCATTATCTGTTCCAGGGGGAGATTGTTGGGATTGAACCCTACCAGAGGAACAGATAATGAAAGCCAAAACTGGTTCACAACAGTGGATTCACAATAAGCAGCTGTTTACACTAAAAACCTCATTTCCCTCCGCTTCACATGTCCAAACCATCTCAATCTCCCCTCTTTAATCTTCTCCGATATACTAGCCATTCCTAATCTTTCCCTAAAAACCTCATTTCTTATCCGATCTAACCTCGTGTGTCCACACATCCACCTCAGCATCCTCATCTCTGCTACCTCCATCTTGCGCGCTTGTGTCTTCTTGATAGCCCAACAGTCTGTTCCATATAGCATAGCGGGCCTGACTGCTACCCTGTAAAATTTCCCCTTTAATTTAGTTGGGAACCTCCTATCGCACAATACCCCACTGGCTGCCCTCCATCTACACCAGCCAGCCTGTATGCGATGGGTTACATCACTATCTATATCACCATCTCTTTGTACAAACGACCCCAGATACTTAAATCTAGTTACCTGCGGAACCAATTGATCATCAATGGTGATTTGGGTGTCATCGTCATCGGTTACACCACTGAAATCACAGTGTAGATACTCAGTCTTAGATCGACTAATCCTTAGGCCCTTGCCCTCTAAGGCTACTCGCCAGTCCTCTACCCTCGCCTTCAGGCACTGTTTAGTCTCTGCAATCAACACAATATCGTCTGCAAATTGTTGGAAGTGATAGACGCACTTAAAAGACGTAGGAAAAAAAAGTAAAGCAAAATTTAATTAAAAAACTAAGCTCTTTTAAGTTTTTTATGACCGAACCGAAAAAACCGGTACCGAAAGCGTGAAAAAGCGGGAACCGAATCGGTACCCAAAACTTTTGGCCACGAGAAATTTTTTACCGGTACCAAATACCAAATGCTCATTCATTTTGAATATAATAAGTTTAAGTCGACCTTGAAAATCAAAGCTGATTTCGGATGCTCAGCTTTGAATATGCCAACACAATTCGCTTTATGTATTAAAAACTCGCAAATCTGGTCATGAGATAATCGAGTGAAAAATGTCTTAATACATACAAACCCATTGTAACTTTCGGATGCACAGCTTTGAATATGCCAAAGCAATTCGCTTTATGTATTAAAAACTCGCAAATCTGCTGATGAGATAATTGAGTGAAAAATGTCTTAATACATACAAACCCATTGTGACTATCATCCAGTCTAGATTTTTTTAAAAAGGAATCTGGTCTACATGTTTAGCATAAATCTAAATTAAAATTAGAGTAAAACCATAATATGTGTTTTGAATTTAAAAAAACACTTCCAAAGGGCCTTAAAACTATCTCCTTAAATCACTACCCAAACTTCTACAAGCAACATCTGCTTTTAAATAAAAGCAAAGACAACAGTTCTATGGTATATAACTACTTTAAGTTAAGCATCATGTAAAAGACCTTATCTCTTTATACTTACTTTGGCAAAGCCATTTGTCATTTTGGTGACCAACATAACCTTATTTTGACATTAAAGAACAACGACAAACAATATGCTGACAATGAGTACACCAAAAAGGCCAAAAAATTGCATTAGCAAATCATCAAACACTTGGTGTGCAACGTTTTATAAACCCAAAAATCAACCGGAACTACCAAATGACACACCACATACATGGAAAACTATTAAAGTTCCAAACATTAATGAAGAAATCTTACCGGTGAAATCAGCTAAGGAGTCAATGCGGCCGAAGGTCCACCTGAGTGATGACTGCTATCACCAAAATCTGTCGCCTACGGTAGAGATGGTACGAGGAGGAGACGGTTCTGATGAGGCTAAAAGCGGCTACTGGTGCCTGTGGGATAACGACGTCGAAGCATGGTGACAATGACGATGGCGATTAAAAGAGAAGCTGGTGGTGGTGTCTGGTGTGGTACTGATGATAGAGATATTGAGAGAAGTTGAGTGAAAGTTGATTGAAATTGAGCGATGCATTCACCAGATTGTTCATAAGGTGAGGAGATGAGGGGGAAAATTAGAGAGGCTAAGTGATAACGTGGCATGATTAAAACAATTGTGATGATGAATCATCACATTAATAATTGTTCATTCAACTCTCTAACTATCATATATTAATAAGCACAAATGGGTTTACCACGCACTACGATGATTGGAATATTGAACGTGCACATTTTCAATATGAGCCGTTTTTTTTGAATATGTAAACTTAGATAACAAATGAGCCCTTTTTGAATATGGAAACTTAGATTTTTTTTTTTTTGAAAAAGGGCGGAATTTTATAAAAACTTAAGCAAGATGCTTAACAAAACAGTACAAACGACAAAAAGTAAATGGTACAAAACTA
The DNA here is from genome assembly GCA_030545235.1 of Helianthus tuberosus. Taxonomy (NCBI): domain Eukaryota; kingdom Viridiplantae; phylum Streptophyta; class Magnoliopsida; order Asterales; family Asteraceae; genus Helianthus; species Helianthus tuberosus. Next base: position 98,421,747 of record CM060382.1, read on the forward strand.
CAACAATACAACAAAGTAAAGCTTAAAATCTAAAACTCCTCCAATTCGCCCAAGTTATCTCCGAGAGGCCTGCACGGTTCTTGATCCAAGAGTATGAAGTAGCTTTGATGTCCACCACCAGATTTGCAATATTGGAAGATTTTTGTTTGAAAATGATATCATTCCTCATAAGCCATAATTTCCAGCAAGTTGTCGCCACAATTGCATAAATCGCCTTTTTAGTTTTCCTCACTTTCGTGTGAGACAACGACCTCCATCAATTCTACTACACTTAGGATGTATCGAGGCAGAGGTATATTATCCATTGAAAGATCAGAGTCCAAACCTGTTGAGCCGTGTCACAGGTCACAAGAAGATGGCTAGCCGATTCCGTTGCACTATTGCAAAAAACGCAGTTTAGGGAGGGCATATAATAAAAACATGTTGTGTAGGTATATTCAAAATTTCAGAAAATGTTATGTTGTTGTGAAAATAAGGGTCAACAAACATCCCTCGTCATGGAGGGATGTTCATGTGACGAGATGTCATTAACGCTCAGTTTAGGATAAAATTTATGTCGAGACGTATAATAGGATGGATCAGAGGTTTAACAGGATAGATATTAGGAAGGACAGGCAGGATGATGCGCTCAGGCATATGATGACTCATATGAGTATGAACATTCCATCCTTCTTTCAGCATTTTACTATGCCAGGGCCGATTGGTATGCCCGGTCAGTTTGATGCGGGTGATCAGGGTGGTTCGAGTCAGCAGGTTGGTCAGGGATTTGGATTGGGTCAGCATGGGCATGTGGATCCATCAGCTGAGTTTGTGGTGTATGAGAGTGAAGAGGAGGAAGAAAGCGAAGGTGATGAGGATTAGTGTGGGGATCGAAGAAAGCTGGAGCTTAATGGTTTATCTTTTGGTTTATTTTCTATTTATGCTGTTTTTATTCTCATATTTTGGTCTGTACTTATATTCTGAATACGTTAAACTGGTTGGTAGGGATGGGTTGGTTGTTTTGTGATGATTGATCTAGACACTCTTATCTATCTATATAATATGCATTTTGGTATATTTGTGGTTGTTGATAGGTATGGTGTTTGGTTGCCGCTTCTGTTCGCGTGTGAGAGTTAGGAGTTGGTTGCCGCTTCTGTTCGCGTGTGAGAGTTAGGAACTGTTTGCCGAGCGTGTTCGGATTGGAGGGCATATGTGGAATTGACTGGAACATTGACAGTCTCACATATCAGCTAAGTCATTTCCACTTGTATATTTTGTATATTTTATTTGGTTTTTATTTTAGTAGTAGTTTAGTTAGTTTGAGTCGTGTTTCCATTCTTGCATTAGGGACAATGCAAATTTTAAGTGTGGGGATGGAACATTTGAGTCGTAGTCTAAGTTTAGTTAGTTAGTTGAATCAGTTTTGAGTCATAAAATTTGAAAAATTTAAAAAAAAAATTCGAAAAATAAAAAAATTGAAAATTTTGAAAATGTCTCTCATTTTGGAAGTTTGCAAAATAAAAACGGAAAACGATAGAAAAATCAGGTTTGTTCTGGTTTCAAATAATAATAATATGAGAATAAAAGTTGAGCTTGTGTCTAATTTGGGATATGTGAGTAAGCCAGATCCGGTTTCTAGGTTCCTTTGATATAAAAATACCTAATTGTTAGTTTGCTAGTGGGTTCTCATCTAGGAAAAGTAGGGAAGTCGAAACCGGCAAAAATAGTATAAGGAATGCCGTTATAAACTAAAAATTGTTAGATTTTTTATCAAAAGAAAAAATATATAATAAATGAGTTAGACCGAATAAAAACGAGGCCTATGTAATCTTCATTGGGGATGGTGACTCTGACTTAGATTGCCTCTAGGTTAAGTTAAAAAGAAAAAAAAATGCAAAATTACCGACGCCTACGTTGTCGCTCTCGGGGATGGTGACTCTGGTTGAGACAGCCTCTGGGTTAGGTATGCAAAGTCTAGTGCTCAAAAGAAAGAAAGAAAAATAAGAAAAAACAATTTGATGTTAAATTCTTTTGATTTTGGTATAAAACGGTTAGGAAATAGTCTAGTGACTATTACTTTTGTTCTATAAGCTTGAGGCGAGATTAGGTGAAACTGGGGCTTTTAGTGTGAGACCCTAGGTAAATTAACCGAACTTGAACATAAATTGCAATGATAAGGGCTTGGAACCGGGTTTGGGTTTATGTGGACAAGTATACTTGCAATCGCGGTTAACACAAGTTTTAATTTTAATAAGTAATCTAGACTTTTGAACCCGAATATTTATCTGATTCTGATTTCGTTTGCATAATTTGTCAGGAACCCGACCCGGTTTGCCCGATTCGGAAGCCGTGGAACAGAAACCCGTGGTATGGGTGTTTAATTGGCAGCGGAAATTTTAACAGGATCGTTTAAATTAAAAACACCGAATTATTTTATTATTAATATCGGGATAAAACCCGTATTTTACAAGAGAGGAATTTCACTGGGAAATTTCCCTGATTACAGAAAACATGTTTTATTTATTTTCTGAGCCACTTCTTTTAAGCTGGAGTGCAACGCGGCACTTTTCCTTGTTCACAGTAAATCACCTGAAACATGTTTTAAAAAGATTTGATCAGCGAAAAATACCGGCGAGTGCATTCTATTTGTACAAAAGACATGTTGTTATAATATACAGTATTAAGAGCGATTACAATGTTTATATATCAACCAATTACCCCAAATCGGTATTTGTCACTCGACCGGATCTGTGAGTATGGTCATATCACACATTGGCTAACCCGTTGTCCAATGGTGAAGCTTATCAAGTAGTGTATACAAAACCCCACATACCGGCAGTAATTGAAGATTACAAAGACTTAATCACTGTAATTATAACTTTGAAAACAAGTAGGGTTTTGAAAGCAATTCGGTAAAAAGAGAATGACTCACATTGCAAGTTTAAACAGTTAGAGTGTGCCAACTGACTTAAGTTGGTAAACCTAGTCAAATATACAATGCAAACGAAACTAGGTTAGTAACTTAATTCAACATTTACGATAATTCACGAGATCGAAACCCTCACGACGAATGAGAAAGTATAGCCCGAATTTAGGCAGCACTTAAACATCCATCGGATCGGTTTTAATCGATCGGTCATTGTATCGTAGCAGTGATCGAGTTATTACCCCGTTATCGTAGCAGCGTTTCACTACTTTGGACGTGTATTTAGAGCAGAATATAGTGGTATTGAAGGAAATTTTCGAGCATAAGTGAACTGCTCATGCATGTCCAATTTATAGCTGAACTTTAGCTTTCTTGCGGCCCGTGACAAATGTAGTTAAGTCCTTCGCAGCCCGCGAGGGACTCCCTAGCTACGGTTAGGACTACCGTGTCACACCCTAGGCTTGCCACGTGGACGACGCGTGTCCTTATGCTTATCTTGAGACTCCTAGGTCTGTCGCGCCCCGCGAAGACCTTTTCTTATTCTTTCGCGCCCCGCGAGCGAGTACAAATTTTTGTTTTTCTTGATTTTTCATAAAAAGTAGGGTTTTACCGGTTCGGGTTTTCATTTGCGGAGCAGTTTAGGACATTTTTATACAAGTTGTTACATCCTCCCCACCTTATTTAAAATCTCGTCTTCGAGATTTACTAGAACAAATAAGGATATTTTCTTTTCATCTCCTATTCCAGCTCCCATGTGTACTTAAGTCCTCTTTTCGAATCCCATTTTACTTTAACTAGCCCCAATCTCTTATGTTTGAGGTGCTTGACCTTTCTGTCTTCTACTTGAAGAGGCTTCTCAACAAATTTTAACTTTTCATTTACCTCTATATCTTGAAGAGGTACTACCAGTGATTCATCAGATAAACATTTCTTAAGGTTGGATACATGAAACACATCATGTACATCGGCTAACTCTTCTGGCAGTTGTAACTGATAGGCAACCGGTCCTGTTCGTTGGATAACTGTAAATGGTCCTACATACCTTGGACTAAGTTTTCCTTTCTTACCGAATCGGGCTATTCCTTACCAAGGAGAAACTTTCAGTAGTACTTTGCCTCCAAATTGAAATTCTAACGGCTTACGTCGATTGTCAGCGTAACTTTTCTGGCGGTCTCGAGCTGTTTTCAGTATTTCCTTGATTTGTGTTATCTTGTCGGTGGTTTCCTGTACAATTTCGGGACCTGATAATTGACTTTCTCCTATTTCTGCCCAACATACTAGGGTTCGGCACTTTCGTCCATAAAGTGCTTCGAATGGGTCAGCATTGATGCTTGTGTGATAACTGTTGTTATAGGAGAATTCTATTAATGGAAAATGGTCGTCCCAATTTCCACCGAAATCTATAACACATACCCTTAGCATGTCTTCTAAGGTTTGAATCGTCCTTTCACTTTGTCCATCAGTCAGGGGATGATATGTTGTACTTAAATTCAATCGTTGATGTGTGCAAAATGCAACATATAAATTACATCAATTGTGGCATAAAACTAACCCTTTTTTTGTACTAATGTTGGAAAAAGTGTGCTTTTGTCTTCCTTTTGTATTTTCAGGATTAAATTAACAAAAATACAAGAAAAAAAGAAGCAAAAAGACAACTAAATCTAACATAAATACAAGAAAAGGAACAAAGGAGACATGCCCGACCCCACGACAACATCTTCCCAAGCAAAACAAGAGAACAGAAGGCTGAACACGCCCCGTGCTCAGTGAACACGAGGGCGTGCCCAAGTGCCAGCATAAAAGACAAAGCTATAGAAGCTTCTATCGCCCACCACGGGGCCGTGCTCAGCGGACACAGGGCCGTGGTCAACTATAAGATTCGCAGAATCCAGGAAAATCTTGATAGTACAGATATGCTTCTGCACACGGGGGCATGGTCAACTAATACAGACAAACTGCAATTAATGAAGACAGAGAAGAGGATGGACACGGGGCCGTACCCAATGGACACGGGGCCGTGCCCGAACTTCTCTTCAGCCTATAAATAGGAGTGCTTGGCTCAAGCTCAAACCATCCCTTAGCACACCACCTCTCTCACACTTCACCCACCACCCACCACCACCATAACACCATCATCCACCACCATCATCCATTGTCCATCATAGAGTGTGTGAGTCGTCTCGGGATCCAAGATTGATCGTAAGAGTTCTTGACAATCAAGGCCATGTTTGCCTAAGTCTCTTACATCACTTGGTGAAGACAAAGTGTCTAGTGTAATACTTTTTATTTTTAATCTTTTCGCACTTTTTATTTGGTTATGTATTAATGACTTTAATAACTAGTTTCTTATGTTGAAGGTGATTCTTCCTTATCGTTTGTCCGTGGTGTCTTGGCATTATTTTACTGTCTATATAAAATAAAAGAGTTTCACCATTCATATCTCCACGGTCTATATGGAGGTATGTTGGCTACCTGGTCGGGGGTTAAGGGAACGGTTTGGTAGGAGTCTTGCCTTGTTCAGTGTATAGATCCTGCAAGGACCTGGGTCAAATTTAGTAGGACCTCCTTCAATACTTAACGGTATTGGATGGCGGGGGTCCAAACTCTTTGATCCCCTCATATGTAAACTACTATTAATACTTTAACCCAGCTACTTAGGACTGTATCCCTGCTGACTCAGACTACTTAGCCGAGGGTAACGTCACCTTCAAAAGAGGGGCCTACCATAATATGCATTAATAACTTAATTAATTATCTTTTAATAATCCGACCCTTTAGGATTGTATCCTTGCTGCCTCAAACTACTGGGTTGAGGGTAACGTCACCTTCAAAAGAGGGACCTACTACAATAACTAAGATAATCTCTTAAAAAGTGCAAAAGTGCGGAAATAATCAAAGGTTACACTATACACGAGTCGGAGCCAAGTGATTCATCTTGTCTATCTGTTTTTATTTTATTTTATTTTCAACATTTTAGTTAGTTTTTATTTTTCTAGTTTAAAACCTTTTTCTAACCTTTTGATTTGATTAGACGTTGAGGATAAACCGGTACTAAAAGCTCTTGTGTCCTTGGACGACCTCGGTATCTTACCAACACTATACTACGCTCACGATGGGTGCACTTGCCCATATGTGTGTTTAGTGTTAGGAAATATCGTGTTTTATAAATTTAAAACTTGGCTAAAAAAGTGTAAAAGGGCTTAAAATATACTTAAACTTATATACACACTTCACACGCATCAAGTTTTTGGCGCCGTTGCCGGGGACACAAGGATTTTAAGAAAGTTAGGAATCAACGGCCTAATCGTTTTTTCTTATTTTTCTATTTTTAGGATTTTTCTTATTTTTTTCAGCTTCTGCAGAACTCAGCACGAGCCGTGCCCGCTGAACACGCCCCGTGCTCAATCATTGGAACTGGCAATCCTGTTTTAAGTCAGACAGTAAGCTGAACACGGGGCCGTGCCCACTCAACACGCCCCGTGCCCAAGATTCAGTTACTGAAAACAGAACCGTGAGATCCCGACGGTTGGTAATTTCTGACACAAATATGAGTGATACTGATATTTTTTACTTTCGGCACTCTTATGGTACGTGGTGTCAAATATGTGGTGGTTCCCATAAGGAATTAGAATGTTATTTTCTAAATTATAAGCCCCACTATATAGACCCATTGTTTTCCTGTATCCTTAAGAGGGGCGAAAGTAAAAATAATCCCTATCTCTCCCTCGAATGCTCTCAACCATATTTTCTAGGAGAAATGCTTCTTGATGAACTATTTCAATTAGAAGATCTGATTCTTAATTGGTTAAAAGAACTTAGGATAGATTTCAATAATTTATCTCAAGACAATGACCAAGAAGAAGTGTTGGGATCGCATTCAAACAACTTCGTTGTTCCCTACGATACTTCTAATTCTAGTGAGGACTTGAGCGATAGTCGTCCCTGTGTCGATTGTGTCGTGAAGGACTCCCCATCGACTTCGTTCGATGCATACATAGACCTGAGCGATTCGGCATACACCTTCTTTAACGAGAGCCCGGAAAAGGGTTGGACTTGTCCACCTACATATAGCATAGGAATCTCCCTCACCGATAACCATTTGCGTTCTCGTCTTAATCTAGAGCAATTAAGGTATCTTAGGAACTTTGGGGTTGTTCCATCCAGTAAGGAACCGCCTGATCCGAAAAACTTCCTTAAAAATAAACAAACTCCATAAGACAGCTTCTAGACACGGGGTCGTGTCCAGGTCAACACGCCCCCGTGTCCACTCAAAGATTCCCGTCTGATTTCATGTCAGAATACGGACAAAATGTGTCAGGATTCCCCCTGAACACGGGGCCGTGTCTAGCCGACACGGGGCCGTGTGCAGCGTACTGTCGTTTTCTATAAATGCAGCCAAGAATCCTGCACATTTAAACCATTCAAGGGACAGAGATTTGGGGAATATTCTCACATACCATCCTAGGTATTTTCTAAAAGAAGTTTCTCAACAACCTTCTTGTCCTTTCCTCTTTTATCCACTTTCATCTTCTTCAATTTTCCTTCATGCTTCCATTAAAACTTGAAATCTCCACAATTTCAAGCTTTATTGAGATGTTTGTTAGATTTTTATTCATGGGATCTTGTTAAAAATAAGTTCTACAATAATGTTTTAAGTTTTTTCTGCTTAAAAACGTTTTAAATATCATAAAAACAAATTAAAACTCCATGATCCCTTGTCCTAAAAATCTGCAAACATTTGAACACGGGCCGTGTTCGTTGAACACGGGGCCGTGTCCGAAGTACTGATTCCATAAGGTTGAACTCTACTCGGTATGTTTTCTCAGAATGGCGAGCAGAACTAGCGGAACATCTTCATCACACTCTAGAAACAACCGACAAGGGAGAAGATCATCAACGGTTGAAGATTCACTTGTAAACTACGTTTACGCCTTAAGAGAGGCCCTTGATGAGATGACAGGGGTGGAAGAGGCATTGGTTGACCGTATTAATCATTTGACGGTGGGGCTAGAGGGATGTCTTCGAGAGGTCAACCTTTTGCACCAAAGGTTGAACATTCTCGCTTCTCCTCCTTTGGTACCAATCATTACCCAAAGGGCATGGAATGTGTTTCCTGAAGTCATCATACCAGCCGAATGGTATGCCTTACATCCGGAGCCCCCTCGGGAAGTACTACAAGGGGTCTCAGTTGGTGTCGCTCCTCCTCCACAAGATATTGAAGAAAATGACGCCGCCTTCTTCCTCCCAATAGAGATAGAAGAATGGTTTTAACACCCCTCGGCTCGGAGTTCTACAAAGCTTTTAGATACCGGAAAACCATTTCCGGAATTTTGGTTCGTATTGTACTCGTAGAGCTCCATAAGATGATTTTACTTATCACTTGACCTATCTAATTTAGGACCCTTTAATTTTATTTTCTGCTTTGTTTTTAAGCTTTTAGGACTATTATGTAATTCTCTCTATGACTTAATGAATGATGGTTTTAGTTAATTTGGTGTTTGGATGGTGTTAAAACGAATAAAACATGCTAGGAATGGCAAAGGATACAAGGGAAACTTGAACCAGCACCCCATGCAGGAAAACATGGCCATCCGACAAAACTTTCTTCTTTACAGCTGGTTCAGCACGGGTCGTGTCCGCCCAACACGGCCCCGTGCTGCACAGTCTGCAGAAAATGCCCAGTTCAGGTAAACTGGACATGGGCCGTGTTCACCCAACACACCCCCGTGTCCAGGCTTCTGTTTCTTTTGTTCAACTTTTTGTTACTGGCACCTGAACACGGGTCCGTTCCCGGACACCACGGGGTCGTGTCCAGGCGCCCGGTAACACAATTTTTTGCTTTTTCACACCCTTTTACACATTCAATCAACTTAAAAACTTATTTTTGGGACACATTGAGGACAATGTGTAATTTAAGTGTGGGGGGGATGCTAAAACCTTGAATCTTGCAAGTCCTAATAACAAGCCTTACACAAAACTCTATTGGAACCGCTAATCACCCCAAATTTTTTCAAAAACTTTCATTTTTTTTACTTGTCTAGGTTTAACTTGGGAAATTCAAGTTCTAAAAAGGTTATATTTTTACAAATTTACAACCGATAGCGTCGTGATAAAAAGAACCAACATAAGAAAATTATGAAACGGCATGACAAGCTTAGTTAAAAATTTGATTATATATACTTGATCACGTAAAAACCCATTCTCACAAAAGTGAGTTTTGAGCCTTTATTGAGCATACAAATACATATCATTAAACTAAATGCTCATTTTTCGTTTCTTGTGTGAATAGCCGCTTGGTTCTTACGACTCTAGAACTTGCCACGATGATACATTCCCGGTCCTTACCAACTTAAACCCGAGTAAGTAAATGATGGAGGCATTAGGACTAACCCTTTTTATTTCTACACCATTATTTTTCTTTTTTTTACCACCTACCCAAAATCCCCCTAGTTAACCCCTTTGAGCCTAAACCTTTTCATTTCTTAACCAAAACCAAACACCCTTTAACCCACCAAAACCTTTTTATTTTTAACCCTTTGTTTTAGTAACAAGCTCGTTTTTTCGTATGAATTTAAAAAAAAATGTTGATGATGAAGCAAAAGAAATAAAAAAGCAAGTTCATTAAAAATAACTTTGTTTGAATAATAGCTTCATCAAAAAAAAATTGCAAAAATAAAAAGTCTCACGAAAACCGACGCTTTTTACGCTTTTCGCCCTTTTTCTACTAACCACTAACCCAACCACCTACCTTTAACCCAAGCCTAACCCTTCACCCAAAAAGTCCTCTTGACATTTACAAAGGTGTATAGTTAAAAAGGAGGAAGATTGATTGCTTGTCAAGCCTATGGTAGGAGTAAGTTTCATGCCGCTCTCGAGTGATTCACTAAAATACATCTTCGGCTGAGTGTTGAGTGATCCCCCGTGAGGTATGTGAACTTGTATATAAAAAGAATTTTAAAGAGGCATGTTATGCCATAATAAGTAATTTATCTTATGAAAAGTTTTAAGTAAATCATGACGAATAGGATTGTAAATAAATAAAAATAAAACTTGATAAAGAATCTTGGAAATCCCGACACTCTATGACAAGCCCAAAAACCTTCTCTTCTACCCATTCCATTTGGGAGTGTAAAGCCACATTATAAAGAGTTTTGCTTGAGGACAAGCAAATATTCAAGTGTGGCGGTATTTGATGTGTGCAAAATGCAACATATAAATTACATCAATTGTGGCATAAAACTAACCATTTTTTAGTACTAATGTTGGAAAAAGTGTGCTTTTATCTTCCTTTTGTATTTTCAGGATTAAATGAGCTCAAATTAACAAAAGAAGTAAAAAGACAGCTAAATCTAACATAAATACAAGAAAAGGAAAAAAGGAGACATGCCCGACCCCACGGCAACATCTTCCCAAGCAAAACAAGAGAACAGAAGGATGAACACACCCCGTGCTCAGTGAACACGGGGGCGTGCCCAAGTGCCAGCATAAAAGACAAAGCTATAGAAGCTTCTATCGCCCACCACGGGGCCGTGCTCAGCGGACACGGGGCCGTGGTCAACTATAAGATTCGCAGAATCCAGGCAAATCTTGATAGTACAGATATGCTTCTGCACACGGGGGCGTGCCCAGCGGACACGGGGGCGTGGTCAACTAATGCAGACAAACTGCAATTAATGAAGACAAAGAAGAGGATGGACACGGGGCCGTGCCCGAGCTTCTGTTCAGCCTATAAATAGGAGTGCTTGGCTCAAGCTCAAACCATCCCTTGGCACACCACCTCTCTCACACTTCACCCACCACCCACCACCACCATAACACCATCATCCACCACCATCATCCATTGTCCATCATAGAGTGTGTGAGTCGTCTCGGGATCCAAGATTGATCGTAAGAGTTCTTGACAATCAAGGCCATGTTTGCCTAAGTCTCTTACATCACTTGGTGAAGACAAAGTGTCTAGTGTAATACTTTTTATTTTTAATCTTTTCGCACTTTTTATTTGGTTATGTATTAATGACTTTAATAACTAGTTTCTTATGTTGAAGGTGATTCTTCCTTATCGTTTGTCCGTGGTGTCTTGGCATTATTTTACTGTCTATATAAAATAAAAGATTTTCACCATTCATATCTCCACGGTCTATATGGAGGTATGTTGGCTACCTGGTCGGGGGTTAAGGGATCGGTTTGGTAAGAGTCTTGCTTTGTTCAGTGTATAGATCCTGCAAGGACCTGGGTCAAATTTAGTAGGACCTCCTTCAATACTTAGCGGTATTGGATGGCGGGGGTCCAAACTCTTTGATCCCCTCATATGTAAACTACTATTAATACTTTAACCCGGCTACTTAGGACTGTATCCCTGCTGACTCAGACTACTTAGCCGAGGGTAACGTCACCTTCAAAAGAGGGGCCTATCATAATATGCATTAATAACTTAATTAATTATCTTTCAATAATCCGACCCTTTAGGATTGTATCCTTGCTGACTAAAACTACTAGGTTGAGGGTAACGTCGCCTTCAAAAGAGGGGCCTACTACAATAACTAAGATAATCTCTTAAAAAGTGCAAAAGTGCGGAAATAATCAAAGGTTACACTATACACGAGTCGGAGCCAAGTGATTCATCTTGTCTATCTGTTTTTATTTTATTTTATTTTCAGCATTTTAGTTAGTTTTTATTTTTCTAGTTTAAAACCTTTTTCTAACTTTTTGATTTGATTAGACGTTGAGGATAAACCGGTACTAAAAGCTCTTGTGTCCTTGGACGACCTCGGTATCTTACCAACACTATACTACGCTCACGAGGGTGCACTTGCCGATATGTGTGTTTAGTGTTAGTAAATATCGTGTTTTATAAATTTTAAACTTGGCTAAAAAAGTGTAAAAGGGCTTAAAATATACTTAAACTTATATACACACTTCACACGCATCAATCGTGTCCCCATTGCTTGTTGGAAACTTGTCCAAAAATGCGAAGTGAAACGACTATCCCTATCTGATACAATGGAGAGTGGAACTCCATGTAATGACACTACCTCGTCTACGTATAGCTTGGCTAGTCTTTCCATGCTAAAGATTTCCTTCATTGGTAGGAAATGAGCTGATTTGGTTAAACGATCCACAATCACCCAGATTGCATCGTTACCTTTCCTTGTTTTGGGTAATTTAGTAACAAAATCCATTGTTATTAATTCCCATTTCCATACAGGCATTTCTAGTTGTTGAAGTAACCCTGAAGGTTTCTGGTGTTCTGCCTTAACTTGGGAACAAGTTAGACACTTAGAAACATATCTAGCTATGTCCTTTTTCATTCCTTAAATCTTGATACATCTTGTTATTACCAGGATGCATCTTGTACCTAGATTTATGGGCTTCCTCTAATATTTTATCTCGTAGATTCTCTTGTCTAGGTACCCAAATCCTCTTCTTATGGAATCTCCAAATTCCATCAGTCCCTTGCTATAATTCCTTTATCCTTCCATTCATTCCTTCAGCATTGTCCTTAATTGCTGTTTCTTGAACTCTTTTCAGTTGTTCCATTAAATCTAACTGTAGATTTAATCTAAGAGCACAAACTCGTCTTTGTTTCTCATGGTACTTACAACTTAAGGCATCGGCTACTACATTTGCTTTTCCTTCGTGATATTGAATATCACAGTCGTAATCACTTAAGATTTCCATCCATCTTCTTTGCCTCATGTTTAACTCTTTTTGCCCAAATATGTTGTAACGCCCTGCTCTTTCGAACTTTCCATTTATAGTAAGTCTTGTTTGTATTTCTATTTTTGGAAACCTTATGTTCTTGTAATCGTCCTTTCTTTGTAATCGTTGTAAAATCCGAGACTTGGATCATAAATAAAACTTGTATTTCTTTAATCTCATGATTTATATACTTTATACATGCTCATACATTCAATTTCGTGAAACAATTGATACTTATTCATCATTCTTGGAAACTATGTGCTAAACTTGCAAATACATGAAACATGCTAATAATACGTCCTTTTAGCAAATACGATACTTAAATACCACATTCATACGCCTAATTATAATTAGTTTACATTCCTCATACTTAATTTATCCTTAAACTATGTTTAAATTACATAAAATACCCTTAATATACCCTAAAACCCTAAAATATAAACTCAAGGGACCAAAGTGTCAATTCAAAAACTTGAATTGAAGACCTGATGGTCTCTGGCACCCCACCACCGCCACTGGATTCTCTCACGCCCCGCCAAAGGCAAAATCCACAGATTAGTTGTTTCCCCTTACGGGATTGGGCATTTTAGTGTGTTTGTTGCTTTCAATGTGTGTTTCTTGCATTAAAAACTCACAACCACTAACCCCAACCCTTCCCCTATAAATACCACACCACTCCGAGCCCTAATCACTTTACAAACTCCTCTAAATCTCTCTCAAATCACCAAAAACGCAGCTGAAACTTCAAGTTCGGACAGAAGCACTATCCTTCACTAAAGTGAGCATAACTCACTCAATATTTGTCTGTTTTAGCTCATTCTTTTTCCTATGTGCTTGGATTTTCTTTAGCTTCGATTCCATGGGTATTCCACAGTGAATAAGTCACTGGAACTCTGGAAAATAGGCTCCAAAGTTCACTGTTCGTTTTGTTTTGAATCAAACTTTGTTTATACTTGTTTAAACTTGAGTCTAACTCACTCAAACCCACGTCCTTATGCGCGTAACCACTTGTATGGTTAGTTGGGCTTAAAAACGGGGTTGAGACATACAAAAATCAGAGGTTAAACCTCATATGAATTCTGTTTTACTTAGGGTTTTTAACCCACAAGTGATGTTCAAGCTTCAAGCTTGGTGAAGGTGTGATTATGGACTAACTTGGGTTGTCCAACATAAAATCCCCACATTACTTGATGATTTCTCATAGTGTAGTTGTTTATACTCTTGTATTTCTTGTAGTTCATGACCCTCCTTGAATGTTCTTACATCAAGTGTAGTGGTGAACACCTCGAGGTACCTAAATGGAAGCTTGTTCTTCCTACCTCCTACATGAATTCTATGACACATTAGAGGTACCTAAATGAAGATTTAATCTTCTACCTCATGCTTGACTATTGGACATACTAATGTATAATACCTTAACCTTATTATGATTCTATTGGGTGTTCAACCCATAAAAACATTATAACCCTTGTGGTTACATTGTGTCAAACAAGTGTTATGTGTTAAAGATGATTATTTTCATATGATACTTTCATGCCATTTTAATTCCTAAATCCTTGACTCTGTCGTTTTCCCCAAAACTCACACACTTTGTTTCTTCGTGTAGAAGGACTCGGTGTTCCAACCTCCTAAACAAACCAACCCTCTCGCGGATTTATCAAGTAGAAGACTTGCAAAACCGTTAGTACACTTGACCCATTTACTTTTAAAGACACTTTGGGGTTGTAACATGTTACTATACAAAAAATACACTTTCACACACTTGAATATGCTTTATGAACTCAATCCGTTATACATGCTACTTGTTTACTTAGGTTCATGCTAGATTATACTTGCTTTGTGACATTATCTTGGCTAAGCCCTCAACTTAACATATATAGCGCTATAGGAGTAGCACACCACCCGTCGGGGTCTTGTTAAGTCATTATACTAAAACGGTCTCGTTACTTTTGTGGCGAGGGATGCTAAATACTAGTGGACACTTGGGTTTGATGTGATGTTATGCATGCTAGTTACCCTGTTTACAAATTGCCATGTGGATTTGAGTAAACGCTTTATACATATGCTATACTATTTAAACCTTGTGTACTCGCCTTTGCTTTTGCATTGAACTTTATTTTAACATGTTACAGGTTGAGGATGATGATGCTATGAAACAAAGTAGCATTGATGCCTAGATACACATTTAGATGTCTTAGGTTTAAAATGTTGTATCGATTTTGTTTATGTTGTTATGTACTTTTCGTTGAACTTTTTGTTATTTGAGATTTCTATGTAAGGTTGACAATTAATGTTTTGGAATGAAAATGGTTAATTTAAGTATTGTCACAAATAGTGTTATGAAGTCTCTTGCAATCTATTTCGTCTCATCCCGATGATTCCGCCATCGGTTGGGGTGTGACAGATTGGTATCAGAGCCATAACTATAGGCAATTAGATAGAATTGCCATGTTCGACCTAGTCTATAGTAGGAACCATATTTTTGACCATTCTTGTTATATGCTTAAAATGTTATTCTTCCTACCTTGCTTCTTTCTCTTCTTTTTGGTCTTAATATTTACATAATATCTTTCCTAAGACATTTTACACAATACACTTAAAGACTTGAAGACACTCTTTATACAAAAGAGACGAGTTTACCAAAATAGGCGTGAAACCCACAATTTGGTAACTAATCTCATTCCGCTTATTCTTATTTTGCACGAAATTTCGCCATTAAGCTAGGAGTGAAATCCACATCTTAATGGTAAATTTCCAATTCAAACTCTAGTGGACCCTCGTCAAAGTGTCAAAATTATATTTTGACCCGACGAGCACCAACCACATTAGGGTACGAAATCGTCAAGTTAGGGGTGAAACCCGCACCTTGTCGATTAAGTCTCATTCCTCGATTTTCGATCTCGCCAAAGTTTCGATTGTTTCAATCAATTAGAGACGTGTAGTAACTGGAAGGGTAAGATACCGTTAATCGCTTCTCGACGAGAGTATCTTACCTATAGGCCAAAGCACGTTTCTCTAATTTGAAAGGACTTTCGATTAACTTTGGAATTGTCGACGTTTCTCTACCCGAAACAATCCTATGTTTTACGAGCCTCTCTTTTATGTGATTCAATTTACATGTGATTTTATACTTGCTACCTCGTTCGTTTCAAAACCGTTACACAATTCACACGTCTCGCGCAATAAAAAACAATAATAATCCTCGTGAACAAACTAAATTTATACTCGTTTTACGCATTCATACGTGCTATACTTGTTGAATATATGTTGGAAACTTATGCTTTATGTGAACTTTACATGATACGTGAACACTTACATGCAAAAACCTTGTTTTAAAATCTATGATCAAGTCTCATCCTTTCCTTTTCTTTCGAATTTCTAGATGGCATCTCCAAGCTCATCAAAGAAGACCAAGTCAAAGAAAGGTTCCAACAGCGAATCCATCTCCAAACAAGAGCTTGTTGGGCTCATTGCTGAACAAATGGCCGACCAAATGGCCCGAGTTATACCCGACATTGTTAGCCGCATTCAAACCAACACCGATTCGCCTAATGGCTTGGTGGACTCCAAGGTGGAGAGCCAAAGACCCTTTTTCTCTTCAAACAATTCATGGCTTGCAAACTATTAGAATTTACTGGGAAGGATGGTGCTACCGCACTACTCTCTTGGTTTGACGCCATGGATATCACTTTTCGTCATAGTGGTTGTCCTGACGACCTACGCACCCAAAATGCCACAGGGGTGTTCCGATCAAGGGCTCTTGATTGGTGGACCTCTGAACGAGGCACAAGAGGTGAGGACGCCGCCCACGCATTGCCATGGGCTGAATTGAAAAAGATTATGAAGGAAGAATTTTGTCCCCTGCACGAGCTGAGGAAACTAGAGAGTGAGTTTTGGCACCTAAAGCAGGTGGATGAAGACAATGATGGTTTAACCCTTCGTTTGAAACAACTTAGCATCCTGTGTCCTAGCCAGGTTGATACCCCTGACAAAGCCATCAACAAATACATCCACTGCTGCCCTGATTCCTTCATGAGCCTTATGGAAGCTGCTTGTCCAGCCACTATCGAGGAAACTTTTCGTTTAGCTACCCGTTTGAACAGTAACCACGTTATGCGCAGAAATGCCTCGAAAACCCCGCTGAAAACCGCCCATCAAGCCACTGCTGAACCCTCCTCATCCACCAAGAAAAACCAAGGCAAGAAGCGGAAGGCTTCGAGCCAAAATTGCGCGGTTGTCACTCCGCCAAACCCGCAACCTTTACAAGCTGTATATGCCTTTAACCCCACAACCCTTGGACCTCAAGAAAGAAACTACGTTGGGTCATGGCCCAAGTGCAACCAATACTTATACCATCATCCTACTGGCACCCCATGTCGCAAATGCGCCACCTGTAACAAGCTGGGGCATTTTGCCAATCGTTGTCGCTACAATCCGAAGCCCGATCAAAACCAAGTTGTTGTAGCTCATAACCCCATCCCCAACCAAGCTGTCACGGCCCCCATCCCGGTTTTACCCGGTCCAGGAGCCGCGGGACAGAAATTCCGTGGTATCTATTAATTGAGTTGACAGCGGAAGATTTACAGGATCTTTTAAACTTGAAAATGCCCGATTATTTTATTATATAATCTGGGATAAACCCCGTAATTTACAATAGAGGAAATTCACAAGGAAACTCCCTGGTTTACAAAACATGTTTATTTGTTTAACTGAGCCACCTCTTCAAGCTTGTTAGTGCTCCGTAGCACGTTTTCCTTGATTTACAGCAGGTCGCCTGAAACATGTTTTAAAATATTTTATCAGCGGGGAAATACTGGCGAGTCATTTAGGTTAAATAAAACGACACATTAGTTATAAATTTACAGCATAAGAGCGATTACAATGGCTTCTATCTAATTTTTATCTGGCACCGTGTCACCTCCTGGTGACGATGGTCATACCACTATTGGGGTCCTTTCACCCAAGTAGTGATGATTATCACTGTTAGGATTTATTAGCCTAACCGTGAGAAATTAGTAATGTGCACAATACCTCACTAGCCAGTGATTCAAGATAACCACGACTTAATCCCTGTAATTATAACTTTTGAAAATGATTGGAGTATGGTAAAACATTATTGATAAAAAGAGAATGACTCACATTGCAGATTTAAACGGGCAGAGTTTAGCCTACTGATAAGCCTGATAACCTAGTTTAAATAACAATGCACACGAACTAGGTCAGTAACTAATACAACATTTACGATAACTCACGAGATTAAAACCCTCACAACTAATGACAAAGTGCAATACTTAAACATCCATTGTATTCACGACGAATGACAAAGTATAGCCCTAATGTGGACATCACTTAAACATCCATTGGATTGGTTTCAATCGATCGGACATTGAATCATAGCAGCGATCGAGTTAATACCCTGTATCGTAGCAGCGCCTCACTACTGTGAATGTGATTTTTGACTTTTGAGCAGTATTCTTCGTGTTTTTGATTGAAATTTCGACACAGATGAACTGCTCATGAACTGAACAATTTATAGCTGAATAATGGGTCTTACGCGGCCCGCGTAAACCCACACTTAACACTTACGCGACCCGCTAGGGTCTCCTAATCGTAGACAAGGGCTAGCGTGTCATACCTAGGCTTGCCACGTGTGCGACACGTGGCCAGAGCGCTTATCTGGAGATTTCATGATCTGTCGCGGCCCACGTAAGCCTAGGCTTACCCTTACGAGGCCCGCGTAAAACCCAAAAATCTGTTTTTCTTGGTTTTTCATGCACAGTAGGGTTTCAGGGGTCCGGGTTTTCACTTACGGGTCGTTTAGGGACATTTTTGAAGGTCCTTACATCCTCCCCACCTTATTTAAAATCTCGTCCTCGAGATTTACTGAAATAAGTGAGGATACTTTCGCTTCATCTCCGATTCCAGCTCCCAGGTATATTCGGGTCCTCTTTTCGAATCCCACTTGACTTTGACAAGTACCAATCTTTTATGCTTGAGAAACTTAATCTTTCTGTCTTCTATTTGAAGCGGTTTCTCCACGAACTTCAACTTTTCATTCACCTGTATGTCTTGAAGAGGGACTACCAGTGATTCATCCGATAGACATTTCTTGAGATTGGGTATATGAAATACGTCATGTACTCCAGCTAACTCTTCTGGTAGTTGTAAGCGATAAGCAACTGGTCCTATACGTTGGATTACTGGGAATGGTCCTACGTATCTTGGACTTAACTTTCCTTTCCTTTCTTACCGAACCGAACTACTCCTTTCCAAGGAGAAACTTTTAATAGTACCTTGTCTCCAACTTGAAATTCTAGCGGCTTGCGTCTATTGTCTGCATAACTTTTCTGGCGATCTCGAGCCGTCTTTAGTCTTTCCTTGATTTGAGTGATCTTGTCGGTAGTTTCTTGTACTATTTCAGGACTTGATAATTGGCTTTCTCCTATTTCTGCCCAGCAAACTGGAGTTCTACACTCTCGTCCATACAGTGCTTCGAACGAGGCAGCTTCAATGCTTGAATGATAACTATTGTTATAGGAGAATTCAATTAAGGGTAGGTGGTCATCCAGTTCCCACCAAAATCTATTACACTTGCCCTGAGCATGTCTTCTAGGGTTTGGATCATCCTTTCACTTTGTCCATCTGTTTGAGGATGGTATGCAGTGCTTAAATTTAGTCGGGTTCCCATTTCTTCCTGGAAACTGGTCCAGAAATGGGAAGTGAAACGACTATCCTATCCGATACAATGGAGAGTGGAACTCCATGTAAGGATACTACCTCATCTACATACAGCTTTGCCAATCTTTCCATGCTAAAGGTTTCTTTCATGGGTAGAAAATGAGCTGATTTGGTTAATCGATCCACAATTACCCAAATCGCGTCATTACCCTTTCTAGTTTTGGGCAACTTAGTGACAAAGTCCATGGTTATAAGTTCCCATTTCCATACCGGAATTTCTAATTGTTGGAGTAATCCTGAAGGTTTCTGGTGTTCTGCCTTAACTTGTGAACAAGTAAGACACTTAGAAACATATCTAGCTATGTCCTTTTTCATTCCTATCCACCAGAAGTTATTTCTTAAATCTTGGTACATCTTATTGTTACCAGGATGCATGGTATATCTAGATTTATGGGCTTCCTCTAAAATCTTATTTCTTAATTCTCCCTGTTTAGGTACCCAAATCCTTCTTTTGTGGAATCTCCAAATTTCATCACTTCCTTGCTCTAATTCCTTTATTCTTCCTTTCATTCCTTCAGCATCATCCTTGATTGCTGTTTCTTGAATGTTTTTCAGTTGTTCCATTAAGTCTAATTGTAAACTTAATCTAAGAGCACGAACTCATCGTTGTTTCTCATGATACTTACGACTTAAGGCATCAGCAACTATGTTTGCTTTTCCTTCATGATATTGAATATCACAGTCGTAGTCACTTAGGATTTCCATCCATCTCCTTTGTCTCATGTTTAATTCTTTTTGCCCAACTATGTATCTTAAGCTTTTATGGTTTGTATAGACAGTAAACTTACTTCCATACAAACAGTGTCTCCAAATCTTAAGGGCAAAAATTATGGCTCCTAACTCTAAATCATGAGTCGTATAGTTTTCCTCGTGCTTTTTCAATTGCCTTGATGCATACGCAATTACCTTCTTGCATTGCATTAGCACACATCCTAATCCTAGTTTTGAAGCATCACAGTATACTTCAAAATCTTCTGTCCCTTCTGGTAAGGCAAGGATTGGGGTGTTGGTTAACCTTTGCTTTAGAATCTTAAAAGCTTCCTCTTGCCTAGGTCCCCATTCAAACTTAACTGCTTTACATGTTAGCTTAGTTAATCGTATAACTATCTTGGAAAAATCCTTAATAAACCGTCTATAGTATCCGGCTAACCCTAGAAAACTTCTAATTTCCATAGCTGACTGCGGGACCTTCCATTTGGTGATCGCTTCTATCTTGGAGGGATCGACATGAATACCTTGTGATTCACCATGTGTCCCAAAAATTGCACCTCCTGTAGCCAAAATTCACACTTCGAGAATTTGGCATAAAGCTTTTCCTTTCTTAACAAAGTTAAGAGTACATGCAGGTGCTGACAATGCTCTTCCTGACTTTTGGAATAAATGAGTATATCATCGATAAAGACAATTACAAATTTATCCAAGTACGGTTTACAGATCCTATTCATCATGTCCATAAATGCTGCAGGAGCATTTGTTAACCCAAAGGGCATGACTGTAAACTCGTAGTGACCATACCTAGTTCTGAAAGCAGTTTTAGGTATGTCTTCTTCTTGTACCTTCAATTGATGATATCTTGAGCGTAAGTCTATCTTAGAAAAGTATCTAGCTCCTTGCAATTGATCAAAAAGATCATCAATCCTAGGTAATGGGTATCGATTCTTAATTGTAACCTTATTCAATTCCTTGTAATCGATACACATTCGCATCGAACCATCTTTCTTTTTCACAAACAACACTGGAGCTCCCCACGGGGATGAACTAGGTTGTATGAATCCTTTGCTTAGTAATTCATCTAACTGCTTTTTCAATTCTAGCATTTCGGTGGGTGCTAACCGATAAGGTTCCTTGGCTATCGGTGTAGTTCCAGGAATTACATGAATTCTAAATTCTACTTCCCTATCAGGTGGTAATCCATGTAGTTCTTCTGGGAATACCTCTGGGTATTCTGATACTACTGGAATTTCCTTAAGTTCCTTATCTTTAGTGTTAATGATTACCGAAATCATATACACTATTCCTTGCTTTCGTTCATAACTAGCCACTTTCATCACTGAAATGAACTTCATTGGCTTACGTGGCTTATCTCCTGTAATCATTACTATTTCTCCTGTGGGCGTATGAATTACTATGGAATTCTTATCACAAAGAATTCGAGCATGGTTGGCTACTAACCAATCCATTCCTAACACAATATCGAATCCGGCTAAATTCATAGGTAACAGGTTTGCAGAAAATTTATGACCTAAAAGTTCTATTTTTCCTTTTTGCAAAACCTTATCTATGTTAACAGAATTCCCATCTGCCGTTTCTACTGTAAAAATTTGTCTAAGATTGGTTAAGGGTAGATTAAGAGCTTGGCAGAATGAAGTATTTATAAAACTTTGGTTTGCACCAGAGTCAAATAATACTTTTGCATAAAAATTGTGAACTAGGAACGTACCAGCTATCACGTCAGGGATTAGCTCTGCTTCCTGAGTAGTTAACTGGAAGGCTCTTGCATTTTTCTTGGTAGTTCCTTCTGCAGGTTTGGCTTTGTTATCAGCTGGTTTGACCAGTTTCGGGCAGTCTGGCCTAAAGTGTCCAGCTTATCCGCAGTTATAGAAGATTGTTGCTTTCTTCCTCCTGCAGTCTTCCTCTTGATGTCCCGGAATTTTGCAAAAATTGCAATACCCTTTGCATCTACCAAAATGCTTTCTTTTACATGTATTGCAAAATGGAACAGTGGAAGATTGCCCAGTTCCCTTTTTCTTGAAATTACTTCTGTTACCCATACGGAATCCTTGGGTAATCTTCTGGGCCACTTCCTTTTTCCAGTTTTCTTCTCTTGTGCGTACCAGCCCGTCAGTTAGGGTATTAGGTAATTCCACAGCATCGTCAATAGTGCGGGGTCTCACAGCTTTGACGATATCCCGAATCTCTCCAATCAGTCCCCAAATATAGCGGGAAATAAGCACCGGTTCTGGCGAAGCCAGGGTTGGTACCACTCTTGCATACTTGAAGAATGTCGAAGTATACCCTCGACAGTCTATATCCACCATCCGGTGGTTCAAGAATTTATTCGCCATTTGTTCTTTCTCATATTCGGGATAGAATTTTCTTTCTACTAGCTGCTTAAATTCTCCCCAACTCATGGCATAGGCCACATTACTTCCTTTGGCTTGAAGTACCGTATTCCACCATTCTAGCGCCCCTTCTTTAAAAAGATGCGACGCGTACATGACCTTGTCTTCCTCGGCACATTTACTTATTTAATTACTGCTTCGGTTTTCTCTAACCAACGCAGCGCTGCAGTCGCCCCTTCATTGCCTGCGAACTCAACAGGTTTACAGGCAAGGAATTCCTTGTAAGTGCAACCAGGCGTTGCAGTTTTCATTCTTTTGAGAATTGGGGATTGCATCCCATCATTATCGTTATTATTATTATTATTGTTGCCTCCTCTGTTTATGCTATTACTAAAGTTGTCTTCATGAGTACGTTTGAGGTTCAACTGGATTTCGGGCAGCAGCAAGAATTGCTGGAATAGCATTGGCTATTTCCTGAGCAACGATATTTTTGATATCTTGCCTATTCAGAAATTGATCTTCATGGTTTTGTTCAGATTGATGCACTTCATTAACGGGTTCATTACCAGCGTGTTCCATCTGGTAATTAATTTATATAAGTGATTAGCATAAAATAATTAACAACCAAACATAACAAAACAATCGCACATATTCATGTCAACACGTATAGCCAAAATTGTCAATTTTCGACGTTCGATATTTTATATATTATAATATGCATCCGTACACACTGGTTATTTTACAAAAGTTTTATTTTTGAGTTATTTCACATAGTTATATTTTTATTATTAAACACGCATTCCCACAACCACATACTATCCCGTCAGCTGGCACTTCAGAAACGATGTTCTCTTTCGTCGTACTTCCATGAGATTCTTTCTCCCACATCCCTAATTCGGTTTCCCGCATCAATTAGCTCCTAGCCATAGTGGCGGAGTTCAGCCAAGTTCTCGGAGCTCATAGGTGGGTGTAGTGGAGGCTCCGTATCAAATTGGGGGAAAAAGGTATTAGGGTTATTTAGGAGATTTTGAAACTGCCAGTCAGTGGTCCACCACTCCTCCAGCTCTCCTAGAGGTCGGGGGTTAACAAGGGGATCGGGAATAGCAGGTTCCAGATTGACTGGAAGTTGGGCTTCAGCTTGGTAATTAAAAAGAGTCTCATCGGCAGGTCCGATGAGGTCGCTATTTGCTAGTTGGCGGTCCAGCTCTTCCCAGGGTGGCATTTCTTGTGCTTGCCCTGAATTCTCTCCGATCTCTATTCCCTTGCCTTTATCCATTGGATCCTCAGTCTTTATAACTTTTCGTGTCGCGGGTTTCTTCCTGCGCACACGCCTCCAACCTACAAGCCTTCTTCTTTTCTTTGGTGTTTCAAACAAAGTTTGACTTTCACGCAAGGACACAGGATGCTAAGTTGTTTCAAACAAAGTTTGACTTTCACGCTAAAAACACGTAAAAGAACGAAAGAATACTTACAAAAGGTCCAAGAATGGAAGTTTGATCCAATTATTCTCAGGTATGAACTGAAAGCACTCCAACTTAGAGAACAAATCAGATCAAGTGTGGGTTTCAAGTGCAAAGGGGTGGGGTATTTATAGATTTCGGGTGACCGTTAGAATCGTTCCTCGTAAAACGAGCTTTGATCTTGGCCTTACACTTGCACCCACTGATTTATGAAACCATGGGAACCCAAAACCAGCCCATAGGAAGCTTAAAAACCATTTGTGTAGGATTGGGATTCGACCTAAACGAGTCGTTCAGAAGAGTTCTTGATCAGTACGAAAGGCGGAATCAGACGTATTGATGTTGTATCAGCTTGAATTGCACTTAGAATCACTTTAACTGTCATTTGTATTGATTTGATAGTGTTTACAGATCGTTCGACACTTCGGCAGCACTTCGCTGCTAGAATCAGAAAAGTTACAAATGAAATCCAAGACTCACCTATTTATAGGAAATCCAGATCGCACGAACCTAGTCCGCACGATCTGGTCCAGGTCGCACGAACTGGTCACTTCGTGAGAAGTGGCTGTTTCAGACCTGTTTCCCCTTTTCTCTCGTACAACGTGTCCTGGTTTATCTATTCTATTACATGACTCGATACAAGACGAAGTCAACAGACATATGCACTAACAGACTCCCCCTTGGATGTTGACGAGTCTTCAGTGTATTGAGTCTTCAGTCTTGATCGGTCTTCTCGCTTTTTCCAAAGTATCTTTCTCTGTAAGCATCCTTCAATCTTTATCTTTCAATCTTCAGACTCCCCTTTGCTAACAGACTCCCCCTTAAGTTGTTCCGGGATCGCAATCTGACATAGCACTCGTTCTAAGATCGTGTCCTGGCTTAAACTCTACTCAGGCTTAGACACGGGGATCTGCACAAATCTCTACCCAAAAGTAAATTTCACACTTGTTTAAAATTTAACAAATTTAGAAGCCATTTGTTGAAATAATTCAACATCAACAATAGTTATATCAAGTTCAAATTAATGACCTTGATTAACTAATAGTAAAATCATCCTCAAAACATCACTTCATTTTTCATTTCAAACACACTCTCCCAACCCATTGTCGTTCATCATGTTTAGCACCCGGAATTTTGAAAATCAGCTTTTCAACATCAGTTGTCGAAAATAAGATGAAATAAAATCTTTTTGAATTTTTCAAAATTTTATGCTAAAACACATTCTTTTTGTTTTTTTTTTTTTAAGATTTTCAGTGTGTTAAACTGCAATAAAGAAATATTTACAGACAATATTTTTGTGTAAGAGGATCATATCAGTTTATGACAAATCACAAGTACTGTTGAGCTTTAAACACTTTAAGATCTAAACGATTCACTTAGATTGTCAGTATACTGATCCACTTAAATTTTCACACAAAGTTCAATTGATTCGAGATACGAGATTAGTGTTTTAATGGACTTAACTTATTCGCGTGCCCCACCTTAGAATATACTCCCGTATCCAGACTCCTATATTCAGTCTTACAGGTGAATCTACACTAATGATATCTGTAAACGGGTAATGCGAGACCATGAGAGCTCAGGTTAGAACTTCCGTTCAGACAAAGAGATGATGGCTCGACTTTTAGGTGTGTCCCGTTTGGGGATCTTTTCTTCAACAGCACATGATTAGCATTTTTCAATGTTTCATCATTTTTTATGCTGAGGGTGGGCTTTATGATAAAAGCAGTGCAGAGTATTATACGAGGACTAGGCTATTGCTCTCGCAAAATCAGAAGTCCCGGTATAATACCCCAGATATCATCACGCACAAAGACCTAGTATGTCAGAAATATAAACCCTTCAAACAAGATTTCAGGGGTTACCTATATATCCGAGAGATGTTCCCCACGAAATAAGTAAGTATTTGATATTTAGGTTTATATCTCGAAAACAATCTACTAAGCGTGTAAAAACCTGCTGGCATATCATCAGTGAGACCGTTTATCACATTTTAACTTTCCAATTCTTTAGCGTACTGTGATTGTCTACTGATGTACTATCATTTCCTCTTTTTCACAACAAAACTCATTTTGATTTTTAGATGTTTTTGGTTTTTAGATTTTATCATGTTTTTGGATTTTTCAAATTTTCAAAATTTCTAAATTTTTTACTCCCCCTAAAATCAAAAATATGTTTCAATTTTTGATTTTCAGGAAAATTTGAAAGTAAAAGCAATAAACTGTACAAATAAAATGACAAACTGAAGTGAATTGCTTCAATTCTCCATTCGCTTGGCTTAAACAATCAGAACTCCCCCTGACAACAAACTATTTTCCCATTATGATTTCAAAACACTTAAGTTTATTTTAATCAAAATGGTTTTTCCAGAAAATTAGTTTTGTTGATATCACATACCATGGGGATTCATTCATCATTTTGTTCTTTCAACCACTTTGTAAAAGTTATCACTTGTAGGTTTTTCACAAAAAAACATTTTTCAAGAATGATGCCGATTCATGCTCCACGATTACCAACTTGGGAGCTCCGGTAAGTCAGGATTTTACTTTTTAAAGAATCTCACCCATGCCTGATTAATCATGGGTGAACCATCCTCATTTGGTTTAACGATTTTCGATTCATAAAATTCTTTCACTCCCTTCACCTTTCCATCAGCCATTTTACCAAAAATATGTAACACTTTACCATTAAATGCTTTTTCAGCATCAAATTCTTTCTTATCAGAGAAGAATTGATCTGAAATCTCAATCTTACCAATTTTTTATTTCAAGTTTCCGTTTGACAATGGTGGAAAGTTTTCATCATCCATTGTTGGAACAGAATTCTCATCATTTAGCACAACAGATGGATACTCTGATTTTGACGAATCAGATTCATTGCCAGAAACAACCTCTGATTTTTTAACAATCCATTTTTGTTTGTTTAAATTGGCTCTTCTTTTGTAAAAATGTTTCGAACTTTCACCAACTTCGAAAGTCGAATTTTTGAACTCCTTAAATTTTTCTATTGGTTGTTCCTTTTTATCAACACATTTCTCTTTCAATTTAGAGTTAGAAGAAACTCCCTGTTTTGTGTTGGTGGACTTTGTGCAATTCTAAGCAATATGTCCAACCTCTTGGCATCTAAAACAGGTTCTTCTTTCAACTCTCGGTTCAGATTCCTTCAACATATTCTTTTGTTTTTCGGCGAAAAACTCTTTGTTTGACTGTTTCCAGAAAGGCTTCTCCTTCTCTTCTTCTGAACTTGCTCCTGAAACAAATTTAGTTTTTGGTTTAACTTCTTTATAATTTTTATGATTTTCTGGTGGAATAAAACCTAATTATAATTTTTATGATTTTCTGGTGGAATAAAACCTAAACCTTTCTTTTTGAAATTACTGTTATGGTTTGGTTTCTTTCGTTTTGGTTTAACTTCTTTATAATTTTTATGGTTTTCTGGTGGAATAAAACCTAAACCTTTCTTTTTGTTAGTTTTTGGTTTAACTTCTTTATAATTTTTATGATTTTCTGGTGGAATAAAACCTAAACCTTTCTTTTTGAAATTACTGTTATGGTTTGGTTTCTTTCGATAACCCGAACCAGAACTGTAACCCTTTTCCTTGTTCAATCTTTGTTGAACTTTGAAGTGTACTTTTTAGGTTTTTCAGTAAGATTTACATCTTTTATTTCAGAAATATTAATTTCTGTTAATTTGAAAACCTTGTTAACCATTTCAGTTTTAACACCTCTTATTGGAAATTCTTCATCAGAATATAATTTGTCAGAATCATTCAAAGTATATGCTACTTTGAATGTTTCGTCATTCAAATTATTTTGTGACAACAGAAAATCTTTATTGTAAACCCTTTGACCAGTGTACTCGAACTTCTGTCTGATGAACTCGAATTTTCAGATTTAGACTCTGAATTTGACTCTTCATCTTTCTCCAACACCTGATCGACCACTTTCTTAATTAACTCGGACTCATGATCAGTGTCAGACGCTGTGAAGGTGACATCAATATCATCTGGTAATCCATCGATAGACTCGGATTTCAGATTCAGATTGAGTGCTTTAGCCACCTTTTCAAAATCTCGGGGGGTATAGCCATCCCACATTGGATTTGGTACTCTGTTATAATTCAAACCAGTTTTCTTACCAGAATTTTCTTCATCATCTGCAAACTTATGAGCTGCCACGGTAGGATAAATGCGATCAATAACATAATCTGAACTTTGATAACTTCGAAGTAAAGAATTCACTCTTTCGGTTTCGATCGTCATCGCTGCCAATTCTTGTTTCAGCCCTGCAACAATCTCAATGTATTTGTTGATTGCAGTTTGCTTTTGAAGAACTGTTGCTGTCAGAAGATTCTTCATCTGAATAGCCTCATCACTAGCTCCTTTGTACAAGTTCACTTTGCTGCTTAGAAGATCATATGACTCCTTTATGCTCCTCACATTGTGCAGCAAATTTTCTTTGAGCTTCTCTAATTCAGCATATTTTGTATCTTTTTCAGCACAATCTTTGCAGGATTCTAAACACTTAGTACAAGGTTTTTCAACCTCCACAATCTTTTCAACTTCAACAATTTTTTCAACTTCAACTATTTTTTCCACCATCTTTTCAATCACAATCGGTTCTTTCTCAACTTCTATCTTCACTTCACTCTCTTCAATCTCGACCTTCTCTGTCGGTTTTTCTTCAACTTTTGCCTTTTCTTCAGCAATCCTTCTTGCTTCCATTTCTCTCTTCAGTCTAGCAGCCTTTTTTTCTTTCAATATCTTGATTTTATCTGCAAAAAACAAATTAAAACTATAAGAATCCAATTGTTTTCTAGCTTTATTAATATACTCTTCCTCATCATCAGTGTCTTCATCACTTCCTGATGACTTAAAAATCGGTTGTCTTCTAGGACTGTTCTTAGATTTGATTGATTATTCTTTCGAGGTTGAATCTTCAAAGATTCGAGCAGCAAATGCTTTAGAAACTGAAGGTCTAGAAGGATCATAATCATCCCAATTGAAATCTTTCGGAATCCTTTCATCTTCTTGATCTAGCAGACCAAAACAAGCTTTACCCTTTGATTCTTCAATAGTACGTGAGTGTGAAGATTGTTGTTGATATGGTTGTTGAGCAACCTGATGATAAATTTCTTTTCTATGATAATTGTTGTTTCCGAAAGGATCTTGTCTTCCGGTTGCTTCTTTGTTTGTACACTCTCATTTAAAATGCCCTTTTTCTCGGCAACAAAAACAAGTAACCTTCGATTTGTCAAAACCTAGCTGAGATGTTGCAGCTTCATGAAGATCATCTCTTCTGGTGATCTGTTTGAACTTTTCTGCTCTTCTCAAAACACTAGCTAAACACCACTTGATGTCCATCAACTCAAGTTCTTCAGAATCAATTTGATCATAATCTTCTTTAGTAAGCATCGGATTTCCGATTCGTCCAGCAACTAAGCTTTCATACGACTCTAACACAGTGACAAGAGATGCCATGTGTTGCTTCGCAATATCTGGAGAAAAATTTAGACCATTTTGAATATGTAATGCAATATTGCATTGCAATACTTGACCGGTAACATTTGTTGAACTTTGTTGTTAAGAACTCGGTGTTGAGAAATTTGGTTCAAAACTTGAATAAGACGAAGAATATCCATTGCTCTGATTTGTATTGTTTGCATTTGTTTCGGAAGTACCATCAGCACTGAACGCAATCTGAATCTTTGGACTCGGAGTGGTCTCAACTTTGCTTCCTCTATAGTATAGACTAACATCTTGTTGAGCACCCAGACTTCTCATCGTAGCAGTTTTTCGAATTGATAGCTCATGTTCTTCCAATTTCTGGATAAACATACTCAAATTCATATCTTCAAATTGTCGGTTATGCTTTAAAATCAACAGATATGTTCCCCATTCATTTTGTGGTAACGCATCGGCTAGCTTATCAACCCATTCATCATCTTATTTCTTGATGTCCAATCTTTTCATTTCCATGACAAGATGACAATATCTCTCAATAATCATTCTTGTTGTTTCACCTTCAAGAGCTGTAAACATATCAAAATTATTTTTTATCATATCAGCACTACCCTTAAACTTTTTAATCAACGCTTTCCAAATTGATCTAGCAGTTCCCTCATGTTGAAGCAAAACAAAAATGTCTTCTTTTACCGCTTGTTGGAGAATGTTAATCATCATTTTTTCACTTGTGTATTTTAATTTTTCATCCGGTAAAAATTGACTTAATTGTTTTTCATTTCCATGGTCATCTTTCGGTAAAGTATAATCTTTCTCTAAAGAAACCCATGCATCAAACTTATTAGCTTGCACCTAGTTTTCAAAACGGTCTTGCCATCCTTTAAAGTCCTCAATGTACATAAGCTTCGAAGGTTTTTGGAAAGTTCCCGTTTCATTCTCGATACCAACAGTTTCGGCAACTGTAACTGGAGTGACCGGGGCAGTAGCAAACGCATTGTAAAATTCGTTTTCCATGTTTTGATGTCGAGTGTTCACAATAACACAATGTTCAAGCGAACTGAAGTTTCAAACGAGCTGAGATCAAACTTTAAACGACCTGGATCAACCTTCAAACGATCTGGTTTTTCAAATGACCAGAGCGAATCAAACCGAGCGAACTGGGTTTAAATTCAAACCACCTGATCTGACTTCCAAACGACCTGGTAGACTTTCAAGTGGTTTGGACCACTTCGTGTGAACTGATTCAACTTCCAAACGACCTGGTTAAATTTTCAAGTGGTTTGGACCACCTCGTGCGAACTGATTCAACTTCCAAACGGCCTGGTTCAAACCGTACGACCTGAGTTCAGTTCTCAAACGATCTGGAGATTTTCAAACGGTTTCGGTCCAAAATTTCATGATTTTATCAATTTTTATCAAGTTTTAGGTTGAATTTGATTCTGATTTGTTCACGGATTTATTAAAACTCAATTTTACGTGTTATATCACGAAATCAGATCATTTTAACCACGAATTCACGGTTAATTTTGAGAAAAACGTGTAGAAAGTGAGTAGAAATGAGAAGAAATCAATTTTTATCCGTGAAAACAAGCTGAAATGGTAAGAAATCTTCCTCCTGAGCTATGATACCACTTGTAGGATCGGGATTCGACCTAAACGAGTCGTTCATAAGAGTTATTGATCAATACGAAAGGCGGAATCAGACGTATTGATGTTGTATCAGCTTAAATTACACTTAGAATCACTTTAACTGTCGTTTGTATTGATTTGATAGTGTTTACAGATCGTTCGACACTTCGGCAGCACTTCGCTACTGGAATCAGAAAAGTTACAAATGAAATCCAAGACTCACCTATTTATAGGAAATCCAGATCGCACGAACCTAGTCCACACGATCTGGTCCAGGTCGCACGACCTGGCAAGGTCGCACGAACTGGTCACTTCGTGAGAAGTGGCTGGTTCAGACCTGTTTCCCGTTTCTCTCATACAACGTGTCTTGGTTTATCTATTCTATTACATGACTCGATACAAGACGAAGTCAACAGACATATGCACTAACAATTTGCAAGAGTGTGGAACAAGCTGGAAATCAGTTTTTCTGATTTGGGAGTTTTAGGCGGGCCGCGTAAGAGTTAAGGGAGTCTTACGCGCCCCTCCTGAGATAAGTTTGGCAGATTTGTCAAAACAGGCCCCTGCATGTGAAAAACTTGGTTTTGATGCATTTTTGACATGTTTAAGCCCCGTTAACCCCATCTCAAAGCTCTAAAATGAAGTTAAAGTATAGGGAACATGAAATATGCTCAAAAATATCTCGGATGTCGGTTCGTTTGGCCGTACGACTGCGTTGTTCGGTTAATTACAACGAAACACGAACTGACGCGAAAAACGATCCAAATTACGCGACGAATGGAATTTTATCATGCCAATCACTAAAATAAAATATTTTAATAATTACATAAATTTTTGGATGTTCGTATGTATTCAGAACGTAAGATATGCGTGAAAATGCAAACTTATGCACTTTTTGACGCTTTTAGTCCCTGAATGACCAAAAAGTTTATTTTAGCATACCGAACCCCTCAAAGCCTATTTCTAAGCTATGTAAAGGATATTTATGGTATGTTTAACTTATGATCATATTCCGGAATGTTCGTCACAGTACGAATCGGCATACTTTCGCAGTTTGTCAAAATTAGTCCCTGTAAGCGAATAAACTTGATTTCGCCATACCAAACCTTCCAAAACTTATTTCTAACTTATGTAAAGGTTATTTAAGGTATGTTAAGCCCATGTCAATATTCCAGAGTGTTTTTCGCGTTAATCTGATTAAGTTTACGCATCAGTGCGCGTATAACTTTCCAGAAAGCGATTTAGAGCTCGAAATCGAACAAGAATTGATATGTGCAAATGATACACATATTTATACAAATCCCAAGTATGAAATACAATATTTCATTGATTTGGTATTTGTTTAACGGCCGAGAAGGCACAGGTGTCACAGTCTCCCCTACTTCAGGAAATTTCGTCCCGAAATTTATTTAGAGGAAACTTGTGAGAGCTTGAAACATGAAGTTGAAAAGATAAAACAACACTGGTTAAGGTTCTGAACTTCTAGTAACTTTAATAACATCATGCTTGCAATGTAAGAAGGACACTTATATACAAGTATATAAAGCGTTATTGGTGCGTCCACCGTACCTTCATTACATTGTTCACGTTTCGTTATTGTTGCCACTATAGGTTCTTACACATGATAAATCTTACTGGGGTTCCTGTGCATTGAATTTCATAATTATGTACGCGTCCATAATTACGTAATTCCTTGCATAGTCCGCACAGTGCATTTTATAACGTGTAGGGGAAAACTAAATGAACAAACCTGTGATGAGTTTGACTAGACCATCTTAGGGTCCTTTTTAATTGAATCAATAAATGATCTCTTTAACTCGACCACCAAGGAGTCTTTTCAGCTTATATCATCACATGTCATTCTTAACCAGATTCTGAATCAATCTTTTTTACTAGACCACTCAAAGGGTCTCTTTTTGAATCATGGAATGGTACTATAAAATCCATGGGTCTTAACTATCACGTAGAAGCCCAATAAGGATTTAAGGTAGTACCTTTTTGAATATCCTACTATGAATCCCTCATATGAAGATATGGAAGATTCTACGAGGATTTGGATAATGAATATCCAGATTACTCAAAAACACAAAATGCATAAAAGAAAACACAAAATGCATAAACACATAATCACATAATTGTTTAGCTAGATCTTTAATTTGTTATCATTTTGTTAATTTGTTTGTTAATTGTGCACATGTATTTAAAGCACACCAGGTATCAAATCCGTGGATTTTGATTGGCACTTTAAATATTTCCAAGAATCTAACTGAGTAACTGTAAAGATAGGAAGATCTTAAAAAGAAAATTCGATTAAGATTATAAGGAATCGAAATGTTTGAATTAAGGCATACAAGGAATCCAATGAAGGACTCTGATTTGAACGATAATCATCCACAAGGATCTAATTGTGAAGGTAAGAAGATCCCATATGGATTTTGGGATTTGAAAAAGCGGGAGGCGTTTCAAAACCTTGCACTAGATGTGCTTAAGTCGAAACATGAGGTAAAAATGCTCACGAAGTTGAGGTGCTAGATATGCCAAGGCGACATATGAAGCAGAATTTGAAGGTTAAGTCAATGTATGAGAAAAAATGTTTTTGAAAACTATGTATGGGGTTCTTTTTAGATATGTGTTTAATGTTTTTACATAATACTTTTGAAATCATAAAATAGGTGTATTAGAGAAGTATATCTACAAAATGTTTTAAAATCATGCGAGATGAATTTTGAAATTATGTATAAGGTTTTTTTGAAAACATGAATGATGCTTTTGAAATTATGCACTCGATATATTAAGTAGATATACTATGTTAAAAATGTTTTCAAACTATATGGAACATTTTGAAATCATGAAGGTTGTTTTGAAAACTTATGCTATGCATGTTGTTATGAAAATCAGAATGTAATGGGTATGAGATTGAAAATACCCTCAGTTATCTAACCAAGGATTCAAAGGCACAGATGTGCAAAAAGCACGATTACTCATAATGTCACTTATTTTCTGTACTTCGTTTCTGAGAATGAAACGAGTACTTAGAAATTTTCAAGGAAATCATGAGTAAACACAAGGATGGGAGAATCATAAGAGTAGTTTTGTAAAGAACATATTTCCTTGATGTAGGTATCATAGGGAAAACCATACACACATGTAAATACACTTGTATATCAGAATTGTGAACAACGATTTATTTATAAACAAAACTGATTGTTTCAGAGTTCAACAAAAGATACAAGAGCAGAAGATTCAAATTATTTAAAGCAGCAGCTTCTTCTTCTAATCAGCCAAATGCTCATCCGTGGGTTGGATTTGCATTGACAATCTTTGGGCATTTGTTCCTGAAATGGCTCGTCTCGCCACAGTTGTAGCACGATCCAGGTGGAAAGCGAGCTTGGATAGGGTTGGCTTGTGGTTGATTTGGACCACCTTGGTTCGGGTTAATTTGACAAGCACTTGCCAAGTGACCAACTCGCCCACATGATACACACAGACGACACTGTAGGTGAGCTTGGTGATGCCCATTACATTTGTTGCATAACGGTGCAGTTCCCTTGTATTGCTTCTTAGCTGGTGGTGCTGCCACCTGGCTAGGTTCTGCTTGATTTGGTGCAATGACTGGAGAATTCTTTGAAGCTTTACGCTTCCTTGACCTTTTCAAAGGCTTGGATTCTGCTTCTTTAGATGCTTCTTGAGTGGCTCCATTATTGAGACAAGACATGGAGATTCCTAAATCCACAGACTTCAGGATTACTTCGCCTATTCGCTGGGCAAATTTGGCAGTTTGCTCGGACATTTGAGTGTTGCTGCGATGAAGTGACATTCTGGAGGAAGTGAAAGACATGGGAGGAAACAAGTGAAATGCTATTGAAAAAATCTAAATGGAATGACAACGCATAAAAATTGCGATCATTTGTTTGTTACCTAAGGCAAACAAATGAGGCGGTGAGTAATCAAAGTAAGCGGGTCATAATAATGTATCGCGAAGACATGCTTTAGCCTATAAGTGGACACTCACCCCAAGAGTTCCCAGGTAAGAGTGACTGGTCCGATTATGTGGATTTGTACGAACACTATAGCCTTAGACAGAAAACTCAGAGTACAGGCATCCACCCTTCCAGATTGCACGTGTTCACATTATAAGACCCAACTTTGACGAGATTTTGAAAACTTAGAGCGTTCAAAACCTAGTAATCAATCATCCTAGAACAGATGTTTGGTTTTCGAAGCGGATTCGAAATTTGTGTTCTTGTTGTGGTTGTCGCCTAAGGATAGGTGACGGTATTGTTTTATGACTAAACACAAGTAAACTCACGTTGGGGTCCTAGGAAGGTTATAGTCTAGGTCAAAGCATTACTAATAACCTAATTCCCTATAACCATGAGCTCTGATACCAACTCTTCTATCACACCCTGACCACGTAAAACAACAATTCGTGGCGGAAACGTCGGGGAGTGTTGTAACAGAATCATTGTTTCATAACACATGGAAATTGAAATTTTGTTTTATTAATTAAAAGTAGTTACAATGTCTTAACAAACCAAGAAACATAACATAATTAACTAGTCTTGCGTCTTTTAATGTCACTAAGGCCCAAGTCCGCCTAAGTGTATCTTGATCAATCCTATGCATCATTTCCTGAAAAACATGTGAAAATAGGTACGTCAACATAAAAATGCCTATGAGATACATAGGTTTTATTGATTTAGGATTCATGACTTGTAAGTTTATAAGAAAATGTTTATCAAAAGTAGTCATGAACCTTGTAAAATGTTTTATGTTTTATAAATCATATAAAAATCGATAAGGAAATAGATGATATAAAAGAAATATGTATGGTTAAGTAAATAACCAAGTAAAAATGAATTTGTATAAAATGTGTTGTTTGTAAAACAATGTTTTGTAAAGATATGTTAATTGTGTAAAATGTAATATGTCAAAATTGAAATGGTTTAAATAACGCTACGATATGTAATATCATAAAAGCACTTATATATAGGAAGTACCAGCGGCATATCCACCATGCTTTTATCATATTACACACGTCTCTTTACTTAAATCACTTACCCAAACAAACCACCAATGTAAAAATGTTCATGTATAACTAAATGTAATATATAGTGAATAAAAGCATTTATTGATTTAAAAGCATTTACTCAACCCTATATGAATGAAATGTACACAACAATGCATTTGATAAATTATAATCAAAAGTTATGTTTTGTAAAATAATGCATGCTTTACTGATACAAACATCTATGCGGTATTGTGAAAATGCATACATTCAAGCCTTGAGACTGTGGCGATAAACCCTTAAATAAATTAAAGGTTTATCTAAGTTATGTGTATCGAATTCGGTCATTCCTTCCATCCAAACATACCTAGGATTTCAGGAACGGGAGTTGTCAATTCCTATGGTACCACTACCTACTAACGAACGGCGTAGCTAATGTTAATGAATGTATTTTTATCCCATTTAAACAAACCAAATGTCATACCAAAATGTAAGCATGTTTTATGAAAATAATGTACTAAGTATGCGTTAAATGGACATACAAAGCATAAAATGTAATGTAAAATAATGTACTAAGTA
Source organism: Helianthus tuberosus (assembly GCA_030545235.1). Lineage (NCBI taxonomy): Eukaryota > Viridiplantae > Streptophyta > Magnoliopsida > Asterales > Asteraceae > Helianthus > Helianthus tuberosus. Next base: position 98,458,288 of record CM060382.1, read on the forward strand.
TGCATTATATGGACATACATAGCATAAAATGTAATGTAAAACGATGTACTAAGTATGCACTAAATGGACATACATAGTAAAAACATAATGAAATCATGTACTATAAGTGTACTAATGAACATAACAAGCATATGATATGAAAACATGGAAAGCATGAAAGTAACAAGTAGGCACATGTGTTTCACCCCAAAACGTTTGAAAAACACTAAAATAGGGGACTATGTACTCACTTGAAGGTGCTTAGAAGTCTTGAACAACAACCAAGCAAAGCTAGAGGGGTCACAGAAATCAAACGGCACCTAATATAGGTAACTAAGTTAATAAACGGACCTAAATCGGAAGATCGGATAAAATGAGGTTTTGCAAACCAAATGAGTATTGGAACTCATGTAATATGGTTTAACAAAGCCTACATTCTAAATCGAAACCTATCCTAAGTGCTTATGACCCATTACGACCCGTTTAGGTAGCTTACGCTACTTTAAGGCGTCGTTCGCGCAAAACGCGTTCGGACCGCCTAACTAGTCCTATGATAAGTAAAATATGCCTTAACATGTCTAATAATGTTGCCAAATCAGTTTAGATGTCAAAAGTTATGTTACATATGCTTAAAATGAATTTTGGCGTAAAAAAGGGCATTTTGGTAATTTTCCTAAGGCATAAAACTACCTATCATATAACTAACTAAACGTAGTGACCATAAGGTATAACCTCGGAAGGTTATTCCCTATACAACTATGGTCACCTAATGTGTTTGGTCAGATCCTAATGATCGCCCAAACGGGTCAGGTTCGAAAGTCTAAGCGATTGATTAGATCGTTTACCTTACGACCCTATACAAGCACAAATCTAAAAGTGACGAGCTAAACATGTTAAAACATGTTTAACGAGGTTTGAAAACAGGTTTGGTATCAAAACAAAGGGTCTTGATACCTAAAAGTAGTTTTGTTACAAAATACGCAAGAATACGCATTTTGGCCGAAACTACGACTCGTCACTATGCCTAGATAACGTGGTAATCAGTAGGTATAGTCACAAGAGACTAAAACCATCGTGATTACGCTCACGTTATGAAGTTCAAACGAACTTCGTGTTGACCATAAACTGGTCAATGCAGAAAGTCAAACAAAGTTTGACTTTCACGCTAAAAGCGCGTAAAAGAACGAAAGAATACTTACAAAAGGTCCAAGAATGGAAGTTTGATCCAATTATTCTCAGGTATGAAGTGAAAGCACTCCAACTTAGAGAACAAATCAGATCAAGTGTGGGTTTCAAGTGCAAAGGGGTGGGGTATTTATAGATTTCGGGTAACCGTTAGGATCGTTCCTCGTAAAACAAGCTTTGATCTTGGCCTTACACTTGCACAAACTGATTTATGAAATGTTAGTGCAGTATGTCTATCGCCTCCGTCAATCAAGATCATAGCAGAAACACATTAAATCTAGTGCTTTATATTGTTATGTTTAGTAAAAGGCAAGGTGGCAATTCTGTAAATAATGAGATATCTCATTATATCCCTTGGCCTATAAATAGAACTCTTAGGTTTAGAGTTTAGGACTTTTGAGATTTTTAGCATTTGGAGCTTTAGAGATCTAGACCTAGAGAGAGAAAGTTCCATGTACGTGATTCAGGTGCTGTACGTTTTCAGATCTGATAATAGAATAACCGTTTATATTACGTTCTCGTGTGTTCGGTCACGTTCGTGTACGGATTCCGCACGTCACACGTTCGGTTCGCAATCGTTTTGGAGTCAAAACCGGTCCTAACAAGTGGTATCAGACCAGGAGCTCGATTGCACGGATCAAACGCATGAATTCGCATGGAAATTCATCAGATTCAGATCCAAATTTCACTCAGATTTGTTAAAATTCTTCACTTTTTCATCTTTTCACGTTTTCAACTAAAAATTGCAAAATTAAACAGGATTTTACGGATAAAAATTGCTGATTTTCGGATATGTTGTGCGAAAACACTTGATCTAAAAGCCTACAAAATTTCAAATCTTATCTCTAATTCGTTTATGAGAAATCTGAATTTTTTGTGGTTCGAGAGTTGAAAACATGCTTACTGTTGCTGCTGTTATTGTTCTTGGTGTTCACCGGTCGGATGGCAATCCGACCGGATGACCATCCGACTCAAAATTCACTCCTGCAATTCATTTAAAAGGTTGACCTGTTGACCCACTCGTCGGACGGCAATCCGAGTCAAATCACATTGCAATTCATTAAAAATTGATTGACTTTGTTTGACTTACCACCCGGTCGGATAACATATCACCCTCATTCTTTTGTTCATTAAAAGTGTTGACCTATTGACTGCCACTCGGTCGAGTGGCAATCCGAGCCAAAAGCATTTCACCCGATCGAGTTATTAAGTCAACATTGTTATGCTTGTCAGTCAATATCATTAATTGTAAACGGTGTGCATGTGATTGTTATTAACTGTTGTCTTCATATATCACTTTCATTAATAATATACAATTGTCATCACGTGAATTTCTGATTCATTTACATGTCCACGTGATCTGTTTTGTCATACATTGTCGGCCATTGTTTACATATTCTTTATTGCATATGATAAGAATTTAAGAGATATGTCAGATCATTAATATGTGCACGTGAATTGTTCAGAACTTGAAAATTGCAAATTGATCACATGATTTCCTTAAATGATTGTCAGTTCATTAATTGTTTGCATGTGATTTTGCATTGATATTCAAAAGCTCATTCGTTGAGGTCAAAGAAGTCAACAAGTAATCCAGTCGAATAGCAAGTAATCCGGTCGGACAACTTTAATTCTCATCTGAACGGACAGCAACCTCACCTGATCGGACAACATTCCCATCCGTTCGGACAACATAACTATCCGTTCGGACAACATAAAGATCATCCGTTCGGACAGCAACCCCACTCGAACGGACAGCAACCTCACCCGTTCGGACAGCAACCCCACCCGAACGGACAGCAACCTCCCCCGATCGGACAGCATCCCCACTCGAACGGACAGTGTTGTCATGCGATTATTGTCATTATTGACTTTTGTTGACTCACTCGTTTGGATACTCGTTATTTGATAATTTTTGAACTGATTTTGTTTGTTTGCGTGATTCAGGTAATTCAAAGGTAACAAACGAGAAGCATCATGGTAAAATTTGAAAAATCCAAAAACATTAGAAAATTTGAAAAATCCAAAAACATTAGAAAATTTGAAAATTTCAAAAACATGATAAAATTCAAAATGAGTTTTTGTGTAAAAAGAGGAAATGATAGTACATCGGTAGACAATCACAGTACGCTAAAGAAATGGAATGTAAAATGTGATAAACGGTCTCACTGATGATATGCCAGTATGTTTTTACACGCTTAGTAGATTGTTTTCGAGATATAAACCTAAATATCAATTCTTACTTATCTCGTGGGGAACATCTCTCGGATATATGGGTAACCCCCGAAATCTTGTTTGAAGGGCTTCCTATTTTTGACATACTAGGTCTTTGTGCGTGATGATATCTGGGGTATTATACCTGGGCTTCTGATTTTACGGGAGCAATAGCCTAGTCCTCGTATAATACTCTGCACTGCTTTAATCATAAAGCCCACCCTCAGAATAAAAAATGATGAAACATTGAAAAATGCTAATCATGTGCTGTTGAAAAGAAGATCCCCAAAGGGGACCCACCTAAAGTTGAGCCATCATCTCTCTGATTTTGCGGAAGCAATAGCCTGAGCTCTCATGGCCTCGCATTCACCCCGTACAGATATCATTAGTGTATATTCACCTGTAAGACTGAATATAGGAGTCTGGATACGGGAGTATATTCTGAGGTGGGACACGCGAATAAGTTAAGTCCTTAAAACACTAATCCGTATCTCGAAACAATTGAACTTTGTGTGAAATTTAAGTGGATTAGTATACTGACAATCTAAGTGAATCGTTTAGACCTTAAAGTGTTTAAAGCTCAACGGTGCTTGTGATTTGTCATAAACTGATATGATCCTCTAACGCGAACTCAAACAAAAATATTGTCTGTAAATATTTACTTACTGCTTTATATTTCAGAAAATTACAAAAAGATTTTGATTTCACTTTATTTTCGACAACCGATGTCTGAGTGCTGAGTTTCAAAATCTAAGTACGCTGATTGTGTTTCTGAAAATAAAACAAGTTCATTAAGTTGAAACTTGAAGTTTCTAAAATCAAAAATCAAAAATAGTTTGTGATATCTCCAAGGTCATTAAGTTGGACTTGGATGATTAACCGTGAAGGATTTGGATGCTTATATTGTTAAAATCTGTTGTAAAAGAGCCAGTTTTCAATCCTGTTCGCTAAAACTGCCAAATCTTTTAAGATTGTTGATAGGGGGAGTGAATCAAGTATTTCTGGATATATTCATATTATTATATCTTAAAGCCAGGATCTTGATTTAGAAAGTGTTAAAGAGCCAGGTTACGATTCCTGGACAATCGGAAAATGCTTTCTCTGTAAAAAAAATTTAGCTTATGTTGAGAGAACCAGGTTTATAATCCTGGTTGATTCAAAATGTTTTACTTATAAGTGTTTGAGAGTTGCAGATGTTGTACCAGACTACGATCCCGACAGCCGAGTCTAAGGGGGAGTCTGGAGACGAGCTCAACGCAAGGGGGAGCGTGCAAGGAGCCAGGTATCTTTTCTGGAAGAGCTTGTAACCGGAAAGCCAGGTGTCGATCCCAAAGCACGGAAGCTTGACGAAAGGGAGAGCCTGAAGAGTCTACTGAAAGGAGAAGCTGAAGCTGAAAACAGTTCCACGGGGATTCTGTTTAAACAAGAGGGAGTCTACGTTGATGAAAACGTGTTAAAGCTTTCAAGAAGACACAGAGAGAGAGAGAGAAAGACAAGACGCTACGAGTTTAACTCAATGGTTGAGATTGACTGCGGCAATATCCAAGGGGGAGTCTGTTAGTGCAGTATGTCTATCGCCTCCGTCAATCAAGATCGTAGCAGAAACACATTAAATCTAGTGCTTTATATTGTTATGTTTAGTAAAAGGCAAGGTGGCAATTCTGTAAATAATGAGATCTCTCATTATATCCCTTGGCGTATAAATAGAACTCTTAGGTTTAGAGTTTAGGACTTTTGAGATTTTTAGCATTTGGAGATTTGGAGATCTAGACCTAGAGAGAGAAAGTCTAGAGAGAGAAAGTTCCGTGTACGTGATTCAGGTGTTGTACGTTTTCAGATCTGACAATAGAATCACCGTTTATATTACGTTCTCGTGTGTTCGGTCATGTTCATGTACGGATTCTGCACGTCACACGTTCGGTTCGCAATCGTTTCGGAGACAAAACCGGTCCTAACATGAAACCATGGGAACCCAAAACCAGCCCATAGGAAGCTTAAAAACCATTTGCAAGAGTGTGGAACAGCTGGAACAAGCTAGAAATCAGTTTTGTTGATTTGGGAGTTTTAGGCGGGCCGCGTAAGAGTTAAGGGAGTCTTACGTGCCCCTCCTGAGATAAGTTAGGTAGATTTGTCAAAACAGGCCCCTGCATGTGAAAAACTTGGTTTTGATGCATTTTTGACACGTTTAAGCCCCGTTAACCCCATTTCAAAGCTCTAAAATGAAGTTAAAGAATAGGGAACATGAAATATGCTCAAAAATATCTCGGATGTCGGTTTTTTTGGCCGTACGACTGCTTTGTTCGGTAAATTACGACGAAACACGAACGGACGCGAAAAACGATCCAAATTACGCGACGAATGGAATTTTATCATGCCAATCACTAAAATAAAATATTTTAATGATTAAAAATTTTTTTGGATGTCCGGATGTATTCAGAACGTAAGATATGCGCGAAAATGCAAACTTATGCACTTTTTGACGCTTTTAGTCCCTAAATGACCAAAAAGTTTATTTTAGCATACCGAACCCCTCAAAGCCTATTTCTAAGCTATGTAAAGGATATTTATGGTATGTTTAACTTATGATCATGTTCTGGAATGTTGGTTACAGTACGAATTGGCATACTTTCACAGTTTGTCGAAATTAGTCCTTCTAAGCGAATAAACTTGATTTCGCCATACCAAACCTTCCAAAACTTATTTCTAAGTTATGTAAAGGTTATTTAAGGTATGTTAAGCCCATGTCACTATTCCAGAGTGTTTTTCGCGTTAATCTGATTACGTTTACGCATCAGTGCGCGTATAACTTTTCAGAAAGCGATTTAGAGCTCGAAATCGAACAAGAATTGATATGTGCAAATGATACACATATTTATACAAATCCCAAGTATGAAATACAATATTTCATTGATTTGGTATTTGCTTGATGGCCGAGGAGGCACAGGTGTCACACGACACGAGTCACGTTAGGGAAAAGACGCATGTCTTCGTATCCCCCTTTCTCATTAACAACAATTACGATATGTTCGACATTCCATGGTAATGTCACCTAACAACCGGTCATCACATGCAACCCCTAGGTAAAGTCCTTAAATTTCTTTGTTTGAAATTTTGACTTTCGCATTTACTGAGTAGATTTCCGTATCTCTACTCCTCTTACTGGTCATTATATCACGATCATTTCTTTCAGTATAGTGAATATTCATTTGCTTCATTTCTTGAAAATTCATATGTTACGCATGCATCGTTTGTTACGCATGTGGTTTCGTTTCAAATAAGCGTTTCATAAAAGTTCAAATATTATTCCACTAAATCTAAATATTGATTTGTGATTCGAATAACCCGCATTATTGTAATTGTTGGCTCCTTTGTTATCAAGCCAACACATTTTCTTGAAATTTCTTTTCTTTTCTTTTCAAGTTACATATATGGTTTTTCGTTGTGACCACGCTGAAAGTTTTCTTGTTGATACATGTATTTATTGTTGGCTTGCGCCGAAATCAAATCCAATTGTTTGAACTTGTCCATTACACATATTCAATTCAAAGCATCATATGATGTATTGGGAGCATCATATTCAAATCAATTTTTAACGAGCACTTCATTTGTTCCGAGTCGTAGTTGACTTGTTTGGTCTACGACTCCATTAAATCGTTTGTTGATTTCGACACCTTGTGGTGGCGTTCTCACTAATTTGAAGCTTGCGCTACTCTTATTTACACGTCTCATGCACGGATTTAATTATTTATTCATTGATTTGTTTTAAACCCGCTTTGATTTATCATATTAAAGCAGTCTTAACACAATCGTGTGGTAAGACAATGGTACACAAAATTCATTTTATATTTCGGTGTACCTCCTAACGGTCCTTTCAACATCGATCGAATGTTTTGCGATATTCATTGCTTCTTCATCTTCGATCGAAAACATTATTTCGTTGATGTTCCATTTTCTATTGAAAATCCTATGATGTCGTTTGAAACAAATTTTCAGATTTGATTCATTGCACATTCATCTGATTTCAAACACGGTGAACTTGTTTGATCACCGCTATTATTGAATTATTTAAATCACTACGACACCTTGTGGTGTCGGTATAAACTTGTAGCTTGGGCTAATCATGATGGAGCGTTTCATGCGAAACAGAGGTGATACTTGTTCGATCACCGCCATATTTGAATTGTTTCATTCACTACGACACCTTGTGGCGTCGGTATAACTTGCAGCTTGTGCTGATCACGATCGAGCGTTTCATGCAACCTATTACATTTGAGCTTGTTGATTCTAAGTTCATCTAGTGGATGTTGTTGCTTCTAGAACTCATTTATATATTGTGAACGTTCATACGGAATTCGATTGGTCGAAGTTCCTGTTCTTTGTTGGACTCCTGTTAACTTAGTCACACTAGTGACTGTATCTATACATCTTGTTTCCTTTGACATCAATTTCTGAAACACATTTCTTTTAAACCGTTGGGTTCTTATTGATGAGGAATGTCCTTGAATTCACATGATTTGAATAAGTCTTGATTCGATTTCGTGGTCATCCACTTTGATACTATTTGTATTTAACTACACATAACGTAACTCTAAGGAGTTAACGTAGTCTAAATTTCGAGGACGAAATTTCATTAACAGGGGGAGAATGTGACAACCGGTGATTTACGACACTTAATTACGTGATTAACAGGCGATTAACACGATAATAAATAGTGTTTAAGACGTAAATTAACTTAATCAGACCCTTGGAGTGCCCAGGAACGTTTATTCAACTATACAGTGTGCGTATGGTGATTTACGGGAAATCTGCTGAATATTACGCGACAACGAACTGATACCGTACAAAATACTGACAACACCGACAAATACGGATTTCCTACGAATATTCTATATTTATGAAATTAATTTTGTGAAATTATTGGGCTTCCGTGCGACACAAATGCAAACGTGAACTAAAAAGCGATGGTAGGAAACGCATCGACAACAAAACTGAAGCGACGGAGATGCCTGTCACCTTCAGAACTTACACTTTACGCTATATTTAGCTTCGTAATAAAATTTTAGTGACTACAGTCGAAACCGGATCGAAAAACGGAGTAAAGCGGTGAACGACGCGTTTTCCATGATTTAGTGTAACCGATGGTCAAACTCGACAACGACGAACACCGACATTAATTCTACATAGTTTTAAAACTAAATTTATAATTTATCACATTCCGATGAGTTCGGTTTTGAAAACGGGACTCGTAGAGAATTACGGGCCACTTAAGAACGCGAGGTTTTGGCTTGTGGTCCTTGGGCCCAAGCCCAAAGCCCATTAGCAAATCTTAATTATATATATATAAAAGCCTACCCCTTATTGTTGTTTCAATTGTGCAGACAAACCAAACATACAAAACACACAAACACACAGATCCCTCATTCTCTCTCTCTCGTTCTCATTTTCCCGACGACACACTCAGGCGGAGCCGGCGACGGCACGGCGGCGGAGCTCCGACGACTCCCTTTTTGGCGCGTGACGGCACGTACACCCCTCTTTTTTTCTCCGATCTACCATCTGATCACGTTTCTGGTGACGATTTACTGATTTTAGCAGCGGTGGTGGCCTCTCCGACGAACGGGAACCCCCTCTCGATTATCGGCCAGCCACCACTTGTTTTGGTGGCGGCGAACGTGAACAGCACAACTCCACCACCACAAGCGGCGGCGCTGTGGTGGGTGGTGCCAGACGGTGAGGACAGAAGACGGCGAAGAGAGAGAGAGGTTAGTGGAAACAAGCAACGGTTATGGCGGTGGTTAATGTCTTGAACCGGTGGTCCTCGTCTCGAACTGGTGGTCCTTGTCTCGGACCGGTGGCCCTTGCTTCGGTCCTTCGGGTTCACGACGACGCCGTGTGACGATGATGATGATGGTTCCGTTGATGCTGATAATAGTTCGGGTCTTGTTACATTTCGGGTCTCGTGGTTTTAGCTTCGGTTCAGTCTTGGTTTGGTCAAATCTGTTCAAAGACAGTCAACAGCGGTTTCGGTTCGAACAATAAGTCAGCGGCTCAACTCGGTCAGATACGGGAGCGACTCGGTTGACTCAGTCAACTCGACTAGGTCAACTCGAGTCGACTTGGTCAACTCAGTTGACTCGGTCAACTCAGTCAACATGATTCGGCATTTCGACATGATAATTTGGTAAAGATTTTACGGCACGTTTATTTCGAGATCTTTATAGTTTTTGATTATTACTGTGCGAAACGAGCTCAAACCGAATAAAATGATGAAAATATTAGTTCAAGTTACTTGGTTTTATTTACCGTATTGTCTATATAAATTGATTACACATATACATTGTTTGAAATTTGAATGAATATTGATAAAATAACGACAACTCGTGTTGTCGGGGGCGTCCAAAAACAGAGGAAACTCTGCCCGTTTTTCGAGAAAAAATCCGAAAACAAATGTATTTTATATAATAAAGTGAACTTTACGAATTCGAATTGAACTACGAAACAAATATGTTTATCACGGTTGTTTTAAACAAAATGACGATTCGGAATTATCTATGACAATAAATATACTTATTGTATTTATTCTAAACTTCGAAATTTCGACGATTCTTTTATAAAAATAAATATAGGTCGTATATTTATTTCAAATATCAAATAAATGGGATTTCTTACATATATAAATAAATATAATTATATAATTATATATTTATTTCGAAGATCAAACAAAACGACGGTTCTTTTATAAACATAAATATGGTTTATATATTATTTCGAATATCAAACGACCCAAATTCGTTTTATGAAAATAAATATAGTTTTTATATTTACTTCAATTATCTTACCACACGAGTTCCTTTATAAAAATAGATATAATTTATCTATTTATTTCAAACATTCAACAACTCGATGATACTTTTGTAAAATAAATGTAACTTTTTATATTTATTTCAAACGCCGAAACGGCATATACGTATATTTTGGCAAATATATACAAGATGTAATATATATAGCACAAGTTTATTATATATTACTTTCATACAAGTGTTCCTATATACACAAACGACTTCTCAGGACGACAAGCGAGCTTATCGATATATTTATATATTTTTATATAAATATTTGTGTATATTAAATCTCTCGAGAACTAAGTCTTTCCAAGACTATTTAAATTGTTACCGACATTAAACGAGACTTAACACGTATAACTTAATCTTTTCCATCAAGTTAACAACTTACTGTCGAATCGTTCGGTTAACGATTCGGTAGAGCTCGGTGACACGTAGTTTAGTTACCGTGTTTATTTAGAAACTTATAAGATATTCCGTGTTAGGAATATTGTAGAATGCACGCTAGCGAGCCTCGTCTTGGAAACGACATCACTAAGTTGTAATTAGCTAGCTTTGCACAAGGCAATTCAAGTGATTTCATAACCCCACCTTTTAACGGTTTTACATTTTTATAAATGTTTTCGGGGTGGAAAGACATGCACGTTTTGTAGAAACATACAAAGTTTTCGATGAACAAAGATTGTATATTTTAGACAAGCACGTTTTGCAAGAACATACGAGGTTTTTGAAGGGACAAAAACTATATATTTCTAAACCATGTTACAACACGTTTTAACTAACACAAATGATTTGTGATTTTCATTGAACTCAAATGGTTTACGAATGATTCATACTAAATATGCCGGTTTTACAAAACAAATGCGTATTATCGAAATGTGAATGATTTTCATGACTAGGGATGGGATCGTCTAGTTATAATATTGGGACTGGGTTGATCTGCGTTTGAGGAACGGGACACCCAGTGAGTTTCATGTCCCCCTTTTCTCTTAACTGTTTTTGGTTTTATAACTCTCGGGGGTGGAATACATGTTACGAATGTTTAAACGGTATGAACTGACTATGAAATGAACTATTAGATCATGTGAGCATAGATTAAATTTGAAATGCCATTAATTCTTAATTAGGGACGAAGGTTAGATCTAACGGGTACGGCCGAACCCCACTCATGGTACTTGTGACCACTTGAGTGCTTCGGTGTCCCAGTCGAGGTAAATCGACAATAGTCAAGGTGAATTGACATGGTCAAGGTAAATTGACATAGTCAAGGTGAATTGACATAGTCGAAGGGGAATTCGACATAGTCGAGGGAATCGACGAGGGTATAAGCCTACTTATTTCGAGTGCTCCCTATGCCTTCACATGTTTTAATGTCCTTGCAAAACTTTAATTTAATTTGTTCATAAATGCTTTCATACCTGTTTTCAAAGGAGTTTACAAACATACATACATACTTACAATGATTACAATTGTTTACAAGATTATTTGGAGCTCACAGTGTTTATATATCAGGCTGAGAAAAATGATTTTTCTGTATTTACACGACAACTTTAAAACCGGTTATCAAAAAGATTTGTTTTAAATCTTTTCCAAAACAAACTATGAACTCGCTCAACTTTATGTTGATTTTTCGCATGTTTCTTTCTCAGGTCGCATTTTAAAATTATGGCACGGTTGGAATAGGAGAACCATTGGAGATTCGAGTACTTAGTGGGCGTTCAATTTCTAGAAGTCTTAGCTTATTTGCTTCCGCTGTGCAATGAAGATACCAGTCCAGTCACGCCAAGCTCTGATATTTCGGGGTGTGACATAATGCTCCTATTCTCGCGCTTCCTGATGGAAATGATGACTTCATCGTGTATTGCGATGCTTCAAACCTTGGCCTTGGTTGTGTCCTTATGCAACGAGATAAGGTTATCGCCTACGCGTCGAGACAACTAAAAATACATGAGAAGAACTATACTACTCAAGACCTTGAACTTGGCGCAGTTGTTTTTGCGTTAAAGATTTGGCGACACTACCTTTATGGTACTAAGTGTGTGGTCTTCACCGACCATAGGAGACTTCAACATATCTTCGACCAAAAGGAACTGAACATGCATCAACGTCGTTGGGTGGAACGGTTAAACGACTACGACTGCGAAATCAAATACCATCCAGGTAAAGCGAATGTAGTAGCCAACGCCCTTAGTCGTAAAACTCACGTGAAGGGTATTCGTTGTCTCCAACTCGTTAACGATCTTCAATGTCGTATTCGTGAAGCTCAATATGCCTCCATTAATGAAGGTAGTCTCTCGGTTGAGATACGAGGCGCTAAGGAACATGAACTCGTGTCCAAACCTGATGGTATTCTATAGTTTCTCAATCGTATCTGGATCCCTAATCGTGAAAACCTTCAAGACTTTCTGATGAATGAGGCACACAAATCGAAATACTCTGTTCACCCTGGTGCTGATAAGATGTACCATGATATGCGTACGACCTATTGGTGGCCGGGAATGAAAAGGGATATCGCCTCCTACGTTGCGAAATGTCTTACGTGCTCAAAGGTCAAAGCTGAGCATCAACGACCCTCTGGTTTGCTCGAACAACCAGAAATTTCAGTCTGGAAATGGGAGAGCATTGCCATGGATTTCATCACTAAACTTCCTCATACTTCTTCTGGTCATGATAGTATTTGGGTGATCGTTGATCGATTGACCAAGTCAGCTCACTTTCTTCCCATTCGTGAAGATTTCAAAGTCGAGAAATAGGCTAGAATATACACTGATGAGATCATTTGTCGTCATGGTATTCCCATTGACATCATTTCCAATCGTGATGCTCGTTTTACGTCTCGCCTTTGGCAAACTTTTAAATCCACTATGGGTACTGTCCTTAACCTTAGCACTGTTTTTCATCCTCAATCAGACGGCCAAACCGAGCGTACTATCCAAACGTTGGAGGATATGCTTCGTTCTTGCGTAATAGATTTTGGTGGCAACTGGGATTCACACTTGCCTTTGATCGAATTCTCGTACAACAACAGTTATCATGCGAGTATTCAAACGGCACCTTTTGAAGCATTGTATTGTCGCAAGTTCCGTTCGCCTGTTTGTTGGAACGAGATTGGTGAATCTCAATTCACTGGTCTCGAGCTTATACAAGAAGCAACGGAGAAGATTTTACAGGTTTGAGACAACTTATTGAAAGCCAGAAGCCGACAAAAGAGTTACGCCGACAAGCGTCGCAAACCTTTGGAATTCAAGACAGGGGACTTCGTACTCCTCAAGGTATCCCCTTGGAAGGGAGTGGTTCGATTTGGTAAGAAAGGGAAACTCGCACCTCGCTATGTTGGTCCTTTCAAGATCCTTAAAAGGATTGGCAGGGTTGCGTATAGACTGGACCTGCCTGAAGAACTCAACAACGTACATCCTGTATTCCACGTATCCAACTTAAAGAAGTGTCTTGCTGACGAAGGACTTCAAGTTCCACTCGAAGATCTTCAAGTCAACGAAACATTGCACTTTGTGGAAAGACCCGTCGAAATCATGGATCAAGGAGTCAAGTAATTGAGGCGCAGTAAAATTCATATCGTTAAGGTTCGATGGGAAGGAAAACGTGGCGCTGAATTTACTTGGGAACTCAAGAGTGACATGAAGACGAAGTATCCGCATCTTTTCGCTACATCTTCCTAAATTTTGGGACAAAATTCCCTAAAGGAGGGGAGACTGTAACGCCCTGCTCTTTCGTACTTTCCATTTATAGTAAGTCTTGTTTGTATTTCTATTTTTGGAAACCTTATGTTCTTATAATCGTCCTTTCTTTGTAATCGTTGTAAAATCCGAGACTTGGATCATAAATAAAACTCGTATTTCTTTAATCTCATGATTTATATACTTTATACATGCTCATACATTCAATTTTGTGAAACAATTGATACTTATTCATCATTCTTGGAAACTATGTGCTAAACTTGCAAATACGTGAAACATGATAATAATACGCCCTTTTAGCGAATACGATACTTAAATACCACATTCATACGCCTAATTATAATTAGTTTACATTCCTCATACTTAATTTATCCTTAAACTATGTTTAAATTACATAAAATACCCTTAATATACCCTAAAACCCTAAAATATAAACTCAAGGGACCAAAGTGTCAATTCAAAAACTTGAATTGAAGACCTGATGGTCTCTGGCACCCCGCCACCGCCACTGGATTCTCTCGCACCCTGCCAAAGGCAGAATCCGCAGATTGGTTGTTTCGCCTTACTGGATTGGGCATTTTAGTGTGTTTGTTGCTTCCAATGTGTGCTTCTTGCATTAAAAACTCACAACCACTAACCCCAACCCTTCCCCTATAAATACCACACCACTCCAAGCCCTAATCACTTTACAAACTCCTCTAAATCTCTCTCAAATCACCAAAAACGCAGCTGAAACTTCAAGTTCGGACAGAAGCACTATCCTTCACTAAAGTGAGCATAACTCGCTCAATACTTGTCCGTTTTAGCTCATTCTTTTTCCTATGTGCTTGGATTTTCTTTACCTTCGATTCCATGGGTATTTCACAATAAATAAGTCCCGGGAACTCCGGCAAATAGGCTCCAAAGTTCACTGTTCATTTTGTTTTGAATCAAACTTTGTTTATACTTGTTTAAACTTGAGTCTAACTCACTCAAACCCACGTCCTTATGTGCATAACCACTTGTCTGGTAAGTTGGGCTTAAAAACGGGCTGATACATACAAAATCATAGGTTAAACCTCATATGAATTTTGTTTTACTTAGGGTTTTTAACCCACAAGTGATGTTCAAGCTTTAAGCTTGGTGAAGGTGTGATTATGGACTAACTTGGGTTGTCCAACATAAAATCCCCACATTACTTGATGATTTCTCATAGTGTGTTTGTTTATACTCTTGTATTTCTTGTAGTTCATGACCCTCCTTGAATGTTCTTACATCAAGTGTAGTGGTGAATACCTAGAGGTACCTAAATGGAAGCTTGTTCTTCCTACCTCCTACATGAATTCTATGACACATTAGAGGTACCTAAATGAAGATTTAATCTTCTACCTCATGCTTGACTATTGGATATAATAATGTATAATACATAACCTAAATAATACCTATATACACTTGAACCTTTGATGATGAAATTCATGTTCATTCGTCAAAGTAGTAGACTAACATCATCTAAAGACCTAAACCTTGTTATGATTCTATTGGGTGTTCAACCCATAAAAACATTATAACCTTTGTGGTTACATAGTGTCAAACAAGTGTTATGTGTTAAAGATGATTATTTTCATATGATACTTTCATGTCATTTTAATTCCTAAATCCTTAACTCTTCCGTTTTCCCCAAACTCACACACTTTGTTTCTTCGTGTAGAAGGACTCGGTGTTCCAACCTCCTAAATAAACCAACCCTCTCGTGGATTTATCAAGTAGAAGACTTGCAAAACCGTGAGTACACTTGACCCATTTACTTTAAAGACACTTTGGGGTTGTAACATGTTACTATACAAAAATTACACTTTCACACACTTAAACATGCTTTATGAACTCAATCCGTTATACATGCTACTTGTTTACTTAGGTTCATGCTAGATTATACATGCTTTGTGACATTAACTTTGCTAAGCCCTCAACTTAACATATATAGCGCTATAGGAGTAGCACACCACCCGTCGGGGTCTTGTTAAGTCAATATACTAAAACGGTCTCGTTACTTTTGTGGCGAGGGATGCTAAATACTAGTGGACACTTGGGTTTGACGTGATGTTATGCATGCTAGTTACCTTGTTTACAAATTGCCATGTGGATTTGAGTAAACGCTTTATACATATGCTATACTATTTAAACCTTGTGTACTCGCCTTTGCTTTTGCATTGAACTTTATTTTAACATGTTACAGGTTGAGGATGATGATGCTATGAAACGAAGTAGCATTGATGCCTAGATACACATTTAGACGTCTTAGGTTTAAAATGTTGTATCGATTTTGTTTATGTTGTTATGTACTTTTCGTTGAACTTGTTGTTATTTGAGATTTCTATGTAAGGTTAACAATTGATGTTTTGGAATGAAAATGGTTAATTTAAATATTGTCACAAATAGTGTTATGAAGTCTCTTGCAATCTATTTCGTCTCATCCCAATGATTCCGCCATCGGTTGGGGTGTGACATATGTATCTTAAGCTCTTATGGTCTGTATAGACAGTAAACTTACTACCATACAGGTAATGTCTCCAAATTTTAAGGGCAAAAATTATTGCTCCTAATTCTAAGTCGTGAGTCGTATAGTTTTCCTCGTGCTTTTTCAATTGCCTTGATGCATACGCGATCACTTTCTTACGTTGCATTAATACATAACCTAATCCTAGCTTAGATGCATCGCAGTAGACTTCAAAATCTTCTGTTCCTTCTAGTAAGGTAAGAATTGGGGCATTTTTTAATCTTTGCTTTAAAATTCTAAAGGCTTCTTCCTGCTTAGGTCCCCATTCAAACTTAACAGTTTTACAGGTTAGCTTAGTTAATGGAACAGCTATCTTAGAAAAGTCTCGGATGAAACGCCTATAGTATCCAGCTAATCCAAGAAAACTTCTTACTTCTGTAGCTGACTTCATGGCTTTCCAATTTGTGATAGCTTCTATCTTAGAAGGATCTACGTGAATGCTTTCGTGATTAACCATGTGTCCTAAAAATTGCACCTCTTGTAACCAAAATTCACATTTAGAAAATTTAGCTTAAAGCTTTTCTTTTCTTAACAAGGTTAAGAGTGCATGCAGGTGCTTGTAGTGTTCATCCAGGCTTTTGGAATAAATAAGTATATCGTCTTATCCAAGTATGGCTTACAGATCCTATTCATCATATCCATGAATGCTGCAGGAGCATTCGTTAACCCAAACGACATGACTGTAAACTCGTAGTGACCATACCTAGTTCTGAAAGCAGTTTTAGGTATGTCTTCTTCCTGTACCTTCAGTTGATGGTATCCAGAGCGCAAATCAATCTTAGAGAAGTACCTAGCTCCCTGAAGTTGATCAAAAAGATCATCAATCCTAGGTAATGGGTATCGACTCTTAATGTTAACCTTATTTAATTCTCTATAATTGATACACATTCGCATCAAACCATCCTTCTTCTTTAAAAAACAACACCGGTGCTCCCCAAGGGGATGAACTAGGTTGTATGAATCCTTTGCCTAGCAATTCATCTAACTGCTTTTTCAGTTCTAACATTTCTGTGGGTGCTAACCGATAAGGTGCCTTAGCTATTGGAGCAGTTTCAGGTATTAGATGAATTCTAAATTCTACTTCCCTATCTGGTGGTAATCCCTGTAGATCTTTTGGGAATACATCGGGGTATTCTGATACTATTGGAATTTCATGAAGTTCTTTGCTTTTAGTGTTAATGATTACGGAAATCATATACACTATGCCTTTCTTTCGTTCTTAATTAGCAACTTTCATTACTGAAACGAACTTTAGTGGTTTGCGTAGCTTGTCTCCTGTAATTAGAATCATCTCTCCTGTTGGTGTACGGATTTCTACGAAATTCTGATCACATAGGATGCGAGCATGGTTGGCTATTAACCAATCCATTCATAACACGTCGTCAAATCCGGCTAAATTCATAGGTAAAAGGTTTGCCGAAAATTTATGACCTGAGAGTTCTATTTTTCCTTTTTGAAGTATCTTATCGATATTGACAGAGTTTCCTTCTGTCGTTTCTACCATAAAAACTTGACTAAGTTTGGTTAAAAGTTGCTTAAGAGCTTGACAGAAAGAAGTATTTATAAAACTTTGGTTTGCACCAGAGTCAAATAATACTTTTGCATAAACGTCATGGACAAGGAACGTACCAGCTATCACGTCCGGTATCAGCTCCGCCTCTTGCGTTGTTAGCTGAAAAGCTCTTGCATTTTTCTTATTAGTTCCATCGGCTGCTTTGGCTTTGTTGTCAGCTGGCTTGACCAATTTAGGGCAATTCGGCTTAAAATGCCCTGCCTCTCCGCAGTTGTAGCAGACTGTGGATTTCTTCCTACATTCCTCCTCTCGGTGCCCCGGTATTTTACAGAAATTACAATATTCCTTACATTTTTCGAAATGTTTCCTTTTACAATTTCTGCAAAATGGCGGGGTGGAGGACTGTCCGGCTCCCTTTTTCCTGGAGTTACTATTATTACCCAAACGGAAACCTTGGGTAATCCTTTGGGCCAATTCCTTTTTACTATTCTCTTCTCTTGTACGAACCAACCCAGCCTTGACTATGTGGCGGATCTCGCTAATCAATCCCCACATGTAGCGAGAAATAAGTATAGGTTTTGGCGAGGCCAGAGTCGGTACTATCCTTGCATACTCGAAGAATTTCAAAGTATACTCACGACAATTAACATCCACCATCCGGTGGTTTAGGAACCGGTTTGTCATTTGTTCCTTTTTGTAGGAAGGTCAAAATTTTCTTTCTACTAATTCCTTAAATTCTTCCCAATTCATGGCATAAGCCACGTCACTTCCTTTAGCCTGTAGCACCGTGTTCCACCATTCTAATGCCTCTTCTTTGAAAAAGTGGGATGCTTACATCACCCTGTCTTCTTCTGCGCACGTACTTATTTTAATTATCGCTTCCGTCTTTTCTAACCAACGAACTGCAGCAGTTGCTCCTTCATTGCGGGCAAATTCAATTGGCTTACAGGCGAGGAATTCTTTGTAAGTGCAACCAGTAGTCATCACTTTCATTTTCTTAGGTAATGAGGCTTGAATTACATTATTATTATCGCCTCCATTTACACTATAACTGAAATTATCGTCGCGAGTGCGTTTGCTATGGTCGGCTTTGGAAGGTTCAACGGGATTCTTAACGGCTGCGACGATTGCTGGGATAGCATACCCTGAGCGACTATATTTTCTATATCTTCTCTAATGAGAAAATGTTCTTGATTATCTGGTTCCGACTGATTAACTTCGTTTGCCGGTGGGTTTGATGCGTTATTCTTCTGAATTATAGATATAACATATGGATTAATATCACAAAGATAAATGGCAAATAAACACAATATTGCAAACACAACTAAGTCAGGACGTATAGCCAAAATCGTCGACATTGCGACATTTCTATTGATATATATATATATATGCATCCGTACAAGCCCAATATTTACAGATGTTTTATTTATATTATTATTATTTTTATTATATTATTATTTTTTTCACATATTATTATTATACAAAACACCTATTCTATTGTTAATTTCCTTCAAAAGTGGAACTCCCTTTCATCGTACTTCCAGGTGATGTTCTCCCCCAGAGTCCGGATCCGGTTCCCTGCATCCACCAACTCTTCGCCGTAGCGGCACAGTTCAGCAACATTTTCCGGGTTCATGGTGGAAAAGTAGCAGGGGTTGGTTCAAACTGTGGGTAATAAGGGTTCGAATTGTTCATCATGTTTTGGAAGTGCCAGTCACTGGTCCACTATTCTTCCATTTGGTCCGGAAGAGGCTGTGGGTTGATAATAGGTTCAGGGATGGCAGGTTCCAAGTTAATAGGAAGTTCTGATTGAGCGGGAAAATTCATAAGGGTTTCATCAGCGGGTCCAAGAAGGTCGCAGTTTGCCAGTTTCATGTCGAGTTCCTCCCAGGGTGGTGAGGTTGGGGCCTGTCCAGAACTTTCTCCCACTTCTTTCTCTTTTCCTTTTGCCTCAATGGTTTTCTTCACCTTTTGAGTTGCGGGTTTCTTCTTTCTCCCCCTTTTCCAGTCTAGCAGCCTCCTCCTCTTTTTGGGTTTAGGCTTTTCCTGGGCTTGGAACACCATTGGCTCCTTTGTGTCGGCCTAGTAACCGGACTGGTTCCCGGTAGTCTCCTTATCATTAGAATGTAATTGTGAAGTTTCGGAGAGCCTCCGATAATTCATTCATGCTGTTAGTCACACATAAGGAAAACACAAAATTCCAAATTAAATTTTAATTATTGTAAATTTAATTTTCACAGAAGCACAAAATTACAAACTAAAATTTAAGTATTTTTCAAATACTTAATTAGCTAAAACCAGTGTCTCTGATACCACCTTTTCTGTCACGGCCCCGACCCGGTTTGCCCGATTCGGAAGCCGCAGAACAGAAACCCGTGGTATGGGTGTTTAATTGGCAGGGGGAATTTTAATAGGATCGTTTAAATTGAAAACACCGAAATATTTTATTATTAGTCTCGGGATAAAACCCGTATTTTACAATAGAGGAATTTCACTGGGAAATCTCCCTGATTACAGAAAACATGTTTATTTATTTACTGATCCACTTCTTTTAAGCTGGAGTGCAACGCGGCACTTTTCCTTGTTCACAGTAAATCACCTGAAACATGTTTTAAAAAGATTTGATCAGCGAAAAATACCGGCGAGTGCATTCTATTTGTACAAAAGACATGTTGTTATAATATACAGTATTAAGAGCGATTACAATGTTTATATATCAACCAATTACCCCAAATCGGTATTTGTCACTCGACCGGATCTGTGAGTATGGTCATATCACACATTGGCTAACCCGTTGTCCAATGGTGAAGCTTATCAAGTAGTGTATACAAAACCCCACATACCGGCAGTAATTGAAGATTACAAAGACTTAATCACTGTAATTATAACTTTGAAAACAAGTAGGGTTTTGAAAGCAATTTGGTAAAAAGAGAATGACTCGCATTGCAAGTTTAAACAGTCAGAGCGTGCCTACTGATTTAAGCTGGTAAACCTAGTCAAATATACAATGCAAACGAAACTATGTTAGTAACTTAATTCAACATTTACGATAATTCACGAGATCGAAACCCTCACGAAGAATGAGAAAGTATAGCCCGAATTTAGGCAGCACTTAAACATCCATCGGATCGGTTTTAATCGATCGGACATTGTATCGTAGCAGTGATCGAGTTATTACCCCGTTATCGTAGCAGCGTTTCACTACTTTGGACGTGTATTTAGAGCAGAATATAGTGGTTTTGAAGGAAATTTTCGAGCATAAGTGAACTGCCCATGCACGTCCAATTTATAGCTGAACTTTAGCTTTCTCGCGGCCCGTGATAAATGTAGTTAAGTCCTTCGTGGCCCGCGAGGGACTCCCTAGCTACGGCTAGGGCTGCCGTGTCACACCCTAGGCTTGCCACGTGGACGAAACGTGTCCTTATGCTTATCCAGAGACTCCTAGGACTGTCGCGTCCCGCGAAGACCTTTTCTTATTCTTTCGCACCCCGCGAGCGAGTACAAATTTTTGTTTTTCTTGATTTTTCATAAAAAAGTAGGGTTTTACCGGTTCGGGTTTTCATTTGCGGAGCGGTTTAGGACATTTTTATACAAGTTGTTACATGATTCTTTTTCGGGGACGAAAAAAAGAGTAAGTGTGGGGATATTTCATGTATTGCAAAATACATTTATTTATCATGTATAGTTTGTATAGTTTTCGTATTCGTTTGTTTCAATTTTTAGGTAGATATGGTTTCTTTTGATAGTTTTTGTGTTTATAGGTTTCTGTTGCTGAAAAGGTAGAAAAACGCTTAAAATCTGCTGGAAAAATGTTAGCAACGAGAATCGGGTCGAGTTGTAGCTGAACGGGAACGAAAATCGAAGAAATCTGGAAAAAGTAGACCTTCACGCAACGCGACTGTTAGAGGGAATAGGCTTCGCGCTACGCGAAGATATATAATATAATTTCTGGAAAGACATAGCGTCGCGGTACGAAGAGGTTAAGTGGTTTGCCCGTCGCGCTACGCGACGGGGTTTATGTCGCTACTGACTTGTGTTTGACTTGTGTTTGGTGCTGGATGTCTTGCTAAAAACCTATATAAACATCATTAACATGCACATTAAAACCTAATTACGAATCAGCAACAACTTGGGCGAAATTTGGACATCTTTTGGAGCGTTTTCGAGAGCTGGAAGCAACTGATTGAACTCTGGAAGCTTAGGAAGTCATCCGGGTCGTTGTTCTGCTATTCGGGTGTCTTTATTCTTCGTTTCTACTTTGATTATGTTTCTTGTTATTGAAAATACTTTGTTTTTTATTTGTTCAATGACTATGATTGGCTAGACCGTTTATACTACCTAGATTGGATGATCGGTTTGTAAAGTTTTGATTTTTATTATGGATATTTAGTTATTTATGGATTATTTGCGAAAGTAGTCGACTCGGTTATTGTTTAGATGTATATGCATGCTTAAAAGTGTTTGAATATTGTTTATTGCTTCGTGTGAATCTTGGTAAATGTCTTTTACGAAATAGGTTCATGCTAGATTATGATTTTATATTGTGATCTTTAAGGTTAATTGGCCAATATACCTTAGAAGTGATAATCGATAATCAAATAAATTTAAGTGTTCTACTAATCTCAATAGCTGAGAGGTGCGAGGTTATTGTTAGGTCTAAGTTATTAAATTGCTAGGTAGGAGCTTCGAGAGGAGTCTGAACTAGTTGCCTTAGTGACCGTTGTCTAACAAGTCTAATCGAGAACCCGAGTCTATCCTAGGTTTATGTCCTGAGAGGGAGTAAATCAAATTAGGGTACTTTCGTAAACCACTTAGATGTCTTGAGAGAGAGTCTAATCAATCGGTGTTCGTAACAGCCTTTAAAGTGTCATAAGTGTCTTCCTGAGAAGGGTCGGGTGTCTTGTTCGGTATTTCGACAGGTTTAGTATTAGATGATCCCGGTTCCATAATAACTAATATCCTAATAATATTATTACTGATGCAAACCAGGATTCTAGTCTAGATAGTTGCTTCCACCATCTGAGTAAAACCTAAGTTAGTTCGTGATTAGTTAATTTAGTTAATTAATTTAATTTCATTTAAATTTTAGGAAATTTAGAAACCCCCCCCCCCAAAAAAAAGATAAAAACGGTTAGTGTCGTGTCAGTGTCAGTCTAGATAGAGTCGTTAACATAGTTAAATATAGTCTCGTGAGTTCGATATCCGGACTTACTTAGCTTTACTAGAGTCGATCGGTTCATTTGCCGGTTAGTAGTTTAGTCGAGTTTTAGAGAGTCTAGAGTATTACTTATTGTCTAGATTAGGTCAATTTTGTTTGTTTTTATTAAACTACTTTTAGCACATCAAGTTTTTGGCACCGTTGCCGGGGACTCTTTGGCTGTTGCGTTGATTACTTTGTTTGGACTTAACTGATATCATACATGCTATTTGTTTGTTTGAGTCGTAGGATTCTAAATAATTTTCATGTCTTTTATATTTTTTGTCGAGTTATTCGTTAGAGTCGTCTTACTTGTTTATTGTCGGTTTTGCAGTGGATACCACATACACGTTCGCAAGGACCACTGCCGAGCGGTGGTGAAGTTTGTGAGGTTGGGTGGCAGACATGTTGGGGTAGCATGCACATCCAAACACACATAGATGATCATACGTGGGGTGGCGCAGGTAAAGGGTGAAGGTGGGTGTGAAGGAATTTAGACGCTTTGTTGGTAGTATGTTGTGAAGGTAAGCGGCGGCGTGTAAAGCTTCCACCCAAAATGAAGGTGGAAGATTGGCGTGAAAAAGAGTGGCACGGATGATGTCGTTTAGACGACGAATCATACGCTCGCGTGACCGTTTTGAGACGATGTTTGAGGGCAAGAAAAACGGAATAGGAGGCCCTGTTGTGTGGCGAAGGTTTTAAACGTGGTGTTGTCAAATTCACCACCCAAATCACATTGAAATGTTTTAATTTTACGATTAAATTGGGTGTGGATGAGCTTATGAAATCTGAAAAACGTGGTGAAGGTTTCAGATTTGAATTTGAGTGGGTATACCCAGACAAAGTGTGTAAAATTATCTATTAAAACCATGTAATATTTATAACCAGACTTGCTGGTTACAGGAGAGGTCCATAAGTCACAATGTATTATATCAAATGGTGCAAAAGTAGCAGAATTGGAAGAATAAAATGGCAAACGCTTACTATTAGAAACTTGGCAAGAATTGCAAACACCAAATAAGTTGTTTTTATTACATGGAAAATTAAAGAAATGACTTAAAACATCTAAGACTTGGGCACCAGGATGACCAAGTCTGTCATGCCAAGGTAAAGACTGAGAAGCAGTAACAAAAGCTTGTGGTGGTGGTTGCGGTGGTGTGAATGGGTAGAGATCCCCAGTGCTATTATGGCGAGAAAGGTGTCTTCCAGTTTTGAGGTCCTTCAAAGAAAAACCAAATTGATGAAATTTAATAGAGACACTATTATCACTAGTAAAGCGACGAACAGATAAAAGGTTTTTAATAACGTTTGGCTGTAAAGGATGTTTGGTAACATGTATTGGCGGTTTGGTAAGGAATGATAACCGGTACCTGATCCATGAATGGGTAAACAATTACTATCGCCAACTAAAATTTTAATACGTACATGTAATGAAGAAGGGTGTTGGATCTTACCTTGATCGGTTGTGAGATGTTCAGATGCTCCTGTGTCCATGACCCAGTTGGCTCCGATGGGTTTAGAACCATTGCAGTGAAAGCAACACCAATATTGGATGGGTTGAGAACATCATATTCTTGAGGACCAGTGGGTTGTTGGGTTTTTGTGGACTGGCCGAATGGAGCTTGCTGGGTCATAACAAACTGAGCCTGACCTGTAGGATCCTGAGGGTTGAATTGGGCCTGGAGAAACTGGGCTGAGGGGTCCACAGGAGGAGGCGGAGCTGCTGTTTGACCGTCGTAGGGGGCCTGGGTTGGGTAGCCAGCGAATTGGGCCAAAGCCGTGTTGGGTTGAGGTGTGGGCGGTTGAGTGAAGGGGGTGTTGGGTCCCCAAGCGGGCTGAGTGGGGTATGGGCAAGGTGGAGTAGTCCACCAAGCCCAAGATGGTGGCTGTTGAGGGTAGGAGTTGGGTGTAGAAGACCAAGACGGGTGGTTTGGTTGTTGATGTCGTCCGTCACCACGACCCCGACCGCCCCTGTAGTAACGAGGACCCCGACCACGACCCCTCCCCCGGTAGGAGTTTGGGTTGGGTTGTTGTGATGAGGGTGCGGTTGGTGCCGCAAGGACCAAGGAGGCATTTTGTTGGCGGGCTTCAACACGAATCTTATCATCATTAAGCATGGATCTTGCGGTGTCCCAATCAGCATTATTTTGGTTAATGAGGCAAGCAGTGGTGTCGTATTCGGCCGGCAGTCCACGAACAAGTTGCAGAACTAGTCTGGATTCAGTTACAGGATGGTCTACATCGGCTAACTGATTAGCAAGTTCTTTCAGCCGAGTGCAGTAATCGTGCAAAGACGAACAGGCTGTGAGGGTCAGATTGACAAACTGGGTCTCCAAGGTAGCCGCACGAGCTTTCTTATTACTGAGGAAGATCTTTTTGATCTTTGTCCAGGCTGCAAAGGCGGTGATATCAGTGTCCAAAACATGGATGAAAAGATCATCCGAGAGGGTGCTATATATTCATTGAAGCACGAGTGCATCAAGTTTTTTCCATGCAAGATAATCATCAGAAGTTTCTTCGGGTGCCTTAGATTTGTCTATGTGATCAAGGACTTTGTACGCCATAGCATGGAGTTTGAACAACTTAGTCCATGCTGAGTACGTAACCTTCGAACCATCAAGGGTCCAGATCTTCGTTTGAATATTAGTTACGGAGTAGGCTGGGTTAAGGGATGTAGGTTTCTGATGTGGTGGTTTTGTCGTCCATGGAAGAAATCGGAACAAAAAGGAACTAGGGTTTTGTAGGGGACGGCGATAAATGGAAAAGGAAGAGGGAACCGAGGCTCTGATACCATGAAAGTGTTTATGGTATTCGTTTCTTGATGATCTACAATGAGATACATGTCCCCTATATATAATACACAAAATCCCATTGCTAATTATGGAAAACGGTCTATACAATCAATAATAATGAATATAAAATATTTTGTGAATCATCTTGTGCTAATATTGACGTGGCTTGATCTTCATCCGGGGTCTTAATTTCGTACTTACCTATCATATGATTTAATCCAAATGATTAGTAAAATGAAAACATTTGAACGAAAACGTTAAGCATAAGAAAACAAAACAATTTACTTTGGGTCAACGTGTAACATCCCAAAAATGGATTTGGTAATTAAACCAAATTAACCGAGGATGAGCGGGTAAAATACCATTAGGGTTTACCATTACCAACATGAAGATTGTCCTCACCATGGTACAGCTCCTTAAATGTGATTGTTGTAGTTTCCTCTTTCGTAGCGATTATTCTATCCACGATTGCGAGAATTTCCAGGGCGCTTGGTGTAGAAGGCTTGTGGGGATTATGGTGTTATTGGTTGAGGCTGAAGACCAAGTTGACTGACAAGCTGTTGGAGAGCTTAAATGGTTGTTGGTTGGGAAAAATGAGCTAATAGTATTAGAAGAGGCAACAACATTGGTGGAGGCAACACTGACTGCCTAAACTAGTGAGACATCCGGAAGTGACTTCTTGACCATATAGTCATGATCAGATAAGAGACCATGAAGTTCAGAAAAGGCAGTTGGGAATTGTCGGGTGAGAAGATTTGTTTTCAGAAGACTTACGTATGATGTATGTATTCTTCTCGAATACTAGAAACAATGAGCATAACAAGATCTTTCTCCTTGATCAGTTCACATATATTAGCAAGGGCATCAACATATTCTTGGGCTTTGGTAAGATAGGTTGATGATGTATCGTCACCTTTCATCTCAATTTTAACTAGTTGTGCTTTAAGGGTGTATACCTTTCATCTCAATTTTAAGTAGTTATGCTTTGAGGGTGTATTCCCTTGAGGAAATGTTTGGTGCGTAGGCACGCTCAAAAGATAACAAGAATTGCTGCCTTTGAGCTTGTTGAAGAGAAGCTTCTTAAATTGTAGATACAATTAACATTCGAACATGAGCATCGTTTAATATCCATGTCAAATAAATAGGGTTAGGTTGTGGTTATGATGCAGGTTCTTTGTCCAATCACCAATGATCCGGCAGGTTGAATGGTAATAGGGCGACAGGGTATGGTGATTATCAACATAACCAAAGAGACTGCTTGTAACGAGGAAGCGTTCGATCATTACCTCCCAATACCCATAGTTTATAGGTGAAAGTTTACAGCTGAATTTATTGGAGTTGTGAGTTGTTTTGTTGGCTGAAGAAAAAAGAGCAAGAAGAGCCATGGAGAAGGGTGATGGATATAGCTGAATTTTAGAGTTAGAAGAGAAAGGGGTTCCGATACCAAGACAAAGTTGGTAATTGTAAAGTGTTTTGTATATCCGTAGTTATCAAATGCGCTAGGCGCACTCAAGGCGCATAGGCCTCGCCTGTCGCCTAGGCGAGAAGCGCAAAAAAAGCGTGGGCCCAAGAAAAAAATAAAAACGCAAGTAAATAAAAACTTAAAAAATAATATTAGTATCGAAAAAACACTTTCAATACGTAAATAGTTTATTTGAAGCAAATAACGCTTCCAAAAACTTAAAAAATAATATTAAGTACTTAAAAAAATACTTTGAAACATATTAACTAAATGCATATGAATTAGAATAGAATTAATTTATATAAAGCAATGAGAAGCAATTGATATACTACAAAATCCTTTAGCAGAATCAAACGAGTATGTTTTGCCGGCCTAAAAAAAAGAATCATGTTTATCATAATAGAATAGGTCGATAGGGTAAGGATCCGTTAGGAACCACCCTTTATTGCGAGAACCGAGAGAACCAGTGTGAACACATGGCAAAATTGTAATTATGTGATATTTATTACAAAACACGCTCCCCTCTTCTCATCACTCTGTTCATGATCTACAGCTTTTAATTAGGGTTTCATTCATCAGATTAGATTGTCGTATACATTGCAGATCAGATTGTTGTAAGATTGTTGTATACATTGACGAAGACGGCCGACGGCGTTCACGTAACTCACCGGAGTTCACGGCGGCGACATCCAGGCACGGTGTTTCCGACGGCATTCACAACAAACAACCCACCATTTACACGCTCTACATGGCATCCTCTGATTCATCATGTGTCGATCCTCACACATATGATGTTCCTCCTCATACAGTCTCTGATAATCCTCCTTATACATCTGATGTTCCTCCTCATACAGTCTCTGATGTTCCTCCTCATACATGGCATCCTCTGTTGGTCCATCTTTTGATAATACAGTTGATAGTCACAAGATACCTACAAATACAGAACATCAAGAGTTGCAATTCATTCAATTTGTGACTAAAGGTATTATGTTGAGTGTAAATGATGTATATACTTTGTAAATCATTATATTTATTGTAAATGATGTTGTATTAATTATATGCACATGTGCATTATGTTTACTGTAAATTATATTGTATTAAATTATATGCACATGTGCATTATGTTGAAAACTAAACTATATCGTTGATGTATGTATTCTAAACAAGTGCCTTATGGATAACTATCCAATTATGTACATAATGGCAGCAAACAAAGGGTCTTGGGTGGCGGACAACTACAAAAAAAGTAGGGGAGGTGACTGTGTGAGATTGGCAATGGAAGAACAAGCCGACAACCGGGGAGGCATGGGTGGAGTATATGCAGCTTTTGGCGCTGCTGAAAGACACCCGAATGAAGATGGGTCAATATGGGTGGGGTTGGCACTCGGAAAAACAAGTCGACTTTCAATGTTAAACCCGTTAGATAGGATTTGTGTGTCATAAGCAGGGACCCGTCGAGTGGCTTTGTAATGACCTGGAACGGTTGGGCTACACCTAAAGCGAATATGTTAGCATGGAAAGGCGTCGAAGGCAGGTTACCGACAAAGACAGAGCTGTAAAAAAAAGGGAATTCATATCAGCAACACATTGTGCCCGGGTTGCGGATACGAGCAAGAAACTGTTGAACACATCCTCATTTCGTGCTTGATGTCGAAAACGCTATGGTGGATGGTTGGAGCATGGCTGGGAGTAAAAGATTTACATCTTACTCAACAGTGGCAGATATTCTCTCTTTTTCCTGGAAGCTGGATATTTCTAAGAAGAAGAAAAAGGCAGTCAACTGCATAGTGATAGTTACATTATGGATCATATGGTCGAGATAGAATGAGAAGGTATTCAAAGTCGTGCAGTGTTCAAATGCATAAGACTGGAATAAGCCACTGAGTGTACTCTGTTGTGGATGAAAGTCATAGCCAATATGGAGAATTTAGTGATTGAAGAGTGGTACACCAGTGGTGTGAATGTAATAGAAAAATAGGATTTTATATGTTTATTGTAAGCGTACTTCTCTAGTTCATGTCTAAGGTTATGGTTTGAATATATGGCATATTGTTATGTTCAAAAAAATGTCGTTATATATAAAATGATAATACTCGTGTGCATTATGTTGACAATTACATTATGCACACGTGCATTATATTGACAATTACATTATGTATACATTTGAAAAATATAGGATGATAAGGGTGATGCAGACGAGAGAAGATTTCAAAAACTATTCCGGAGACTTACGAGAGACGTACGTCTATTTATCGGTGAACCTGATTAAGACATTATATCACATACAGTGAAACCTCAATTTGCTAACCTCAAAGACTTTTATTTTGATTACGTTATAGTTGATAACGAGCTACAATCGTTCTTAGATGTTCAACCAGACGTCGTAAATCGACCAACCAAATTTATGATTCTTGAATTTACTATTTATGACGATAAACAAATTCCAATCAGTATTCATTATGATTCTGTTTTTTTTTAGTTGTCATGATGTGGATTATCAAATTTACGTTTTGATTATGTTTTTTAGTTGTTTTCATGTGCATTACCAAACTTAATGTATTGACAGAAAGATGCACATGTGCATACATGTTTTTCTGTTTAACTTAACATGGTTATTTGATACGAAAAAAAAAAGATGCACATGCGCAATATACGTGTTCTAATAATGCTCATGTGCACCCATACATATTTTTAACAACATACAAGCACCGCTTTGATACGTATATACATCGCTTTAATATACATAATACATCCTTTGATATATATAATACATCGACATATGATTACTATTTTGAATAATGCACATGTGCATCCATACATAATTTATCCTATACAACTACTGTCAACCAAATATACCACACCACATCAGTTAGCCACTTACTACCCAAACAAAAAAAACAAACACTACGAGTTTCATGTCCTTGAATCATCCACATATAACATCCATAACATCATATTGTCTGTTCCTTTTTCCAGTTGTTGAGCACACCCCAACATTCCTATTGCTTCAACGACTCTTCTTCTAACATCTGCTTAACTCTTTCATCTGTTAATCCATGTATTTTTTTCCATCGATGATCTACAATGAGCATGTGTATCAACATTAATTTATGATCAACATATAAGATATCCACACGTTCATCATTATATACATGTGCATAAACATTAAATACCTTAAGAACCTATGTTGACAAATTGTGCACATGTGCATATTAACATATTCTGTCAATCTATGACATGTTCATAACTATATATCACACAATTATACCTTGTTAACATATTCCTAGATGAAATACATGTTAGCATAACTGTGCATAACTATATAGATCAAAGTCATATGCATCAGCATTATCTACCTTGTTAAACTATCATTGCAAACTATGCACACATGCATATTAACCTATTATAACAATTTATGCACATGTGCATAACTATATAGATCACTAATTTAGTTTATTATTCTGTTATGTGTAATCATATTTTGTCAAGCTATGCACATGTGCATAACTATATATCACACAATTATACCTAATCAACATGTTCTGTGTAAGCCTGTTCTGTCAGAAAATATGCACATGTGCATATCTATATAGATCACAACATTACCTTATTATCCTGTTCTGTGTAAGCATATCCTGTCAAAATATGCACATGTGCATAACTATAGCTATGCACATGTGCATTAACATGACATAACTTATCAACAGTTATAATTCAGTAAAAAAGCCTAACACTTACCAAATCAAATTTCGTGTTTCCCATCATATCTAGCATTATTCACATAACATTATTCATCAAGAAAAACTACATGAACAAACACATAACTACCACAATACATATAGTGCTATAACAACATTCGCCCCTGTTCACTCAAAAAATCATATATATAACACAATTTTCAATAATGCAGATATGAAACAGATATAAAACGACTGCTTAAGTGTGATAATCACATAATAACATATCTGAATCGATGATTAAGAGTTGTATTGTCATATACGACTACAAAAAAAAAGCGTATGAACTTACAAATTCACATAACGGTGCAACAACGAATCGTGATTCCGTTAGATGACATATGTTCTTCAAATTATCCCTATTTGTACAACAAACCTTGATGATTATGATCGTTTTGCCCTAATTTCGAATCGAAGATGAATGTGCGATCGATGATTATGTTCTTATTGCACTAATATCGAACATACGACGAATTTTGATGACGAACTGCTGATATTGTGGAGCGTCGAACTTGATTTTTTGTGAATCGCTATGATGAATCGCAGATTGATGATGCTTGTGGGATTGTCGGACGTGATTACTTGATAGATTGTGATTTATTTTTTGTTTGAATCATAGTCACATGGTTCGCGGTACGCTCCGGTACGGAAACGTAAAACGGGATCGAAATTCGCTAGGTCCCTAAAATTCGGTACGAGGAGGGGTAGGCTCATTTCGGATCGCTTCGGTACGATGTACCATATAATGTGGTACGATTACAACATAAAAAAGCACGAAAACTCTTTAATACATTCAATGTACAACTAACCAAGCTATATGTACAATAAATAAACTCAAAAAAGAAGAAAATAAACAAATTAGAAAATATTAGGGTCAAATTTGACCAAAACTGTAACATTAAGGATTAAACTGTAACATAAATGAAATAATAGGATGGTATTGTAAACCCTAAAAAAACAACTGCCATCACTTTCATCGTCTTCCTCATTCCACCTTTTGGTTTTCTTTCCAAATACAATGGTTCAAGAATACTCAAGAAACGTGTTTTGCAAATTAGGAATTCGTGATTCCTATATCAACAGGTATGACTCAATTAATTGTTCGGAATGCTAATTTCACTATCGAATTCGCGATTTGGAGCGTTCCCGGAATGTGTTCGTACCGCGAATCGGTACGCTCAATCCGGATCGTAGATCGTGGCCTATTGAGCGATTTATGTGACTATGGTTTGAAGTCCAGTAGTACAGGATGCAGGGAGATAAGCGACTAATTTACAAGTTTTATGTATTTACAAAATTGCCCCCTGTTCACATTGGTTCTCGCGGTTCTCGCAATAAGGGTGGTTCTCGCATGAACCTTACCCTAGGTCGATAAATACAGCAGAAAAAATGAGTAAAAAGATATGTATAATATCTCTTAACTTTTTAAAAATTCAAATATATTTAAAATATATATATATATATATACGATTTGATTGGGATAGGATTTCAAAAAAGATATATTGCTGTAAATAAATATCTGGTATATATATAAAAGATAAGATTTCAACAAAAAAAAGTGCAGGTTTTTTTAGGGAGAAGAGGGAAAAGGTCGACTCGCCCAGAATGGTCGCCTAGGCAGGGCCTAGGCGAGCGCTTTTGATAACAATGCGTATATCATTGATCTTGATCTTACAAAGAAGATGAAAGGACTTAGGAATAACGTCTAATAACGATAACATTCAATATAAATAAAAACTATGTTAAATGAGCGAGTTATGATAGATAAAGAGTCATGTCTAATACAAAAACAAAATCTATATACTAAATTTTGTATATTCGACTTAAGAGTCCCCAATTCAGAAAATATACACGTACTTTTAATTTTTCTAAATAATATTTATAACTTTTGATATTTAAAATACGGAATCAAAACTGCATTGTTACCTTTCTGTGATCTCGACCTGTATGCAGTATTACAAACACAAATAACGGCCATATCATCAATGCCATATGTGATAAACCCAATTCAACCCATTTGATAAGTAAAAGGATCATTGCTAATAATTTACATTTTTGCAGTCCTAACAGCCCCTACCAACTACTACCTACCTGGGATCATGGAGAGGAAGGTGGGGACCGATCCAACTCTGAGCGCAACATCTGGCGAAGTAGCATATCAACCCTCTGACTGCGTGTCCTTATACTGACATGTCACAGAACGTAAGCAAATGCAAGAATAACATGCAACCTGTGTAGTTAGTTTACGATGCTAACCTCATGTTACGTCGTCCCCTTACTCCCATTTGCTGGATTTTCATACACAAAAGATACATTATATACACATAACAAAATGGTTAGCACAGGATTTAATTGAAGATTACTAACATTCCCTTCTTCCTCAGGATATTCAAGCTCTAACTCAGCAAAAAACGCTTCCAATACAAATGCCACAACCTGTGTAATTACAATATTTGAAACTTAAGCCAAAAAATATTACAAAAGTAACAAAAAACAAGTTGTGCATCAGGAGGACTCACCAAGTTGAGGAGGAGCAAAATTGTTATCAGATAGAAGCTGATGAAGTAGGCATAAGTCCAAGAAGTTCCTGTCAACGTTGCGTAATCCTGAAATGGTTCCCCTCGAAAGTTTATGCGCAATTAACGGAATGTGTGGAACGTAACATGCAAATGAAGAGGTCATACCTGCATCCAGACTTGCCAGTTTCCCATCACAAGCAAATTGAAGAGTGTCACCATACCATTGGGATAGTCATTGAAATTAAATAACAAGTAACTGATTATTGTTAAGTCAACCGAACAGAAAGCAATATACGAGCGACCCTTGTAACAGTTTGCTAAGTTATCATATTCGCTTATAAGACGTTAGATGAAAGTAGTTGGTAAATAATGTAGATTGTAGGATACTCGTTGTCAGCAAGATCTGTAGCTGGTAAATCTGGATTCCCAGCATTGACTATGCCACCAAAGATCTAGCACCCAAAAAGGTAATATATGACAAAAGTATTCCAACGTGATATATGAAACCGAAGACATAAAAGAATGGGAAGTACCTGTATACCTAATGTACAGTAAATGCACATGACCCAAAACACGGTACCCAGGTACGGCATCAAACTTGGTATCAGTGTCAAAAATGTAGCAACAAAGGTTCGGTAAGTCTGATAACGCATCAACAGCCTGATCAATCTTAACATCCTTGCGATAAGAAGATAACGAATACTGGAAACAATATTGTCTGTCAGTACAAGTTTCTTATCGCCATTTGTAAGATTTTGGTCTAAACATGGTAACATACACATCTCATAAACTGAAAAGTTATTACATCCTTACCACTCCCCACTCGAAATAAATGTTAGCTCCTTTGGAGATACGAATGTTGCTGTCTCTCCCATAACTGACAACATCCATGTAAAATGAAACAAAATATAAGTAAGCGCCCATTCAATAACATAATCTTTTCAAAAACACATCATACCAAACACAAAAGGTCCCCCTCTCTCTCTCTCTCTCTCTCTCTCTCTTTGTGATATGTATATATGTGTGTGTGTGTATGGGCGCTTTCAGTGCATGTACATAGTGTTAGCAACATATGAGAGCGCTTTATGTTTCACACTTATAACATGCGGTTGCTGCAATTCTCAACTTAAAATTGGTTCCGTATTGAACACACACATAAACAAAAATAAGGTCCCTCGTAATTTAATTGGACATCTTATATTTCACTTAAGTTTTATGTCTAATTACTGTAAGAGGAATAATCACTTATGTTGCTACTGGAATTGTGAAATTTACCTATAACCAGTGTGATGATAAAATCAAATTGGTTTTGGCCATCCTTCCAAAAGTTTTCAAATCCATATGTATAAACTTTC
The DNA here is from genome assembly GCA_030545235.1 of Helianthus tuberosus. Classification (NCBI taxonomy): domain Eukaryota; kingdom Viridiplantae; phylum Streptophyta; class Magnoliopsida; order Asterales; family Asteraceae; genus Helianthus; species Helianthus tuberosus. The sequence continues at coordinate 98,493,311 of CM060382.1, forward strand.
AAAGCCATTTCGAGAGCATAGATCCACCCTGCATGCAAAAGAAGTCATCAAGTTGCTATTATATGAACTAGTATAATAGCTGACAAAAGGATGTGCTAAAGAACAGTCGTAAAGAGTTCTTTACCGAAGACGAACTCCACTCTCTGCCAGAAATTCTGACCAGAGTTGTTTTGTACATTAAGCTGTTAAAGATAGAGATCAAACACAAGCGTTAAACACTAACTATATTAGAGTTAACAATTAAGACTAGTTTTCAAAAGTATCTGTTCCTCAATGATCTATGTCATACCGTTGTTTCAACAATAACAGTAACCAAATTCAAGAGGAGAACAAAAGCAACTATATTTCCAAACTTTGTGCTTTTTACAAAGTTTTTCAGCGTTTCAGATGTTGAAGAATTGTAGAAGACAAACTTTGTTAGCCAAGGTTCCTGCAAAATGAAAGCACAACGTGAAAGATCGCTGAGTGAGATTTTTTTTTTTTGTTTGAAAAAAAAATTGCTTCTCATATTACCAACTTACTGTATCCTCCATTTGAAATCCTAAGGCAATTGCATCGAATATATCATTAAATTCTTCCGCAGAAATCTACAAAGATCAGAATCGACCAAGACAATAACCATCAATTATCAGTAAGAAATAATAATAAAAGAATATACATGTTTTGCAAGCACTAGCAACTCTATTGTATATTCAACAAGAGGCAATAGACCGAATAATACCTTATCGTTGCCAATGTGATCCAATGTGTTAAATATCAACTCAAAATCTTCTTTCGATATTTTTGGCAGTGTCCTGAATAGAAGGTGCTTTTTTAGCATTTTGAAATGTGATCCAATGCGTTGAAAAAAAAGCTAATATTATAAGAACGCTAAAAAGACAAGTCGTTCAAAGCATTTCTAAAAGTGAATTACAAAGGCCATTACCTGTAATTATTAAGTTCTTCAAGCAACTTGAAACATTGTTCCTTATCAAGATAGCCAGCGCCCTGTTGATTTGGAAATAAATTTCATAAACAAGGGTCGTAAAATTCATTTAACGAGGATTTCACAACATAAATGACTCATACTCACCCGACTATCAATGAGATTAAAGACCATCCTCAATGTTCTTGTCCTCATATCGCCCTTTGCAACAACTTGTTTAAGGAGCTGCGGTTAAGAGGTCATGCAAGCTTGTAACATAAAAGTTTGATCTTAAACTAGAAAAAGTAATATAATCATAAGCACTAAAAACATATAGGACGAAAAAAAGTAAACACCTCAAGTTTAAAGCTATCATATATGACAGCAAGAACCAGGTTTGTGACAAAGTAAACACCCAGAAGCACATATAGGATGAAAAAAAGCGAAGACCATCTTGATGATCTGGATACAAGAGGAAAACACATTACTAAAAAATTTTAAACACATATTGAGTTAAACCACAAAGATTTTGTTTTTTACTTATAGGCAGGAATCCAGACGTCTGGATTGTTGGATGTTGTAAAGAGAACAAACATTTGATATAATGTAGCAGAGTAAGAAAGAAAGAACGTAGTTCCCTGTTGGGTATCTTCAAATATGACATAAGCTAACCAACTCGAGAACACAAGAAACAGAAGCCACAAAGCCTGAATTCGATAATATAGCAGTTTTAACTAAATGTCAGCATCTCAAGCAAGTAAAGAAGCATAACCATAAGCGTAGCGGAATATTCACATACCAATACATTGACATATGTGACAACCATTCCACCCAAGACAATAAGGTTGTCTCGTAAACCCCTATGTCAATAAAAATATATATTAACTATAAAGTTACATTTACCAATTAACTGTGTTTATTACTGTACAGATCATGTCATACCTGATATTCCAGATAAAGAGAAGTACCCTGATATAAGGTGCAATCCTAAGTGGAAGAGTACAGATGGTCACTGGAGAGAGAGGGAGAATATCTACTACTAAATCAACAGTAAGAATTAACAGTGATATGACCTGTATATAAGTAATACAAGACATCAATGTTAGTTTGGTTTATAACAGACAAGGAATTATAAAGTATTGACAGTAATATTTTTCTTGCTCGTATACGGAAAACTGAACAGACCCACCTATTCTATAACTCTGTGTGTATACACATATAATTTATAGGTGAAAAGTAGAACATATATACGTGTATATACACTATATGTCTATATACATATACATACATAACTTGAAATGTTTGGTAACAAATTTTATATAGCACTTTGATGAGCAATGTTTTTTGCAATCATATACCTTCAGCTTATTGACATGGTTTCTCCAGTAGAAATATCCCCCTTCAAACAAAATAGGAAAAAGAGTATGCACCACAAGAATTACGAGGGTTACACCCTGCAGAAGAAAGTTTTTAATAATCAGACTACCTACATATACAATTTTATCATTTTTAGTTGTGATGGGAGCATAAAAAAGCTGTTACATATAAACGTAAAAAAGGAATAAAGGAGACAAACCTTAAAGGCTAGAGATTCTGCACTAGTCAAGTATGGAAGCTCGCCAAGATAATAGTAGTCCCTGTTACTGCAAGAAACCTCAGAAATACTGCTACACCATAATGGTTGCTGTTGCAGAACATTTTAAGTTATAAGAATCATGAATAATCATGATATAAGAAACTTAAGATAAACACAAAAGAAACAGCGCGTCATGAAAGCAGTCAATAGGCTTGTAGCACTAACCTCGAAGAAATGCAAAGCTATCAATGCAAAATAATTAAGGGTCCATATTATGTCGAAGCGAATGAATATGAAGTAGAACTTTACAGATGCTTCATAGTTTGGTACGTCAAAAGTTCCCTCTGGTAGACCTCTTCCATCTGCAGCCTGGAAATAGGATATTGCATTTATTGTCTTACCAAATTGTTTGATATGACGTAGGAAAAGGGCAAGTATGAACACAAGTATGCCAACTGAAAAATCGTTTTTTTGGTTACTGTTTTAACCCCATTGAATAAGAGAATGGTATACCATACTGAGTGGACCAAGAGACATAGGTAGAAGAAACGACTCTTCATTTATGCACATATGAATAACCCATTGATCTTAAGTTGGTCGTTTATCTGTTGGCCCAGACTTCCCATCACGAACATACAAAACCAAACACAAACGATTTGGAGACTAACACGTCTCATCTATCTATACTATATAATAAAAGAAACCTGTTTTGGGACACTTGTCATTCTCTCATTTAATCATAGTTATCGATAGCGAATAGCGGTCAATAGCGATAGACAACCTATATGCTACGTAGCGATAGCGATAAAATAGCGCCCGCTATTTCGTATTTAGCGATAAGGTAGTAGATAATTTAAAAAATAAAAAATAGCTATCCATATTATATATATGTATTTTATAATGTTAATTTTGTACTTTTATGCATAAATTAAAAAGTTTAAGGACCAAATGTAAACTACTGAAGATAGAGGGGGTTAAATGTTTAAATAGACAAACTATCTTTACACTTTTTAGGTAAAAAGTTAGAAGTTTCAGGGACTGAATGTAAACTAATAAAAGATAGAGGGGTTAAATGTTTAAAAACCTTAACTTATAAAAACCCTAAAAGCCTAAAAGACAGATACGCAGCCGCTCTCAGCATATCTCTTCTTCTTCCCCCTTCTTCTTCCTGGTTTCCGGCTGAAAGCAACTCCGTCGCCGGAATTTATCGCCGGATTTCACATAGGAAGTCGCTATATCGTCGATATAAGGTCGATATGTACCTTGTAGCGGCATATGGCCGCCACGCCACGCTATTCGCGATAGCGGCCGCCATAGACGCTATTGATAACTATGCATTTAATTGATTAAAATTATTAATAATACTAAAATCTAATCTAATACAATTTTTTATTATCAATAATATATATGAATAATAAGATTACCTTGAAATATCAATTCGTTATTATCAATAAAATATTATTATCGATTCCTTCTATTTTGAATAAAATATTTGTTAACAACTGATAAGTTAATATCAATTCTTCTTATTTACCATTCATTAATATATAAATTATTTATTATCTATTATTCTATCTTATTTACCATTCATCTATACAATGTTACATTTATTCAACCCGTGTAATACAATGGTTTCAAAGATAAGAAACCTGTTTTGGGACACTTGGCATTCTCTCATTTAATTGATTAAAATTATTAATAATACTAAAATCTAATCTAATACAATTTTTTATTATCAATAATATATACGAATAATAAGATAATTGATTAAATTTATTAATAATACTAAAATCTAATCTAATACAATTTTTTATTATCAATAATATATATGAATAATAAGATTACCTTGAAATATCAATTCGTTATTATCAATAAAATATTATTATCGATTCCTTCTATTTTGAATAAAATATTTGTTAACAACTGATAAGTTAATATCAATTCTTCTTATTTACCATTCATTAATATATAAATTATTTATTATCTATTATTCTATCTTATTTACCATTCATCTATACAATGTTACATTTATTCAACCCGTGTAATACAATGGTTTCAAAGATAAGAAACCTGTTTTGGGACACTTGTCATTCTCTCATTTAATTGATTAAATTATTAATAATACTAAAATCTAATCTAATACAATTTTTTATTATCAATAATATATACGAATAATAAGATTACCTTGAAATATCAATTCGTTATTATCAATAAAATATTATTATCGATTCCTTCTATTTTGAATAAAATATTTGTTAACAACTGATAAGTTAATATCAATTCTTCTTATTTACCATTCATTAATATATAAATTATTTATTATCTATTATTCTATCTTATTTACTATTCATCTATACAATGTTACATTTATTCAACCCGTGTAATACAATGGTTTCAAAGATATAATTTTTTTTTTTATTATTTGGTATGTAATATTACATTTATTCAACCCGTACAATACATATGGTTCTTATAGATATAACTTATTTTATTATTTAATATATAAAATTATATTTCTTCAACCCGTGCAATAAAGGAGGCTTTTAAAAAGATAATGTTTTATTATTTGGTATATAAAATTCATTTATTCAACCCGTGTAATACACGGGGTTATAACCTAGTACTCTTTATATTATTAAACTGAACTCAACAAATAAAACTGAATACATAACCCTACATTTATACTAAACATGAACTGATCCTAAACCTACTCAAACTCTATTTAAATAATTAAATAAACTAACTAGATAAACCTATCTAATAAAAGGATAATTCAAACTAATTTTATCTTCAACTAACTTATATTATCTTCAACCCATATTAACTTTCTGGATAATCTTTCAAATCAGAATTATCTCTTCATTCACCCCCTTAATTCTGATTTGGACCCGCTTCACATCCGGTCTTGTCTGAATATCTGATCGCAACAACCACATGTTGTGATTTAATTAAGTCGAATGATCAAACTACACTGGTTGATCCACTGTTCTTCGACTATGAACTCTTCCTTAATGGTATAAACTGTTTGTGGTAACAACGGGTTCTATAACGGTAGAAACTTTCCACAAAATACCAACTAACGTGTAACTGATCTTGTCGGATTCGATTACTCCTTAATCGAATTACAAGATTTACACCCTCTTTATTACTCGCACGGATCTTGTCGGATTCGTTCACACCTTGATCGAATTACAAGATTTTGTGCCTCCTTCGATTTCTTGGCCCTGATCTTGTCGGATCCGATCACATGAAGTTGTGGTCTACCCGTGAAGAGTGAATATTTTGATGTATATTAAAAGTAAATGTAGTGAGTAATGTCACGTAAGGGATGTCTTTATGAGTTAATTAGATGTGTAAACAGGTTGATTAAATATAATTTTATATATTAAGTAATAAAAATATTTATATCTTAAAAACCCATGTATTGCACATATTATTATTTATCTATATTAATTACTAGGTTAGAAATTATATCCTAATAATTGAAACAAATATTGAGCATTTTTATAACGAGGGTGGAGGGAACGATTTTCTTATTTATATTAATTACTATGTTAGAAATTATATCTTAATAAATGAAACAAATATTGAACATTTTCATAACGAGGGTGGAGGGAACGATTTTCTTGCTTAACAAATAATTTATTTATTTAATATATTTAAAATACAAGAAGAATAATAACTACATTTATCATACTAATAAATTTATCTAAAAACAATCATCCTTTTAAGATGCAACTCAAGTCCATATATTTAAATTTTAAAGTTATATAACTTAATAATTACCGATAGTTCATACTTATCTAATTAATGTAAATATTATTTTGTAGCTATAAGTTTACCTAATTAGCTAATTGCTATATGCCTAATCTAAACATTTCAATAACATTTTTAGAACTAATAAATTAATACCACCGTTATTTAAATAAAATTTGGGTTCAGGTCGTGAGAAAGTCGATGATACAGTTTGTCTTCTAATCGATGGTTCAAATGCTTTCATATTTATAAACTTGACAAACATCACAAGTTTTGATCATACATAAAACAAAATTTTGTTCGGATATCAGAAAATGTCTTAAAATATCGTTTTATAATTGTTAAATCTTCGTTATTAACTATTTGATATTTCATTTACTTAACCCGTTTAATACACGGGGTTATAACCTAGTAATTAAATAAACTAACTAGATAAACCTATCTAATAAAAGGATAATTCAAACTAATTTTATCTCCAACTAACTTATATTATCTTCAACCCATATTAACTTTCTAGATAATCTTTCAAATCAGAATTATCTCTTCATTATCCTTGTAGCGGCAGTTTTACACGTGAACAACTCTTCAAAAGACAACTTATTAACCATTATAATGTCAATGACAGAAAAGACTGAAATCTGGCATCAATCCATATCGTTAAATTGCATAGTTCGCTAGACTGATAAAACTAATACATTCTTATATAACATATAAATTAAATATCCTCCTCAAATTCATTTTAAAAATCCCCCTAACAACAAAAATCCATAAGCCTACAAAACTCAAAATCCCTTAACTGAATTTTCACCAAGTGTTTTGCTAGCCATAAGTAATGAAGGACAAACAACAACAACAACCATACCCAGTAAATCCCATAAATAGCAAAGCTATCGATAAGGATTTGGTCCGGGGACGGTAGGTCCAGTGGGACGTAGGCAAACCTTACCCGGAACAGAGAGGCTGCTTCTAGAGACACCCTCCGCTCCGGAACAAACAAACAAACATAACTAAAAGTATAGAAACAGAAGCTAGCAGTAACAAAACAAGTGGCGAATATCATTACTAGAAATTGAGCAGCTAAAATGAAGAGCAAAAACTTACAAGATCAAGCAGAGCAGCCGCCTTCTGATAAGGCGAACCGTAAGCGATGGCATCCCATCGCCGAATAAACGGTTTTGGGCCTCCTCTCCTAGTTTCTCCCCCTAGCAAAGGGGTATTACTAAACGCATCTGTCATCACTAGTTTACCAACCCTCTGTTGACTATTTGTGTGTGTATATATATATATATAAAACCCTAGATCCTAACAACCAATAAAAAAACAAAGTGAACTATAAGTCTTAATTCATTTTGTTAGACGAAACTAACTCCATCAATTTCGTCAAACATGGTTCCATCCTTCTGCGAATCGACCTCCACAATTTCTTAAAAAAATGATTATGGTCTCACAACTTGATCTACAAAATTGGGTGAAGTTATGGTTTTTTGGCATTGAGAATCGTATGGTCGAGAAATGCAGGATTTTTGGCGGTAAGCAACTGGCAATTCTACTCCACATATCAATTTGGATTTTGGGGGTTCAACTTTGAGTGCAACGGTTCCAATCTTGAATGAATTTTCTATTTTTGTTTTAATTTTTATTTTTATTTTTGTGTGTTTATGTTTGGGCCGCTGCCCCTCCATAGGACTAGATGTAAAAACTAGTAAATGGTCCGAACCATTAAGTGTTGAACCAGTAAGAGGTCTGAACCATTAAGAGCTACTATAATGCTTAATCGTTTAGTGGCAAACGTCTAACCCATTCAGATTAGAGGTCTTAACATTCAAACTTTGTATAATGCTTAACCATTCAGAGACAAATGTTTGAACCATTCAGACATCTCCTTGCGAAACAAACAGTCTTAACCATTAAGGGGCTGTTTGGTAGCCTCTGAATGGTCATTAAGAGGCTACCTCTTAATGGAACCATTAAGAATTTTACCAATGAGAAGGTAGAAGAATGTGACATGTGATGATTTACCATTCAGAGGTTACCTCTTAACCATTCAGACTTGAGGTTACCTCTTATTCATTCAGAGGTTTTAAACCATTAAGAGGTAGCATCTGAATGGTCATTAAGAGGCTACCAAACAGCCCCTAAGTGTTTAACCAATAAGAGATCTGAACCATTAAGAGGCTCATTAAGAGATAGACAAACAGCCCTTTAGCCTTACTATCATACTATCTATAGTGGTTTATGGGAAATGCGTAAAAAAGGTGTTTCGTAGACATACATGCATCACCCCTCTAGGCGTGAGTTCATATTTGATTGCCGAAACAGAATTTGAATCAAATCCAATTTAATTACTGAACACCCCTAACTCCATCTCACTATCTTGTTTCCAATTTTTATTATTCACCCCACAAAAATTCATATTTCTTTAACACACCTTACAAGTGTGAAAGGTGAAAAAAAAGTTTGCCTACGCAACAACATTTTTCTCACCCCACCACAACGCAAATCTAGGGCTTATAGTTATGGGTGTGGGAGGGATGGGTTGGGTGCCACCTTAGTCCAATGGTATGGTAACTAACAACAACCCACCTTCCCTTTCTCAAAAAAAAAAAGAAAAAAAAAAAAACATGAATAGGTGTGATAAATGTAGGCATGACCACAACCAGGAGCTTTCTTCTAACTTTTCAATGTTTTTGATGATCGTTTAGAATTTTTTAGTATAAATAAAAATAAAACTATTTTACGCTACATTTTTTTCTATTATATTATTCTTCTCAGCATTTCATATTACAAATGGAGTAATCTAAAACCTTCACAGTGAATAGGCGTGTGCGTAAACAGACGCCTGACAAAGAACACGCATTGTTTGTCTTTGATTGAAGTGATGGACAATGCAAATACGGTAACACTTTATTGTACAAATGTTTATCTATTTTAATATTTACCGTATTTATGTTTATGTACCTTTTGATGTTTTAGGAACTAGTCAAAGGAGTTGAGTGTTTTGGAAACACGTTCGTGGCAGATTCACAAAAATATGGGCCAAAGGGAATACCGATCAAATCATGAAATCATTTCGAAGAGGAAGAATATACATGTAAAGATTGAGCATTTTCTACGCGACCAACAATAGACGTTATTTTTCTTTTCCTAATTAAGTGTGTTGCTAGTTCCTTATTTTAAAATTATGTAATGTTTTTTATTTATTGTTAACGTAACTAATGTTTTAAAAATATTATTTTATGACTATACATAGAAATAAATTAAAAATATTATTTTATAAACTATACATAAAATTAATGTTAGAAATATTAAAAAAAACTAATAATTACGTAATTATTACAAAATGTCCCACACTCACATGATCATTATACCCCTCTAACTATGTAAATGTGGTTATCCCTTGAGTTTACATGTAATTGAGGTGTCGCCTAATAAGCATTACCTTTCAGTAACATTAAGATGATCATATCGAATTAGCCCTATGGAGTGTTGTACTTCATTTGAAATGTTAGCAATTTTAAATCATTGTCTGATTATTGCTTTATTTATTTAATGTCTTAATTTGTAATTAAATGCTAAAAATGCGAAAAAAAACTATTTTAAATTTAAAATAAAAAAATCCTAAAATTAAAACAAATTAATTATTCTTTGGTTAATTATTGTTGTATTTCCAAAGATTTTTTTCTTTTGCACGCTTGAATAGGTCACAATTGATTCTCGATAGATGCTCAATGTTATGAGAAAACAGTTTCATGTCGGAGTTCCTTTGCCTTCGTATCTTGAGGACCGACGTACTCATTAGTTTGCCCACACTTTCTTTTAATTCAACATCCGTTGAGGATGTTGTTTGTTTCTCTTCACTAATCCTCTCAGGTGAGTGTATTGTATCTTGATCGACATCAAACCCGTCATTGGAGTTGTTGAGATCAATAATTGTACGAGCATCCGAGCTACTTTGGGACATATACTCGTTGGAGGAAGACGTTTTTGGCCGTTTTGATGTCTGACTGGGCAACGATTCCAATGACTATCTAATTAATTTTCTCAAAAACCTCCCAAACCGGTCTTTGAGAAAAATGTGTGGTTCCTATCCTGAAATATATACCACAAGTATGCTTATAAGCCTCGAGGTCGTCCACAAGTATGAAATAAGATATATAAAAAGGTTAACGAATAATTCGATTAGTTTTTCCCCCAAAAGCACCTGTGAAAGACTTCACGCCCCGCCCCTGTAACATCCCCATCGTGCGGTCCGCGCCCCACAAAAGTAACATGATTGCTACTTAACACTAAGTTACGTTAAATTTTCTGTTAACTCTTGTAAAATTAATATTTTGCTCTTACAAACAGTGAGAACCACTGTCAACCAATTAAAACTTTTTTTTTCCTCAAGTCTTATATGTTAGTAATTCTACTACAATTAAAAAAGTGATCATCTAATATTTTAGTATACTCTTTGTACAATTGATCATGAAATGTTCATGTATGTGTCAACATTTTGTTTGTAAAGAAAGCTTGTGCACCAACATTTTGTCTCTTCAGTGCTTGAAAATAAAATGGAACATTGATCATCTAATGTTCATGTATGTCTCAACATTTTTTTGTAAAGAAAGCTTGTGTGCCAGCATTTTACTTCTTCAATGTTTGAAAATAAAATGAGTTCCATGCTTACCAGGTATTTAATATATATATATATAGGGATTCATGAGAAAACTACGTATATATGAGAAAACTAAAAAACTAATTAAAAACCACTAAAAAGGAGGGTGGGAGATTTTTAATGAAGGAGGGGAGACTTTTAATGAAGGAGGGGTAAAATTGGAAAAAAAAATATATAACTTTTCAAACATTTCCCATTTCTCCATACGTTGTCATTTTAAAACAAAAATGGCACCATAAGATCACAAATTTTTGTATCTTTCATTCAAGTATATTCGAGCATATTTTTTATGACATAAAAAAAGATTTATGGTGTCGTCTTGTTTTCAATACTATTATTATAGTAGTGTACATGTGCAATATAACATGTACTACAATGTGCATTCCATGCTTAAAATTAGTTTTTTGAGTCTAGTTTAGCTTTTAGGGTTAGTTTTTTTGGAGGTTTAGGATTAAGTTTTTGGGTGTGTGGGGGGGGGGGGGGGGGGGGGGTTAGGTTTTTGGGGGGGTGGGGGTGGGGGGTTTAGGTTTTTTTCGGGTTTATGTTTAGTGTTTAGTTTTAGGTTTTCGGGAGGGTGGGGGGGTTTAGGTTTTTTTTAGGGGTGGGGGTGGGGGGTTTAGGTTTTTGGGGGGTGTCGGTGGGGGTGGGTTAAGTGGTTTAGGCTTTCTGTATTAGTGCACATGTGCAGTACAACCAAAAAAATGTTTTTTTTTTTTTTTGAAAATTTTTTAGTTAGTTTTTTTGTTTTCTCATTTAAACTAGTTTTCTCATGATCCATCCCCTATATATATATAAGATATATCAGAGAGGGTGGTAGGTGGTAATGGTGATGATGAAAATAAAAATAAAGATAAAACTTACTTGGCACAGCGGATGATGATGGATGAGAGTATGCGCAGCGGAGTAGAAGGTTGCAGAAGATGGGTTTTTTTTTTTTTTTTTAATGTGTGTTGGAATATAATATGAAGAACTGGAGAAAACTTGGAATGATAAGGAAGTAAAGCTAAAGAGTTGTGGAGAGAATTTTAGTGTGCCATAAAGGTAGTAATTTTATTGCTTGTAATGGTTATTCGTGTCTTCCAACGATTTACAAGTGCCATATATATAGGCAAAAAGAGTAAATTACAAAGTTCGTCCTTTATGTATGTCATTTATTACAAAGTATGTCTTTTATCTTTAATAAGCTCAGAAAACATACTCGATGTTTGCAAACCCTTACACATTAAGTCCTTTATCCCTAACTCTGTTATTTTTCATGGTTAAATCAGACCAAGGGTATCCCACATAAGGGTATTTTGGTAATTTTATTAATTTATTAAAAATATATAAAAACACCAACACCATCCACCAACACCCACTTACCATCACACCACACCTGCAACCACCAACACCACCACCCACCTGCCACCACACCTGCACTATCACCACCGCACCTCCACCACCATCAACCACCGTACTTCCATCATCACCACCGACCTCCACCACCGCACCTCCACTTCTGCAAAACCCCCCACCAACGGACAGAAAATCAAGCAGCCGACGACTGACTGGCCGGAGATTCATACATTCAAATGAAAACAGAGTGCAGATTGCAAACAAAACAACATAATTAATAATCATCATCAAATGAAAAATGCAATCGAAACTGTAAAAGGCGCATAATTACCCCTTAGATTCATACATTCAAAACACATATGCAGACCATACAGCTTCGATCTCCTCTCTGTCTCGATTACAGCCAGCCGATGACTGACTGGCCGGAGCCGGTTTTTCTTCGACTGCCGGCGGTGCTGATTTCTCTGGCTACACACCCTCATCTAAACCCCTCCTCCTCCGACAACTCCCACCTGCAAACACCCCCTTATCGGCTACCTGGTCCGACCGGACTCCGGTGACATCGGAGACATCGGATCCAAAAGAATCTGAGATGAACAAGAACAGGGGCCTTTGTTTACCGTCGCACCACCGCCGCCGTGCTCGCCGCTGCCGTCGTCTCCCTCTCTCTCACCTGCCACCACAACCACACACCACCTGCCCCTTTATTTGGTCTGCGAAGACGGCGGCTAGGGTTCCGATCCGAGAGAGAGAAAGAGAGAGATGAGGGGTGAGTGTGGGAGTTCTTGGTCGCCGGAGTTGGGCGGTGGTGTTTCACCGGAGAAGAAGACCAGTAGGTGGGTGGTGGGTGGTGGTTGTGGTAGGGTAGTCAGAGAGAGAAGAAGGAGGATGGGGTTTGTTTATCTATATATATATATGTGTTTTGTCTGTGTATATATATATAATATAATTTTAAAATTGTTTTATTTATTGTTTTTTATAATGATTTATTTTAACATTTTGGATAAACTGACCAAAATACCCTTATGTGGGGTTGACTTAGTCAAATTTAACCTTAAAAACTAGCTGTGTTAGGACTAAAGGACGTAACATGTAAGGTTTTGCAAACATTGAGTATGTTTTCTGAGTTTATTAAAGATAAAGGACATACTTTGTAATATATGACATACATAAAGGACGAACTTTGTAATTTACTCAGGCAAAAATAATACAACAAAGTCATACAACCTAGTCTACCTAGTCTAGGAAATGAAGAAATTAAACGAAAACAAACAAAGATAAAAGTCAGTAACAATTAATGTATGTAGAAAATTTGGCCATCTATTAACGACTTTATTAGCTCCTACTATTTGTGAATAATTGAGCCATAAAACGTCATAGCTTTTGTCATGTTTTTTGTCGTGTGTCTTCTGTCGTCATTGCTTGCGTCATCTCTTCTAGAAGTCCCTGTGTGTGCTGTCTATTGACTGTGGACTCGAACAATCTTGTTCATTGTTTTGGAAGTCTTCTAGATTAACAATGTGTTGTAATTGTAGAGTATCTCTTTTTTTGATGTTGCATTTTAGCTTCTTATGTTTTGACATGTTTCATATTAGTTCAGTGTATTGTGACCCTTTTCATTTTGACTAGTTCTAGTATTGAGTCATCGTATTCTTGACTCGTTTCGTTTTAAATTCCTATAAAGATTATTATATTTTACATTAGCAGCCATACTATAGATAATAGGTACATCAATCTTCCAAACAGTAACAGCCAAACCAAATTTTGACCAAACTTAAGGGCAATACACTGGCTGAATTATACCAATATGTGCCAACGGACACTAGGACTGGTTCCTTGTGTTCGCTTAGATCATCACTAACTTTGCAAGCATCATCCAAACCAGCCATGCATACTATTTGTTTTTTTTTTTTTTTTAACGGGTCGGGTTCGGGTCAAAACGGGTCAATTAAAAAAAGGGTTGTTTTGGTTTGGGTCAAAACGGGTTCAGGTTGGAACGGGTTTGGGTCGGAACGGGTTTGGGTCAGGACGGGTTTCGGGTCGGGTCGGGTTGGGTTGGTTAAAAAAATGTTTTTTTTTTTTAAGTTAAGAAACCTTCTTCCAAAAAATCCCATAAAAACCTACCTCCATCTCCTCCAAGGTTACCATTAATAGGAAACCTTCACCAATTAGGCGTGGGCATACACCGTATCCTTCAATCCATGGCTAAGACTTCTGGTCCACTCGTACTGCTTCACTTTGGTACTGTGCCGATAATTGCAGCCTCTTCTCACCAGATGCAAGTGAAGTGAGCAACAACAAAGCAGAAGCTTCTTCCAGCGATCTCCATGCTAACCGAAACGGTACAGGTCGAAACGGTTCGCGTCGAAACGGTACAGGTCGAAATGGTTCCCGTCGAAACGGTACAAAACTCATCCCGACCCACATCGACCCATTTCTTTAATGTTGTCAACCCGCTTTGACCCGAAAATAGCAAGATGGAATTTCAAGTGACCCATTGTGACCCATTTAGTTAAAATATCTTACCCAAACCAACCCATATAATTTTAAAAGCAACCCAAACTGACCCACTTGGAAGGCTTTGGGCCAAGATTGCCCCCTCTGGCCTCTACTATTTGTTAAATATGAATCTTCTGAAAGGACTCATGATATACGAGTCATAATGGCGAACTGAGGTTACATTACCATAACCAATCTACTGAGGCCTGATTAATTCTCTACGATCAATAATTTTCCTCCAAAACCAACTCCTACCGTCACTAGCTTTGATATCCAACTGCCACTTTCTCAGACTACATAAAACCGGTTGTATTTTGACCTTTTCACCCGTTCAAATGTAATTCTATTTACTGACCTGTTTAATCGTAATTCACTACAGCTAACCTGTTTGACGCGTTTCATTTTAGTTCACTACATTTTGACCTGTTTTATTTTAGTTCACTATGTTTTGACCCCTTTCATTTTAGTTCGCTATATTTTCACCCGTTTCATTTTAATTCACTATGTTTTGGCCCGTTTTATTTTAGTTCACTATGTTTTGACCCGTTTAATTTTAGTTCTATATTTTGACCCATTACGTTTTAATTCACTATATTTTGACCCGTTTCATTTTAGTTCACTATATTTTGAGCCGTTTCATTTAGTTAACTATACTTTGACCTGTTTCAATTTAGCACACTATATTTTGACATGTTTCATATTAGTTCTTTATATTTTGACATGTTTCATATCAGACAAGTGCCACCATAACAAATCTGCAAAACTGCCAATTCTTCAACCCGATTCACATATCATCTTTCCCTTTTCTGACAAGGACTCGTCCACTTACAAAAAATAAATACAAGTATCATACTAATGGTTAATTATAAATATAAAGATCTTACCTTCTTTTTCGGACATCCGCTGTATAATGACCAAGTTCCTTACAGCAAGATATTATTTATCAATCGATCATCACTAGTATTCAAGGCTGATTTTGATTTGACCAATATTAAGATATTTTTGATAAAAACATGGAGATCGATTAATTTAATACATGATCTGTTGGTTGTGTTGCTTATAGTTTAGAACCAGCACAACACAGAAGAAAATTAGATTCTAGGGGGTGTTTGTTTTTTCTTCAAACATCTTCAAGGGAACTGTTGTCTGCAGGCGCGCAGACGTTTCCCTTGAAGACTGTTTGTTTTTTTTTTTTAATCAGATCTGTAAATGGCTTATTTCATCTTAAAACAAAAGCTATGAACCCTTGCTTCAAACATCTTCACACAACTCCTTCAAACATTCTGCTACCAACATCTCCACCAAGCAGCCTCTTCTTCTCCTCAATTCCACACAAAACCATGAAGGCCTCTTCTTCTCCTCAATTCCACACAAAACCGTCGCCTCCGTCTGCCACCACCAACGCCCCTTCACCCACCGGCCGTCGCCTCCGTCTGCCACCACCACCGCCCCTTCACCCACCACCGCTCCCTCTCCCTGCAACAACTCTTCTTTACACTCGCACACACTACACACACACACCACCACCACCGTCGCCGGCCGCCGTAGCAAAAGCACCAGCCTGAAAATGGAGACAGCGAGAACCGTGAAAGATGTTTCACCTCATGAGTTCGTGAAGGCGTACGCCGCTCATCTCAAGCGCTCCGGCAAGGTTTATTTCTAATCTGTTTTTTTCCCGTTGATGTTTGCGATATCATATCAGCTGATTATTGTATGTGTTGTTTGATGGATTATAGATCTGAATTGTTGTATATTTGGCGAGTGATCTGATTGTTAACCTTTGTTTTTTATTAGTTTTGAATCTTGAAGAAGATGGGGTTGAATCTTGAAGAAGATGTTGAAGGGTTGAATCTTGAAGAAGATGTTGAAGGGTTGATCTGATTAATGTGAAGATGGGGTGGTGGTTGTTTTTTTTTTCAATTAATAATTTATGTTAATTGTGAAGATACAAAGTGTATGATGATTATTTGTGCAGACAGTATAATTTTATAAAAACAAACAGTCTTATATTTACAGCTTGCAGATCTTCATACCATATCTTCAGTTGCAGACATGAAAACAGATGAAATCAGCTTGCAGACAATTTATGTCTCCAAAAACAAACAGCACCTAAATCTAAGAAGTGCATATTTATTGGGTATTGCTCTAACTTGAAAGCATATAGATTATATGATTTTTAGCATATTGAACCATCTGACCTTGTACTTGGTTAGCACACAAACCATTCAACTCAATACAAGGATGGTAGATGATTATACTGACTTCCAATGTGAACAACTTAAGATGATTATCATTCAAACAATCTCCATACCATGTTCACCAGAATACTATTAAATTCGACAAGTGAACATAATTTATGAACTTTTACAATAGTAATCTAACCATAGTATAAATCTAGACGCATAATCAAGATTATAATAATCCGTTTTTGTTTGTTGTTTCTCAAAACCGTAGTTAGCAGTTGGGCTTAAACTTTCAGTCAAAACCGGCCGTGAACATTCCTAGTTTTAAGTAAGGGATTACCTTGGACATTGGACACTCAGCAATCAAGCTTCATGGCTGTGGCGAGACATATCTACTCTCTTTTTGCCACTCGTGACTCATCAACCATTGATTGCTCAGAAATTTGTAAAGAAAATGACATTACGATCTACAAAAAAATGAAACATTCCACAACTAACAGATATCATAACGCAAGCCAATCATTCAAAACTACCAAAGACTAAGTTGATTGATACCCAAACTCAAAGACTGTCAAAAATCATTCCGCTTTGGCGCTTCATGAACCTAAAGTTATTTTATTTCATAGACAGATATGAAAAAAGATGCATTGCATACGTTGATCCTAATCTTCTTAATCAAGATGGCTATCTACCTTTTCCGTCTTCTTTTCCACACCAGAGCTTTGTGACCCCGTTATCCTCGCCAACATCACGAAAGTCATCCCTCCAAGAACATTGTTCGCCATTCTCAAACCAATCACAGAGGATTTGAACAAAACAGGCGGCAGCCCCTTCGCCAGCAAGTATTCAATCCCGTTCAACGCTTGGTACCTCACATTACTGCTCACACCCATATGAATTGCCCAGGTCATAGCATTCAAAAGCGTCGGTGGCGGTTTGTTTGGTGACTCAAAGTTAGGATCCATCTTCTTCCTCATCTTGATCAATCCATTCGACAGCGCGGTTCCCACTAATCCCGCTGCTAAACCTACTGCTGCAAAAACTGTTCCTTTGTAAACAAGTGTTCCCAAACGGTTCACAAGGCTATAAGAACCGGGCTCAAACATGTGGCCTGTAGGGCAATTGGCGAAAATAAAAGGGAGGCCTGCTGCTGATGAAGAAGCCATAGTGGGTGCTAATAGATACATAAGGGTGAAATTCAAGATTGATCCTACAACAAGCGTTGAAAACACGAAATCAAGCTCGTTCAGCCCGAAATTCGGGCGGGTCGCCATATCACCAAGAACGGCTGAACCCACACCCACCACTTCCTCCATCAAGACCTTAAACGGGAACTGTGGATCAGCAGCAACCCTTGCTCTCCACCCACTAAGCAAAAACCCGATCAACCCTAAACTATCGGATCCACCACTACCGCTACCGCTACCACTATTACCTCCTCCTCCGCCACTGCCATGACCAACACCAGAACCACCGCCACTACCACCCCCACTGCACAGCAGCGGGCAAAATCCGTCTACTAAATTAGGTCTAACAGGCTTAGCTTTCAAAGGTGAAAACATAATGTTTATGGATGATTCACAAGGCTGCTTCTTATCTGAAAAGTTAGATAAACGGAGGCTAGATGTATGCCGAGCATGAACCGGATGAACACGATGGCATTTTGGCACAATATGAGGCGAATGGATCTGAGCAACAGAAGCCATATCCTAAGGCGAACCTGAAAATCAAAAGCCAGTAACATGTAAATTCAGTTCACATTATGTAGTTCAACAAGCATGGTTGCAAAAGTCGTTAGGCGCTCCTAGGTCGGTCAATTAGGGAGTTGTGAGTACTCAGGCTTGATAAATTATAAAAAAAATAATAATTTTCGGGAAATTATATAGATATCAAATATCATAATTTTACTAATACTTATAACAAAATGCGTGAATATCAACATAAATAAAAAAGATGCATGTTTTCAAAAATTGATATTCATTCATTAATATGATGGACATAAAAGTAATGTTTTATTTTTTTTAGAGTAAATTGCCATTTTAGTCCCTGAGTTTTTGTCTAAATTGCCATTTTAGTCCAAATAGTTTTTTTTCTCCTCTAGGTCCCTGACTTTTCCTTTTTCTTGCCATTTTGATCACATTGCCTAACTTAGTCTAAAAACCAGGTTATAATCAGGGGTATTTTTGGTATTAAATTATTATGAGGTTTATAAATTATGTTGTAAACTGCCCCTGGTTATCACTACAAAACAGTTATGCCAAAAATACCCCTGGTTATAACCAGATATTTAGAGTGAGTTAGGCAATGTGATCAAAATGACATGAAAATGGAAAAGTCAGGACCGAGAGGAGAAAAAAAATATTTGGACTAAAATGACAATTTGGACCAAACCCCAGGGACTAAAATGACAATTTACTCTTTTTTTAAGTCAAACTGTCCCCAGTTGACCAACTAAATCCGATTTCGAGTAATTAGGCGGAGTTGAAAAAAATTGCCTAGGCGAGTTGAAAAAAATCGCCGCTGCACCATACCTTGCAGCGATTACTCGGCCTCCTAGACCTACTTTTACAGCGTAGTCAACACGTACAGTACTTCTAACAGCCTACAGTCCCAAACCTCATCAAAACCCTAACATCAAAAAAGAACAAATCCTAAAATTAAAAACCCTAAGATCAGAATTCAGAATTCGCATACCGTGATACGTCCGTGTGTATCGAAACGATCAATTAGTGAATCTCAGTGAACATTATAAGAACACGAACAAAAAACAGAACTGAAATGTATAAAAAAGCGAATGTGAACGGGAATTACCTGTGCAAGAACGGTTTGGTGGTTGAAGGGCGGTGTAGATCGCCGGAGAGAGATAGCGACGGCGGTGAATTGGTGGAGTGAATGTGTTCAGGTATAAAACAAATATATAAACCCTAAAAAGCGAAGAGACAGAGACGCTGCGGGTGGCGAAAAAAGACAGCAGAGAAATTGAATGACTGGACCACGTTACGATTAGATGATATTTGGGTGGGTTGACACGTGGCTCGGCCCTACGGAGATTTTCCTTTTTGATTCGTAATGAATATTTCTAACTATCCCAAAATATTCCATCTAGTAGCATGGCATTATGATCAAACCCCTCATTTGAGTATTATCCGACATTTGATCTTTGAGTCAACTTAGCAAACTTTAAAACAGTCTCTCTCTCGTCTTCTGACTGTCGCCGGAAGTGCTCGACGATGATAAACATTTCAGATTAGTGTGTGAGGTTTCTCGGTTCCTCCTCCGGTCAGTGTTCCTTGAGCTTACCTCCCATCCTAATCAGTTTGTTTGTTTAATCCATTCGCCTTCTGGGACGGTGGTGTTTCTCGTGGTCCTTTTTCGTCTTGTTTGTGGTGTATCCAGATTCTAGATTGCTTAGTAGGTCTGATATCGGTCGCGGCTATCGAGATAGCTTAGCTAGACTGGTTCGAATCCTATTAACCTTTTATAGATCCGTGATACCTTTCCGTTCGTTTCGATGGGTCGTGGGGGAAAGAAGGGGCATTTCCGAAGTTATGATCGCTGGAATACGATTCTGAGTAGACAAGAGGTTAGACAGGAGAAAAGGTTTGTGAATAGGGAAGCCCGGCTTCGCAATGCAACTACGTTCTTCATCTCTAATTTGCCGGATGGGTGCGATCGGGACAGGCTGTGGAAAGCCTTTAGCTTTTTGGATAACCTTGAAGATGTCTTTGTCCCATGGAAAAGGGATAGGGCTGGCAACACGTTTGGCTTTGTCAAGCTCTCCAATGTCAAGGAGGTGGACATTTGGATAAATAAACTTAAGGAGGTAAAAATAGACGGTGCAGTGATTGGGGTCAATCTGGCAAAGTTTAATAGGGATGGATCAAAGATTGAAGCACCGTCAACCGGGGAAAGGGTATCAGTTTTTTCCAGATTGAACTTTGATAAGTCAGCTCGCTATGTACAACCGGCAAAGAAATCTGGTCAAAACTTAAAACCTAGTAACAAAGATGGTAGATCCTATTGTGATGTGGTTCATCAAAAAAAATGCGATTAATCCGGGTACCACTATTGAGCTCCCTCCTTTGAATATGGATACGAAGAAGAAGTGGGAATTCAAATCCCTAGTGGGAGAAGCAAAAGACATTGAGATTCTGAATAACATGAAACTGCACCTTGCGGGGCTTGTGGATGAAGGTCCGATGCTTAGGTACTTGGGAGGTTTAAAAGTGTTGGTAACATTCTCCAATATCGAAGAGGCCGATGATTTCTTGAGAAACAAAAGTGAGATATGGGCTAACTGGTTCTCTAGACTATATGTCTGGGATGGGATCCCACCTTTGTTTGAACGGGTTGCATGGATTAAGGTCATCGGTGTCCCGGTCTCACTCTGGGATCGCCATGTGCTTAATGTCAAATCGGAAGCTTCTGCAGAAGATGGCAACATGGCGGAAGACAGAATGCCCATTTTGGTTCCGACGGGAAAACGTGTCTCTTTGGAGATGAACATTACCTGGAAAGATCACTCGTTTATTGTTTGGGTGGAAGAGATTACGGGTCAGTGGAGTCCGGCCTTTCTCTCGGATGACCCGTCGGAGGTCTCGGATGCCGGAGGATCGCTGGAATTTGAAGAGTCTAGTGAATATGGGGGTGTGAAATCGAAAAGTTGCATGTTGGATAGTGAACCTTCTTGCATGGGAAACCAAATGGATGGTTCATCTCCCAAGTCTGCGACACAGGAGCAGGATTATGATTTCCCAAGTACACCACGTCTCATACCCCAACCGATGGCGGAAACATCGGGGCATGGCACTGAGCGAAACAGATTGTCTAGATGTTTCCATAACAACTATATTTACCAAATATTTTAAAGTAACACGTCCCATACCATGTCATAAATGATAATGTAATTATTACAGAAGGATCTAGTCAAATTGTTCTGTTCCGACAACTCAGATTTTTATTACAGACAATTGTTTATTTATTGGTTTCTAGGACTCCGTCCCTATCCTCAATTTCATCACCAGCACACAAAGCATGTAAACATCCTAAGCACCTGTCACATACGTTAAAGTAAAAGTCAATACACATAGTGTAAAGGTGAGCATACAAGTTTGATAATAGCATATAGAGTTCGAAAGCGTTACGCATAACCAGCACGTACACAGTGTAAAATGAGGCATGTTAGTTATCGACATGAACCTATCGATACCAATGACTGCGGGTTGAGTGCCCAAGGCAGTTCGCGACACACACTCACCACTGTGAGCCATGTAGGTAATTGTCCTTAACAACCCCTGAGTGAACAGGTGCTGAGTCCAAACTAATAGTACTATCGTTGCTAAGGCAGGTAGACAGCATTCCATGTGTAAACATAACAAACAAGCATTCATTAAGTCACGTATAACATGCGGTAATTGGTTAGCGATTAAAGTATTGCATAGTGTGTTTGATGTGATTTTGTATAAGTAACGTATGTAACACCCAAAAGTGCGTAAAGCAAAAAGGGATCGAGTATACTCACAGCGATTGATGGATTGAAGGGAGCGCTAGAGAGTAGGGTTAGCCTGAACAGATTGATAGTATAACGATAATCGACGCGTAAAACGATACAGAGTGCAAGTGGGTAGGACAGCAGTTCAATAGGGTGGTAGTCTGATCGGACGGCTGATCGTTCGAGTGACAGTCCGTTCGGACGGTCGTCCGGTCGGATGGTCGTTCGAGTGGATTGTTACTTCCTTTGGGAAGGATGTGTTTGTGTATGATGGCTTGACCTTTGATGTTTTCGTTGTAGCATTTTGAAAACATAGAAGTATCTCTACCTTTCAGGTCGATCGATCGAACGACCGTTTGATCGGGCGACAATCCGATAGGTTGGGCACTTCAGCGAGAACAAGTTCACAGCAGGTTGTCACTCGATCGGACGGTTGTTCGATCGGGTGGCATCCTGTGTGCATTGAACATGTGGAAAATTGTTTGAAGTGTGGAAGTTTAAATGTCCCATGATTCGAATGGCAATTCGATCGGATGGTAGTCCGATCGGACAACAATTCGTTCAACATTCAACTTCAAATGTTGGCAAAAATGGTTAGGTGTGGGACCCAAGGTGCAAGTCGATCGGTTGACAACCCGTTCGGCCGACAGTCCGTTCGGCCGACAGTCCGTTCGGGCGGTGGTCCGATCGGACGGCATTCCGTCCTGATCGTTCCGTTCGTCTTACACTTGGCTGTTTTAATCGTTGTCGTTTTATCGAGACGTTTTGATAACATGTTAAGCAACAGAAACCTCGTCAATACTTGGTACTCCTGATCGGACAGGAATCACCCAAATCCAACCAGTTAACTGTTCGAGACGGTGTTACATGTTTAACCCGAAATCGGTAGTCTCGTGGATAGAATCCAGATCTTGGACCAACACAACTACAAGAATGAGTAGTAAGTCGGCACAAGCTCCGATTCTATCGGTTTTGAAGGCATTGAGTGTAAAAGAGTTGAAAGAAAGTTGGTAAACCATCTTTCAATCCTTTTTATTGTGAATATGTTTAGATCTATGAAAGATCTTTGTTCGTTTATGTGGAAATCGGTTAGATCTAAGTTATTCTTGGTGGATTGAGGCCAAAACATGAAGTTCTTAAGAACACATGATGACGTCATCCTAGAACACCTTGAATCTTGATGATTTCATGGTTAAAAGTTAAGATTCAAAAGATAGAAAGGTGTAGGAGTGCATGTAGATTAAGGATGTACAAGATTTAGGACGAGATCTTACCAGAATTGCGAAAAATCGGAGAAAAAGCAAGGTTAGAGCGCTGGTCGGATGAGAGTTGCCAAAAGTGGAAAGTATAAGAGTGACAGGGGGTATTTATAGGGTTACCCAAAGTGGAAAGGAGCTGGTCGATCGGATGGCAGCCCGGTCGAACAGCTGTCCGATCGAGCGGCTAGTCGATCGAACGGCTGGTCGATCGGTTGGCCTCCTGATCGATCAGTCGCTTGGTTCGAGTGTTTGACGCGACGAGTTTTGTCGTTTCGATTGCGATTGCGAGCGTTGCGATGTGATGGAATTTCCTAGTCAAATTACTTTTAATCCCAACTACTATATCAACATACAAGCATCCTTATTTCATATTCATTTAGCGTTTGCGATTGAGTTTCGATTGTGTTTCGATTGATTACCACACGTAACATAAATAAACATGCACAAGTAACACATAAGGCACACACACACGTATAACAATAACCAAAATGCGTAATTCGAGTTGCGAGTGCGATTGCGATAGCGATAAGGCGATTAATCATGCGATAAATGGCGATTACTATGCGATTATTAATAGATACTCCACATAATACAACTAAAGCGATAACAAAATAGGCTATCTACAAGTCAAAGAAGTCAAAACAGGAATTGAGCAAGGAGAGACAGATCGCAATTAGCAATCTTTTCTCTCTTTGACTTCAATCTTGACTTTGACTTTCGAACACGGGGTGTTACAGCCTCCCCTAGTTGAGGGAATTTCGTCCCGAAATTAGGCCGAAGCCGTAACAAACAACTGCGGGTACTTCGCCTTCATGTCGCTTTCGAGTTCCCAAGTGAACTCTGCGCCTCGTTTGCCTTCCCATCGGACTTTCACAATAGGAATGCGCGAGCGTCTGAGCTGCTTGGTTTGGCGATCCATGATTTCGACAGGCTTCTCCACGAAGTGTAGTGTTTCGTTTACTTGGAGGTCATCGAGAGGTACAATTAGATCATGCTCAGCAAGGCACTTTCGGAGGTTTGACACATGGAAAGTCGGGTGGACATTACTAAGTTCCTCCGGTAGTTCGAGTCTGTAGGCGACTTTTCCGATCCTTTCCAGAATCTTAAAAGGTCCAACATATCGAGGCGCTAGTTTCCCTTTCTTGCCGAATCTGACCACACCCTTCCAAGGTGATACCTTTAGGAGTACGTAGTCGCCAACGTCAAATTCAAGGGGCTTGCGTCGTCTATCGGTGTAACTTTTCTGTCGACTTCGAGCTTTCAACAAGTTGTCTCGAATTTGGAGGACTTTGTCAGTCGTTTCTTGCAATAACTCGGGACCGGTTAGTTGCGAGTGACCGATCTCGTGCCATACAATAGGCGATCGACATTTTCTTCCGTATAAAGCCTCGAATGGTGCCATTTGAATGCTGGAATGATAACTGTTGTTGTACGAGAATTCGACTAACGGCAGGTATGCATCCCAATTACCACCGAAATCTATGACAGACGAACGGAGCATGTCTTCAAGAGTACGGACCGTTCTCTCAGTCTGACCGTCGGTTTGAGGGTGGAATGAGGTACTTAGGTTAAGCGTTGTACCGAGAGCAGCTTGAAACGTTTCCCACAGTCGCGAGGTAAACCGAGCATCACGGTCAGAGATGATGTCGCGAGGCGTCCCATGTCGACAAATGATCTCATAGGTGTAGATTCGGGCTAATCGTTCTACCTTGTAGTCTTCCCGTATTGGCAAAAAGTGGGCTGATTTGGTCAAACGGTCGACAACAACCCAGATACTATCGTGACCTGATGGCGCGCGGGGGAGCTTAGTTACGAAGTCCATAGCTATACTCTCCCACTTCCACACAGGGATCGGGGGTTGTTCGAGTAAGCCAGAGGGTCTTTGGTGTTCAGCCTTAACCTTCGAGTAGGTCAGGCACTTTCCAACGTAGGGGGCAATATCCCTTTTCATGCCCGGCAACCAGTACTTGTAGTGAAGGCCCTGGTACATTTTATCGGCACTGGGATGAATGGAATATCGGGATTTGTGGGATTCGTCCATCAACATCTGTCGCAAATTGGTTCGTTTAGGGATCCAAATCCGGTCCAGATAATGGAATATCCCATTCGACTTATTCACAAGCTGGGCTCCATCGTGGTAGATTCTTTCCTTATCCAAAGTGCGTTCGTTAAAACAAGCATGCTGGGCTTCGCGGATGAGGGTTTCAAGATCGTATTGGGCTCGGGTATCACGAATGCTAAGTAAATAACTCCGTCTGCTGAGAGCGTCGGCAACGACATTTGCTTTGCCAGGGTGATAACGAATCTCACAGTCATAATCATTGAGAAGTTCTACCCATCGGCGTTGATGAATATTAAGTTCCTTCTGGTCAAAGATATGTTGTAGGCTCCTATGATCGGTGAACATCGTACACTTTATACCATACAGGTAGTGTCGCCAAATCTTTAACGCAAAAACAACTGCGCCTAGCTCGAGATCATGGGTTGTATAGTTCTTTTCGTGGATTTTGAGCTGACGAGATGCGTAAGCTATAACCTTGTCCCGTTTCATGAGAACACAACCAAGACCAAGGTTGGAAGCATCACAATAGACAATGAAGTCGTCGTTTCCGTCGGGTAATGAGAGAACATGAGCATTGCAAAGCATGCGCTTGAGGGTTTGGAAAGCAGACTCTTGTTCAGTTCCCCAGACAAAAGGCTTGTCTTTATGCGTGAGAGCGGTAAGCGGCACAACGATCTTTGAGAATCCTTCGATAAATCGTTGATAATAGCCCGCTAGTCCGAGAAAAGAACGGACTTCGGACGGGTTCTTGGGTGTAATCCAACTCTTAACGGCTTCAATCTTCGCGGGATCGACGTGAATACCTTGACTATTTACAATGTGACCGGGGAATTGAACCTCCTCCAGCCAGAATTCGCACTTGGAGAACTTGGCATAGAGTCGATTCCCTTGGAGTAGCTCGAGAACCAAACGTAGATGTTGCGCTTGTTCGGCTTTCGACTTGGAATAGATCAAGACATCATCGATGAACATGATGACGAAACGGTCGAGATAAGGTTTACACACACGATTCATCAGATCCATGAAAATCGCGGGTGCGTTGGTTAAACCAAAAGGCATAACAACGAACTCATAATGGTCGTATCGAGTACGAAAAGCGGTTTTGGGTATATCCTCCTCTTGGATGCGTAGCTGGTGATAGCCTGTGCGTAGATCGATCTTCGAGAAACACGTAGCACCTTGTTGCTGGTCGAACAAATCATCAATGTGAGGCAGGGGATAGCGGTTCTTGATAGTCAACTTATTCAGTTCCCGATAGTCGATGCACATCCGGAACGAACCATCCTTCTTTTTGACGAAAAGGACTGGCGCTCCCCAAGGAGAGGTGCTCGGGCGAATGAAGCCTTTCTCAAGTAATTCCTGAAGCTGACTCAAGAGTTCACGCATTTCGGACGGTGCGAGTCGGTAAGGAGCTTTGGCAACAGGGTTGGCTCCAGGAATGAGGTCGATATGAAAGTCGATATCACGACTTGGTGGTAGTCCAGGAAGATCCTCAGGAAAGACGTTGGGAAATTCTCGAACCACTGGAACATCGTTTACACCGGGTCCTCCTTTCTTTTCCTTCTCCGCTACTACAATGTTGGCCAAGAAAGCTTAGTATTCCTTGCGGAGATACTTACTAGCTTGGACACACGACATGAGCTTGAGACCTTTCGAAGCAGTTTCGCCATAAACACATAAATAATCACCATTTATGAGCGAGAATCGAATCATCTTATCGAAGCACACAACTTCAGCATGGTTTTCGCGAAGAAAGTCCATGCCTACTATGACGTCAAAACTTCCGAGTTGCATCGGAATGAGGTCGATTGGGAAGATGTGATTGTTGAGCTCAAGAGTACAATCACGAAGAACAGAATTAACGGCGACAGTTCTTCCGGTGGCGACTTCAACATCGAACGTCGAGGAGAGATGGGAGCGCTTACGACTAAGAAGCTTCTCGAATTCAAACGACACAAAGCAGTTATCGGCTCCAATATCAAACAAACACGAAGCATAAATACCATTCACAAGGAACGTACCATTAACCACGTTGTTGTCAGCCTGGGCTTGGCGCACATTGATGTTGAAAGTTCTGGCGCGGACGGCTTGTTGCTGCTGCTGAGGCTGTTGCTGCTGGTGCTGCTGCTGAGGCTCTTGTTTCACAACCCTGTTTGGGCACATGTTCGCAAAGTGGTTGGGATCACCACATGCGAAGCAGACTCGGGCGTTGACCGCGGGTGCCTGAGCCGCTTGTTGGCCTTGTGGGGCTGGGAGCAGAGCTTGTTGCGCAGTGGCTGGAGCTGGTGCTTGACGGGGACCAGTACGGCAGTTGGCAGTGAAGTGGCCATACATATTGTAGTGAGCGCAGAAACGACAGGCGAGACCCACCGGGTGATGATAAGAGCATGTCGGGCAAGCCGGGTGGGGCCTGTGTATGCACGCTTTGCAGGAGGTGCATAAGTAACTGGTGCTGGTCGGTGGTGAGATTGCTGCTGAGCCGGTACGGCTTGAAGTGGAGCAGCAGTGGTAGTGACAGCATAGTTCTTGTTGCTGGAGCTACTGTTGTTGTTCTTCTTCTTGCGGCATAAGGACTTTGATGACTGAGCGGCGGCGGTTTCGGCAGTTGGTGTGGCGGTGACTTGGTGCAGGTTCTTTGAAGCTTTATCCCAAAAACCAGCTTTTACTCGCTTGTCCTTGATTTCGGCGGCAAGCAAGTAAGTTTCTTCGATCGTTTCTGGCTTTGCGGCATGCACAAAATCTGCAACACAGTCGGGTAGAGCTTGGATGTACTTCCTGATCGTCATGTCGGGCGTCTTCACTTGATCGGGGCAGATGATGTTGAGCTGCTTAAAGCGAGCAGTCAGGGCAGCGTTGTCACCTTCCTTCTGCTTAATGTGCCAGAATTCGTCCTCCAGCTTTTGGCGTTCATGGGGAGGGTATAATTCATCCATCATAATGGCCTTTAACTCTTCCCACGTCAGCTCATAGGCTGCATCATTTCCGCGTTTGTTTCTCTCGGCCATCCACCAGTCTAATGCGCGGGACTGAAAGACGCCGGTAGCGTTCAGAGTGCGAAGATTTTCCGGACATCCACTCTGGCGCGGAGTGACTTCGACGGAATCGAACCATTGAAACATAGTCGTTGGGCCATCTTCTCCAGTGAATTCCTTTGGACCGCAAGCCTTGAACTGCTTAAAGCTGAAAGCAGTCTTGGTAGCAACTTTAGGAGCTTCGGTTCGGGACTCCTCAGATGATTTGCTAACATTCTCATAGATCTCACTAACGATCTGAGGAACAACCTTTGCCACTTGTTTAGCGAGGATGGCAGCAAGGCGTTTGTCCCTCTGTTCTTGGTGAGAAAGTCGTGGGTGACGGGACCCAGATGATGGTCCAGTTGACATTGTCTGCAACAGACATCGTCATAGGTCTCAGACACGTCATAATCGAATCTCACCTCACACGTCTAAATACTACTAAAGCTCAGGAACACAGTCATATAACCACAGATTCACATAAGCACAGAAGCACATCATTACGTAAGGCACAGAAACACAGAAGCACATAAGCACGTAGGACACAAAACACAGAAGCATATAAGCACGTAATTCACTTAGAAGCACACAGAGGCGGCCAGAATACAGAAACCTATCATTCAAAGTTCGTGAGCGTTAGAAGATAGCGATTGCGATTATCATGGCGAGTAGTATAGCATAACCAGTTAACTCAGCAAACATTTGGGCGTAAGGTCGTTCCTCATAGTAGTAGCGATTTGTTAGCGTTTTGAGGTAGATAAGCAATGCGGGTTGTGCGTGTCGATCAAAGTGAAAGCGAAAATCGAATAAGTCTCCAAAAATTAAACACATAAGCTGGTAAATACACATACAAACACGTAAAATCGATGAATTATCAGAGTCAGCAGTTGCGGGCTCAGAATCGAAACACATAGAAATCAAGAAATAGGTCGTCTGCGGCTATTAGACATTGACTATCCAAAGTGATTCGACTATTCTCAAGGACCTGTTGTACACACTTTGACTTTCAGGACTGTGCTTTTGCCTCGAGTCTTGGGCTCGGCATGCATCCTTTCCAGTTTCAGCGTGACTTCCAGTCGTTGGAGTCCGTCGAGACTTTGGTGAGAGTTTTGTAAAACCAAGTTAAGGTCGGAACAAGTCGTCAAGGTTAGGGTTTCACCCCTGGCTTAACTACTTCGTTCCTGTTTTTGATAAAATAGAAGAGAATTATGCGTCAATGTATGGATTTCACTCCTATTCCAACGCAATTTCCCGTGTTTATAGATAAAATGTGGGCTGAACAGGCAATTTAGTCGAGAGTTTGCGGTTTCCACACCTAATCTCGACTTAATTGCTCATTCATATTTGAAAATTCGAGTGCAGTGATAGAGTAGCGTAGGCGAGAATGGCGAGAAAGTAGTAGGTAAGCTCATACACAATCCTTGATGGATATGTACGAGTTGGTATGTTGGTTCCCAACTATAGACAAGGTCTCTAAGACATCGACCCGGAATAGGTCGAGTCTGGCCTAATTCCCTATAGTTATGACTCTGATACCAATCTGTCACACCCCAACCGATGGCGGAAACATCGGGGCATGGCACTGAGCGAAACAGATTGTCCAGAAGTTTCCATAACAACTATATTTACCAAATATTTTAAAGTAACACGTCCCATACCATGTCATAAATGATAATGTAATTGTTCTGTTCCGACAACTCCGATTTTTATTACAGACAATTGTTTATTTATTGGTTTCTAGGACTCCGTCCCTAGCCTCAATTTCATCACCAGCACACAAAGCATGTAAACATCCTAAGCATCTGTCACATACGTTAAAGTAAAAGTCAATACACATAGTGTAAAGGTGAGCATACAAGTTTGATAATAGCATATAGAGTTCAAAAGCGTTACGCATAACCAGCACGTACACAGTGTAAAATGAGGCATGTTAGTTATCGACATGAACCTATCGATACCAATGACTGCGGGTTGACTGCCCAAGGCAGTTCGTGATACACACTCACCACTGTGAGCCATGTAGGTAATTGTCCATAACAACCCCTGAGTGAACAGGTGTTGAGTCCAAACTAATAGTATTATCATTGCTAAGGCAGGAAGACACGTATAACATGCGGTAATTGGTTAGCGATTAAAGTATTACGTAGTGTGTTCGATGTGATTTTGTATAAGTAACGTATGTAACACCCAAAAGTGCGTAAAGCAAAAAGGGATCGAGTACTCACAGCGATTGATGGATTGAAGGGAGCACTAGAGAGTAGGGTTAGCCTGAACAGATTGATAGCATAACGATAAGCGACGCGTAAAACGATACAGAGTGCAAGTGGATAGGACAGCATTTCGATCGGATGGTAGTCCGATCGGACGGCTGATCGTTTGAGTGACAGTCCGTTCGGACGGTCGTCCGATCGGATGGTCGTTCGAGTGGATTGTTACTTCCTTTGGGAAGGATGTGTTTGTGTATGATGGCTTGACCTTTGAAGTTTTCGTTGTAGCATTTTGAAAACATAGAAGTATCTCTACCTTTCAGGTCGATCGACCGATCGACCGTTCGATCGGGTGACAATCCGATAGGTTGGGCACTTCAGCGAGAACAAGTTCACAGCAGGTTGTCACTCGATCGGACGGTTGTTCAATCAGGTGGCATCCTTTGTGCATTGAACATATGGAAAATTGTTTAAGTGTGGAAGTTTAAATGTCTCATGATTCGAATGGCAATTCGATCGGATGGTAGTCCGATCGGACAACAATTCGTTCAACATTCAACTTCAAATGTTGGCAAAAATGGTTAGGTGTGGGACCCAAGTTGCAAGTCGATCGGTTGACAACCCGTTCGGCCGACAGTCCATTCGGACGGTGGTCCGATCGGACGACATTCCGTCCTGATCGTTCCGTTCGTCTTACACTTGGCTGTTTTAATCGTTGTCATTTTATCGAGACGTTTTGATAACATGTTAAGCAACAGAAACCTCGTCAATACTTGGTACTCCTGATCGGACAGGAATCACCCAAATCCAACCAGTTAATTGTTCGAGACGGTGTTACATGTTTAACCCGAAATCGGTAGTCTCATGGATAGAATCCAGATCTTGGACCAACACAACTACAAGAATGAGTAGTAAGTCGGCACAAGCTCCGATTCTATCGGTTTTGAAGGCATTGAGTGTAAAAGAGTTGAAAGAAAGTTGGTAAACCATCTTTCAATCCTTTTTATTGTGAATATGTTTAGATCTATGAAAGATCTTTGTTTGTTTATGTGGAAATCGGTTAGATCTAAGTTATTCTTGGTGGATTGAGGCCAAAACATGAAGTTCTTAAGAACACATGATGACGTCATCCTAGAACACCTTGAATCTTGATGATTTCACGGTTAAAAGTTAAGATTCAAAAGATAGAAAGGTGTAGGAGTGCGTGTAGATTAAGGATGTACAAGATTTAGGACGAGATCTTACCAGAATTACGAGAAATCAGAGAAAAAGCAAGGTTAGAGCGCTGGTCGGATGAGAGTTGCCAAAAGAGGAAAGTATGAGAGTGACAGGGGGTATTTATAGGGTTACCCAAAGTGGAAAGGAGCTGGTCGATCGGATGGTAGCCCGGTCGAATAGCTGTCCGATCGAGTGGCTGGTCGATCGAATGGCTGGTCGATCGGCTGGCCTCCTGATCGATCAGTCGCTTGGTTCGAGTGTTTGACGAGACGAGTTTTGTCGTTTCGATTGCGATTGCGAGCGTTGTGATGCGATGGAATTTCCTAGTCAAATTACTTTTAATCCCAACTACTATATAAACATACAAGCATCCTTATTTCATATTCGTTTAGCGTTTGCGATTCGATTGCGATTGAGTTTCGATTGTGTTTCGATTGATTACCACACGTAACATAAATAAACATGCACAAGTAACACATAAGGCACACACACGTATAACAATAACCAAAATGCGTAATTCGAGTTGCGATAGCGATAGCGATTAATCATGCGATAAATGGCGATTACTACGCGATTATTAATAGATACTCCACATAATACAACTAAAGCGATAACAAAATAGGCTATCTACAAGTCAAAGAAGTCAAAACAGGAATTGGGCAAGGAGAGACGGATCGCAATTAGCAATCTTTTCTCCCTTTGACTTCAATCTTGACTTTGACTTTGACTTTCGAACACGGGGTGTTACACCACGTGTGGCGGCTGTTGCAGATCAGGAGGAGAGAGAAGGAGTGGGCCATGTAGTAAATGAGTTTAATTCTCCTCAAGTTTCTCCTCAAGTTGGGCCATTTTTGGACCCTACCAGGCCCAATTTTATCACTACCAGATCTAAAAGAAATAGACATAATAAAATTGTGGCCCAGAACGTCGGTATCCCTGACTTGAACGACGAGGTGGAGATTGGGGATAATTCGGACCCCTTCAACCTAAGGGAAATTTTCAGAATTGAGGAAGAAGAGAGAAGAGCGGCTATTGGGGTTGAGTTGAGACAGGATAGACCGGAGATGGAGGATGTTAGTGCGGAAGAGGTGGTAAATCGACCGTTATTTGAAAGAGAAGTGGCTGAAACCCTGCAATTCGGCTCATGTATGGGCATTGAAGTCGAAGGTTTCGAAAACCACGTGAAGAAAGTGGTAAGTGGGGAGCCGGTATTTAATCGTGATCAATGATTTTTTTGTCGTTAAATCTTAATGGGGTTACCGATTCTAATAAATCGGTTTGGGTGTGTGGTCTTAAAAGAAAATTGAAGTGCAACTTCATTGGGCTCCATGAGACTCATCAGGAGGGCCTGTCGGACTCGGTCATTCGGCGATTCTGGGACAAATCTAATATGAAGGCAATTTCGGTGGACTCGTTGGCAGATCAGGTGGCTTAGTGTCCATATGGAACCCGGATATCTTTATTGATGATTTTGTCATTCAGAATCAGAGATTCCTGCTTATCTCTGGGAAGTTAATTAGGGTGGATAATAGAATAAATATTATTAATCTTCACACGCCAAATGATCCTGGAAGGAGGCGATTACTATGGGATGAAATCTTTAAATTAAAATCCCAATTCTCTGGGCTGTGGGTCATTTTCGGCGATTTTAACGAGGTTCGATGTCAAGAAGAATGGGCCAATTGTCAGTTTGACCGTGGAGCAGCGGAAGCCTTCAATGGTTTTGCTACCAGAACTGGTCTATTAGAATACCCTATGACGGGAGGTAATTTCACTTTTATATCCGATAATTTTGAAATTAAAATGAGCAAAATTGACAGGTTCTTGGTTTGTGCGGATTTCATGAATAATTGGCCCCTAGCTAAACTTGAAGTACAAAAGAAAGGTCTCTCGGACCATTGCCCTGTAGCGCTCTCTTGTTTCTCTCATGACTTTGGTCCCATTCCTTTCAATTTTTTTAATTCTTGGGTTGGTGAACAAAGACTGGTGGAAATTGTAGATAGGAATCTGGTTGGCCCGAATGCCGGAGAAAAGAGCGATGTTTTTTTAGCTCATACGCTGAAAAAGATTAAACAGGATATAAAAAACAGGAGAAAGGAGGTCAATGGGGCAGAAAATAAAGAGGTGCAGGAAATACAAACGAAAGTAGCAGAAATCGAGAAAAAAGCGGAGATTATGTCGCTTTCTCTGTCCGAAAAATGCACCAGAATTGAATTGAGTGTTCGGTTAAGAAGATTGGAGACTATTAAATCGAAGAACCTCCAACAAAAAGCCCGTGTTAATTGGATTAGGTTCGGAGATGAAAACTCTTTTTTTCATAATTTGGTTAACGTGAATATTGCGAGTAACAGGATTAACAGGCTGAGATTTCGAGATACCTGGGTGTCGGACCCTATAGAGCTGAAAACGGAAGTTAGAAATTGGTTT
Source organism: Helianthus tuberosus (assembly GCA_030545235.1). NCBI lineage: Eukaryota > Viridiplantae > Streptophyta > Magnoliopsida > Asterales > Asteraceae > Helianthus > Helianthus tuberosus. Next base: position 98,527,899 of record CM060382.1, read on the forward strand.
CAAAAACAATTCGCTGAGCCTATTCGTCGCCGGCCGAGATTCACAAACAACGGGCTGCCAAGGCTGACCGATGATCAAGGAGGTGCTCTAGTTTCTGTTTTTTTTTTTTAAGCGGAAGTGAAAGAAGCTATTAAAGGATGTGACGGCGGTAAAGCCCCGGGTCCTGATAGGTTCACTATGAAATTCCAAAAGGCGTTTTGGGGAAAGTTAAAACCGTACATTATGGCTATGATGTCGGAATTCTATGACAATGGGGTTATTAGTAAAGGATGTAATCCTTCGTTTGTGGCCATGATCCCTAAAATAAAAGCTCCACAGGAGATTTTGCACTTTCGGCCTATTTCCTTGGTTGGTTCGATCTACAAGATTATTGCCAAGGTGCTGGCAAACCGATTGAAAACAATTATTAATGAAGTGATCTCCTCGACTCAATCGGCATTTGTGGGAGGTAGAAACATTTTAGATAGCCCGTTGATTGTAAGTGAAACTGTGGCATGGGCTAAGAAAAGCAAGTCGAAGTTGTTAATTTTTAAGGTTGATTTCGAAAAGGCATACGACTCTATAAATTGGAAATTCTTCCTCCAAATTATGGAGAGTATGAATTTCCCCGATAGATGGATTTTGTGGATCAAGGGTTGTTTGGCGTCTGGAATGGGCTCGGTCCTTATAAACGGGTCCCCGACAAAAGAGTTTAAATTTAAGCGGGGGCTGAGACAAGGAAATCCTCTCTCGCCTTTTCTCTTCATTATCGCCATGGAAGTCATAACCTTGTTTATGAAAAGAGCTCAAGAGACGGGTTTGTTCAAGGGCTTTCAACTTCCGAATGATGGTCCCAATATCTCCCATCTTTGTTATGCAGATGATGTATTATTTATAGGGGAATGGTCGGAACAAAACGTGGTATGCTTAAATCATCTTTTGAGATGGCTATATCTTGTCACGGGTTTAAAAGTTAATCGCCGCAAATGCAAGCTTTTTGGTGTTGGGGTGGATGAAAATGAAGTGTCTCGGCTAGCTCGCAGTCTCAACTGTGAAGCTGGGATGTTTCCTTTCATGTACTTGGGAATCCCTACAGGCGTCAATATGAAGAGGGCTCAGTTTTGGCAGCCCATTGATGACAGGTTCAATCAGAAACTTTCAAAATGGAAAGCTAGACATCTATCGTTTGCGGGTAGAATGACGTTAGCTAAGTCGGTTTTGGGGAGCCTTCCTTCATATTTTCTCTCGCTTTTTTTAGCCCCGAAGGTTATTATTAATAATCTCGAAAGGATTCGGATGGATTTTATATGGGGTAAAACCGGCTCGGGTTACAAAATAAGATGGGTTCGATGGGATATTTTGACGCAACTTAAGAGAAGAGGAGGTATGGGAATGGGGGGAATTAAGGATTTTTACCAAGCTATGTTGACTAAGTCATGGTGGCAGATCAAAATGGACCCGAACCAACTTTGGGCTAAGGTCGTTACAGCTATTCACAAGACCAAGAAAGACGACACTTTTATTCCCCTTAAAAAGAGCATCCCGGGAGGTTGGAAAGATATTGGAAAAATGCAAGTGGACCTAATGAAAATTGGTATTAATATTGAAAGTAAGTTGGTCGCAAAGTTGGGAGACGGGGTAAACATCAAGTTCTGGAAAGATGCGTGGCTGTTGCCGCAACCCTTAAAAGAGATTTACCCAGACATCTTCGCTCTAGCCAAAAACAAGAATGCTCGTGTTTCGGATAATGGGAAAAAGATTAGTGATAGGATGCAATGGAGATGGGATTGGGATAAGGATTCGAGATCGGTCGAAGAATGGCTGCAGATCGGTTATCTTATGAGTAAGCTGGGCCAGGTCTCCTTCACCGATTCTAAAGATGAGTGGAGGTGGAGTAGCGACTCGGGTGATCCCTTTTCAACTAAACACGTCCGAGGTGAGATCCTTAAAGCCGTTTCGGGGGAGGTGACCGAGAGCAGGGAGTTTATTTGGAACTACTGGGCTCCGCCAAAGTGCAATTTTCTAGTTTGGAGAGCTACCTAGGGATACATAGCGTCGAAGGATTGGCTGGCTCGCCGGGGAGTGCCGCTACCGGACACGTTGTGTCCTCGATGAGGGATTGCGGCCGAAACTCCGGACCATATCTTTCTTGATTGCTTGTGGGCTAAAAGCATACGGTGGAATATGTTAACATGGATGCGTATTTCGTTTCCTACCAGTTGCAATAATTTGAAGGATCTCATTGAAATGATAAAGATGTGTCCGGGAAGCAAAGTTTGGAAACGCATTGTGTATACGGTTAGTATGGTGACCATTTGGAGAACATGGAGCGTGATGCGCGTGTGGTGTTATAGATTTTTTATATATAATTTTAGCCCTTTTTACACGTTAGTCAAGTTTTAAATTTATAAAACATGATATTTTACTAACACCAAACACACATATGGGCAAGTGCACCCATTGTGAGCGTAGTATAGTGTTGGTAAGATACCGAGGTCGTCCAAGGACACAAGAGCTTTTAATACCGGTTTATCCTCAACGTCTAATCAAATCAAAATTTTAGAAAAATGTTAAACTAGAAAATAAAAACTAAAAATGCTGAAAAATAAAAATAAAAGTAAAAACAGATAGACAAGATGAATCACTTGGATCCGACTCGTGTTTAGTGTAACCTTTGATTATTTCCGCACTTTTGCACTTTTTAAGAGATTATCTTAGTTATTGTAGTAGGCCCCTCTTTTGAAGGTGACGTTACCCTCAACCCAGTAGTTTGAGTCAGCAAGGATACAATCCTAAAGGGTTGGATTATTGAAAGATAATTAATTAAGTTATTAATGCATAATGTGGTAGGCCCCTCTTTTGAAGGTGACGTTACCCTCGGCTAAGTAGTCTGAGTCAGCAGGGATACAGTCCTAAGTAGCCGGGTTAAAGTTTTAATAGTAGCTTACATATGAGGGGATCAAAGAGTTTGGACCCCCGCCATCCAATACCGGTGGGTGTTGAAGGAGGTCCTACTAAATTTGACCCAGGTCCTAGCTGGATCTATACACTGAACAAGGCAAGACTCTTACCAAACCATTCCCTTAACCCCCGACCAGGTAGCCAACATATCTCCATATAGACCGTGGAGATATGAATGGTAAAAATCTTTTATTTTATATAGACAGTAAAATAATGCCAAGACACCACGGACAAATGATAAGGAAGAATCACCTTCAACATAAGAAACTAGTTATTAAAGTCATTAATACATAACCAAATAAAAAGTGCGAAAAGATTAAAAATAAAAAGTATTACACTAGACACTTGTCTTCACCAAGTGATGTAAGAGACTTAGGCAAACATGGCCTTTGATTGTCAAGAACTCTTACGATCAATCTTGGATACCGAGACGACTCACACACTCTATGATAGATGATGGATGATGGTGGTGGATGATGGTGTTGTGATGGTGGTGGTGGGTGGGTGAAGTGTGAGAGAGGTGGTGTGCCAAGGGATGGTTTGCAAATGAGCCAAGCACCCCTATTTATAGCCTGAACAGCAGCTCTGGCACGGCCCCGTGTCCATTGGGCACGGCCCCGTGTCCATCCTCCTTCTCTTTCTTCATTAATTGCAGTTTGTCTGCATTAGTTGACCACGCCCACGTGTCCGTTGGGCACGACCCCGTGTGCAGAAGCGTATCTGTACTATTAGTTGACCACGCCCCCGTGTCCGTTGGGTGAAGGGTTAGGGTTGGGTTAAAGGTAGGTGGTTGGGTTAGTGGTTAGTAAAATGGCGAAAGGCGTGAAAAGCGTCGGTTTTCGTAAGACTTTTTATTTTTTTGTAACTTTTTATTTTGATGAAGCACTTTTTCAAACAAAGTTCTTTTTGATAAACTTGTTTGTTTATTTCTTTTGGCTTCACCGTCATCATTTTTTTTTTTGATAAGGAAGTCATAGGAAAAACCGAGCTTTGTTACTAAAATAAAGGGTTAAAAATAAAAAGGGTTTTGGTGGGTAAAAGGGTGTTTGTTTTGGGTTAAGAAATGAAAAGGTTTAGGCTCAAAGGGGTTAACTAGGGGGATTTTGGGTAGGTGGTAAAAAAAAATAATGGTGTAGAAATAAAAAGGGTTAGTCCTAATGCCTCCATCATTTACTTACTCGGGTTTAAGTTGGTAAGAACCGGGAATGTATCGTCGTGGCAAGTTCTAGAGTTGTAAGAACCAAGCGGCTATTCACACAAGAAACGAAAAATGAGCATTTAGTTTAAAGATATGTATTTTTATGCTCAATAAAGGCTCAAAACTCACTTTTTGTGGGAATGGGTTTTTATGTGATCAAGTATATATAATCAAATTTTAACTAAACTTGTCATGTCGTTTCATAATTTTCTTATGTTGGTTCTTTTTATCACGATGCTATCGGTTGTAAATTTGTAAAAATATAACTTTTTTAGAACTTGAAATTCCCAAATTAAACCTAGACAAGTAAAATTTGGGGTGATTAGTGGTTCCAATAGAGTTTTGTGTAAGGCTTGTAATTAGAACTTGCAAGATTCAAGGTTTTAGCATCGCCCCCACACTTAAATTACACATTGTCCTCAATGTGTCCCAAAAATAAGTTTTTAGGTTGATTGAATGTGTAAAAAGGTGTGAAAAAGCAAAATTTATGTTACTGGGCGTCTGGACACGGCCCCGTGTCGGATGAACACGACCCCGTGGTCAGAGTGCCAGTAACGATAACTTACAGAAGGTGGACACGGGGGCGTGTCAGCTAAGCACGACCCCGTGTCTGGCAAAAATCTCCAGGATTTTTACAAACAGCAGGTCTGGGGCAATGGGCACGGGGGCGTGTCGGTTGGACACGACCCCGTGTAGACAATCCGCAAAGGTGAAAAACAGGTTCCTGGCTTCGGTTTTGCTATCCCGGCTTTAGTAGTACTAATGTTTAGTACTCTAAGCCTCGTATGTACCTATTTTATCAGTAAACACTACACCAAACCATAGCAAGCATCCTAAATTACCAATGTTCAAACATCCATACCACAAAGTTAAAAAGAAAAATAAATGCAGAAAGTAAAAAGAGTTAAAGGAAAGTAAATTGTTCAACACACGGCACGTAGGCCGGAAATTGTTCATAAGAAAAGGGGGGTTAACCTGTGATACCACCAACCAGCTGCTCCTACTCCTACTCCTCCCGCCTAGTCCATGTCCTCGTCTTCATCATCACCTCCTCCTCCGTGCCCCGCCATGTACTCCCGGATGTTCCCAATGTCATCCTGTATGTCGGAGATGTTTCTCTCATTTGCTCCGACCCGGGTGTACGTGTTGCTCGCCATGTTATAGGTGTTCCTGGTGCACATGAGGTTTTCCTGCAATAAGTCATGTAAGCTTTGAAAATTAGGAAAACCGCCTCCTTGTGAGGAGGATTGGCCTGGATCACCATGGGGCTGGTATTGGTATTGAGTAGGTGGTTGAAAGTGTGGAGCGTGAAGGACTAGTGCCTCTTGCGGGTTCCATGCATGCCCCTGGACTCTTTGGAAGCTAACCGCCCCGTCTTCGGCTTCATAAATCAAGTTCATGGAGCGGCAGATGTTTATGTCCACTCTCCCCGACCATGGGCTCTTTTGGAAAGACCTGGGCATGTTCACGAAATGCTTAAAGAGACGGTATATCCACCCCCCCGAAGAAGATAGGGGTTGGTGGAGTAGCGAGCCGGTTCCAATGCATGTTTCGGAGCAGGAGGTACAGAACATCGAGGTGGGTGCGGCTATAAATGCAATGAAGGACCACCAGATCTCTCAACCCTACAACGCCACTGCTATCATGCCTTTGGCTAAGAGAGTAAGTGAGGACCCTATGGATGTAACGGTAAAGAGGGTCCCTCAACTTAGTGCTCTTAGTGCTGCTTGGGTTGTAGTGCCCTTCTCCTATTTGAGCCCAAGCGGCTTGGCGTTCGTTTTCTGATAATTCACGTAACCCTCCGGTGTTTTCTTCATTACCCGCAACTTCCTCCGCATACAACCCAACTATCGACCCAAACTGCGCCATCGAGATAGAGTACCTAGTCCCTCCACATCTGAATTCTACCCCATTATTATCAAATGGGTCGGCTCTTGAATTGAACACGAATGTGCTATAGAATTCCAGATTATACTCGTGGACTGGGCGAAGTCGAGTGGTTAGGGCGGCTCTTAGTGGACCGGTAACTAGGTTGTTAAACCGGTCAAGCTGGTTCACTGCCGCTAAGAGATCCATGCATACTTGTTGTGGGTATTCCTCCGGCCTGGTTCGAAGCACATCGTATCTTGCTTTAGCATCCAACTCATTTGCATTGAACCTTGTGAATTTCTTGGACATCTGAAAGAATACACCAAACAATTAGCATGAAACAGTGAAATTTTCAGAGAAAACTGAAAACAGTCGGCTGAACACGGCCCCGTGTCAGCGGACACGCCCCATGTTAGTCAGTAAAAAGCTGGACACGCCCCCGTGCTCAGCGAGCACGACCCCGTGTCCAGACGTCTGTTTCTCAAAAATCCCATTTTTCGACCCGGTCCCGAAAACTTGAAAATTTTTGGTCCAGTAGGGGCAGTTTTCCCCGAAAATGAAACCCCAAGTGCCATTTTTCCCAAAACAAACTGTTTACCCCTTCGATTTTATTTTTTTCGGTTAAAAAACAAGGGTTTGGGGTTTGTGTGAGAAATCGGGCAAATCTATGAACAATACGAGTGGATTTACTTCCTATAACACAAATCTAAACTAATACTAACAGATTTATGCAAAAATTTAAGGTTTGATCCGGATGAAGTTCAAGAACCCTAGATTTTCCCCCAAATTTTTGATGTTTTAACTACATGCAAATTCTTAATCTAACTACTAATGATGACAGAATCATACCTTGATGTTGTTAGAAGTAGAGGAGACGTCGAAATCTTGCAGAAAAATCGCCTGAACCAGAGAGTTTTCGGGGAAACGGGGCGTGTGGAAATGAGGAAACTGTTTGGAAAAAGGGTCTTATCCCGAAAGTTGTGCGGACACGGCCCCGTGGGCGGGCAATTTTATTTTATTTTTTATTTTTTTATTAAAGTGCTCGTGTGAGTGCCCTTGTTTCCCAAAAACTTGGTTAGAAGACTTACCGATTTAGATGTCAACCCGTTTGTTCGTAACTTAGCAGGTATGATGTTGGTGTTTTCATTCTTCGACCGTTTGAAGCGAGATTTCTTCCTCTTCATCCTCAATGAATCCTTGATAGAGCTTCAGCCGTTGGCCATTGACTTTGAATGGAATTCCATTTCGAGATTTAATTTCTACTGCACCGTGTGGGAAAATATGGGTGATGGAAAAAGGTCCTGACCACCTAGACTTTAATTTACCAGGAAACAATCGAAGTCGTGAATTAAACAATAGAACTTGATCTCCTACTTGAAATTCATTAGGTTTAATGTGTTTGTCATGCAAGGTTTTCATTCTTTCCTTATAAATTTCAGAGTTAGAGTATGCATAATTCCTTAGTTCGTCTAATTCATTTAATTGACAAAATCGGTTTCTACCGGCAAAATCTAAATCTAAGTTTACATTTTTAATTGCCCAGTAGGCCTTGTGAGCTATTTCTACTGGCAAATGACAGCTTTTTCCATAGACAAGCTTATATGGGGTTGTACCTATTGTTGTTTTATAAGCAGTTCGAAAAGCCCATAAAGCATCATCTAATTTATCGGCCCATTCCTTTTTATTTAACCCTACGGTTTTTTCAAGTATTCGTTTTAAACCTCTATTAGTCACTTCGGCTTGTCCGTTTGTTTGAGGGTGATATGCTGTTGAGACCCGGTGATAGACCCCATATGTTGTTAAAAAAAATTCAAGTTGATGGCTACAAAAATGGGTCCCTCTATCACTTATTAATGCTTTAGGTGTTCCAAAACGAGAGAATAATTTTTTCAGAAATCTTACCACGACTCTTCCATCATTTGTGGGAAGTGCCTCGGCCTCGGCCCATTTAGACAAGTAATCTACTGCCACAAGTATATATTTGTTTCCTTTTGATGGTGGGAAAGGTCCCATAAAGTCGAGTCCCCACACATAAAAAATTTCACAAACAAGAATGCCATTTTGTGGCATTTCATTTTTGGAAGAAATATTACCTGTTCTTTGGCAAGCATCACATGTCTTGACAAGACTTTGGGCGTCTTTGTAAATGGTAAGCCAATAAAATCCTGAATCAAATACATTTCGTGCTGTACTAGCGGCACCATGATGTCCTCTGTTTGGACCTTCATGACAATGGCGGAGAATTCTTCTTGCTTCGCTACCATGTACGCACCGGCAGATGAGTTGATCAGCACACATTTTGAAAAGATAAGGATCTTCCCAAAAATAATGCTTTACATCAGCAAAGAATTTCTTTCTTTGATGATGTGGCCAACCTTTTGCGATTATACCGCTAGCTAGGTAGTTAGCATAGTCGGCATACCATGGTTCTTCTCTGTATTCCACCATTTCTAGGGACTCCGTTGGAAATTTTTCATTGATTTGCTCGTCCCTGGTTGCCTCCAAAGCTGGGTCTTCTAAGCGTGAAAGATGATCCGCTGCGGTGTTTTCTGCTCCTCTTTTGTCTTTGATTTCAATATCAAATTCTCGGAGGAGTAAAATCCACCGAATCAAACGTGGTTTAGCATCCTATTTCTTGAAGAGATATCGAATGGCTGCATGATCTGTATAGACTATTGTTTTAGAAAGAACAAGATAAGAACGAAATTTATCAAAAGCAAATACCACAGCTAGCAATTCTTTTTCAGTTGTGGTGTAATTTTCTTGTGCATCGTTAAGTGTTTTACTAGCATAATAAATTGGGTGAAAATGTTTTTCTTTTCTTTGTCCCAAGATTGCTCCAACTGCAAAGTCACTTGCATCACACATGATTTCGAAAGGTAGTTTCCAATCAGGCGCTATCATGATAGGTGCATTGACTAGCATTTCCTTTAGGGTTAGAAATGCTTGATTGCAATCCTTGTCAAAGATGAGAGGGGCATCTTTTTCAAGTAATTTTGTTAGAGGACTTGAGATTTTAGAAAAGTCTTTGATAAACCGCCTATAAAATCCGGCATACCCTAGGAGACTTCTGATTGCTCTAATGGAGGATGGAGGTGGTAATCGGGAAATAGTGTCTATTTTAGCTCGATCAACCTCCATTCCTTCGCTTGAGATTTTGTGACCGAGTACTATTCCCTCCGTTACCATGAAATGGCATTTTTCCCAGTTAAGGGCGAGGTTGGTTTCCTCACATCGGGATAGCATTCGTTCAAGGTTATCGAGGCATTGGTCGTATGAATCCCCAAAGATAGAAAAGTCGTCCATGAAGACTTCCATTGTCTTTTCTATCATGTCATGGAAGATGGCCACCATGCAACGTTGGAAGGTTACGGGGGCATTACATAGACCAAATGGCATGCGTCGATAAGCAAAAGTTCCATAGGGACATGTGAATGTTGTCTTTTCTTGGTCTTCGGGTGCTATCAGGATTTGAAAGTAACCTGAAAAACCATCCAAAAAACAATAAAATTTATGACCGGATAATCTTTCTAACATTTGGTCAATGAAGGGTAAAGGAAAGTGATCTTTCAACCGTCTATAATCTATACATACCCTCCATCCTGTGACGGTTCTCGTTGGTATTAATTCATTCTTTTCGTTAGTTATTACCGTCATACCTCCTTTCTTTGGAACTACTTGAACGGGACTTACCCAAGGACTATCGGAGATAGGGTAAATAAGTCCGGCGTCAAGTAATTTGATGACTTCGTTTTTAACCACTTCTTGTACATTTGGATTTACTCGATGTTGTGGTTGTATTATCGATTTATAGTCATCATTCATTAAAATTTTGTGCGTGCACATGGAAGGACTTATTCCTTTAATATCTACAAGTTTCCAAGCGATCGCATTTTTGTGTTTTTTTCAAGAGTTTAATTAATTTTTCTTTTTCTACACTACTTAATTTAGACGAAATAATTACAGGTGATTTACCATCTTTGTCTAGAAAAGCATATTCCAAACCTTTTGGAAGTTCTTTGAGCTCAAGAGGTGGGTCTTTAGGAGACTCCTTATTTGGTTGCTCATTTTGATCAAGAACTTTAAAAGTTTGTTCTATGGCGACCTCTTCTTCAACAAAGTGGTCAATCTTTTCACTTGTATCGGGTGGTTCATCTTCATCTTCAATTAGGGGGTCATTATTGCCGAAAGGATATTTCATTGAACGCTCAAGATCAATGCTTCTTTTAAATGCCCCTAATTGAATAGATAGATTGTTGTACTTCCGGTTTTTCAAAGCTTCGTGGGTTTTTACAAAAGGTCGTCCCAACACTAGAGGTGCGTCATCGAGGATGACAAAGTCAGTGGGGATTACCATTTGATTTGTTTGAACCAAGACATCCTCAACTACACCGATTGATTTTATTATTTTCCAATTAGATAGAAAAATGGGTATTTGAAGTGGAGAAAAATCACTAATACTTAATTTTTCGAAAATGTAGTTGGGCATTATGTTAACACAAAGATCTTTATCAATTGTAACATTACTAATAAAGGAATTTTGAAAAAAACATGGAACCGGTTTAATGTTGATTTCAAATGGGTCTTCTTTTATTAGCGAAGTTTGATCATTTGTTAACTTAATACTTACCGTTTCGTCAATTTTAGTGCTAGTGTTTAACTCTTTTAAAAACTTAGCATGAGTGGGTACTAAACAATGATTTTCAAAAGAAGGTGACAAGAGATTAATTTGTTCAAAATTAGACTATTCTTGGATTTTAACGTTGTCGGACTCACCTTTTTCGTTGTTTAACTCATGTGTCGGTTTTTCACTTATTTGTTCTTCCATTTTTACACTTTCAACTATCTCTTTTTTATTTAATTCTTCTCTAGCGCGGGACTCCTCTTCCCTTGCGCGAGATTCTTTTATGTAACGCTCGATAGTTTTAAGGTGTTCTAGTATCCTATCGGTTACGTCGGCGATAGAGTAAGGATCGGGATTTTCAAAGCTAGAATCCGGATGTTCGATCCTTTGTTCCTCATAGTACTCATATGAAGTAGATGGTTCACACCATTGTTCTTCATTGTAAGTATATGATGGATAAGGGTCGTAATTTTGTTCTTCATAATACTCATATGAGGTGGGTTGTTCACGCCATGATTCCTCATAATAAGCATATGAAGGTGGTGGCTCATATCTTGGTTCCTCAAAGTATGTGTATGAAGGCTCGTACCTTGGTTCATCAAAATATGAGTATGAGGGAGAAGGTTCATACCTTTGGTCTTCATAGGAAGTGAATGAAGTTGATGGCTCGTACTTGGGCTCCTCATAGTAGGTATATGAAGTGGATGGTTGAAATAAGTCACAATATTGTACCGAGTGCGGGTCACCACAATTGGTGCAATAGTCTTCCCTATAATCATCCTCCTCATAGGTGTAGTTGTAGCCTCCTGAGTATTGATCCATAAGAATCACTCAGCAGACCACAACAAAGTCTCGAGACCAGAAAACAAAAATAAAAACGGAAACAGAGGCTGGACATTGCCCCGTGTTCAGCGAGCACGGCCCGTGTGCAAGATCTGTATCTGGGCGTTTGAATTAAAGTTACTGATTTCGTTGAGCACGGGGGCGTGTTCAGTGAGCACGACCCCGTGTTCAGACTCTGTATCTGGGTGTTTTATGAAAAATATGCAGCACGGCCCCGTGTTCAATGAGCACGACCCGTGTTCAGGTTACTGTAAATGCAAAACTAACTAAAATGCAGAAAAAATGCGCGCGTTTTGAAAAAGTTTTGAAAAACTGATTAGGCCGCCGATTTTAAGCTTTCTTAAAATCCTGGTGTCCCCGGCAATGGCGCCAAAAACTTGATGCGCGTGTGGTGTTTTAGATTTTTTATATATAATTTTAGCCCTTTTTACACGTTAGTCAAGTTTTAAATTTATGAAACACGATATTTTACTAACACCAAACACACATATGGGCAAGTGCACCCATCGTGAGCGTAGTATAGTGTTGGTAAGATATCGAGGTCGTCCAAGGACACAAGAGCTTTTAATACCGGTTTATCCTCAACGTCTAATCAAATCAAAAGTTTAGAAAAATGTTAAACGAGAAAATAAAAACTAAAAATGCTGAAAAATAAAAATAAAAGTAAAAACATATAGACAAGATGAATCACATGGATCCGACTCGTGTTTAGTGTAACCTTTGATTATTTCCGCACTTTTCCACTTTTTAAGAGATTATCTTAGTTATTTTGAAGGTGACGTTACCCTCAACCCAGTAGTTTGAGTCATCAAGGATACAATCCTAAAGGGTTGGATTATTGAAAGATAATTAATTAAGTTATTAATGCATAATGTGGTAGGCCCCTCTTTTGAATGTGACGTTACCCTCGGCTAAGTAGTCTGAGTCAGCAGGGATACAATCCTAAGTAGTTGGGTTAAAGTTTTAATAGTAGCTTACATATGAGGGGATCAAAGAGTTTGGACCCCCGCCATCCAATACCGGTGGGTATTGAAGGAGGTCCTACTAAATTTGACCCAGGTCCTTGCAGGATCTATACACTGAACAAGGCAAGACTCTTACCAAACCATTCCCTTAACCCCCGACCAGGTAGCCAACATATCTCCATATAGACCGTGGAGATATAAATGGTGAAAATCTTTTATTTTATATAGACAGTAAAATAATGCCAAGACACCACAGACAAATGATAAGGAAGAACCACCTTCAACATAAGAAACTAGTTATTAAAGTCATTAATACATAACCAAATAAAAAGTGCGAAAAGATTAAAAATAAAAAGTATTACACTAGACACTTGTCTTCACCAAGTGATGTAAGAGACTTAGGCAAACATGACCTTTGATTGTCAAGAACTCTTACGATCAATCTTGGATCCCGAGACGACTCACACACTCTATGATGGATGATGGATGATGGTGGTGGATGATGGTGTTGTGATGGTGGTGGTGGGTGGGTGAAGTGTGAGAAAGGTGGTGTGCCAAGGGATGGTTTGCAAATGACCCAAGCACCCCTATTTATAGCCTGAATAGCAGCTCGGGCACGCACGGCCCCGTGTCCATCCTCCTTCTCTTTCTTCATTAATTGCAGTTTGTCTGCATTGGTTGACCACGCCCCCGTGTCCGTTGGGCACGACCCCGTGTGCAGAAACGTATCTGTACTATCAAGATTTTCCTATATTCTGCGAATCTTAGAGTTGACCACGGCCCCGTGTCCGCTGGGCACGCCCCCGTGGTGGGTGATAGAAGCTTCTACAGCTTTGTCTTTTCTGCAGAAACTTGGGCACGCCCTCGTGCTCATTGAGCACGGGGCGTGTTCAGCCTTCTGTTCTCCTGTTTTTGCTTGGGAAGATGTTGTCGGGGGGTCGGGCATGCCACGTTTATTCCTTTTCTTGTATTTATGTTAGATTTAGCTGCCTTTTTGCTTCTTTTGTTCATTTGAGCTCATTTAATCCTGAAAATACAAAAGGAAGACAAAAACACACTTTTTTCAACATTAGTACTAAAAAAGGGTTAGTTTTATGCCACAATTGATGTAATTTATATGTTGCATTTTGCACACATCAGAGCGCGAGGAATTATAAAACTTTTGAAGGTGACTTTATTCCTATAAGAAAGACGGTGGACCTAATCAACGAGGACGCGTTCTTCTGGATCTCTAACCGAGCAAGACTGAAGGCTCCTTCGTGGGAGAACTGGGAAGACTTTAATATTGTTAATCTCTTGTAATGTCTGTTTTTGTGTTTTTTTATGACGTTGTATTCTCGTCCCAGTCTCTTGCTGACTCTTTATATTTATATATAAAGTGTGTTTGCTGTTAAAAAAAAAAAGTATAATGTCTCATAATGCCTCTTGTAATGATTACTTAATTATTTATTTTTAATTTTGTTTCTTTTTTTTTAGAAAATACATCAAATAATATTACATTAATATTAAAAAAAACACACTTTTTATACTATTCGTCTTAATTTTCATCTTCTCTTTCGCCAAACCTCTTCATCTTCCCTTCATCGTCATCTTCGCCTTCGTCTTCGTCTTCATCTTCCCCTTCTTATTCACTCTCGTTTGGAACAGTGGCGGACCCAGAAATTTCTTTCTGGGGGTGCGGAAAATTTTTAAGGGTTGTATGTCTATGGGTACAAAATAATATTTTTCGGTTCGTAGAGGGTCGGGTCATATTTAAAAAAGATAATCCAACATTCAAAATAAAATTCACATAATCAACGCAAGCACGCCAAACATTATTACACTTAGAAAAATGAAAATACTATGCATGGTAATAAATCATTTAAAAATTAAAACTATATATATTTAATTTTAAAGAAGATATAAAAATAGTTTAAATTATAAATTATACACATATCAGCAAAACGAAAAAAAGTAAAAAAGGTAAAATAAAAGAGCAATAATATATCTATAGGGTTTGCATAGTAAAATTTAATGAATAATAATATAAAAAGTTAATTAATAATAATGATTTCTATACGGTTTACATAGTAAAATTTGATGAATGACAATATATAAAGTAGTTAATAATAACGATTCTCATGTTTTAAAATTGTTTAACTAGTAAAATTTATGAGTGATAACAGAAAAAATAAATTAATACTAAAATGATTTACTCATGTTTTAAAATTGTTTAAACCGAATATAATATGAAAAATTACCGTTTCATTTCTTAATGTAAATGTACTCAATGCAGTTTTAGTTTTCGATGAGTGGCACTGTGGCATTAATCTTTTTTGAGAAGTATGAGTGCGATAATTAAATTACATTGAAGGGTCATCTTCCTTCTTTCTCTTTTTACCCAACTTTCAACTTCTTTATTTTTTCATCTCTTCTTATGCTCTGCAACTTCTTAATCGGAAATTTTTTTTCTTTCTTCTACTCTTTTTTCTTTGTTCATGGGGTGCGGTGTTAATATTTTATGGGGTGCGGTATCAAAATTTCATAAGGAACACATCACACATGTACACTAACCGAAAAATATTCATGGGGTGCGCCCGCCCACCCACGGGACAACATAGGTCCGCCCCTAGTTTGGAATATACTGAACCGACCATGCATATAAGACCAAATCCAACGCTAACACGCAATGTGCTACATTGGAACACATTTGATACCCATTGTTCACTCTTTCAGCCATTGTTGCTTGCGGATATTGCTGAACAGCGTCCGGTATATAATTTTGACATATTGTTTTTCCTTCATCTTCTAATATCATATTATGCATGATTATACAAGCATACATAACGTCTCTTATTTTTTAATTTGGTCCATGCACGACAAAGATTTCTCAAATAATGCCAAAGTTGTTGAAGAACCCCAAAGCATCTCTCAATCTCTTTTCGTGCAGACTCTTGAACTTTCTTATAAATGTGCTTTTTTTTCATCAATCGGGTCACTAAACGTCTTCACAATAATCGAATACAACAAATATATTCCATCACTCAAATAGTATCAGTGTGGATAGTAGTTTCCGTTTGCCCAAAAAGATGCCTTTGTTGCTCTACTAGAAATGAAATTCTCTACCACAAGCGACTGCTCGAAAACGTTTCTGTCATTGCATGACCCCGCGACACCAAAGTAACCCAAAGGTCGTGTGAAGCAACCGCTTAAAGAATAAGCGATGGTCCTTTTTGGTCACCTCGTGTGACAATTATACCACGGCCAATGACGACAATCTAAACTCCCAATCATGTTCTTGTGAATGCCATTGTAAATTTGCTGTAGATCGTACCACGTCGACTTTCTTAGATAACTACACCATACAAATTTATTATTCATTTATAAAAACAAACAAATATATATATATATATATACACACACGCATTAAACTAACTAAAAAATATTATGAATAAATAAAACGTAAAATATAACTTTTAAAAATTGTAGTGTACCGTGATAAAAATACTCCAAGGTGTCGTTGTTTTCTCTCAGCCATCTTTAAATACTCGTCATTGATGTCGGTCGTGTTTCTGTAAGCAAGTACGTGTAGCGCTGAAGTACACTTTTGAATAACGATAAATCCAAGCATCCCTCTCGCATCCGGTTTTTGCTTAGAGTAATCAAACTTGTTTTCCAGGTTTCCGGTAATGTGTAGAAATAAACGTTTACTCATCCAAAAACGACGCCTAAAACTTTTGGGTCTGCGTATGTCGGCGCTTCGTCAAAGTAATCTTTCATCAAACGAGTGTTTGCCGCAAGTCGGTCTTGTTCCGTATATTCTCTTTACAAAATCGGGCGTGGAGGCCGACTAACATGTTTTCTATACCTCGCCACAAGCTGAAACGCACCTGTAACCGCCTCTTGCTCGACCTCCTCGTCGGTCGACTCACCCCCATCGGCTAAAAACTCTTTGTAATAATAATTTGCAACAAACGTGGAGGATGTGGGGGAATCCATTTTTATGTATTTGGTGTGGGTATGTGTTTGTTTTTATGTGAGGTGTGTGGGAGGTATGAGTTTATATATAGAGAGAGATATTATAAATTTTTTTTTAAATCGACTGTTAGACAACGGCTCTATCGGCAAAACCAAAATGGATCCAGTATTTTCTTAAACACGCCCAACGATTTTTTTGACCAATCACGCATGTAAGTCCAGAAATTATCAATTGGATATCACAAACACAATCGAAGTGAAAAAAACTAAGAAAGTGTAGAAACAAGATGAAGAAAGTCGATTAGATTGATGAATATTGCACACAAGATCTAAGTCTTGTCTGGTACAATTCGTATGAAGCACAAATCAATCAACAACCCGTTTCCTCTAGCTCCCTCTATTGTCTAATGTGTAACCATCTAAATGACCTAGGTTCACTCTATTTATAGTTACATAGGGTGACCTAATTACAAACTAGGCCAAGCCCAAACGCACACTCCTAAACAAATCAACCCAATACTATCTAACCCACTAGAAGAACTAAGTCCAATAACCTATAATTGTGTCTGATAAAGATAAGCGTAAACCTACTCAATTATATGGCCTTACAATATCCCCCTAGGTTTATGCTGTCTTTATCAAACTATTGTCTTTATCATGTCTCTGTGGGAAGATACTTCAACTTTCCATCTTCAAACTTGGGTCTTTTGTTCTTCTTGATCATGATCAGTTTTGCTTGAAATATTGTTGAAAGGAATGCGAGATGAGAATTCTCAGCATCTCTTTTCTTTTTCAATCTTTTCTCTTTCAAGCAGGTTCACAAGTACATCTTCTAAGGTACGTTCATTGTTAGACGATGACTCGTATCTAGTTCTTCTGACTCTGGTACACCTTGTTGTTGTGATGCTTCATGCTTTGTCAGCAGCCAACAGCATCTCATTCTTCATCAACCCTTGTTTCTTGATTAAAATCAAGTTCTGCACATGCTCAGAAATTCATAACCAAACATTTATATGCAACAGAGGAAAGTACCATGAACACTTAGTACATCAAATTTCCCTCAATGTTTGAAGATCAAACAAATCTTCAAGAACGGTTAATAATTTTTTTAATGAAACAAATAAACACTATATTTTTGGATTTTTTTTATTTTTATTTTTTTAAGTTTGAAATATAAACATATAAATCGAACACAACTAAACAAAGAAATTAATATACAATTACAATTGCAACGACACTCTATTTTTGGATTTTTGAATTTTCTATTTTCTATTTTTTTAATTTTGAAATATAAACATAAAAACGGAACACAACTAAACAAAGAAATTAATATACAATTACAATTGCAACGGGATCAAAATCATTCTCAGGCAGACCAATGAACATTTTTCGGTACGAACCTATTCAGACCGGTCTATGCGATTGCCGATATGTTTGTCCACTTAAACCCAACGCTCAACTTTCAATTTTCAACTTCGTGATATGCTTAAGGTAATATTATACTATGATACCCGTGTGTCCCATACCATGACATACCCCGTGATCAAGGTAAGCACAATGATTCATCGTAGCAGGTGAGTATACTGAGATCATCCTTTTATTTTACAACGTCAGACTATTGGTGACAGGTCAGTACTTTCGTACATCAGAGCGACCAATGTTTGTGTCCGACGAGGGTTAGGCAAATACCTTTTTGGTACGAATTTTGCTTTTATAAACTCATTGGAATTCCCTCAATTTGAGTTTATCTTCCTTTAAGGTTTTTGGCCTCTTTGGCTCTTTTAAGATATCCTGACTGTGCCTAAATCTGCATATAATCTGGATGCAACAGAAGTACAACCATGATATCCCCGGGTGACTCAACAATACAAAGACCCGGAACCTCAGATGTTGGCTATCTATCAACGCAAGATTTAAGACCATGAAATTATACGCCGATGGTATGTTACCCACATGATACATAGTTATTATGTTTATATCACTTGTTATCTTTTATCACTTGAGCGTTAAGCCTATCGACATATCATAATTAGATCCTAGTCTTTTCAGCTTTTGCACCTTACACGTGTTGGTCAAGCTCTTTAACACAAACATTTATTTCATTTCCCATATATGCACAAACTCTTTTTGTCCTTTTCTCAATGTTTTTCTCTCTCTATCCCCCACAAATTTGTGCATAAATCCTATGCGCAAATTTACCTTATGTAGATAATATATGTACAAAAAGAAAAACAAAAGAATATGAAAATATTTTTATTGTTTTTGCTTAACCGTTCCATCATCAGATTTAAGACTAATCAATATCAAGATTAGAACAAGAAAATTAAATTGTACCTTTTTTTCGATCTTATTTTACCTCTCTTATCTTCTCCAAAGGAAATTTATCAACTGTAAATAAATAAAACTTTTTGCAACAGTGAGATGTTACCCTTTATATCTCTGGAACAACCGCTATCAACATTATAAGGATTGTCAACAACTCCTCCTTGGTTGTCCCTGAAAAATAAGGAGATCAGTAAGACATTGGTACTCAAGCCATCGTGGTCCTGGGATTTCCTGAAGCATCAAAATAAGATACTTCTCGTAAGCACGTGTCCTCTTTTGTATCAGGAATTGGTGATGTTTCTGCTTTATGTTTTGCTTTCCAAATTTGTTTAGGCTTTTCTAATTTCTTAGGTGCCTTTTGCAAAAAAAAGTTTGCTTTTCAACCTTGTTATTTTCAATACTTATTAAGGTTTCAAAGCTTGTTTTCTTTTAGCTTTCGTAGATTCCAATCTCCATCAGATGGTTTAACCTTGGAATACTTATTCATCATTTCCTTAGGCTTTTCAACCTTCATTGGCTTAGAATATGATTTATCCCTTGGTGTAACCCTCTAATTTTGTGTATAATATGGCACATAGGGACGATGTGTGCAATTCTATGCAATGTGACTGGGTATGCCACAATTGTAGCATGTTTGCTTCTTTACATAAGGAGCATATCCCGATCCATTCGACCCAACTGATGATGAGTTTGATTTATAGGATATGTTGGATGATTTGTTTGCAGACTTTTTAAACTTTCTGCCCTGCTTCATATGTCACTATCTACAACAGTTAACACATTCACTGTTAGATTTTGCAATTTCATTTGACACTGTGGGTTTTGGAGACACATATTTATTTGACACATATGGACGAGCATGAATAGACAAATTTGATGTATTCAAATGAACATCGGCAGTTTCTTGGCAAACAATATCATCCCCCTCAACCCAATCCTCTACCTTTACTTCATCTGCACATGAAGTAGAAGCATCAGTATTGTTTACACATTTAAACTCAGAGCTTGAGTTACATTCCTTTTGTTGTAGCTCTGCTGAATCCTCTACTGTTGACTTAGCAGCTGCTCCAGAAGACACACAGCTGGATTCACTAGATTCAACTGATTCCAATTTCTCAAATTCAGTTGCTTCAGGTGATTCACATTTGGAGTTAAATAAAAAAAGTTACATCATTAAAAACCTCATTTATGTACTGGTTGAAACCAAATAAAAATATTTATATCTTTAATAACCCATGTATTCTTAATGTTATTTGTTTTTTTATAAAGTTTACATCTAAATGTCATCGTATTTGAGCCGAGAGTTGAACACGAAAATAAAAGTACAAAATCGGTATACATTTATCAATATTTTTGTTTACCCCTTAGAAATAATTTCAGAATAGGTTCTACCCTTAACTACTTTAGTTTAATAAAATAAATCATTTTGACATTATATTAATCGATGATTGATTGATTTCTTGTATTAATTTATATGTCACGTGTACATCTTTTGTTAATTTCAGGACATTTTATACTTCATTAAATTAATTTTTCTAAAATTTATTTAATTTATATTAATCAAAATGGATAATCGCAACTTAAAAATAAAAATAAAACACATACTAGTATATGATGTCAAAAATTGGTTTTGGTTTGGAAAAAAGTTTCCTTTATTATATAGCAGTATATATATGAAGTGGGCCGCTAAAATGAAAACCACCTCCAGTTGCGAAAACCGCGAGAACCACTCTCCACCAATCAGATAATGACAACCAAAAGGGTAATATAGTCATTTAATCAAAACCATCAAATCATCTATCTCTTCTCATTAAAGTCTTTTTTTAAATTCTTTTCAATTTCTCTATCTTCAATTTCTCTCTCTTCACATTTCTTTCTCCTCTTTTTGTTATTTTGTAAAAAAAAATTTGTAAAAAAGTTTTTGTAAAAAAAATGTTTAAAACCGTAAAAAAAGTTTTCGTAAAAAATGTAAAAAAGTTTAAAAACGTGTGTGTAAAAAAAAGTTTTTGTAAAAAAAAGTTAAAACCGTAAAAAAGTTTTCGTATAAATTTTTGTCTTTCGTACAAAAAGTTTTTATGAAAAATAAATTTTTGGTAAAAAAGTTTTCGTAAAAAAAAGATTAAAGCCGTAAAAAAACGTAAGAAAGTTTAAAAAACGTGTGTGTAAAAAAAAGTTTTTGTAAAAAAATGTTAAAACCGTAAAAAAAAATTCGTATAAATTTTTGTTCTTTACTAAAAAGTTTTTGTAAAAAAAATGTGTAAAAAAGTTTTTGTAAAAAAAAAAATTGTAAAAAAGTTTTTTTGTAAAAAAGTTTTTTGTAAAAAAAGTTTTTGTAAAAAAAGTTTAAAAAAGTGTGTGTAAAAAAACGGCGCGTAAATACGGGGCGAAAAAAAACGAGGCGTAAAAAACGATGTGTAAAAAAACAGCACATAAAAAACGGGGTGTAACAAACAACGCGTAAAAACGGGGCGTAAAAAACTGCTCGTAAAAACGTTTTTTTGTAAAAAAATCTGACAAAAATTGTTTTTTTTGTAAAAAATCAGATTTTAAAATGTTTTTTAATTAAAAATCTGATTTTAATAAAAAACAATTAATTTAATAAAACAAAAAAGTAATAAAAAATATATATATAATAAGACAAAACAACCAAATTTACTAAACTGCCCTTTTGACATTAAAATATTAAAAACATAATAAGACAAAAAGAATTTAATATTGTTTTTATAAACTTTTAATGTCATTCATTCATCTTCAAAGATCAATGGTTGGAAAATGATTCTCGTGGTTCTCTTAACTGGGGGTGATTTTCATTTTAGCAGCCCCCTATATATGAATATGAATACAGATATAAATAATAGTTCAAGTAAAAAATATTATATGTTTTTGATAAATAATTTGAAATCTGATGGATTTTAAAATATTATATTATCTCTTATATGAATTGTTTAATCTTATATTAAATTTAATTGTATAAGTATCTTTTAATTAAAATTAATTATTTTTAGTTAAGAAGGAGAGAGGAAGGAAAACTAAAAAATTAATGGCTCTAATGAATGACACGTGTCCCTCATTGGTTTATTTTATTATACAGTACTAGCGGTAAGATTCGTGTGCAAACACGGGTCGTTTCTTAGAAAACCATGCATAACACATATTGATAGAAAGTATAGATAGGTGTATAGATATTGTAATTTTTAGTTTAACGCTAGTAGTGATACCCATGTGTAATTTTTAGTTTAAGGCTAGGTACTGTTTTCCACCAAGAAATCAAGATTAGAATTAAAACTCATATAAGTTGCATGTGAATCGATGTAATTAAATTACGAATGATGGTAAGTAACTAAGAGAACATGATGAAAGGAAATAGCATTAGTATGCAACCACTGTTTGACCAAAGTCAAACCACGGTTTGCAAAAAAAGTCTGTTTGAACAAAGTCTGTTTAACCAAAGTCAAACCACTGTTTTTGCAAAACTATGATTCTTAGTGGTTCAAAAGTCTGTTTGACCAAAGTCAAACCACTGTTTGCAAAAAATGCAACCACTGTTTTCTCCACAAAACACTTTTTAACCCAACAGTGGTTTCAAATATTTGTTTTCATCCATCTGTTGACCAAAGTCAATAGATATATCAACCACTGTATCAACAGATGTATCAACAACAATGGTTTTAAATTGATGAGCATTAGTTATGAAAAAATAATACAAAATCATATTGAAAAAATAATACAAAATCATATTTGCTTTCATTGTTCTATATTCTATGATCGTAAATTTTGAAACATCTCTTGATACAAGATCCTTCATTTTTTGGGTACAGCGTTCCATAAAATTTTCATCTTCGTTTCTTAAAATACAAACTTCACCACATGATCCTACAAAAGAAATAAGATGAAACTGGTTATGAGAATCATTACTAAATAAGATAATTCTAATGGCTAAGAAATTGACGCACACTCACGCATTAATAAAATAATCTGTAGTAATTATGCCATGTTTGGTGAGATTTTTAGATGGAATAGTTAAATTAGTCTTATCTCCAGATCCATCCCTCATAAGAGTTTGCTCCAAATATAAAAGAAGACCTGAGTTTAAGTCTTGATTTTCATTTATGGCTGCTCAAACACAAGAATCTTGGTTTATTGTTTCATGTCATTAGGTGTAATCATGTGATAAAGGAAATTACAAAATTCAAAAGAAACTAATCATCAATGTATTGTATATAATGTTTGCATAAGGTAGCAGACCTTGAATCGTTACGTCACTTTTCCATTGCTCAAATGCACCATGAAAGGAGCTACTTTTCTTCCTCATCTTTAAATTGAATAGTAATCCCCTTTGAAAAAGTTTCTTGATTCAAACGTTAGAATATCATTAGTCACGGTACACTCATATATGCATAATGCGCATCATAATAACACAAATTAAAGGTTCAAATTGTTAACTCTTTTCTTATATCTATATGAATAGATATAAGTACCTTGCATAAACGCGATATAGTTCTAAACCAATCAATCGGAAAAAATATACAAAAATAGAAGCTACACAACATAGTCGCAACGGCTTACCTCTTTGACGGTTTCAGAACCTTCTGATACACAAAGTGGTTGTAATTCACCTAACCTGAAAAGTTGAAACCGCCAAAAACTCTGAAACCGTGAGCCTAGAAAACCCGAAGCTCACGCAGATCCTTGCATTTTGACGCCACTTCTTGAGCCTCGAGGCCCTTCATCACTGCTTGAGCTTGGCTGCCCATCAGATGAGACTTTTTTTTTTTTTTTTTTTGTGATCCACTGCGGATTTATTAGATTCAACACAACTTTTGTACACCCAACACAACTTCGGTGATCAACAAATCATGACTTTTTTAAAGTTCTACAAGAAAAAATAACATGCGAAACAATATAAAAAACTGCCGGGCAAGCTCAAAATTAGTATCAACCTAACAATCGAGACTTTAAAGCCATAAGTTCGGAGCATAAATTTGTGAGGGCATTTCAGCTTTTAAGTTTTCCAAGTGTCTTTCAAGTTATAGTTCGCATGAGTACCTACAAAAAAAAAAGAAGAATAAAAATAAGTACTAAAAATAAACATATCAAATGAATTGACGGGTCAAAAGTCGTCGCCCAATGGGTAATTTTAATGCATCAACACCTAGTCACTCACAGTTTCAAAAGAGAACTCGTTATAGTAGCAGAACTAATAAACGATAGAAAAGAGAAATAATCAACGATTAAAGAATTCATTAGAAGCAACACTCCTGAATCAGATTACATATTGACCCGCATCAGTAAACACATGAACCATTCACAAATTGAGCATCTCACCCTGCTACATGATGATGCTCTGCGTGTAATCGTGATCGACTCACAAGTGGTATCGTCTTCTGCAATATGTAATCTAATATCAAAACATAAGCAGCCTCAGTCGGAACTCAAAACTAATGCTGAAACAATAAGCAAACCTTCACTTCTTATTTCTTTTTCACATAGCAACAAAACCTATTATAATTCTTCTAAACAACAAACACTATCCTCTTCCTTTTTTTTTAACAAAAACTTGCAATTTAAATCTGATTCACAACAACATTCAGCAAACACAAACACTTTAAATTGTCTGAACTGTCTGAAATCACATCGAAACTTAATCCGAATCACAACGAAACTTGTCGAAATGTACAGACTTCAATCCAAAACAAACTGAATAACGATCAAATCAGTTCGAAACTATGAAACAACAATCGGATCAGATCTTATTAATTTACGACAACATTCAGTATCCGATCTCATGAAATCTCAACATCGATTCAAAGATGTTTTTTTCTCGTTTTCTTACAGATTTTCAATTTTACACAAAGTATGAATTGATAATATGCAGACTGTTATGCGTGAATATTATGAATAAAAACACTAAAATTTGGTTCAATTTTATCCTTCAAAACAGTTATTTAAGCAATGAAAACAGTCCAAAATATTTGCAACTTTGATCGAATCAAATCGAAAGTTGATCGAAATCAATCAAAAACTGATTCGATTTCACCGAAACTCAACCGAAACAATTTGAAAGTCGATCAAATCAGTCCTAAATTAATCCAGTTCTGTTCGAAACTTAATCCAATCAATCCGAAATTCGTTGAATCAATCAGATCTGATCAACTACAATCTCTTACACATAAACTGATCTCATTTTTTGTTTTTACTGTTTGAACGGAAACAACAATCTCAATTCTGATACAAATCTAATCTGATACTGATTTGCTTTTTTTTTTAAATAATTTCAACAAACAGCAAGCCAGATCTGAAATCTTGCACATCAAAACAGTTTCAAATCGATTTAAAACTGAATCGCAATCAGCCGTAAGACATCAAAACAGAATGAAATGAAACAAAAACAAATTGAAACTCGTTTAAAATCAATCGAAATCACATAAAATTGCACCGAAACTCGTCCGAGTCGATCACGATTACACGCAGAGCATCGTAGCTCTGATACCACTTGTGAGTTCAAGATCGGATCGTAAACTATCTCTAGCAGAAGACGATACAACATTAATGAGGAAATGGTTCATGTGTTTACTGATGCTCTGCTACATGATGATGCTCTGCATCAGTAAACACATGAACCATTCATAAATTCAGTAATCTGATACTTGTAGCAGAAGACGATACAACATTAATGAGGAAATTAGGGTTATAGGTAGCATTACTTACATGATGATGCAGCTGCAATTGAGTGTTGAATCCGATACATGTGCTGCTGGAAGACATGGAGACATACGATGAGTGGAGACATACGATGAGTGGAAAATTAGGGCATCAAAATGAGTGAATAACACGATTCATTGACTCAATAGTAAGATCTTACCATTCCGAAGCCGATCGATTGACAAAAAGAAGACGGTACAGCTAGGACCTGTTCTTGAAAGTATCGTTGCAAGGTCTGTTAGACAAATCGAGACTACAAAAGAACATATTCGGTTGGTTGGATTATCTATAAAAGAAGTGGATGGAGTGTGCAAAACTTTTGTTTTACCTGTATCGGAGCATATCAGCATCATCAAATGGAGTGTGCAAAACTTTTGAGAAGCTTAGAGAGAGGTCTGGATTTGAAACTTTTGAAAATGAGTTTTAGAGAGAGAGAGTTGAGCTTTTTATACGTCAGTTGTTTAAATTTTGAATCTGGAGCCATGTTTAAATTTTGAATCTGGAGCCATGATTTTGAATTTGGACAGACGTTTAAGGCAGAGGTTTGAATTTTATATAGATTTTGAATTTAAGGCAGAGGTTTGCCCTTTCATATATGTGGGCAGACCTTTGAAAAGCTGAATGTGGGCCAACTTTGAAATTTGAAGTCTTTTAATATTAAGGTTTATGATGTAAAAATAACATAAGAAAAGCCTTGTTGGACAGCCTCTCTAGCTGACACATCAGCTTTTCTTATGTCATTGGGATTTCTCCTTTTATAGAAAGTATAGATAGACATAGATATAGATATATAGGAAATACAATTAAAAAGTTATATGAATAGTGGGTTCGTTTAGGTTCAAGAGTCGGCCTGAGCCCGATAAGCCAAACTCAGGCTTAGCTCTTTTACTAAATCAGCTTGTTTATAGTCTCGGGCTCATGCTCAAAGCTAGTTTCGAGCTGGCTCGAGCCCGATAAGCGAAGCTCAAGCTCATTTACTAAATGAACTTCTTTTTAGCCTGGGTTTCAAGCTTTTCTTCAAGCCAAGCTTGAGTAACCTGTGAGTAGCTTGGCTCGTTTGCATTACTATTTTTTTTATCATTTTATCTTAACATTTTTTTGAAGGTTTAAGGGCTGTTTGGCAACTTCTGAATGCGTAAGTGCTAAACCAGTAATAGGTCTTAACCATTAAGTGTTGAACCAGTAAAATGTATGAATCATTAAGAGTCAGTATAATGCTTAACCATTCAAAGAAAAATGTCTGACCAATTCAGATAAGAGGTCTTAACCATCCAGACTCAGTATAATGCTTAACCATTCGAATGCAAATGTCTGAATCATCTAGACATCTGCTCGCGAAACAAAAACTCTGAACCATTAAGTGCTGAACCAGTAAAAAGTCTTAATCATTAAAAGCCTATTAAGAGCTAAAACAAATAGCTCCTAAATCTTATTTACTTAATTAAAAATAGTTATTAAGTTTCTTTTTAAGTTAGTTTAAAAAAATTATCAGTTCCTCTTTTTGTTTATTTTCTTTTTCTAAATTTACCTAATTAGTAAATATAAGTTCATACAAAAAATAATTTGCCAAATTTTCATAAGTTTTGATGGGATCAGTATTATAATATATTTTTATATTTATTATTGAATTTCTAAATTTTTATAGTTTCCAAATTTCGTATTTGGACCATTGAAATGTTGGGATTTCATACTTTTTTTGAGTAAATTACATTTTTCGTCCTTTATGTTTGTATCAGATTGCAATGGATGCCCTTTAAATTTAATAATTACAGTCACAATCCTTTATTTGTAAAACTCATTACACCCTAAGTCCTTTGACCATAACTCAGTTAATTTTTCTAGTTAAATCAAGTCACATGGATCTCACATGAGGGCAAATTAGTCTTTTCACCCAAAAGCACCCCTGCCACCACTACCCACCACTGTCTTTCTCTTCCCACACCTCTCTTCTACCCGGAAGTCCAGAACCCACCCTCACCACATCAGAATCTTCGCATTTATCAGAAGCCATTAACAATTCAAATCAAATAAATATAATAAACTGGCTTGTAGCACTAAACATTTTATTTTTAAACATTCTTCATACAAATTGAGTTAATAATATATTTCATTTTCTAGAAAGATGTTGCTCGAATCTACTTGGATAATGGTGCTTTATCATTATATAGCAAATATATTTCATTACTATTACTATCTCAATATAAATGTTAACAGAAACATTCATCTGAAACAAAATCTGAAAGTTGAAGCTTACAATGGGTTGAGAAAATTCGTAATTTAGATGTATACATTACTAATAAATTGAAATCCCCATTTCTGATGCATACATCAGTGTCTTCGTTTCTGCAATTCCTATTTTACGCGAGAAGAACCCAATCAAATTAAACCCCAGCTATCAAACTTCTGATGCGAATTTCCGGCCAACACTAACTCGGAACCTGCAACTCTACACAAACAACAAACAAGTCTCTGGTCAAAACTCGATTTCAGATCTGTTTGGGGTTAGGGTTCAAATATGGTGAGGGTGAGTTGTGGTGGCGGCGGGTAGAGGTGGTAGGTTGCGGGTGTGTTTGTGTGGTGAGGTGGTGTGGTGGCAGGCGGTGCTTATGGTGGTGAATGGTGATAGAATGTTGAGAGAGAGAGAAAGAGAACTGATGGTGAGGGTAAGTGAAAATGTGGGAAAGATTGAGAAGGTCTTATATTATTTTATTTTTATATTAAAAAGGTGAAAGGACTAATTTGCCCTCATATGGAATCCAGGTGACTTGATTTAACTATAAATATTAACTAGGTTATGGTCAAAGGACGTAGCGTGTAATGGGTTTTATAAATAAAGGACTGTGATTGTAATTATTGAAGTTAAAGGGTATCTATTGCAATCCGATACAAACATAAAGGACGAAAAATGTAATTTACCCTACTTTTTTTCTTTTCATTTCTCTTACACTTTGGTCTCTCACGTCACTTGATATTTCGTAGATGCTTTTTTTTGTTTTTTTCGTAACAATTATTATTATTATTATTATTATTATTATTATTATTATTATTTATGTATAAATTATAAGAAGATGAATAGTACTTTTCTTTTATCCTTTAGTTTATTTCATCATGTAAATTTTTTAATTTTCAACCCAAGTAGTTTAAATATTGTATTATTTTTCGTTTACTTTAACCAAATTACCTTTTTACCCCCAAATAGTTATTTTAACGAACACGTTATATCTTTTTAGACATATTTTTTAACTTTTTTTTTTCTTTGCTATAACGAGTGTGGCCAAGGTTTTTTTGTAGTTAGTTTTTTTAACGAACGTGCCGATACTCTTTTGAACATATGTTTTAATTTTTCTTTTTCTTTGATATAACGATTGCATCGAAACCGGTCGAGTTTCTATCGTTTTCTTTTTCGTTTTCGTTTTCGTTTACCTTTGTTATTTACCATATTGTTTTACCTTTTCTTAGTATTTTGGTGTTCGGAGCCGAGTTACGACGCAAATAACATAACCCATTTAGATATCATTTTATTTAATTTTACAAATTTATTTATCGGTTGTAATGGTATGCTATACCTTCTGAATTCCAACCGCGTCCATGCGCGGGTAACTACAACCCTATTTATTATTATCCACAAATAATTCAATAGTTAGAGCATTCACATCTTTTGTATAAAATTCTGTGAGAATGGTGTTTATATTATAAAATTGGTTTGTAAGTGGTTGTGAGTGGAGGAGAAAGAAAATGTTACTGTTTATCTGTATTTTGTATGTTGGGGGAGGGGGGGGGGGGGGGGCATTGTTCATTCTCTATAACTTTTTAATATATTTTAAGAGTTGTTGTGAGTGGATGAGAGAGAAAATGTAATGATAAATTATTTTAAATTGAAATGAATGAGAAAATATAGTTGTTTTTAGTGTAATTATATGGTAGATTTGATGGAAGAAATGTGAATGCTCTTAATATTAGACTATCTCTAATACTATGTGCGTCCTTAAGCGCCTTTAACTGCCACGTCATATGCCACATAATATCCTTACAAATCCTTAAAAACCTCAATTTCATCTCCAACCCACCCTTACACTCCTTAATTTCCACCTCATCACCTAACCATTACACACAATATTTGAATAAAAAATTTCTTTTTCTACTTTGGGTCCACATGTTAGGATCTGAGTTTACTTGTTTGTGTTAGTTTTATAGATGAAATATGAAAGATGATAAACAAATGAACAATTGCAGCGGAAATGAAGAAAATGTTTATAACACAAACAAGAGAAGAAATGCTTTCATCATGAATACAATACTTTTAATCGAAAGATTGTATTACACAATGCTTCACGTATGCATGAATTACAACTCCCCCTCAGCCTGAGATCATAGTGATTGTTTGTACAAAATGCAAGTGATGAAGTGATCTAATATAACAGTACAGGCACTCTCTATTTATAGTACTATCCTAACCACTGTGGCATCTTTACGGACATCACCAAGACAGTGATATCTAACAACATTAACAACCTCTAAACACTACTAGTACAAAACACTGTTACATTATTAAACACTGATTACTGGATTCTGTTGGTGCTATCCTCTGATGGACTCAACCTCCGTTGAAGCTTTAGCAGTGCTTTAATCAAGGGTGATCAGACCTTTGACTTCCAGGAGACCTTTGACTTCTTCAGTGGTTTAGTCTTCAACAGTCTTTATAATCTAGCAGTGCTTAGTGTTGAACAGACTTTTGAAGCAGCAATTGTTAGACATCTTGTCATTGAAGGGAGTAGAATCCAAAGCACTGTTATTATGGATCAGTTGCAGAATAGTTTTGGCTTTGTATCATCTGTTCTCAAGAGAGGTTTCACATGAGCCAACAATCTCCCCCTAGAACAGATGATACCAAAACCCTTCATTTATTTCTGATCCTTATCTCCTCATCAGCATTTCCCTGATCTGCCCTTTGAATTGAAGTTCAAAATCCAGGGAATCCATATCATCTTCATCCTTTTCCAGTTGAAGGTTCAAAAGATCTTGAAGGTCATCTACATTCAGACCATATGCATCCTTCCTTGATATTCTTTCAACTTTACCATCTGATCTGAGCAAAGTCAATACGTGGGTGTCTGAGGATGACTTCCACTTTAGTATTTTTGGATCAAATGGTTTTCTTGGGATGAGAGTTATTTGTGATGAGTTTGGAGAATGAGGTCTACTTGCCAACTGTTTGATTGTTTCATGTAATTGGGCAGTGAGTTGATCAGCAACATCATCCATGTGAAATTCAATCTGGCATTTAATGGCCTCTTTTCTAATTTCTTCATACCTCTGCACATCTTCCTCAACAGTCTGTTTTTGCCTTTTTAATTGATTCAAGGCATTTGTGGGTAAAACATTTGTTAAGGCAAGCTTTTTGGAGGCATGGGTCTGTTTAGGCCTGCCAACAGTGGTTTGAGGATAAACATGCTTTTGAGGAACATATGGGTCTTTCTTTCTAAGCTCTTCCAGTTTTCTATAGGTCTCTTCAACATTTTTTTTTGACCATCTGGCTATTGATCTAGCATACCCATAATCAACAGCAACAAGCTCTGCTCTCATTCTCTTGAACCTTAATGCATCTTCTTGATCAACTTGCTTGGATTTCTTCCAATTTGGTGCAGTTTTCTTGATCAGAGGATCATTGTTCATCTTTGTAATTTTGTCAATTTCTTCTCTGAGAGCATCTACTGACCAGTCCTTGAATTGGGCCTTGGTTGCTTTGTAGGGCTTGTGCTTCATAATGTGGTCTAAGTAATCAACCCTTAGTTCCTCTTGAAGCTCAGTATCCAGTGGCTTCTCAGACATGGATTTACTAAGGTCTTTAGCAAAGTCTTCAAGCTTTCTGACTTTGTTAAGCCCATGTGATAACAGACCTTGGTATCTCTTGTCACCTAACCCTTTGCTTTCTTCTTTGGCTATAACCTCTGCTTGTTTTGCTTTCAACTTTAAATATTCATCCAGATTCTGAGGTGTTCTAAATCCATAGAGAGATGGGAAGGTTCTTTTATATGGATCCTCTATCTTATAAAAAGATTCCATTTCACTTTGAACTGCAAGCAGTTCTAGAGAATATTAAGTAGCCAGTGGGATGACAGATTGCATGTGACCAGTGGGTGGATGGTTAATTGGATTTGTAAGTGGAGATGATGAGGGTGGAGTGGTTTGAACTAGAGCAGATGATAAGGGGATTGGTGATGGAATCTCTTCATCATCATCAAGCACAACAAATTTCCTTTTGCGTGCATAAGCAAATTTGGGAGGTGGAGGAGTTTTTGATGGAGAAGGTGGTTTAGGTGAAGAAGGTGGTTGTGAAAGGAATCTTTGGGGTGTTGGTGGTAGTTGTGTTGATGGTGGTGTGTTGAAATGAATGGAAGTAGTGGATTGGCTAACAACTGTTGAAACCACTGGCGTCTCAACAACTGTTGGCTTAACATCTGTTGATGCTTTTGTTGCATCAACATCTATTGGTTTAGTGGGTGAGGATGGTGGTTCGGAAGCTGTTTTTTGCTTCTTTTGTGGTGGTTTTTGAGGTGAAGGTTTGGTTTTTGGTGTGGCAGAGGATGCAGGCCTTTTAGGAGCAGCAGATGTTTTGGGAAATGTGGCTATTGGTGGTCTGTTATTTCTAAAAGACTTTCTTCTTTGAGAAGTACCAATGTTTTCTCTTTTCATCTTTTCCTCCTGTTCTCTCTTCCAGTTGTAGGCTTTGCTCTCAACATCCAACTTTCTCGTTGAGTCTTTCTCCCCTTTTTGGCATCATCTTCATCATCTTTTTCAAAGGTTGGTGCAGGGGAGGAGCCAGTAATCTTTTGCAGGGATTCTTTGATACCCCTAATGTCTGCCTGAGTATCTTTGTACCTAGCCTCAACCATGATTCTTATCAACTCCATGTGCTTGTTGTGGTTGAGTTCAGCTAATTCCCTTTGTGCAACAAGTATTGGTTGCACTGAATTCCAAATTTCTTGGGAGATTTTCTGAGTACTAGGCTGACATTTAGAAGCCTCCAACAGCTGTTTCATCATATCTTTCATTTCTCCAACAGCGTTTTCAATGGTGGACATTCTATCTGTCAATTCTCTATATATCTTAATTCATCATCTAACTTAATAGGATCATCTAAATCCCCACCAGAGGTGGTTGTATTTGTTTTGGTGATACAAGTAGACTCCAAATCATCAGAAACAAATACCCCTTTTTCTTAGTTCTAGGGACTTCCCACTAGAACAGTGGTTACCGTAGTAGCCGCAATAGTGGTTGCCTTCAAGGGAGTCTTAGAGATGAAACTACTATCCAAATGTAAATCCGTGGATTCAACATTTGTAGTAGTTGCTCCACTTGAACTACCTACAAAAGTTTCGTAAAACTCAAGAGGTGTAACCTCCTCAACTGTTTGTGGGATAGCAGATTGAATAGGTTCAGGCATAGTCATTTCTAGTGTTGTACTCTTAGTAATGTGTTGGTGAGAGGGACTGCTTTGAGTCTAAATGTCAATTGCCTCAAACAGTGGTACAAGGGTTGGTGGAATAGGAGATGAAGGGAGTGGTGTTGAAAGAGACATTGCCCCGGGAGAAGGGCTTTTAAGCATACTTTTAAATGAAGGTATTGCATCATATTGTGGTGTCCCTATGTTTACAACAAGTTCCTTTTGTGAAGAAACATGAGGAGTTAGGTCTATAGGTGGAGATCTTTCCACATGCTGTGAGGAAGTAGCAGCAGTGGTTTCAAGTGACATTTGTGTTGTCACTGGGTTAACCTTTGGGATCTCATCTTCCAGAGGACCCGTTTTATTGGGTTTGGTGGGCTTTTTGGACTTTGTTTTGGTCTTTTTGGGTTTTGCTGGTGGGGGTTTCACAACAGTGGTTGTAGTGCTGTGATCACTAGGAGCAGTGGGCTCAGCAACAGAGGTTTGAGGAGGAGATGTAGACTCATCTAAAATTTGCTCATTCCCCTTTGCTTGTGTTTTGGAAACGCTTGACTCTTTGGCCATAAGGCGAGTAAAAGTTTCAGATGTTAGACTATTCATTTTAAAAGCTGCACCTTGCTGAAAAGCTTTTTCAGAAACATTTTTCCCATTTTGAATGTTTTTCACATTTGAAACCAAGTCAGAAAACAGTGCTTGGGAGTAGTTATAATCAGATTTTGTTAAAATTGCATACCCAAGTACTGAATGTTCAAAGGTATTTCATTGAAAGCAATAGTTTTTTGAGAAAGACAAGTTAAGAGGGTATGGAACAAGAATTTCATTGGTGGTGGAAAATTTGGCTTAAACATAGTTGCCTTATTTAACTGTCCATCATATCCCCTCTTAATTAACTCTGTTTGAAACTTAATTTTTGGGAAAGATGTCTTACCTGCCAAGTCATTTAACCCAAATGTTGTTGATATGGTAGTTGGGGTTATTGCAACCAGTTCACCTCCGACCTTGGAAGTTATACCAAAGACCACTTTCTTTTGTTCTTCAAGTTTGGTATTTGCCCAAAAATCTCGGAGAGTATCTTGGTAAATGAGTGCATCGGCAGTAAGAATTGTTTTGTATTTGGAAGATTCAACGATGTCAATTATTGAGTGGAAGGCGGTGTTTTTGTCGATTTTCTCGAAAATGGGGAGGTAGTTATGAGGTTTTTAATTGTCAGAGCCATGATCGAAGTTGAAAATTGCGAAAGGTTGAAGAAGAAGTGAAGAAGAAGATGGTAACTGCTTTAGAGAATTTTTGAATTCGATACGGCAAGTAAAAGCTCTGTTTGGGGATTTAAGCAGGGTTTTATAAGGCGAAAAAGTGAATGCTGATGTGGCAGCGGTTTCAAAGATCTGACGGCTAACATCTGTCCACGTGGTAACCTCTGCTGAAAAAGTGGATGACAGTTGGTTGGAAACCACTATTGGATAATAACAGTGAATGTACAGTGGCTGATTTTAGTCTATCAGTGGATAGACATCAGTGGTTGAGACCATCAGCTGTTTGATCAGTAGTGGTCCATAAGCAGTGGATAAAGGGAAACAGAGGATACCTTTCAGCAGTTGATGAATTTTTAGCCAATAAGAGGTTTAAAACATTAGTAGTTATGAACAGACTTTTAAGGATTCATGAAAATTTTTCATTTTAAACTATTTTTAAGGATGGATTTTTGATTTTCTGAAAACATTTTAATACTTTTTATTCATGGAGAACAAGTTTTTGCCTTCTAATCCATGTTAAGCATGTCAATTCTTGAGATCAAGCTTTCAAAGGTAGATGTGTCTAATGCTTTTGTTAGCACATCTGCCAGTTGATCCTGAGTTGGAACATGATGCAGAGAAATCAATCATTTTTCATAGCAATCTCTCACAAAGTGATGTCTGATGTCAATGCGCTTGGTGGTTGAAATGGGTACTGATTTTTGATGATATTTTCAGCTGCTTGACTATCCAACATGAGAGGAATCTTTAGAGCAGTTATACCAAAATCCAATAACTGGTTTTGAAGCAACAACAGTTGGGCTGTACAGCTTGCAGCAGCAATGTATTCTGCTTCAGCAGTGGATGTGGAAACAGCTGCTTGCTTTTTGCTTTGCCAAGATACTAAGCAATTGCCTAGAATTGACACCCTCCTGATGTAGACTTCCTTGTTGTGTTGCATCTAGCAAAATCACTATCTGAGAAACCTGAAAGCTTGATATTCCCATTAGCAGGATACCAGATACCAAGTATGGGAGCACCTTTTATGTATCTGAATATTCTTTTCATAGTATGAGATTAGACTTCCTAGGTGCTGACTAGGATTTGGCACAGACATATGTTGCAAGCATGATGCCTGGCCTTGATGCAGTTAGGTACAATAAAGACCCAATCATGCTTCTATATCAAGTTTGACCAACCAAGTCATCTTTTCCATCAGCAGTGACAAGCTTTGTGGTTGCCATGGGTGTACTACATGGTTTACAATCATTCATATCAAATTTGTTTAAAAGTTCTTTTACATATTTGCTTTGATGAATGAATGTTCCATTTTGCAATTGCTTAACTTGGAAACCAAGAAAGCATTGGAGTTCACCCATGGCACTCATTTCAAACTTTGCTGTCACGAGTTTTCTGAACTCTTCACACATGGAGGTACATGTGGATCCAAAGATGATGTCATCAACATAAATTTGGACAATCATCAGATCCCTCCCTTTCTATTTCAAAAACAAAGTTTTATCAATTTTACCCCTTGTAAACCCAATTGAAATAAGAAAGGTGGAGAGAGTTTCATACCAGGCTCTTGGTGCTTGTTTCAAGCCATACAAAGCTTTGTTGAGCTTGTAGACATGATCAGGATAGATGGCATCTTCAAAACCAGGAGGTTGACAAACACACACCTCCTCTTGAATCTTCCTATACAAGAATGCACATTTTATATCCAGTTGATACACCTTGATGTTGTGGTTGACAACAAATGCTAAGAACAGTTTGATGGCTTCAAGCCTTGCCACAGGAGAAAAGGTCTCATCATAATCTATGCCCTCTTCTTGTCTAAGACCTTGAACCACTAACCTGGCTTTATTCTTGACAACAATGCCCCTTTCATCAGTTTTGTTTTTGAAGACCCACTTTGTGCCAATTGGACATACATCCTTAGGCAGTGGTACAAGTTACCATACTTGTTTTCTTTTAAACTGTTGGAGCTCCTCTTGCATGGCTTCTACCCAACTATTGTCTTTCAGTGCCTCTTGGTACTTGACTGGTTGGATGAGAGATAGAAAGCCAGCAAAAAGACAGATGTTTTAGGATTGACTCCTTGTGAGAACCCCTTCCCGATCCGAGGAACGAAGGCCTTTAGCTCACCCTATTAGATTAATGAAATGAATCCGTAACCAAGATTGAAGCGAGTGAAAAAAATAGGCCATACTCAACCCTATATCCTCCCAACGAACCAATACCTTTAGAACGCGATCCGTGGGAGGATACTGATAGAACCTCTTCACTGATGTTGCCAATGATTTGGTCTAGTGGATGAGATTTAAGGAAGATTAGATCCCCCCTTATATGGAATAATGGCATTGAATGGTGAAGGTTGCAGATGTGAATCATCTGAGCTAACATATGTTGACAATTTTGAAGAGCCAACATCTGTTGGTGATGGAGGTGGAGGAATGAGAGGAATGGGTGTGGCACAATGTGGTTTTTATCCACAGATGATGGATTTTTATCAAAAGAGGTTGGACCTGATGAAGTGGCTGAGGTTTGATCAACAACTGTTGATTTAGCAGTGGCAGAGTTTTGACAGTTGTTTTGAACATCTGCTTCTCTAGTGGTGGTAGTGACTTTGTATCGTGGAATCACAATATCACATCCATTATCTTGTGAGAAAGATTGTGGTGTACCTGCAGGGTTAGTATTGACAGACACATCTTCAAATGTAAATTTATCAAGGTCAAACAGTTCAGCAGGGTTTGCTGGGATTTTTAATGATGAAAGTTCATTGAACTTTACATTCAAAGTATCTTCCACACACCTAGTCCTTGTGTTAAACACTTTGTAGGCCTTGGCAGTGGTTGAGTATCCCAGATGATAACCACAATCCACTTTGGCTGCAAAATTTTGAAATTGAATCTTTTAAGTTTAAGATAAAACATGGGCAGCCAAAGATTTTGAAATAGGAGATCACTGGTTTGATCTTGAATAGAGTTTCATAGGCAGTCTTTTGATGTGTGTGGTTGATTAAAACTCTGTTCTGCACATAACAAGCAGTGTTTACAGCCTCCGCCCAAAAAGTTATGGGTAAACCTGAGTCTACAAGCATTGTTCTGGCTGCTTCAATCAAGGTTCTATTTTTCCTTTCAGCCACCCCATTCTGCTCTGGTGTTCTTGGGATGATGTACTGCCCTACAATCCCTTTTGCCACACATAACTCATCCAACTCCTTGTTTCTAAACTTTGTTCCATTATCACTTCTAATGACTTTTACTGGCAAGTCAAACTGCTTTTCAACCTGTTTTACAAAGTCTTGCAATATACCTGCAGTCTCATCCTTAGATTGTAAAAAGTAAGTCCATGTAAACCTAGAAAAATCATCAACAATGACCAAACAATATCTTTTCTTTTTCAAATTCATGATTTTTACTAGGCCAAACAAATCCATGTGCAACATTTTTAAACACTTGGTTGTTTTGGACTCTTCAATGGACTTGTATGAGCTTTTATGTTGTTTACCTTTTTGTCACACCCCAACCGATGACGGAAACATCGGGGCATGGCACTGAGCGAAATAGATTGTCAAGAGAAATTCCATAACGACTATATTACCGAATAGTTAACATTATGTCCCATACCATAACCCATTTAGTAATCTAATTATTACAGACAATAGATATTCTCAAAACAAACATGTTCCGACAACTTAGATTCAAATAAAATATAATTTGTCTTTGTTTCTAGACTCTCCTAAGCTTGGTTCCCTCAAATAGCAAGCAAAGTACAGCATCCTAGACACCTGTCACATGCGTTAAAATATAGGTCAATACACATAGTGTAAAGGTGAGCATACAAGTTTGATAATAGCATATAGAGTTCGAAATCGTTTACGCATAACCAGCATGCACAACGTATAATGTGAAGCATGTAAGTTATCGACAAAGATCCTATCAATACCAATGACTGCGAGTAGCGAGTGCGCATCACATGTTCACCACTGTGAACACGTGAAGTATTGTCCTTAACAACCCCTGAGTAAACAGGTGCTGAGTCCAAACTATAGTACTATCATTGCTAAGGCAGGTAGACAACAATCAATGTGTTAACATAACAAACAGGCATTCATCGAGTCACGTATAACATGCATTAGAGGTCAGCGTATAAATAGTGTTTGCGTTGTGTGTTCGATGTGATTTAGAATAAGTAACGTATGTAACACCCAAAAGTGTGTAAAGCAAAAAAGAGATCGAGTATACTCACAGATTGTGTTTAAGAAGTAAACACTCTCTTGGATTGAAGGGAGCGCTTGAGAGATTAGCCTGAACAGTTAACGGTAGCATAAACGATGAGCGGTGCGTAAAATGATGCAAGTGTACCAAGTATCGGATGGTAATCCGATCGGATGGCAATCCGATCGGATGGCCAGTCGATCGGATGTCAATCCGTTCGGATGGTCACCCGATTGGATGGCCATTCGATTGGATTGACACCTTGTTTGGCATGGATGTGTTTATGTATGATGGTTTTTCCTTTGAAGTTTTCATTGTAGCATTTTGAAAATAGAGAAGTATCTCTGCCCTTCAGGTCGGTCGATCGAACGGCGGTTCGATCGGGCGGTGATCCGATTGGCGAGTCTTCTTAGTTGAGAATAAATTCACAGCAGGACGGTCACTCGATCGGATGGCTATCCGATCGGGTGGCAATCCGTTAGTTACTGATGATCTTTGAAAATTGGTCAGGTACCAAAGTCCCAGATGTCACTTGATCGGGTGGTCGTTCGATCGGATGGCAATCCGTTCGACGTTCAGAACCTTGGAATTTTGAATAAAAAGTTTAAGTGTGGAACCAAGTGCAACTCGATCAGATGGCCGGTCGATCAGATGGCAATCCAATCGGACGTCAATCCGTCCCAACGATCTAATCGTCTTGACACTTGATTCTGTTTGAAGTTTTGTAGCTTGAACGAGACGTTTTGATATCTTGCTTAAACAACAGAAACCCCATCTCGACCCAAGTGACCCGATCGAACAGGAACCACCCTAGTCCAGCCGGTTCACGGTTCGAGACGGTTGTTCATGTTCAAACCCGAAATCAATTATCTCTCGGATAGAATTCAGATCTTGAACTAACCCATTACTAAGAAAGAGTAGAAGATCAGAACGAGCTCCGATTCTATCGGGTTTGAGTGCATTGAGTGTAAAAGAGTTGAAAGAACGTTGGAAAACCTTCTTTCAATCCTTTCAACCATGAATTTGTGTAGATCTATGCAAAAACATTGATTAATCTTATGGAAATCCTTCAGATCTAAGTTGTTCTTGGTGGAATGAAGCCAAACTTTGAAGTTCATAAGAACTCCATGATGACATCACCCTAGAACACCTCAAATCCGGTGATTTCATGGTTAAAAGTTAAGATTCAAAGGTGAAAATGATGAAAAAATATGTGTAGATCATAGAAGTACAATATTTAGGTAGGAAACTTACAAGAATCGAGAGAAATCAAGAGAAATGAGAGCTTGAGGTCGGCTGGTCGAATAAGGGAGCTGTCACATCACAAATGATGTGACAGGTGAGTATTTATAGGGTTTCCCAAAAAGGAAAGTGGGGAAGTGTCTGGTCGATCGGGTGGCAATCCGATCGGGCTGCCACCCGATCGGATTGCCACCCGATCGGATGGCCACTCGATCGGTTGGCCACTCGATCCTAGTGTCCGGCGCGACGAGTTTTGTTGTTTCGATTCGCGAGTTGAGCGTTGCGATGCGATTCGAGTGAGCGATGCGATAGATTGCGATTAACACCTCAACATAAACATAACATGCACAAGTAACACATAAATAGCACACACACGTAAAATAATATCCAGAACACATAATTCGAGTTGTGAATGCGATAGCGATAAGCGATAAATTGATTAAACATGCGATTAGATAGCGATTAAACCTCGATTATTAATAGATACTCCACATAATACAACTAAAGCAATTAATTAAATAGATTCGATTACAAGTCAAAGAAGCAAGGAGTGACAGATTGCAATTAGCAATCTTTTCTTCCTTTGATTTCAATCTTGACTTTGACTTTCGAAACACGGGGTGTTACAGCCTCCCCTACTTAAGGGAATTTCGTTCCGAAATTAGGCTTTAGCCATAACAAACAACTGCGGGTACTTTACCTTCATGTCGCTTTCGAGTTCCCAGGTGAACTCGGCGCCTCGTTTGCCTTCCCAGCAAACCTTCACAATGGGAATGCGTGAGCGTCTGAGTACCTTGGTTTGTCGTCCCATGATCTCGATAGGCTTTTCCACGAAGTGTAATGTTTCGTCCACTTGCAAGTCCTCAAGAGGGACATGTAATTCCTGGTTGGCTAAGCACTTTCTGAGGTTCGAAATGTGGAAAGTCAGGTGGACGTTACTCAGTTCCTCTGGTAGTTCGAGTCTGTAGGCCACTTTTCTAATCCTTTCCAGAATCTTAAAGGGTCCAACATATCGAGGCACGAGCTTTCCTTTCTTGCCGAATCTGATCACCCCCTTCCAAGGTGCAACCTTTAGGAGTACATGATCGCCAACGTCAAATTCAAGGGGCTTGCGGCGTCTATCAGCGTAACTTTTCTGTCGGCTCCGATCTTTCAATAGATTGTCTCGAATTTGGAGGAGTTTGTCTGTCGTTTCTTGCAACAACTCGGGACCGGTAATTTGTGCGTCTCCGATCTCGTGCCATACAATAGGCGATCGACATTTTCTTCCCTATAAAGCCTCAAATGGTGCCATTTGTATGCTAGAATGATAACTGTTATTGTACGAGAATTCGACCAAAGGTAAGTACGCGTCCCAATTACCATCGAAATCTATGACACACGAACGGAGCATGTCTTCAAGGGTGAGAATCGTTCTTTCAGTCTGACCGTCGGTTTGGGGATGGAAAGCGGTACTTAGATTAAGAGTAGTACTGAGAGCAGATTGAAACGTTTCCCAACAACGCGAGGTAAACCGACCGTCACAGTCAGAGATGATGTCACGAGGCGTCCCATATCGACTAATGATCTCGTTGGTGTAGATTCGGGCTAATCTTTCTACCTTAAAGTCTTCTTGTATCGGCAGGAAGTGAGCTGACTTGGTTAAACGGTCAACCACAACCCAAATGCTATCATGACAAGATTGAGTACATGGAAGTTTCGTTATGAAGTCCATGGCTATACTCTCCCACTTCCACATCGGGATCTCGGGTTGAACGAGTAAGCCAGAGGGACTTTGATGCTCAGCCTTGACCTTGGAATAGGTCAGGCATTTCGAAACATAGATAGCGATATCCTTTTTCATGCCCGGCCACCAGTACTTGTAACGCATGTCCTGGTACATCTTGTTGGCACCGGGATGAATAGAATATCGAGATTTGTGGGCTTCGTCCATCAGGAGTTGTCGCAAGTTCGCACGCTTGGGGATCCAGATTCGATCCAAGTAATGAAAGATACCATTCGATTTATTCTCGAGTTGGGCGCCATCGTTTTGAATCCTTTCCTTTTTCAAAGTTCGCTCGGTAAAACAAGAATGCTGCACGTCACGGATGAGAGCTTCGAGATTAAACTGGGCTTGGGAATTACGAACACTAAGCAGGTAGCTTCGTCGACTGAGGGCATCGGCAACGATGTTTGCTTTGCCTGGATGGTAACGAATCTCATAGTCGTAATCGTTGAGTAGTTCTACCCACCGGCGTTGACGCATATTAAGTTCCTTCTGGTCAAAGATATGTTGTAGGCTCCTATGATCGGTGAAGATTGTACACTTGGTACCATAAAGGTAGTGTCGCCAAATCTTTAACGCAAAAACAACTGCGCCAAGCTCGAGGTCGTGTGTGGTGTAGTTCTTCTCGTGGATCTTGAGCTGTCGAGAAGCGTACTCGATAACCTTGTCTCATTGCATGAGAACATAACGAAGACCAAGGTTCGAGGCATCGCAGTAGACTATGAAGTTGTCGTTTCCGTCGGGCAGTGAGAGCACGGAAGCATTGCAAAGCATGGTCTTGAGGGTTTGAAAGGCTTCCTCCTGTTTGGTTCCCCAAACAAAAGGCTTGTCCTTGTGCGTAAGAGAAGTAAGCGGTACGGCGATCTTGGAGAAACCTTCGATAAAACGGCGGTAATAGCCAACCAGTCTGAGAAAAGAACGGACTTCAGATGGATTCTTGGGTGTAACCCAACTCTTAACAGCTTCGATCTTCGCAGGGTCAACATGGATACCTTGACTATTGACTATGTGACC
Source organism: Helianthus tuberosus (assembly GCA_030545235.1). Lineage (NCBI taxonomy): Eukaryota > Viridiplantae > Streptophyta > Magnoliopsida > Asterales > Asteraceae > Helianthus > Helianthus tuberosus. The sequence continues at coordinate 98,570,245 of CM060382.1, forward strand.
CAAGAATTGGACCTCCTCCAGCCAAAATTCACACTTGGAGAACTTGGCATAGAGACGGTTTCCCTGGAGTAACTCAAGAACCAAACGTAGATGCTGCGAGTGTTCGGCTTTTGATTTGGAATAGATCAGGATATCGTCGATGAATACGATTACGAAGCGATCAAGGAAGGGTTTTCACACTCGATTCATTAAATCCATGAAGACTGCAGGAGCGTTGGTCAAGCCAAAAGGCATGAAAACGAACTCATAGTGACCATAGCGGGTTCGAAACGCGGTTTTGGGTATATCCTCCTCTTGAATGCGTAATTGACAGTGTTGTAAAATTCGGCCTACTTGGCGAGTACTCGGTCCTCGGACCACCTCCGAGGTGAGTTTACCCTAGTCGGACTTGACTAGTCGGTGGCGGTCAAAATCGGCCTACTCGGCCGGTACTCGGACTACTCAGCCTTGTACTCAGACTAGTCGGCCTTGTATTCAGAATACTTCGGACTTGTACTCGGCCTACTTAGCCTTGTACTCGGACTAATCGGCCTACTTGGCCTTCTACTCGGCCTACTCGGCCTTATACTCGGTGAGATTTGAACTTCAAACATGTTTCATTTTAAATTATACTCATTTTGACATGAATTATGCTTCTTTTAACATATATATAATATACACCAATTAATTTTCTTTATATTTATCATGTCCGTGTACTCCCCGAGTACTCTCCGAGTACTCCGATTACTCCCAACTCCCCAGTCGGCCGACTAGGGACCGCCTAGCGACTTTTGCAACCTTGGTAATTGATGATAGCCTGAGCGGAGATCGATCTTAGAAAAACACGTAGCACCTTGAAGCTGATCAACTAAATCATCGATTCGGGGCAAGGGATAGCTGTTCTTGATTGTAAACTTATTCAACTCCCTATAATCGATGCACATCCAAAACGAACCATCCTTCTTTTTGACGAAAAGGACAGGCGCACCCCATGGAGAGGTGCTAGGGCGAATAAAGCCTTTATCAAGAAGTTCCTGGAGCTGACTCGAGAGTTTGCGCATTTCAGAAGGAGCGAGGCGATACAGCGCTTTAGCAACAGGGTTGGCTCCAGGAATGAGGTCGATTCGGAAATCGATATCACGAGCGGGTGGTAAACCTGGTAGCTCATCGGGAAACACATTAGGGAATTCACAAACCACGGGGACATCATTTACTCCCGGATTACCTTTCTTTTCCTTCTCTGCTACTATAATGTGTGCAAAGAAAGCTTGGTATTCCTTGCAGAGATACTTGCTAGCCTGGACACACGACATGAGTTGGAGTTTCTTCGATGCGACTTCACCGTAAACACATAATTGATCACCATTAGCGAGCGAGAATCGAATCATCTTATCGAAGCAAACAACTTCAGCATGGTTTTCACGAAGAAAGTCCATGCCTACTATGACGTCAAAACTTCCGAGCTGCATCGGGATAAGATCGATAGGGAAGATGTGATTGTTGAGTTCGAGAGTACAATTACGAAGAACAGAATTGATGACGACGGTTCTTCCGGTGGCAACTTCAACATCGAACGTCGAGGGGAGATGAGCGCGCTTACAATTGAGGAGCTTTTCGAATTCAAACGATACAAAACAGTTATCTGCTCCAGTATCAAATAAACACGTAGCATATATACCATTCACAAGGAACATACCATTGACCACATTGTTATCGGCTTGAGCCTGGCGGGCGTTAATGTTGAATGTGCGTCCACGGGCTGCTGGTTGTTGCTGCTGTTGCTGAGGCGACTGCTGAGGCTGCTGCTGTTGTGGCTCTTGCTTGACCACTCGGTTCGGGCACATGTTGGCGAAGTGGTTGGGATAAGCACACGCGTAACAAGCTCTAGCATTGACCGCGGGTGCATGAGCCGCTTGATGGCCTTGAGGAGCAGCAAGTAGAGCTTGTTGAGCAGGAGCTTGACCTTGGGTTGGAGCAGGGTTTTGATGTGGACCCGTACGGCAGTTGGCGGTGAAGTGGCCGTACATGTTGCAGTGCACACAATATCTGCAGGCGATTCCCACTGGTTGGTGATAAGTACAAGTAGGGCAAACCATATGAGGACCAGTATACGCACGCTTTACCGGCGGTGCGTTGGTAACCGGGGCCGCTACTTAGCGGTGTTGATGTTGCTGAGGAGCTGGAACTGATTGGAGCGGGGCAGCATTAGTCACAACGCAGTTCTTGTTGCTGGAACTGCTGTTGTTCTTTCTCTTGCATCTCGAGAGCTTGGATGACTGAGGAGCGGTGGCGGTTTCAGCGGTTGAGGCAGTGGTAGCTTGATGCAGATTCTTGGGAGCTTTATCCCAGACACCAGACTTGACTCGCTTGTCGTTGATCTCAGCAGCGAGCAAGTAGGTTTCTTCAATCGTTGACGTCTTTGCAGCTTGGACGAAATCAGCCACGCAATCCAGAAGAGCACGGATATACTTCTTGATGGCGATTTTGGGCGTCTTGACTTGGTCCAGACAGATTATACTCAACTGCTTGAAGCGCGCAGTCAAACCAGCGTTGTCACCTTCTTTCTGCTTAATGTGCCAGAATTCATCCTCCAACTTTTGGTGCTCATGGGGAGGGCAGAACTCTTCCATCATCACGTCCTTTAACTCATCCCATGATAGCCCGTAAGCTGCATCATTTCCGCATTTGTTTCTCTCGGCCGTCCACCAGTCTAAAGCGCGGGACTGGAAGACACCGGTTGCCTTCAGAGTGCGGAGGTTGTCAGGACAGCCACTCTGGCGCAGGGTGACTTCGATAGAATCAAACCATTGGAACATGGCCGTAGGACCATCTTCACCAGTAAACTCTTTCGGTCCGCAGGCTTGGAACTGTTTGAAGCTGAAAGTAGCTTTGGGAGTATCAGTCCTGGACTCTTCAGAAGATTTGCTTGCATTCTCGTTCAGTTCACTCACGATCTGAGGGATGACTTTGACGATTTGACTTGCGACGAGGGAAGCAAGTCGCTTGTCGGTGTGCTTACGCCTAGCAGCTCGTGAGTGTAGGGATCCAGATGACGACATTGTCTGCAACAGACAGCGCCATAGGATTCAAAACACTATTCGATCATTCCTAGTATAGTCTAGCAATTTACCATAAAGCTCAGGAACACGTATCCACATAAACACAGAATCACATAGGCACATAAACACATAAGCACATAATCACGTAGAGCATAGAAACACGTAAGCACGTAAGGCACGGAAGCACATGAGGCAGTCAGAACACAGAAACCTTACTATATGTTGCACGTATTCCCTATCCTTCACAGCACGTATAGCGATTAAGTACAGCGATTGCGAGTATCGAGCAGCGATTGAGGATAATGACCAGCGATTTGTTAGCGTATTGAGGTAGATGTGCAGTGCGAGTTGTGCGTGTTGATCGAAATGAACAGCGAAAATGAATAAATCACCAAAATCGAAACACGTAATCACATAAAAGCACACAAAATCCACATAAAAGCGACAAATATCAGAGTCAGCAGTTGCGGGCTTAGAATCGAAACACATAGAAATCGAGAATAGATTGTCTGCGGCTGGTAGACGTCGACTACCCAAAGCGATTCAACTATTCACAAGGACTTTAAGTGCACACTTTGGCCTTCGGAACTGTGTTCTCGCTTCGATTCGAGCGGTCGGCACGCATCCTTCCAGTTACAGCGTGGCCCAAGTCGTTGGAGTCCGTCGAGGCTTTGGTGAGAGTTTTGTAAAACCACATTAAAGAGTAGAACGAGTCATCCAGGTTCGGGTTTCACCCCTAACTTAGCGACTACGTTCCTGCTTGTGTGATGGAATCACGAGATAGATAAGGAGATTTGCGTCGAAGTATGGATTTCACTCCTGATTCAACGCAAATTCTCTTGTTTTATAGTAAAAATAGCAATTCGAACGAGTAATCTGGTCGAGAGTTTACGGTTTCCACACCTAATCTTAACCGGATCATTCGTTTGTGCATGAAATCAGTTGCGCAAGTGTGTAGTGTACAGCGAGTTCGAGCGAGAAATAGAGAGTAAGCTCGTACAAAACCCCTACTGGGCATGGACAAGTCGGTATGTTGGTACTTAGACTATAGACTAGGTCGTTTCTAAGACATCCACCCGGACTAGGTCGAGTCTTGCCTAATTCCCTATAGTTATGGCTCTAATACCAATCTGTCACACCCCAACCGATGACGGAAACATCGGGGCAAGGCACTGAGCGAAACAGATTGTCAAGAGAAATTCCATAACGACTATATTACCGAATAGTTAACATTATGTCCCATACCATAACCCATTTAGTAATCTAATTATAACAGACAATAGATATTCTCAAAACAAACATGTTCCGACAACTCAGATTCAAATAAAATATAATTTGTCTTTGTTTCTAGACTCTCCTAAGCTCGGTTCCATCAAATAGCAAGCAAAGCACAGCATCCTAGACACCTATCACATGCGTTAAAATATAGGTCAATACACATAGTGTAAAGGTGAGCATACAAGTTTGATAATAGCAAATAGAGTTCGAAATCGTTTACGCATAACCAACATGTACAACGTATAATGTGAAGCATGTAAGTTATCTACAAAGATCCTATCAATACCAATGACTGCGAGTTGACTGTGAGCAGCGAGTGCGCATCACAAGTTCACCACTGTGAACACATGAAGTATTGTCCTTAACAACCCCTGAGTTAACAGGTGCTGAGTCCAAACTATAGTACTATCGTTGCTAAGGCAGGTAGACAGCAATCAATGTGTTAACATAACAAACAGGCATTCATCGAGTCACGTATAACATGCATTAGACGTCAGCGTATAAATAGTGTTTGCGTTGTGTGTTCGATGTAATTTAGAATAAGTAACGTATGTAACACCCAAAAGTGCGTAAAGCAAAAAAGGGATCGAGTATACTCACAGATTGTGTTTAATAAGTAAACACTCTCTTGGATTGAAGGGAGCGCTTGAGAGATTAGCCTGAACAGTTAACGGTAGCATAAACAATGAGCGGTGCGTAAAACGATGCAAGTGTACCAAGTATCGAATGGTAATCTGATCGGATGGCAATCCGATCGGATGGCCAGTCGATCGGATGGCCATTCGATTGGATTGACACCTTGTTTGGCATGGATGTGTTTGTGTATGATGGTTTGTCCTTTGAAGTTTTCGTTATAGCATTTTGAAAATAGAGAAGTATCTCTGCCCTTCAGGTCGGTCGATCGAACGGCGGTTCGATCGGGCGTCGATCCGATTGGCGAGTCTTCTTAGTTGAGAACAAGTTCACAGCAGGACGGTCACTCGATCGGATGGCTATCCGATCGGGTGGCAATCCATTAGTTATTGATGATCTTTGAAAATTGATCAGGTACCAAAGTCCTAGACGTCACTCGATCGTGTGGTCGTTCGATTAGATGGCAATCCGTTCGATGTTCAAAACCTTGGAATTTTGAATAAAAAGTTTAAGTGTGGAACCAAGTGCAACTCGATCGGATGGCAATCCGATCAGATGGCAATCTGATCAGACGACAATCCGATCGGACGCCAATCCGATCGGACGGCAATCCATCCCAACGATCTAATCGTCTTGACACTTGATTCTGTTTGAAGTTTTGTAGCTTGAACGAGACGTTTTGATATCTTGCTTAAACAACAGAAACCCCATCTCGACCCAAGTGACCCGATCGAATAGGAACCACCCTAGTCCGGCCGGTTCACGGTTCGAGATGGTTGTTCATGTTCAAACCCGAAATCAATTATCACTCGGATAGAATTCAGATCTTGAACTAACCCATCACTAAGAAATAGTAGAAGATCAGAACGAGCTCCGATTCTATCGGGTTTGAGTGCATTGAGTGTAAAAGAGTTGAAAGAAAGTTGGAAAACCTTCTTTCAATCCTTTCAACCATGAATTTGTGTAGATCTATGCGAAAACATTGATTAATCTTGTGGAAATCCTTCAGATCTAAGTTGTTCTTGGTGGAATGAAGCCAAACTTTGAAGTTCATAAGAACTCCATGATGACATCACCCTAGAACACCTTAAATCCGGTGATTTCTGTGACAACCCTCACAATTTCAGGTACTGTACAATTAATTTATTTTAATTACATTCTTAATGACTGTGCTTGATTACAACTGACAACTTTAAACTGCTCTATGATTTTTATATCATACATACACATGCATTATATTTTATACAGTCACTCCATTCATTACACACAAACATTAGTGACATACTTGATGCACACAGCACAGTTAACACACTGAACGGTTGATTCAGAAATAATGCTGACAATGCCAGCACATAGACAGACAAGGATATTGAGGCCAGTATGAGCCAGGGACAGGGTACTACACTAGTATGGAGTGTAGGGAAGTGAGGACCATAAAACTGCGTCACTAGGTGATAGTTATAGTGCCGGGAAGTGCCAAAAACACGCTATAAATGCAGAATCCTGCATTTATTATTAAAATTCAGCATTGTATTATGCTAGTAGAGTACAAAATATGGCAGAATGGTCCTGTATACTTTCCTAAGTGCCGGGAATAATTTGTGTTACAAAAATATATATAAAAGACCTTATTTGGACTAATTAAACACTTTAACGGGACGGTACCTAACCGGATAACCGGATAACCGGACATTACCCGGGACACTAAATTTTTGTCAATGACATTGTTTTACTATTTTTGGCTAGTCATGATTCCCGTTTACCATAACACCCACTAAAAACCCAATAACTAACACCTATGATCAAGTTACTTACACTTTAACTACCAATTACCAATTTAGTCACAATTTTACATCAAGACCCCCCCCCCCCCCCAACCGAATGTTCGGTCCATGTGGACCCACCACATCTTCACACCTTACTTCCTTGATTTAATCTAATATTTTATGAGATTGCTTGCTTATTGAAGTGGACATATTATGACAAGTCATCTTATAAGTATGGAACACTTAGATTATCATCATTCCATATCATTCACCTCTCACTTCACTCCTCTCTCTCTCATTTTCAGCTCCCCCAAAACCGAACCCACCACCACCACTTTACATCATCATCTTCTTCAATAACAAGTTCCATTCAAAGCTTTGAAGTTGATCCATGGAGGTTGCATCTTGAAGGGCATTCTAAGGAGCTTTGTTCTAGTCTTTTTCACCATCTTTTCTCCTCATCTTTGCACTAGAGTTTCTACCCTAGCCTTGTGCTAGTAGTAAGTCTCTTAACACCTTGTTTCATCTTGTTCTTAGTTATGATATGTAGTATGATGATATTTGTTTAAATCATAAGAACAAGAATGCTAAAAGTTGCTAAACAAGAACCATGAATATAAAAGTTTAGACATAAAGTTTACTTGAAGATGTAAAATGATGAGATGATGTTGCTATAATATTGTAGTAAACATGTTGTTTTTTGTATGATGATTATTGGTTATATGGATTAATCACCATATGAATATTGTTAGATAATATTTAGAAGGGTGATTTAACAAATATAGAAAGTGGTTATATGTTAAGTAAAGTAACCACCTTCTAGTGAGCCATGAACTTGAATAAAAAGGATTTTTCTTGTAATAAAAGTGAATGAAATAAGTTAATGATCATGTTGATCTAAACCTTGTAAAAGGGTTTTTATAAAGAAACCAAGTTAAGAACCGGGTTTTGGGAAAACCATAACTTTACATACACCTACATAATTTTTGTTAATAAAATAAGTGTAACAAACTTTTATTTACAAGAAGAGTTCAAGGGTTTTAAATTTTTGTAAATATTGTTTACAAGTTGTAAACAACTAACTCGTTTAAGAAAATGGTTTTTAAAGAAATAAATACATTTCGGAGGGTAACTAAGTCCACTAAAGGTTTCACTAAGTTACTACGCTTTTTCGGGAATTATCAAGTTCATGATGATTATGTAACGCATATATTTTTGCTCCTAGAGATGCAAAGTTGTTTAAAAGATTGTTTGCTGATTTATTTTCAGAAGAAAACGATATGCTAGTAAGCATGGACACTCCTGTTTTAGGGGAAACTCTGGCGAAATTTTCTAAAAATCATAAGACTTAGAAAATTTATTTTCTAGCAAGTATATTTTATGACTTGTGTTTCGACTATAAACTTCGCCATATTTTTATTACAAAACTCCAAAGTATCGGAGGTGGGTTTTCAAAAATAAAAGCGAATAAAAATATATTTAGAATATATATTTGATATTAAAAACACTTGTGTGACTTTTGATTATTTTGGGAACTAGTTATATTATTTAGGACGAAATAACGTAACGTAGCAAAATGTCGTCACACTTATAAACCAGAAAATACGTTTACGAATATATATTTTTGGATAAATATTATTTGGTTACAAGGTATAAAAATATATTATTTTTGGGAAAAATGTATATTTTGGGACATATTATTTCTGGTAAATGAATTATTATATATTTCTAGAGTGGGACTTAAAATATATAATGTCAGGGCGTTAAACCACAAATACTTGTATAAAGACTCCCATCCTTGGGAAGAGAATACACACATAAATACTTGAGAAGTACGATTGCGAAATAGTTGTCTAACTATTTTTCCAAAACTTTAAAATAAAACGTAAGTTAAAATAATTATTATTATTTTAACAATAAGTTGTAACTTGGAATAATACCAAGGAACATAACTCAAGAACATTTAATACTAGACTAAGGCACGACCCGTTCGTCTAATAGATATTAGTACGTTGTAGGTGGTCGTACTGCAGATAGAGTCTTGAGTTGCTGATTCTGAGGACGCACTACAGTGAGTTCATGTCCCCCTTTTCTCTTAACTGTTTTCAGTTTTATACTTCGGGGGTGAAATACATGTTACAATTATTACAGACTTTTATTTACATGGTATGGTTAGCTTAAGGAGGGTTTTTACTACGCGATCATGTGAGTGGTGGGCATGACACTTAAGGCCATTAATCCTCATTGTAGGACCAAGGGACATGAGTGATAGATCTATTTGGGTGTAGCGAGCCCACACCCGTGAGGCCGGGGCGGCCCATAGTGGTGACTATGTCTTCATACCGGAGACAAATTTGCTAGGTTTGAGTCTTCCTGCACCATTTTCACACATACCATTGGCTTTGCAACCCATTGGTGATCAGTTTTTCCTTAATTGCTACATACCAGGGACTTTTACTTATACAGACATTTTAAAGGCTTATACATACTCACTTGCACATGGACTCGCTCAACTTTTGTTGACTTTTCAAACTACATGTATTTCAGGAAATTAGTGGATCTGGCGGAGTATGCATTATGTCAAGCTGCGTAATGAATAATGATGTCATCCGGGTTTAGGAGGTGTGACCCTTGCCTGGACGGGTTACACGTCTTTAAACCATGGTTCCTATTTCAAGTCTTTTGTGGTGTCATGTGAACACGTTTTAATATGTAATGGTTGTAACTTGTTTTATGTGTCGACTTTTAAAACAATAGGGTTGTGGTAACTTTTAATACGTAATGAATGGATGACTATCAGGTGTTTTATTTTCATATAGCATTGTTATGATTGTGCTATGGTATTAAGAAGTCACACCAAATAAACCCACGCTTCCGCAAGAGCCAGGGTGTGACAATTTCACGGTTAAAAGTTAAGATTCAAAGGTGAAAATGATAAAAAAAAAAAATGTGTGTAGATCATAGAAGTACAAGATTTAGGTTGGAAACTTACAAGAATCGAGAGAAATGAGAGTTTGAGGTCGGCTGGTCGAACAAGGGAGCTGTCACATCACAAATGATGTGACAGGTGAGTATTTATAGGGTTTCCCAAAAAGGAAATTGAGGAAGTGTCTGGTCGATCGGGTGGCAGCCCGATCGGGTGACAGCTTGATCGGATGGCAATCCGATCGGATGGCAATCCGATCTGATGGCCACTCGATCGGTTGGCCACTCGATCCTAGTGTCCGGCGCGACGAGTTTTGTTGTTTTGATTCGCGAGTTGAGCATTGCGATGCGATAGATTACGATTGCGATTAACACCTCAACATAAACATAACATGCACAAGTAACACATAAATAGCACACACACGTAAAACAATATCCAGAACACATAATTCAAGTTGCGAATGCGATAGCGATAAGCGATAAATTGATTAAACATGCGATTAGATAGCGATTAAACCTCGATTATTAATAGATACTCCACATAATACAACTAAAGAAATTAATTAAATAGATTCAATTACAAGTCAAAGAAGTCAAAACAGTAGTTGAGCAAGGAGTGACAGATCGCAATTAGCAATCTTTTCTTCCTTTGACTTCAATCTTGACTTTGACTTTGACTTTCGAAACACGGGGGTTTACACTTTTAAACAGGAAACACAATACTCAGAACAAGTAAAAAGTTTTTGTGGGAGACCTCTTACATGGCCTTGTTTTGAGTGTGTGGTGATAGTCTTAAGATTTGTGTACCCAAGTCTCATGTGCCATAATTCTGTCTCTTTGTTAGAGGCAGCTGAGAACAGACAAGCATCAGCCATTGGGTTATCTTTCAACATATCAACCACATACACATGGCCACTCCTTTGAGCAACAACTGTGTTTTACTCTCGATTATGATTTCTTCAATCTGTTTAACCACTTCTGGCCCAACAATCTTACAAGGTTCCTTAGTGAAGAATGACCCATAGCCCTTGTCACTCATTTGTGAAACACTAAGGAGGTTAAATTTAAGATTGTCAATAAGATTGACATTTTCAAACTTGAGTTTCCCAGCCTGCACTGTCCCTGACCCCAACACCTTCCCTTTTGAGTTGTTACCAAAGGATATATCACCCCCTCTATGTTTTTTGAAATGTTTGAGTAGGGCTCTACATCCAGTCATGTGCCTGGAGCCTCCACTATCTACATACCATAAACTATCTAAGCATGCAGAAGCTCCCTGCATATCAAGTAACAAATTAGTTTAGGTGGGTCTCCAAATCCAAAATGGCTTTGGATGAGGTCACAGATAGGTCAGCCTCAAGTCCAGTAGCATGAACAGTTATTAGATTAGGGATTTGAACAGATTTTTGAGCATTTTTCTGTAACCACTGTTGTGGACCATCTACTATCAGATGTTGATAACCAAAAGGATGCCTATTCATTTTTGGCTTAGAGGGCCTTTTGTAGGCTTCATAAGCATGAGGGTCCTTTTGGTAAGATGGTTGACCATATCCTCTTAGGAATTGGTTTGTTGGTGGTGCATCTGTTACTTGTACCTCTCTGGGAGCAGAGGTTTTGTTCAATTGCTTAGTAACAGATGTTTGAACAGGCACAAAGGTCTGTTTGTTTTTGGGAGTTGGTTTTGTGGACTCTCCAGTGTTTTAGATGCATACTCTTTTCTTTTAACCTCAAAAGTTTTGAGATACAAACACTGTTGAGTAAGATGATTTGTTTTTCCATAAATGGTGCACTTAGGTGCAGGCTCAGTGACACTTGTTTTGTTTATATCATAAACTTTTAGAAGAAAACAGTCTTTTGTAGCATGATTCTTCTTTTCACAAAAGTCACAAAACAGATTCTTAACTTTTTATCTTTTCTTCCTCTTTTCAACTTCATTTTCAATAGAGTTTTTAACCTCTGCTGGGATGTCTTTTAGAGGAATGACTTTAGCCTTGGGTGCTTTGACACCCTCACTTGTGGAAAAATCCACTGGCTTAAAGTTTTCAAGGATGTCACATTCATCAGACCAGGTGGGTTTGAATTGATATTTTTATATCTCTTCAAAGGTTGATGACCCCTCTGGTCTTTCTAAAACAATTTTGTTTCCATTTTTATCAGTGATTTTGATCTCTTAACCAGCCAAGTTTGTTGGAATCACTTCAATCAAGCCAGATTCAATTTCAGCAGTGTTTTCAGAAGTTTGGTCATGTTTTCTAAATCCAATGCCATACTTCACATTGCTCTTGATCTGCTTTTCCAACATCAGCTCATAACCTTTACAAGACTCCACCCATTTTTCACAAGTGATTTGGGTGGACTCAAGCTCCTTTTTGCAACTCTGGTTTTTTCTACCATAGTTTGGAGTTGGTCTTTGGTTATGCTGTTTTCATGTTTTAGGCTGCTGATCTCATTTTCTTTTTCAAACACTTTGTTTTTCAACTCTTTAAAAGTCTTTTCAAATTGTACTTCATTGTTTAAGTTTTTGTTCCTAAAGTTTTCATTTACCTCTTTTATGTTAGCAAAAGCAATAATGCATTTACCAGAACACAAATCTTTTAAGACCTGAGGTGATACCTTGGCAGCAGTCATCATGTCACAGTCACATTCACCATCACATACACTGGCATCCCATGGATCAGCCAGAGGTTCCAACAGAGGTTCAGCTTCTTTCTCTTCTAACATCTGTTCACCAACAATATCTGTTGTAACCACTATTTCAGCAACCTCTTCCACCACTTCAGATCTGGACTCCACTTCCTCAGATTCTTGCCCTTCAGGTATTGTCTCTAATGCCATGAAACAAAATTCATCAGGTGAAACATCAAGATTAGCAATTAGAGCAAAATTTTCATCAGTTAAGTCCTCAGGTAAGCTACTCCAATCAACAAAGCCATGTGTAAAGAAACTCTGTTGACTGGCCTCTGCTGGAGCAGATGTTTGTGCAGCTTGTTGTGATGCAGTTTGCACTTGAACCTGGGGTGCAGGGGATTGAACATACTGAATCTGTGGAATAGTGGTTTGGACATACTAGACAGGAACAATGTTTATAGGATGTGCAAAATGGGCAATGTTTTGCATAAGGAGCAGAGGTATATTGGGAATAGTGGACAGTGCTTTGGGTGTTTTGAGGTATTAGACTAGGGTGAGTGATAATTGGTCCACTGTTTTGACTCCTACATTCCCTAGCAAAGTGACCAAGCCTATTACACTTATAGCACTTAATCTTTGATTTATCCAACCCAACCTTTAAGTTCCCATGCAATCTTAGAAACTTCCTACCAGTTCTTTTATAAAACTTGCTTGTTCTAACACTCAACAAGGCAAGCTGATGCAAAATGTCCATTTCTTCCAGATCTGTGGGATCAAAATGTTGAAGGTCATTCAATTCAAATGATAAGTTATCAGAGATCTGGTTTTCCTCATTAGCTGTGAAAGTATAATTAAGTGAGTAAGGCTAAGAGTTCAAGGCTCCACCTGTAGTTATGTCAATATAGTGATCATAACTCTGGTCTTTACTGCCACCAGATGACTCTTCCTGACCAAAAAGTGCTGTGTTACCAAAAAAGTAATCATCAGCCACTTTTCCAGATTCTTGCAACTTCTTTTTCTGGTTCAGCTCTCTTTCATATGTGAGAAGCCTACCATGAAGTTGGGTTAGACTCATCTCTTTAAACCCAACAGAATTTCTAGTGACGAAGGCTATAGTGTCCCACCCTTTTCTAGTAATGATATAAGAAACCTACTATTTAAAGTAGAGTTAGCATACTCAACATTAACCAGTTTTAGCTCACTAATCAGACAACTAAACCTCTCAGACTGTTGGGTCAATGACTCTCCCTTAACATGACAAAACATTTCATATTGTTGGTTTAACACCTTTCTGTTGTTTTCAATAACCTCTTCTGTCCTACTAAATTGCTCTTTGAGTGCATCCCATAGCTCTTTTGCACTGTTACAGTGTAACAGGCTAGCATATATGTCATTGGGTAGTGTTGTAGCAACTATACTGAATGTTTTAGCATCTAACTCAATCTTCGGAAAATCCTGCTTAGAGTAATTTTCAGGCTTCTTAGGTACTTGGACCTTGGGATCTTCTGCACTTGGCACCATTAGAACATGAGGTCCAAAGATGACAGACTTCCAGTAACCAGTGTTTTGCTGGGCTAGGACATAGCCCATCCTACGTTGCTAGATATTGTATTCAGATCTGACAAGCATAGGTGGCTTGTACAATGTGCCGGTGTTGTGAGGATCTTGTGATTGTGAAGACATTTTGGTTGTTTTACAAAGTTTTTGATTAATCAACTTTGAATGTGATTAAGCTTATACTCTATTTTTCAACATACGAACAACACACTATCAATGAAATTGAGTTGATCTTTTATGTCAAATTGATTGTTAAATTGAATTTGACTGACCTATGCTCTGATACCAATTGTTAGGTTCTGAGTTTACTTGTTTGTGTTAGTTTTATAGATGAAATATGAAAGATGATAAACAAATGCACAATTACAGCGGAAATGAAGAAAACTTTTATAACACAATCAAGGGAAGAAATGCTTTCATCATGAATACTTTTAATCGAAAGATTATATTACACAATGCTTCACGTATGCATGAATTACAACTCCCCCTCAGCCTGAGATCACAGTGATTGTTCGTACAAAATGCAAGTGATGAAGTGATCTAATATAACAGTACATGCATTGTCTATTTATAGTACTATCCTAACCACTGTGGCATCTTTGCTGACATCACCAAGACAGTGACATCTAACAACATTAACAACCCCTAAACACTGCTGATACAAAACACTGTTACATTATTAAACACTGATTACTAGACTCTGTTGGTGCTATCCTCTGATGGACTCAACCTCTGTTGAAGCTTTAGCAGTGCTTTACTCAAAGGGTGATCAGACCTTTGACTTCCAGCAGACCTTTGACTTCTTCAGTGGTTTAGTCTTCAACAGTCTTTATAATCCAGCGGTGCTTAGTGTTGAGCAGACTTTTGAAGCAGCAGTTGTTAGACATCTTGCCATTGAAGGGAGTAGAATCCAAAGCACTGTTATTATGGATCAGTTGTTGCAGAATAGTTTTGGCTTTGTATCATCTATTCTCAAGAGAGGTTTCACATGAGCCAACACCACCACATCCCATAAATCGAGGCAAATTTCATGCTCTAATGGTAAGGGCATCCAAGAATTTGATCTCCAAAGGCCCATTGAAAATAGTCTTACTATCAACTTCATAAATGATGCCACATAATTCCTCCAAAAGTGAGTTTCAACTCTCAACAATAGCTGTTTGTATATAGTTGTTGGTGATACTTGTTTCATATTTAGTTGTAAAAATATGTTTCATACCTATCTTAATACTTGTTGGGTATTTGTCAATAGACGTGCATAAAAAATTGGATGTGCACAAGAAAATGGTTAGGGGATCGGAATCGGATAAACTGACTCGAACCGGTTAGGTTAGGTTCGTATCTCAAACCGACGGGTTCTCCTTTTTGGCTCCCCGAATCGAACCATTTTTTGTAGAAATAGGTTCGAACTGGTTTTTACTGTTTGACGAAATCTAGTCATGAATGATGAATTTCTATTTAACACCCTGACCACGTGGAACTTGTGGCGAAAACGTCGATGTGTTACGTTACAAGATTGTTCACAACACATGATACTATTAAAATTTATATATTTTATTTACAGTGTTCTCAAAATGTCACATAATAATATGTTTTTTTATTAAGGTAGACTAAGGCAAAAGAGTCTTCATCCTATGTGATTCAAGCTTGGAAACATCAAATACTAGCACCTGAAACATGTTTTAAAATAAAGGGTCAACTACAAATAGCTGGCGAGTATACATGGGTTTTGCATATATAAAAAAGTTAAGTAATTAGCATGTCATAGTTTTATCTAGAACAATCTTAGCGAAAAAAAAAAACACTTTGGAACGAATGTGGTGTACAATCAACCATAGTAACTGAAAGCAATGGCAACAAATTTTAAAGTTTTAATGTCTGCTTCGATCATCCCAATAGTTGGATGGGTTTGTCAGACCTATAACGCTATAATCTACTACAGTCGGCTTGATCAAAGTTAATGATTGAACTATATATAACGTGAGTTCCTAGAGTAATGTTTAAGACACGATGTATAAAGATAAAAGTTATGCCATAAGTAGTTACAAATGTTAAAGTAAACATATTTCACCCAAAAGTTTAAAGAAATGGGTTGTGTAACTCGCCTTGATGATTGATGATGATGTTTGCACGCTTTTAACAACTTCAAGTAAGTCCTAAATAATAAGGATGTTTAGTTTAGGTTTTTTTATAATGATGTTAGTGGATGGGTATGAGTTAAAGAACACTTGACAAGTTGTAATTTGTTTAGCTTTTGGAAAGTATTAATTTTGACAGCCTTCTATGTTGTCTTTGTTTTATGTTTTAAAAATAGTAAACGATGTCAAAAATTATGAAAATTTCTACTCAACTAAATTAGAATGTGATCTACAACTTTCATTTAGAAAATTTTTCCGTTTGGAACCCGGAAAATGGTGAAAATTGCGGATCTTTACAGATTGTTCAGTTTGGTTTTAAACGGTTAAGGGTCCAAACAAAAGTGTTTTTAAGCGTATAATATATCACTAAAATTGTTTTTCGATGTACTTAATTATGGAATAAGAGTTTACTTCTTTGGTTAAGTTTTGACTAAGTTATGGTCGAAAAACACTTATGTGTTCCCGTTAGTAGTTTTATTATGTGTAAAAATATGGGTTCGGACATAAATTAGCTACGAAACCAAATCTAAGGAAGGAACTAAAGAAAGGAGACTTACTAGCTTGAAAAGACTTCTTTAAAAAGATTAGAAGATGGGCTCCCAAGGAAAAGACTAAGGAGCTCACATAAGACTTTGTGTTTTGATTTTTTGGTGTGAGTGAAATGGTGACCAAATGAGGGTATTTATAGCCAAAGGAGGGTATTTATAGCCAAAGGAGAGTTAAGGAAATCAAGATAAGTGTCCCAAAGGCTCTTAGAGATGGATTAGTGTCCCCCTTATGTGTCAAGACTAGAATAAGTGTGGCAATGATGAAGCTAGGTGGCAAAACATGGGTAAGACAAGTGTTCATGGGTGTCTTAGGAGATGATTAGTGTCCTAAGATTTGTTTAGAGCTTGAATATGGTTAGGACAATTGTGCATGGGTGTTTTAGGAAGTGATTAGTGTCTTGCTAGGTGACATAACATGATAACTTAAGGTTTTTGGTATTTTTAGTCCCTAACTTTGAGTTTTGGTGTTTTGACTATTTTAATCCCTAAATTAAATCTAGGAAGGTTTCAAGGCATGTAATACTTAGATTTGTTCCGGTAATGACGCTAAGTTAAAATTATAATGTTCGTATTAACGAATATTAGTACTGCAATTAAAGGCTCGAAATTTTCGCGGGGGTTACATTTTAGCCGTTTGAAACCGTTTGAAAGCCCTAAAAATCACCATTTTGGTCCCCTAGGTTATAGTATGAATAGATTTTGGATGTTTTAGGTTGATCACAATACTCAAAAACGTACAAAAAAAAAAAAACAACCTGAAAAAGCAAAAACTGCTCTCGTATAGACTTGTTTTTTTTTTTTGTTTTTTTTTTGTCAGCTCCTTGTTTAGGTTTTTAATTAACCATAGGTTAGGAACCAGTTTACATAATTAGCTAGTGGGTGTATTTGGTTGACTTTCACCATAGTACTAAAATGCTTCCACGTGTTCCTGTTTGGACCGAAGACGAGGTACGCCTTGGGCCTTGATTTTGTATACGTTAGGACCTTAGACTTAAACGAGTAGGGTACAAGGGATAGATTTGGTATTAACTTTTGGATTGTGTTAAGGATGGTTTTGACAAAGAAATGGCCTTTGTAACCGAGTATGCAAGGTATCAAATAGTGTCAAAGTGGATGAGTATATCGTTAGTGCTCGAAAGATTTTACTGAATTTACGATAAATGGATGGACAATTTAGAGACGATTAAAACGATGAGACTGTAGTTAAAGAATCTTGTGTCGAATATGCACGAGTTAATGGAAGGCCGTTTATTAAGTTAGAAATTTGGAAGCTTATTGTTGACATTAGTTTCTGTTACTATTGTAATATGTATTTAAGTTAAATTTTAAATATTTTATTTAATAGTTATGTTATTTTTTTAAATATTTAAAAAAAAGCTATATGAAAAACGATTATTTATAGCTGAAAATAGTGAACAACAACTAGGGGTGAGCATTTGTTATTACCCGACCCGACTCGAGCGTAATATCATACCCGATTTACATACCCTAATATAGGGTCGGGTCGGTTATTTATCATATCGAGTATCTTGGTCCCAAGTATAATACCCGACCCTATATGTATCTCATGTTCAAAACCCATGAGTTGAAGCTGTTGGAGCTACTGTATAAAGAAACCACATGAATGACCAATAATGAATCATTGAACTAGGGTGTATCATGTATGGTATTTAGGAATCAAGCAATGGGGGTCCTTAATTTCAATCCATTTATTCAAATTGAAGGTATGATGTAACACCCTTGTCATTATTTAATGGTTTTTTGTAAAGTATACGACAAACAACATGTAATTATGACTACATATACTTTGTAAAAATACGGGTTTGTTTAAACTTTACAATTTTAAAATATTACAACATAACATAATTGAGTTCGTCGTTTAAAAGTTACGACGAAACGACGTGCGGAAGCTTTTATCTTATTCGTGTTCGGTTCTTCGTTGAGCTTGATCGTCTTCCGGCATCCAAAATGTACCTACATTTCATAAACATGAAATGCTTTAGTCATACGGGGTTTAAAACGTATCTAAACGAGTCTGGGAAGCAAAACTGAATAAAATATATATATATATATATATATATATATATATATATATATATATATATATTATTTTTACAGGGTCTACCGTTTCTTCCTACGTGATTGTAATTTGATCCTCCATCATATAGAGTTAAAATCCAACATCTAAAATTCACAAAATTTTAACTTTCAAGCTCTCGGCTTGAAATTCAATTATGACACTTTTGACCCGTTCGTGATTTATCAAACAAACTTGTTTATTACCCTTTTCAAAATATCATGCATATCACGTTATATCAATTTACTAATGTGCAAGGTTCAAATTACGGGTTTCTTATGAATTCTTAACCCGTTTTACCTATCTACTCCTTTTGACCCGTGAAGGGAAGTTAAACACTTTTAACTATAAATCTATATATAAGCGTACCTGGCTCGAGTTAACGTATAGACCCGTTTATGCCTTGCTATTATTAATTCAATATTCTATGATGACGCAATTATCCAAATTTCTATTCGTTCCTGTAAACATATGACTTAACAACCAACAGTAGTCGATATGGTCATATGATATTATCACCATCATTTGACCCATTTGGTCTATACGACCAAACAATTATATTTATTACAAATCATGGTTTTAAACGTTTTTATTCGTTCCAACCCATTTCGTTTCGTGTCGGAACCCATAATTCGAACATGATCTATTGTTGTATTTATCACCTATAGAATAAATACGTATGCTAAAAAAATAGGTGTAAGCTTTACTTACGGTTTGCGTCCGTTCGAGCTTTCCTTGCGCACTTGACCCGTTTGATCCATTCCTTTCCAGCTCCCACTTAGCTTGACGAGATCAAACTTAACACAATACCCACAAGATTTGTTAGATTAGTCATTATATAAAATGACCACAACATCTCATGGATTCACACATACTCATTTATCAAGACATTAGTTTTAGGTCAGTTTGACCGTAAGTCAAACTGTCCTTGTGTATGTGACTGAGCACTAACTTAGAACATGTTTGGCATACACGTACATATTACTTGCATAAATCATTTGTATGTATTTTAGATGCCTTTAATACACCCAATTTCATAAGATTTGTTTGAAGCAAATACATGGTACACACCACACCATTTAAGTATGGAATAAAAGCTACTACGACATACCTCTTACCAAGTCTTACAATCAAATTATATTTCCACGTTAGACACATTGCCTCAAGTTAATTTATTAGAATGCCATCATTATCACATTTCTCACAATTCATCCTTTTCTTGTATACAATTTTCTTAGATTAAGTTTATCAATAAAATGTGTAGCAACTTTACAATGTAGCTGCGGAATCGACTCTTTTAACCACTTTACGGTTTTATTCAGCCCTTGGTGATCAAAGATGAAATGTAGAATACTAAAATATCTTTCCAACCCAAAAAGAATCAGCTCAATCCGAGCTTCCTATAATTAATTATGATTTTCGCAAAAATCAGCTCAGAAGTCAAAATGCTTCCAATCAGCTTGCTGTCAAAACAGTTCAGCCGACTTCGGACACTGTTTTGACCCGTTTAACATCAGAATTTAACAAACATGTTCAAACATAAAACGTAGTATGTTTTAATAGCTTTCTGAGCAAATAAGGCTCAACCTCACAGGCCGTTCCAGTGATTTTATATGATTTTTTTAAAAACTGCAGCCCAATAATTTTTTTTATTCCAATCAGCTTGCTGTCAAAACAGTTCAGCCGACTTCGGACACTGTTTTGACCCGTTTAACATCAGAATTTAACAAACATGTTCAAACATAAAACGTAGTATGTTTTAATAGCTTTCTGAGCATATAAGGCTCAACCTCACAGGCCGTTCCAGTGATTTTATATGATTTTTTAAAAACTGCAGCCCAATAATTTTTTTTAATACAATCAGCTTGCTGTCAAAACAGTTCAGCCAACTTCGGACACTGTTTTGACCCGTTTAACATCAGAATTTAACAAACATGTTCAAACATAAAACGTAGTATGTTTTAATAGCTTTCTGAGCATATAAGGCTCAACCTCACAGGCCGTTCCAGTGATTTTATATGATTTTTTTAAAAACTGCAGCCCAATAATTTTTTTATTCCAATCAGCTTTGTTATATTTTCTTGTTCAAGCATTTTATCAAGCACCTTGTGTGCAACACGAAACATCAAATTTCTCCAGCCCATTTAAGTGTTCTAAACCCTTAAATTCTAGCAAAATTAACAAGTACTAACATCAAACTTCAAATCTAACTTCAGGGAGTTCTATTAACACAATTTAACCATTATGATTCTAGTATTCATCATGTTTCTACAAAACCCATTTAGCACATAATCGGGTGATCATGAATTCACAATTAGGAACATCAATTCAACAAGTAAATGACTAGGGTTTACTCCTAGACATAAAATCATTCCTAATTTCATCATATAACGAACATGCAACCATCAATTTCAGATTTCTAAGTTTACCTAGAAATCCAACTAGAGATTTTTCATAAAATTTACATACCTTATGACTCCCCTTTCAATGGAGATCACGAATTTGTGTTTGAGACTTGATTTAGAACGAATTTGAGCTCTCAATTTGGTGGAATATGTGATGAACTAGGGCTTGGTGAGGAGCTCAGGTCGCCCCTGCGTCCCATGTACGACCAGACATCTCAATTGAGATGTTTGGTTTTGTTTTTTATTAAAACCAATAATATAAGTTTCATTTTTAACAACATTGGCCCCTCTAATTTGGTTAGTTAATTAAGTAGGGCACAACCTACTTATTTCTAACAATATTCCCCACTTATTAACTAGGTTAATTATTCCTAGTTAGCTTACTGGGTTCGGGAAGTCATAACCCGTTTTATTTTAAGTCCCGTTAACTCGGGCTCTTATAAACTTAATTACTTAAAACTTTGATTCGTTTTTATTTAATATTAGGATTTCTTATTTAAATCCAAATATTTGCCGGGTTATTTTTACTAATAACGGTACGTTACCCGTCTTTTAGTTTTAACAGAG
Organism: Helianthus tuberosus; assembly: GCA_030545235.1. NCBI lineage: Eukaryota > Viridiplantae > Streptophyta > Magnoliopsida > Asterales > Asteraceae > Helianthus > Helianthus tuberosus. Next base: position 98,591,805 of record CM060382.1, read on the forward strand.
TTTAATTACCAAGCCCGTTTTCGGGGTGTTACATATGAATTCCATTACATTGTTTTTTTTTACGTCTGAATCCCTTTAATTGTTATTCATTGTCAATGTGAAGCCTACTTTGAATTCATTTCAAGGACTTGCAAATACCTTTGTGATATATAATTGTTTATGTTTCATGATAATTATTAAATTTGCAACTAATTAAGCTTCATGGGTTGTTTATATTTCATGATAATGTCTAATATCCATAGTTAAACTCTTTACACACCAAGTGTTCGTTAAAATGTCTGAAAAAAATATTTGACAAAATATGTTACCAAATGTTGATGTGTGTGATATATTTCCTATTTTCATTGCCAAACGCAAAAAATATCGAAAGATGTAAACAAAAACGTTATAATTCAAATATCCAAACATCCAAATAATATCAAGGAATTCAAACATAATACCGAACAAATGTAAATTTATGATCAAAAAAGCGAATGATGAATGACGGTTTGTTTTTGTCGTGAATTAGTTAAGTAGGTTATAAAACACATATCTCAAATGGGCTGCTTATACCAGCCCATAACCTAGAGCCAAAAGTCCGAACCAAAAAAAACCTATCTGTTACATCTTTAATAAATCGGTCCAGCTGTTTGATCTTGGTTTTTACCCTGTTTTTGGACCGACTCGACCTGACCCGATTATAGTATAAATATTGGAACCGATTCTCAACTCTACCAGATTCGGTTCGGTCTGGTTTGGGTGTCTTTTCGGGTCGGTAATCGGTTAATATTGGTCCGGACCTATTTATGCTCACCCCTAACAACAACAACAACCGTACCTAGTAAATCTCACCAATGGTGATGCTATTAGTAGGGTCTAGGGAGGGTAGGATGTAGACAAACCTTACCCGTATCCCTAAGGATAGAGAGACTGCTTCCAGAGAGACCCCCGGCTCCACAACAAGAACACTATAAATATATAAACAGACATCTACCAAATAGTAAAAGAAGTAGTGAAAGTGTAACATAGAGGAATAAAGACAAATATAACCTCAAGGAACAACATAGTAGACATACAAGCAGGAAGACAATCGCAAACAAAGTCCCCATAAAGTATAGAAAAAAAATCTACACCCCTACTAACAAAGCTAAGACACACAAGTACCCTCTCCTAAAAATCTTTAACCTTAATCCTAAGTCCCATGAACTTCTATCCTGGATCATGTACTCAGAGAGGTGAAACTGAGTAAATCCTGCCTAATCCGCTCCTCCCAAGTCAATCTGGGTCTGCCTCTACTCTTCCTCCCCTCCACAGTTATGGTTTCCACTAATCTAATTGGTGTCGTCGTTTGTCGCCTCTTTACATGCCCAATCCATCTCAATCTCCCATCCTTTATCTTATGTGATATACTAGCCACTTGTAACCTTTTTCAAAATGTTTCATTTCTTATCCGGTCTAACCTTATGTGTCCACACATCCACCTCAACATCCTCATCTCTGCTACCTCCATCTTGCGTGTTTGTGTCTTTTTTATGGCCCAACAATTAGTCCCATATAACATAGCAGGCATGACTACAACTCTATAGAATTTTCCCTGTAATTTAGTTGGGATCCTCGTGTCTCACAAAATCTCAGTTGTCGCTCTCCACTTACACCATCCAACCTGTATACGGTGTGCTACGTCACTATCTATCTCCCCATCTCTTTGGATAAACAATCCTAAGTACTTGAACTTAGTTAGTTGCGGGACCACATGGCCCTCAATGTTGATCTGAGTGTCCTCTTCATTACTTGCCTCACCGAAATCGCAGTGTAAGTACTCAGTCTTAGAGCAACTAATCCTTAAACATTTTCCCTCTAAAACTGCTCGCCACTCCTCTAACTACGTATTCATGCTTTCTTAGTTTCAGCGCTTAACACAATACCATCTGCAAAAAGCAGGCACCATGGTATCGCCTCCTGAATCGACTTTGACAACTCATCCATGACAACTCATCCAAGATAACTGCAAAAAAGAAACGAGCTCAACGCAGACCCTTGGTGGAGTCCTACCTCCACAAGGAAGAAATCTGTATTCCCTACAAGTGCACGAACATAAGTTTCAGTCCTATCATACATATCCTTAATTATGTCTATATACTTCCCAGGAACCCTTCTACACTCTAAACTATCCCAAATCAGTCTACACGGTATGTTGGCGTACGCCTTTTCCAGGTCAATGAGCACCATACGTAGATCCCTCTTTTTCTCTCTATACTTTTCCATCAGTCTCCTCAGAATGTGTATCACTTCCATAGTTGACCGCCCTGACATGAAACCAAATTGATTTATAGCAACCTGAGTTTCTCTTATAATTCTAGGCTCAATCACTCTCTCCCATAATATCATAATATGACCCAACAATTTAATCTCTTTATAAATCCCACAACATTGTGAGTCTCTTATTTTCTTATATAGAGACACTACCACACTACTCCTCCATTGATATGACATTTTCCCAGATTTAAAAATAATAAAGCTCGTATTTTATGTATCATTTTTCTTTTTGTCGCCACAAAGGTTTAAAAATGTGTGCGTAAGAACCGGTTTACGAATTGAAACCGGTCTTTAAAACTGACCAAACCGGGGCAGAAATGAATCGGTTTGGCTTGGTACTAGTCAAAGTCAAAACTGGTTCCAAACCCGTTTGGGTTGGAAAAAAATGATATGTACATCTCTATTTGTCAGGTAATTTCTAGGGGTGCAAATGAGTCGAACCGCTCGTGAACTACTTGAATTGAGCTGAGTTTAAATGACCTCTAGACTGATCTTGAGCTTTTATTAAGTAACATTTAATAGACGAGCTTGAGCCTGAGCTTCACATATGAAGCTCGAAAGTGTCGGTGGTGGTTTGTTTGGTGACTCAAAAAAAAAAAAATCGATATCTATTTTTCCCATTAATCCCTCTGCTAAACTACTGCTGCAAAAATTGTTCCCTTTAAGCAAGCGTTCCCATACGGTTCACAAGGCCATAAAAACCATGCTTCAATATGTGGCATGATGTGTGCAAAACCGAACATATATTTCACATCATTCGGGGCCTAGTTTTAGTCGTATTTTGTGAAAATATAGTAATAATTCGTTTATTTGTTACTTTTAATTTTCAGATACAAACGGGTTACAAAAATGATAAAGATGGTGTTGTCGTGCTTGAAATCTAAGATGAGTGAAAGGAATGGACGAGGTAATGAAATGGACAAAGGAATGCAATGGATCATTACCATTCCATGTCTTGTTTGGTTTCCATTTGGGAATTGAATATATTATTACCATGTAGTGTTTGGAAGGTGATGACGGGGGTAGCCCAAGACCAAATATGAATGATTTAAATACGTAAATGCTCATAAGGCAAAATGGTTCAAAGGTTAAAAACCTGGGAAAACGAGATAAAGTAGCATGGAACAGTAAGTAGTCATGTCTCCTGATTACTTCACCAACTCGCCAGCCGCAAAAGCAATGCAGGTCCACAGAGCACACTCTGTTATCCAGGGGTCAAAAGGCTTCAACCCCCGAAAGGGCAAGCCCCTCACTGCAAGCAAGGTCACTAGTCAAAAGCATTCTTCTTTGGGAAATGCCTTCTCCTATATATTTGACACTTCATTTACTGAGTTAGGACATGCTTGGCCAGTCAAGATTCCTTCAATCTCTGGTCATTCACTCCGAGTACTTGCTTCATGCGAGTCACTCCATTTCACATCCAACACACACATTCTGTTTGCCCCTTCATCCGAATCTGAGTACAATTCAGAGGAGGATCCTTAGCAAACAACAAAAATAAACTAGTGAACCTCCTTCCACGTCTTGCAAACGTGGGGGGACCCCACGACCTGCGTTAGGCAAAGTTAAACCCTTTAACCCTTTTGCCTAACCAACCCCGCTACTATCCTTGGTCTATTATTTGTTGCATCAACAAGTCGGCGCCCACCATGGGGCTACGCCGCTATTTCTCCTCAAAAAGACCTAGTAGTGTAGCTCTCTTCACTTAAAATCACCATGTCTGAAAGTGGATCCCCGGGTGAAGTAAATCAGGTTCCAAACGCCTCAACCCCGGGTACTAGCCAAGCTCATGTGGCTATACCAACTTCTTTCTCAACTCCGGGGAGCACTTCTGAGTTCCTCACGTTTAACACACCAACTCCGTCCAGATCCGGAGTCCCTTCCCCCAATGTTGGTGTCTCGGACACCCCGACACATATTGAACTTACCCCAGAGGGGGTTGCCAACAATTTCCTTGAGTTGAGGTCTCTCCTCAACCAATACGTGAATAAGGAAAGGGACAAGGGAGTGAGGATTCGTTTAGACTATGATGAGCCTGAACCAACGCTGTCTCCCGGACCTCCCATTCCACCTTTTATAACCAGGAATGAGGCTGGTCCCAGTAATCCTCCAAACCCTAATTACAAGTGGTGCTCGGGCATGAGCTAACCCTCGACCAGCTCCTACAGTCCCCAGTAACAAGCCTTCCGACTTCTATAACAACCACGTGGGAAAAAGCCCTATCCGTGCTCCCCTTGGCCCGAAGTGCTGTTATGAGCACCCCCTTTGGAGTTAGCTGCTCAGTTGCACCCGGAAGCCTCCAAGGCTTCAACCTCATGCCCCCAATGATGGCCCAGATGATGGCCAGCTTCCCGTGGCAACACTTTATTAATCAAGTGCTGGCCACTCAGGGGAACAACGGCAATGGCAATAACGTGGGTGCAAGGGCTGAAGAAGACTTGACCAAACCATATAAGCCAAGTAACCTTTCATGCTTTTCACAGCAAATAGCTGATTATGATTTTCAAGCAAAGATCAAGATGCCTCCTCACATCAAAACATACGATGGGACCATTGTTGCAGAAATCGGTCTAGGCGGCCGATTAATCGGCGCCTAGGCGCTAGTCGGCTACTAATCGCCTAATTTTGAGCAAATCGGCCAATTAATCGGTCCAGGTCAAAATCGGTCCTAGTCGGTCAAAAGTCGGTCCTAGTCGGTCAAAAGTCGGACTAATCGGTCAAAAGTCGGACTAATCGGACCATGGGTTTTTTGGTCAAAATCGGTCCTGGTCGGCAAAAATCGGTCCTGGTCGGTAAAAATCGGTCCTAGTCGGTCTACTTGGTCAAAAGTTGGTTAATTTTTGAATTTTTATGTGAATTTTGAAGTATTTATGTGAATTTTGAAGTATTATTTTTATATTATTGTGTATATATATATAAATTTGAAAAATTACATATATAAATTCCCATTCCGATTAATCCATATTAATCCCGATTAATCCCTAGGCGGTACCTCACCGCCCGACTAGCGCCTAGCGCCTTCTACAACATTGGATGGGACTGAAGATCCTGAAGACCATCTTTAGATCTTTACCGGTGCAGCAAGGATAGAGAAATGGTCAAACGCTGAATGTTGTCTAATGTTCATGCAAACCCTTGTCGGATCAGCCAGGATCTGGTTCAACGACTTACCTGCTCGAAGCATTCGAAGCTTTGACGACCTCAGCAAGGGTTTTCTGGCCAATTTCTCCTAACAAAGGCGATATGTCAAAGACGCAACAGTAATCTTCCAGATAAAACAACGTGATGATGAAAGTCTTCGAGCGTTCATTGAACGATACAAGAAGGAAGGTCTAACTTATGTAGGGGCGGACGAGAAAATGAGAGTGGCTGGTTTCATGAATGCCATCACATCCAAATATCTCACGAGAGATTTCAACAAATCCCTGCCCAAGACCTTAGAAGAAGCTCTCGAGAGGGCTGAAGCCCACATCCGGGGAGAGGAGGCGGTAGACATTAAAGAGCAAAGGAAAAGAGGATCCAGCTGGCGAAGCAACAGTCCAGCTAGAAAAAGGGGAAACTTTAACTCTTATGACAGGCGACCAAAGGGTTCAGACCATCGAAGGTCTGAAGGCCGGAACCCTTCAAGCAGGGAGAAAGGCATGAGTTTCACACCCCTCACAAAGACCCCTCAAGAAATCCTCGCAACTGAAGAAGTCAAGCAAAACTTTCGGCCTCCTAGGCCTCTCCCCAAAAGCAGAAAAAATGAGAACTCCACACAGTTTTGTGAGTTCCATGAAGAAAAAGGTCACCACACCAATGATTGCTTCCAGCTCAAGAAAAGAATTGAAGAAGCTGTTAAGTCCGGAGAACTCGCTCATTTGGTGAAGGGGGTACGAGACAAAATGGCTGAAGGAAAGGGCAAGGAAGTCAATATGGTGGATTTCGATGGAAGGGTTCCTCACAAGAGATAGCGGTTGGAAGCTTGGGAACTTCAGTGTGTTTGCTTCCCCCCAACAGAAAGAGACCCTCTTTCAAGCCCTCTGGTGGTAGAAGCTAATGTGGGAACGTTGCAAACATATAGGGCATACATAGACACTGGGGCAGCCACTGAAATCATGTTTGAGAAATTCTTCAACCGTTTGAGTAATGAAGAACGTTCAAGGCTTCAACCCTCTGGAACCTCCATAAAAGGTATTGCCGATATACCCCTCAAGCCTTTAGGGAAACTGACACTTAATGTTCGTTTCAGCGAAGGTCAGAAGGAAAGAATCCAACCACTCACCTTTGTGGTTATCAACATACCTTCAAACTATGATGTGATCATTGGAAGACCAGGGCAGTGTGCATTCTACATGGCCGTGTCTGTTGGCCATGGCACAGTCAAATTTCCCACCGAGAGGGGGATAGCAACCCTTCAACCCTCTCATGAAGCCTACCTGGTTGAAGGGGAAAATTCCAAAAGTGAAGAAGACAAGCAAAGGCTAATCATAAATCCTAAGTACCCTGAGCAGAGAATAAGGGTCAATCCAGGCCTATCACAAGAAACCCTCACGTATCTTGAAAAGTTGTTAACACATTACAGCGATGTTTTCGCTTGGTGCCCAGAAGATATGACGGGGATCCCCCGAAACATTGCTGAACATGAGTTAAGAATACCCCCGGATGTCAAGCCCGTGGTCCAAAAGAAAAGGAGTCTAGCACCTGAGAGAAGTATGGCTGCTTGCCAAGAAGTTGAAAAGCTTGTGTCGGCCGGCATCCTCCGAGAAGTCAAGTACCAATCATGGGTTGCAAACCCGGTTATGGTAAAGAAACCAGACAACTCTTGGAGGATGTGCATAGATTTCAAGGATCTCAACAAGGCTTGTCCTAAGGATTGCTATCCACTACCGGAAATTGATCTCAAGGTTGACTCACTCACCGGTTACCCTTTCAAATGCTTTCTTGATGCTTACAAAGGGTATCATCAAATACTCATGAAAAAAGAAGACGAGGAGAAAACAGCGTTCCACACCGATAAAGGAATCTTTTGTTACCAAAAGATGCCTTTTGGACTCAAAAACGCTGGAGCAACCTACCAACGTCTAGTAGACAAAGCCTTTACAAGCCAAATTGGTAAAAACATGGAGGCATACGTCGATGACTTGGTAATCAAAAGCAAGACGGAGTATCAAATGCTCGACGACATTCAAGAAACTTTCAAGAATCTCAGAAAGGTTAACATGAAGCTTAACCCTGAAAAATGCTCATTTGGGTTTGAAGAAGGAAAGTTTTTGGGTCACATTGTTGGGAAACAAAGCATCAAGGCTAACCCAAACAATGTGAAAGCGGTTCTCGAAACCAAACCACCAAAAACCAAGAAGGAGGTTGAAAGCTTAAACGGGAAGCTTGCTGCCTTGAAGCATTTTACCTCCAAGTTGGCGGAAAGATCTCTGCCCTTCTACAAAACGCTCAAGAATTGCTCTGATAAGAAGGACTTCAAATAGACTGATGAGGCTGAAGAAGCCTTCAACCAGATGAAACAACATCTTGCTTCCTTACCAGACATCGCAGCTCCTGAAACGGGGGAATTAATTTCAGTCTATTTATCAATTGCTGAAGAGGCCATAAGTGCAGTCCTCACCATCGAACGGGACAAAGCTCAGGTACCCGTTTATTTCTTCAGCAAAACTCTAAAATTGGCTGAAACCAAATACCCTCCTCTTGAAAAGCTTGCCCTAGCCCTAGTTCAAACAGCTAGAAGGCTTAGAAGGTATTTTCAAGCACACCCTATACAAGTGGTCACCGACCAACCCATTAAGAGTGTGCTTGAAAAACCAGAGAACTCGGGAAGGTTGGCCAAATGGGCGGTGGAACTAGGTGAACATAACATCACCTACGTCCCACGAAAAGCTATCAAAGCCCAAGTCTTGGCTGATTTCATTGCGGAAGTCCCAAACCAAGCAATCACTGAAGTGAACACTACCACCACTGAACCCTCTAACCCTGAAGCCTGGAAGCTTTTTACCGATGGGGCTTCAAGCGTTGAAGGGTCAGGGGCTGGGCTAATTTTGATCAACCCAGAAGGGTTGGAATTCACATATGCTCTCCGTTTTGATTTTCAGACCACCAATAATGAGGCTGAATACGAGGCACTGATCGCCAGTTTAAGGCTGGCCAAAGAGATGAAGGTGCAGAAGCTTGAAATGTTCACAGATTCATTGCTGGTCTCAAGCCAAGTAAATGATAGCTATGTTTCCAAAGAGCCCAACATGAGAAGATACAAGGAAAAATCCAAGGAGCTGATGAATACCTTCCAAGCATGCCACATCAAACAAATTCCCAGATCCCAAAACAAAAAGGCTGATGCCTTAAGTAAGCTAGCATCTCTCACTTTTGCCCACCTCACCAAGAAGGTGTTGGTAGAAGTTTTGAAGGCTCCATCGATTGATGAATTGGAAGTTCAAGACGTAGTCACCGAGGAAGATCCAAACTGGATGACTCCCATCAAAAAGTTCCTTAAAAATGGTGAACTACCCAATGATCAAGTAGAGGCTGAAAGGGTTAAAATCAAGGCAAGGCAATACGTACTACAAGGAGAAACCCTTTACAAAAAAGGTTACCTTGCCCCCTTGCTAAGATGTGTTGGTCCTGAGCAAAGTAAGTATTTGATCAAAGAGATTCACGAAGGCATATGCGGAGCTCATTTTGGAGCTAGGTCGGTGGTTACAAAACTCATGAAGCTTGGATATTTCTGGCCCTCAATGCATCGTGATACCACTGAACAATTGAAGAAATGTGATGCTTGCCAGATTCATGCACCGATACCAAAGAATCCCAAGCATGACCTTGTCCCAATAACCTCGGCATGGCCATTCCATAAATGGGGAATGGACATTGTTGGACCATTCCCCCCAAGCAAAGGAGGAGTAAAATTCTTGCTGGTGGCAACAGATTATTTCACCAAGTGGCCCGAGGTTAAACCACTTGCAAAGATCACAGGCAAACAGGTCATCGACTTTGTTTGGGAAAACATTATTTGCCGTTATGGATTGCCGGGAGTAATTGTCACTGACAATGGGAAGCAATTTGCTGAGAAGCCTTTCAGCGTTTGGTGCAAAGAATACAGAATGAACCAGGTTTTCAGCTCAGTGGCTTACCCACAATCAAACGGTCAGGTTGAAAGGACAAATCGAAGCATAGTGGAAGGTATCAAGACAAGATTGGGAAGATACGAAAGCAACTGGCTTGAAGAATTGCCTAGTGTTCTATGGGCAATAAGAACGACCGAAAAAACAAGCCATAAGAAAACACCATATAGCTTGGTATTTGGATCCGAGGCTGTGATCCCCGCTGAAATAGGAGTTGTAACCCAACGAATCGTCAACATGGATCCCGAAACAAACCAAAAAGAGACCATGTTGAATTTACAACTCCTAGAGGAAGCAAGAGATCAAGCTGCAATTCAAGAAGCCAAATACAAGCAACAAATGGAAGCCTACTACAACAAGAAAGTCAAGAACGAACGATTCAAGCCAGGGGACCTGGTCCTCAGAAATAATGAAGCCAGCAAAAAAGAAAATCAAGGAAAGCTTGGCCCAAAATGGGAGGGTCCATATACCATCCTCGAAGCACACAAGGGTGGATCCTACAAGCTAGCAGATTCAGAAGGCAAAAGGCTTCCAAGGCATTGGAATGGCAAAACCCTGAAAAGGTTCCATGTTTAGACAGGAAAGTTTGGTTTGTATCAAAATGTATTTCGAGAACAGCACTATCAATACCTTTTGTAAAAAGCAAGTATTGCTTGAATGAATGAAGTTGTTTTAACTTGTCTTCCTATCCTAAGATCAGGTTGAGTACCTAGCAAAAAACTCCATGGCAAGGGCCATGTAAGGGGATGAGCTCCCAGGCCACATCGCTCAATAGGTTCAAGGGTTGAATGAACCTATATAAGGGGTGAGTTCCTAAATCAATACAACTCCATGAGACTTATTAAGTAAAAGCAAAATTGTCTCATAGACGGGTTTGAACAGCCTACACCAAATGTTCCTTAAGCCTTAGAAATATAACCAACAAACAGGCTTATGAAGTCAAATGAAAAACAAAGAAATGATAAAAAGGATAGGTGCTATGTCTTCTTGTTAAAAACACCAAGGTTAAGTGTCTGCAGCACTGAACCCTTTAAGGAATGAAAAACATAAAGGCAACACAAACTCGACAAAGACAAAGTTACAAGAAAACAAAAATAATCTACAGAACAATACACCTCAAACGAAAAATACAAACCAAATCAAGTCACAAAGCTAAAAAGCCTTCAAGGCTTCAAGCCACCCACGTGACAACTCGAAACCTCAAAGGCTTCAACCTACCTACGAATAGCCAAAAAGCTTAAAGCCAACCAAACTGCCTTAGCAAAATAAGCACAAGTACAAAAAACACAACGCAAAGAAAATGGATAAACATAATATCATAGCAAAGAAAGCCATGAAAGACTTTCAACCACAAGTTATAACAAGTCCTAGTGACTTGTAAGTTAAGATATTGTTCAAACGACCACGCAGGTCTAAAACACCACCAACAGGAACCTTAAGGGTTCCTGAAAACCTAATATTGTTTAAAGGTTACAAACCACAAATTGTTTTAGAAAAGTGCTAAGAAAGCTACGAATTTCATGCATCAGTAGAAGGCTTAGAGACCCAAGAACTGCTACCTTTGGCCTTCTTAACCTTCTTAACCTTCTTAGCCTTGATCATCAACAGCTGAAGCCTCTAAGCTGGCATCCTTCGGAGCATCAGATTCCCCAGGAATGGTATCTTCACTATCTCCCGAGTAGGAACGTTTCCTTGAAAGGGAGCTAAGCATTTCAGCACATAACTTTTCATTCAAACCATCCGGCTTCAGTTCCTGCAAAACGGAGAGAGACTTACCATAACAAGAAGCAACCTGACTCACATACGGGTACGACAACCTCTCCATTTGCTCAACAGAACTCTTAAAGATATCGGAAGCCTCGGGACGGTACAGGGGAGATTTCTCTAAAGGATGGCCAGACTTGTGAAGCTTATAACCCGCAATAAGACCTTGGTGTTTTCCCAGATTGAGCAGTTTAGTGTAAACCTCGCCAAGAGCGGAGTTAAACTCTTTGGAATGAAGCAAATAGGTAACAACCTGGTGAAAACCCTGCTCAATAAGCCACTGATTATCCCCAGTAGCCCGGGCAACCAAAGTCTTCAAACCATCTTTCTCCTCATCAAAAGCTTTATGTTGTACAACCAAGGCCTCTCTATCAGATTTCAGCTTCAGACGGTCAGCTTCAAAACTCTTCTTGAGATCACCCATCTCAATCTCGTGCCTCCTTGTTAACTCTTCCTCTTTCTTGGTCCAAGCCAGCTCTTTCTCAGAAAAGATATCAAGTTCCTTCTTCATTGCAGCAATTGAAGCTTTCATTTTTTCCTTTTTCTTGGAAGCCTCCTCATATTCCTGCATCCCTTTAGCAAAGCGAGAAACACCTTCAGCCAAAAAGGCAGAAAGGTTGCAGGAACTGAGCATCATCCTAGAAATAAGATGATCAGCCTCCATCTCAGATATGGCACTTCGAACACCGGGAGGAGCAAAATGAGCCAAGGCCTCAGCACAAACAGTCGGGTCCTTAAAATTATCACCAACCTTAACCCCCCAGTTAGGCACATAAATATCCTGACCCTCTGAACCTTCGAAACTTTCAACACTTTTGGCTGATGAACCTTGAATAACAGGAGTGGTACCTTTCTTAATCAATTTCTTCTTCTTCTTGCTTGAAATAATTAACTCCTTTTCCTTACCCTTGCCAACATCCACAGCCTGATCCCCTGATGCCTCAATATCATCACTAACATCGATAGGCTCTGAACCAGAAGGATGATCAACACCTTTCAGATGACGTTGGGAACGAAGGGTAGAACCTTTGGAAGCAGTAACCTTGGTAAAGCCTTTAACATTCGGAACATTCACATAACCAGAACCCTCAAACCTGTAATCAGAACCCTTAACAACCGTATTCTCGCCAGGAGTAGCAGCAACATCATCAAAGGCAACATCAGAGGTATCATCGCTTTTAATAAAATCAAGGGCAGACATAACTGCAACACAAATATAAAAAGCACATAAGCAAACAAAGAAAAAGGAACAAAGAAGCAAGAAAAGAATAAATGCATACCTTTCCCATCTCTAATAAGCACCGGATCCCGGTTGGCCTTTTCCCACACTTTACTTATACCCAACAACACCAACAAATGCTCAGGGAAGGGACGAAGCCTCGAAGGGCACTCCCTAAGAATTTCTAAAAAACGAGTGTTTATTTCAGAATCAGAAGGCTCCGGCTCGTTCAGAACAGCATCCGGGTGTCTCCAAACAAGTTTGAAAGGAACAATTTCCTCCGACACCCAGAAAAACCGATCTTTCCAGACCCCAAGTGTAGAAACCATGGACGAAATTAAACAAGTATCAACTTGAGTGGTTTCAAAGGTAAACCAATCACCATTCTTAGCAAGCCGGAAGAAGCGACGGAAGGACAACAGAGATGGGTCATACCCGGTGGCCCGGCACAAAATTTCAAAATGTAAAACCCTAGCCATGCCAAGGGGGTGAATCTGACCAAAAGACACTCAATAATATTCCAAAATATTCAAAACAAAGTTTGAAAACGGATAACGAAGATTGAAAAACTCAAAATGACGACAATACAAGGCAATCATACCAGAAGGACAGTCATTGATAGATTTATCACAAGCCGGTGCAACCGGTTTATATTTCGTCCCTATAACTCATTCCATAAAAAATAAATCGACTTCCTCTTGGGTCAGTCGAGAAAAAGACTTTGCCATATCCTTACGAGCACCCATGACATGAACAATTAAAGAGAAAATAGGCAAAACGGAACTGACCTGATTTTGAAAAAGAGGGATACTTGAGAGAAAAAAGGAGCAAGTAATGTTCTTCCAAAATAAAAATGTGTAAATAAATGAGATTAGGGATAATTATCAGCAGGCAGAATTTAAAACCGCCGCCTGACAAACTGCCACAGGTCTTGTCAACTATCTTGTCAAATTCCGAAATTCAAAAACCGTTTTCAACCTTCCAACCTTCGAACCCTCGAAGCCTTTGGGCAGAAAAACATACGTATAAAAGTCAGAAGTCTTTGAGCTCATTTCCCAAAAACCTCTGACTTGGGGGGCTGATGACGGGGGTAGCCCAAGACCAAATATGAATGATTTAAATACGTAAATGCTCATAAGGCAAAATGGTTCAAAGGTTAAAAACCTGGGAAAACGAGATAAAGTAGCATGGAACAGTAAGTAGTCATGTCTCCTGATTACTTCACCAACTCGCCAGCCGCAAAAGCAATGCAGTTCCACAGAGCACACTCTATTATCCAGGGGTCAAAAGGCTTCAACCCCCGAAAGGGCAAGCCCCTCACTGCAAGCAAGGTCACTAGTCAAAAGCATTCTTCTTTGGGAAATGCCTTCTCCTATATATTTGACACTTCATTTACTGAGTTAGGACATGCTTGGCCAGTCAAGATTCCTTCAATCTCTGGTCATTCACTCCGAGTACTTGCTTCATGCGAGTCACTCCATTTCACATCCAACACACACATTCTGTTTGCCCCTTCATCCGAATCTGAGTACAATTCAGAGGAGGATCCTTAGCAAACAAAAAAAATAAACTAGTGAACCTCCTTCCACGTCTTGCAAACGTGGGGGGACCCCACGACCTGCGTTAGGCAAAGTTAAACCCTTTAACCCTTTTGCTTAACCAACCCCGCTACTATCCTTGGTCTATTATTTGTTGCATCAACAGCAGGCAAAAAAAGACGAAGAAATAAAATCGGCGGTGAGTGGTGGTGTCATCGGTGGCGGTGACGGTGGGTGGCAACGGCAAGTGGCGGTGGTGGCGCCAACGATGGGTGGCAGTGACAGGTGGATGTCGGCAGCGTGGTTGGTGGTGGTGGTGGCGAGTTGCGGGTGGTGGCGAATTGTGGGTGGTGGCGATTGGTGGGTGGCTGCGGCGGTGGGCGTTAGTGGTGGCGGCGACGGTGGGCGTCGATGGTGGTTGGTGGCAACGGAGATGGCTGTGGGTGGCGGCGGCTTTGGTTGATGTCGGCGGTGGGTGGCGGGTGACAACAGGGGGCGTCGGTGGTGGTGGGTGGTAGTGACGGTGGTGGGTGGTAGCGATAGTGGTAGGTTGTGGTGTTGCTAATAAAGGGTACAAGAGGGGATGGAATGAAAAAAGAACATTGGGGTGGATGGAATGATTTTGAGAGAATGAAATGCCTTATGTAATGGGTGATTCCATTTCATTGACCAACCAAACACATTTTTCTTCATTTTCTTGTAACGGTCCATTCCATTTCTTCTTTCATTCCTGATACCAAACACTACCAGGTAGTTTTCCAAAGAAATATGACCAAAACTCACCCCTGTGTTGTAGGCTTTTTACAAATATATTATTAAAAAGCTTATTGAAATCTAGCCTTTGTTTGCTTATGTTTTCTTAATTTGGACTCGTGAGATGTTGAATACATTTGTCTTTTTATTTTCTTTTTTTCTTACACTCTAGTCCCTCCACACTAGTGAATGATTCGACACTAGTTATTATCATCCAAATAAATTATATTAAAAAATAACGTTGCCAAATTCATCTGAAAGTGTGAGATTCAGAAACAATTGTTTGTTGTAAACATAACAAATTATATATCAACTTAGTACTAAGGAGTCTACAGCATCCATTGACCTCATGTCCATAATCGTTATGTTTCAGTTTGACCTCAAAACTATTGTTGAGGCAAGAATCTGTCAAGCTTAGGTTATGGTTTATATATTCTCTGGTTTCGGGTTGAGCAAGCAATCCTGTTCTATGCAAAATAAAACACCTCTAACCTCACCTCAGTGAGAGGAGATTTCTCCCTACGACCACACTCCAGCTTAAAATAAGTATTCGTTTACAACACTGGCCGATCTAATAGTTTTCTTTGCGAAAGACTGGGTATATAATTTATTTCATACCTGCAACATGGGCCGAGACGTGTCGCATCGTATCATTAGTGCCCGGCCTTTGACACGACTACATTTCCACGAGCGGCCCATGGTCAACCACCTTTTTGTTACAAGTAATCCCCTGGCTAGACTCAAATCATCTGGTCCAAAGACAATTCAAATCCAATCCGGGTTTATGTACCCCAGATCCGGCTCGAACCCTCAATTTGGTCCACTTAATGAACTTCATGCAAGCCATAAACTCAAGTACAAAAACACAAGATCATGTCCAGGTTTTACTACAAATGATATGGTTTTACTAACACAAGAATAAATCAAATCAAATGAATTAAAGTTTACAACACACATGCCCGTCCATCACCTTATAATCACGAAAAGAATATAATATAAATAAAAACGACCCAAAACCGATAACTTTTCCGCTTTGTACTTGATCACTATATCCATCATTAAAAAAAAAGAGCAAAAAACGAGACTTTACTGCCCGAACTTTCATCCTATACTTTTGATTTGCGTTCCAAAAACCATGACATACACCAAAAGGCGCGTACGAGTCTTGAAGGCAGAGTAGAATGTGTACACATATATGTTTCTGAAGCCAAGCCCACTGGTTTGATCATCTTCAAAGTGTTCTGCGGATAAATTCTATCTCCCGGTTTTTGCGCGCTTCATTCCACTACTGCTGGTGTTGAACGGTGATACACTGCCGCTTGGCCCAGGACTATCTTCTCGGAAATTTGAGTTCAGCATGGCCAGCTCGCGCAACTGCTGTCTTTTTATATAATCTTGGGACTCGTCCTGTTTATTCGTTATATATACACATATGAGAAAAGTATACAAATCATTATATGAACAGCAAATTGCACAAAAGAGCAGCAGCAATATACATGTCATCAATTTAGAAATACCACCATAGTTAATCCTTGGATAAATATAACGGCAATCGTGTTAGATAGTGGGTTTACTGATCCAAAACACGATCAATATATTTATTCATGTCTAAGACATCAATGCAAATGCGGACGATGAAAATTGCGTAATCAATTTATCTAAAAGAGTCAAACAAGTTTGTCTAAGACATCAACGCCAATGCGAACTATGAGCGAACTATGAAAATTGCCTTACAATTTATCTAAATGAGTCCAACAAGTTGTAAATGAGTTGAACTTATGACACACACACATTTATTCTTTATTCAAAACTTTAATGGTTATTTAACTAAACGAGTTAAACACGTCAATATAGCACGACACTATAAATGACATCTCAAAATTAATTATTTTCATTCGAGTTGGTTTTGTGTTAGAAATTCCAGCCCTATTTATATATGTGTGTATCGACACGTTTGTTTCAAAACAAGTAAAATATTAGCCACAATAACTGCACAATACACTTGTACATAGTGCATAAAAAACAACGAAAGTAAAGGGAGAAAAATAAAGGTGCTCACATAACTATCTTTCATATCACGATTAAAGCAATAATACAATGCATAATGCAGGTCTCAAAATATTACTGGTTCTAAAACGAACGCTTCTCTCTCCCTCTCTCTTTATATACACACACAAAATTAAATATACATGTTAATTACGATAGATTTGCAAAACTCCATGTCCTTGTGGAGCTAAAGGCTGGTTATATATAAAGTAAACCGGCCTTGCAAAATTAACAACCTTGTTTTCAATAACAAGTAGCAGACAGGGCAAACACAAGTCATAAACAAAGCATAAAAGAGGTTTCATAAATATGACAATGCTAAGTGTAGTCAAATCTCCAAAAACTATAAAACAAAGCAAAAAAAAAATATCATAAGCCACTGGCACCTCCTGTGCAAAATCTTTTCGGTATTTACTCAAAACTGCACAAACAATTCTACTAAAGGGTGATTAAATTGGTGATTTTATATGTTAGATCTCCTTACTTCAATCTAAAATGACGATTAAGCTTTAGTATTTAAAAAATAGATTTATGTAGAGGTGAAATAAACAGTTTCGGATGATCAGCTTCATAAAATAAAACTAGCTTATTACTTATTTAGGCTTCAAAATTCAATACCGTATCAAAATAGTCTTCTATATGCGATTTCATTTGAATAAAAACCAACATTCTGTTTTGGGGTGTCTCAAAAAGTTACCTTTGAAACGATTAAATTCAAATTAAGATAACTCAAAATTGCAGATATTATTGCGAACACAATTATTTCTCTGACTAGTTTAGGCATCTGACCTTTAGTCAAAGACTTGTGTTAAAAAAAAAACCGAAGTCAAACATTCTATTTAAAGGTCACAAAAAAACGATACCACAGGTTTAAGCAGTTCTTCGATTATTTCTTGTGCCTGCCTCAGCCTAATATCAATGACACTTGCTGGTAACTCCGCCTCAATCAATATGTGGAGCGGCTCGCTTAAATGTTCATAGCCTGGTCTTCCCCTTAGCTTCTCTTCCTTCAAATTTATAAAATATACATAAACAAAGATTAATTTTGAGAAACACATTCCAATTTCATATACGCAATAAACCTCAACGGTATAAAATATTAAAATTACCTGTTCTGGATCCTTGATCGATCCTTTTCCTCTTATATACACCCGACAACCTGTTGTACCCTCGACCCGTTTTAGTGAATTGCCTCTAGGACCAAGAAGTCTTCCAACGAAATTAAACTAATATCCAAAAAATCAATATTGAACTCGTGAGATTGATGAAATTGAAATGAATAAAATGTAGATATGAAGAGCGCGTACATTTGGATAAGTGTCAACTGGTATCTCTAACCGCAAGATTCTCTTCACGGTGTATGCACTTGGACTTGCTGGAGCTCCTTGCCAGTCCATTGTTGTTCCCGGTGGTCCACTTAACCTCTGTCATGAAATGTAAAACATTTAGTAAGTTTAGAATGTTCCCAAAGGGTGTGAAAATATAAAACCTAACGACCGTTCTTTTAACCGACTCTGAGAAGCTTTAACTCTCATTTCAGAATAAGTACCTCCTTTTTTTGAAAACATGTTTAGTTATTTTTTATATATTAACTATTTTAATAATTAAAGTTTGCCAAACAATCAAATAGTTGTTTATCTGTACCATATTACTTCAAACAACAAAAAGCATATCCATATCCATATCTATCCTACAGTTGTATTCATAGTTGTCAATAGCGGCTATATAGGTTTTAGTTAAATATACATGTAAAATAGCATATATACCAAGGTATTTTGATATAATATACATATAAAAATTTTCAAAATTCTTTTCCTAGTGTATCGCTATTTATAAAACAGCGGTGGCTATTTGTCGTTATTCACTACGTAGCATATAGGTCCCTTGTCGCTATTCGCAATTAACAACTATGGTTGTATTATTACAACTGATGATCTGATTCGATCATTCCAAAAAAAAAACACATGACTACTTCCAAATGCCTATTAAAAACATCCAATTTACCAACACATATAGATTTTCATTCTTGCAAGTTGTAACACCCTTCATTCTAAAGCGACTGAAAGGGTTTAATGCTAACGTTAAAACTGTAAGTGCTGTAAACTAAAAAGCCTATTAATGTGAAAGTTAAATGTTCTAGATGTTAATGGCAGGCCGGTTAACTAGTACTGATCCTTTACTAAACCACAAAACACCTTGGGTTGACCTGAATAACGTTTGTTCAAATTTTTTAACCTTTTCAAGTTTTTATAGATAGATGCCTAGTGTGTCAAATGTGATTATAAATGTAAGTAATTTAATAATATTTTGAATCATATGATTAGAAGCTTATGCATTATAACCTTAGTTTTAATAGGCACGAGGTGTTGACGTCCCAGAAGCTGAAGCATGAGGCGAGAGACAACAAAACAAAACTATTCTCATGTGACTTGTAAGCATAGTTGTTAATGGAGAATAGCGACAAATAGCAATAAGGTACCTATATGCTACATAGCGAATAGCGATAATAAGCGGGCGGCTATTTCATAGATAATGATACACTAGAAAAAGGGCTCAGCGAGGCGCACCTACAGCGCCTGGTGAGGCGCAAAAAAGCGCGCGCATAAGCAGGAAAACTGGAAAAAAAAAAACGAAACCGAGTCCGTGCAAAAACTGCCTCACGCGGGCCCGGGTTTTCGGAGCTGGCATATATAATAGTTTTTTTTTATTTTATATGTGGAATCTTATTTATTCTCAAAGCATAACATATTTTTTATATTTTTTCTCTATGTGCGCTTTTCTTAAAAAAGCCCACGCTTTTTTTGCGCTTTGCGCCTAGGCTCCGGGCGAGGCCGATGCGCCTCGCCTGAGCCTTGCGTCTTTGACAACATAGTATATGCTATTTTACATGTATATTTAACAAAAACCTATAATCCAGCTATTTAATTGCTATTTATATTAAAAAATAAATAAATGTCGCTGTCCTCGCTATCAGTCGCTATAACCCTAATAGCGACACTACACCGCTTTGCTACGTAGCGCACTATAGCGATCGCTATAGCTGCTATTGACAACTATGCTTGTAAGCAAAACACTTGATATTTATAAAATATATATCAATTATAAATAACATTTTCTAACCTTGTTATTTTGTTAATAATTGAACAATGATATATAAGATAGTTAAGAAACACACAAGTTAATGATATGAAAGGGAAGAACTATCCTACTTATGAAACTTATTATCTCTATCTGCACGATGCACCCAAGGAAGCTTACTCAAACTACATACTATAGTTTATATATCATAAGATAAAACACAAAAACAAAAAAATATAGCTCTAGACTATAAACAACCCCAACGCATTAATCTATAAAAGGTTTCAGGTGTACCTCGGGTGGAAGACCATTCCAGCCAGCAAGTCTAGAGCCAGGAACATTTGACATAAGATTAGAAGATGCCATGGGACTTGGACTTCTATGACGCAGTCTGTCCAGCTCATTAAACCCTTGGTTCGGCAACATACTCGACACCCTCCGGATCTCTAAAACAACAACACAGATATCATGTAACTTATTAAAATGTAGAAGACCGATCAAACTGGTAACATAATCATACATCTAAAAATCAAATCTAACATGATTTGTTACATGTTGCAAACAAATGTACAAACTCAAAAAACAATATAGTCAATCAAAAAGAAACTTAATACCTTCCAAGTGTTGTTGCAATATACTCAAAAAAACAAATACCATCTGCTCACTAACATTTTATTACATTTGATTATACATAATTTCAAACCATAGTTGTCAATAGCGGCTATAGCGACCGCTATAGCGCGCTATGTAGCGAAGCGACCAAGTGTTGCTATGTGGGTCATAGCGCCCAATAGCGTGAATAGCGACAGTTAGTTTTTTTTATGTAAATAGCAATTAGATATAGCTATAAAATAGCTGGATTTATAGGTTTTTGTTAGATATACATGTAAAATAGCATATATACCAAGGTATTTTTTTATAATATACATATAAAAAATTTCAAATTTCTTTTTCTAGTGTATCGCTATAGCGGTCGCTATTTGTCGCTATTCGCTATGTAGCATATAGGTCCCTTGCCGCTATTCGCTATTAACAACTATGTTTCAAACACAAATATCAAGCCTAGCACAGTAAACAAACACAGCATTCGGTAGCCATCGCAACCTCAATACACCAAACGCACCACAACAAAATGCAATACACTCGATCAAATCAAAATACCTCACTCCCAACATGTTCACCACTTCAAAACACAACTTTAACATAATGCTAGTCACTTGACAAACCTTAAACAAACAACCTTAGTCCACCTTTCTCCCTCAATAAACAGAGTCCAAAAAAAAAACAAAAAACTCACAATAACAAACCCAATAAAATAGTTAAAAAGTAACAAAAAGTTCTACAAGACTCAATGAAAAACAAAACCTCCATTATTAGTCCAAAATGGTACAAAGGGATCTACAACAAACAATCAGATAATGAAAAACCATAACATCAAGAAGCAAAGATCCATAAAAATCAAACCTTGATTCAACAATCTGCTACATATTGGAAGAACTTGCATAAAAGGCTGGAGCTTTTGATGTTCCTCCAACAATTCAGTCAAGTACTGACTGCAACAATCAAAAAAGAGGGTCAGACAGATCAAAAGCAAACAAGAACAACCCAGAACCCTAAAAGGAGGATGAAGTTAAAAAAAAACAAGAAAACTGAAACAAGAAACCTGTCAGCATCTGGGTTGGTTGTTCTGATGAGTGGAGAGAGTGCTCTTGCTGGAGAGAAGTTGTGGTTGTAGAGGTGTGACATGGTGGGAAGAAGGAAGAAGAAGGAAGAAAAAGAAAGAAAAGGAGTAGAAAAAGAGGGGGGCGGGGGAAGAGGAAGAGTAAGAGGAAACAATATTAAAGGAGAGTCTATAAGGGTTTTGTGTTGTCAATCATATGGGAGCAGTCAGAGTGCAAAATGGTCGGTCAATTTTACATTTCAGAGTAAAAGATTGTGAAGGGACGTAAATCTAGTAAATTACAATCCTTTTTTACAATCCACTCTTTTGTCAACTATTCAACTTTTGTGAATTATGTCGTCTTATATCTTTGAAACATACAAATTATTAATTATTATTATTAATGTTAACATTAACCATCACAATTCAAGTTTTAATGTAGGAAGAATAAACCAGAAAATTTATCTAATGTTCTTTTATTTATTTATTTATTATTATTTTTAAATTTAAACTCTTAGTTTTTGAGATTGTAAACGCGTGTGGTAGTGAGAGGGCACGAAGAGGGGGCATTAAGCGCCATGCGGCAGCCACGTCAGTAAAGGGGCGTAGTAAAAAAATTAAGGGGTGAGAGGGGTGTGAAAGTGGCGTTTTTTTATTAAAAAATGTAAAAATAAAAAAGAACCAACCCAAAATCCACCAACCAATGAAAAGCCGCCACCTCACCACCCAATTGCCCCCCACGCCAGTGAACACTAACCCGCCCCCTCCCCCAGTTGCCCTCCACGCAAGCGTCGGGCCGGTGTGCCTGACGTGGAGTGGCTTCCATGCCACCAAACCACGCCCACTCCGTGTGGTCTTAGTGGGGATGAGCAAACTATCACACTGAGCTAACTATCACACTGGTATAAACATGACCAATGTTTTAAAAACCGGTTTATACGGCTGGTTGAACCAACCAGATGTCGGAAGCTTGGGCAGCACGAATCATACTGATGAATTTAAAAAGATGTTTAAGTTGGGGAATGCAATGGAATGTAGAGAAATTGTGGTGAATGAAACTTTTGGAAGAACTGTTTGATTACTGTAACAGTGATGACTCCTTTGTTGAGGGTTTTGCGTTTGTGTGATATGGATGACAAACCTTCTTTGCCATATGTGTTTTAGGGGATGAATAGGCAGATATGGCAATTAAGGCATTATTTCAGGAAAAGGTAGCTTTGTATGAGCCATATACAAATATAATTGATGTTAATGGAAATGGATGGTGCGTTCTAGTATTCATTGTGCGACGTATTGGTTAAATCCAGCTTTTTAGTATGATAAAGAACATCTTTGTAAAAGTAAAGAAGTTTTTAAGGGTTTTCTTGATATGGTTGAGAAGAATTTTTTGGGTGATGATGTTATAGATGTTACAATGGCTTTAGGCAAGTTTCGTGATGGACTAGAATGTTTTGGTAGAAGTAGTGGTGTTGTTTCTCGTAATGCTACTCAACCCGGTAAGATATATTTTTTAATGTTATTATTTTAATTATATTAGTTTGTTATTTTTTTACCATTTTGATAATCATTTTTTGTAGCCGAATGGAGGAGATTATTTGGTGGAGATTATCAGTTAATGCAAAACTTTATCGTTAGAATATTAAGTTAACCCGCATCTTCCTCGGGCTGTGAACGTAATTGGAATGTCCTTGAAATGATTCACATGAAAAAAGAAACTGGTTGGAACATCAAAGACTAAATGACCTTGTGTTTGTTCATTACAACTTGCGTTTACAAAATAAGTACTTCTCTTGATTTTTTTAAAATTAATTACATCGTAATTTACTTTATAAGTGTTAACATTTAGGTAAATGTTTTTCTAGACACAAATATGCTAAGAGATCCTATGATCCAGTTGATTATGAAAGTATCAATCATTTGAAATTTTGGGTTGTTGAAGAAGAGCCGGAAGGAGAACTTCATGACGATGATATAGATAACATGTTGATCGGAGTGTCGTGGTCTGGTCAAAGATAAATTTATATACTCCTTATTACCTCAAACAATTGTTAGTGTCAGCCAGGGTGTCGAACCACGAAGAGTTTATGGTCTGTGCCAAAACTCGATTGATTATTGGTTATGAAAATTATGAAGCTTGCTATTTAATTATTTGCTTGTTTGGTTGGTTGAAAAGATATCGGATTGAACTGACAATTTGCTACTAACTACGAGAACGGTTGGTTGACCATGATTGAAAAACTTAATTGATTAGTTAAAAATAATATATGAGAAAACGAATCACACCCGGGTTTCGGAGTAATAAGTATCTAGAGTTATTTCACATGAATGGTTTGATTATTTTATGAACACCAATGATTTCTTGAGTTTGTAAATTGAAAACCTAATTGTAGACGTCAACAATGATCTAGCATACGTAAATGGTGCAAGAAAACCTTCACAATATGAATCAAAGACAATATGTTTTATAAATCAAGAACAATGAACAAACCCTAGCACGAATCGAAACTCATAGTAGTAATCATCTCTCAATGTCAATGGTGCAAGAAAATTTTAACAATTTTGAGTTAAAACAATATTAACAATCAATCCGCACAATTTCAATCAAAAGATTACAAAATGTTTGTATTAAACCAAAACATGTAAAGCAAACCCTAAAAAACTCACAACCTTTCACCCGGGGATGATCTTGAAGAAATTAGCCACTCATGGTTGATGATTAACCTACAAAACTTGATGGAATATGATAATAGATCAAATGGAACCTTCAAAAATCTCTAAAATGGCCCCTGGAAGTCTAGAATGGAGCGTGTGAAGATTGCCTTTCGACCTGGGTTCAAAACTAGTCAAAAAGAGGACTTTCCCTTTTTTCGCAGGCCTAGCATCGAGGATGCCCCTCCTGAGCATCCAGGACGCCCCAAGCATACTTCTGACACTTGTTTTCTCCGTTGTGCTCTGTTTTTCGCCCCCGTTCTTTCTAGATCCATTCCAACGCTCCGTTAAGCTTCTAAAACACACCTTAAATCTGTTGAGGCTTGCAAAATACAAAAGATCTCAAAGTAGTGTATTCTAAAACTCAATATCACATAAATAAGTAAAATTAAACACATTAAGCTTTGGAAACTTACCAACCCACCACATCCCCCACTTATCATTTGCTTGCCCTCAAGCAAACTCGTTCATTACCGTCCAACCATAAAAAGCAAAGCATTTCCCATTTCCTTACCAGTTATCAGACATGGTCAATAGTCATACCCTAACTCACAAGACTTACAACCTATCAATAAATCTCTATTTCAGTGAGAAAAATGATACAACATTTAATAAACAAAGAAATTGCCCACCCAAGTTTAACTAATCTCCGAGTTTTACACGTGTTCACACCCCTCAAAATGGTTCTTTCCTCCCGATTTGAAATAAAAAAATAGCAATTGTGCACTAGTATCAATACACTCAATGACCAAAATGACAAAACTTGTTTTAATAAGCTTGACAGACGATCATGCTTTCACCAACTAATACAAACGATGCCCATATCCAAAGGACTTAGGGGCTTTTGGGTAAGGTGAGGAATTATGGTGGTTTAAGGGTGGTTAGAGACAAGAAACACAAATCTGGATGCGTATCCTTATTTATTTCTACAAACTACTACAAGTGGGTAAATGTGACCCATAACTTTATTGTTTTGCATAACCTTTCATTTGATTGCATTTTTTTATTAACATGGATAACATACATGGATTATGGGTTTGTTAGTGCATATTCTGTGTGTCCGTCACTGTGCGAATAAGCTAGATAGAGCGTGTGTTGAATATTGTATAGATGAGAGTTAGAAAATATGGCTTTGTATTGTAAAGTTCCCTTCGCACGAAGAAGTCCTTCGTACGAAGGGATAGATGTCTAGTCACACGAATGGAAGTTGTTCCATTCATCCAAGCCTCGTTCGCACGGAGGGTCTTGCCTATATATAAATGTTGTGAGTGAGGGCTGAGAGAAGTTTTGGAGTTCCCAGAGGGGAAATGCTGGAGAAATTTTCTTTAGCTTGTAAATGATGTAAACTCTTTCGGTATGAATACAATCCTTCTGCTTCTACTCCATTCTTAATAATATTCAACTTAATTAGTTCTATCCTGTCCAAACTTCCGTCTAAACCTACCGGATCCTAGACTCTCAATTGGTATCAGAGCTACAGTACTGATTCAATCGATCTATTTATTGATTGAATCACCTACGCTCATGAATTATGGGGTTTTAGACGTAAATCATCAATCGATCTAACAGTTGATTGAATCACCTACGCTTATGAAATTGAAGACATCATTACATTCAGAATTGATTTTCGTTCATGTCTGTGAAAGAATCATCATGAAATTCGCAGAAATAAAGATTTTGGATCGAAAAAATTGAATCAGCATCGTTCGAGCGAACAAGAGTTCATTCGCACGAAGGGAAATTCTAGTCGTTGGAAAGATTCTCTTTGCATGAAGTAACACGTTCAGTCGCACGAAGACAACTTATTCGTTCAAAATCATCTCATTCGCACGAGCGGACCTACTTCATTAGCACGAATGAGCCAAATGCCTAAAAAGGCATTTTTTGATCGCAGTGATGAGACGAGTGTCCAGAAAAAAAATTGGTAATTGAATTTTTTTTTGAGTTTTTAACAGCAAATACGAGCTGTTTGGGGACACCGTCGGGAGCTTCAGAGAACAGATATGATGATACGATCATAGAGTAGTGAAGATAGTGGGGTAGTCATGATACCTATGCAAAATGTTTATCATTTGGGTTATCTGACCACTAATGGGCCAAATCGAAAAATCCACATTGATGAAAAACTGACTTTTGTGGGCCAAAATGACATATTTTCGGCATAGTTGAGTATTTCAGAGATAAGTGTAAGACCCACTTTGGAAATTTACACGATTACAACTTTAAAATACGCATTTTAATACTAAAAATGCGACTTTACAAAAACTTGTCATGCCAACATTCCCATATGTTTTAAAGACATTTCAAGACATAGTTGTAAGTGTTTACATAATTCACTTATAACAAAACAAAACAAGGTTTAACGCGGAAGCTTCGTTTAACGTGTGTTCGGTTCTTGTTCGTCGCTTGATTTTCATCCGGGACTCTCGACATTCACCTATGATCAAAACCAACTTAAAAGTTAGTTTTGATGGTTAAATAACAAGTACAACCAGGTGAATGGGTCAAATAATCAAAATAAACATAATATTCAAGTTTTTACACCGTGGCCGCGCGCGACGGTAAACCCCTTTGGGCGTCGCGCGACGCCACGCCTCCATTTCGACAGAATGTTCTTATTTTTGGGCTACAGATGCCCAGCTAAAGTTTTAATCGGAAAACGAACTTCAAAGTGTCATAACTTTTTATCTACTTATCCGTTTTACGTGATTCTTTTTCCTACGCGTCTGTAATTTAATTCCCCATCACATGGAGATAAAATTCGTCATTCGGATTAAATAAATTTGAGACTTTTAAGCCTTCGGCTTATTATCTTTTTACCAAATTTTGACCCGTCTATGTATTTATCAAACAAACATGTTTGTTTAATCCCCCATTCGTCATGAACCCTTTAATTCCAATATTGTCTATCATGTTAGGTTCCGAACACTGGTTTCTATGCATTATTGACCCGTTTTTGTTTAAAGTCTTATTTTGACCCATTAAGGGTATTCATGTCCTTTTTAAGCATAAATCACGCCCATTTCTATTATGCCTCGTAATTTTACCCGTTCATATTGATTGGTCTTCCACCACAACTATGATTGTGGTGGATTTAATGTAATAGACTATTTATTCCGAATTTTTACCTCTCGGATGTGTCGTTTTACGGCAAGACACATTTAGGGCATTCAACCCTTGAAAGTTTATGCCTTCAAATTTTATACGCATCTAAGGGTTATAAAATCATAATAATAGTTTCTAAACAACCTCTAAGGGTTGTTTTACCCGGTTTACCCATCAAGGGCGTTATGGTCATTTTTAATCCTTCATTTTTGCGATGAAAGACTTCACTAAATATTCGACCTTACTTGCACTTTTAACTATAAATTCATATAAGCGTACCTGGCCCGGGTCAACAAATAGACCCGATTTATACCTCGCTTTAATTATCACACAATCTATGGCGACGCAATTATCCGATTTGCTAATCGCTCCTGTTAACATAAGACTTGACAACCATATTAGTCGATATTGTTAAATGGTGTTATCACCACCATTCGACCCGTTTGGCCTATATGCCGAACGTTACCTATTTAATCAAAAACATGGTTTTTGATTTCCAATTCATACATCCATCCCATCCCGGATTTTATTACCAAATCCTTTTTCTCTTAAATTTTGTTCTCACACATTCAACCCATTTCGGCTTACGCCATGGGTATCCTTTTAACTTCGATTTACATTAGTCAACACTTGACAAATTTCCATTTTTACCCTTTTCCTCATTATTAGATTACACTACAAGGTAATCTTAACGGAAATCCATATTTTCGATATTATCGTTATCGCATTTATAACGTATAGAATAAACAAGTATTCTACATAAGTGTGTAAGTTTCACTTACCTCGCATCCCGAATATGCTTTTCCTTTATGCTTCACTCGTTTGACCCGCTTTCACCCCAAGCTTCACCTAGCTTGTTTAAGCGCCAACTATTATTCATCATTTCACAAGGTGGTTAGTTTTATCACAACTTAATATGATTTTTCCATCTTACGCATTTTATATCCAAAATTATCATTCATCGTATTACAGGCCGGTTTGACCTTTTAAAAGTCAATGGCCTAGTAACATCAGTAATTACACGATGTAGCTCGACTACTCGTTTAATTACTTGGTCAATTACCCGGTAGCATCCTTCTTAGTCTACCGTTTATCCCCTTTTTTAACCAAGTTCTATAACCATTATCCATCGAATTAACACTACATTAATCTTTCTTAACACATGATGATATCAATATCATTTTAAACACGAGTTTATCGTCATTTCCATCTTTTTATACCAAACCCAATTCATGGTAATTATGATTCATGTACTCAAACACATAAATGGTTCAAGTAGCTTGTCTTTACTAACTAATTATGATGATTCTAATCGCAAGTTTAACACTAACATCATCATGTCAACAAAAACCCATTTCAAGTCATGTATGGTTAAATACTCAAACTTGCAAATTGTTTAAGTATCTCGCATCAACCATCAACTATGATGATTTCTAACACAAACATATAATCATCTTCATTATTTAATCAAAACCCACTTGTCTAAGTGTGATGAGTCGTCTAATTATTCAAATCATAGAAATTTTACTTCAAATTTCTACTTAGGGTTTGTCCCTAAGCAATCACACTTCATTAATTCGGCCATATCCTTTACGATTCATGCATAGACCGCATCATGCAAAATCAACTAATTTTCACAACTTCATGAATGTTAAAAATTCAACATACCTTACGATCCCCTTGACTTGGTGATCATTTCTATGTATTCAAATCCGAATTTGGCATTCGATTGATCCTCCAATTTGAAGGTTTTGTTGAGTTTAGGGTTAGCTCCCATGTAGCTTGTCTCCTGATCATTCTCACGCACGCACACATACTGTGTGTGTGTAGTGTTTTGTTTTTAATAATTAACTTATGAATCTTCCATTTTTAGCCCCTCTAGTTTGTAATTTTATAAAAAGGGTTATTACCCATGTTTTCTTCATTGTTTTAAGACACTTTTTAACTAGGTTAATTGATGCAGTTTCTCACGCAATCACGCTGGAATCAAAACTCACGAATAAAGCTGGAACTTATTGTATTCAAAACTCAAAAGAAATCGTCCCTTTACAATGAAAATAACCAACGTATTTAAAGGCAAACCCTCAAATTAAATAAAAGGAAACACAATCATAAATAAATGCAAACACTCAATAAAATAAAGACTAAAATTAAATGTTCCAGCTTGATCTGCACGTCACCAGCTCCCCCCTCAACCTGGGCCCTCCTCCTCTAGCTGCTGCTCATATTCCATGCGTACTGGGCTTCGGCCTGTTGAAACAATCCGGCCCAATGGGTTAACATGAATAGGGATTGGGCCATCGGTTGCATCATTCTCCCCCTCTTCGAAGAGACTCATCCTCGAGTCGAATGGATCATCCAGTTCAGGCACATAAGGAGACAAATCAGCTACATTGAAGGTAGCAGAAACATTATAATGACCCGGTAATTCGATTTTGTATGCGTTGTCGTTGATCTTTGCCAATACCTTGAACGGACCATCTGAGCGTGGTTGTAACTTACTCGCGCGCCCACCGGGAAAACGTTCTTTACTAAGATGTATCCAGATAAGATCGCCCTCCTTAAACACAACCTTTCTCCGCTTTAAATTTGCCCGACGCTGATACACGATATTGTTATTGGCAATTTGTTCACGAACCTGCTGGTGTATAAACTTTATTTGCGCGGCGCGATCGTCGCCTTCCGCACTGAAGTGTTCTGTTGCCGGTAATGGGGCAAGGTCTAACGGAGTAAACGGGTTACGCCCATATACGATTAGGAAAGGACTCATACCCGTAGACCTGTGAGTAGATCGATTGTAAGCAAACTCGGCTTGCGGAAGAACTAAATCCCATTGTTTTGGATTAGACCCAACAAGGCTGCGCAATAAGTTTCCCAAACTGCGATTTGTGACCTCCGTCTGCCCATCACTCTGCGGATGGTGGGCGCTACTAAAGTTCAGACACGAACCCAACCGTTTCCACAACGTCCTCCAGAAGTGTCCCACAAACTTGACATCCTGGTCCGAGGTGATTATTTTAGGAACACCATGCAATCGTACAATTTAAGAAAAATATAGTCGGGCCACCTGACTTGCATCATAAGTTTTAGCACAGGGAACAAAGTGTGCTGATGCATGTGAAGTGTTATATATATTAGGTGTATATTTTAAGCCCTTTAACACTTTTTAGCCAAGTTTTAAATTTATAAAACACGATATTTACTAACACTAAACACACATATGGGCAAGTGCACCCATCGTGAGCGTAGTATAGTGTTGGTAAGATACCGAGGTCGTCCAAGGACACAAGAGCTTTTAGTACCGGTTTATCCTCAACGTCTAATCAAATCAAAAAGTTAGAAAAATGTTTTAAACTAAGAAAATAAAAACTAACTAAAATGCTGAAAAATAAAAATAAAATTAAAACAGATAGACAAGATGAATCACTTGGTTCCGACTCGTGTATATTGTAACCTTTGATTATTTCCGTACTTTTGTACTTATTTAAGAGATTATCTTAGTTATTGTAGTAGGCCCCTCTTTTGAAGGTGACGTTACCCTCAACCCAGTAGTTTGAGTCAGCAAGGATACAATCCTAAAGGGTCGGATTATTGAAAGATAATTAATTAAGTTATTAATGCAAATTATGGTAGGCCCCTCTTTTGGAGGTGACGTTACCCTCGACTAAGTAGTCTGAGTCAGCAGGGATACAGTCCTAAATAGCCGGGTTATAGTATTAATAGTAGTTTACTTATGAGGGGATCAAAGAGTTTGGACCCCCGCCATCCAATACCGTTAAGTATTGAAGGAGGTCCTACTAAATTTGACCCAGGTCCATTGCAGGACCTCTAAACGCTGAACAATGGCAAGACTCTTACCAAACCATTCCCTTAACCCCCGACCAGGTAGCCAACATACCTCCATATAGACCGTGGAGATATGAATGGTGAAAATCTTTTATTTTATATAGACAGTAAAATAATGTCAAGACACCACGGACAAACGACAAGGAAGAATCACCTTCAACATAAGAAACTAGTTATTAAAGTCATTAATACAAAACCAAGTAAAAAGTGCGAAAAGATTAGAAATAAAAAGTATTACACTAGACACTTGTCTTCACCAAGTGATGTAAGAGACTTAGGCAAACATGGCCTTGATTGTCAAGAACTCTTACGATCAATCTTGGATCCCGAGACGACTCACACACTCTATGATGGACAATGGATGATGGTGGTGGATGATGGTGTTATGGTGGTGGTGGGTGGTGGGTGAAGTGTGAGAGAGGTGGTGTGCCAAGGGATGGTTTGAGCTTGAGCCAAACACTCCTATTTATAGGCTGAACAGAAGCTCGGGCACGGCCCCGTGTCCAGTGGGCACGGCCCCGTGTCCACATCCTTCTCTTTCTTCATTTAATGCAGCTTGTCTTATTAGTTGACCACGCCCCCGTGTCCGCTGAGCACGACCCCGTGTGCAGAAGAATCTTTGTACTATGAAGATTTGCCTGGATTGTGCGAATCTTATAGTTGACCACGACCCCGTGTCCGCTGAGCACGGCCCCGTGGTGGGCAACATAAGCTTCTACCACTTTGTCTTTTCTGCTGACACTTGGGCACGCCCCCGTGCTGGCTGAGCACGGGGCGTGTTCAGTCTTCTGTCTTCTTGTTTTGCTTGGGAAGATGCTGTCGTGGGGTCGGGCATGTCACGTTTGTTCCTTTTCTTGTATTTATGTTAGATTTTGCTGTCTTTTTGCTTCTTTTGTTAATTTGAGCTCATTTAATCCTGAAAATACAAAAGGAAGACAAAAGCACACTTTTTCCAACATTAGTACTAAAAAATGGTTAGTTTTATGCCACAATTGATGTAATTTATATGTTGCATTTTGCACACATGAAATACCCCCACACTTGAATCTTTGCTTGTCCTCAAGCAAAACTCTTTATAATGTGGCTTTACACACCCAAATGGAATGGGTAGAGAAGAAGGTTTTTGGGCTTGTCATAGAGTGTCGGGATTTCCAAGATTCTTTATTTAGTTTTATTTTTATTTATTTACAATCTTATTCGTCATGATTTATTTAAAACTTTTCATAAGATAAATTACTTATTAGGGCATAACATGCCTCTTTAAAATTCTATTTATATACAAGTTCACATACCTCACGAGGATCACTCAACACTCGGCCGAAAATGTATTTTTGTGGATCACTCGAGAGCGGCATGGAACTTACTCCTACCATAGGCTTGCCAAGCAATCAATCATCCTCCTTTTTAACTTATATACCTTTGTAAATATTAAGAGGACTTTTTGGGTGAAGGGTTAGGCTTGGGTTAAAGGTAGGTGGTTGGGTTAGTGGTTAGTAGAAAAAGGGCGAAAAAGCGTAACAAGCGTCGGTTTTTGTAAGACTTTTTATTTTTGTAACTTTTATTTTGATGAAGCTATTATTCAAACAAAGTTATTTTTTTGATGAACTTGTTTGTTTATTTTCTTTTGCTTCATCATCAACACATTTTTTTTTTTGAAAAGTCATACGAAAAACCGAGCTAGTTACTAAAACAAAGGGTTAAAAATGAAAAAGGTTTTGGTGGGTAAAAGGGTGTTTGGTTTGGGTTATGAAATGAAAAGGTTTAGGCTCAAAGGGGCTAACTAGGGGGATTTTGGGTAGGTGGTAAAAAAAGAAAAATAATGGTGTAGAAATAAAAAGGGTTAGTCCTAATGCCTCCATCATTTACTTACTCGGGTTTAAGTTGGTAAGGATCGGGAATGTATCGTCATGGCAAGTTCTAGAGTCGTAAGAACCAAGCGGCTATTCACACAAGAAACGAAAAATGAGCATTTAGTCTAATGATATGTAATTGTATGCTCAATAAAGGCTCAAAACTCACTTTTGTGGGAATGAGTTTTTTATGTGATCAAGTATATATAATCAAATTTTAACTAAGTTTGCCATGCCTCTTCATAATTTTCTTATGTTGGTTCTTTTTATCACGACGCTATCGGTTGTAAATTCGTAAAAATATAACCTTTTTTAGAACTTGAAATTCCCAAGTTAAACCTAGACAAGTAAAAAAAAAAATGAAAAATTTTGAAAAAAATTTGGGGTGATTAGCAGTTTCAATAGAGTTTTGTGTAAGGCTTGTATTTAGGACTTTGCAAGATTCAAGGTTTTAACATCCCCCCCACACTTAAATTACACATTGTCCTCAATGTGTCCCAAAAATAAGTTTTTAGGTTGATTGAATGTGTAAAAAGGTGTAAAAAGCAAAAATTTTGTGTTACTGGGCACTGGACACGGCCCCGTGTTGTCCGGGCACGGCCCCGTGTTCAAGTGCCAGTAACAAAATTAAATCAAGAGAAACAAAAGCCTGGACACGGGGGTGTGTTGGGGTGAACACGGCCCGTGTCCAGTTACCTGAACTGGGTCTTTTCTGCAGGCTGTGCAGCACGGGGCCGTGTTGGGCGGACACGGCCCGTGCCGAGCTTACTGTAAACGAAGAAAATCGTCGGACGGCCCTGTTTTCCTGCATGGGGTGCTGGTTCAAGTTTCCCTTGTATCCTTTGCCATCTCAAGTGTGTTTTATTCCTGAAAATTAAAACTAACTAGAAAACATAAAAATTAATCTAAACTAAACTAAGGATAGTTCCGCGGAATGCCTCCGTGGTGCGCCACGTTTATAAGGGTCCTTGGCTAGACCCAAAGCCTGGTCATATGTCACTCAAGTGGGATGTTTCGCATCCCATGTTGCACCGTCGGAGGGCGTCATCCAAGCTTGAGTCTATGACCTTCATGTAGTCGACCGGGTTTTCGTCTTCTACTCTTTTTCCAACTCCAAACTTTACTTCCTCGTCCCCAAACTTCAATGTTAGTGTTCCATCATTCATGTCAACCACTGCTTGGGCGGTGGCTAGAAATGGCCTCCCAAGGATGAGAGGAACATCGGCGTCTTCTTCCATGTCTAGGATGGCAAAGTCGGTTGGGAAAACGAAATTGTCAACCTTGACCAATAGATTTTCAGCGACACCTTGTGGAAATTTGACGGATCTGTCGGCGAGCTGTATGCTCATTTTTGTAGGGCTCGTTGTTCCTAGGCCTAGTCGTTTGAACATCGATGTGGGCATGAGATTAATGCTAGCCCCAAGATCGGCTAATGCATTACGAACGGGGGATTCCCCAATCGAGCAAGGAATTGTGAAGCTTCCGGGATCGATTTTCTTTTGTGGAAGTTTGTTGAGTACTAAGGCGGAGCATTCTTCGCCTAAGTTAACTAATTGCAATGATTCAATTTTCCTTTTATGAGTGAGGAAGTCCCTCATAAATTTTGCATATTTAGGCATTTGGGTAAGTACCTCGATAAAAGGAATATTAACATGCAATTGTTTTAGTAAATTTTCAAACTTTGCGAATTGCTCATCGGTCTTTTGACGATTTAACCTACCGGGGTACGGAATTGGAGGAGTTTTGGTGGGCTCTTGATTTGGTAAAGAAGCCTTTTCTGGTTGGGGTGTGGGTAAAGTCGTGGTTTGGCTGGACTGGCTTCTTTCAATTGACGGTAATGAAGCCTCCTCGGGACCCACGGTTCGATTTCTCAACGTGATGAGATGTACTTGTGCTTTTGGGTTGGTTTCGGTATTACTAGGTAACGCGCCTTGTGGTCTCTCGGAGAAATTTTGAGCTATTTGATTTAATTGTTTTTCAATGTTTTGAATGCTAGCTTGTTGATTTCTAAAATTCGTTTCCAATTGTTGAAATCGATCCGAGTTTTTCTTTTCGGTGTCGGAGATGAGGCGAGATACAGTATCTTCAAGCCTTTCCCTTCCACCTTGTTGTTGAGAAAAATTTTGTGGTTGTTGAAAGTTAGTTCGTTGGTTTTGTTGGTTACTACTATTGCCGGGATCTCTCCAACCAAGGTTAGGGTGGTTACGCCATCCTTGGTTGTAGGTACCCGTTGGTGGACCCGACGGCCTAGGTCTGTTATCAATGTAGTTTACCGTTTCTGTTTGTTCATCTAATTCTTTCATACAACTCCAATTTTCATGTGGCCCACCACACCCTTCACAAGCCATAACCGAGGCCGTTTTTGTCATTTCTAGCTTTTTGATTTTCGAAGAGAGGGCCTCGATTTGGGCTTGTAAAGAAGTGCTTTCATCAACCTTATGGGCCCCCGGGGCAATAGATTTATTACATCGGGGAGTGTGCCATTGAAAATTGGTTTGAGCAATTTCCTCAATTTGATTATATATTTTATTTGGGCGACGATTACCTAAAAGTCCCCCAGAGCTAGAATCAAGTGTTTGTCTTGTGTGTGGCAACAACCCATTGTAGAAAGTGGATACTTGTTGCCATACCGCAAGACCGTGATGAGGACACTTTCTTAGTAGCTCCTTGAACCTTTCCCAAGTTTCATATAAGGATTCCCCATCCTCTTGTGAATATGTATTAATTTCAGTCATTAATTTAGCCGTTTTAGCAGGAGGGAAATACTTATATAGAAACTTTTGGGCTAGTTCATCCCAGGTGTTTACCGAGCCAACTAGGAGGGTGTTAAGCCAAGCCTTAGCTCGGTCTTTTAGTGAAAATGGAAACATTCGAAGGCGGATGGCGTCATTTGATGCTCCATTGATCCGAAAGGTATCACATATTTCTAAGAAATTAGTAATATGTAGATGGGGATCCTCGTCCGCAAGCCCATGGAAGGTTGCGGAGTTTTGAAGCATTTGTATCAAATGTGGTCGAAGTTCGAAGTTATTGGCTTCGACATTCGGTGCATTGATAGCGGCGCCGAGATTACCTACGGTGGGCCGTAGGTAATCCATGAGGGTATGTTGGTCCGCCATTGGAAGTGGGTCCCCCGAAACTTTCTCTTGATTTTTAGCTTTAAGTCTTTTTCTGAGAAAGCGTTCGGGTTCTTCTAGAGGTTCTTTTATGTCTCTACTAGAACTGGAGCTCATGCACTACGTAGGAAGTTCAAATGTGGCGCCAAGATTCTAAGTCCTGCGATAAAAACAGAAAAGAATGTTGGTCAGAATGTTCACCACGGCCCCGTGCTCAGTGAACACGGCCCGTGGTCAAATTTACAGTAATTGTTCTCCAGATCCCTGTTACTGGGAGTTGGACACGGCCCCGTGTTGCACCGACACGGCCCCGTGCTCAGCTATCTGTAACTCGGAAAATAAAAACTGCCAGTGATAGTGCTGGGCACGGCCCGTGTCCGACCAGGCACGGCCCGTGCTGAGCTCTGCAGAAACAGAAAAACTAAGAAAAATCCTTAAAAAATGAAAAATAAGAAACAAAAGATTAGGCCATTGATTCCTAACTTTCTTAAAATACTTGTGTCCCCGGCAACGGTGCCAAAAACTTGATGCGTGTGAAGTGTTATATATATTAGGTGTATATTTTAAGCCCTTTAACACTTTTTAGCCAAGTTTTAAATTTATAAAACACGATATTTACTAACACTAAACACACATATGGGCAAGTGCACCCATCGTGAGCGTAGTATAGTGTTGGTAAGATACCGAGGTCGTCCAAGGACACAAGAGCTTTTAGTACCGGTTTATCCTCAACGTCTAATCAAATAAAAAAGTTAGAAAAATGTTTTAAACTAAGAAAATAAAAACTAACTAAAATGCTGAAAAATAAAAATAAAATAAAAACAGATAGACAAGATGAATCACTTGGTTCCGACTCGTGTATAGTGTAACCTTTGATTATTTCCGCACTTTTGCACTTATTTAAGAGATTATCTTAGTTATTGTAGTAGGCCCCTCTTTTGAAGGTGACGTTACCCTCAACCCAGTAGTTTGAGTCAGCAAGGATACAATCCTAAAGGGTCGGATTATTGAAAGATAATTAATTAAGTTATTAATGCAAATTATGGTAGGCCCCTCTTTTGGAGGTGACGTTACCCTCGACTAAGTAGTCTGAGTCAGCAGGGATACAGTCCTAAATAGCCGGGTTATAGTATTAATAGTAGTTAACTTATGAGGGGATCAAAGAGTTTGGACCCCCGCCATCCAATACCGTTAAGTATTGAAGGAGGTCCTACTAAATTTGACCCAGGTCCATTGCAGGACCTCTAAACGCTGAACAATGGCAAGACTCTTACCAAACCGTTCCCTTAACCCCCGACCAGGTAGCCAACATACCTCCATATAGACCGTGGATATATGAATGGTGAAAATCTTTTATTTTATATAGACAGTAAAATAATGTCAAGACACCACGGACAAACGACAAGGAAGAATCACCTTCAACATAAGAAACTAGTTATTAAAGTCATTAATACAAAACCAAGTAAAAAGTGCGAAAAGATTAGAAATAAAAAGTATTACACTAGACACTTGTCTTCACCAAGTGATGTAAGAGACTTAGGCAAACATGGCCTTGATTGTCAAGAACTCTTACGATCAATCTTGGATCCCGAGACGACTCACACACTCTATGATGGACAATGGATGATGGTGGCGGATGATGGTGTTATGGTGGTGGTGGGTGGTGGGTGAAGTGTGAGAGAGGTGGTGTGCCAAGGGATGGTTTGAGCTTGAGCCAAGCACTCCTATTTATAGGCTGAACAGAAGCTCGGGCACGGCCCCGTGTCCACATCCTTCTCTTTCTTCGTTTAATGCAGCTTGTCTTATTAGTTGACCGCGCCCCCGTGTCCGCTGAGCACGACGCCGTGTGCAGAAGAATCTTTGTACTATGAAGATTTGCCTGGATTGTGCGAATCTTATAGTTGACCACGGCCCCGTGTCCACTGAGCACGGCCCCGTGGTGGGCAATAGAAGCTTCTACCACTTTGTCTTTTCTGCTGACACTTGGGCACGCCCCCGTGCTGGCTGAGCACGGGGTGTGTTCAGTCTTCTGTCTTCTTGTTTTGCTTCAGAAGATGCTGTCGTGGGGTCGGGCATGTCACGTTTGTTCCTTTTCTTGTATTTATGTTAGATTTTGCTGTCTTTTTGCTTCTTTTGTTAATTTGAGCTCATTTAATCCTGAAAATACAAAAGGAAGACAAAAGCACACTTTTTCCAACATTAGTACTAAAAAAGGGTTAGTTTTATGCCACAATTGATGTAATTTATATGTTGCATTTTGCACACATCAGTGCCATTTTAGAGAATCTATCAACAACAACCATTACCGAGTCCTTTTGGCGTTGAGTGTGGGGTAAACCAACAACAAAATCCAGACTGACATCTTCCCACGGGCCGTCAGAAATGGGCAAGGGCGTGTAAAGACCCACATTAGAGTGATGCATCTTGGCAATGTGACATATCCGGCAATGATCAATTATCCGGGTGACATCGGCACTCATCTTTGGCCAAAAAAAACGTTCTTTGAGCAACTTAAGTGTTTTGTCACGGCCAAAATGTCCTGCCAACGCCCCTTGGTGCCCCTCTAAGACAATGGCATCCCGCAACGAACATTTAGGAATACACAATCGCACCCCTTTAAATAAAAACCCATCCTGTAACGAGTACTCCTCCTTAGGCGCTAGTCGGCAGGAAGCCCAAATTGCTGACAATTCAGGATCATCGGGATAAAGGGTAATAAAAGTATCAAAAGCTTCAACTCGAACTTGCAGAGAAGTAAGTAGGCCGCGTCGCCTACTTAGAGCGTCAGCTACGGTATTTGTAACACCCGATTTGTGCCGAATCACAAATGAGAACTCTTGCAAAAATTCAACCCATTTAGCATGACGTGGGTTAAGCTTATGTTGCCCTTGAATAAACTTCAGTGCCTGATGGTCAGAAAATAAAATAAACTCGTTAGGTAATAAATAATGTCGCCAATACTCCAAACTCCGGATGATGGCATAGAACTCTTTATCGTATGTGCTGTACTTTTGTTTCGCTTCGCTCAACTTTTCACTAAAAAACGCTATGGGTCGGGTATTTTGACTCAAAACACCCCCAATTCCAAACCCGGAAGCATCACACTCAACCTGGAAGGTGATTTGGAAGTCGGGTAAAGCGAGTACAGGTGCTTGAGTCACTCGTAATTTCAATTCTTCAAAAGCCGCGGAGGCCGCGGGAGTCCACTTGAAGTGGCTCCCTTTGAGGCAGTCCGTTATAGGGGCCACAATCGAGCTGAAATTTCGTATGAAACGGCGATAGAATGATGCCAATCCATGAAAGCTCCGAACATCGTGGATAGTAGAGGGTGTTGGCCACGAAGTGATAGCCTCGACCTTCGACTCATCCATCTGAATCCCTTTCCCCGAAATGAGATACCCTAAAAAAAGGACTTCATCTGACAAAAAGTGACACTTACTTCCATTGGCGTAGAGTTTTTGTTCCCGAAGAATAGAAAAAACCTGTTGCAGATGTTGTAGATGTTGTTGGAGATTGTCACTAAACACAAGGATGTCGTCGAAATAAACGACGACACACCGCCCGATTAGGTTTTTAAACACATGATTCATAAGGCGCATAAAAGTACTTGGGGTATTCGAAAGACCAAATGTCATCACCATCCATTCGTATAATCCGTCACGCGTTTTGAAAGCCGTTTTCCACTCGTCCCCGGGTCGCATTCGGATTTGATGATACCCGCTTCGCAAGTCTATTTTGGAAAATACCTTAGCGCCACACAACTGATCGAGGAGATCCTCGAACCTCGGGATAGGAAACCGGTATTTGACTGTGATCGTGTTCACGGCGCGACTGTCAATGCACATGCGGTATGCGCCACTGGTTTTTGGTACTAACAACGCCGGGACTGCACAAGGACTCATGCTTTCACGGATAAGACCTTTATCAAGGAGTTCTGTCACCTGCCTATGTAGCTCCTCGAATTCTTTTGGATTCATTCGATAAGCCGGTTTGTTTGGGATTACCGCCCCTGGCACGAAATCAATGCAATGTTGTATCTCACGCATAAGGGGCAGCCCTGCCGGTATATCAGTCGAGAAAACATCACTGAATTCAGTCATAAGAGGTTGTAAGTCGGCTGGAATCTCGGTCACCACGGGGTTGCTTTCAACGATCACCATAGCAAACATAACAGGTGGTTTCGAGTAACGCGTGAAATCCAAGAAAGCCGATTTAGTCAAAACAAGTGCTTCTGTTCCTGCTTTGCGTGTGTCAAGTGGTGCCAACGTGACGTTAACTCCATCTTTTTTAAATGAATAGGTATTGTTGAACCCGTCATGACGTGTTTTCCTATCATATTGCCATGGCCTCCCTAACAGAATGTGACACGCATCCATTGGGATGACTTCACACCAAATCTCATCCGAGTAACGTTCGCCAATAGTAAACTGAACAAGACATCGCTGATTGACTTTTACCACATTACCTTTTTTTAACCACGTCAATTGATAAGGGTCGGCATGCGGTTCAACAGGTAATCCTAACTTCTCCACCATACTAGTAGAAACCATGTTTTTACAACTGCCTCCATCAATAATAACGGTACAAACTTTGCCTTTCGACGTGCACCTAGTCCTAAAAATATTGTTGCGAAGCCACAACGTATCGTCAACTGCTCGGGTCGGGACGGTGCTTAGGATCCGCTGTGTGATTAGAGACTCCCCTCTATCAGGATAAATTACCTCGGTCTGGTTATCTTCTGGTTGTTCATTATCGGTGTCATACACGGGTTCGGTATCTTCCGTGAGAGTGACGAGTTGTTTATTCGGGCATTCTCGGGCAAAGTGACCAATACTCTGGCAACGGTAACATCTGTTTAACTTGGTCGTGGAAGATGGGGTGTTAACGGATGGTGTCGTCACGGTGGAACTTTCAGGTTTGCTTGACATGGTTTTAAAGCCCGACGCGGAGCTAGTGACCCCGGTTCCCCTCACGGGATCGGCCCGGGTTGGACCAAACCTCCATGCCGCCGCTTTGCTTTTTGCTTTTAACTGTTTTTCTACCTTCAACGCAAGTTGACACACGTCACTATACGACCAATATGGTTGTAGCTAAACCACATCGGCGATATCGGAACGTAACACCCCTAGAAACCGGGCAATAACTTGTTCTTCCTCCTCGTCGGCTCCACAACGCATACGTAACCTGTCAAATTCAACAATTAACT
This sequence comes from Helianthus tuberosus, assembly GCA_030545235.1. Lineage (NCBI taxonomy): Eukaryota > Viridiplantae > Streptophyta > Magnoliopsida > Asterales > Asteraceae > Helianthus > Helianthus tuberosus. The sequence continues at coordinate 98,633,099 of CM060382.1, forward strand.
CCTCAACGGTGGAAGTCCGCTGGGAAAGGTTATGATAATCCAAGAATGCTTCTTGGCGATAGTTAAGCGGTAAAAAATTTTCACGGAGTAGCTTCCGCATCTTGTCCCATGTCTCAATTTTCGACCGCCCCTCTTGAGTCCGCTTTTTCTTAACATGTTCCCACCACAACGATGCATATTTTCGTAATTTAATGGCGACGAGTTTTACCTTGTAGTTATCGGGATTGTCGCGTAACTCGAACACACGTTCAACCGTGTGTAGCCAATCAATAAATTCGTCCGGTTGAGCTCTTCCTTCAAATTCGGGTACTTCGATTTTCACCCCAAAACTTCGCAGGGGATCAGACATCTCCACATCACATGGACGTTCTCGTCGATCAAACGGATTCCACCGCTCGGGTCGCGCGAACGGGTTTTGGTAGCCGGCCCTTTCATCCCCGATAAAAGAGTCGGTTTCGGTCTCCTCGAATCGATCTTCGTACTGCCACTCCAAATCCCGGATCCGTTGTTGCAGCCTAGCGATCTCTTCTACATCACGTGGGTCCCGTCGATGGTCCTCGTTGCCTCGGTCGGCGTTTCTACGGGGATGTCTCTGAAATCGGTCACCTCGTGCATCCATGGCTCTGATACCAACTGATGCAGTTTCTCACGCAATCACGCTGGAATCAAAACTCACGAATAAAGCTGGAACTTATTGTATTCAAAACTCAAAAGAAATCGTCCATTTACAATGAAAATAACCAACGTATTTAAAGGCAAACCCTCAAATTAAATAAAAGGAAACACAATCATAAATAAATGCAAACACTCAATAAAATAAAGACTAAAATTAAATGTTCCAGCTTGATATGCACGTCACCAGCTCCCCCCTCAACCTGGGCCCTCCTCCTCTAGCTGCTGCTCATATTCCATGCGTACTGGGCTTCGGCCTGTTGAAACAATCCGGCCCAATGGGCTAACATGAACAGGGATTGGGCCATCGGTTGCATCATTAATATTCCTAGCTACTTGGTGAATTGGGAAAGTTAAGACTTAGTTTTATTTTAAGTCACATTAATTCGGGCCTCTTATAAACTTATTTCCTTAAAAGCTTTTATTCACGTTGTATTTAATATTAGGATTATTTGTTTAAATCCTAATATTTACCGGGTTACTTTTACCACTAACGGTACTTTACCCGTCTTTTAGTATTAACGGGGTTTGATTACCAAACCCGTTTTTGGGGTGTTACAATAAGAGAGGACTGAATTTCCAAATTTGAGGGGGAATTCAGTGATGAGTTTAGAGAAGTCAGAATTTTCAAAAATGAGGGGATAAAAATTGCATAGAATATATTGAAATTCCGGCATTTTTGAAATTCGTGACAAGCAACAGTATTCGGGTGGCCCGACTTCAGGTTGTCTGGGGATGCATAGGATCTGGATTCGTTAGTTCGTGATCATAGGAAGTTCAGATTCTACAGATGAGGGTCAGATTGATGTCTTAGGGTTTGAGTCTCAGGGTCTTCGTTAAGCCGGTTAGCAGGATTAGCACCAGGAGACGCATTAGTATTGTCGATACTTAAAAGATATCACAGCTTTGTGATAGTCTAAAGTGTCAGAATGGTTAATCTTCGAGCAGAGGAATTGTTTTTCGGACTAACCGCCGGGGAATGACGATGTTTATTGATTAAGTTGCTGCCGGAACTAACGGAGAAGACTATACATCTGTTATCGTGATTGAAGAGGAAGAACGTGAATCTGATCGTGGAAGAATGCTTCTGAGATCTGAATGCGTTACCAGATGATTTGTTATCCAATGAAGATTTGCTGATTTTGGAGATTACCATTTACATTGATCAATCATCCAGGAGTGTGATGAAAGATGATTACAGAAAACGGGATTTCAGATCTTCATGGGTATTCACAGACTTGAAGTTTACCGGTGTGGTGATTTGAAGTTTCTATTAATTGTTGGTTAGGTTTTTGAAGATCAGAGGATCAAGCAGGGTAATGTGCTAAAACCAAGCCCAGATGTGGTTAAAGCCGAAACGGAGAAGTTACATTGTGTCATTTCAAGTTGGTGATTATTCGTGAAGATTGCGGTATAGCAAATCAGAGGAGATTGGAAACCATGCAAACAAAGACCTGAAGATTCATTTCAGGGTGAACACAAGCCCGAATCATCAATCAAGGGGGAATCAATTGAAGATATCAAGATGCCTGATTGGAGTTGCAAATATTCAAACACGGCTCTCATTTTCAAAGATCAAGCTTCGACAGTGACGTACTAGAGGGACATTGTTAGTGCATATTCCGTATGTCCGTCACTGTGCGAATAGGCTAGATAGAGCGTGTGTTGAATATTGTATAGATGAGAGTTAGAAAATACGGTTTATATTGTAAAGTTCTCTTCGCACGAAGGAGCCCTTCGTATGAAGGGATACATGTCCAGTCACACGAATGGAAGTTGTTCTATTCATCCAATCCTCACTCGCACGGAGGGTCTTGCCTATATATAGGAGTTGTGAGTGAGAGTTGAGAGAAGTTCTGGAGTTCCCAGAGGAAAATCCTTGAGAAAATTTTCTCTAGCTTATAAATGATGTAAACTCTTTCGGTATGAATACAATCCTTCTACTTCTACTCCATTCTTAATAATATTCTACCGAATTAGTTCTATTCCGTCCAAATTTCCGTCTAAACCCGCCGGATCCTTGACCCTCAGGGTTGTGGTGAAATGGTGATAAATGGTTTTAGCAAATGAATAGATAGATGGTTCAAGAATAGCTACTAAGGTTGTTTTTTTAAATCAAAACAAATCATATGGTGGAAATGTGTCTTAAAAGCCTTTATCATCTATGTGAAAAACATTCAATTCGTGGTTTCAACATGCATCAAATCAGTCAAGTTCTTAAACAAAGCAATGTATAGGCCTACTCTCGAACAATCAATAGATGTAAATACGCAAATATGTATTAATATTCAAGAAAAGGCTCAAGATCTCACAAAAAAAGGATTGGGTTACCGGTGTAACATGTGTTACTCTACACTTGTTATTCTTAGCTAGGCAATTCTAAATTTTTTTCTCAAAAACTCTCACTAAAAAGGCTTTATCAAGGAACTTAAAGAGTTTATGACCATGACTAGGGACCAACATCTATGTTCTGGCAAGTAAGTAGTTAATGGTGTTCATTGGCTTTCAATTTTTGATTGAGTTACTTAAGGGCAAAATTTTAAAAATGGTCCATTTTTTTCAAAAATCATCATTTCTAAAAATTTTCTTTCATCCTCACACTTGGAATACATTGTCCTCAATGTATTGTACATTGTCCTCAATGTATTGTGCTTTTGATAGCACATGTGAGAAAAAAGAATTTAACCAGTCAAGCACAACATTTCTATTCCAAGATTCACCCCCCAATAACCATTAACCAACACAAAACTAAACATTCCCAACACATATTTTTTACACCACCAAAGTTATAACACACCAAAACAAATAAACCAAGCAAAATAAAGTACAAATAGTTCACAACCACACACATATAGTATCAGACCATACAAAAATAAAAGATGAAAGAATGAGCACATGGACCTGATCAACGCACATGTATGATCAGAGAGTGCCTGACGGACCACCCGGCTGGTAGTCATTTGGGCCATACTGATGATCATATGGTTGAGGTGGCACCTCATCCCCAAATTACACCCCATCATAGCTTTGACCTCCTTCAATGTGCCTTTAGGATCGGCTAGGTTAGTTGAATACCCAGGTTGCTGCAAAGGTACCCATCTGGATGAATGTGTTTTAGGAACAGGGTATGGGGCTTTGCCTCCTTGGTAAGGAGGAAGCTGTTCCCATGGGACTGGTCCTGGGTTTGGCACAAATGTTCTTCCGGCATACCATTCTTCACATTTCCTTCTCTGTTCTGCATCTTTATGGCGGGCATTGATATCCTCTTGAATCATCCAAGCCTGAGCAAGTGCATGTTGATCCTGTCTCTCCATCAAATCCTGCATCATTCTCTTCTGTGCCTCTTATTGTCGGGTATCTCTGTCCCACATCATCCGCACATATCTTTCCCAGCTGTTGTATTCAGGTGGCCTCCTCTTCACTACCAACACCTCGATCTCTTCACTCTTTTCCTCTTCTATATCCTCCATTTCTTCTTCTATCTCATTCAATGGAGGTGCATCTTCCTTCACCCCTTTCAAAATCTGCTCTGTTTTTTTATCTTAGAAAATGATATATCTTACACTTTCAATGAGCTTCCAATTTTCCTTATCATTCAAACTTTTCAATGAAACAAACCTATGACCCTTGCCAGTGTAGTAAGTATCATCATCTAACACTCTTTGTGTCCTCATAAGGGTTGTGATCAACATGCGATGCGGAATTTCACATTTGTCTTTCCTATTCCTACTTTCCCAAATATTACTCATCACCAAATGCCTTAAAGAAAGCATTTCTGTTCCCGCAACCAAAGCACCTAAAACCCCCAACTCATACAAGAGAACCTTCTTCTTATCACTCGAATGTGGAACCACATTATTACTACTAATCACAACACATTGTTTAGAGCGAATATTTAGATCCTTTCTAAGATAAGTTGTTGCTCCCCGGCAGAAAAACAATTTTTTCAGACTCTCCTCTACTTCTTCACCTCGATTAAGTGCATATATGTCTCGTCAGCCGGATATATGTGTAAATTTTCATCTTTGGAGTCAAAATCCACCACCTGACGAATGGTGTCAAAAGACATCACCATTTTCTTATTACCAACATTCTCAATGAGAGTTGCAGTACGAGGAGGATTATCACCTAACTCTCTTTTCAAAGTTGCCATCCATTGATAAATGGCCTCCTTTGGAATTTTAGTTTTTCCTTTAACATCCCTGAACGACAAACGTGCCTCCCAACCTAACCTTTCAAAGTAATCCACAATTCCCAAAGGTCTTTAATCTGATTATATAATCGCCCTTTCACATCTTAAAGCATTATCCAGACTAGACAAATTATCCTTCATCTTCTTGTAATACAAATCCTCCTGCCATACATCATGTAGATCACACAACCATTGGTCTTGTGTCCAATCCGGTTGAGGAACTTATTCAGGTTCGAGCTTGGGTTGTGGCCGGTTGGTTAGCTTTTTAGATTTTTTAGATGGTCTCGCTGAAGATGATGAATTCTTTTCTTTTCTTTTTGACATAATGATCCTGCAATGATACGATTCAAAGTTACAAACGTGGGTAAATAAAAATAAAAATAATCACCACATGATTTCAATTTTTATCCCCATACCTGCTTGCAAGTGTATTCACTCCCTTGTATTACCATAATTCATTCCTAATGATAAGCATGTTAACAGTCCCTAAACAAATGTGGGTTTAACAATTACTCCTCCCGACCATTTTCAAAACCTTCCCCACACTTGTTTCATATGACTTGAACTCGTGTTGTGTATTACCCTATTTTAATTTGAGATTTGAAAAAGAATTTAAACCAACTTGAAGGTTCCAGTTTTATTTGACTATCACAAAGTGGGTTTATCACATAATTAGGATATTAGCATGAACAAACTATTCGTTACTCTTTATCCTAACAACATAACTTCAACATTATTCCTGATTATCCATACTTAATTTCTTTCATGTTCCTCATAATTCATCATTCACTAACAAGAATTCCCTCAAATGTGTAAGATATCCCACAATTAAAACACATCATCCACAATTTACCCCATTAAACCATAATACATTGATGTTCAAACCCATCTCTAACAACTTAGTTCAACAACTAGGAATGAAAAACAAACCGAATTTGTAATAACTTAGCAAAAATTGGATGAAAGCATACCTTTGTTGGTGATTAAGACCAAGCAAACACAAAGATTGAAAGTTTAATTAAAAACTTGAAAAAACCAGAAGAAAAAAACGTAACTTTAATCTCAAATATCTCTCCAACCGTTGCGAAATTCTCAAAACCAACTGGTGGGTTTTGTTTCTCTCAAAAAATTAAGCAAAATGCATATATAGTGAAAAGGACTTATTGACTTATGACGTTTTGAAAAGGAGTTTTTAAAAAAAGTGTTTGGATTAGCTTATGAGGTGGGAAAAGCTAATAAGTCAATAAGTTGTTTTTTTTAAAAAGTGTTTGGCTTAGCTTATTGATGTAAAATGACTAAAAGCTAATAAGTCAATAAGTTAGTTCAAAAAGTCACAACATTCTAACTTTTCAAAAATGACTTTTTGATGACTTTTTCTCATTCTCAAAAAGTCATTTTGAGAAGTACTTTTGCATTTGCCAAACATTAAAACTCCTTATTGGCTTTTTGATTAAGTCAATAAGTTGGTTGAAAAAGCTTAGCCAAACATGCTCTAAATTCTTGGTTTTAGAAAGGATTAGGGTCGGGTCGAGGCTTGGTCGAGCTAGATAATTAGATATTGATGGGTTGTGGTAGTTGCGTTTAAGAATCTGCTTCATACGTTCTGGATACAAAACAACTTTTGTTTGAAGGTGTCTTGATCAAGAAAAATGCGTATGGGTTTTGGAAAGTGGGTGTGTCCAAAGACACAACCCAAGGCATCCAAGACTAATAATACATTCTAATTTCATGCGTCGAGGAGAACAATCCAGCGTATTGGACCCATTTCTTTAGCTGAGTCCGTCAGATGATGTCATCATTTGCGCTGATGACATCATCATCCACCAAAATGGTTTTTTTTTTTTTTTTTTTACAAATTTCGTTATTAATAGATTAAATTGTTTTTTGGTGAAAACACTATATTGAAAAAAAAACTCCTAAAAAATAATAAAAATCTTTTTTATGATTTTTTTATAAACCGAAAATTTGTTTAAACGAAACCTTCCACCCCCTAATAAGCGTGTATTGTCCCGAATACACACCGAACAAGTTACATACCTGAAATCCTTGTGACTTGAGCATCACTTTGGTTACTTACACACAATCAAGGGTTAGGATGAAACAAAATAAATGAGAAAATAAAAATAAGAATAAAAAGAGAAATACAAACTAAAACTAATATACAAATCTTTGACCCTCAAGCAGTCTCATAAATTGGAATGCTTACCAAGAAGCTTACGGATTCCTTCGATGCCTCGTTGACTTCATTGCTAACGTCACCCTATGCCCATCATCGTTTGCTCATTCATCGTTTGCGCATTCATCGTTTGAATGGCTTCAACCTATGTCCATTCACGCTTGGCCCCATCCTTCGGATTTTTAATGCTAACATCACCTAGCTTTTCGACTCGCGTAATCACATACGGGCCCATTCACTTACTTCTAAGCTTACTGGGAAAGTATTTTAATTTCAAATTGTATAACCCTACCTTTTGTCCAACCTCGAATTCTTTCTTTCTAATCTTGGCGTCATGCAACGCCTTCATTTTCTCCTCGTACTTGGAAGCACATTCATACGCTTCATCCCGCAATTCTTCCAACTCATAAAGCTTTAGCTTTCTTTCCATGTCTGCATCATCGTACTTAAGATTAACATTTTTAATTACCCAAAATGCTTGGTGAACTAATTCAACTGGTAAATGGCATCCCTTTCCAAAGACTAAGTGGTACGGGGTGGTGCTAAAGGGAGTTTTACAAGCCGTTCGGTAGGCCCATAAAGTATCGTTCAACTTTGTTGACCAATCCTTACGGTCCGCCCTTACGGTCTTTTGCAAAATCTCTTTAATTTGCCCATTGGAAACCTCCACTTGCCCACTAGTTTGGGGATGATAGGGAGTTACAATTCTATGGTCAACACCATACCATTTAAGTAACTTGCCAAAGTTTAAAATTTTGAAATGAGATCCTCTATCACTTATGATGACTTGAGGAACCCCAAACCTTGGAAAAATGTTTGTTTGGATAAAACTACAAACAATGGTATGGTCGTTTATTTTGGTGGCGATTGTTTCGACCCATTTGGATACCTAATCCACGGCCTCCAAGATGTATAAGTTGCCATATGAATTGGGGAAGGGTCCCATGAAATCGATTCCCCAAACGTCAAAATGTCCACTACAAGAAGTGGTTGCATGGGCATCTCATCCCTCTTAGAAACACTCCCTAATTGTTGGCAATTTTTACAATTTTTGGCAATTTCAAAAGCATCTTTAAATATTGTATGCCAAAATAAACCACTAGAAAGCACTTTGTGGCCCGTCTTTTGGCCACTAAAATGACCTCCACATGCAAGTGAATGCACGTGCATTAACACACTTCAGATTTCCTCATCCGATACACATCTCCGGATCATTTGATTAGCTCCCACTTTAAACAAGTATGGTTCATCCCAAATGTAGTGCTTAACATGTGAAAGGAAATGAATCCTCTTCTTCCTCGATTTAGACGTCTAAGTGTGTGTCTATGCATCATCACTACTTCAATTTCAAAGCATCGTCATCCTCAACCTGTAACATGTTTAAAATAAAGTTCAATGCAAAAGCAAAGGTGAGTATACAAGTTTTCATACATAGCATAGCATAAAATGAGTTTAAACAATTCCACATGGCAAGCTATTGATACAAGATAAACAATAAAATCGGTATGTGTTCGACTAATCAACCCAATGATGAAACGTAATAAGCTCATGACATAACCTTAAGAATATGGGTGGTGCGTTAATCCTATAGCGTTATATATGTCAAGGATAGGCTCGTATGAAGTCAATGATAAGTCTAACACAAAACGTATAATCCCAAGTTTAAAGTATCAAGTAACAAGTATGCGTGCATGTATAAGGAATGTTTGTGCATTTAAGAATAAAGTTTAAGTGTAAGTTTATAGTTTAACATGTTACACCCCAAAAGGTGGTAAACGAAAAAGGGGTTCAAGTATACTCACAGTTTTGCAAAGTTTCCTTTGGTGATTCCGTGAAGAGTTAGAGGTTGGAGTTTCAAGCTTCCTTTAAAACACTTAGTGTTTTCTTTTAGAACTCTTAGAGTTCTCTTCCTTGCTTTGAAGATTTGAGAGAAGTAGAGAGGTTGAGAGAAGAATGGTTGGAATACTTAGTGTCCTTTTAAAATTCTTAGAATTCTTGATATAGAGAGATTGAGAGAATTAGAGAGATGGAGAGAAGAATGGTGTGAAGAAAATGGTAGAAAGAGGTTGGTATTTATAGGTAGAGAACGTGGAAAATGGTGAAATATGATTGGTTAAAAAAAGTGGAAGAGGATTGAAAAGATGATTGGTGGAGAAAGGATGTGGAAAAGGGTGAAACATGATTGGCTAAAGAAGGTGAAAGAGGATTGATGAGGTGGAAAGATGATTGGCATATTTCTTGGTATTTCTTGAGTATATATTATGTAATTGAGTATATAAAAAGTATAAAAGTATAATTCAAGTATTGAGGATGTGCGTATAAGTATTTATACGTATAATTATGTCGGTTTGCGTATAAATACGTATTTAAATGATCGGTTGTGTGAATAAAAAAATATGTATAAAATATGAATTTTATTATGATTAACGCCTCGAATTGTGAGATTGAAATTAAAATACGAATATAAGGTTTCTAAAATTAGAATACGAATACGAACATTTTTAAAATAGAAATACGAAGATACGAGGCGTTACAGTCTCCCCTACTTTAGGAAATTTCGTCTCGAAATTTATTTAAGAGGAAGACCTTGGAGAAAAAGCATTTTGGCTAAAAGAATGATTGTCTAAAATCGAGACTTGGAAGTTTTGAAATGTGTTGAAAAGTATGAAGTTTCGAGGAACGAAAAGAAAGTTTGTAAAAAGGGTTCATTTGTCTAAAATGATTCGAGGCATTGAGCATAAGTAAAACGTGCATGTGTGTGTATAGGTAAGCGAGTTTAAACAAGTTTGAATAATTCAAAATGAAGAGGTAACTTTAAAATATGGTATCCAAAAACTTTCGTATAAAACAGTAAGTATTTCGATGGAAAGTATGGCCGCGTTGTAAGTTGTAGGATAGTTTTATTGATTTCAAAGAGTATTGATAAATCTCAATTTTTTGTAAATAATTCGATTATTGGTGAGAAACGAGAAAGTTGAGTATTTTAAATAAACGGTTTTGGAGGTCACGGCCAACTAAGTGTGTTTGCACATAACAAGAATGAAAGATAGTTTTAAAAGCAAGAAAGTATTTTAGGATTCGAATGTGTACACATATTTGATTGTAAACGAGGTTTGTATATAAGACAAGGAATAACAGAGGTACGAGGGTGTAACACCCCGAAAACGGGTTTGGTAATTAAACCCCGTTAATACTAAAAGACGGGTAAAAGTAACCCGGTAAATATTAGGATTTAAATAAATAATCCTAATATTAAATACAAGTGAATAAAAGCTTTTAAGGAAATAAGTTTATAAGAGGCCCGAGTTAACGGGACTTAAAATAAACTTAATCATAAATTCCCCGAACCCACTAAGTTAACTAGGAACATTTAACCTAGTTAATTAGTGGGAATATTGTTAAAAATAATTAGGTTGTGACCTAGTTAATAATGAACCAAATAATAGATGAGGGACCAAAGTTGTTAAGTTTGAAACTAATAATAATTAAAACAATAAAAAAAATTAAAACCAGTATGTCTGGTTCGATCAAACACAGAGGGGCGACACAAGATTCCTCAAACCCTAAACTCAACAAATCTCACAAATTGAAGGCACAAATTGGTTCCAAAACAAAATCTGAGCATAGATTGGTGATCTCCTCTGAAAAAGGGTCATAAGGTATGTAAATTTTGTAGAAAATTTCCATCTAAATTTCTGGATGAACTTAGAGAATTCGAATTAGATGGTTGCATGTTCGTTATATGATGAAATAGGAACATTGTAGTGTCTAGGAGTAAACCCTAGACAAGCATATGATGAAATTAGGTCTAAATCTTGTGAATTCATGATCACCATTGAAGGTGATAAGTGTGATGATGCTAAATTCGTGTAATGTGATGTTTTTAGGGTTTTTGATGGCTAAAAATAGTGCTATAATGCCATAAACATGTTTCGACTGAAAGCTGAATTCAAACAGCTTCTGATCAGAATTTACAACCGACTTGTATTGGCTGTAACGTGGACAAAACGTGACAAAAACGTTTGTTTCTTGAGTCTAAAATGTAATTCCAGGAAATATCTTTAAAACCCCACTGGAATCGCATTTTTTCGACGAAAATTGAGCGTTTTATGAATTTTTCCGTATCAAAGGTTCAAGCTGCGTTTTCTGGCAGAATTTGTAGACCATTACGAATGTCATAACTCAATTTAGGAATTGAGTTATGATCTCAAATTCTTATTGTAGAAAGTATTAAGTGATTAAAAGAATCGCCAATTGGAATTTCGTCAATCGGATAAACGAGGAATTTTTAATGAATTTTTCCGTAAGCTGCAGTCAGAAGTGACGAATCTGATTGCAGCTTAGTAGATGATTTTTTACGATTTTTTGGTAAAGAGTTAGATCTTGAAATTTTAACACAAGGTCTAACCCTCCGATAGGTACGCCACATAAAAAATCATAATTTTTGAAGACTTGTAAACAGGTTAAACAGGTCACAAAAAACAGCCCATTTTCAGTGATACGAAACTTGATTGTTGATGTTATAAATTATGCCCACAATGTTCATATGTTGAAATTATGAATCAAACGCGTAATTTCCTAGTTCGACTAATTACGTGTGATGTGGGGTAATACAAATTTTAATTATGAAGTCGATTTAGCTTATATGCACATATCATATAATTAAGGGTAGTTAACTTTTGAAAAGTTAAACTAACCATGGACGGAGTCGAATAGTAGTTTTGACATAGAAAATACGTAAGGTGGAATAGCCGTGGTTATAATGACTAATCTAACCACCTTGTGAATTATGATGATAGTTTGACTCTTGACAAGCTAGATGGAGGCTTGGGAATGAAGCGGGTCAAACGGAGCAAGTACGAAAAGGAAAGCGTAATTTGGATGCGAGGTTAGTAAAAGCTTACACCCTTTTTAGTATACATCAGTTGTGTGTATTGAAAATGAATAAGGAAAAGTTAGTAATAGAGTTATAATGTTCCGACGCAAATAATATGAGTCAGAACTAGTGCAATGGTGAGAAATCATGAACAATGGCAAAAAGGGTAAATTGGTAAATTAGTCATATGACGATGAACTAATAAGAAATTTTGAAACACTACGATATGGTGTAAACCGGAATGGGTAAAAGGGCGAGATGGTAACTAGATATCATCTCATAACAGAAAAGGGTCGTTCGGACTAAACGGGTCAAATGACATTGGCAAGATCATTTGACAATATTAATTGATGATCGCTTGTTGAGTTTTGTGATTACAGGAAATATCATACGGTTCGCGTTGGTATTAATTAGAAATTAATAGTGAAAGATATTTAAACGGGTCAATCCTATGACTCGAGCCAGGTACGCATATTTAGAATTATTGTTAAAAGCGATATTCTTGGTCAAATATTAGCGAAAGTCCTTCGTCGTAAAATGAAGGACTAAAATTGACCAAAAAGCCCTTGATGGGAAAACTGGGCAAACGACCCTTAGAGGTTGTTCAGGAATTAGTACTAAGATTACGAAATAAAAGTAGATACTTTAATGTAGCAAAATGATGGGTGAAAGTGGTTTAAGGAATCATGTAACGGGTCAAAAGTGTTAAAAAGGGATTTCTAGCCGAGAGCTTGAAATCTGAATTTTTGAACTAGTGGAATGTCAGGTTTTAACTCCATAAGATGGAGAATTAAATTTCAAACGCATAGGAAAAAGAATCGCCTAAAACGGACTAGTAGATAAAAAGATATGTCCGTTTAAAGTTCGATTTTTGTTGAATAATTGAGCTGGGCAGAAAATGCAGGTTCAGAAACGGACCTGCTGGAAATTAGTCTCCCTCGTGACACGCGACAGGGTCCCTCAATTGGGGCGCGACACGCGACAGTGTCGCGACTCGCGACAGATTAAAGGTTGCCTTCCGCGACACGCGGGATGCATGATTTTGGAAATTTTATTTTGATTATCATTATTTGATATTGGAACTTATTTATACATGTTTATAAGTTGTCAAAACTAACTTTTAAGTTGGTTTTGATCATAGGTGAGTATAGCAAGCATCCGGAAGACGATCAAGCAATCAAGTGAACCGAACACATGTCAAATGAAGCTTCCGCAATGACTTATGTTGTTTTTGTTTTAAGTGAACTATGTAAACATTTGGAACTATATTTTGTTTACTTTAAACACGTATGAACTTTGACTTGACAAAGTTTTTAGAAAGTCACATTTTTCATATAAAATGCGTAATTAAGGTTATAAACATGTTAAATTGAGACGGATGTTACAAGTTGGTAATCAGAGCTCACGGTTAAAGAATAAAGTGTGTTCGGTTCGAGGCTTGATCGCAAATCCGGTAAGTACATGTATGTTAATAGTTTAGTAGGATTAAAGTGTTGTGAACAACACATAGGGTATCGTGTAATACACGTTACACCAATGAAAATGATTAGTATAGTTAACGAAATCACGTGCAGTAAAAAGCCTTGTTTTACAATAAGTGCATTTATTAATGTTGAAATTACTAACTTTTGTAAATATTTAGTTGAAGGATACTCGCATCTGAAGATGACAAGATTTGAACGAATTGTGGATATGACGGTGGAACGGTCCGAGGTATGACAAGCAGAGCATACTCATCAAGGACCTAAATCGCATGACGATCGCGAACAAAGTCAAAGGCAAGGAAAGCCCATTAAGGGCAAGCATTATCAGGTACACACTTTTAAATTTAATTGCACAAGTAGTAATATGCAACAAACACATAGGGGATAACGGTTGCATATATCTGATAAAACCTGAATAGGATATCTATTCAGGATGATGTTTCTAAGAGAAGTTTAATAGAAACATGCGTTATTCACGATAATGAATATCAAAACTATAATAGAAATAGTTCATATGAAAACTTGGACGGGGGGTAATTATCCAAGTGGAAAAAAAAACTCTCAATATAATGCTATTGAGAAAAGTAGCGATCACATTAACAAATGTGATTATATAATAGTTCGATAGAAAAGAAAAACATTTTATATGTTCAAATGTAAAACTAGTAAAACTAATGATTGTTGTTTTGCAATTAAATAAAGTTTTACTAAAGGAAATCAGAGATATGAAATAAATAGAGGCATTACTTGCATAGGGTGTGGTGTGAAAGCTATAAAAAGGTCATGTGTATCATGTGCTGATCGCTTACTCTGGCCAAGTAAGTAGTGGCATATGATACCATGAACTTTTTGTAGCAGACACATTTACGTCCGATGTAGTAAGGATGGGGTGAATGGGACTAACTTAAATGGTACCCAAATGAATCAAATAAATAAGATGTTTGATAGTAAACGTAAACGCAAGTCGGATGACGGAAGCGTATTACGTTAAAATGACGATCCCGAGAGAAGGGACAAAGATTGAAGTAAATGAAAATACAAACCAACTAATGAGAATGCTAAGGCATGGGAATAAAGGTTTGACTGACATAAGTGATGAAATTCATATGGACAAGTCAAACAAATTAAATAATGAATAAAGGACTTAATTGAATAAAAGCGATGGATTTCGCTAAGACGACCAAATGAATTAAAATGACGTCTAAAACCATATAAGAATGGTTACTTGATAATGATTACGGTAAAGATACCCGATGGACGGGTAGGATTGTGGGTGAATGCGTAAACCGAGATACGGGAACGCGAAATAGAAAGTCAAAAGACTCGGAATATGAGTCATGACTAAAAGATGACAAGAATTTTCGCAAACATAAATTTTGGTAATTACGTTCAACCATTTCAAAGTTGGACGGGTCAAATAAAGAATGAAGTCTGACATTCATAAGTGATAAAACCTTACATGAATAAGTCAAACGAGACAAATACAATATAAGAAATTGGTAGTACAAATAGGCGCAAACCGAATAATAGAAGCGTGAAATATTAATGAACCTATGTGATGGGTCGTAAAGGAATGTAGATAGGAAAAACGCAAACTAGCGAAACAAGAATGTTAAAAACATTAAAATAAAGAACCCGGGTAACGGGTTGTAAAGAAGTACAGGTAAGAACCGGATAATGGTAAGCGTAGGACAAACTGACGTGTAAATGACGTTAGAAGTCATAAAGTCGGAAATATATTTCGAAAGAAAACAAAGGAAGCCTTAGACTACGGTCAAGGTCAAATGAAACCCAAAAAGCAAAAGTAAATGATTCTAAACATAAAAAGGGGTACCTTGAGACCATAAATATATATACAGTTAAGTAAAGACACAAATAAAAGATGATCTACGGGATCATCATAATCTATGGGATTATAAATAGTGTTAAAGTCTACGGGACCAAAAAGACCTTCGGGTCACAAATAGAAAGAAACGAATTGTAGGGGTCTCACCTTAAAGGGGTAAAAAGGTGAAAATCTAAATAAATAGCCTACAAAGCTAAGTGAAAGAACCTACGGGACATATGGGTCTAGCGTGGGAATTCCTTATAATTCCCCACATTAAATAATAACTAAAAGGAATGGATCCTCGGAAGTAACATTCCTAAAAATGAGAGAAAGAGGTAAGACAAATAGGAAACGTAAACTAAAAACTTAGTCTTTAGTCAAAAGCAACGTTTTAACAAAACGTAAGTGGTAAGAGGTGTTTTAGAAAATCTCAAAAAAAAAAAAAAAACCTAAGGCCGATGATGGCGAAATAGTATACTCGGGTGACGGGGTATGAAATGAAGGCGACTAATTAGTCTAGCCGGTAAAACCATTCGAAGTCGAAATAAGATTAGGAACTATGTAAAACGCTCATCAATATAAGATTAGCGTGAAGTAAAAATATTGAAAGACTTAGTGACCGGGTGATCAAATGACAACTCGGTCAAATAGACAACAAGGATAAGAAATACATGATAAAAGTTACAGCCCATGAGGCCATACACATGAAAGATGTACACGTCAATACAAATGATCACTATAGACCGACAAGAAGGAAAGCCTTGAAAACGAAGCAAAGTTCGTTTGGTTTAATCAACGAACTACATAAAGAAGGTTTCGGGGACGAAACCTCTTTAAGGGGGGTAGACTTGTAACCCCCCGAAAATGGGTTTGGTAATTAAACCCCGTTAATACTAAAAGACGGGTAAAAGTAACCCGGTAAATATTAGGATTTAAATAAATAATCCTAATATTAAATACAAGTGAATAAAAGCTTTTAAGGAAATAAGTTTATAAGAGGCCCGAGTTAACGGGACTTAAAATAAACTTAATCATAAATTCCCCGAACCCACTAAGTTAACTAGGAACATTTAACCTAGTTAATTAGTGGGAATATTGTTAAAAATAATTAGGTTGTGACCTAGTTAATAATGAACCAAATAATAGATGGGGGACCAAAGTTGTTAAGTTTGAAACTAATAATAATTAAAACAATAAAAAAAATTAAAACCAGCATGTCTGGTTCGATCAAACACAGAGGGGCGACACAAGATTCCTCAAACCCTAAACTCAACAAATCTCACAAATTGAAGGCACAAATCGGTTCCAAAACAAAATCTGAGCATAGATTGGTGATCTCCCCTGAAAAAGGGTCATAAGGTATGTAAATTTTGTAGAAAATTTCCATCGAAATTTCTGGATGAACTTAGAGAATTCGAATTAGATGGTTGCATGTTCGTTATATGATGAAATAGGAACATTGTAGTGTCTAGGAGTAAACCCTAGACAAGCATAATATGAAATTAGGTCTAAATCTTGTGAATTCATGATCACCATTGAAGGTGATAAGTGTGATGATGCTAAATTCGTGTAATGTGATGTTTTTAGGGTTTTTGATGGCTAAAAATAGTGCTATAATGCCATAAACATGTTTCGATTGAAAGCTGAATTCAAACAGCTTCTGATCAGAATTTACAGCCGACTTGTATTGGCTGTAACGTGGACAAAACTTGACAAAAACGTTTGTTTCTTGAGACTAAAATGTAATTCCAGGAAATATCTTTAAAACCCCACTGAAATCGCATTTTTTCAATGAAAATTGAGCGTTTTATGAATTTTTCCGTATCAAAGGTTCAAGCTGCGTTTTCTAGCAGAATTTGCAGCCCATTATGAATGTCATAACTCAATTTAGGAATTGATTTATGATCTCAAATTCTTACTGTAGAAAGTATTAAGTGATTAAAAGAATCTCCAATTGGAATTTCGTCAATCGGATAAACGAGGAATTTTTAATGAATTTTTCCGAAAGCTGCAGTCAGAAGTGACGAATCTGATTGCAGCTTAGTAGATGAATTTTTACGAATTTTTGGTAAAGAGTCAGATCTTGAGATTTTAACACAAGGTCTAACCCTTCGATAGGTACGCTACATAAAAAAATCATAATTTTTGAAGACTTGTAAACAGGTTAAACAGGTCACCAAAAACAGCCTATTTTCAGTGATATGAAACTTGATTGTTTATGTTATAAATTATGCCCACAATGTTCATATGTTGAAATTATGAATCAAACGCGTAATTTCCTAGTTCGACTAATTACGTGTGATGTGGGGTAATACAAATTTTAATTATGAAGTCGATTTAGCTTATATGCACATATCATATAATTAAGGGTAGTTAACTTTTGAAAAGTTATACTAACCATGGACGGAGTCGAATAGTAGTTTTGACATAGAAAATACGTAAGGTGGAATAGTCGTGGTTATAATGACTAATCTAACCACCTTGTGAATTATGATGATAGTTTGACTCTTGACAAGCTAGATGGAGGCTTGGGAATGAAGCGGGTCAAACGGAGCAAGTACGAAAAGGAAAGCGTAATTTGGATGCGAGGTTAGTAAAAGCTTACACCCTTTTTAGTATACATCAGTTGTGTGTATTGAAAATGAATAAGGAAAAGTTAGTAATAGAGTTATAATGTTCCGACGCAAATAATACGAGTCGGAACTAGTGCAATTGTGAGAAATCATAAACAATGGCAAAAAGGGTAAATTGGTAAATTAGTCATATGACGATGAACTAATAATAAATTTTGAAACACTACGTTATGGTGTAAACCGGAATGGGTAAAAGGGCGAGATGGTAACTAGATATCATCTCATAACAGAAAAGGGTCGTTCGGACTAAACGGGTCAAATGACATTGGCAAGATCATTTGACAATATTAATTGATGATCGCTTGTTGAGTTTTGTGATTACAGGAAATATCATACGGTTCGCGTTGGTATTAATTAGAAATTAATAGTGAAAGATATTTAAACGGGTCAATCCTATGACTCGATCCAGGTACGCATATTTAGAATTATTGTTAAAAGCGATATTCTTGGTCAAATATTAGCGAAAGTCCTTCGTCGTAAAATGAAGGACTAAAATTGACCAAAAAGCCCTTGATGGGAAAACCGGGCAAACGACCCTTAGAGGTTGTTTAGGAATTAGTACTAAGATTACGAAATAAAAGTAGATACTTTAATGTAGCAAAATGATGGGTGAAAGTGGTTTAAGGAATCATGAAACGGGTCAAAAGTGTTAAAAAAGGATTTCTAGCCGAGAGCTTGAAATCTGAATTTTTAAACTAGTGGAATGTCAGGTTTTAACTCCATAAGATGGAGAATTAAATTTCGAACGCATAGGAAAAAGAATCGCCTAAAACGGACTAGTAGATAAAAAGATATGGCCGTTTAAAGTTCGATTTTTGTTGAATAATTGAGATGGGCAGAAAATGCAGGTTCAGAAACGGACCTGCTGGAAATTAGTCTCCCTCGTGACACGCGACAGGGTCCCTCAATTGGGGCACGACACGCGACAGTGTCGCGACTCGCGACAGATTAAAGGTTGCCTTCCGCGACACGTGGGATGCATGATTTTGGAAATTTTATTTTGATTATCATTATTTGATATTGGAACTTATTTATACATGTTTATAAGCTGTCAAAACTAACTTTTAAGTTGGTTTTGATTATAGGTGAGTATAGCAAGCATCTGGAAGACGATCAAGCAATCAAGTGAACCGAACACATGTCAAATGAATCTTTCGCAATGACTTATGTTGTTTTTGTTTTAAGTGAACTATGTAAACATTTGGAACTATATTTTGTTTACTTTAAACACGTATGAACTTTGACTTGACAAAGTTTTTAGAAAGTCACATTTTTCATATAAAATGCGTAATTAAGGTTATAAACATGTTAAATTGAGACGGATGTTACAGAGGGTGAATGATCGATCTTGTAACGCCCCGCGTTTTCATACTTTCTATATTTAGAAACCATCGCTTGTAAAACTATTTTTGGAAACTTCGTAGTCTTGTAAACGTTCTTTCATTAAAAGCGATGTAAAATCCGAGGCTTGGATCATTAATGAAACTCGTATTTTGTTACAAACATGTTATACACACTTTATATATGCTCATACATTCAATTTCGTGGAACAATTGATACTTATTCGTAATTCTTGGGAACTATGTGCTAAACTTGCAATTATGTGAAACTTATGCATAAAACATGCTTTGAGCGTAAACGATACTTGTATACGACCTTCATATGCTTAATTATACTTTGATTATGTTCCTCATACCTTATTTGGCCTTAAACTATGCTTAAATGGCAAGTCTAGTCCTTAAAACACATTAAAAACCCTAAAATATAAACTACAGGGGCCTAAATGTCAAAAAATCAAACTTAATTTCAGAAGCCATGCAGTGGCATAGCGTGAGCACTAAGGCCTTAGTGCTAGCGCTATGCGAGCACCTTGTTTCGACAGATTGTGTGTTTCTTCAGCGAAAATGCACGAAATCCCAAGTTCCAACCTCACCCAATCACCTTTAATCCACCTCTAAACACCTCCAATCATCTCTAATCTCTTCCACTATAAATACACACCCTCTCCAAGCATTTTGACACTTTCACAACTCTCTACAACTCACAAATTCACTCCCAAATCAGTTGCAAATATGCTTTTTCGGACAGATTCATACACTTGCACTAAAGTGAGTATAACTTGCTCATTTCTCAACGAAATCACTCGATTCTTCTTCCTACTTGCTTGGATAATCATGGGCTTCGATTCCTTGACTTCTCCTTGGAGAAATCAGACCTGGAAATGCCCTGAAATGATCCAAAAACTTTCTATTTTGTTTTATATTCTTCAAAAACTTGTTTAAACTTATCCAACTTGTGTCTAACACATCTCATACCTATGTCCCAATGCTTACAACCTCTCTTATGGTTGGTTAGGCTTAAAAACAAGGTTGAGACACTTGAAATCAGAGGATTAAACCTCAAATACTTTCTGTTTTGATAGGGTTTTTAACCCACAAATCATGTCAAGCTTAGATCTTGATGAATGAGTGATTATGGAACAACTTTGGTTGTCCTACATACGATCCTCACATGATTTGATGATTTCTCATAGATTAGATTATTTATATCATTGTACTAATCCTAGTTCGTGACCCTCCTTGGTTGTTTTTACATCAAGTGAAGTGGTGAACATTCAAGGGGTTCCTAAATGGAAGCTTGTTCTTCCTACCCCATACATGACTTCCATGATATTAGAGGTGCCTAAATGAAGATTTAATCTTCTTCCTCCTACTTGAGTTATTGGACTAAATAATATGTAATACTTAACCTAAATATATATATACACTCATTCGAACCTTTGATGTTGAACTAGTGTTTACATGTTAAAGTAGTAGAACATCATTTAAGACCTAAACCTTGTTGTGATTCTTATGGGTGTTCAACCCATGAAAACAGTATCATAACCCTTGTGGTTACCAAGTGTCATACAAGTGTTATGTGTTGAAGATGATTATTTTCACATGTTATTCTCATATCTTATTATTATGTTTTTTTAAACACCGAATCTCGACTCTAAGCATACTCGAACTTTAACCCTTACACATCCAATCTTTTAACCTCATCAACTCGTCAATAATTGGATAATTGGAAAGCATATGCAAACTTTGTGAGTATACTCGTATTTCCCCTTTTACTTTTATCACTTTTGGGGTGTAACATGTTTACTTATCAAAGACTTACACATGAACATTTTGCGTAAACTTATGGACGTTTCATAGCGACGAAATGATGACATGCGCTATGAAAAGGGGCCTTTTGCTTAAACACATGAACATTCCTATAACATGCTTGTATACGTGATGGCTTGATACTTTAAACTTGGGTGAAACTTATGTGTTGAACTTATCATTAACTTCGTACGAGCCAAACCGTGACATATGTAGCGTGATGCGTGCGAAGTGTTACTTATTTTAGGTGTATATTTTAAGCCCTTTTTAACACTTATTTTAGCCAAGATTTAAATTTATAAAACACGATATTTCACTAACACTAAACACACATATGGGCAAGTGCACCCATCGTTGAGTGTAGTATAGCGTTGGTAAGATACCGAGGTCGTCCAAGGACACAAGAGCTTTTAGTACCGGTTTATCCTCAACGTCTAACCAAAATAAAAGTTTAGAAAAATGTTTTAAACTAAGAAAAATAAAACTAACTAAAATGCTGAAAATAAAAATAAAAGAAAAAACAGATAGACAAGATGAATCACTTGGTTCCGACTCGTATCTAGTATAACCTTTGATTATTTCCGCACTTTTGCACATAATTAAGAGATTATCTTAGTTATTGTAGTAGGCCCCTCTTTTGAAGGCGACGTTACCCTCACCCCAGTAGTTTGAGTCAGCAGGGATACAATCCTAAAAGGGTGGATTATTGGAAGATAATGAATTAAGTTATTAATGCAGTATTGTGGTAGGCCCCGCTTTTGGCGGTGACGTTACCCTCGGCTAAGTAGTCTGAGTCAGCAGGGATACAGTCCTAAATAGCCGGGTTATAGTATTAATAGTAGTTAACTTATGAGGGGATCAAAGAGTTTGGACCCCCGCCATCCAATACCGTGAAGTATTGAAGGAGGTCCTACTAAATTTGACCCAGGTCCATTGCAGGACCTCTAAACGCTGAACAATGGCAAGACCTTTACCAAACCGTTCCCTTAACCCCCTACCAGGTAGCCAACATATCTCCATATAGACCGTGGAGATATGAATGGTGAAAATCCTTTATTTTATATAGACAGTAAAATAATGCCAAGACACCACGGACAAACGATAAGGAAAGATCACCTTCAACATAAGTAACTAGTTATTAAAGTCATTAATACAAAACCAAATAAAAAGTGCAAAAGATTAGAAATAAAAAGTATTATACTAGACACTTTGTCTTCACCAAGTGATGTAAGAGACTTAGGCAAACATGGCCTTGATTGTCAAGAACTCTTACGATCAATCTTGGATCCCGAGACGACTCACACACTCTACGATGGACAATGGATGATGGTGGTGGATGATGGTGTTGTGATGGTGGTGGGTGGTGGATGAAGTGTGAGAGAGGTGGTGTGCCAAGGGATGAGATGAAATGAATCCAAGCACTCCTATTTATAGGCTGAACAGAGAGCTGGACACGGCCCCGTGTCCGTCTGACAATCTCTCTCCTCATTAATTGTAATTCGCAATTACAATAAATGCGCCTGCTGTACTTTCGACACGCCCCCGTGTCCGCTGAGCACGGCCCCGTGGTGGGCAATAGAAGCTTCTATAGGTTTGTCTTTTCTGCTGCTTCTTTGGCACGGCCCCGTGCTGGCTGAGCACGGGGCGTGTTCAGTCTTCTGATTTCTCTACTTTGCTTTGGAAGGTGCCGTTGAGGGTTCGGGCAGTCCACTAATATCCCTTTTCTTGTATTTATGTTGGATTTAGCTGTCTTTTTGCTTCTTTTGCGTTTTTGAGCTCATTTAATCCTGAAAATACAAAAGGAAGACAAAAACACTCTTTTTCCAATATTAGTACTTAAAAAGGGTTAGTTTTATGCCTCATTTGATGTAATTTATATGTTGCATTTTACATACATCATAGCGCTATAGGATTAACGACCCGCCCGTAAACTTGAGGTAATGTCATGAGCCTGTTGCGTTTCCTTGGTTTGATATGTTAGACACATGCCATATTTAAATGTTTATCTTGAATCACATGCTTGCTATGAGGAATGGTTTAAAAACTTATCTTTTGCTATGTATGTACCAAACTTGTATACTCGCCTTTGCTTTTGCATTGAACTTTATTTTAAACATGTTACAGGTTGAGGATGATGATGCTATGAAATGAAGTAGTGTTGATGCCTAGATACACATATAGACGTTTAGGTCAAATACATTGTATAAATGTCATATTTGTTGACGTATTGTTTTCTTGTAATTAACATATTGTATTTCAAATCTCATGTATCGTAACGTTTATTTATGAAAGAAATCAATTTATCTTTAATTCTATTGCCACAATTAGCGTTATGATGTCTCGAGCAATCTTCACACTTCGTCTCATCCCGATGTTTCCGCCATTGGTTGGGGTGTGACAGATTGGTATCAGAGCCATAACTATAGGGAATTAGGAAAAGTAGGGATGCTTTTACCTAGTCTATAGTTTTAGAGTCTTATTCGTATATTTTGCTTGAACTACTACATGATACTTTATTTGTTCCTTAGTTATGCTATTTTAAACACGTACATCACTCGTGAGTAATATTCAACATGATATTCTTATGCAATAATGCTTGTCTCATTATGTGTTAATACTTGTTTCATCGTTCAATTCTTTATGTGTTACACTAAACATATTTCTCTATGTGTTAATACATGTTTTATCATTTCGTTATCCAAGCACCATTCTTGATATGCTTTCTTATGTGTTTATACTTGTTTGTGTATTTCCTTTGACATACACTTCCCTCATGCATTTTACTCGATTATTCTAAATCCGACAACACTCATATTACAAAAATGAGACGACCTCACCAAAATAGGCGTGAAACCCACAATTTGGTGAATGACTCTCGATCCTTCTACTTTTCTTTTCTTACACGAAATTCACCACCAAGTTAGGAGTGAAATCCTCACCTTGATGGAGAAATTCAAATTTGAATTCTAGTCTCGTCAAAGTGTTGAAATCTAATTTTGACCCGACGGGTACCAACCACACTTAGGATACTAAATCGCCAAGTTAGGGGTGAAACCCGCACCTTGTCGACTAGTTCCATTCTTTGATTTTCATTAATCCCGCCAAGTCTCGAAATTTCAATTGAATTGGGGACATGTAGTAACTGGAAGGGTAAATACCGTTAACCGACTTGTCGGCGAGAGTATTTCACCTATTAGGCCAAAGCATGCTCCTCAAATTCGAAAGACTTTTTCGACCACTTTGGTTAGTCAACGTTCCGTTTTGGAACCATCCCAAATTTAATCAAACATACGTTATATTATTTACTTCATTAGATGCAATCTTTCAAATTCAAATTTGCTTTCGATATTTTCTTCTCACACACGCATCATACTAAATCTTTTTCATACACCTATACATATGCATGATTTCATATAATTTAAATTCGTATTTCTTGTAACGAAAGGTGGAGACGTATTATCGAGATAGGAGTGATTTCCTTACCTTGACGATTAACTCCACTCCCCTTTTCCTTAAAAATACCTCACCAACAAGTTCGGGGTGATTCCCTTACCTAGGTGATCGTTACCAAAACGCCTCTTCAAAATATCTTATTATGCAAACTCGATCATGTTTTATATCTAAATTATTGATCATTATTCAAAATACATACGTGTAGCATTTCAAAATATATTGCCTTATCAAGCGTATTTTCTATCCTACAACCTATTTTCACCTAACTCATATACACGAGATTCTTAACTTATCTTAAACGTTTTACTACACAAATTTCCAAACCTTACGAAATGCTACCTATCAACTTAATCGGTCCAAGGAATCTTTGCCCACGAACTCTACATTCGACTTAATCACTAAAACGCACTCATGATACATATCATCAAACTAAAGGCTTTCATTCCCAATCGGAGGATCAAACCAACATTTCTTTTACACCTATAAGGTCTTATGGATGATGTATGATCGTTTTACCAAATACCCTTCTCAACATCAACAAATCATTTGTTAGAACTTTTAACAATCACTAAGACCGTTGCTAATTTTTTTTTCTGAGGATCAACGTTTTAACAAGAGCCTCCTAAATTCAAAATTTCTTGTTTTGATGAAACGAACTTACTTTTCTTTTCGAAAACCTTTCTTCTACACTAATTTACAAAACACGTGGGCAAGAAGACTTCTTGGAGACCGACCATCTTTGGATTTCGTAAACCCTTTTAAAACAAACGTAGCATTTCCATTCATTACATAATGCATTATGCTTAACCAACAAGTACTTTATACCCTTTTACATATGCAACTATATTCTACCTTTCAAACCAAGCTCAATCTAATTTTGATACGATGAACTCAACGTCTTGTTTAAACAACTATACTCACGTATCATCATACACGTTTTAGTCATTTTAACGCGACAATTTCATCTATAATCGTTCGTATTTACATACTTAACCTTTTGAACGATTTTATACACCTAAATCCATGATGTCCCAACGTACACTATATGCGTAAATTTTAATATTCATACCTACACTTACATTCATACGTTTTATGCTTATACTTATACACACACTACTTATACATTTTATGCATATGCATGTGCATATACTATTTACTCGTTTCATGTTTATGTTCATACATACATGCGTATTCATACTTAAGCTTATGCTCATACTTTCAATCATACTTATACATTCGCACCTACACGCGAGCGTAATCCGAGGGATTCGCTTGCGTGGGTCCCATACATACTTAAGCATGGATTTGCCCACATACTCTATTCTTATACGTACACATTCTTATTTTTTTAAAATTATGTATACCCTGACTCATACTCAACTAGTACAAGCTATGCGGATCATGCGACAATCAATATAATCGCGGGTGCACATGGGATTATAGTGATAGGCGTATGAGAACCATAGAGTGTACTGCTGTGTATGGTAAGACACGGAACGTAACATGACACCGAATACGAAACGGACGTAATGTGGTCAAAACATGGTGGATACGCCGCTGGTACTTCCTATATATAAGTGTCTTCACCACGTTACCAAACTTTTGTAAAACGTGTCATGAGAAATTCAGTGTTTTGCAGACCTTTTGGACCTAATACAAACTTCCCACAACTCACAAACGCATTATATCCGATTATCCATGACGAGACTTCATCCTTAACACACTACGTTCATCTATCCAACACTTATGCTATTCTCATACTTGTACTCTTTAAGAGTCATTCGTTCATTCTATACTCGTACTATTCTCCTTATCCTTTTAATTCATACAGACCTCGTTCGCAATCAAGCTTGTTTAAACATTCGGGTCCTAACTTACCTCGTTACCCATAAAATAGTCTTCCTATTCTGGACACTTATGTAACTATACTTAGTATACCTTTAATGCTTTATTTAAAGTACCAAACCTTCTCGTTTCACTCAATAAACAATTTTCTACAAATGTGATTACTTACCACGTCCCATCGAAATACAAACCGTTTGTCAATATCTTCTTTCTTAATACGTCACTTTTCATTTATTACGTCACCTTTTTAAATACGTCGCCAATTTAAGCTATTCAAACTTGCTTAGACTCACTTCACCTATATACGCACCCACATATTTTCAACTATGTCAGATACCCCAAATTATTTTAGACAATGAACTCACTCACAAATTTACCTTGTCACTCTCCAAAGTTTTGTGTCTTTCAAAATGTTCCAAAATTTTCAAGTCTCAAATTTTTACTAAAACTCTTCAAGTCTACCTCTTGAATAAATTTCGGGACGAAATTTCCTAAAGGAGGGGAGACTGTAACGCCCCGCGTTTTCATACTTTCTATATTTAGAAACCATCGCTTGTAAAACTATTTTTGGAAACTTCGTAGTCTTGTAAATGTTCTTTCATTAAAAGCGATGTAAAATCCGAGGCTTGGATCATTAACGAAACTCGTATTTTGTTACAAACATGTTATACACACTTTATATATGCTCATACATTCAATTTCGTGGAACAATTGATACTTATTCGTAATTCTTGGGAACTATGTGCTAAACTTGCAATTATGTGAAACTTATGCATAAAACATGCTTTGAGCGTAAACGATACTTGTATACGACCTTCATACGCTTAAGTATACTTTGATTATGTTCCTCATACCTTATTTGGCCTTAAACTATGCTTAAATGGCAAGTCTAGTCCTTAAAACACATTAAAAACCCTAAAATATAAACTACAGGGGCCTAAATGTCAAAAAATCAAACTTAATTTCAGAAGCCATGCAGTGGCATAGCGTGAGCACTAAGGCCTTAGTGCTAGCGCTATGCGAGCACCTTGTTTCGACAGATTGTGTGTTTCTTCAGCGAAAATGCACGAAATCCCAAGTTCCAACCTCACCCAATCACCTTTAATCCACCTCTAAACACCTCCAATCATCTCTAATCTCTTCCACTATAAATACACACCCTCTCCAAGCATTTTGACACTTTCACAACTCTCTACAACTCACAAATTCACTCCCAAATCAGTTGCAAATATGCTTTTTCGGACAGATTCATACACTTGCACTAAAGTGAGTATAACTTGCTCATTTCTCAACGAAATCACTCGATTCTTCTTCCTACTTGCTTGGATAATCATGGGCTTCGATTCCTTGACTTCTCCTTGGAGAAATCAGACCTGGAAATGCCCTGAAATGATCCAAAAACTTTCTATTTTGTTTTATATTCTTCAAAAACTTGTTTAAACTTATCCAACTTGTGTCTAACACATCTCATACCTATGTCCCAATGCTTACAACCTCTCTTATGGTTGGTTAGGCTTAAAAACAAGGTTGAGACACTTGAAATCAGAGGATTAAACCTCAAATACTTTCTGTTTTGATAGGGTTTTTAACCCACAAATCATGTCAAGCTTAGATCTTGATGAATGAGTGATTATGGAACAACTTGGGTTGTCCTACATACGATCCTCACATGATTTCATGATTTCTCATAGATTAGATTATTTATATCATTGTACTAATCCTAGTTCGTGACCCTCCTTGGTTGTTTTTACATCAAGTGAAGTGGTGAACATTCAAGGGGTTCCTAAATGGAAGCTTGTTCTTCCTACCCCATACATGACTTCCATGATATTAGAGGTGCCTAAATGAAGATTTAATCTTCTACCTCCTACTTGAGTTATTGGACTAAATAATATGTAATACTTAACCTAAATATATATATACACTCATTCGAACCTTTGATGTTGAACTAGTGTTTACATGTTAAAGTAGTAGAACATCATTTAAGACCTAAACCTTGTTGTGATTCTTATGGGTGTTCAACCCATGAAAACATTATCATAACCCTTGTGGTTACCACGTGTCATACAAGTGTTATGTGTTGAAGATGATTATTTTCACATGTTATTCTCATATCTTATTATTATGTTTTTTTAAACACCGAATCTCGACTCTAAGCATACTCGAACTTTAACCCTTACACATCCAATCTTTTAACCTCATCAACTCGTCAATAATTGGATAATTGGAAAGCATATGCAAACTTTGTGAGTATACTCGTATTTCCCCTTTTACTTTTATCACTTTTGGGGTGTAACATGTTTACTTATCAAAGACT
Source organism: Helianthus tuberosus (assembly GCA_030545235.1). Classification (NCBI taxonomy): domain Eukaryota; kingdom Viridiplantae; phylum Streptophyta; class Magnoliopsida; order Asterales; family Asteraceae; genus Helianthus; species Helianthus tuberosus. The sequence goes on from CM060382.1 coordinate 98,661,724, forward strand.
TACACATGAACATTTTGCGTAAACTTATGGACGTTTCATAGCGACGAAATGATGACATGCGCTATGAAAAGGGGCCTTTTGCTTAAACACATGAACATTCCTATAACATGCTTGTATACGTGATGGCTTGATACTTTAAACTTGGGTGAAACTTATGTGTTGAACTTATCATTAACTTTGTACGAGCCAGACCGTGACATATGTAGCGCTATAGGATTAACGACCCGCCCGTAAAGTTGAGGTAATGTCATGAGCCTGTTGCGTTTCCTTGGTTTGATATGTTAGACACATGCCATATTTAAATGTTTATCTTGAATCACATGCTTGCTATGAGGAATGGTTTAAAAACTTATCTTTTGCTATGTATGTACCAAACTTGTATACTCGCCTTTGCTTTTGCATTGAACTTTATTTTAAACATGTTACAGGTTGAGGATGATGATGCTATGAAATGAAGTAGTGTTGATGCCTAGATACACATATAGACGTTTAGGTCAAATACATTGTATAAATGTCATATTTGTTGACGTATTGTTTTCTTGTAATTAACATATTGTATTTCAAATCTCATGTATCGTAACGTTTATTTATGAAAGAAATCAATTTATCTTTAATTCTATTGCCACAATTAGCGTTATGATGTCTCGAGCAATCTTCACACTTCGTCTCATCCCGATGTTTTCGCCATTGGTTGGGGTGTGACAGATCTAGTAAACAAATACGAGTATAAGAATGGTAGGTGTATTGGACAAACGAAGGCGTTATGTTAGGAATGAGGTCTCGTCATGGATAATCGGATATTGCGCATTTAGCGATGCGTTTGTGATTTGTTAAAGTTTGTATATTAGGTCTAAATAGGTCTGCAAAAGACCGAATTTCTCATGGCACGTTTTACGGAAGTTTGGTAACATGGTGAAAACACTTATATATAGGAAGTACCAGCGGCGTATCCACCATGTTTGAACCATGTTATGTCTGTTTCGTATTCGGTGTCATGTTACATTCCGTGTCTTACCGTACATAGTAGTACACTCTATGATTCTCATGCGCTTATCACTATAATCCTGTGTGCACCCGCGATTATACTGATTGTCGCATGATCCACATAGCTTGTACTAGTTGTGTATGAATTAAGGTATACATAAATTTGGAAAATAAGGACGTGTACGTATAAGAATGTAGTATATAAGCATGTTTATGTTTAAGCATATACGGGACCCACGTAAGCGAATCCCTCAGATTTCGCTCACGTACAGGTACGAATGTAGTATATAAGCATTTATGCGACCCACGCAAGCGAATCCCTCGGATTCCGCTCGCGTATGGGTACGAATGTAGTACATAAGCAGGTATAAATGACGATGATTTCGTGTATGACATGTATTGAATACGACGAACTTTAGCATATAAAATGATTAAGAATTTTGAATACGATTAGAGGGAAAATGAATGATATAAAAGGGAATTGTCGTGAGATACTGACTAAAACATGTACGATGATATATATGTATAGTTGTTTGAGCCAAACGTTGAGTTTATCGAATCAAAATAGATCGAGTTTGATTTGGAATGTAGAATCTAGTTTGCGAATGTAAAAGAATGCAAAGTACTTATTGGTTATACGCGACGTATTTTGTAGTGATTGGAAATGCTACTCTTGGTTTAAAAGAATTTACGCAAGTTGAAAATTGTTGGTTCCTATGAAGTTTTCTTGCCCACGTGTTTTGAGTTTAAGTGTCATATTGAGCGGTGTATGAAAAGGTTTTTAGAAAATAGTAAGTTTGCATCATTTTAAAGGATCTTGCATTAAGACAAGAAATTTGAAATTTGAAGGTTCTCGTGAAAACGCTGATTCTTAAAAAGAAATTTAGCATAATGAACTTAGTGATCGTTGAAAAGTGTTTTTAGTAAAATGATTTATTGATTTTGAAAAGAGTTTTAGTAAAATGATCTTATAATATCTATAAGATCTTATAGGCATGTGAGAAAGGTTGGTTTGATTTTCGATTGTGCATAAGAGTCCTTAGTACAATGATATAATGTGAGCGTGTTTTAGTGTTTACGTTAAGCATTAAATTTGTGGGCAAGATATTCCTTAGACCGGTTAAGTTGGTGGGTAGCATTTCGTCAAAATTTGAAAATCGGGAAACAAAACATTCAGGATATGATTAAGAATTTCATGTATGTGACTTATATAAAATAAATCATAGAGACACTGTATTTTGAAATGGATATAAATAGGGATTTTTTTTTGACGAATGACAAACGATTTAGGTGTAAAAACATGATCGTGTTTGCATAATAAAGTATTTTGAAGGAAAAATTTTGGTAACGATCACCTGGGTAAGGAGTTGAGTTAATCGTCAAGGTAAGGAAATCACTCCTATCTCGATGATATGTCTCCATTTTGTGGTTATAAGAAATGTAAATCTAATTGGGTGACGTTTTTGAAATCATGCATGTAAATGAAGTATAGATGTATGAAAAGACTTAGTATGATGTGTATATAAGAAAACAATATCGAAAGAAATTCGAACTTGAAAGGGAGAATTATTGGCTTTGGCATTGAGAGGTTTGTGGATCAGGATTGATTGTTCTTTGCGAATTTGAGATTAGAGCTATAGGTCCTCCTATTTGTCTTGAGTTTTCATAAATTTCTTCTTCTCTTGGAACAAGAATGCTGTAGAGATCATGTAAACTCATGTTCCCAGCTCTAGGGTGGATGCCAACGTCATTGTTAGACTTCTCCATTCCCTAGGTAGAGCATCCAGAAATTTTACATTTCTCTCAATGAACTTTTCAACACCAAATTTTTTGAGGTCATTTAATAGTTTAGCAAATATATTGAAGACTTTTGAACCTCTCATAATTGGATACACAATTTCTACTTTTGTTTCTTTTCATTCTCTCCCTTCCTTCACAAAGATTTTCCAACTGATCTCATATTTTCTTAGCAGATGCACATGCTTCTACTTGAGAAAATATGTCATTAGAAAGTGCCATAATTAAAAGTGATTTGATCCTTTCATCAGCTTCCACCTTATCCTTGTCCTCTTTGCTCCAATTTCTTTCTTGTTTTGGAGCCCAAAAAGCAGGAATTTCTGGTGTTTGTGTTGGGATTGAACCCTATCAGAGGAACAGATAATTAAAGCCAAAACTGGATCAGAGCAGTGGATCCAGAATAAGCAGATGTTTACATACAAATCTCTCCCCTTGAAAGTGGTTTCACATCTGCTGACCTCCTATCTGCTGATCTTACTAAGTGCTGATCTGCAACTGCTGCCTTGCATCCACTGCCAATTGTCAAAGACTGATGGAAGACCAAAGCTCTGCTGAATCAATCTACTGCCTTGAGTCTAGTACTGCTGATCCGGACATGCACTGCTGGGTTCACAACAGTGGAAGGATGCAGCAGCTGTTTAAGTGTCTTTTATGTAATGAATTGTAATAGCAGTAGTTAGTACATCAGTGTTTGTATAGATCAGAGGTTAGAGTTTGTTAGGAGGTTAGATGTCACTTTCATGGTGACGTCAGCTAAGATGCTCAGTGGTTTGCAAGTGCCTATAAATAGTTCAGTACTTTGTACTGTTCTATTAGCTCTTTTGCAACATCGTCTTCTTTGCACGAACAAACTACTGAGCTCTGGCTGAGGGGAAGTTTGCATTCATTCATCAATCATTGTAATCGTTGTTGAAACAAATTCAATCTTTCGATTCATTGTGTAAAGATGTTTGATTAAAGTATTACTCTCGTTTGATTGTATGCAAAGTTTATTTTCATCATAATTCCGCTGCACAACTCTTTCATTTCCATCTTAATTTCAAACGAAAATACAATCAGAAACAAACTCAGATCCAACAGTTTGCTTAGTTGCTGGAACAACTGGGATTTCAACACTAGGTATATGTGGGTTACTCTCAATGGATCAAAACAGAGCTCGATCATGTCCATTTAGGAAGTTGATCATCCTGATTCTCCATTGGGGTACTCCTCTCTGACCAAGGTCGGAGGTTTTGACATAGACCCAATATTGAAAGTATTGTTCCATGTTTGAAAGTTTGCCATATTTGGATAAAGAAAAGTTAAATTAACTTTGAGCAGTTGATCCTTTGAAAATAGTTTATTCAACCTGGCTCTGATACCAATTGTTGATCCCAGATAACAATGCTCTTTACTAAATTTGGCAAGTGATTTCAACAATTATGAAAATAATGTGCGGAAATAGAAATCAAACTTTCAAGAAATACAACTACAGAATTTTCAAGTTTATATCACTTTGAAACAAGGTTTACAAGGTGATTGTGAGGTTATTGGCTAGCAAGGGCGGAACCATAGTATTATGAGCCGTACTTTTTTCCAGTTTTATATAAAAGATACCCCTAAAAAAATAAGAGAATACCTCTAATCAAAAAATAGGATACTTGATATTATTAAAATACCATTTTTTTATAAGCTCAAATATTTTCAACCCGAAAACTTGTAGAATAATTATGCCCGATTGATAAAATAAGCCCAAATTAACAATAATAAAATTGAAATGAGTCCCTAAATATAATTATAAAGTTAACCCATGACACATAACGATATTATAGTTGAATAAGTGATATTGCTCGTCTTATGATGGAAACCGGAATACATAGTTCTTGTCCTTTGGTTTATCAGGTAGTGAAGCTAGCTTTGGTTTTACTGGTCGCAAAACCGTTGAAATGTGTGTATATATATATATATATTCTAAATTGAAGCATGTCAAGACGGATTTACACAATGGAATGGGCCCGGAATATTTGAACAATGTTATGGTTTGTGCTGTCGAAAAATAAACTTTTGATAAAGTAAAAGAAGACGGTGTGATGGAACGATTTAAGCTATGAAAAAGAAATAGGACACATCTATTAGGCATTTGTTTTGCTTTATTTATTATTGTTTTTTTATAATTGCCTGGTAAATTTTTTTTCGGGATACCCCTAAATTAATGAGCTAGCTCCGCCACTGTTGGCTAGTACAAACGAATATTTTAAAAATTCTGTAATGAAGGACAATGGAGTTTTTGTTATATATAATGAATGTTTGGCTTAACTCATTCTCCCTTCGGTGTTGGGTTCTCTATTTATAGAGAAGGTTTGATATGAATAAAAAGTTATTTATTCATGCACTTGCCTGCATAAAGTAGCGTTTTGGCATATTTATTGAATCCATCCAAGGTCAACTTGCTACTTTACTATGGTGGCAGAGCCTTATGTCTTATACAAGTTGGTTCATCAGATTTTCTGATAAATAACTTACTAGAAATCTGTTGGATTGGTCACCAGGTTTCTGATGAACAGAATTCACCAGATTCTAATGATAAATACCATATATATCATCAGACTTATCAGATTGGTCCTTTCTGATCATCATTCTTTGCTTGTGATCTTTTTCAAATACTTGCTGAACATGATGTTTGGCTTTCTGCTTGTCTTGTTATTTTGTATCTTCTTTTTGTATGATCTCTTGATATTATAATCTTCAGGACCCGATCAGACTAATCATATTTTTCTTGAATACTTATAAAAAGTTTCCTAAAACAAAGGAAACATGTGTTGACAAGAATTTCAAAGCACCATTTGCTAACCTTCCAGCAGTTTCATCAAAAACTGCTAACTCTAGCCAAAAGCCCAAAACCAAATCAAAGTCTGGTTTAAAAAGAGGTACTTACGATTGTTACATGGTTTTAGCTTATGAGAAAAGCAAGATAAAAAATCTAGAAAACTTTCATGAAAAGCCAGTCTTTTATCCATGTGGTGATTCCAGTTATTATGAATCAATTGGCTCCTTAAAGCACACAATATGGTTGAAAGTGGTGATTCTAAATTTCACTTTACTCTAATTTGTATTAATACAATAGGCTTATCATTAAACAAAATATTTTCATGTATAGCTAACTAGAAGTAGTGGATATAACTGATTGATATAGGTTGGGTGGTATCAAATGTTTAGATAGATTATTACTTATATGTATACATGATGTATGTATGGCATGCATGTGGGTGTGCTCTTTGTTGATTGTAAATTTTGTATGAATTTGTTATTCAATCAATTGTATATTCAGTATGTAGCTGATATAAACCGTGTCGAATATAAACGGTCTATCTCAATGGTGCATGCAGCGCAACGTGCACGAGCATCTTACTAGTCAGTTAAAGAAAAGGAAAAAATAGGTTGATTAAAGTGCAAAGGGTGGGGTGTAAATGAAAGTTTTTTGTGGCCAAAATTAAAAAGAATGAAAGTTTACTATTCAGTAAGTTGCTTTTAAAATATATATATTTAATTTAACTAACAGCTGGTGCTAAAAATATAAATTTATTATCGTTAATCTTATACTAGAATGTTTAATAGTTGCATAATACTAAATTGTTGCAAGAAAAGAAAAAGAAAAAACCTTAATCTTATAAATTCTTTTTATAAGTGTTTTAAAATGTTACAAGCTATGTACTTCTTGGATACAAATGTTTATATTTATGTACATAAATATTCACAAAACTAACTCCATATATTTTTGAAATTTCAATTATAACCTACACATGTATAGATTACCACGATTATATAACTTACACATGACTTACATATGCTTAGGTTATAAAAAGGTAAACTTGTTCATCAATTTAAATGTCAAGAGACAAATAAAATTGCATTTCTATCATTTCATTTTTTAAAACTTTTAAGACTTCAAGCATGAACGATTAAATATGTCTCGTGTGTCCTCGCAATATTCAGTGTTATGTGTAGATCTTTTCTGCAATATAACAGTCTAATAAAAATAATTGTTCCGGATAGGGTCAAGGGGACAACTCCCCAATGGTGGGGGTTCAACATGCCCCTGTAGGGGGGTCTAGGGGCATTGGTTCGCACTAACCATCAAAGTGAACAAACGTAGAAGTTTGTACCAACCAAATTACATGCTCATTGATGCATTATTTCATGAAGTATTGTGTTTTTTCAACCAAGCGATGTGATGGTTTCATTGCATATATAATGGTTTCAATCCATTTCAAGGTTAGACACAATTCATAAAGACACATACCGGTTCTAGATTTATGAATTATCCATTTAAGATTTTTAATAACCTACCAAAATACTTCAATGTAAAAGTGATACCATAATTCAAACAAACAAACGATTGTACAAAACTATAACCTGCAAGGGTGCGAGGTATTAACAAGCTACAAGTTACCACGTGAGTCATTACCACTGAGCTGAGCCGTTATTATAGTTCATAGATTTTCTATTGCTTGTCTAAATCATTAAATATAAAAGGATCACCGACCATAAGTCCCCACCCAATTTATGTGCATGAATATAAATATAAAGCATGAACCTTGTGTGGGACTTTAAACAAATCGAACGTTCAGCGAACAGTTCATGAACTGTTCGTTTATGTTCGTTCATTTAATAAATGAACGAGCGCGAACAAAAAATTTTGTTCGTTAAGTTAAACGGATAAACATAAATAGAGGCTCCTTCCATCATTTATGTTCGTAAACATTCAGTAAGTTGTTCATTTATGTTCGTTTATTTAAAGGTTTTTATTTGTTGTATTTTTGTTTTATTGTTTTTGGGTTTTAAAATTTTGAAAACCTAGTTATGTTATATACATCCCCTAAGGCCCAACATCCCTCATTTGACTATTTCAATTTCATTTGCGTTAAAGTTTGACAAACTTCTTAATTTTGTGTTAGTCATGTTTTTGATAATTATGTGAACTATGTTCGGATAATTATGTTAAGTGCTTATTTATTTTTTGATAAATCCCTCGTAATCTTTGTGACATAAAATGTAGATTTTATTTTAAAATAAATATATGTTTGTGTGTATTCATTTGTGTTCATAAATGTTGTTTCTGTTCAGTTATGTTATGATATGTTAATGAACATTCATTTGAGTTCATTTGTGTTTGGTAAGTGTTCGTGAACAGTTCATGAACACATTAATTTCCTTAATGAACGAACACGAACAAGAAATCTCATTCGGTAAGTGTTCATGAACATGTTCATTACTTAATGAATGAACAAGAACAAGGCCTTGTTCGTTTGGTTCGTTTATAGCCCTAACCTTGAGTATATCTTCTTTGGTAAATTGAACCAATCGCCTAAGTTTTATACAATTATATTTGTTAGTGCATATTATGTATGTTCGCCACTGTGCGAATAGACTAGATAGAGCGTGTGTTGAATATTGTATAGTTGAGATACGAACACACGACTTTGGAGAGGACGAGAGAAGTTCGTACGGATGTAACTTTGTATGGATGTAACTCATTCATGCGGATGTATCTACATCCGCACAGACAAGCTCATCCGCATGGAAGTGCTCGTCCGTCCCAACTTCATGTATATATAGTGTCGTGTGTTCGTTAGTTGTTAAGTTTTGGAGATCCCAGAGGGGAAATGCTGGAGAAATTTTGTCTCTATCTTATAAACGATGTAAACTCTTTCGGTATGAATGAACTCATTCGACTTATGACTAATTTAACAAGAATTCTACCGAATTAGTTCTATCATATTCAAACTTTCGTCTAAACCCGCCCGATCCAGAACTCTCAATATTAAAATCCAAACCATTGAATAAATATCGACTAAAGCTAGTATCTATAAAAATATGGAGATTGTCGATTACACTCGTCTTGTAGATTTGAGAGCCAGAATTGGTGGTTATATGGTGGTTTGTCAGTGCAAACGGAAGAGTAGAGAAGAATGATCACTAACATACCAAAATCGATATTGAGATATTCGCAACATAAAGATAGGTGAGTTTATACAGTTGCTACATACTTGGGTACCTTTCTTAGCTTATGAACCTAATAGCCTTAACGGCAATCCATCGATCACTAGTCAAATTCCCGAGACTGTGAAGTTATAATCGATCGATAAAGGGGAAAAGGAAAGCAATTCGATTTCACCTACTGGATTTGACTCGGTCAATGAACATACACAAATCTATACATATACACATTTACAGTGGCGGAACCAGAACAATTTAGTTAGGGGGTCATCATAAGCTTATATTCTATATTGGTTAAAATTAGGGGGTCCATCTCTAAGTTTGTTCTTTAAAAACTCAAAATTTATAAATAAAAATTTAAAAAGTTCCGGTGACTGGAGGGTCAACGGACCCTCTTGACCCCTCTCTGGTTCCGCCCCTGCACATTTATACGCACACACATATATTTTTATCTAAAAAATTAATTAATCTTTATTTCAACCTAGTTACCAAGTACAAATCATCATTTTAGTTCTTTTAAGTTTCTAACGGTTCTCATTATATATTGTTAATTTATTTTCATATATTTATTAAAAAGTAAATTACCTTTTGAGTCCTCGTATTCTAGTGATTTTAACCACGTGAGTCCAAAATCAAAAAATTTAACGCCCTGAAAACCTAGACGCTCTTTTTGTAACTATTTAAGTCCAAATTTTTAACTCCATCCACCAATCTTATTAACTACAATTGTATTTTAGTCATTCACACATATAGTACATCTCTTTAATCCACAAAGTATAAACAACACATCCTTATCATCTCTTTCATCAAGCTTTCTCTTCACCGACCGAATCCAGAACCCAGACTCATTAAGTTTTAAAGTACACCAATCACACCATTTGATAACAATACCAATAGTTTCTGAACCCCCACCCCCTACCAATTGGACTAGAGGGTAAGGAGAGCCCCATCCCCATGAGGATGAGCCGCCACGTAGGCGTCACATCACCATCCCATGAAGGATGGGCCTCCTTGCATTTTGAGTGGGAGGATGAGGCCCCCACATAATTTATAAAAACAATTAAAAAATATAATTTATTTGATTATTTAGAGAGAGAAAGAGAGAGAGGAGAGAGAAAGAAGAGAGAGATATAAAAGTCCGTCGACTTCATCAGTGGGGGGCCGGATACGCCGGGATGGAAGCAGAGGGCGTTGTGGGGGACCCGCGCCGGGCCTAAGCCGGCCCTCATACCGCTTAGTCTTAAGCATCTAAAACTAAAAGAAAGAAGTAAACTGTAAACGCGATCGTTGATCGAGATAAACAACTTCACACGTAATTTTTTAACAACAAACTTAGGTCGGATCTGTCACAACGTCTTCATTAAACCGAAACACTGTAATAACTACACACAATTCGATCAATACTTGCTAAAAAGTGCGTTACTTATGGCCACAACTTCTTCATTAAACTGAAGTATTTGTTGTAATTACATATATCCCGATAAATTCCTGATTGAATTGATGAAAATCATGTTACCTTGAACGACTTGTAGCGGAAATCAAGGGCCGGCAAGGGGCACACTCCATGCGATGCTGGTGAATAGAGACGAAATTTCCACAAGAAAAAAAGATTTTTTTTTTTTTTTGAGAATTTTGAAGAATTGTGGAAAAACTGGGGGTTGGAAGAAGGTGGAGCGATATGGAACCCAAGAAATTTTATTTTTGAATTATTTATCAAATGTTTTGGATATTCCAGGAATTAGTTTAGATATTTAATTGCAGTGGTGGTGGGTGTGTGGTTGATGGTTGAGGTGTGGTGGTAAGGGGGATGGAGGTGATTTAGTGAGAGAAAGAAAGAGATGAGAGAGTAGCAGATTGAAAGAGATAAGGGATCTAAAATGAGGTAGTGGTAAAGTGGTTGGGGGAAATAATTGATGTTTTTGTGACTTAGGTTTGACTCTCACTTTCCTTATTATTTCCTGTGGGATCCAGGTGAAGGGCGAATACGGGTGACGGCGATTCGTCTTGGAGAGGAAGCGATGTTTTACCGATTATTCCACTTTCGTGCCTTCGGACGGGTGAAGGTCGGGTTTCCGCGCATCTAAAAGAGCCAAGGGGCTGGCGTCGGTCGAGTAGTCGACCTTTGCCACAACGACCGGTGTCACGATGATTGGCACGTTGTTTCTTGCCATTCAAAAAAAAAAAAGAGATAAAGAGAGAGAGATAGAGAGAGAGAGAGAGGACGAGAGAGTTACAAATTTTTAGGGAAACAGAGAGAGATAAGAGCATTCACATCCATTCCATCAAAGTTTGTGTGAAGAGTTTTTATAATATAAGGAGTATAAAAAATGGTTGTGAGTGGAGGAGAGTAGAAAATGTTACTTTTATTTGGGGGGACACTGTTCACCCCCTATAATTTTTTAATATAGTTTGAAAGTGATTGTGAGTCGAGGAGAGAGAGAAAAGATAATAATAAAGGTATAAAAAATATTATTTAATTAAAAATGAGAGAGAAAATGTAGTGTTTTTTAGTGTAATTTAGGGTAAAAATATGATGGAATTGATGTGAATAGAGAGGGATATATAAGAGAGAGAAATCTAATAAAAAATAGCTTATTTTTATCTTTTAAATATAGGGGTAATTTGGTTATTTAACAACAGTTAACAAAACTTTAAACTCAAAGGGTTACAAAAAGAGCGTCCAGGCACGCAGAGCGTTTAAACATTTTGAATTTAGACTTAATTAGTTAAAACTACTAAAACACAAGAACAAAAAACGATTTACTCTATTTTAAAATAGTTCTTTAAAAAAAGCAATTTACTCTATTTTAAAATAGTTCTTTTAAGTTTCTAACACTTCTCATTATAAATTGTTAGTTTCTTTTAATATTTATAAGAGTAAATTAAAAAAAATCATCCTTTATGTATGTCACTTATCACAAACTGTGTGATTTATCTTCAAAAAATACAAAAAACGTATTCGATGCTTGCAAACCCTTGCAAATTGTGTCCTTTATCCTTAACTCAGTTATTTTTTATAGTTAAATTTGACCTAGTAGACCCCACATGAGGGTATTTTAATCATTTTACTCTAATTACTCTAATTATCTCTTTCTCTATTTCAACCTGCCACTCCCTTGCACCACTGTCAACAACATCACTAGCGGTCTCTTATCTCTTTCACTATTTCAACTCACTCTCTCTCTTTAACTTATGGTGGTCCGGCTGGTGGTTTCAGGCGACCACGGCTGCAGACTCAGCCACGAGTGCTGATGATGGCCCACAGTTACCGTATTGACGACGTTAGGGTGGTTCAGGTGGGCGTCAGGTTAGGTGATGGTGGGTGGTAGTGGTTGTGAGCGGTGGCAGCCGATAATGTTTTAGGGTTTCGACTGCAGGTGGTGGTTCAGATGGGCGGCACGTTAGGTGATGGTGGATGGTAGTGGTTGTTAGGGTTAACATTTGTGAAATGATATTTATCCTAATTTTGTTCTCTGTGATGGCTTCTGATAAAACTCTAGGATGGAATGGTGATTCTTTCGATGAAATATAAGTATGCATACTTCAATTTGGATCAATTTTGACTTTTGAAAACAAACATCAAAGAAATGTCATTGGCATCTGTAATCGGGGTAGCGGTGTTTCTGGTCATGGGTGACATAGTGCTTCTAGGTCGCCGCCGCTTCTCTGGCGATGATTTTTTACGAGTGAGACGACGTTACACCACTTCCGACAGATGTTTCGCCAGAACATCAAAATCTTTCAGGAAGTCGTCCGTTTCTGTACCACCACTATAAGGTAAAGGTTGTGGTTATTTTTATCAGTGTTGTAAAATTCGGATTCCAAGGCCGAGTACTCGGCGAGTACTCGGTCCTCGGAACCCCTCCGAGGCGACTTCCTCCTAGGCGGACTCAATTAGTCGGCCTCGGTCAAACTCGGCGCCTAGTCGGCCTAGTCGGACGTAGTCGGAAAGAGTCGGCCTAGTCGGTCTAGGCGGTCAACGTGGTTTGTTGACTTTTAATTAGTCAAAATCGGTCAAAATCGGCCTACTCGGCCTTGTACTCGGACTACTCGGCCTTGTACTCGGAATACTCGGACTTGTATTCAGAATATTTGAACTTTAAACATGTTTCATTTTAAATTATACTCAGTTGACATGAATTATGCTTATTTTAACATATGTATAATATATAACAATTAATTTTCTTTATAGTTACCATGTCCGCGTACTCCCCGAGTACTCTCCGATTACTCCCAACTCCCCAGTCGGTCGACTAGAGACCGCCTAACGACTTTTACAACACTGATTTTTATAGTCACGATGACAAAAATACAGGTCTACAAATCGAAGAAATGAGGCGCAACCTTTACTTTTGATGGGTGAATTTGATAAGTTCTTGTGGTGGTTGTCGATTTGTTGTTGTTAGGTGGTCGCCGGACTTAGTTGTTTTGGTGGTGGTTATAGGAGGTGATGGTGGCAGGAATTGGTGGTGGCTGGTGGGGGTGTTGATCAGTTCTGTTTTAAACATAATGGAAAACATGAAAACATACTTGTTACAGCAGACAGTGCAGTAGAGAATCCAGTCAGAGAAGAAGCCATTGAGTTCGACATCTTTGTCAAGGTGATCTGGTTCCTCCTTAGGGTGCAAACTAATGATGGTGATGATGAAACTGAATAGGGAGTTCGGTTATGGAGAAGAGGCCGATTTTGATGTTATGAGAATTAGGTTATGTGTCTAACCTTAGAACTTCTATATAAGTCTCCTTATATATGCACCCAACAGGAAACCTAATTAGTTAATAAGGGTAATATGGTCCATCAACAATTACCAACTATTTATTTAATAGGTTATTATATATTTTGATCTATATAATGTAAATGATTATAATGGCTACTAGATTAAATACTAAATCATAATATACTTAATCTTACATTCTCCCACTTAGCCGAGTAATCATTTACTATAAGTATTAGATAAGCCTGATCAGGAGTTAACACTCATATTAGGCTTAAACAAGAACTATAGCAGAGAAATACAGCCGTTGAATCATTATGTAACTCAGGACCCCCATTAGTCATACTATAGCCTTAATTTAAAACCTAATCGTTATGATCAAAATACGCATAAGCCCTTTGTTTGATTTGTAACTTTATTTATCTATATGCCATTATACCGGTTGAACATATTCTAAGAGACATACAAAATCAAACTGAGGAAATTTCATTAACATAAAACATAAGCTAGTACAATATGCTTAAATAAGGTCTTTACTAAATCCCATATTCCGAACATGTTCTTCGTAAACCTTAGGAGGGAGACCTTTAGTCATCGGATCCGCAAGCATATCTTTAGTACTAATATACTCAATACAAGGATTATTTTCCTCAACTCGTTCACGTACGAACAGATATTTTGTATCGAGATATAAACCAGCTCCAGTCGAACTGTTACTGTTCGAGAAACTAACGGCAGCTGAATTATCATAGTAAAGCTTCAATGGTTTAGAAATGGAATTAATGATTTTGAGTCCAGTGATCAGATTTCTAAGCAACATTCCATGACAGGTTGCGTTGTAAACAGCAATGTATTCTGCCATCATGGTGGAAGTTGTGGTCAACTGTTGTTTATGACTCTTCCATGAGATAGGTCCGCCAGCTAACATAAAGATATAGTCCGAAGTGGATGTCTTGTCATCTTTGCATTTGGCAAAGTTAGAATTAGAATAACCTACCACTTCTAAATGATCACTTTTTCTATAAGTCAGTTTATAGTCTTTTGTCCCTTGCAGATATCGAAGTACCTTCTTAGCTGCTTTCCAGTGATCTAGGCCAGGATTAGTATGATAACGGCCTTGCATTCCAGCAATATAAATGATATCTGGGCGAGTACACACTTGAGCATACATCAGGCTCCCGACTACTGACGCGTAAGGTATCTGGCTCATTTGCTCCTTCTCAACCTTTGTTGTCGGACACTGGAATGAACCGAAAACATCTCCCTTAACTACTGGAGCGACGGAGGGTTTGCACTGTTGCATGTTGTAACGTGTAAGGACACGATCTATGTAAGCCTTTTGAGACAATCCTAAGATTCCTTTGTGCCTATCTCGGTGAATTTCGATGGCAATGACGTAAGAAGCATCTCCGAGATCCTTCATGTCGAAGTTATGCGAGAGTAACCGCTTCGACTCATGCAACATGTCTAAACTATTACTTGCCAATAGAATATCATCTACGTAAAGGACAAGTATAGTAAAGTTGCTCCCACTCATCTTGAGGTAGGTGCATTGATCCACTTGATTCTTCATAAAACCTTGTTTCTTCATGACTTCATTAAACTTGAGGTACCATTGACGTGATGCTTATTTTAACCCATAAATGGATTCCTTCAACTTACAGACTAGATGCTCCTGACCTTCAGGTTTAAAGCCTTTAGGTTGTTTCATGTAAACATCTTCGTCTAAGTCTCCGTTAAGGAAAGCGGTTTTAACGTCCATCTGCTGCAACTCTAAATCAAAATGAGCTACTAGGGCCATGACGATCCTTAATGAATCTTTACGAGAGACAGGTGAAAACGTCTCTTGATAATCAATTCCCTCTTTCTGAGTGTAGCCCTTTGTAACCAATCTCACTTTGTAGCGTTCAACGTTCCCATTCGGATCCAGTTTTGTTTTGAACACCCATTTACATCCTACGGGTTTGACACCGTTGGGTAATTCTACCAAATCCCAAACGTCATTTTTCTTCATGGATTCAAACTCATCAATCATTGCGTTATTCCATTCAGAAGACTGATTACTGCTAATGGCTTCATTGTAAGAGATAGGATCATTGAGCTTTCCGGGATCCATTTCAGTCAGGTAGGTAACATAATCATCCCAATTAGTAGGCCTTCTGGGCCTAGATGACCTCCTGAGTTGATTACGGGTTCAGCGTTGTCTTGGTTTTTGAGCGTATGATGTGCCTTCGTCATGAGGTATAATGGGTTCTGATTGTAGAGGTAAATTTGGAGTTGGTGCAGTAGCTTTAGGTACAATAGTTGCATTGGGTACAAGAGGAGTAATCGGAGTAATGGTAAGCGATGAGTCTCCCCCCCCCGCGTCTTGTACTTCTTGCAATTCTTCGTAAGGGTTGGTACTGCTCCCACTGACCTTGAAATCCTCCAGGAATGCAGCACGCTTGGTTTCAACAATACGGGTGACATGGGAAGGACAATAGAAACGATAACCCTTTGAGTTCTCAGGATACCCGATAAAGAAATAGGTAACTATTTTAGGGTCAAGTTTCCTTCGGAAAGGATTGTAAAGTTTTGCTTCAACAATGCAGCCCCATACTTTCATATATTTAAGACTCGGTTTCCTTCTTGTCCAAAGTTCATAAAGAGTTTTAGGGACAGACTTAGAAGGAACTCTATTGAGTATATGAACAGCTGCTTTTAACGCTTCAGTCTAGAGGAATAATGGTGAATTAGTGTTGGCTAACATACTACGCACCATGTTCATAAGGGTACAGTTTCTTCTTTCAGCGACACCGTTCTGCTGAGGTGTACCAGGCATGGTGTATTGGTTCACAATCCCCTGGCCCTTACAAAACTCATAAAATGGACCTGGAGCTTGGCCCACATCAGTATGTCTTCCATAATATTCACCGCTTCTATCTGATCTAACAACTTTAATCTGACGATCTAATTGCTTTTCAACTTCAGCCTTATATTCTTTAAAAGTTGTAAGAGATTCAGGTTTCTCCTTAATAAGATACAAGTACATGCAACGAGAATAATCATCAATGAAAGTGATAAATGAAGTATGTCCTGTTATGCCAACGAATTGGTAAGGACCACTAATGTCAGTGTGAATGAGTTCTAACAAATTAGAACTCCTAGTGGCACCTTTCTTCTTCGCTAATGTCATTTTACCTTTACAACATTTGACACATGTTCCAAAATCAGAGAAATCAAGAAGAGGTAAGACTTCATCCTTTACGAGACGATTTAATCATTCTCTTGAGATGTGGCCCAAACGTTGATGCCACAACATGGATGAAGTCTCTAAGTCTCATTTCTCTTTCATCTTTGTGAGTGATTCATTAATGTTATATGACAACAAAGATTTGGAAAAATCATCATCTAGTTCTAATCTATAGAGACCACCATCCAGAATACCAGTACCATAAAGAACAGAATTATAGAGGATAGAGAGTTTGCGATGACCATGGGAAACAATAAAACCGTCCATGTCTAACTTTGGTCCTGATACAAGGTTCCGAGTTACCTCAGGAACATATAAGGTATCATAAAGTTTAATACATAAACCCGTTTTCATAAATAATTGTAATGTTCCAATGGCCTTCACTTATAATTCTCGATCATCTCCAACCTTATGTGTTCTTTGGTTTCTTCCCAGCTTCAGGATTGTAAGGAATCCCTGAGTTGAATTGGTAACATGAACCATAGAACCAGAATCAAACCACCAAGAATTAGCAGGAACATTTAAATTATAGGACTCAAGTATCATAAAATAATCGTTACCTTTATTAGCCAGCCACTACTTAAAGTTAGGGCATTCCTTCTGCATATGTCCTGCCTTTTTACAAAACTTGCAGTGGATTCTGCCTAAGGTGTTCTTAGAGCTGGAAGGTGCACTTGTATTAGGATTGGGCCTTTGGACATTGGAAGCATCCTTTCTTTGATGATTGTTCTTCCTCTTCTTAGAGTTGGAGGTGGTGAAGTTAGAACATCTGTTGGGATTGAACCCTACCAAAGGAACAGATAATTAAAGCCAAAACTGGATCAGAGCAGTAGATCCAGAATAAGCAGATGTTATGTATACAAGTCTCTCCCCTTGAAAGTGGTTTCAACATCTGCTGACCTCCTATCTACTGATCGTACAAACTGCTGACCTACAAACTGCTGATCAAGTAAAAGACTAATGGAAGACCAAAGCGCTGCTGTTCAATCTACTGCCTTGAGTCAAGCTCTGCTGATCATAACAAGTACTGCTGGGTTCACATCAGTGGAAGGATGCAGCAGTAGTTTAGTTATCTTTATGTAATGAAATGTAATAGCAGTAGTTAGTATAGCAGAGGTTGTATAGATCAGAGGTTAGAGTTTTTTAGGAGGTTAGATGTCACTTTCATGGTGACGTCAGCTTAGATTACTCAGTGGTTTGCTCGTGCCTATAAATAGAACAGTACCATGCACTGCTCTATTTAGCACTTTACAAAATCTTCTTCCTGCATGAACAAACACTGTGAGCGCAGGCTGAGGGGGAGTTTGCATTCATACATGCATTGTAATCGTTATTGAAATAAATTCAATCTTTCAGTTCTTTGTTGAAAATGTTTGATTAAAGCAATTCTCTCGTTTGATTGTGTGCAAAGTTTATTTCCATCTTAATTCCGCTGCACAACTCATTCATCTTCATCTCTTTCAAACGTAAAACACAATCAAAACCAAACTCAGATCCTAACAATTGGTATCAGAGCTTGGATAGTCAAATTTGATTTAACAATCATTTTGACATAAATAGTTCAGCTCATAATCGTTGATACTGATAGTTTGTTCGTTTTGTTGAAAAACAGAGTAAGGTTTAATCACCATCAAAGTTGATTAATCAGTACCTGTAAAACAACCAGGATGACGTCACAATCACAAGATGATAAGAATAACATTGGCTCTCTTTTCAAACCACCTATGCTTAAACGAAATGAATACAACATCTGGCAGAGAAGGATGGGTCACATCCTTGCTCAACAAAACACTGGATGTTGGAGGTCTGTTGTTTTTGGTCCCCATGTTCCTATGGTACCAAGTGCTGAGGATGCAAAGAAGTTCGTTCCTAAACCATCTGAAAACTATACTGAAACTGATTTTCAAAAGTTCGAACTCGATGCCAAAGCATTTAGCATCATAGCATCCGCATTACCAAATGAGATCTATGCTGGACTATTACATTGTAACAGTGCCAAAGAACTATGGGATGCACTGAAGGAACAGTTTGGGGGAACAGAAGAAGTTATTGAGAACAATAGGGAAATTCTGAATCAGCAGTATGAAACATTTTGTCACATCAAGGGTGAATCATTGACTCAGCAGTTTGAGCGATTCAGTTGTCTCATTAGTGAACTAAGGCTTGTTAAAGTAAGATTTCCAAATTCAACTCAAAATAGCAGGTTCCTTAGATCATTACCAGAAAAATGGGATACCATAGCCTTTTGTTACTAGAAATTCTGCTGAGTTCAAAGATCTGACCCTGACCCAACTTCATGGTAGACTCCTGACCTATGAAAGGGAGTTAAACCAGAAAAAGAAGTTGCAAGAGTCTTGCAAAGTTGCTGATGATTATTCATTCGATAGCATAGCTCTTTTTGGTCAGGAAGAATCTGGTAGCAGTGGTAAGGATCAGGGTTATGATCACTTTATTGATATAACTGCTAGTGGAAATTTTAACAACCCTGATCCTCACTCTGCAAATTATGCTTTTACTGCAAATTGTGAAAACCAGATGTCAGATAACTTGTGCTTTGAACTCAATGATTTGCAACACTTTGATCCCACTGACTTAGAAGAGATGGACATTTTGCATCAATTGGCTTTGCTTAGTGTAAGAACAAGCAAATTCTATAAAAGAACAGGGAGAAAATTCCCAGGGTTACATGGGAATTTAAAAGTGGGGTTGGATAAGTCAAAAATTAAGTGCTATAGGCTAGGTCATTTTGCTAGGGAGTGCAGGAGTCAAACCACTGGTCCAATAATCACTCATCCCAGCTCAAATCCTAGACCACAACAGCAAAGCACTATGCACTATACTCAATATACCCCTGCTGCCCATGTTAACACTGCTCACTATGCTGCAGCCCCTGTGCGTGTGCATTATGTTCAAACCACTGTTCCACAAATTCAGTATGTTTAAACCCCTGCCCCTCAGGCACAAGTGCAACCTGTTGCACCTCAACAAGCTGCTCCAACAGTGGTACAACCAGATCAACAAAGCTTTTTCACCCAAGGTTTTGTTGACTGGAGCAGCATGCCTGATGAGCTTGGTGATGAAAATTTTGCACTCAATGCTTTTAATGATCCTTCTAATGATGAATTTTGTTTGATGGTATTAGAGTCAATACCAGAAGGGGTAGAAACTGAAGGTGAACAGCTAAGTGATGAAACAGTGGATAAAGTGGTTGAAGCAGTGGTTACTGCAGTTGCTGGTGAACTACTGCTGGGAGAAAATTCAGAAACCCTGATTGAACCACTGTCTGACCCCTGGTCCGAAGATGACAAAGAAGAAAAGGAAGAGAAGAAAGCAGGTGAGAAAGAAGATAGAGCTGATGAAGAAGGTGATTATAAATGTGATTGTGCCATGATGGCTGCTGCTAAGGTAACACCTCAAGTTCTTGAAAAACTGTGTTCAGACCAATGCATTATTGCATTTGCTAACATTAAAGAGGTAAATGAAAACCTTAGGGATAAAGTCTTATCTGATGATGTCAAATTTGAAAAGTCATTAAAAGAACTTAGAAACAAATTGGCTGAAAAGATAAAGAAATCAGCAGTCTGAAAGAAGAGCAAAGCATAACCAAGACTCAACTTCAAACTATGGTAGAAAAATACCAAGTTTGAAAAAAGGAGTTGGAGTCCACCCAGATCACCTGTGAAAGATGGGTGGAATCTTGTAAAGGGTATGAGGTTATGCTTGAGAAACAGCTTGAAAGCAATGTCAAGTTTGGTGTAGGATATAGAAAATATGATGATCTTGTAAACACTGCTGGAAAACAAGCTGGTTCATCTGAAATTAAACCAACAAACAAGAATGACCAAGAAGTGAAAATCACTGATAAACTTGGTAACAAAATCACACTTGAGAGACCAGTGGGATCCTCTACTTTTGAGGAAATTGAGAAATACCAATTTAAACCCACGTGGTCTGATGAGTGTGACATTCTTGAAAATTTTAAACCCATGGATTTCACAACCACTGATGGTGTTAAAGCTCCAAAGGCAAAAGTCATTCCTCTCAAGGACATCCCAGCAGAGGTTAAAAACTCTGTTGCAAAGGAGTCTGAAAAGAGAAAGAAGAGAGAAAAGGTCAAAAACCTGTTTTGTGAATTTTGTGAAAAAAGGAATCATCTAACAAAAGATTGTTTCCATTTAAAAGCATATGACTTAAACAAAACAAGTGTCATTGTACCTGCTGAAAGCTGCATCATCTGTGGTAAACCAAACCACAAAACTCAAGAATGTGTGTATCTTAAAAACTTTGATGTAAAAAAGAATGATTACACTGCTAAAACATCCTTGAGTCCATCAACATCATCTGTCAAGTTCACCAAAAATCAACCACTGTTTGTGCCAGTCCAAACAGCTGTTACAAAACAGCTGAATCAAACATCTGTCCAAAGAGATGTTCAAGTGACTGATGCACCCCCTGCCAACCAATTCAGAAAAGGCAAGGGACAATCATCTTACCAAAGGATTCCACACGTTTATGAGACCTACAAAAGGCCCTCTAAACCTAGAGTGAACAGGCATCCTTTTGGGTATCAACAGGTGATTGATCAAAACCCACAACAGTGGTTAGAAAGAAACAGTCCTAAAACTGTCCAAACCCCTGACCTAACCACTGTTCATCAATCTGCATCCATCCCAGACACTGTTGAGACCCCATCCAAAGCCTTATTGGCTTTGGAAACCCTAATGAACTAATCCTTTTACTTCATGTGCAGGGAGCTTCTGCATGCTTAGATAGCCTTTGGTATGTAGATAGTGGAGGCTCCAGGCACATGACAGGATGTAAAGCCCTACTCAAAGATTTCAAAATCCATGGAGGGGGTGATATATCCTTTAGGAATAATAGTAAAGGGAAAGTTCTGGGGTCTGGTACAGTACAGTCTGGAAATGTAAAATTTGAAAATGTCAATCTGATAGACAATCTAAAATTCAACCTTCTGAGTGTTTCACAAATGAGTGATAAGGGGTATGGGTCATTCTTCACAAAGGAGTGTTGTAGGATTGTTGGACCAGAAATGGTTGAAAAGATTGAAGCAATAATGAAAACTGGAAAAACAAAACTTGTTGCTCAAAGAAGTGGCAATGTTTATGTTGTTGATATGTCAAAAGAGTGTCCCAGAACTGATGCCTGTCTGTTCTCAGCTGCCTCTAACAAAGAGACAGAACTTTGGCACAGAAGATTGGGGCACACAAATCTCAAGACAATCACTAAAATTTCAAAAAATGGCTTGGTAAGAGGCTTACCTCAAAAATTGTTTTCATGTCCTGAGCATTGTGTTTCCTGTTTAAAAGGAAAACAACATAAAAGCTCCTTTAAGTCCATTGAAGAGTCTAAAACAACCCAGTGTTTGCAAATGCTACACATGGATTTGTTTGGCCCAGTTCAAGTCATGAGTCTCAAAAAGAAGAGATATTGTTTGGTTATTATTGATGACTTCTCTAGGTTTACATGGACTTTCTTTTTACACTCAAAAGATGAGACTGCAGGCATTTTGCAAGACTTTGTGACACAGGTTGAAAAGCAATTTGACCGTCCAGTAAAAGTCTTCAGGAGTGACAATGGCACAAAATTCAAAAATAAGGAGTTGGATGCCTTCTGTGTGAAGAAAGGGATTGTAAGGCAGTACAGCATCCCTAGAACACCAGAACAAAATGGGGTGGTTGAAAGAAAGAACAGGACACTGATTGAAGCTGCCAGAACCATGCTTGCTGATTCAGGTTTGCCATTAACTTTTTGGTCAGAGGCAATAAACACTGCTTGCTATGTCTAAAACAGAGTTTTAATAAACCCCAGGCACAAAAAGACTGCTTATGAAATTCTGTATAAAATCAAACCACTGATCTCATACTTTAAAGTATTTGGCTGCCCATGTTTTATTTTGAATTTGAAAGATTCTATCTCAAAATTTGCAGCCAAAGTAGATTGTGGTTATCATCTGGGATACTCCACCACTGCCAAGGCCTACAAAGTGTTTAATACACGGACCAAAGCAGTGGAGGAGACCTTGAATGTGAAGTTCAATGAACTTTCATCAATGAAAATCCCAGCAAATCCTGCAGATTTGTTTGATCATGATAAATTCACTTTTGAAAACACTGCTGTCAAGACTAACAGTGCAGATCCATCAGAGGATTCTACACCAGACTATGGGTATGAAATCATCATTCCTCAAAAGTCTGTCAAAATGGGAAGAGCAGCAGATGTTCAAAACAGCTGTCAAAGCTCAACCACTGCTACATCAACAGTTGTTGACCAAAGTAGCCCCATAACCACTGCTTCCACATCATCAAACACTGCTGACAAAAGTCCCCAAACAGTGGATAAAAGTCAGCATGTGTCGACACCATTACCTCCTATTCCACCACCTTTTGAAGCCACTGCTGGACCATCTAAGTCACCAGCAGTGGTTAGCTCAGATGATACACATTTGCAGCCTTCACCAACAAATGCCATCATACCATACCAAGGAGATTTAATCTTCTTGAGATCTCATCCACCTGATCAAATCATTGGCAACATCAATGAAGGGGTGCTCACAAGAAGCCAAACCCAAAACATTTGTCTTTTTGCTGGTTTTCTATCACTCCATCAGCCAGTCAAGTACCAAGAGGCACTGAAAGACAACAGCTGGGTAGAAGCCATGCAAGAAGAGCTCCAACAGTTTAAAAGACAACAAGTATGGGAGCTTGTACCACTGCCAAAAGATGTAAGTCCCATCGGCACAGAGTGGGTCTTCAAGAGCAAAACTGATGAAAGGGGCATTGTTGTCAAGAATAAAGCCAGGCTTGTGGTTCAAGGTTATAGACAGGAAGAGGGGATTGATTATGATGAAACATTCGCCCCTGTAGCAAGATTGGAAGCTATAAGATTGTTCCTGGCCTTTGCTGTCAACCACAACATGAAGGTGTTTCAAATGGATATCAAAAGTGCTTTCCTCTATGGTACAATTCAAGAAGAGGTGTATGTTTGTCAACCTCCAGGTTTTGAGGATCCATTTTATCCAGATCATGTCTACAAGCTAAACAAAGCTTTGTATGGCCTGAAACAAGCACCTAGGGCCTGGTATGAAACTCTTTCCACCTTTCTACTCTCAAATGGTTTCAAAAGAGGTACCATTGATAAAACACTGTTTCTAAAATGGAGAGGAAAGGATTTAATGATTGTCCAAATTTATGTGGATGACATTATTTTTGGAAGCACATGTAATAAAATGTGTGAAGAGTTTAGGGAACTCATGACAGCTGAGTTTGAAATGAGTGCAATGGGTGAATTGCAATGCTTTCTTGGTCTCCAAGTTCAGCAAATGCAAAATGGAACTTTCATTCATCAAAGAAAATATGCTAAAGAACTTTTAAACAAATTTGATATGAATGATTGTAAACCATGCAGCACACCCATGGCAACAAATAAGCTAGTCATGTCTGATGAAAAGGATGAGCTGATTGACCAAACTTTATATAGAAGCATGATTGGGTCTCTTTTGTACCTAACTGCATCTAGGCCAGACATCATGTTTGCAACATGTGTCTATGCAAGGAGTCAATCAGCCCCTAGAAAATCCAACCTTATTGCTGTAAAAAGGATATTTAGATACATAAAAAGTGCTCCCACACTTGGTATCTGGTATCCAACTAATGGGAATATCAAGCTTTCAGGATTTTCAGACAGTGACTTTGCTGGATGTAACACTACAAGGAAGTCCACATCAGGAGAGTGCCAGTTTCTAGGTGATTGCTTAGTCTCATGGCAAAGCAAAAAGCAAGCAGCTGTTTTAACATCCACTGCTGAAGCTGAATACATTGCTGCTGCAAGCTGTACAGCCCAAATCCTGTGGCTTCAAAATCAGTTATTGGATTTTGGTATCACTGCCTTAAAGACACCACTCATGTTGGATAGCCAGGCAGCAGAATATATCATCAAAAATCTAGTTTCTCACTCAACCACCAAACATATCGACATCAGACATCACTTTGTGAGGGATTGCTATGAAAAAGGTTTGATTTCTCTGCATCATGTTCCAACTAAAGACTAGCTGGCAGATGTGCTCACAAAAGCATTAGATACATCCACCTTTGAAAGCTTGGTCTCTAGGATTGGCATGCTAAACATGGAATAACAAGCAAAATCTTGTTTTTCTATGAATAAAAGCATTAAAATGTTTTCAGAAAATCAAAAATCCATCCTTAAAAATAGCTAAAAATGAAGTTTTCATTAAAATCCTTAAAAGTCTGCCATAACCACTGCTTGTTCAAAAGTCTGCTCTACTTCAAAGTCTGTCCACTGCTGAAAGTCAACCCCTGTTCTCTCATTTTCCTGATAAGCACTGATACTCAAAATCAGTGTTTTATCCACTGATGTGCTATCTACTGATAGTGAAAATCACCCACTACTTCCATTTGTTACCGTTGTAACCACTGCCTTTCATCAGTAGTTTTCATAAAAGTATTGTCCTTCATTTCATCAGGGGTTGACACGTGGACAGTACATAGCGGTCAGACCTTTTGTAACCGCTACCACGTCAGCATTCACTTTTTCACCATAAAACCCCTTTCAAAACCCCAAACAGGGTTTTACTGTCGAATTGAATTCATAAAAATTCTCTTCTCAAAGCAGTTTTTCTTCAAATTCCTTCACAACCTTCTTCGATCATCATCTCCAAAATGACAAAATCGAAGTCATCTGCAAAACCCACTTCCAAATCATCTTCAAAAGAGGCCTCTCAAAAGGCTAAACCCATCGAAATTCCACACAAACCTTCTCACAATCTCCTGGGTCTTCTCACAAAACCCGGCACTACTGATGTTTTCGATTCCATCATTGGTATCATGACCGCATCAAAGTATAAAACTTTGTTAACAACGGATGCACCAATTTACTTGGCAACCCAAAGAGAGTTCTGGAAAAATGTAACCCTTGACAAACAAGGTGAGATTGTCATAGCCATTAACTCTTCTCTAAAGGGTAAAGTTGTCAAAATTACACCACAATCCATCTCGGAGGTCTTTCAACTCGATGATCAGAAAGGTATAATTTCTTTTCCTAAAAACGAGTTAAAAATTGACTTTATTGAAAGAGGGTATGCAGATACAATGATAAAGAAGGATACCTTACAAAAAGGTTTCTTCCCTTCTGCAACAAGGTTTTTATTCCATACCCTCCTAATGTGTGTTTCAAACAAAACCACTGCTTTCAATGAAATACCTTTAAAAATTCAAAACCTGGGGTATGCTATTCTTCAAGAAGAAAATTTTAATTATTCTCAGGTAATTTTTAATGATTTGGTTAAAAATGTTGAAACAAAGGCATTCTTACTGTTTCCAAGATTTCTAAGTTATTATTTTGAAAAGAAACTTGGTACGACTGATGCTTCTGCAATAAAACAAGGTGAATCTCTTCAAATGCACAGCTTAACTGCTGAAACTTTTACAAGAATGTCAACACCTTGCAAAACACAAGTAGAGGTGCCTGAGCAGAATTTAGCAGCTACCACTGCTCCTCAGGTATCTGCTGCTGAGCCCACTGCTCAAGGTGATCAAAGTAGCAAAACAACTGCTTTGAAACCCACACCTAAAATCACCAAAAAGCCAAACAAAAAGAAAACTCAAAACCCCCCTCAAACCTATCAAAAAGGCAACTTTGGAGGATGAGATACCAGAGCAACTGCTAGTGACAACACAAAAGTCACAAGAAACCATTGCTGCTACTTCCTCACAGCAGTTGGTACAAATATCTCAACCCATAACCGAAACTCCTCCTGCTTCTTATAAAAAAGAACAGGTTGTACACATAGGGACTCCACAATATGATGCTCTGGAATCACTTGCTTCCATCATCCACAGCCCAATGCCCGGGGCAAATTCTCTTTCTACACCTAACATCACATCCACAATTCCCCCACCAACTAAATTATTGTTGGATGCTATTGATTTGAACCAGGCACAAACCAGTCCTTCTCAATCACCTGTCAATGAGAATATACTTCAACAAATGACTGGGTCTGATGTATCAATCATAGCTAACCCACCAACAAGACTTGAGGAGGTTACACCCCTTGAGTTACAAGTAACTCTTGGTGGTAGTCCAAGTGAAGCAGCCACTACAAATGTTGAACCCACTGGTTTACATTTGGACAGTGGTTACATCAATAAGACTTCCTTGGAGGCAATTCCTTCCATAACACCTCTGACATCCACCAGTGAGTTTATTTTACCCTCTGGTATCATCAAAAGGCTGTCAAGTGTTGAAGGAAGAAGACCCCAGTACCAAGAAAAAGGGGCATCAGTGGTTAATGTTTGGAGTACACTCCCTACCTCAACCACTGATAAAACCACTGCTAGTGGGAAATCAAATGATCCCATTAAATTGGGTGATGGTTTAAAGTACCTAGAATTGACGGAACGAGTTGAAAAACTGGATACCTCTGTTATAGAAATTAAAGAAATGCTGCATCAGTTGTTGAAAGTACAAAAGGTGCAATCCACTATTGTTCCACCTCAAGCACCTGCTCCACCACAAGCACCTGCTGCAAATGAGCTCTGGAATCTATTTCAACCTTTTCTCCAAAAACAAAAACAAATGGCTGATCAGCAACATGCAATACATGTACAAGAGCTGAGAAACACAATGGAGTCTAGGTTCAAGAACACACAAGCAGACATCAAGGCTCTCAAGGCCCACATATTGCAAACCACTGGCACTGCTCCTCCAACTGTTCTCTTTATTGATCAACTACCCCCAGATGATGCCAAAAAGGGGGAGAAAATTCAGGAGTGGAAAAAGAAGGGAATAGATGATGGACTTTACATTGAACCAGAAAGAGATGCCATGACCAGAAAAATTCCTTTGCCAGATGGTAGCAAGAAGGTTGATGTTACCCAAAATGCACTTGATGAAGGAGTAGCAAGTGTAAAAAGGGACAGAGAGGCAAAGGATATGTCAAGGTGGAATGAGGAGAAAAGAGCTTACATGGAGCTGAATGCGCAGGGTTGTTCTGGGCTAAAGGATGTTCAAAATCCTGTGCTAAAAAGAAATCCCACTAGAAAAGTGAGGGAACCCAAGTCCACACCATCCAGACTCACAAAGCATACTCCAAAACCACCATCCAAAAGCCCCCAACATCAAACCTCCACCCAAACAGTTGTTGTAACTCCTGTTGTATCAACATCTGCTGGTACTTCAGTTGTTTCAACATCTGCCATCACTTCAACACACACTACTTCAACACACACCACAACCACTGCCTTACCACCACCACCACCATCACCACCAAAAACAACCTCACCACCATCTTCTCCTGCCAAAAAGCAGAAGACATCAGATGTTACAACATCTGTTGTAATGACAACAGTGGTTGAAACACCAGTTGTTTCAACAACTGTTAGTCAATCACAAACCACTGCCATCAAAAACACCACCCCTGATCCACCCAAAACATCATCTGCCTCTCCTACAATAAAAAGGAGAAGGATTTTCATACCAGATGATGATTCTCCATCACCACCACCAACATCTTCAAAATATCTATCACTTGTTACAATACCCAAACCTGTTCCTCTCTCATCAGCTCAAATTCAAAAACCATTAGCTCCTGCAGGTGTTCAATTTCCTCTTGAACTCATAGCAGTCAGAGAATAAATTAAATCTTTCTACTATGAGGATGATCCTGCTAAAAGGAGTTTGCCATCTGTTGAAGGATATCCAAGGCCAAAGAATATTGAAGAATATCTGAAAGTCAAAAATAAACAAGCAGAGGATATCTCAAAAGGAAATTCACAAGGGAAATTTGATAGAGAAATTCAGCAGAACTATCAATACTTGCTCACACAAGTCAGATCTTTGGAACAATTTGCAAAGAATGTGTGCCAGCAAGTATCAGAAAAGGCAGATGTGTAACAACTCTCATTAAAAGTCCTATTTATTTTATTATTTTATCCAATAGGAAACCCTAATTGAGACACCCAAGTGATTTTGCGCAAACCCTAAAATTTTCAGAACAATCAGAATCAGGATCAGGGCCCCTAAAACTCAGGGGGGGGGGGGTAAACCCTAGTTACGATTATCTTCAAATCTCGTTGTCAAAATTGAAATTTTCGAATCTGTCAACTCAGCAGGCCTAGTCCCACACGTGGCTACCCTATAACCTATTTTCGACCCTTACGGACCGTAACGTTATGAGGCTTACGGTCCGTAAGCTAAGCAAATTTCGTGTATAAATAGAGGACCTTGGGACTTGAATTCAGGAGTTAAAACGACGTAAATTCTCGCTACAGGCACCGAGTTACGTTCTGTTTACCACAATTAACACACACGGATCACTAATTGACGCCACAATACAGGGTAATAACTCGATCGCTGCTACGATTCAATGTCCGATCGATTAAACTATCCAATGGATGTTTAAGTGCTGCCCACATTAGGGTTTATGCTTTGTCATTCATCGTTAATTCGATGGATGTTTAAGTATCGCACTTTGTCATTCGTTGTGAGGGTTGATCTCGTGAGTTATCGTAAATGCTGTATTGATTACTAACCCAGAATTGTGTGCATGTTATTAAATTTAGGTTAAAAAGGCTAAATCAGTAGGCTAGGCTCTGCTCAAATTAAATCTGCAATGTGAGTCATTCTCTTTTTATCAACTATTTTACAATACCTCAAATTATTTTCAAAAGTTATAATTACAGGGACTAAGTCGTGGATATCTTGAATCACTGGCTAGTGGGGTATTGTGCGCATTACTAATTTTCTCCCAGTTAGGTTCATTGACCTACTAGGGATAATCATCACTATTTAGGTTCATTGACCTAATAGTGGTATGACCATCGTCACCATTGTGACACGGCGCCAGATAAAAATAAGATAGAAGCCATTGTAATCGCTCTTATGCTGTAATTAATAACTATGCATCATTTTATGTAAATAGAATGATTCACTCAGTATTTCCCGCTGACAAAACCTTTTTCAAACATGTTTCAGGTGATCTGTTATGATCCAGGAAAAGTGCCGTGAAGCACTACAAGCTTAAGAAAGTGGCTCAGGATAAAATAAAGAAACATGTTTTGTAAAATAAAAGATTTCTTCGTGAAATCAAATGATTGTAAATTACCGGGGGTTTATCCCGCGTTATGAAATAAAATAATCGGGAAATATTTCAGTTTTAAAAAGATCCTGATAATAAACTTCCGCTGTTAAACTCAATTAATTAAATACCACGGGATTTCTGTCCCGCGGCTCCTGAAACGGGTCAAACCGGGTCGGGGGCCGTGACAGAAAAAGGTGGTATCAGAGCCACTGATCTTGAGCCACTGATTTAAGCCAATTAAGTATTTAGAAAATACTTAATTTTTATTAATTGCTATTTTGTGATTATGTGTTTTATTATCTGACTAATTGTGTACAGTATGGGCAGATCTTTATATGCTAGCCAATGTAGCAATTAATGCAAATCCTTAAATAATTTGACCCAAGTTTAGCACCTTTATTATCTACAGTTTAGAAACCTTACCCAGTAAATAAATAAGTAAACCTTAGTGTGTTTTAATTTTCAGTTGTTTTAGTAAGTTACCCAGTATGAAATACTATTTAAAAGTTTTTCTATAAAATTTTGTTATGATTTCTAACTTAGTAATTGTGTGTATTTTGCTAAACAGCATAAGTGACTTGTCTGACGCCCTTCAGAATTTAAATCTCTATCCAGTAAGAATAGAGGTTTCCAGAGATTTCAATAGGTATATACCAGATGTCACGACCCCCGACCCGGTTTGACCCGTTCCAGGAGCCGCGGGACAGAAATTCCCGTGGTATTTATTTAATTGAGTTTAACAGCGGAAGTTTAACATCAGGATCGTTTAAAGCTAAATTTTCCCGATTTATTTTATTTCACAATTCGGGATAAAACCCCGATAATTTACAATATTATGTTTTTACTATGAAATCGTGATATTACAAAACTTATTTCTTTATTTTATAATGAGCCACTATCTTAAGCTTGAAATGCTCCTCAGCACTTTTCCTGAATTACAACAGATCACCTGAAACATGTTTGAAAAAGGTTTTGTCAGCGGAAAATACTGAGTGAATCATTCTATTTACTAAAATGACACATTTGTTATAATTTACAGTATTAAGAGTGATTACAATGTTTCTATTATCAAACCAACTACCCACTGTATTTGTCACTCGACCGAATCTGTGACTATGGTCATATCCCCCAATTGGCTGCCCCAATGGTGACGATTATCAAGTAATGTACACAAAACCCCATATACCGGCTGTAATTGGTGATTACAAAGACTTAATCCCCGTAATTATAACTTTGAAAATAAACATGATTTTGTAAATAGATTTGATAAAAAGAGAATGACTCACATTGCTGATTTAACACGGATAGAGTTTACTTCTACAGATTAGCTTTGTTAACCTAATTTAGATAATAATGCACACAAAACTGGGTTAGTAATCAATACAGCATTTACGATAACTCACGAGATCAAATTCTCACAACGAACGACAAAGTGCGATACTTAAACATCCATCGATTTAACGACGAATGACAAAGTATAACCCTAATGTGGGCGGCACTTAAACATCCATTGGATATATTGATCGTCGGAAAATGAATCGTAGCAGCGATCGAGTTATTACCCTGATTGTTGCAGTGCTTCGTGAGCAGTGTGTGTTTATTGTAGTATTTCTATAATAACTTGGAGTGAATTTTGAAACTGAACGTCGCATCAACGCAAAATTGCATGAAACAGACGATACTATTTATACAAGAAAAATGCCCCCCTCGCGCCACGCGAGGGGTTCCCTTGTTTCTGTCGCGTGGCGCGACAGGACCTAATCTACTATAGGCTTGCTTCGTGTCCCAGTAGCTTGGCTGAGTTGGTTTCGTGTGATTTTAAATTTTTGACAGCAAACTGTTTAGATTTTACCGAGTAGGGGTTACCCCCCCCCCCCCCTGAGTTTTAGGGGCCCTGATCCTGATTCCGATTGTTCTGAAAATTTTAGGGTTTGTTTAGAATCACTTGGGTTTCTCAATTAGGGTTTCCTATTGGATAAAAATACTAAATAATACTTTTTGATGAGAGTTGTTACATTCTCCCCACCTTAATAAAAATCTCGTCCTCGAGATTTACTGGAATAAGTGAGGATACTTTCGCTTCATTTCTGATTCTAGCTCCCAAGTGTATTCAGCTCCTCTCTTTGAATCCCACTTTACTTTAACTAGCACTAGACGTTTGTGTTTGAGAAACTTCACTTTTCTGTCTTCTATCTGAAGAGGTCTCTCCACAAATTTTAACATTTCGTTTACTTCTATGTCTTGAAGAGGTACTACCAGAGATTCGTCTGCTAGACATTTCTTGAGATTGGATACATGAAATACATTATGTACTCCAGTTAATTCTTCTGGTAGTTGTAAACGATAAGCTACTGGTCCTATACGTTGGATCACTGGAAATGGTCCTACGTATCTTGGACTTAGCTTTCCTTTCTTACCGAATCTAACAACTCCTTTCCAAGGAGAAACTTTCAACAGTACTCTATCTCCAACTTGGAATTCTAACGGCTTACTTCTATTGTCTGCATAACTCTTCTGGCGATCTCTAGCCGTCTTTAATCTTTCCTTGATTTGAGTAACCTTGTTAGTAGTTTCTTGCACTATTTCAGGACCTGATAATTGACTTTCTCCTATTTCTGCCCAACAAACTGGAGTTCTGCACTTTCTTCCATATAGTGCTTCAAACGGGGCAGTTTCAATGCTTGAATGATAACTATTGTTATAGGAGAATTCAATTAATGGTAAGTGATCGTCCCAATTTCCACCAAAGTCTATTACACATGCTCGGAGCATGTCTTCTAGAGTTTGGATTGTCCTTTCACTTTGTCCGTCTGTTTGGGGATGATATGCAGTGCTTAGGTTTAGTCGGGTTCCCATAGCTTGCTGGAAACTTTTCCAGAAATGGGAAGTAAAACGACTATCCCTATCCGAAACAATGGAGAGTGGAACTCCATGTAAGGATACAACTTCATCTATATACAATTTAGCCAGTCTTTCCATGCTAAAGGTTTCTTTCATTGGTAAAAAGTGAGCTGATTTGGTTAATCGATCCACAATTACCCAAATCGCATCATTACCTTTTCTGGTTTTGGGTAACTTAGTAACAAAATCCATTGTTATAAGTTCCCATTTCCATACTGGCATTTCTAATTGTTGTAGTAATCCTGAAGGTTTCTGATGTTCTGCCTTAACTTGTGAACAAGTAAGACATTTAGAAACATAGCTGGCTATGTCCTTTTTCATTTCTATCCACCAAAAATTCTTTCTTAAATCTTGGTACATCTTATTGTTTCCTGGATGCATAGTGTACCTAGATTTATGAGCTTCTTCTAAAATCTTAGGTCTTAAGTCTCCCTGCTTTGGTACCCAAATTCTATTTTTGTGGAATTTCCAAATTCCATCTGCTCCTTGTTCTAATTCCTTCATTCGTCCTTTCATTCCTTCAGCATCATCCTTGATTGCTGTAGTTTGAACATTCTTTACTTGTTCCATTAAATCTATTTGTAAATTTAATCTGAGAGCACGAACCCGTCGTTGTTTCTCATAATACTTACGACTTAAGGCATCTGCAACTACATTTGCCTTTCCTTCATGATATTGAATATCACAGTCGTAGTCGCTTAAGATTTCCATCCATCTCCTTTGCCTCATGTTTAACTCTTTTTGCCCAAATATATATCTTAAACTCTTATGATCTGTATAGAAAGTAAACTTACTTCCGTACAGATAATGTCTCCAAATCTTAAGGGCAAAAATTACGGCTCCTAATTCTAAATCATGAGTCGTATAATTTTCTTCATGCTTTTTCAATTGTCTTGAGGCATACGCAATTACCTTCTTGCGTTGCATAAGCACACATCCATATCCTAGTTTTGAAGCATCACAATATACTTCAAAATCTTCTGTTCCTTCGGGTAAAGCTAAGATTGGTGCATTGGTTAATTTCTGCTTTAAAATCCTGAAAGCCTCTTCTTGTTTAGGTCCCCATTCAAACTTAATGGCTTTACAGGTTAACTTAGTTAATGGTACGGCTATTTTGGAAAAATCCTTAATAAACCGTCTATAATACCCAGCTAAACCTATAAAACTTCTAATTTCCATTGCTGTTTGCGGAACCTTCCAATTGGTAATTGCCTCTATCTTAGCAGGATCTACGTGAATACCTTTGTAATTCACCATGTGTCCTAGGAATTGCACTTCCTTTAACCAAAATTCACATTTTGAGAATTTGGCGTACAACTTTTCTTTTCTTAACAAAGTTAAGAGTGCATGAAGATGTTCACAATGTTCTGTCTGACTTTTGGAATAAATAAGTATATCGTCTATGAAGACAATTACAAATTTATCCAAGTACGGTTTACAGATCCTATTCATCATGTCCATGAATGCAGCAGGTGCATTCGTTAACCCAAAGGGCATGACTGTAAACTCGTAATGACCATACCTAGTTCTGAAAGCAGTTTTAGGTATGTCTTCTTCTTGTACCTTCAATTGATGATATCCGGAGCGTAAATCAATCTTAGAAAAATATCTAGCCCCTTGCAGTTGATCAAATAGATCATCAATCCTAGGTAATGGGTATCGATTCTTAATTGTAACCTTATTCAATTCTCTATAATCGATACACATTCTCATTGAACCATCCTTTTTCTTCACAAACAATACTGGCGCTCCCCACGGGGATGAGCTAGGTTGTATGAATCCTTTACTTAGTAATTCATCTAATTGCTTTTTCAATTCTAACATTTCTGTGGGTGCTAACCGATAAGGTGCCTTGGCTATCGGTGTAGTTCCTGGGATTAGATGAATCCTAAATTCTACTTCCCTATCTGGAGGTAATCCAGGTAATTCTTCTGGAAATATATCTGGATATTCTGAAACTACAGGAATTTCCTTAAGTTCTTTACCCTTAGTATTAATGATTATTGAAATCATATATACTATTCCTTGTTTTCATTCATAACTAGCAACTTTCATTACCGATATGAACTTCATGGGTTTCCGTGGTTTATCTCCTGTAATCCTAATCACTTCTCCGGTGGGTGATTGAATTTCGATGGAATTCTGATCACAAAGGATTCTAGCATGGTTGGTTACCAACCAATCCATTCCTAATACAACATCAAATTCAGCTAAATTCATCGGCAATAGTTTTGCAGAGAATTTATGTCCTAAAAGTTCTATGTTTCCTTCTTGCAAAATTTTATCTATTTTAACTGAATTTCCGTCTGCTGTTTCAACTGTAAAAATCTGCCTAATATTGGTTAAAGGTAAACTAAGAGCTTGGCAGAATGAAGTATTTATAAAACTTTGGTTTGCACCAGAGTCAAATAATACTTTGGCGTAAACGTTGTGAACTAAGAACGTACCCACTATCACATCTGGGATGAGTTCTGCTTCTTGAGTGGCAGCTGAAATGCCTTGGCATTCTTCTTTGTAGTTCCTTCGGTCGCCTTGGGTTTGTTATCTACTGGTTTGACCAATTTAGGACATTCTGTTTTATAATGCCCCGCTTCTCCACAGTTAAAACAGATTACGGTTTTCTTTTTGCAGTTTTCTTCACGATGTCCTACAGTTTTGCAAAAATTGCAAGTGATATCGCATCTTCCATAATGTTTCTTTTTGCATTTCCTGCAGAATGACGGAGCTGGAGATTGCCCTGCTCCTTTTCTCTTGAAGCTGTTATTATTACCCACACGAAATCCTTGGGTAATTTTCTGAGCTAGTTCCTTTTTCCTATCTTCATCTCTTGTGCGTACCAGTTCATCGGTTAGAGTATTAGCTAATTCTACCGCATCGTCAATAGTGCGAGGTCTCGCAGCTTTAACAATATTGCGGATTTCACTAATTAGCCCCCAAATATAGCGAGAAATGAGTACCGGTTCTGGCGAAGCCAGTGTTGGTACCACTCTAGCATATTCGAAGAATGTCGAGGTATAACCGCGACAATCTACACCCATCATCCGATGATTTAGAAACTTATTCGTCATCTGTTCCTTTTCATACTCAGGACAGAATTTTCTTTCCACCAAACCCTTAAATTCTTCCCAAGTCATAGCATAAGCTATTACCCTTAAATTCGAGTGCTCCTTCTTTGAAGAGATTTGATGCGTACATAACCTGATCATCTTTGGCACATTTACTTATTGCAATTACTGCTTCGGTTTTCTCTAACCAACGCAGTGATGCAGTTGCTCCTTCGATGCCTGCAAATTCAGTGGGTTTACAAGCAAGGAATTCTTTGAAAGTGCAACCAGGTGTTGCGGCTTTCATTTTCTTAGGGAGCGGAGCTTGTCGTGGTTCATGGTTAACATGATCATTGCCTCCGTTTACACTATTACTGGAATTATCTTCAGTATTACGTTTGCTAGGAACGATTTGTTGCGGTTCTACTGGATTTTTAATAGCAGCAACGAATGCTGGAATAGCATTGGCTATCCCTTGAGCAACAATATTTTCAATATCTTGTCTAGTCATATATTGATCTCCTGAATGTTGCTCAGACTGATTAACTTCATTTACAGGTTCATTACCATTGTTTGCCATCTGATAATATATATATAAATTTTATTAGTATCTGTTAAATAACAATTATATACAAACAATCAGAAAATTTTACAATACAGGTATAGTCAAAACAATCGATTTCTCGATTTCATTTTATATCTAGTATAGTATGCATCATTACTCGCCAATATCTTACAGAGTTTTATTCGTTATTTACAGACCAACTTTACTATTACTATGATACACCCATCGTTTTATCATCGTACTATCTCTCGTCACTTGCCGTTCTAAAAACGCATTTCCCTCTCATCGTACTTCCAGGCAATTTGTCCCCCTATTTCCCTGATTCTACTTCCCGCATCAAACAACTCTTCACCAAAGTGGCGAAGTTCAGCCATGTTTTCATTACTCATGGGTGGATTAGGTAGGGGTTCTGGATCGAATTGTGGAAGAAAAGAGTAAGGATCGTTGACAATATTTTGGAATTGCCAATCGTTTGTCCACCATTCGTCCATTCCTATGGGTTGGGAGTGAACTATTGGATCTGGAATTGCTGGTTCCCAATTCATAGGGAGTTGGTTTTCAAGAGGATAATTAAAAATATTATTATTAATAGGCTGAATTGTTTCACAGCTTGCCAATAAGAAATCTATCTCATCTTGAAAGGTCCTTCCCTGATTTTGATTGGAGCTCTCTCCGATTTCTATTTGGGTTGGTCTAGAGCCTTGCCCAACTTCCATTATTATTTCTTTAGTACATTCTTCCATCTGTATTCCTATCTCCTTAACCTCTTCCTTGCCGTCAGTTTCCATTTCCGGTTGTTTAGAACTTTCTCTGGTTATAATTTCTTTTCCCTTTTTCAAAGGATTGTTTATTTTGGGAAGTTTTGTGGCTGGCTTTTTCCTACATATACGACTTCCCCATACGTAATTCTTCTTTTTCTTTCGTTTTGGCTTGTTCAAAGGTGGAGCCTTGAATTCTACCGGTTGTTCTATATCGGAAAAGTATCCAGTAAATTCTTTGGACACTTCTATATTCACCGGGTAAAGATTAAGGTTCTGAAAGACTTTAGATATCCCACTCATGCTGATGTAGCATATATGCAAAATGCATAAAATACTAAGTTAAAATTCATAAATAACCTTTAAATTTATTATACATTGTGTACTAATTTATTACAAAGATAACTGGAAAACATACTTTAGGGTTTGAAAATTTTTATTTATTGCACAAGGTTTCTAGATTGTAAGGGTAAGGTACTAAAACTTTAAAATATTTAAAGATTTATATTTTCTGCTACTGTGGCTAGCATATATAAATTTGCCCATTTCTCATCTAGCTTATCTTCCCAAGGTGATTTATTGATTAATTCCTGGGTTTCCCGTTTAATCTTCTTTTCTCGGATTTTCTCTTTACTTTTCTTAAGAATCATCTCCCTTTTTCTAGGAGAAAGTGTTTCCTCGTAATGTGCCTTTCGCACAAATATTCCTTCTTCAGGAATTTCAGCCTGATTCGAGGATTTGGTTCGGGATGAACTTCCCTTCTCACTGGATGATCTATCTAATTTAAGATAGATACTTGACAACTTTTGTTTACCCATACTGTAACTAACAAATAGTCAGTTAATAAAACACATAATCACAGAATAGTAATCAGGAAAAAAAAATTAAGTATTTCTAAATACTTAATTAGCTTAACTCAGTGGCTCTGATACCACCTTTTTCTGTCACGACCCCCGACCCGGTTTGACCCGTTCCAGGAGCCGCGGGACAGAAATTCCCGTGGTATTTATTTAATTGAGTTTAACAGCGGAAGTTTAACATCAGGATCGTTTAAAGCTAAATTTTCCCGATTTATTTTATTTCACAATTCGGGATAAAACCCCGATAATTTACAATATTATGTTTTTACTATGAAATCGTGATATTACAAAACTTATTTCTTTATTTTATAATGAGCCACTATCTTAAGCTTGAAATGCTCCTCAGCACTTTTCCTGAATTACAACAGATCACCTGAAACATGTTTGAAAAAGGTTTTGTCAGCGGAAAATACTGAGTGAATCATTCTATTTACTAAAATGACACATTTGTTATAATTTACAGTATTAAGAGTGATTACAATGTTTCTATTATCAAACCAACTACCCACGGTATTTGTCACTCGACCGAATCTGTGACTATGGTCATATCCCCCAATTGGCTGCCCCAATGGTGACGATTATCAAGTAATGTATACAAAACCCCACATACCGGCTGTAACTTGGTGATTACAAAGACTTAATCCCCGTAATTATAACTTTGAAAATAAACATGATTTTGTAAATAGATTTGATAAAAAGAGAATGACTCACATTGCTGATTTAACACGGATAGAGTTTACTTCTACAGATTAGCTTTGTTAACCTAGTTTAGATAATAATGCACACAAAACTGGGTTAGTAATCAATACAGCATTTACGATAACTCACGAGATCAAATTCTCACAACGAACGACAAAGTGCGATACTTAAACATCCATCGATTTAACGACGAACGACAAAGTATAACCCTAATGTGGGCGGCACTTAAACATCCATTGGATATATTGATCGTCGGAAAATGAATCGTAGCAGCGATCGAGTTATTACCCTGATTGTTGCAGTGCTTCGTGAGCAGTGTGTGTTTATTGTAGTATTTCTATAATAACTCGGAGTGAATTTTGAAACTGAGCGTCGCATCAACGCAAAATTGCATGAAACAGACGATACTATTTATACAAGAAAAATGCCCCCCTCGCGCCACGCGAGGGGTTCCCTTGTTTCTGTCGCGTGGCGCGACAGGACCTAATCTACTATAGGCTTGCTTCGTGTCCCAGTAGCTTGGCTGAGTTGGTTTCGTGTGATTTTAAATTTTTGACAGCAAACTGTTTAGATTTTACCGAGTAGGGTTTACCCCCCCTGAGTTTTAGGGGCCCTGATCCTGATTCCGATTGTTCTGAAAATTTTAGGGTTTGTTCAGAATCACTTGGGTTTCTCAATTAGGGTTTCCTATTGGATAAAAATACTAAATAATACTTTTTGATGAGAGTTGTTACACCAGACATAGAAGAACCTATAGAATTCAACGCTTTACCTCTCAAGAAACCCAAGCCTAAGAAAATGGAAATTGGGGAAAGCTCTAGGTAAATTGAGGGGTTACCATCTCAGGAAGAGCTAGATTTTATATTGACAAGCTATAATACTATTAAGACTATTAATGAAAATGTTTTTATTCACTCTCTTGAAACACAACTACCAAGGAACTTAGAACCAGCTATTCCAAACCCTTCAATCCACTCGCAACCTTTAGGAATAGACGAATGGTTGACTAATGAAATACAGTTCCAAAACAATCCCTATAAGCTTTTTCTTCAGTTCGATCCGGAACCTTTACCAAATCCACCAATGAGTAACGAGAATATGGCTAAACTCCGCCACTTTAGCGAAGAACTAATGGATGCTGAGAATAGGATCCAAGAGATTGGGGGACAGATCTCCTGGAAATACGATAAGAGGGAACGCCGTTACTAGAATATCATCTGACAAAGGATAGGGGATTATGGAACTGTGGTTGTGTAATAGTAATAGTAAAAATCAGTCTGTAAAATAACTACCAACAAAACTCTGTAAGATAATAGTGTGTATTGATGCATATTATTAAATATAAATGGAAATCGAGAAATCGATAGTTTTGGCTATATTGGTGTTATGAACTCTGTATAATTGTGTTGTGTAATTGTTATTTATTTGATACTAATAAAATATATATATTAATTATTAGATGGAAAACGCTAATAATGAACCAGTTAATGAGGTTAATCAATCTGAGCAACAACCGGGGGATCAATATATGACTAGGCAGGATATAGAAAATATCGTTGCTCAAGGGATAGCCAACGCTATTCCAGCAATAGTTTCTCAAGGGATAGCCAACGCTATTCCAGCAATCGTTGCTGCTGTTAAAAATCCAATCAAACCACAACAAATCGTTCCTAGCAAACGTATTTCTGATGATAACTTCAGTAATAGCGTAAATGGAGGCAATAATCATACTAATCATGAGAATGAACCACGGCAAGCTCCTCCCCCTAAGAAAATGAAAGCTGCAACGCCTGGTTGCACTTACAAAGAATTTCTTGCTTGTAAACCCACTGAGTTTGCAGGCAATGAAGGAGCGACTGCGGCACTGCGTTGGTTAGAGAAAACCGAGGCAGTAATTGCCATAAGTAAATGTGCTCAGGATGATCAGGTCATGTACGCGTCAAACCTTTTCAAAGAAGGGGTGCTAGAATGGTGGAATACGGTGTTACAAGCAAAAGGAAGAAGAATGGCGTATGCTATGAACTGGGAAGAATTTAAGAGCTTTGTAGAAAGAAAATTCTGTCCCGAGTATGAAAAGAAACAAATGACAAATAAGTTTCTAACCCACCGGATGGTGGATGTAAATTATCGAGGGTATACTTCGACATTCTTCGAGTATGCTCAAGTCGTACCAACCCTGGCTTCGCCAGAGCCGGTACTTATTTCTCGTTATATTTGGGGATTGATTGCCGAAATCCGTAATATCGTCAAGGCTGCGAAACCTTGCACGATTGATGATGCGGTGGATTTAGCCAATACTCTGACTGACGAACTAGTACGGACAAGAGAAGAAAATAGAAGGAAGGAAGTAGCCCAAAAGATTACCCAAGGATTCCGTCCGGGTAACCATAACAATTTCAAGAAAGGAGGGAATGGGCAATCTTCCACTAGCCCATTTTGCAATTCTTGCAAAAGGAAGCATTTTGGAAGATGCAAAGGATATTGCAATTTTTGCAAAATTCTGGGGCATCAAGAAGAAGACTGCAGGAGGAAGAAATTTTCAGTCTGCTACAACTGTGGAGAAGCTGGACATCTTAGGCCAGATTGTCCAAAACTGAACAAACCATCTTACAATAAAGCCAAACCTGCAGAAGGAGCAAAAAGGAATGTAAGAGCCTTCCAACTGACTGCTCAGGAAGCAGAGCTCATTCCAGATGTGATAGCTGGTACGTTCTTAGTTCACAACGTTTACACAAAAGTATTATTTGACTCTGGTGCAAACCAAAGTTTTATAAATACTTCATTCTGCCAAACTCTTAACTTACCTTTAACCAGCATCAGGCAAATTTCTACAATAGAAACGGCAGATGGGAATTCAGTTAAAATAAACAAGGTTCTGCAAAACGTAGAAATAGAACTTTTAAGTCATAAATTTTCTTCAACCCTATTATCTATGAAATTAGTTGAATTCGATGTTGTGTTAGGAATGGATTGGTTAGTAAACAACCATGCTCGAATTATCTGTGATAAGAATTCCATAGAAATTTGTGCACCCACTGGAGAAGTAATAATGATTACAGGAGATAAGCCATGTAAACCTATAAAGTTCATATCAGTAATGAAAATTGCTAATTATGAACGAAAGCAAGGAATAGTATATATGATTTCAGTAATCATTAATACTAAAGATAAAGAACTTAAGGAAATTTCTGTAGTTTCAGAATACCCAGATGTATTCCCAGAAGAGTTACCAGGGTTACCACCAGATAGGGAGGTAGAATTTAGGATTCATCTAATTCCAGGAACTATACCGATAGCCAAGGCACCTTATAGGTTAGCACCCACAGAAATATTAAAACTGAAAAAGCAATTAGATGAATTATTAAGTAAAGGTTTCATACAACCTAGTTTATCCCCGTGGGGGGCACCAGTGTTGTTTGTTAAGAAAAAGGATGGTTCGATGAGAATGTGTATTGATTATAGGGAATTGAATAAGGTTACAATTAAGAATCGATACCCATTACCTAGAATTGATGATCTATTCGATCAATTTCAGGGAGATAGATATTTTTTTAAGATAGACTTACGTTCCGGATATCATCAATTGAAGGTATAAGAAGAAGACACACCTAAAACTGCTTTCAGGACTAGGTATGGTCATTACGAGTTTACAATCATGCCCTTTGGGTTAATGAATGCACCTGCAGCATTCATAGACATGATGAATAGGATCTGTAAACCATATTTGGATAAATTTGTAATTGTCTTCATCGACGATATACTTATTTATTCAAAAAGTCAGGACGAACATTGTCAGCACTTGCATGCACTCTTTACTTTGTTAAGAAAAGAGAAGCTTTAAGCCAAATTCTCGAAGTGTGAATTTTGGCTGCCAGAAGTGCAATTTTTAGGTCATATGGTGAATCATGAAGGTATTCACGTAGATCCTACTAAGACAGCAGCAATTACCAAATGGAAGGTTCCGCAATCTGCAATAGAAATTAGGAGTTTTGTAGGTTTAGCCGGATACTATAGACGGTTTATTAAGGATTTTTCCAAGATAGCTATACCATTAACTAAGCTAACCTGTAAAGCAATTAAGTTTGAATGGGGACCTAAACAAGAAGAAGCCTTTAGGATCTTAAAACAGAAATTAACCAATGCTCCAATCTTAGCCTTACCAGAAGGAACTGAAGATTTTGAAGTATATTGTGATGCTTCAAAACTAGGATTTGGATGTGTACTGATGCAACGCAAAAAGGTAATTGCGTATGCTTCAAGACAATTGAAAAAGCACGAAGAAAACTATACGACTCATGACTTAGAATTAGGAGCCGTAATTTTTGCCCTTAAGATTTGGAGACATTATCTGTACGGAAGTAAATTTACTGTCTATACAGATCATAAGAGTTTAAGATATATATTTAGGCAAAAAGAGTTAAACACGAGGCAAAGGAGATGGATGAAAATCCTAAGTGACTACGACTGTGATATTCAGTATCACGAAGGAAAGGCTGAAGAAGGCTAGAGATCGCCAGAAGAGTTATACAGATAATAGACAAAAGCCGTTGGAGTTTCAAGTTGGAGACAAAATGCTATTGAAAGTATCTCCTTGGAAAGGAGTTGTTAGATTCGGTAAGAAAGGAAAGCTAAGTCCAAGGTACGTAGGACCATTTCCAGTGACCCAACGTATAGGACCAGTTGCTTATCAGGAGAGTTAGCTGGAGTACATGATGTATTTCATGTATCCAATCTCAAGAAATGTCTATCAGACGAATCTTTGGTAGTACCTCTCCAAGATATAAAGGTAAATGAAAAATTAAAATTTGTAGAGAAACCTCTTCAGATAGAAGACAGAAAAGTGAAGTTTCTCAAGCACAAACGACTAGTGCTAGTTAAAGTAAAGTGGGATTCGAAACAAGGACCTGAATACACTTGGGAACTGGAATCAGAAAAGAAGCGAAAGTATCCTCAATTATTCCAGTAAATCTCGAGGACGAGATTTTATTAAGGTGGGGAGAATGTAACAACTCTCATTAAAAGTCCTATTTATTTTATTATTTTATCCAATAGGAAACCCTAATTGAGACACCCAAGTGATTTTGCGCAAACCCTAAAATTTTCAGAACAATCAGAATCAGAATCAGGGCCCCTAAAACTCAGGGGGGGTAAACCCTAGTTACGATTATCTTCAAATCTCGTTGTCAAAATTGAAAATTTCGAATCTGTCAACTCAGCAGGCCTAGTCCCACACGTGGCTACCCTATAACCTATTTTCGACCCTTACGGACCGTAACGTTATGAGGCTTACGGTCCGTAAGCTAAGCAAATTTCGTGTATAAATAGAGGACCTTGGGACTTGAATTCAGGAGTTAAAACGACGTAAATTCTCGCTACAATCACCGAGTTACGTTCTGTTTACCACAATTAACACACATGGATCACTAATCGACGCCACAATACAGGGTAATAACTCGATCGCTGCTACGATTCAATGTCCGATCGATTAAACTATCTAATGGATGTTTAAGTGCTGCCCACATTAGGGTTTATGCTTTGTCATTCATCGTTAATTCGATGGATGTTTAAGTATCGCACTTTGTCATTCGTTGTGAGGGTTGATCTCGTGAGTTATCGTAAATGCTGTATTGATTACTAACCCAGAATTGTGTGCATGTTATTAAATTTAGGTTAAAA
This sequence comes from Helianthus tuberosus, assembly GCA_030545235.1. Classification (NCBI taxonomy): domain Eukaryota; kingdom Viridiplantae; phylum Streptophyta; class Magnoliopsida; order Asterales; family Asteraceae; genus Helianthus; species Helianthus tuberosus. Next base: position 98,706,045 of record CM060382.1, read on the forward strand.
AGGCTAAATCAGTAGGCTAGGCTCTGCTCAAATTAAATCTGCAATGTGAGTCATTCTCTTTTTATCAACTATTTTACAATACCTCAAATTATTTTCAAAAGTTATAATTACAGGGACTAAGTCGTGGATATCTTGAATCACTGGCTAGTGGGGTATTGTGCGCATTACTAATTTTCTCCCAGTTAGGTTCATTGACCTACTAGGGATAATCATCACTATTTAGGTTCATTGACCTAATAGTGGTATGACCATCGTCACCATTGTGACATGTCACCATTGTGACACGGCGCCAGATAAAAATAAGATAGAAGCCATTGTAATCGCTCTTATGCTGTAATTAATAACTATGCATCATTTTATGTAAATAGAATGATTCACTCAGTATTTCCCGCTGACAAAACCTTTTTCAAACATGTTTCAGGTGATCTGTTATGATCCAGGAAAAGTGCCGTGAAGCACCACAAGCTTAAGAAAGTGGCTCAGGATAAAATAAAGAAACATGTTTTGTAAAATAAAAGATTTCTTCGTGAAATCAAATGATTGTAAATTACCGGGGGTTTATCCCGCGTTATGAAATAAAATAATCGGGAAATATTTCAGTTTTAAAAAGATCCTGATAATAAACTTCCGCTGTTAAACTCAATTAATTAAATACCACGGGATTTCTGTTCCGCGGCTCCTGAAACGGGTCAAACCGGGTCGGGGGCCGTGACAAGATGAATCCCTGAGAAAAGATTATGTTGAAAACATCATGGCCTACAAGAAATACAAAGGAGAAAACACATGTATAAGGACTGGACCATTCCTGAGCTGGAAAGTGAAGCAGCTAGGATTCAAGACATGATCAAGAATAAAGTGAAACATACTCCTCCAGATTGGGCAAAATTCAAAAAGAATGTACCTGATAAAAAGGTAGAGCTGAGGAGAATGAAAGAGGAATTAGCTGCTGCTGATTATGGGTCTTTAAATCAAGTGTTGAGATGGAAAGAAGATAAAGTCAGGGCTACCTACAAAAGTTTGGAGAAATTAAGAAAGACAGATCCTACTGCTCCACAAAAGCCTGACTATCCTGAAGCAGAGGTTACAAAAAGACCATCAAAGCTGCAAATCAGGAGATCCACTGCTCCAGCTGGTGCAACCATCTTTAAAAGAAGGCAACAAAAATAGTTGGGTGCTGAAACCATTCAAGAACTAATAGAAGGAGATGCCCTTGTAACAGAAGGCATCAAGAAAATGATTGTAGAGACTCTTGGTTTGGATCAACCTGCAAGTACTGCTCAGACAGTCATCAATAGGCCAGCATCTCCAAACACCTCTTCAAATAAAAATCTCCCAAGAAACCCACTAGACTCAAAGGTACTAAAGTGGGAAACTGACAAACAGACCCATGTACTGACAGTGTTCAAGTCTAGTGGAGAAGTGAAGAAAATATCAAGGGAACAAGCACTTGGCCTAAGTCTTGAAGATTTGCAGGATCTCCTTGATCTTCCACTTAGCAGGGATGATGATGACACAGATGCCTTAGCCTTTGAGTTACAACTCAAAGGGCAAATAAGGGAACTGCTGATGAGGCAATAAAGATCTACAAATAATGAAGAGTTTTGGCATTATCTGTTCCAGGGGAGATTGTTGGGATTGAACCCTACCAAAGGAACAGATAATTAAAGCCAAAACTAGATCAGAGCAGTAGATCCAGAATAAATAGATGTTATGTATACAAGTCTCTCCCCTTGAAAGTGGTTTCAACATCTGCTGACCTCCTATCTACTGATCGTACAAACTGCTGACCTACAAACTGCTGATCAAGTAAAAGACTGATAGAAGACCAAAGCTCTGCTATTCAATCTACTGCCTTGAGTCAAGCTCTGCTGATCATAACAAGTACTGCTGGGTTCACATCAGTGGAAGGATGCAGCAGTAGTTTAGTTATCTTTATGTAATGAAATGTAATAGCAGTAGTTAGTATAGTAGAGGTTGTATAGATCAGAGGTTAGAGTTTGTTAGGAGGTTAGATGTCACTTTCATGGTGACATCAGCTTAGATGCCTCAGTGGTTTGCTCGTGCCTATAAATAGAACAGTACCATGCACTTCTCTATTTAGCTCTTTACAAAATCTTCTTCCTGCACGAACAAACACTGTGAGCTCAGGCTGAGGGGGAGTTTGCATTCATACATGCATTGTAATCGTTATTGAAATAAATTCAATCTTTCGGTTCTTTGTTGAAAATGTTTGATTAAAGCAATTCTCTCGTTTGATTGTGTGCAAAGTTTGTTTCCATCTTAATTCTGCTGCACAACTTATTCATCTTCATCTCTTTCAAACGTAAAACACAATCAAAACCAAACTCAGATCCTAACAACATCAGTGGTACGATCCATCCTCATACGCTCTTCCTCTTATACGCACACAGCGACCAGCTCACTCATCGTCCATTTGTCCTTCTGAGTGTTGTAATTGATCTTGAATGCTTCCAAGGACGAAGGAAGCGAAGTGATGATGAAATGAATGAGGAAACCGTCACTGATTTCCATTTCTAGCCTCTTCAGCTTATTGGCCATATCATTCATCATCATGATGTGCTCGCGAATGCCGCTCCTCCTATCATACTTAGTCGTCACCAGCTTAAGGATAAGGGTACTAACATGTGCTTTAGACGTTCCCTTGAATTGTGCCTCCACAGAAGCCAAGTAGGTTTTAGCATCTTCAGAATCCTGAATTGCTCCTCTAATTGCATTGCTTATGGACTGCTTCATAAACATGAGAGACATGCGGTTACACCTAGTCCATTTTTCATGAGTCAACTGCTCAGCAGCAGTACTTTGAGGAGTAAGGTCCGCTGGCTTATTCTCTCTTAGAGCATAATCAAAGTCAAGCAATCCAAGCGTAAGCATGAGAGCATCCTTCCATGCAGCAAAGTGGAAATAAGATGAGCAAGTTATGATACTAAGAAAGAAGTCCTAATGTGATATAAGGGCATGTTATACTAAGGCAGACATAAATAATGACCATTTTAATTATGAAGCTGTGATATTGTCTATTACTAACATCAAAATAATAGACCTATTTAAAATTCTACTTAAACGAAGACAAATCAACTTTGGCCAGAAGTGTAATCATTTAAGCATGTGTGCAAAGTGGTTGTGACAAATCAGCTTTGGCCAGAAATGAAACAATCATTTTAGTTATGCACTTGTTAAGTATGCTATACATGAATGAATTAAATCAGCTTTGGCCATATATTAAAACATTCACGTTTGTGCAGCACACTCAACATAGCTTTCGTAATACTTGAACGATAAATAGATGTATCAAATCAGCTTTGGCCAGAAATGATATATTAGAAGCTCATTCAAGTTAAGCCATTTTGGTTTTGTAAAACATTATCCGATTCTGTTTAATTAACTAAGTATTTACAAAAACCAATTATTTAATAGCAAACCACCCGAGATGCAGGGGGCAGCGTGCCCCCCTGCACGGGGTTTGGGGCCGAGCCCCGAGTTAAATTTTAGTTCACATTAAACAGCCTAAAATAATGAGGTTTCGAGTGAGATCTCGACTCAGTTATGAGATCTCGAGTCAGGTCTCGACTCATCTTGAAGCATTATGAGGTCTTGAGTCATTAAGGTCTTGAGTCGCAACCTCAGTTGAAATTTCGAGGTCTCGAGTGCTGAATTTTATGAGGTCTCGACTCCATAATGAGGTCTCGAGTCGCAACCTTGTGTCTCGAGTCGAAACCATGGTCTCGAGTTGTGAAGATTGAAAACCCTTATGATTTCGAGTCGCAACCTTGTGGTCTCGAGTCGAAATCTTGGTCTCGAGTCGAAATCTTGGTCTCAACTCGTTAAGGATGACCTTGAACCTTCTGTAAACAGCTGTTATTGTGGAAACATAACTGAAAATTCGAATTCTTATGGATTTTGAGATGTGATTTCCTATTTTAGTGCTGATCTAATTTTATCAAATATTTCGAAAATTATAATCTGATTATCAATAAACAGTTTTCGAAAAAACTTAGAAGATAAAATTGGATCAAAACATGAAAAACACTCAATAATCCTAATTACATTCCAAAACGTAAAGGAATTTCGAATTTTCCTAAGAACACATGATGAACCCTAAATAAAACCCATAATTTCTGGAACCCGAAACCTGAATTTTAAGGCTTTTCTAAACAAATTTCGGACATTATTTTACTCGTTTTGATTTCGAGTCACATGATAAACCATTCTTTTCTTTTCTTTTTCTCAAAACCGTAATTTCGAGAACAATGACCCGAAACATGGTTGTTAATTTTATTAGGCTTTCAAAATTTTCTGTTTTCCAGATTTCAATCCCAGAATAATGGATAGGAAAAAAGAATAGATTAATCAACATATGCTCTGATACCACATGTTGATCAGTTCTGTTTTAAACATAATGGAAAACATGACAACATACCCGTTACAATAGACAGTGCAGTGGAGAATCCAGTCAGAGAAGAAGCCAATGAGTTCGACATCTTTGTCAAGGTGATCTGGTTCCTCCTTAGGGTGCAAACTAATAATGGTGATGATGAAACAGAATAGGGAGTTCGGTTATGGAGATAGGCTGATTTTGATGTTATGAGAATTAGGTTATGTGTCTAACTTTAGAACCTCTACATAAGTCTCCTTATATATGCACACAAGAGAAAACCTAATTAGTTAATAAGGGTAATATGGTCCATCAACAATTACCAACTAATTATTTAATAGGTTATTATATATTTTGATCTATATAATGTAAATGATTATAATGGCTACTAGATTAAATATTAAATTATAATATATTTAATCTAACAGGTGCAAAAGTTAGAGAGAGAGGATTTAGAGAGAGTGAGAAGGAGGTTGGGCTGAAGATAGAGAGAGAGGTTTTGTTTTGAATAAATAGGGTAAAATGACCAAATACCCTCATGTAGATTTCACTTGGTCAGATTTAACCATAAAAACTAACTGAGTTAGGGTTAAATGACATAACGTGTAAGGGTTTGTAAACATAGAGTGCGTTTTCTGTAATTACTGAAGACGACACAATTTGCAATAAGTGACATCCATAAAGGACGATTTTTATAATTTACTCTATTTATAAACTTTCATAAATATAGCTGTAAAAGTTCAAATAACAAAAAACTTATTTAAAATTGTTTTGTTTATTCAAACATATATTGTTTATTTAGCTTCAACCCCTTGTTTAAATTGCTACAGAAATTATACATCGAATCTTAACATAAGTTTTTAAATGCTTACAACCCAATACAATTATCATTATTATTCATCCATATGCATTGTGTATAAAATTCTAGTTATCCCAGTAGCAATCTTATTTATTTATTTCGACTTTCAGGTTTTTGTTGAAATTTTCAAACCATCTCATACAACTGACTTATTATTATATGTATTTGTCTTATCAAGACTTAGACGACTCCACTATGTTAGTTAAAACATATACACTGTGACTTTTGTCTAAAATAATCAACTTATTCTATTAAGAAATACTTATTTATGGTTAATTTGTTTTATTAAAACATTGTGTGCTAATAGCTATGATAAAAGAGGGAAAACATGGGGCGAGACTATAACTAATTAATAAAATATAGTTAATAGTAGAGATTCTGTAATTAAATTAATAAATTGAATCCCCAAATGTACTTGGAACTTGTTTTATTCTGGTGGACTCAGATGGGAGAGACTGGTTAGGAAATAAAAATATAATTTTAAACAATAAAGGGTGGACTCACATGGGATAGACTTGTTACGAAATAAAAATATAATTATAAACAATAAAAAATGGTCAAATGTACTAGTGATATAGTATAAGATAGTCAAAGGGTGGGCTCATTGAAAGCAGAGTATACGCGTTTATGATATCTACGATGATATGCCGTTGACTGTAACTTTTGGTCTACGCCGTACATTTACTTGCTTACATAGTACACTTCTCCCAAAATATAAAACTTACCCCATATTAGGGCTGTTCAAAAAGCTCGCGGCTCGGAGCTCGCTCGAAGCTCGCTCGGATTTAGCTCGAAAAAAGCTCGCTCGATTTGGCTCAGTTTAAAAGTGAGCCGAGCCGGCTCGGCTCGGTTAGAAAGTGAGCCTAGCTCGGCTCGGCTCGTAACGAGCCGAGCTGGCTCGGTTTGGCTCGCTTTGTAGCTCGGCTCGGTTTAGCTCGAATTATTTTACTTATAATAAGTTTTAATTTTATATACATTATAATATATTACAAAAAAACTGATTATTATTTACATGTATATAGGTTTGTAATTTGATATTTATGGCATATTTGAAGATTGATTACCATACTAATGAACTAATATTGTATTTTATTGAAATTAAAACTTATTTTGTGTTGTTAAACTTGATTTTGGTTTGAATTGTATTAGGTTGAACTTATTTTGAATATATTCTTTTAAATTATTGAATAATATTTTAGGCTATTAAATTTTAAGAGGTATATATTAGTTTTTTTTTATAAAATCGAGCCAAACCAAGCCGAGCCGAGCTAGCTCGGTTTAAAACCAAGCCGAGTCCGAGCTTAGATTTTCAGCTCGGTTTCAAATCCGAGCCGAGCCGAGCCAGCTCGGTTTATAATCGAGCCGAGCCCGAGCTTGGCCTGGCTCGGCTCATGAACAGCCCTACCCCATATGTTACTTTTAGTCTAGTTAGGGAGGACGGGTTGTAAGCGGGGTGAGGGAGCGAGGTGTTTAGTCTCTGTGCGGATTAACTGCCGGCACCTCTTGTTTGATTGCGGTGAACGTGTGAGAACACCGAACGATGAGTAGTCACCGTATTGTTTTCTTTCAAATCTGTTTTAGTAGTTTTAACAATTTTAGTCCCCGAGGTTTACAATTTTCTTATTATATTTAACCACACCATTCATACAATTTCTTTCACAATACAAAACTACTATCAATCAAACCATTTCTTTCACAATCCAAAAATCGAACAGTCAAGGAGGTGTTGATAATCCTGAGGAGAGTACTGTTAGTAACACCAATATTAGACAGTGTATTCGGAAGGTTGTTGATGCCCACTTTACAGTTATAGTGAAGGTCTTATGTTCATCTGGTGTTGCTCCGTATAATGATAATATCATGCAAGCTTTAGTGGCTAAACACCCGTACAGAGAACCTCCATCTACCCCTTGTAGGAGAGATAGATAGTGTACTTGGTTGCATTAAATTATTTCCTAAAGGGACCTCGTGTGGGAGGGATGACTTGAGGGCACAACACATTTTGGATGCTTTATGTGGAAAGGGGTCCGTTATTGCCACCGATCTCTGATGCGTTATCACTACGGTAGTCAACTTATGGTTAGAGGGAAATGCCCGTCGAGTTTAGCAGAGTTTGTTGCGTCTGCTCCCCTAAAACCGCTCTTAAAACCCGAAAATTGGATTAGACCTATTACAGTGGGTACTATATGCAGGCGTTTGGTTTCCAAGGTTGCTATGAAGGGTGTTGGTAAAGAAATGACCAAGTAGCTTAATGATTTTCAGTTTGGGGTCGATGTGTCGGGTGGCGCTGAGGCCATTTTTCACAACGTCAACTGGGTTTAAATGAATGTCACACTGATGAGTCTCTTGCAATGCTTACTGTAGGACTGTGATTTTTCTGATACTGGGCGTTTTGAGCACGACCCCGTGTCAGATTAAGCGCGACCCCGTGTGAACCTTTTGTGTTGAAATTTTTGTTGATTCCAAGATACTGCAAGTTAGGCATACCCCGTGTCAGACTAGGCACAACCCCGTGTGAGACTTCTGTAACTGAAAATTTTTAAGAAAAAGAAGAAAAATTTTGAAAAGAAACTGAAAAAGATGATCAGGCCGTCGATTTAAACTTTATTAAAATCCTTGTGTCCCCGACAACGGCGCAAAAAACTTGACATGGTGCGAGTGTGGTATAATTTTTAGTATCTTTTAAGCACTTTTACTCGTTTATCAAGCTTTAAATTTATAAAACACGATATAAAACAATTATTCTCTACAACACGCTAGGGCAAGTGCACCCATCGTTGGCGCAGTATAGTGACGGTAAGATACTGTGGTCGTCCAAAGACACAAGAGCTTTAATACCAGAATATCGTCAACGTCTAAGCTAACCACATTTTTTGAGGAAAAGGTGTTAGTAAAGTAGAAATAAAGAAAAATAAAATATTTAAAAGAAACATAAGACAAGATAAAATCACTTGGTTCCGACTCCTCTTTTACGTATCGTTTGATGATTTCTGTACTTTGGGCTTTTTAAGAGATTATCTTAGTTATAGTGACATGTCCCTCTTTTGGAGGCAACACTACCCTCAGCCATATTGGTCTGAGTCAGCAGGGATACAGTCCCGCAAGGCCGAATTATTGAAAGATAATTAAGTAAGTTATTAATGCAAAATGTGGCATGTCCCTCTTTTAGAAGCAACGCTACCCTCAGCCATATTGGTCTGAGTCAGTATGGATACAGTCCCGCATGGCTGGTTTAAAGTTTTAATAGTAGTTTATTTATAAGGGATTCAAACCGTTCTTACGTCCCCCGATTTAATGCTATCTGCCTCTAGAGAAGTCCTAATAAGCTTGAATTAAGTCCTCGCAGAACCTATACACTGAATGAGGCAGGAACTTTACCCAAACCACCCTTCTAACCCCCTTCCAGGCAGTTAACATACTTTATATAGACCGTAAAGACACGAATGAGTGAATCAACAAAACATGAAGAGATGATAGAATAAAGTTCACTTTCAATATAAAAAACTAGTCATTAAAGTCATTAATACAAACCTAAATAAAAAGTTAGCCAAAGCTTAGAAATCTAAAGTAATACATAAAATATTTGTCTTCACCAAGTGATGTAAGAGATTATCCAAGCATGGCCTTTGTTTGACAAGAACTCTTCAATCAATCTTGGATCCCGAGACTATTACACACTCTAAACGTAAATGGAAGTGATGGATGATGGTGTTGTAGTGGTGGTGAAATAGTAGTGAGTGGGTGTAAGGGCATAAACTAGTGTAGGTTTACGTTTGTCTTGCTTTACTTGTTTAGTTTGTGGCTAGCATAGACTATTGGGCTTGGTTGTTGTTTAATAGATCGATTGGGTTAGGGCTCGGCCCATTGTATTAGGGCATCCTATGTACTTATAAATAGGATGTTCCTCATCTAGTTTTGGTTGTTGATTCTTGATCAAACGTGGTGTTATTAGCGTGTGAGTACCAGACGATCCTTATGATCGTGTGCTCTTGTTTTGAATCAATACAATCTTTCGTTTCAATCTTCTACATCTTTCTCGTGTTTTCGCAACGTATTAAGGTGTCGTGATATCCGATTGTCAAGTATTCTGGACTTACAATTGGTATCGGAGCCTAAGTAGTCTCACGAAGGCTCGGTTGGATCGGATATCATTGAAGATTGGACTCAAAGATCGAAGTGTTTGCTGCTTTGCTGTTTGATGGATCAAAAAGTCAAGAAAAGGGTTAAGTTTTTTGTCTGTTTAAACTGTTTCAGACTTATATTTTGTTCGACTGATTCTTAGTGTGGTTTGTTAAGTTTATACAGGTTTTTCATCTTGAAAAACTAATACTCGTTTGTGTTTCCTTGAAACTAACCACAGTCATCGAAATTTGGACTTTTGAAAATCAGCATGTTGAAAGATTACAAAAAATCAGAATTTTTATTCAAAAACTGTTCATGAAAATTAAAAAATCGGGATTTTTGTTCAAGAATATCATAAAAAAATCATAAAATTTTCGACAAAACTGGGTGGTTTGATGTGTTTTGGTGCAAGATTAATTGTGTTTACAGGTTTGTCGGGATTTTAGTTGGAGAAATACTCGAAAAAGATCTGAATTTGAAATCCCTGAAAGTTTGGAGATCTGGTTGCAAAAGATCTTGATACTTGATGTGTGTCGGTGTGTATATAATTTTAACTATATTTTTAGCCATTTTTAACACTTTAGTCAAGTTTTAAATTTATAAAACACGATATTCTACTAACACTAAACACACATATGGGCAAGTGCACCCATCGTGAGCGTAGTATAGTGTTGGTAAGATATCGAGGTCGTCCAACGACACAAGAGCTTTTAATACCGGTTTATAAAACACGATATTCTACTAACACTAGACACAAGAGCTTTTAATACCGGTTTATCCTCAACGTCTAATCAAATCAAAAGTTTAGAAAAAGGTTTAAACATGAAAATAGAAACTAAAAATGCTGAAAATAAAAATAAAAATAAAAAAACAGATAGACAAGAAGAATCACTTGGATCCGACTCGCCTTTAGTGTAACCTTTGATTATTTCCGCACTTTTGCACTTTTTAAGAGATTATCTTAGTTATAGTAGTAGGCCCCTCTTTTGAAGGTGACGTTACCCTCAACCCAATAGTTTGAGTCAGCAAGGATAAAATCCTAAAGGATTGGATTATTGAAAGATAATTAATTAAGTTATTAATGCGTAATGTGGTAGGCCCCTCTTTTGAAGGTGACGTTACCCTCGGCTAAGTAGTTTGAGTCAGCAGGGATACAACCTAAGTAGCCGGGTTAATATATTAATAGTAGTTTACATATGAGGGGATCAAGAAATTCGAACCCCCGCCATCCAATACCAGTGGGTATTGAAGGAGGTCCTACTAAGCTTGACCCAGGTCCTTGCAGGATCTATACACTGAACAAGCAAAGACGCTTACCAAACCATTCCCTTAACCCCCGACCAGGTAGCCAACATATCTCCATATAGACCGTGGAGATATGAATGGTGTAAATCTTTTATTTTATATAGACAGTAAAATAACGCCAAGACACCACGGACAAATGATAAGGAAGATTCACCTTCAACATAAGAAACTAGTTATTAAAGTCATTAATACATAACCAAATAAAAAGTGCGAAAAGATTAAAAATAAAAAGTATTACACTAAATGCTTGTCTTCACCAAGTGATGTAAGAGACTTAGGCAAACATGGCCTTTGATTGTCAAGAACTCTTACTATCAATCTTGGATCCCGAGACTACTACACACACTCTATGACGGATGATGGTGGTGGATGATGGTGTTGTGGTGATAGTGGAGTGTGGGTGAAGTGTGAGAGAGGTGGTTTGCCAAGGGATGAGTTGCAAGTGAGCCAAGCACCCCTATTTATAGCCTGCACAGAATCCCGGACACGGCCCCGTGTCCATCCATCTTCTCTTTCTTCATTAAATGCAGTTTGTCTGTATTAGTTGACCACGCCCCCGTGTCCGCTGGGCATGGCCCCGTGTGCAGAAGCGTATCTGTACTATCAAGATTTGCTTGGATTCTGCGAATCTTTGTGTTGACCACGGCCCCGTGTCCGGTGGACACGCCCCCGTGTTGGGTGATAGAAGCTTCTACAACTTTGTCTTTTCTGCAGACACTTGGGCACGAGTGAGCACGGGGCGTGTTCAGCCTTCTGTTCTCTTGTTCTTGCTTTGGGAGATGTCACGGCCCCCGACCCGGTTTGACCCGTTTCAGGAGCCGCGGGACAGAAATCCCGTGGTATTTATTTAACAGTGGAAGTTTCTTCAGGATCTTTTTAAAACTGAAATATTTCCTGATTATTTTATTTCACAACTCGGGATAAAACCCGGTAATTTACAATAGTGAGATTTCACGGAGAAATCTTTTATTTTACAAAACATGTTTCTTTATTTTATACTGAGCCACTTCCTTAAGCTTGTAGTGCTTCTCGGCACTTTTCCTGGATCACAACAGATCACCTGAAACATGTTTGAAAAAGGTTTTGTCAGCGGGAAATACTGAGTGAATCATTCTATTTACTAAAACGATACATTTGTTATAATTTACAGTATTAAGAGCAATTACAGTGTTTCAGATATCAACCAACTACCCTCGGTATTTGTCACTCGACTCGTTTCTGTGACTATGGTCATATCACCCATTGGCTAACTCGTTGTCCAATGGTGAAGATTATCAAGTAATGTATACAAAACCCCACATACCGGCTGTAATATGGTGATTACATAAACTTAATCCCTGTAATTATAACTTTGAAATAAATAGGGTTTTGTAAAGCAATTTGATAAAAAGAGAATGACTCACATTGCAGATTTAATTTGAGCAGAGCCTAGCCTACTGATTAGCCTTTTAACCTAAATTTAATAACAGGCACACAATTCGGTTAGTAACTTAATACAGCATTTACGATAACTCACGAGATCAACCCTCACAACGAATGACAAAGTGCTATGCTTAAACATCCATCGAATTAACGACTAATGACAAAGCATCACCCTAATGTGGGCAGCACTTAAACATCCATTGAGTACATTGATCGATCGGAAAATGAATCGTAATAGCGATCGAGTTATTACCCTGATTGCGGCGTCGATTAGTGAATCGTGTGTGTTAATTGTGGTAAACAGAGCATAACTCCGTGTATATTTCGAAGTTTTACGTCGTTCAAGTGCCAAAATGCGCTTGCCAATGTCTGCTATTTATAGTGAATTTTTGACCTGGCTTACGGACCGTAAGACTCAACCCTTACGGTCCGTAAGGGACACCTAATGACCATAGGTTTGCCACGTGTGGGACTAGGCCTGATGAGTTGACAGAATTCGAAATTGAAAATTTGACAACGTTTTATTTAGATAATCGTGACTAGGGTTTACCCCCCCTGAGTTTTAGGGGCCCTGATCCTGATTCCGATTGTTCTGAAAATTTTAGGGTTTGTGCAGAATCACTTGGGTGTCTCAATTAGGGTTTCCTATTGGTCAAATTAATTTAATAAATATGACTTTTGATGAGAGTTGTTACATTCTCCCCACCTTAATAAAAATCTCGTCCTCGAGATTTACTGAAATAATTGAGGATACTTTCGCTTCATTTCTGATTCCAGTTCCCAAGTGTATTCGGGTCCTCGTTTCGAATCCCACTTGACTTTAACTAGCACTAGTCGTTTGTGCTTGAGAAACTTCACTTTTCTGTCTTCTATCTGAAGAGGTTTCTCTACAAATTTTAATTTTTCGTTTACCTCTATATCTTGGAGAGGTACTACCAAAGATTCGTCTGATAGACATTTCTTGAGATTGGATACATGAAATACATCATGTACTCCAGCTAACTCTTCTGGTAGTTGTAAACGATAAGCAACTGGTCCTATACGTTGGATTACTGGAAATGGTCCTACATACCTTGGACTTAGCTTTCCTTTCTTACCAAATCTAACAATTCCTTTCCAAGGGGAAACTTTCAACAGTACTCTGTCTCCAACTTGGAATTCTAACGGCTTGCATCTATTGTCTGCATAACTCTTCTGGCGATCCCGAGCCGTCTTCAGCCTTTCCTTGATTTGAGTAATCTTATCAGTCGTCTCTTGCACTATTTCAGGACCTGACAATTGACTTTCTCCTATTTCTGCCCAACAAACTGGGGTTCTGCACTTTCTTCCATACAGTGCTTCGAATGGGGCAGTTTCAATACTTGAATGATAACTATTGTTATAGGAGAATTCAATTAAAGGTAAGTGATTATCCCAATTTCCACCAAAATCTATCACACATGCTCTGAGCATGTCTTCTAGAGTTTGGATCGTCCTTTCACTTTGCCCGTCTGTTTGAGGATGATATGCCGTACTTAGGTTTAGTCGAGTTCCCATTGCTTGCTGGAAACTTTTCCAGAAATGAGAAGTGAAACGACTATCCCTATCCGAAACAATGGAGAGTGGAACTCCATGTAAGGATACTACTTCATCTACATATAATTTTGCCAGTCTTTCCATGCTAAAGGTTTCTTTCATTGGTAGAAAGTGAGCAGATTTGGTTAATCGATCCACAATTACCCAAATCGCATCATTACCTTTTCTGGTTTTGGGTAACTTAGTAACAAAATCCATTGTTATGAGTTCCCATTTCCATACAGGCATCTCTAATTGTTGTAGTAGACCTGAAGGTTTCTGATGTTCTGCCTTAACTTGTGAACAAGTAAGACATTTAGAAACATATCTAGCTATATCCTTTTTCATGCCTATCCACCAGAAATTCTTTCTTAAATCTTGGTACATCTTATTGTTTCCTGGGTGCATGGTATATCTAGACTTATGGGCTTCTTCTAAAATTTTATTTCTTAATTCTCCCTGCTTAGGTACCCAAATTCTGTTTTTGTGGAATCTCCAAATTCCATCAGCTCCTTGCTCTAATTCTTTTATTCGTCCCTTCATTCCTTCAGCATCATCCTTGATTGCTGTTTCCTGAACACTCTTTATTTGTTCCATTAAATCTATCTGTAGATTTAATCTAAGAGCCCGAACTCGTCGTTGCTTCTCATGATACTTACGACTTAAGGCATCTGCAACTACATTTGCCTTTCCTTCGTGATACTGAATATCACAGTCGTAATCACTTAAAATTTCCATCCACCTCCTTTGCCTCATGTTTAACTCTTTTTGCACAAATATATATCTTAAACTCTTATGATCTGTATAGACAGTAAACTTACTTCCGTACAGATAATGTCTCCAGATTTTCAGGGCAAAAATTACAGCTCCTAATTCTAAATCATGAGTGGTATAGTTCTCTTCGTGCTTTTTCAACTGTCTTGAAGCATACGCAATTACCTTCTTGCGTTGCATAAGCACACATCCAAATCCTAGTTTTGAAGCATCACAATATACTTCAAAATCTTCAGTTCCTTCTGGTAAGGCTAAGATTGGAGCATTGGTTAATTTATGTTTCAAAATTCTAAAGGCTTCTTCTTGTTTAGGTCCCCATTCAAACTTAACGGCTTTACAGGTTAACTTAGTTAATGGTACAGCTATCTTGGAAAAATCCTTAATAAACCGTCTATAATATCCAGCTAAACCTATAAAACTTCTAATTTCCATTGCGGATTGTGGAACCTTCCATTTGGTAATTGCCTCTATCTTAGCAGGATCTACATGAATACCTTCATGATTCACCATGTGTCCTAAGAATTGCACTTCTTGCAACCAAAATTCACACTTTGAGAATTTGGCGTAAAGCTTTTCTTTTCTTAACAAGGTTAAGAGTAAATGCAAGTGCTGACAATGTTCGTCCTGACTTTTTGAATAAATAAGTATATCATCTATGAAAACAATTACAAATTTATCCAAATACGGTTTACAGATCCTATTCATCATGTCCATGAATGCTGCAGGTGCATTCGTTAACCCAAAGGGCATGACTGTAAACTCGTAATGACCATACCTAGTTCTGAAAGCAGTTTTAGGTATGTCTTCTTCTTGTACCTTCAATTGATGATATCCGGAGCGTAAATCTATCTTAGAAAAATATCTAGCCCCTTGAAGTTGATCGAATAGATCATCAATCCTAGGTAATGGGTATCGATTCTTAATTGTAACCTTATTCAATTCTCTATAATCAATACACATTCTCATTGAACCATCCTTTTTCTTAACAAACAACACTGGAGCTCCCCAAGGAGATGAGCTAGGTTGTATGAATCCTTTACTTAGTAATTCATCTAATTGCTTTTTCAGTTCTAACATTTTGGTAGGAGCTAACCGATAAGGTGCCTTAGCTATCGGTGTAGTTCTAGGAATTAGATGAATTCTAAATTCTACCTCCCTATCTGGTGGTAATCCTGGTAATTCTTCTGGGAATACATCTGGGTATTCTGAGACTACAGGAATTTCCTTAAGTTCTTTACCCTTAGTACTAATGATTACTGAAATCATATATACTATTCCTTGCTTTCGTTCATAATTAGCAACTTTCATTACTGATATGAACTTCATAGGCTTACGTGGTTTATCTCCTGTAATCACAATTACTTCTCCGGTGGGTGCCTGAATTTCTATAGAGTTCTTATCACAGAGAATTCGAGCATTGGCTACTAACCAATCCATTCCTAACACAACATCAAATTCGGCTAATTTCATAGGTAATAGATTTGCAAAGAATTTATGACTTGAAAGTTCTAATTCTACATTTTGCAAAACCTTATCTATTTTAACTGAATTCCCATCAGCCGTTTCGACTGTAAAAATCTACCTAATGTTGTTTAAGGGTATATTAAGAGCTTGGCAGAAGGAAGTATTGATAAAACTTTGGTTCGCACCAGAGTCAAATAATACTTTGGCGTAAATGTTGTGAACTAGAAACGTACCAGCTATCACATCTGGAATCATCTCGGCTTCCTGAGTAGTTAACTGAAAGGCTCGGACATTCTTCTTAGTAGCTCCGTCGGCTGTCTTGGCTTTATTGTCTGCTGGTTTGATTAATTTAGGACATTCTGGTCTAAAATGTCCCTTTTCTCCACAGTTATAGCAGATCGTTGTTTTCTTTCTGCAGTCTTCTTCACGATGTCCTACCATTTTGCAAAAATTGCAGGTTACATTACATATTCCATAATGTTTTCTTTTGCAATTCTTGCAGAATGGCAGAGTTGAGGATTTTCACGTTCCTCTTCTCTTGAAGTTGCTATTATTACCCGTACGAAATCCTTGGGTAATTTTCTGAGCCAATTCCTTCTTCCTGTTTTCATCTTGCGTGCGTACCAGTTCGTCAGTTAGGGTATTGGCTAATTCCACAGCATCATCAATCGTACGAGGTCTCGCAGCTTTAACGATGTTACGGATTTCACTAATCAGTCCCCAAATATAGCGAGAAATGAGTACCGGTTCTGGCGAAGCCAGTGTTGGTACTACTCTAGCATATTCAAAGAATGTCGAAGTATAACCGCGACAATCTACACCCATCATTCTATGGTTTAAAAACTTATTCGCCATTTGATCTCTTTCATATTCGGGACAGAATTTTCTTTCTACAAGAATCTTAAATTCTTCCCAGGTCATGGCATAAGCCCTATTTCTTCCTTTAGCCTGTAGCACCGTGTTCCACCATTTTAGCGCCCCTTCTTTGAAAAGATTTGACGCGTACATGACCTGATCATCCTGAACACATTTACTTATGGCAATTACTGCCTCGGTTTTCTCTAACCAACGCAGTGCCGCAGTCGCTCCTTCATTGCCTGCAAACTCAGTGGGTTTACAAGCAAGAAATTCCTTATAAGTGCAACCAGGTGTTGCAACTTTCATTTTCTTAGGGAGCGGAGCTTGCCGTGGTTCATTATCATGATTAACATGATTATTGCCTCCGTTTACACTATTACTGAAGTTATCTTCAGAAATACGTTTGCTAGGAACGATTTGTTGCGGTTCTATTGGATTTTTAACAGCAGCAACGAATGCTGGAATAGCATTGGCTATCCCTTGAGCAACGATATTTTCTATATCCTGCCTAGTCATATATTGATCCCCCGGTTGTTGCTCAGATTGATTAACCTCATTAACTGGTTCATTATTAGCGTTTTCCATCTGATAATATATATAATTTTATTAGTATCAAATAAATAACAATTACACAAAACAACTCTACAGAGTTCATAACACCAATATAGCCAAAACTATCGAATTCTCGATTTCCATTTTATATATCTTATAGTATGCATCAATACACACTATTATATTACAAAGTTTTACTTTATTTTACAGACTGATTTTACTATTACTATTACATAACCACAGTTCCATAAAACCCCTATCTTTTGTCAATTGATATTCTAGTAACGGCGTTTCCTCTCATCGTATTTCCAGGAGATCTGTTCCAAAATCTCTTGGATCCTATTTCCTGCATCCATTAGTTCTTTGTCAAAATGACGGAGTTCAGCCATATTCTCGTTACTCATTGGTGGATTTGGTAAAGGTTCTAGATTGTACTGAGGAAAAAGCTTATAGGGATTGTTTTGTAACTGTATTTCATTAGTCAACCATTCGTCTATTTGCGAGTGGATTGAAGGGTTTGGAATAGCTGTTTCTAAGTTCATTGGTAGTTGGGTTTCAATAGGATTAATAAAAACATTTTCCTTAACAAGCTTAATAGTATCATAGCTTGCCAATATAAAATCTAGCTCTTCCTGAGATGGTAATCCCTCAATTTGTCTAGAGTTTTCCCCAATTTCCATTTTGTTAGGCTTGGGTTTCTCGAGAGGTAAAGCGTTGAATTCTATAGGTTCTTCTATGTCTGGTATATACCTATTGAAATCTAAGGAAACCTCTATTCTTACCGGATAGAGATTTAAATTCTGAAGGGCGTCACACAAGTCACTCATGCTGTTTAGCAAAATACACAAAATTACTAAGTTAAAATCATAACAAAATTTTATAGAAAAACTTTTAAATATTATTTCATACTGGTTAACTATCAAAACAACTGAAAATTAAAACACCCTAATGTTTACTTATTTATTTACTGGGTAAGGTTTCTAGACTGTAGGTAATCCGGGTGCTAAAACTTTGAGTCAGATTATTTTAAAGATTTCTATTTACTGCTACAGTGGCTAGCATATAAAGATCTGCCCATACTGTACACAATTAATCAGATAATAAAACACATAATCACAAAATAGTAACTAATAAAAATTAAGTATTTTCTAAATACTTAATTGGCTTAAATCAGTGGCTCTGATACCACCTTTTTCTGTCACGGCCCCCGACCCGGTTTGACCCGTTTCAGGAGCCGCGGGACAGAAATCCCGTGGTATTTATTTAACAGCGGAAGTTTCTTCAGGATCTTTTTAAAACTGAAATATTTCCCGATTATTTTATTTCACAACTCGGGATAAAACCCGGTAATTTACAATAGTGAGATTTCACGGAGAAATCTTTTATTTTACAAAGCATGTTTCTTTATTTTATACTGAGCCACTTCCTTAAGCTTGTAGTGCTTCTCGGCACTTTTCCTGGATCACAACAGATCACCTGAAACATGTTTGAAAAAGGTTTTGTCAGCGGGAAATACTGAGTGAATCATTCTATTTACTAAAACGATACATTTGTTATAATTTACAGTATTAAGAGCAATTACAGTGTTTCAGATATCAACCAACTACCCTCGGTATTTGTCACTCGACTCGTTTCTGTGACTATGGTCATATCACCCATTGGCTAACTCGTTGTCCAATGGTGAAGATTATCAAGTAATGTATACAAAACCCCACATACCGGCTGTAATATGGTGATTACATAAACTTAATCCCTGTAATTATAACTTTGAAATAAATAGGGTTTTGTAAAGCAATTTGATAAAAAGAGAATGACTCACATTGCAGATTTAATTTGAGCAGAGCCTAGCCTACTGATTAGCCTTTTAACCTAAATTTAATAACAGGCACACAATTCGGTTAGTAACTTAATACAGCATTTACGATAACTCACGAGATCAACCCTCACAACGAATGACAAAGTGCTATGCTTAAACATCCATCGAATTAACGACTAATGACAAAGCATCACCCTAATGTGGGCAGCACTTAAACATCCATTGAGTACATTGATCGATCGGAAAATGAATCGTAATAGCGATCGAGTTATTACCCTGATTGCGGCGTCGATTAGTGAATCGTGTGTGTTAATTGTGGTAAACAGAGCATAACTCCGTGTATATTTCGAAGTTTTACGTCGTTCAAGTGCCAAAATGCGCTTGCCAATGTCTGCTATTTATAGTGAATTTTTGACCTGGCTTACGGACCGTAAGACTCAACCCTTACGGTCCGTAAGGGACACCTAATGACCATAGGTTTGCCACGTGTGGGACTAGGCCTGATGAGTTGACAGAATTCGAAATTGAAAATTTGACAACGTTTTATTTAGATAATCGTGACTAGGGTTTACCCCCCCTGAGTTTTAGGGGCCCTGATCCTGATTCCGATTGTTCTGAAAATTTTAGGGTTTGTGCAGAATCACTTGGGTGTCTCAATTAGGGTTTCCTATTGGTCAAATTAATTTAATAAATATGGATTTTGATGAGAGTTGTTACAGGAGATGCTGTCGAGGGGTCGGGCATGCCACGTTTATTCATTTTCTTGTATTTATGTTAGATTTAGCTGCCTTTTTGCTTCTTTTGTTCATTTGAGCTCATTTAATCCTGAAAATACAAAAGGAAGACAAAAACATACTTTTTACAACATTAGTACTAAAAAAAGGTTAGTTTTATGCCACAATTGAGGTAATTTATATGTTGCATTTTACACACATCAAATACCCCCACACTTGAATCTTTGCTTGTCCTTAAGAAAAACTCTTTATAATGTGGCTTTACACTCCCAAATGGAATGGGTAGAAGAGAAGGTTTTTGGGCTTGTCATAGAGTGTCGGTATTCCAAGATTTTTATTAGGTTTTATTTTTATTTTATTTACAATCCTATTTGTCATGATTTATTTAGAACATTCCATAAGATAAATTATTTATTTGGGCATAACATGCCTCTTTAAAATTCAATTTATATACAAGTTCACATACCTCATGGGAGATCACTCAACACTCGGCCGAAAATATATTTTTGTGAAACACTCGAGAGCGACATGGAACTAATTTCTACCATATGCTTGCCAAGCAATCAATCCTCCTCCTTTTTAACTATAAACCTTTGTAAATATCAAGAGGACTTTTGGGGAAGGGTAGGCTTGGGTTAAAGGTAGGTGGTTTTGGGTTAGTGGTTAGTAGAAAAGGGCGAAAAAGTGTAAAAAGCATCGGTTTTCGTAAAACTTTCTGTTTTTGTGACTTTTTATTCTAATGAAGCATTAGTCAAACAAGCCTTCTTTTGATGAGCTTTGTTTGTTTATTGCTAACTTCATTTTTTCTTTTCTATTTTTTTTGATAAGGAAGTCACAAGAAAACCGAGCTTTGTTACTAAAATAAAGGGTTAAAAATGAAAAAGGGTTTTGGTGGGTAAAAGGGGTGTTTGTTTGTGGGTTTAGAAATGAAAAGGTTTAGGCTCAAAGGGGTTAACTAGGGGGATTTTGGGTAGGTGGTAAAAAAAAAAAAATAATGGTGTTGAAAGAAAAAGGGTTAGTCCTAATGCCTCCATCATTTACTTACTTGGTTTAAGTTGGTAAGGACCAGGAATGTATCGTCGTGGCAAGTTCTAGAGTCATAAGAAACCAAGCGGCTATTCACACAAGAAACAAAAAAATAACCATTTAGTTTAAAGATATGTATTTGTATGCTCAATAAAGGCTCAAAACTCACTTTTTTGTGGGAATTGGTTTTTATGTGATCAAGTATATATAATCAAATTTTAACTAGATTTGTCATGTCGTTTCATAATTTTCTTATGTTGGTTCTTTTTACCATGACGCTATCGTTTGTAAATTTGTAAAAATATAACCTTTTTAAAACTTGTAATTCCCAAATTAAACCAAGACAAGTAAAAAAATGAAAAGTTTTTGAAAAAAATTGGAGTGATTAGAGGTTACAATAGAGTTTTGTGTAAGGCTTGTAATTAGGACTTGCAAAATTCAAGGTTTTAGCATCCCCACCCACACTTAAATTACACATTGTCCTCAATGTGTCACAAAAATAAGTTTTTAGGTTGATTGAATGTGTAACAAGGTGTGAAAAAGCAAAAAATTATGTTATTGGGCGTCTGGACACGGCCCCGTGGTGTCCGGGCCCGGCCCCGTGTTCAGATTGCCAGTAACAAAAAAATATTAGAGTAACAGAAGGCTGGGCACGGGGGCGTGTTCAGTGAGTATGCCCCGTGTCCAGATACCTGAACTGGGCATTTTTCTGCAGATCCTTGAGCACGGGCCGTGTTGGCTGGACACGGCCCCGTGCTGAACTTGCTGTAATGAAGAAAAATTGTCGGGTGGCTCTGTTTTTGTGCATGGGGTGTTGGTTCAAGCTTCCCTTAGTATCCTTCACCATCCCGAGTGTGTTTTACCCATTACATCATCATCCAAACACCAATTTAATTAAAACCATCATTTTATTAAATAGAGAGAGTTACACAATATTCCTAATAAACTAAAAGTTTAGATAAATAGGTCAGAAAACACAAGAAGTCTAAACCCAAAAAGAAGTTCTTGCCTATAGTTTATTCTAATAGCAAAATTTCTGAGAATAAGTTTCTCGGTTGGATGTGACATAAAGAACTTTTTCCTCTGGATATGGGTCCCTCACAAGTCGGTGAGCCATTCTTCTATCTCCCTAGGGAGAAGAAAGGCGGGCTCATTGGCATCATTTTGAGGGGGTGTAACTTCCACCGGGACTTCTTGCAAGTTGTCAAGAGGAGGTTCTGCGGGGATGTCATCCCATCCGGTAGGATTGTTGATTCCAAGTGCTAGGTTCCAATCCTCTTGAGGGAGGATTGGTTCCATGGGAGGCGTCACAAGAATGTTCAACCTCTGGTGCAAGAGGTTTATTTCTTTAAAACTGTTTTCCAATCCCACCATAAGATAATTTATACGGTCTATCAGGACCTCCTCTACTGATGTCATCTCATCAAGAACTTCACGTAATGCCATCACGTAGTGTACGAGAGTTGCTTCAATTGAAGACCTTCTCTCCCTTCGACTGTTTCTGGAATGTGCAGAAGAGGTTCCACTATTTTGGCTCGACATTCTACGAAAATAAACTGAAAAGAGTTCATTTTAATGAAACAGTAATTTTGGACACGGCCCCGTGCTCAATGAGCACGGCCCCGTGTTCACCTTTCTGCAGATTTTTGGAACAAGGAATCTTGGAGTTTCAAATTATTTTTGTAACTTTTGAAGCATTTTTAAACAGAAATAACTTAAAACAATGTTGTAGAACTTATTTTAACAAGATTCTTTGAATAAAAATCTAACAAATATCACAATAAAGCTTGAATTCAAGCTTTAATGGAGGTGTTTTGTGGTGAAAATGGAGAAGAAGGTAATAGACAAAAGTGGAAAAGACAAGATGGTTGTTGGGAACCTTCTTTAGAATATACCTAGGATGGTATGTGTGAAGATCCACAAAATCTCTGTCTTTTGGAGTGGTCCAAATGTGCAGGAATCTTGGCTGCATTTATAGAAAACGACAGCACGTTGCACACGGCCCCGTGTCGGCTGGACACGACCCCGTGTGAAGATAAGAGCCTGACATATTTTGTCCGAATTCTGACAAAAAGTCAGACAGGAATCTTTTGGTGGACACGGGGCGTGCTGACCTGGACACGGCCCCGTGTCTAGAGGCTGTTTCTGAAGTTTTGTCTAGTTTTAAGGAATTTATCCGGACCGGGTGGTTCCTTACTGGACGGAACAACACCGAAGTGCCTGAGATACCTTAATTTCTCTAGATTTAGACACGAACGCAAGAGGTTATCGGTGAGGGTGATTCCTATGCTAAATGTAGGTGGACAAGTCCAACCCTTTTCCCGGGCTCTCGTTAAAGAAGGTGTATGTTGAATCGCTCGGGTCTATGTATGCATCGAATGAAGTCGATGGGGAGTCCTTCACGGCACAATCGACACAGGGACGACTATCGCTCAAGTCTTAGCTAGATTTAGAGGTGATATCGGGAACAACGAAGTTGTTTTTATCCGAATGCGATCTCAATAATTCTTCTTGGGTGTCGTCTTGAGATGAATTAATGATATCCATCTTAAGTTCTCTTACCCAATTAAGAATTAGATCTACCATTTGAAATAGTTCATCAAGAAGCATTTCTCCTAGAAGGTTCGATTGAGAGCATTCGAGGGAGAGATAGGGATTATTTTTACTTTCGCCCCTCTTAAGGCTACAGGAAAACAATGGGCCTATATAGTGGGGCTTATAATTTAGAAAATAACATTCTAAATCTTCATGATTGCCACCACATATTTCACACCACGTACCATAAGAGGGCCGATAGTAAAAAAAATCAGTATCGCTCATCGAAACTACCAAGTTGCATAGGAATGAGATCTACCGGGAAGACGTGATTGTTGAGTTCAAGAGTACAATCACGGAGAACAGAACTAACAGTGACGGTTCTTCCAGTGGCAATTTCTACGTCGAACGTCGTTGGGAGGTTAGCGCGCTTACGGTTTAGGAGCTTTTCGAATTCAAACGTCACAAAACAGTTATCGGCTCCAGTATCAAATAAACACGAAGCATAAATACCATTAATGAGAAACGTACCATTGACAACATTGTTGTCAGTTTGAGCCTGGCGGACGTTGATGTTGAAAGTTCTCCCACGGGCTGCTTGTTGCGGTTGCTGCTGCGGTTGTTGTTGTTGTTGTTGCTGTGGTGGTTGCTGTGGTTCCTGTTTCACCATGCGATTCGGGCAGACATTAGCAAAATGATTTAGGTCACCACATGAGTAGCAAGTTCGCGTATGGGCAGCGGTCACTGGAGCTGCTTGGTTGACCTGAGGAGCGGGGAGTGGAGCTGGTAGTGCTGGGGCTTGAGCTGGAGCTTGTTGATGTGGGCCAGTGTGACAGTTCACTGTGAAGTGTCCATAGAGATTGCAGTGGACACAGAAACGGCAAGCTATCACAGCTGGGTGGTGATAGGTGCTGGTAGGGCACAAAGAATGAGGACCAGTGTACGCACGCTTAGCAGGCGGTGCGTTGGTCACAGGTGCTGCCACTTGGCGATTCTGATTCTGGTTAGTGTTGGGTTGGACGGGTAGAGCGTTGAGATGAGTGGCAGTAGTAGCGTAGTTCTTGTTGTTGTTACCCTTGCGTTTGCGATTCAGGCGTGAAGACTTTGAAACTTGGGATGCTGCAGTGTCCGTAGCGGGAGTAGCGGTGACTTGGTTGAGATTCTTCGTTGAGGTCTTGAAGTAACCAGCCAAAACTTGCTTATCATTGATCTCAGCTGCGAGTTGGTAAGTTTCCTCAATGGTAGTACGTTTAGCTGCTTGAACAAAGTCAGCTACACAGTCGGGTAAAACTCGAATGTACTTCTTGATCGTGATATCCAGAGTTGTCACTTGACCTGGACAGATGATACTAAGCTGTTTAAAGCGAGCGGTGAGACCAGCGTTGTCACCTCCTTCTTGTCTGATATGCCAGAATTCATTCTCCAGCTTTTGCACTTCATGAGGAGGACAGAACTCCTTCATCATAGGCTCCCTGAGCTCTTCCCATGAAAGTCCATAAGCTGCATCATTACCACGCCTGTTGCGCTCAATAGTCCACCAGTCCAGAGCCCTGGACTGAAAAACTTCAGTAGCATTAACAGTACGCAGATTTTCTGGGCATCCGCTTTGCCTGAAGGTGACTTCGATTGAGTCAAACAACTGGAACATGGCGCTGGGTCCATTTTCACCCGTGAAGTTAGCAGGACCGCAGGCCTTGAATTGTTTGAAGTTGAACGGAGCTTTAGGAGAGTTGCTCTTTGATTCAACGGAGGACTTGCTGCTAACATCATTAATCTCACTGATAATCTGAGGTATGACCTTGGCCATTTCCTTGGCCACCAGTGAAGCGATGCGTTTGTCAGCATGGTTGCGGCGAGCTGCGCATGAAGTGTGGGATCCAAATGACGACATTGTCTGAAGTAGACATCGTCATAGGATTCAAACGAGATTCGATTATATCGGGTTTCGTATAGTTTAGTGTTCGTAAAACATCCTTATATTATTATTATTACTATGTAAAGTATCAGGAACACGTCGGCAAGTAAGCACATAGTCACGTAGGCACATAATCCACATAGGCGCATAAGCACGTAAGCAAAGAAGCACATATTTTGCACGTATTCACCTATATTTTGCATGTATTCACCTACATATTTTGCACGTATTCACCTATCTTTCAAGTTTCGCGAAGCGCGTTCGAGAGTTATGAGTGCGAGAGATAGCGAGCAGCGATAGCGAGTAGTATAGCGGGTAGCGTAGCGTGCGAGAGTTCTTAGTTTGAGTTGTGATTAGTTAGCGTTTTAGATTTGGAAGTTGTGCTGGTTGTGTGCGTTTAGCAAAACGATGAGCGGAAAAGCGAATAAAACCTCCAAAATCGAAACATATAAACATTTAATCCACATAAAACATGAAATCGATAGTGCGTAAAATCAGCGATTGCGGGCTTAGCGTGCCCTGGGTGTTAGGGCAATGACTACCCAAAGTGATTCGACTATCCACAACAACCTCGAGTACACGCTTTGGCCTAATAGACTGTGCTCTTGCCGAAATACGGCGAACGACACACATCTTTTTAGCTACTTACGTGAATCGAGTCATTGGAATCCATCGAGACTTTGGTGAGAGTTTTGTAAAACCAAATAGAGAGTGGAACGTGTTATTAAGATGTGGGTTTCACCCCTAACTTAACAACTTTATTCCTGGAAGTGTGGTAAAAATCACTAGATAGAGATGGAGAATTTCGTCTAGATATGGATGTCACTCCTGACTCAACGAAAGATTCTTGTGCTGAGAGTAAAAATGCGCGTAGAGTGAGGGATTTTATCGAGAGTTCTTGGTTTTCACACCTATTCTCGACAAGATCACTCAATTGTGTTATGCGAGTGTTTTCGAAAACGTGTGTATTATGTCAGCCTTAGGAAAGGCAATATAGTATTTCAGCCTTAGGAAAAGTTGTCTTTGCACAAAGTTGGAGTATGCGGTGTTCGCGCAAGATGTAGTTTTCACGAGTATCGAGTGTGGGCTCGTGCAAATCCCCATACTGGGTTTGCACTAGGCGGTCTGTTGGTGCTTAGACTATAGACTAGGTCAATCTTAAGACTCAGAATCCCGGACTAGGTCGAGTCTTCCTAGTTCCCTCTAGTTATGGTTTTGATACCAATCTGTCACACCCCAACCGATGGCAGAAACATCGGGGCGTGGCACTGAGCGAAACCGATTGTTCACGAGAATCCATAACAACTATTATGTCATTATATTTAACGTTCAACGTCCCATACCATCAAACATATAATGCAAACACTCATTACAAATTTCAATCTCATAAACAAATAAATTGTTCCGACAACTCAGATTTATTTTAGTGGAGTTTCTAGAGTTCCTATTCGTTTTAGCAAGCATGGTATCCTATCAACCTGTCACATACTTTAAAATAAAGTCAATACATATAATGTAAAGGTGAGTACACAAGTTTGCATAGCATATAGTATAGTGAAAAGCGTTTACGCATAACCAGCATGTAACACGTAGAAATGTGAATCAAGTAAGCTATCGACAATGACGCATGCAACCCACATGACTGCGAGTGTAGAATGCGCAACACATTTTCACCACTAGGAACATGTGAAGTAAGGCCCTTAACAACCCCTTAACAAATAGGCGCTGAGTCCAAACTATAGTACTATCATTGCTAAGGTGTCAGGCAAAACAATCACTGTGTAAACATAACATACAAGCATTCATCGAGTCACGTATAACATGCGAGAGCGGTTAGCATTAAAAGTGTTTGCGTTGTGTGTTGCTTTGTTTTAATATAGAGAATGTATGTAACACCCAAAAGTGCGTTAAGCGAAAAAGGGTTCGAGTATACTCACAGAATGTGTTTAACAATTAAACACAACCTTGAATTGGATTGAAGGGAGCGTGTTGGAGTTAGCCTGAGCATAGGACAGTAGTATAAGCGTTGAACGGTGCGTAACAGAGTGTCGAATGGTGAGTACCCATTAGATCGGATGGTCATCCGAGCGGATGACCATTCGAATGGATGGCCATTCGAATGTGATGTGGGTGTTTGTAAATCGTTTTGAAAATTTTGAAGTTTTCATTGTGGTATTTAAACAAGTCATCTGGTCGGATGGTCATCCAGACGGATGACCATTCGATCGGATGGCTATTCGATCGAACAACTTGAAATTTGAAGTTTGGTCAAATTGTACAAGTGTTGAAAGTTATAAAGGGACAGGCCACCTGGTCGGATGATCATTCTATTGGATGGTCAGCCGATCGGATGATCATTCGAGTGAGTGATCTGTTACTTTGGAAACTTTTGTAAAATTTTCTAAGTTAAAAAGTTTGAGTTTAACGGAGACGGCGTGATGACGTGTCAAACAACGGAAACACACCATGGTCAAGTTCAGTCGATCGGATGGGAATCACACCATTCGATCAGACTTGCTGTTCCCAACGAAGTTTCATGTTCAACCCGTGAATCGGTCATCTCTCCGATGGAAATCCGTTTTTAGACCGGCTCTCAACTAGAGAATGAGTAGAGAGACTGAATGAGCCTAGATTCCATCGGTTTTGAGTAAAAAGTAAAGAAAAGTTGAAGAAAGGTTTGAAAAGAGATGAAATCAGTTGGAAAATGTTGAAATCTTGTTGAGATTCAAGTTGAGTAGTGTAGAAATCCTTTAGATCTGAACCCTCCTTGATGAGATGACATCACACAACCGATTGCATAAGCAACGGAGATGATGTCACCATCAAGGGGTCTAAATCAGGTGATTTCAAGAAGAAAACCAGTGATTTTTTATGGAGAAGATGATGGAGCAGTGTGTAATGATGATGGGAGTACAAGATTTGGGAGAAATACTTACGAAATAACCTTGAATCGAGAGAAATAATGCTGAGAATGACTTGGGAGCGAGTTGGTCGAATGGAGCTGTCACATCAGTGAACAGTAGCATGTACGACGGGTATTTATAGAGTGAGAGAAAAGTAAGGCGGTGGCGAGTGCGAGGGTTGAGTGGATATCCGGTCGGATGGCCATCCAATCGGATGGTCATCCGGACGGATGTCCATTCGATCGAATGGTCATTCGACCAGTCGAGTTGTGCGAGTTAGTTTTCCAACTTTCGTTTCGTGCGTTAAGCGTTGCGTTGTGTTTAAGCGAGTTGCGAGTAAGCGTTGCGTTGAGATAACCACATAACATTAAACAAGTAGTCACACAAATAACACACATAACACATAAAATGCATAAAAGTAAATCTGCGTTTCGAATTGCGTTGCGATAGCGTTTAGTCTAACATGCGATGTATTATGCGATAAGGTACGTGTAAATAGTATGCGTTGTAAACTGCGTTAAATGAGATAATTGCGCTTTGAATAAGCGTTGTGAATGCATTGTAAAACATAGTTTAAAAATATCGTTTAAACCCTTTTGCGATAATCGAAATCTCGAGAGTACAAGTCAATTAAGCAATAAATGACACATCTAAGTAATGACCCAAAAGTTGGGTTGTTACACTCTCGGGCTCATCCTCCTCGCCCGGTTCCAATGCCCTCGCATCTACCTTCAATGCTCTCCATCGTTGACCCTTATATTTCAGTTTGTGATGCCTCTCAGATTCTATGTAGGTCCATCCCGAACTCAGTTTTTCCAGTTCAAACGGTTTATGCTTTTTGGGCGCCCCCTTATCCTCTGACCCGATTGCACCATACAACTTCAATAATGCCGTGATCAATTGACAATGGGGGATGATTCTTCGCCCCACCTTGTATTGGCAAATCCACACATTGTTGAGCACTAGCAACCGGAATGGAACCAAAGGTGCCCCGTGAAGTATCATGTAAAGAAAGGGCACCTCCGGATATCAGACCTCAACCTTGTCTCCTCTTCTTGGCATCACATTGCAAACAACAATCATCAAGAGCAACTTTGCTTCAATTTTTAAATTTCTTCTATAAATTTTACCGTGCCATGTGCCCGTTAGAAACAAAGCCTCCAACATTTGATTCCAACGAGGGCGTGCTTCCGGTCTATGGTACAAGTCATCCAAACTCGGAAACATGTATTCCCTCGCCGGCTTGCTATCAAACTTAACCAATCTTCTCAAAGTGTCAAAGGATATCTCTACATCCACATTATTTACCATACCAATGATCTTCATCTTCTACGGCTTATCATAACTTGGACATCTAAGAGTGGCCATCCACTCTTGTATTTCTTCCTTAAACAAATTCTTCTTGTCATGATCATAACAGTCCAATGCCGCTCCCAACCTAACACCTTAAACCGATCAATAATATTAAATGGCCCAAAATCGACCTCTCTCACTTCCTTCTCACATATAAATGCCACAGCCCAAACCTTCAATTTATTCATTTGTTCATGGAATAAAATAGGCTGCCAGTAATCCGGTTGATCATACAACGGACAGGCATCCCACTTTGGTTTAGGACCAGGATCCACTTATTGTTGTTGTTCTTTCTCTTCAACATCCTGATCAGCTAACCAGAACAATCGCCTTTTCCATTTTAGACCCTTTGGTTGGCTCGAAGACCCAGTTGACTCTTTCCCCTTTCCTGTTCGACCCATCTACCTGAAAAGAACACATAAATCAACAACAAACAACAATGTCAATGCCTCATTCAACCTCAAACATCCCCACACTTGCTTGTAACTACGGTTGTAGATGCAAATCAACACAATGTTTATCTTTTCAAAACAATTTTGGGCATGATGTCTCCTACATTGGTAAGGTTTCCCAAAAATTCAGAATTTCAACATCTACCTAGCATCTACAACCATAGTTCCTTGTCAACTAACAAATGCATATCAACAAGCATATACAAGCAAGTGTGTGTAGTAACATTTATTGTCAACAACTTACATATTCACAATGCACCATCAAAAGAGTAAGAAAATAAATACCTTAAGCTTGTTGATGAAGGAAATATCAAGAACTCCCAAGAAAACAAGAAACCCCCAAAACCCCTAAATTTTTCGGACCTAGGGCTTGAAAATCGGCTGGTAAAACTCATTTTTCTTCCAAATCCGAAGCCAAAATCAGAATGCTTGTGAAATTTCAGTCAAGATAGACCCCAAAATCAGATGATTTGGATGAGATTTGAAGAAGTTATGGAGATTTGAAGTTACGGTTCTTGGTGTTGAGATGAAAGTGACAATAGTTGTGTGTGGTTGGGGAGTTATGGCAGAAATCGTTGGATGGGAGTTAATTCACAATTATTAATTATTATTATTTTGTTTATAAAAGCTGCTGACCGACAAAACCCTTCAGCGCCTAGGGCTACCGTAAGCTGCGGTGGTACCGTAAGCTACGGTAGCTTTTGGGCAAAAATACTCACCGTAAGGCAGTAGCAAACTGCCGTAACACTTTTATTTCTTCAAAGCCCACCGTAACTTACGGTGGCATCGAGGTGATGGGGGTTTGCAATTTTTTTTCAAATTTTGATGTTTTGTTTGTTTGTTTGTTTTTAGATTTTATAATTTTTATGGCTTTTATATTTTTTTGAAAATCATGAAAATTACCCTACCCCCCAAGAAAAACCCGTGTTGTCCTCAACACCGTGTTTGAGAAATGCGCAAAAATTTCCCCAGACTTGTTTCAAACACAGTTCAAGACGAGTACGGTAATTGTTTTAAAAACAATGAAACTAACTAACTACACTAAATATTTACACTAACAAACTTGGGCCTCTTATGCTTCTTCCTCATCCAATGGGCGTAGAATGTAGCCCACTTTGTCAAGCTCGAGATTGTTGATGTCGTTCCCCTCAAAGTATGGTTTGAGTCGATGCCCATTCACCACTTGCTTCGTGTGATTGTGAACATCTTCAATCTCTATATCACCAAACTTACCTACTCTTGTGATCACATATGGCCCCATCCATTTACTTTTCAATTACCCGTGAAAAGCTTCACCCTTGAATTGTACAACCACATCTTTTGACCCACTTCAAAGGTTCGTTTTCGTAACTTTGCATCATGAACCTTTTTAAGTTTATCTTTGTATGTGGATGCACATTCGAATGCTTCATCTCTAATCTCCTCAATCTCGCTCAATTAAAGATTTCTTATATTTCCTGCTTCGTTATAATCCTCATTAACCGTCTTGATTTCCCATAATGCTCGGTGAGCTAACTCCATCGGTAAATGACACCCCTTCCCATATACCAACCGATAAGGGGTTGTACCAATTGGAGTTTTATAGGCCGTTCGGTATGCCCATAATGCGTCGTCTTACTTGCTCGACCAATCCTTACTATCCATCTGCACCGTTTTTATCAAAATCTTTTTTATTTGTCAGTTGGACACTTCAACTTGTCCACTAGTTTGCGGGTGATACGGAGTAGCGATTCGGTGGTTCACGTTGTAACGCTTTAATAGCTTCCCAAAGTTAAAATTCTTAAAATGTAAACCACCATCACTAATGTTAACCCTCGGGATCCCAAAACGAGCAAAGATGTTGGATTGTACAAACTTACATACCACTGAATGATCATTGGTCCTTGTAGCTATGGCTTTAATCCACTCCGATACATAATCTACCACAACCAAAATATACAAGAACCCATTCGAGCTGGGAAAAGGACCCATAAAATCTATGCCCCATACATCAAACACTTCAACTACCAAAATGGGTTGTAAGGGCATTTCATCCCTTTTTGAAATACTTCCCACTCTTTGGCAATTTAAGCAATTTCGGGCATACACACATGCATCTTTGAAAACCGTGGGCCAATAAAACCCACATCTAAGCACTCGATAACCCGTCTTATGACCACTAAAATGACCCCCACAAGCGGATGAATGAGCATGGGTAAAATCTCCAACACTTTCGTCTCAGGAATACACCTCCGAATCACTTGATTGGGCCCAATTTTGAAAAGTTCTGGTTCATCCCATATGTATTGCTTGACTTGGACCATAAATTTTTGCTTCCTTTTCTTGGTCCAATGACTCAGAATTGCACCTGTGGCTAAGTAGTTAACATAATGAGCATACCACGGTGCGGTCGACACGGCTAAAAGTTGTTCATCGGGAAACCGTTCATTAATCTCACCTGCATTATCAATTCCTTCCAATGGAATTCCGGATAAGTGATCCGCCACAACATTTTCACATCCCTTTTTATCCCGAATTTCCAAATCAAACTCTTGTAACAAAATCACCCAACGAATCAAAGGGGGCTTCGCATCCTTCTTCTCCATCAAGTAACGAACCGCACTATGGTCCGAATACACAATCACTTTGCTCCCCCCAAATGTAAGATCAAAACTTGTCTAAGGTATACACCACCACAAGCAACTCCTTTTCAGTTGTAGTGTAATTCAGTTGCGCCTTGGACAACGTCTTGGTTGCATAGTAAATCACCACCGGCTTTTTATCAACCCCTTGACCCAAAACCGCTCCAATAGTACTATCACTAGCATCACAAATGATCTCGAACGACTTTGACCAATCCGGTGGTTGCAAGATGGGAGCTTTCACCAACTGTTCCTTCAAAACATTAAAAGCTTGCAAACACTCATTACTAAAATCAAAAGGGACATCTTCAATAACATATTACATAAGGATTTGGTAATTACACTAAAACCCATAATAAATCTTCGATAAAAACCCACATGTCCCAAAAATGATCTTACCCCCTTAACATTTTTCGGTGGAGGCAAAGATGAAATAACCCGAATTTTCGCCTTGTCTACCTCTATCCCCCGGTAAGAAATTACATGACCTAACACAATACCCTCTTGTACCATAAAGTGACTTTTTTCCCAACTTAGCACCAAATTTGTCTCGACACGTTGTTTTAAAACCTTTTCTAACTCATCAAGACAAGACTCAAAATTTGGGCCAAAAATAGAAAAATCATCCATGAATACTTCGAGTAATTCCCCGACCATGTCTGAAAAAATGCTCATCATACATCGTTGAAAAGTGGCCAGGGGATTACATAATCCGAATGGCATTCGCCGAAAAATAAAAGTTCCATACGGACATGTAAAGGTGGTTTTGTGTTGGTCATCCGGGTGGATTGCAATTTGATTATATCCCGAATACCTATCCAAAAAACAATAATATTTTTAACCTAAAAGTTTTTCAATAATTTGGTCAATGAAGGGTAACGGGAAATGGTCATTAGAAGTAGCGGCATTTAGTTTATGGTAATCTATGCACACTCGCCACCCGGTGACCGGTCTGGTGGCGATTTGCTCGCCTTGTTCATCTTTTATTACTTGAATGCCGGCTTTTTTCGGAACTACCAGTGTCGGACTCACCCCTGCACTATCCGAGATGCGATAGATGATCCCCGCATCCAACCACTTTATTACCTCTTTTTTAACAACCTCCCTCAAATTAGGATTCAATCTCCTTTGTGTCTCTCGGGTTGGCTTGGCATCCTCGGTAGTGATAATCTTGTGCATGACTATGGACAAACTAATACCTTTCAAGTCGGCTATCGTCCATCCTATGGCCGCCTTATGAGCCTTCAACACCCTTAATAATCCCTCTTCTTGAGCCGCATCCAAATTAGAGGCAATGATCACCAGTAAAGTGTCATTATCCCCCAAAAATGTGTACTTTAGATGGCTCGGCAACTCCTTCAACTCCACTTGTGGTGGACACTCCAATGAGGGCTTCGTATCCGAATTGATCTCCACTGGTAAACTTTCAATTTGGTGGGTCCATGGTGGTCGCCCCTCTTTGACCGCTAAAGCCTCTTGTTCTTTCTCCTCCATTCTCAGAGCACAAGCGTGTACCTGTTCAGAAAAATCACAAATACACGTCTCCAAAACATCTTCCTCATACTCATGCGGGTTGCATCCGTCAACTATACCTCAACTTTCTATTACCGAATGACATGTCGACCGTACCATATCGATACTTAATCACGGCATGAGCGGTGTTCAAAAATGGCCGACCCAAAATAACATTTTGTTGTTGAATTGGGTCCGCGGATGAGTAGTCTAAAACAAGAAAATCAACCAGATAATAAAATTCATCAACCTTTACAATGATATCCTGCACAATCCCTCGGGGAAGCTTATGAGAAAAATCGGCTAGAACAACCGTTGCCTCAACCCGCTTCAATGGACCAAAATCGTATTGGTCATATAAGCTCCCCGGTAAAATACTCACTCCGGCTCCAAGGTCTAGTAACGCCCTCGACATTTGAAAATTTCCATCTTGAATATTTATAAGAGGCATTCCCGGATCTTGGAGCTTAGGAGGAAGATCCCCTTTCAATACCGCGCTTACCCTTTCCGTTAAATCAACTTGTTTAGGCACTTTTTGTTGCCTCTTTTGGGTACACAATTCTTTTAAAAACTTTGCATAAGCGGGTACTTGTTTAATTGCTACAAGTAATAGAAGATTAACTTTTACTTGTTTAAACACTTCCCACATTTCCTCCTTTTGAGGACCCCTTTTTGAAATAAAATTCTTTTTACCCGGATCGACTAAAGCCGAAGGAAATGGAACATGACTCGGTCCCTCTTCCTCGTTTTCATCTTTTATTTCTTCACTTATTACCGGTTTTTCAAAAATGGTTTTTTTAGAAACTTTTGTGGGTGTTTCATTTTCTTCCTCACTCTCCATACCCGTTATATCCTCAACCACCCCATCAACCAAACCCGATGATGAGTTGGTTTTGTACTCTTTCCCACTTCTCAAAACACTCACATGATTAATATTAATATTACTACGAGATGAACTATGAGAAGGGTTTACCTTAGTGTCGCTTGGCAATTGACCTTTACTTTTTTTCAAGTCTGCCACTTCGGTTGCAAGTTGACCCATTTGGGTAGTCAAAGATTAAATCGCCTTATCCCGGATTTCGTCTTTTTGAATGCGAGCATCGTCCATTTGGTTCCTCTTTTGCATTTCCTTTTGCATCGCCTTCAACATCTCCATGACTTCATTTCCACCCGAATAATTCTGACCTGAAGACCCACCATGTTCATAACTAGTTTGATATTGCCTTTGAAATACTTGGTTGTTCTCTCGATAAGCACCTTGGTTATTAAACGGTTGGCGAGGAACAAAGTTTCCTTGATTTCCTTGAAAGTTCGGGTTTTCTTGATTTGATGGATTTCTATATCGAAAATTCAGATGGTTTCGTAATCCGGGGTGGTATGTATTTGAGTTCATGTTGTAATTTCTACCACCTCCACCTTGGCCTTGAATTGCGTTCACTTCTTCATATTGCCTCCACCTCCTTGGCAATTTGCAGCCGCATGCCCCAATTCATTACAAATTACACAAACATCATAGATTTGGTTTGTAGTTTGCACATTAACATCCTCCGCCGCATGCACTTGGGTTCTAGTAATGGCAAGTCTCACTCTCCTCGATGACTGGGCCTTTCTCTTTGATGTGACCGCCATTTGTTCCAAAAACGCCCAATCGTCTTGCTCGTAATTGGTACCGAATGTACCATTCGTGATAGACATTAAGTCACGAGCATCTTCGGAATTCAACCCTTCATGAAACACATTCAACAATTCCCACAACTTGATCCCATAATGAGGACAATTATTGATCATCAAATTAAACCGTTCGAAAGCTTCATGAAACATTTCACCTTTTTGTTGTTGAAAGCTTCTCAAGCTTCTTTTCGTATCATTGGTCTTTTGGGCCGTGAAAAATTCCTCTAAAAATCTTTGTTGTATCTCTGCCCATGTATAAATCAAAGTCGATGGTAAGGTGTAAAACCATCACTTCACTCTATCTTCCAACGAAAACTGAAATAGTACCAACTTGACCTCATTTGATGAAAACCCTTGCCCACCGATAGTATTTCATATCGAATCATATGCCTCCAAATGAAAATAAGGTTCCTCCGTTGCTAATCCCTTATATTTCGGTAAACTTTGGAGGGAATTGGTTCTAACTTCAAAAGTCCTCCCTTGATTATTTTGAGGAATGACTACCGGTGAAGGATTATTAGTAATACCTGGACAAAAATGTGCTTCAATACCCCTCACAGCATCTCGGTTATGTCTTCGTGGCACACCCAATCGGACTCTTGGATGCGGTGGACCTATTGGTCTTTGAACCGGTCTTTGAGGCACAAATTGTTGAGGCGTTGGTTGATACATTTGCCCCACTTGTTGTTGTTGAGGTATTTGTCTTTGAATTTGTGGCCCTTGTGGTGGCAATTGTTGTGGAACAATTTGTTGTTGAATAACTTGTTGTTGAGGAGGTCTACCAAAACCATGCATCCCTTACCTTACACATACGTGTAATCCCCTTGATCTCCATCACCCCCATAAACATAACCTTCTTCTTTGTACCTCGCAAACTCTTCCTTATACCCGTCATCATACCCATCATGTCTAGCCCCCATAGTTTGTAAAAATTATGGTGGTTCATATTGTACCCCCGGTTGTAATGGTTGTTGGAATGAAGAGGTAGTAAGGACTATGGATGAATTTGGTTGAAATGGATGTGGTGGTGGTGTTTGTTGTAAAGAAGGTGATTGGCCAGAAGTTGGGAAGAAAGATGAAAAAGGTGGAACAGTTGATGAAGGGTTATAGCTAAAGGAATGGTCGGTTTCGGTACTTGTAGGTAATGTGGTGTTAGGTGGTTTAAGCTCATGAATTGGTGTAGGAATGGTAGTAGAATTTGGTGGAGGTGTGGATGGTGTTGTTTGACCCGTAGTGGGTGGTGGTGGTGGATCCATTGTATCACTTGGCGTAATTGGTGTAGTTGGTGTAGTAGGTAAACCAATGACTTTGTTTTCTCGTAGTAGGACTCGGTTTCTTTGCAAAGTTCGCTCAATTTCAGAATCGAATGCTAATGGTGATAGCTTGTGAGAGCCTCTAGTATGCATGCACCTGTAAATACCTGCACACTAAACACAACCAGCGTAAACCCGAAAAATAACAAGCTAAAACTATAAAAGATAACACACGTTGCGCACTACTCCTCGGCAACGGTGCCAAAATTTGACGTGAAGTCGAAGTCTCACTTAAATTTAATCCAAATACAACTAATTAGCTAGCGGTAAGTGGGTATCGAACACAGGGAGTTTGTGGAATATGTGTTATCTAAATAGCTTTTCTAGAAGATTAGATTAAATTAAACTAAGTTGCAGAAAATGTAAATTCAAAGTTTTGGTTGATTGGTTTTAAGTAGCTAAATTAAACTAAACTAGATTGTAAATGAAATATTAGGTTTTGTAAACAGATTAAAAAAGAGTGACCATCCTAGGTTTCAGGTTTTAATTGATACTAATGTTTATGCTTAACTAGAAAAAACCACAGACATGGCTCGTGTTTGATTACTTGTTTGTGATAAAAGGGAACTAAGTACTCGGATTACAAGAACGCGAGGTTGTTACCCGATGACCAATTGACTAATATCCAACCCTAATCCCTCCCATGATATCTCGATTGCTAACGGCACCAAGAACGTATGGTTTAGACTAAAATCAAACACGAATAAACAATTTACAAACAAACATTCAAACACCATAACAAACTAAACAAACATTGCAAGTTTATTATTCTATAAATTCAGGCAAAAACATAGTATCAAAAGCAAACCTTACATCTAGGAAGATCACCGACAAGTTTAGCCTCTCATAGCTCGGTGAATCATTATAACATCAAGTTCAATGTTCATACGAATCAAAAACATAAACCGAATGTTTAAAATTGTCAAGAACATAAGAAGAATAGCCAAATTTGCCCACAAGCTGCTCCAAAACCGTAACAATGATTGTGATCATGAAAAGTCCCATCCATGGCCTAATTAAAAGAGGAGTTACATTTTTCTTCAGGGCCTATCGTAAGCTACGGTGGCTACCGTAGCTTACGGTAGCTTTCAGGTGGCTACGGTGGGATGCTACTTGATTACGGTAGGGAATTTTGATGCTGGAGGCTACCGTAGCTTACGATACCCACCGTAAGCTACAGTAGAAGCTGGATTTCTTTCTTTCTTTCTTCATCTTCGGTACATGCACTTCCAAATCCATCAACTTCCTTCCACATCTGCATTTCCACACTTTTAAGGCCCCGAACATACCTAAAACATAAGCAACCGTAGTTATCTAATTCAAGATAAATACACGGATAAATGTGGGATTAAATTATCTTTTTAAAACACTTAAAGGTTGTCCTATGGACTACCCATCAACCTTTTACACTGATCAATCATTCAGGAGTGTGCTTAAAGTTGATTACGGAAAACGGGATTTCAGATTTTCGTGGGTATTCATAGACTTGAAGTTTAGCAGTGTGGTGATTCGAAGTTTCTATCAATTGCTGGTTGGGTTTTTGAAGATTAAGAGATTGAGCTTGTAAATAAAAAACCGAACACGGATGTGATTAACGTTGAAACAGAGATGCTGCATCAATTATTTGAAGTTGATGATTATTTGTGAAGATTATAGTTAAGCAAATTAGGGGAGGTAGGAATCGTGCAAACTAAGACTTGAAGATTCATTTTAGGTGGAATGTATTGAAGATATTGCAAACCCGAATCATCGATCAAGGGGGAATTATCTGAAGATATCAAATGCTTAATTGAAGTTGCAAATATTCTAACCTGACTCTCATATTCAAAGATCAAGATTCGACAGTGACTACCAAGGGGGAATTTGTTAGTGCATATTATGTCTGACCACCACTATGCGAATAGGCTTGATAGAGCGTGTGTTGAATATTGTATAGTTGAGATTTGAACACATGACTTTGGAGAGAGGATGAGAGTGGTTCGTACGGATGTAATTTCGTAAGGATGTGACACTTTCATACGGATGTAACTCATTCATGCGGATGCAACTACATCCTGACGGACAAGCACATCCGCACGGAAGTACTCATCCATCCCAATCTCACATGTGTATATAGTGTCGTGTGTTTATTAGTTGTTAAGTTTTGGGAGTTTGGGTGGAGAGATTGTTGATGCTTTCTCCAGCCGGTCAACAATGTATGCTCTTTTGGTATTAATGGAAGCTTTCTACTTATGACTATTCTTAAGAGACTCCTACTGAATTAGATTTTTTCTATCCAAGCTTTCGTCTAAACCCGCCGGATCCTGAACTTACACACCTAACTCAAGATCATGAGTTGTATAGTTCTTTTCGTGGATTTTCAATTGTCTTAATGCATAGGCTATGGCTTTGTCTATTTGCATGAGAACACATCCAAGGCCTAGATTTGAGGCATCACAATATACAACAAAATCGTTGTTGCCATCAGGTAAGGATAGAATAGGAGCATCGCAAAGCTTTTGTTTCAAAGTTTGGAAGGCTTCTTCTTGTATGGTTCCCCACTCAAAAGATTTATACTTTTTGAGTTAAAGAAGTTAGGGGTACCACAATTTTGGAGAAGTTTGTGATGAAGAGGCGGTAATAGCCGGCGAGACCAAGAAAAGAACGAATTTCAGCAGGAGTAGTGGGTGTACTCCAATCCTTAATCATAGTGATTTTGGCGGGATCTACATGTATACCTTGTTTTTTGACAATATGACCCAAGAATTGAACTTCCTTAAGCCAAAATTCTCATTTGGAGAATTTGGCATAAAGTTGTTCCTTCTTTAGGATTTCCATTGTTAAACGAAGGTGATGTTTGTGATCCGCTCGAGATTTTGAATAAATCAAGATGTCATCGATGAAAACAATTATGAACTTATCTAAATAAGGTTTACAAACCCTATTTATCAAGTCCATGAAAATGACAGGAGCATTTGTCAAGCCAAAAGGCATGACAGTGAACTCGTAATGGCCACATCGGGTGCGAAAAGCAGTTTTGGGGATATCTTCTTCGAGCACACGAAGTTGATGATACCCAGAATAGAGATCGATCTTGGAAAGACAAGTAGCACCTTGTAGTTGATCAAAAAGATCATCAATACGAGGTAGGGGATATCGATTTTTAATCGTGAGTTTGTTGAGCTCACGATAATTGATACACATGCGAAAGGATATGTCCTTCTTCACAAACAACACAGAAGCACCCCAAGTTGAGAAACTCGGACGAATGAAACCTTTGTTCGAAAGTTCTTGGAGTTGTTTTGCTAACTCTTGCATCTCAGACGGTGCAAGACGGTAAAGGAATTTGGAAATTGGGTTGGCACCAGGTACAAGGTCTATGCGTAATTCTACTTGGTGTACCGGAGGTAAACCAGGTAGTTCTTTCGGAAACACCTCAGGAAAATCCCGAACTGTAGGACCCTAACACGTAATAACTTAAAGACGACGCAGCGGAATACGAGCCTTAAAATTTCTTTCTTTCTTAATGATATTACTTACGTGAGGGCTAAATTACAAAATGTCATATGTTTTATAAAAGGAATTCACAACATTCATCATTGATTAATACTTTAAGGCATTACATAAATCAAACTATGTGAGCGTTCTTTCCGTACAATCCTTGCTCTCGACTCGATCTACGTCCGCTTCTCTTCGTTAGTAATAGAAGAAAACCGTGTAATACCTGTGGATATCACATTCAACAATATAAACTTTGATTCCTTCGACTACCCTCTTGTATTTCCTTGTTCTGAGTTCGACTTTGATATCTCATGAACCCGATGTTCTTATACCTGCAAAACATTCCAATCTCAAGGCACACCATTAGTAAGACGTCAATACTCAAAAGCATTGAACCGTTCCTACTTACATTCATAGCAACTTACAACATACATACATGCATCTCTTCATTCATATATATGCTTACGAGCTCTTGATTACCACTTTTATTTTTATTAAACTTATTCTAACACGTCAGAATCACATCCTTCCATAATATAAGTCTTATACACATTAACATACATACTTACACGTTCCTAAACACATTTGCCCATAAATTTCCTTCTCTAACACGTAAGAAAATCCATACTTATTCTATCAGAAGACTACATAACACTCATTATAACCAAAACCAAGTTAATTGTTAGTTATGAGACCTTGAAAACCATATAAAACCAGCCCCGTAACCAAAACAAACAACATCAAATAATTTGCCAGCAGCAAGGGCTCTCGCGGGCCGCGAGAGCCTTGGCTTATTTCCTTCGCGGCCCGCGACCAACGTCGCGTGGCGCGACAATAATTCTGAGTTGTTGTCACGTAGCGCGACAACCCCATTTCGACAAAAAGCTCCATTCTGTTGCTGTATTTGCCCAGCTATGATTTCCAAGAATATTTCCAACTTTAAATTTACATAACTTTTGATCTACAAATCCGTTTTACACGATTCTTTTTCCTACACGATCGTAATTGGATTTTCTATCATATGAGCTTGTAATATAACATCCGGACTAGGAACAATCTTAACTTAAAGCCTTCGGCTTTACATACTTGTTTTCAACTATTTGACCCGTTCATATTTTTATTACTAAAACTTGCATATCTCGGACATTCCACAACCAATTCACTTAAAACTTATTTCTATTTGTCCGTAAAACATGTCCTTACATTATTGACTAAAAATATTTACCCCGGGTCCTTAATCTTTACGTGTTTCATTATCATTATAAAACTTATGCGCATTTATTCGACCAGTTCGTATTATGGTCAAACAACTCTTTTGTTTAAAGTCAAAAGCTAAGTCTTTTGAACATTAACCTAAGTCCCCATTTCTCGATTAGCACATTTGTAAAAATATTCTATCCATTACACAATTATAATACCTTTATGGTCACTTATGCAAATCATACAGAAATGAGTAAACTCTCATTTTGACCCGTTTGATCGACTTAGCGGAAACCTTTACTTCTACATACCCATACCTTTCTAAATTCCAATAGTATACTTAACTAACTAGTACATAACCGTACTTTACTACATTAAGGAGTGATTCTGGATAATCAGTCACTTGGTACTAATACTTGATATCATCATCAAATTCACGTTTCTACACAACTACTAACATTTATTATGTAAGGAATCTCTTTACTACTAAAGAGGGGGTCCGGGAAATACTTACCTCATGCGTCTGAATTCATGTATAGTTTCCATGTCTACCCTTGACCCATTGTCCTTCCATTCTTGTGTCCATGTTGACATGGCTCCTATTCGTACAAGTTGTCAAATTCATAACATAATTAGCATACGTACACCCATTCAACAATGTCCAAAAGCTCATTCATGGCATTTATAGATATTTGATTTTCAAAAGTCAAAAGTCAAATGTCCAGCTTATATAAATACATTCAAATTAAGAATATGCATCCGTCATAATATAGTAGACTATAGTATAAACATCATTCGCATTTCACACTCATATTGTACGATATGTAAATTTACAAGATCATTTAATTATATTCACATACGCATTCCATTCCGTTCATACTGGCGTCCTCATAATTTAACGCCAACATCATTTAAGTTTACTCTTTTCTAGGATTCTCATTCGTTCCATATTATTATAGTCACTATATTATGGACATCATATACATTCCCTACTCACGTAGCAAAACACACATACAATCGCAAGATCTCATATGCACACACAGCATAATCAATTCTTTCAATACTAGTCATCTCATAATTCCATAACTAACAACCGCATTATTCAAGATTAACTAATTTGACACTATCCTTAAATCCGTCATTATTCTTAATAAAAAAATCCACATACCATACAACAACATCACTTTCACCCCTTGATCCTTACAACAAAATCAACCACACTCATAAGGTGTATCATATATTCAAGCATAGATTACAAGCTCCTAATGCATGCTTCTACCACATCATACTAACAAACTCCAATTTCAACATGAACTCCATCTAAAACACACTTCACATATTAGTTTGCTAACAATTACATCATAATCACTTTCTATACATATTTACTCAAAACTTGCATACAATTTCACAAATTTGTTCTCTTAAGCATTTCATCGAACACTTGGCGGGTTTCGTATTAATAGATCATATTGTACAAGTAATTCATGTTTACCTCCTACTTCTTTCTTTCATTCTTTCAATGATACAAAACATCAACTAACTCATATCATATTCAATCCATCAAACAAGATATCATCTACAATGTTACTTCAATCACCAACATCATATTAATTTGTATATGGTTCTTTACCATCCTTATCATTCCATAGTTAATAGTGGGTTTTTCCCCCAAATCAACAATGTAGTCAAAATTAAACATACTACAACTTCTACATGTTAATACAAACTAGTATTCATCTTCAATTTCATACAACATTCACATTTCACATAAAACCCATTTCATCAAACATTGCTAAAACATAAAATTTGACTTACTATGTGTTAAGGACACTTAGGTGATCAAGAATCTTAGTTCATGCATAAGCTCAGACTTGAATTTCCCTTTCAATTTGCAGATTTTGTGATCTAGGGTTTGACCCCCTTCTCCTTCCCCTCCTGGTCGTGACATCGACACCCACACACATACCCAGTGTGTGTTTTGAGTTTTAATTTTAATTAAACATAAACTTTCCCCTTTTTGGCAACCTTGGCCCTTCTAGTTGTTACTTGATC
The DNA here is from genome assembly GCA_030545235.1 of Helianthus tuberosus. NCBI lineage: Eukaryota > Viridiplantae > Streptophyta > Magnoliopsida > Asterales > Asteraceae > Helianthus > Helianthus tuberosus. Next base: position 98,749,931 of record CM060382.1, read on the forward strand.
ACAATTTTAGCAAATTCCTTCCCTTGATTGTTTTGTTAGACATTTAACCAAGTTTAATAACTTAGTTATTGTATTTTATTTAATTAAACATGGTATCATTCTAACGAATTTTAAAAATTCGCGTTTTGGGATGTTACACGAACAATGGTGATGTCTTGAATACTCTTACTCTTGTTTTTCTCTTCTACGATATGTGCCAAGAAGGCTACATATTTCTTTTGTAGGTATCTCTGGGCTTGGGTACAAGTCATTAGTTTGAGTCCTTTAGATGGTTTCTCTCCATAGAATTCTAAGATTTCTCCAGATGGAAAAGGCACACGAACAATCTTATCGAAACAGATAACTTAAGCATGATGTCTGGTTAACCAGTCCATGCCTACTATGACGTCAAAACTCCCAAGTTGCATAGGCGTGAGGTCAATGGGAAAAAGATGGTTATTGAGGTTTAGTTAACAATTACATATGATAGAATCGAGTACAGAGGTTTGCCACTGCTATTTCTACCGTCAATGGTTTTCCTAGATTAGTTCGAAGCATCGAGAGCAAAGGTTCAAAAGCTAAGGATACAAAACTTTTATTGGCACCCGAATCAAAAAGAATAGAACCAGGTTGATTATTAACAAGGAATGTAGTGTTAACTACGTCATTGTTAGCAAGAGCGTCGTAAGCATTCATGTTAAACACACATCCACGGGCTGGATTAGCATTAACAAGCTTTGGGTAGTTATTCTAGAAGTGGCCATCTCGCCACAATTGTAACAAGACCCTGGTGGAAAATAGGGACGAGCAGGATTTGGGATAGCTTGGTTTGGAACAGATCGACAAACATTGGCCAAATGACCAAGTCATCTACATAAGGTACATTGACGACAGGGTAATTGATTTGGTGGTGACCATTGCATCGATTGCACAAAGGGGCAGTACCAGCATAAGGTTTCCTTGCTGGGGGTTGAGTTGGTTGGTTGGGAATAGCCTGATTGGTTGGGGTGACAACAATAAAATTCCTTGAAGCCTTACGCTTCTTATAATTTCTAAAGGGTTTGGCTTTTGTTTCTTTTGGTTTCTCCTAGGTAGGCTTAGCAAAGTGCTTCTTTCCATCCTTGCGGAAGAGTTTCCTTTCTTCACTTGAGATTCAGTTAGGGTTGCAGCTAGTTCGATATCCTCCCTAACGGTAGCTGGCTTACTACCAGTGACTATGTCTTGAACCGGATCGGAGAAGCTATCAATATATTTTTCACTAGCCCGATCTATGGGCGTGACCATGGCGGGACATTGCAGACAACTCTTTGTACCGATCTATGTAGGCACGATTCTTTCTGCTATTTGTTTGAGACCATGGAATTCGTTCTCAAGTGCCCTCATCTCATTGCGTGGGCAGAATTCTTTCATCATGAGAGCTTTAAGTTCATCCCAAGTTAGTGCCATCTCCTCATTCACACCACGCTCTCTTATTATTCCATGCCACCACGTGAGTGCTCTCTTTTGGAAATCACTCGAACCAAACTCTACCTTGTGCTCATTGGCAGGGGTGGCCCTAGGGTGGGCGAGGAGGACCACCAGCCAGGGCCCAATATTTCGAAGGGCACGTTATTTTTTCTAAAAAAAAGCCGATATGTATATGTAAAAAAACATTTTTAATAGGGTATACCCATATAAACACCAACATAGGCCCATTTACAAAACTATTCTTATGGTTAAGATTAGTTATTATCCCACTAACATTAGGTTTAGAGCTTTAGTGAGCCCAATACCCAATTTCCTTATGGCCTAAGGGCACATTTTTTTCAAGCTCGAACAGGGTACATGAATTCTCAGGGTCGGCCCTGCTCATTGGAACACTGACAATGGCGGAAAGTGCTCTCAGTGCTTTCAAACCATTGTAGGAGCCTAGTAGCTCCCTCAAACCCATAGAACTTGAGGGGTCTAGCCGAGTTGAACTGTTTGTAGTTACATGTCATGGGTACATTTTTGTTGTTATTGTTGGCTTGATTGAGTTGGTCACAAGGTTTGGAAGTATCACTACCATTTGTTGAGCGATCAAAGTTGGCATTTCAGCGTTTTGTGTAGTGTTGCGATGAGGAGGCATTCTAAAAGACAAATGAATCATGAGGGAAAACAAGTGAGTTTGATATAAGATAGTGAAAAAGAAATGTTAAAATATCGACGAGGCATAAGGATTGTAATCATCTATTCATTACTTCAAACGAATAAACAATATAGTGACTAATCAAAGTAAATGGGTCTTTATAACGTATCGCGAAGACATGCTTTAGCCTATAAGTGGACACTCACCCCAAGAGTTCCCAGGTAAGAGTGACTGGTCCGATTATGTGGATTTTTACGAACACTCTAGCCTTAGATAGAAAACTCAGGGTACATGCATCCACTCTTTCTGATTGCACGTGTTCACATTATTAAAACCCAAACTTTTACGAGATCTTGAAAACTTTGTAGGCTTAAAAGCCTAAAAAATAGATCATCTAGAAGTAGATAATGATTTCTTGAAATTTGAAAATTTGGCTAAATGATTAATGGTATTGTATTGTTTTGTAACCAACTAAGTATAGGTGATGGTTTTGTATATTTGTTGCACTAGAAATCTAGACGCGAATTACCTCACGTTCGGGTCCTAGGAAGGTTATAGTCTAGGTCAAAAGCATTTCTAGTAACCTAATTTCCTATAACCATGGCTCTGATACTAATCTGTAACACCCCGACCAAGTAAAACAACCCACGGCGGAATTGTCAGTGAGTCACGTTACAAATTGTTCACAACACATGGTACTAAAAGTTCATTGTATTGGTTATTAGTTTCCATTGTCTTTTGAACATAAACAAAACATAAACAACTATTCATTATTTTAAAAAGCAACAGTAAGGCCTGTGTCCGTCCTACGTGTAGCATGCTTTCATAGTCATCATACATTTGCATCTGAAACACATGCGAAAATAATGTCAACAATAAAGTTTGTGAGTAACATAGGTTTTGTAGTCAATTTCATGGCTTTGAATTTGTATTGCAATACCCAGTCTGACTACGAGAGTCGATGAGTGAAAACCATGCAACAAAACTTGTATTAAATGTGTTTGATATTGCAATATATTTAACCAACTATAAAAGTTGGTATAAATAAGAAAACTTGTAGCCATGAATCTTGACAAAAGTGTTTCTTTTGTAAAACCTTGTAAGTAATCGATTTAAAAGAAAACTTTGTACGGTTTATATACCTTTAATTGAAAACCATTTGTGATTTTGTTTAAACCAATCGTCTTTGTGTTGTTGATATGTGCAAAATGCAACATATAAATTACATCAATTGAGGCATAAAACTAACCCTTTTTAGTACTAAAGTTGGAAAAAGCATGTTTCTTTCTTCCTTTTGAATTTACAGGACTAAACGAACTTAAAAGAACAAAAGGAACAAATAAGCAGCCAAAACCAACATAAATACAAGAATAAGGAATAACGTGACATGCCCGACCCCTCGACAACATCCCAAAAACCAAAAACAAGAGAACAGAACCTGACCACGGGGCTGTGCCCAGCCAGGCATGGGGTGTGGTTAGGCCCTGCACAACAAGACAAACCTGCTGAAGCTTCTACGCCCACCACTGGGCCATGCCCGGCTCTCCATGGGGCGTGGTCAACTCTTAGATTTGGAGAATCTTGATAGTATAGCGAAGAGTTGACCACAGGGTCGTGCCCAGAAGACACAGGGTCGTGTGGGGCCCCCTGCTGACAATTGCATTATATGAAGGAAAAGAAGAAGGATGGCAATGGGCCGTGCTCAGTGGACACGGGGCCGTGGTCAGGGCTCTGTTCTGGCTATAGATAGCGGTGCTTGGTTCACTTCAAAGGCATTCCTTTGGCAAACCACTTCTCTCCCACTTTGCCACCATTCCACCACCACTACAACACCAACACCCACCACCATCATCCATCTATCATCTTTAGAGTGTGTAGTAGTCTCGGGATCCAAGATTGATCGTAAGAGTTCTTGTCAATCAAAGGCCATGTTTGGCTAATCTCTTACATCACTTGGTGAAGACAAGTCTTTAATGTATTACTTTTGATTTTTAATCTTTCGACACTTTTTATATGGGTTTGTATTAATGACTTTAATAACTAATTTCTTATGTTGAAAGTGAATTTTCTTTACCATTTCTTCATGATGTCATTGATTTGCTCATTCGTGTCTTTACGGTCTGTATAAAGTGTGATAACTACCTGGAAGGGGGTTAGGAGGGTGGTTTTTTAAAGTTTTTGTCTCGTTCAGTGTATAGATCCTGCGAGGACTTGGTTCAAGCTTACTACTAGGACCTCCTTCAATGCCCAACGGTATTGGATGGTGGGGGTGCGAATAGCTTGAACCCCTCATATGTAAACTACTTTAATACTTTAAACTGGCTTCTTGGGATTATATCCTTGCTGACTCAAACCACTTATCCGAGGGTAACGTCACCTTCAAAAGAGGGGCCTACCACTTTTCTTATTAATAACTTACTTAATTGTCTTTCAATATTTTGACCCTTTGGGATTGTATCCCTGCTGACTCAAACCACTGGGTTGAGGGTAACGTCACCTTTAAAATAGGGGCCTATTACTATAACTAGGATAATCTCTTAAAAAGTCCGAAAGTGCGAAAATCATCAAAGGATACAGTAAAGATGAGTTGGATCCAAGTGATTCTATCTTGTCTATTTGTTTTTCATTTTATTTATTTATCTTTCATTTTTAGTTTTATATTCATGATTAAAAACTTTTCTAAAAAATTTAGATTGATTAGACGTTAATGATAAACCGGTATTAAAAGCTCTTGTGTCTTTGGACGATCTCGGTATCTTACCAACGCTATACTACGCTCACGATGGGTGCACTTGCCCAAGTATGTGTTTAGTGTTAGTATAATATCGTGTTTTATAAATTCAAAACTTGACTAATGCGTAAAATGGGCTTAAAATATTAATAAAATCATATCACGCTTAACGCACACCAAGTTTTTGGCGCCGTTGCCGGGGACACAAGGATTTTAAGAAAGCTTAAAATCTACGGCCTAATCATTTTTTGAAACTTTTTCAAAACTGCGCGTTTGTTTTTCAATTTTTAGGGATTTTTAGTGTAACAGTAAGCTGAACACAGGGTCGTGCTCACTGAACACGCTCCGGTGCTGAACATAACCAGTGAAAAGTTTCAAACGTCCAGATACAGGAATTGACCACAGGGCCGTGTCTGCTCAGCACGGGGCCGTGGTGAGCTTCAGTTTTAGTCTTTTAATTTTGTTTTCTGGTCCCGAGACTCTATAGTCTGTTGAGTGATTCTCATGGATCAATACTCAGGAGGTAACACTTACTACTACGAAGAGGATGATTACGAAGAAAAATATTGTACCATTTGCGGTAATCCTCACTCGATGCAATATTGTGACCTTTTCGAACCATCCACCTCATATGCGTACTATGAGGAACCAAGGTATGAACCATCCACCTCATATGCGTACTATGAGGAACCAAGGTTTGAACTTCCAAAATCAAGCTTTGATTGGGATACTTATCCCTTTAACCTTCACAAAACACCACCAACTATCCTCCCCAAAGCCGAGAGAATTGTACAAAGTCTCAAAAATCTTGACCGCTTGATAAACGAATCCCACGAGAGGGAAGAGACTATTTGTACTAAGGAACTAATAGTCGAAGAAGTTAAAATGGAAGAACAATTAAGTGAAAAACCAACGCATGAACCAAACGACGAAAGAGGTAAGTCCGAAAATGATAATTTTCAAAAAGAGTCAATTTTTCAAGAGATTAACCTTTTGCCACCTTCTTTCGAAAATCATTGTTTGGTACCTATTCATGCTAGGTTTTTAAAAGAGGTAAATACTAACACTAAAATTGACGAAATGTTAAGCGTTAAATTAACAAACGATCAAACTACGCTAATAAAAGATGAGCAATTTGAAATTAACATTACACTGGTTCCATGTTTCTTTCAAAACACCATTATTAGTAATATTACAATTGATAAAGTTCTTTGTGTTAATATAATGCCAAACTATATTTTTGAAAAATTAAGTATTAGTGATTTTTCTCCACTTCAAATCCCCATTTTTCTTTCCACTCAGAAAATAATAAAAACAACGGGAGTGATTGAGGGCGTGTTAGTGCAAACGAATCAAACGGTAGTCCCAACCGACTTCATCATTCTTGACGATGCTCCACTTGTGTTAGGGTAACCTTTTGTAAAAACCCATCAAGCCTTGACCAAGCGGAAGCAAAACAGCCTACTAATTCAATTGGGGGCCGACAAAAGGTATGTCGATCTTGACCAATCAATGAAATATCCAATCGGCAATGACGACCCCCTAATTGAAGATGAACTAGAGCCACCCAATACGGTGGGTCTAGCCAAGGACCCTTATAAATGTGGCGCACCATGGAGGCATTCCATGGATTAAAAATTAATAAAAGTAGTTTACTTAAACATACTTGTTCAACTTTCAAAAGTGTGGCTTCTTTTATTTTGAAAGGACAATCATGTTTAAGATTTAGCTTAGTTCTTAGTTAATGATTTTATTTTTAAGTTTATAAATTAGTAGGGATAATAAATACTCAAAGAAGGATTGGAGATGACAAAGGGACGTTGAAAAAGGGACCCCATGCACGTAAACAGGAGCCTCCCGACAAATTTCCAGCATTACAGCATGTGCAGCATGGGGTCGTGGCCAACTAACATGCCCCCATGCCAAGGGTTCTGCAGAAAAATTTTCTAACAGGTAACTGACCACGGGCCGTGTCCACTGGGCACGCCCTGTGGTAAACCTTCTGTAACTTTCTGTTACTGGCAATCTGACCATGGGGCCGTGGTCAGCCCAACATGGCATGTGGTTAGCTGCCCAGTAACATAAAAACTTGTTTTTAACCCACTTTTACACATTCTAATCAACCGAAAAACTTATTTTTGGACACATTGAGGACAATGTGTAATTTAAGTGTGTGTGTGTGGGGGGGGGGGGAGCTAAAACCTTGAATCTTGCAAGTCCTAATAACAAGCCTTACACAAAACTCTATTGGAACTGCTAATCATCCAAATTTTTTTCATTTTTTTTTCTTTTTTCTTACTTGTCTTGGTTTAAATTGGGAATAACAAGTTCTAAAAAGGTTATGTTTTTACAAACCGAATAAGAAAATTGTGAAAAGGCATGACAAATCTTTTTAAAATTTGATTATATATATTTGATCACAAAATAAACCCATTCCCACGATAAGTGAGTTTTGAGCCTTTATTGAGCATACATGCATACATCTTTAAACTAAATGCTCATTTTCGTTTCTTGTGTGAATAGTCGCTTGGTTCTTAAGACTCTAGAACTTGCCAACTTAAACCCAAGTAAGTAAATGATGGAGGCATTAGGACTAAACTATTTTTCTTTCAAAACCATTATTTTCCTTCTTTTTCACCACCACCAAAAATCCCCCCAGTTAACCCCTTTGAGCCTAAACTTTTTCATTTCAAAACCCGTAAAACAAACACCCATTACCCACCAAAACCCTTTTTCATTTCAAACCCAATTGTTTTAGTAAAAAGCTCAGTTATCGTGTAACATGAAAAAAAAAACATTTTGCAATAACCAAACAAGTTCCTCAAAAACCTTGTTTGAAAACATGCTTAGTTTCAATAAATGTCACAGAAACAAAAGGTTTTACGACAACCGAAGCTTTTTACACTTTTTCGCCATTTTACTAACCACTAACCAAAAACCACCTACCCTTAGCCTAAGCCTAACCCTTTCCCAAATACTCTTGATATTTACAAAGGTTTATAGTTAAAAAGGAGGAGGTTTGATCGCTTGGCAAGCATATGGTAGAAGTAAGTCCCATGCCGGTATCGAGTGTTTCACAAAAATACACCTTCGACCGAGTGTTGAGTGATCTCCCGTGAGGTATGTGAACTTGTATATAAATGGAATTTTAAGAAGGCATGTTATGCCCAAATAAATAATTTTTCTTAATAAGTTGTTCTAAATAAATCATGACGAATAAGATTGTAAATAAAATAAAAATAAAACTTAATAAAGATCTTGGATTCCCGACACTCAATATAAGCCCCAAAACTTATCCTCTACCTTTTCCATTTGGGTGTGTAAGCCACATGTTAAAGGGTTTTGCTTGAGGACAAACAAAGATTCAAGTGTGGGTATATTTGATGTGTGCAAAATGCAACATATAAATTACATCAATTGAGGCATAAAACTAACCATTTTTTAGTACTAATGTTGGAAAAAGAACGTTTCTTTCTTCCTTTTGAATTTACAAGACTAAACGAGCTTAAAAGAACAAAAGGAACAAATAAGTAGCCAAAACCAACATAAATACAAGAAGAAGGAATAACGTGACATGCCTGACCCATCGGCAGCATCCCCAAAAGCAAAAACAAGAGAATAGAACCTGACCACGGGGCCGTGCCCAGCCAGGCATGGGGCGTGGTCAGGCCCTCCATAACAAGACAAACCTGCAGAAGGTTCTACGCCCACCACTAGGCTGTGGCCGGCTCTCCACGAGGCATGGTCAACTCTTAGATTTGCAGAATCTTAATAGTACAGCGAAGAGTTGACCACGGGGCCGTGCCCAGAAGACAAGGGGTCGTGTGGGGCCCTATGCTGACAATTGCATTAAATGAAGAAAGAGAAGAAGGATGGCCATTGGCCGTGCTCAGTGGACACGAGGCCGTGGCCAGGGCTCTGTTCTGGCTATAAATAGGGGTGCTTGGTTCACTTCAAAGTCATCCCTTGGCAAACCACTTCTCTCCCACTTTGCCACCATTCCACCACCACTACAACACCCACCACCATCATCCATCTATCATCTTTAGAGTGTGTAGTAGTCTCGGGATCCAATATTGATCATAAGAGTTCTTGTCAATCAAAGGCCATGTTTAGCTAATCTCTTACATCACTTGGTGAAGACAAGTTTTTAATGTATTACTTTTGATTTTAATCTTTCGGCACTTTTTATTTGGGTTTGTATTAGTGACTTAAAACTAGTTTCTTATGTTGAAAGTGAATTTTCTTTACCATTTCTTCATGATGTCATTAATTTTCTCATTCGTGTCTTTACGGTCTATATAAAGTGCGTTAACTACCTAGAAAGGGGTTAGGAGGGTGGTTTGGTAAAGTTCTTGTCTCGTTTAGTGTATAGATCCTGCAAGGACTTGGTTCAAGCTTACTAGAACCTCCTTCAATGTCCAACGGTATTGGATGGCGGGGGTGCGAATAGCTTGAACCCCTCATATGTAAACTACTATTAATACTTTAAACCGGCTTCTTGGGATTATATCCTTGCTAACTCAAACCACTTAACCGAGGGTAACGTCACCTTCAAAAGAGGGGCTACCACTTTTCGCATTAACAACTTACTTAATTGTCTTTCAATATTCCGACCCTTTGGGATTGTATCCCTGCTGACTCAAACCACTGGGTTGAGGGTAACGTCACCTTCAAAATGTGACATTTGTGCCTATATGACCATCATACAAGTACAAAATCCAAAGAAATCTTGTGTTGCATTCTTGGGATTTTTACAAATACATGTGACATTTACACATATCAATTCTTGTTCGATTTCGAGCTCTTAATCACTTTCTAGAAAGTTATACCCAAACTGTTACGTAAAAGTAATCAGTTTAACGCGACAAACACTCCGTAACAGTGACATAAGCTTAACCTACCTTAAATAACCTTTACATAACTTAGAAATAAGTTTGATGGGTTTGGTATGGCAAAAATAAGTTTATTCGATCATAGGGACTATTTGAGACAAACTACAAAAGTCTGCCGATTCGCGTAGAAACGAACACTCTGGAACAGAATCATAAGCTAAACATACCCTAAATACCCTAAACTTCATTGCTCATTCTCATTTTCTCATCTCAAACACTCTAAGTAGAGGCTACCACTTGTTTGGAGGCCTCTTACCTGAGTTTCTCTAGTCATTTTTCCAGCCTTAGAGCACTTGCAAGTGTTCTTTCATGGCTTATTCATTCATTTCAACAATTACAAGCTGAAAGTCAAACAGTTTGACTACCGTTTAACTTTCGGTTTTAACCATGAACTGGTCAAGTCAAAGTTCAATTGAACTTTGCAACGTGATCGTAATCACGATGGTTATAGTCCCTTGCGACTATGCCTACTGATTATCTTGTTGACTAGTAGAAGTGATGAGTCAAAGTTTCGGTCAAAATGCACGATTATGTGCATTTTGCGACGAAACTATTTCTGGGTATCAAAACACTTTGTTTTGATACCAAATCAGTTTTCTAACTTAATTAAACATGTTTAACATGTTTAACTCATCACTTCTAGTTTAGTGCTTGCTTAGGGTCGTAAGTCAAGCGGTCTCGACAACCGCTTAGACTTTAGAACCCGACCCATTTGGTTGATCATTAGGATTCGGCCAAACATATTTTGTGTCCATAGTTATATAGGGAATAACCTTCCGAAGTTATACCTTATGGTCACTTTGTTTAATTACTTATATGATAGGTAGTTTATATGCCTTAGGAAAATGACCAAAATGCACTTTTTGCGCAAAATGTCAAGTTAAGCATATGTAACCAAAATTTTGACACTTAAACTGGTTATGCAACATTATTAAACATGTTCAGGCATATAAAACTTATCATAGGGCCAGTTAGACCATCCGAACGCGCAATTGCGCAAATGACGCGTTAAAGTAGCGTAAACTACCTTAACGGGTCATAACGGGTCAAAAGCACTTAGGATAGGTTTCAAATCAGAATGTAGGCTTTGTTAAACCATATCATATGAGTTCCAACACTCATTTGGTTTACAAGACCTCATTCCACCCGATCTCCCGATTTAGGTCTTGATTATTAACATAGTGATCCGATACTAGGTGCCACTTGATTCCTTGATTTCCCGAGCTTGTTTGTTAGTTCACTTAATTGAGAATACCTTGCAAATCTCAAGTGAGTACATAGTTCCCCTCTTTTATGCTTTCAATTGTTTTGGGGTGATTCATATTTGCTAAATGTTTTTCAAGTTTTCATAAACAAATGCTATGTTTTATATAAACACAACGATTTCAATGATGTGAACGAACTTGTTGGGGCGTTAGTTGAAAGGTGAATGACATTCATTAACTATGATTAAGCCGACCAGTAGTATGTTATGGTACCATAGGATGTGACAAATCTCGTTATCGGACTATCCCTTTGGTGGGTAATGTGGGTAACGACAGAATCTGTTATTTTAACAAACCCTTTGGTGGTTTGTTAGTCGATGTTAAAGAGGTCTTTCAGGGCCTATTAAAGATACCCCATGGGTGGTATAGTCGAGTCACACAGGTTTGAATGTATTCATTAAAGAACGACCAAAAGTTGTATTTCACAATTAAAACACGGACGATTGAACGATAATTTATAACACGGATGATTTGAACGATTTAAACGATTTGAATGATTTGGACGATTGGTTTATGGTAAGTGATTAGGTAAAGAGGCGTGTGTAATGTGATAAAAGCATGGTGGATACACCGCTGGTACTTCCTATATCTAAGTGCTTTTATCACATTACATGTCGTAGCGTTATCTAGATCACTTGGACGAATGTTTTCAAATGATGTCATGCAATGATGTTCACTTAAAGATATAAACCATACAATGTTTACTTTCAAGAAGATTTGCTACTTGGTTTTACAAAGACCAATATTTTTAGTCAAGATTCATGGCTACAATGGTTTTGGTTTTACATATATTCGACTTGTAAAGTTGATAAAACATATTGCAATATAATACACTTTTGACTTCAAGGTACATACTCGACAACTCTCGTAGTTGGTCGAGGCATTGCAATATGAATTCAAAGCCATGAATTTGACATACAAAACCTATGTACTCGCCGGCATTTTTATGCTGACTATTTTCACATATGTTTCAGGTTCTATTATGTGGCGATTGTTGATTGTTTGCTTCACATAGGAGGGACGCGGGCTTTAGTGTCTTAAAACCCGAAAGACAATTATTGTACTTATTTGGTTTGTATCAAAACAATGTGTCTAATAATGAAATAAAACAAAACTTCAATTACCATGTGTTGTGAAACAATGATTCTGTTATGACACTCCCCGATGTTTCCGCCATGGTTCGTTGTATTACGCGGTCGGGGTGTGACACAAGAGTTCGTATCAGAGCTCACGGGTATAGGGAATTAGGTTATTAGTAATGCTCTTGACCTAGTCTATAACCTTCCTAGGACCCTAACGCGAGTTTCTTGCGTTTAGATTCTTAATACAATACCAATCACCTATCCTTAGGTGATTAACAAAAACAAAACACAATTCATTCTCTCGAGTCAAAATTTTACCAAAACTTCACAAGAAATCATCTATCCTTATATGGTTTGCTTTAGGCTTTTGAGCCTTTGGTGTTTTCAAAATCTCATCAAAGTTTGGGCTTTAATAATGTGAACATGTGCAATCCGTAAGAGTGGGTGCCTGTACTCTGAGTTTTCTGTCTAAGGCTAGAGTGTTCGTACAAATCCAAAACATCGGACCAGTCACTCTTACCTGGGAACTCTTGGGGTGAGTGTCCACCTATAGGCTAAAGCATATTTTCGCGATACATTATAAAGACCCACTTACTTTGATTAGTCACAGTGTCGTTTGTTTGTTTTAGTTGACAAATAAACGATCACAATCCTCATGCTTTGTCGATATCTTTAACATTCAGTTTTGATTATCCGATAACATCTCACTTGTTTTCTCTCATATTTTCCACTATCTTTAGGATGTCTCCTCATCGAAGCAATACTCAAAGGTCTGAACTGGCTGCTACAATTGCCCAACAACTAAGCATAATACTATATGGGACCATTGAGTTAGCTGTCGCCATGTCTCATCTTAATGATGAAACAACTCAAGAGGCACCTAAGGAGACAAAAGCCAAGCCTTCAAGAAAATCAAAGAAGCGTAAGGATTCAAGAAATCTTACAACGATTGCTCCAGTTCCGCTTAACCAAGTGGGAACTAGATAGGTGGCATCACCACCAGCTAGGAAGCCATACAGAGGGAAAGCTCCTCTGTGCAATCGATGTAACCGTCATCACTATGCCAGTGCCCAATGCTGAAAATGTTCAAACTGTGGACGTTTTGGTCATATAGCAAATGTCTGTCGTTCAGCCATTAAGCCAAACAAAGCTATGGTAGTTCCTTCTCAACCTATCACAACTCCTCATGCGATACATGTTTATCCTAACTACCCACAAGGAACCTGCTTCAATTGTGGTTGTCCTAACCACTTCAATTGACTTGGCTGGCAGATGAAGACTCAACAAATAGGCACATGATTAACGCTGGCAATATCAAGGCTTATGCTGAAGTCTGGATAAACACTTGAACTTTTATGTTTTCTGTTTCCTTTCTAAGGATCTTGAAACACTTTGGTTGTTTTATAAATAAATTTGATCGTTTCATTTTATTTACAAAGTCAATATGAACACGTGTGTGTATGACATACCCCTATGATACCGATACCAAGGAACCATGTTCTTTGCAAGATAAACTACTCTCGTAGTTCTTCTATTTTGAGATCGCTCGTGATCTCCACAAAAATCCTAAGTACTCGTTTCTTCTAAGAAACTGAGTACAAGGTACAAATTACAACTCTGGACGAATACTCAAAGTATCACTTTAAATCCTTGCTTGGATATCTAAGGGTACTTTTTCATAAGTCCTTAATTGGTCTTATGCGATATGTCTATGTACATATCATTACATTCTGGTTTTCATCACATTATACATAGTTATGATTTCAAGGACATCTTACATGATTTCAAAAACATTTCATATGGTTTAAAAACATTTTAACATAGTATATTTACCTGATATACCAAGTGCATAATTTCAAAAACATTATTCATGTTTTCAAAAACCTCATACATGATTCCAAAGGCATTTCACCTGGTTTTAAAACATTTTATAAACATATTTACCTAATATACCTAGTACATGATTTCAAAAATATTACATAAGGTTTCAAAAACATATTTTCAAAGAGCCCATGCATAGTTTTCAAGGACATTATGCTCGTATGTTGACTTAGCATACGTAGTACACGATTTTCAAAGATATTATGCTCGTATGTTGACTTAGCATACGTAGTACACGATTTTCAAAGACATTATGCTCGTATGTTGACTTAGCATACATAGTACACGATTTTCAAAGACATTCTACTCGTATGTTGACTTAGCATACGTAGAACACGATTTTCAAGGACCTCCTGCTTCGTATGTTAACTCAGCATACCTAGTACAAGGTTTCGAAACATTTCTCACTACACGAATTCCAAAATCCTTATAAGATCTTCCTATTTTCATAGTTAGATCCTTGTGGATGTTTAAAGCACAAAATCAAAGTCCTTAATTGGATTCTTTGTGTGCTTTAATACGTATGTTACGATTCAATGAGGACAAAACCGAATCCTTATAAGATCTTCCTATCTTCATAGTTAGATTCTTGAGGATGTTTAAAGTACTAATTGAAGTCCATTGATTAGATATCTGGTGTACTTTAAATACATGTGTACAAATCAACGACAAGTTAATACCCAAGCTGACAATTATGTGATTATTTGTGCTCCAAATGCTCGCTATCCAAATCCTTGTAGAATCTTCCATATCTTCATATGATGGATTCTTAGAAGGATATCCAAAAGTACTATCTTAAATCCTTAATGGGCTTCTATGTAATAGTTAAGACCCCTGGATTTTAAAATACTATTCCAAAGTTAAAGAGATCATTCGTTGATCTAGATAAAGAGACCCTTTGGTGGTCTAGTCAAAGTTATCACAACATTTTTCGTTTGATTCTTTCCCCTACACATTATAAAATAAACTATGCGGACTGTACAAGGAATTACGTAATTATGGATGCATACATAATTATGGAATTCAGTGCACAGAAACCACAGCAAGTTTTGTCATGTGTTAACTTAAACAAGAAACAAAAGTTATTTATATTCATTTCCATTTCTGATGAAGTATCCACTGAGGAAAAATGAACTAGCTACTCATTTTTCGCTTCTGAAAGAGATATCCATTGGGAAACGAATAATCCATTCGAAAACTATATTCATTTTCGTTTCTGATGAAGTATCCACTGAGGAAAATGAACTATCCGTTAATTTTCGCTTCTGAAGAAATATCCACTGAGGAAAATGAATAAATTCATTTCGCTTCTGATGAAGTATTCACTGAGGAAAATGAATTATCCATTCATTTTCGCTTCTAAAGAAATATCCATTGGGGAATGAATAATCCTGTATTGATTCTTTCATTTCCACTTCTGACGAAGTATCCACTGAGGAAAATGAATTATCCATTCATTTTCACTTCCGAAGGAATATCCATCGGGGAAATGAATAATCTATACAATAATTCTTCATTTCCACTTCTGGCGAAGTATCCACTGAGGAAAATGATTCATTTTCGCTTCCGAAGAAATATCCATCGGGGAAATGAGTAAATTCTACAATAATCCTTCATTTCCACTTCTGACGAAGTATCCACTGAGGAAAAATGAATTATCCATTCATTTTTACTTCCAAAGAAATATCCATTGGGGATATGAATAATCTCTACAATAATCCTTCATTTCCACTTCTGACGAAGTATCCACTGAGGAAAATGAATTATCCATTCATTTTCGCTTCCGAAGAAATATCCATCGGGGAAATGAATAATCCCTATAATAATCCTTCATTTCCACTTCTGATGGAGTATCCACTGAGGAAAATGAATTATCTATTCATTTTCGCTTCCAAAGAAATATCCATCGGGGAGATGAATAATCTTTACAATAATCCTTCATTTCCACTTCTGACGAAGTATCGAACGAGGAAAATGAATTATCCATTCATTTTCACTTCCGAAGAAATATCCATCGGGGAAATGAATAATCTCTATAATAATTCCTTCATTTCCACTTCTGACGAAGTATCCACTGAGGAAAATGATTTATCCATTCATTTTCGCTTCCGAAGAAATAACCATTGGGAAATGAACAACTTATACATTCTTTCATTTCAACTTCTGACGAAGAATCCATTGAGGAAAAATGAATCGTCCATTCATTTTCACTTCTGAAGAATATCCACTGGGAAAATGAAATACAAATCCTTACAAGATCTTTCTGTCTTAATAGTTAGATTTTTAAAGGATACTCACATAACTATTGGTTGATTTGGTTTTACCATTGATCAAATCCCACATTCCCACTTCCTGCTTTAATCGAGGGAGTATCCATTAGGGGATGAACATCATAGGTATAACAGCTCGTTCCCACTTCCTGCATTATTTGAGGAAGCATCCACTAGGGAATAATAAAGTTATGCCTTACGTAGGGATCCTTGATGGGGTATTCTATGCAAATAGATAAAACTCTAGATTCCGCGCAAGACAATAGCTTAACACAACTTATACAAACAGACTCCTACGAATAAATTTCGGGACGAAATTTCCTAAAGTAGGGGAGACTATGACATTTGTGCCTCTACGACCATCATACAAATAAAAATCCAATGAAATCTTGTGTTTCATTCTCGGGATTTGTACAAATACATGTGACATTTACACATATCAATTCTTGTTTGATTTCGAGCTCTTAATCACTTTCTGGAAAGTTATATGCAAACTGTTACGTAAACATAATCAGTTTAACGCGATAAACACTCCGGAATAGTGACATAAGCTTAACATACCTTAAATAACCTTTATTCGATCACATGGATTATTTGCAACAAACTGCAAAAGTCTGACGATTCGCGTAGAAACAAACACTCCGGAACAAGATCATAAGCTAAACATACCCTAAATACCCTTCACATAGCTTAGAAATAAGTTTTGAGGGGTTCGGTATGCGAAAATACGCTTATTTGATCATAGGGACTAAAAGCGTCAAAACTGTGAAAATTTGCATATACGTGCATATCTTGCATTCTGACCATATCCGGACATCCAAAAATTTTTGTAATCACTAAAATATTATATTTTAGTGATAGGAATGCAAAAATACCATTCGTCACACAATTTGGATTGTTTTTCGCGCCCGTTCGAGTTTCGTCATAATTAACTGAAAAACGCGACTGTACGACCAAACAAACCGACATCCATGATATCTCCAAGCATATTTCAAGTCCCCTATGCTTTAACATCCTTGTAGAGCCTTGAAAATGGGTTAACGGAGGTTAAACACGTCGAAAATGCACTTAAAAGGCAGCATGGACTGATTCTGTCAAATTTTAAAACTATGCATATAGGTTGTCACACCACGCGACAGCCCTAGGATGTTGTGGTCGCGCGACACGACAAGTCTGTTTTGACAGATTTCTCATTTCAGCAGCACAACTTGTATTTTTTCATGGTTTTTCCAATGTTGTGGGCTTTTTGAGTGAAGATCAAGGCTTTGAATCATGACCACACACTTGTAATGATCCTATACATGCTTGGGCAATACATAATCCACATGGCATGATTTTGTGGCTTCAATTCAAGTATAAATACCCTTCAAATCTGCCCACTTCATTGCTCATTCTCATTTTCTCATCTCAAACACTCTAAGTAGAGGCTACCACTTGTTTGGAGGCCTCTTACCTGAGTTTCTCTAGTCATTTTTCCAGCCTTAGAGCACTTGTAAGTGTTCTTTCATGGCTTATTCATTCATTTCAGAAATTACAAACTGAAAGTCAACCAGTTTGACTACCGTTTGACATTCAGTTTTGACCATTAATTGGTCAAGTCAAAGTTTAATTGAACTTTGCAACATGATCGTAATCACGATGGTTATAGCCCCTTGCAACTATGCCTACCGATTACCACGTTGACTAGTCGAAGTGACGAGTCAAAGTTTCGGTCAAAATGCACAATTATGTGCATTTTGTGACGAAACTATTTTCGGGTATCAAAACACTTTGATTTGATACCAAATCAGTTTTCTAACTTAGTTAAACATGTTTTAACGTGTTCAACTCGTCACTTCTAGATTAGTGCTTTTTTAGGGTCGTAAGTCAAGCGGTCTTGACAACCGCTTAGACTTTCGAACCCGACCTGTTTGGTCGATCATTAGGATTCGACCAAACATATTTTGTGACCATAGTTGTATAGGGAATAACCTTCCGCGGTTATACTTTATGGTCACTTTGTTTAATTAGTTATATGATAGATAGTTTATATGCCTAAGGAAAATGACCAAAATGCCCTTTTTGCGCGTAATGTCAATTTAAGCATATGTAACCAAAAATTTGACACTTAAACTGATTATGCAACATTATTAAACATGTTTAGGCATATAAGACTTATCAAAAGGTTAGTTAGACCATACGAATGCGCAATTGCGCAAATGACGCGTTAAAGTAGCGTAAACTACCTTAACGGGTCATAACGGGTCAAAAGCACTTAGGATAGGTTTCAAATCAGAATGTAGGCTTTGTTAAACCATATCATATGAGTTCCAACACTCATTTGGTTTACAAGACCTCATTCGACCCGATCTCCTAATTTAGGTCTCGATTATTAACATAGTGATCTGATACTAGGTGCCACTTGATTCCTTGATTTCCCGAGCTTATTTGTTAGTTCACTTAATCGAGAATACCTTGAAAATCTCTTGTGAGTACATAGTTCCCCTCTTTTATGCTTTCAATTGTTTTGGGGTGACTCATATGTGCTAAATTCTTTTCAAGTTTTCATAAACAAATGATATGGTTTATATAAACACAACGATTTCAATGATGTGAATGAACTTGTTGGGGCATTAGTTGAAAGACGAATGACATTCATTAACTATGATCAAGCCGACCAGTAGTATGTTATGGTACCATAGGATCTGACAAATTCCGTTATCGGACTATCCCTTTGGTGGGTAATGTGGGTAACGACAGAATCTGTTATTTTAACAAACCCTTTGGTGGTTTGTTAGTCGATGTTAAAGAGGTCTTTCAGGGCCTATTAAAGATACCCCATGGGTGGTATAGTCAAGTCACACAGGTTTGAATGCATTCCTTAAAGAACGACCAAAAGTTGTATTTCACAATTAAAACAAGGACGATTGAACAATGATTTATAGGACGGACGATTAGAACGATTTGGACGATTGGTTTATGGTAAGTGATTAGGTAATGAGGCATGTGTAATGTGATAATAGCATGGTGGATACGACGTTGGTACTTCCTATATATATGTGCTTTTATCACATTACATGTCATAGCATTATCTTGATCACTTGGACAATGTTTTCAAACGATGTCACGCAACGATATTTACTTAAAGATATAAACCATACAATGTTTACTTTCAAGACGATTTGCTACTTGGTTTTACAAAGACAAATTTGTTCAGTCAAGATTTATGGCTACAATGGTTTTGGTTTTACATATATCGACTTGTAAAGTTGATAAAACATATTGCAATATCATACACTTTTGACTTCAAGATACATACTCGACAACTCTCGTATTTAGTCGAGGCATTGCAATATGAATTCAAAGCCATGAATTTGATATACAAAACCTATGTACTCGCCGGCATTTTTATGCTGACTTGTTTCAGGTTCTATTATGAGGCGATTGTTGATTGTTTGCTTCACATAGGATGTACGCGGGCTTTAGTGACATAAAACCTGAAAGACAATTATTGTACGTATCGGTTTGTATCAAAACAATGTGTCTAACAATGAAATAAAACAAAACTTCAATTACCATGTGTTGTGAAACAATGATTCTGTTACGACACTCCCCGACGTTTCCGCTGCAGTTCGTTGTATTACGCGGTCGGGGTGTGACACAAAAGAGAGGCCTACTACTATAACTAAGATAATCTCTTAAAAAGCCCGAAAGTGCGAAAATCATGAAAGGATACATTAAAGATGAGTCGGATCCAAGTGATTCTATCTTGTCTATTTGTTTTTCATTTTATTTATTTATTTATCTTTCATTTTTATTTTTATTTTCATGATTAAAAACTTTTCTCAAAAATATAGATTGGTTAGACGTTGACGATAAACCGGTATTAAAAGCTCTTTTGTTCTTGGACGACCTCGGTATCTTACCAACACTATACTACGCTCACGATGGGTGCACTTGCCCAAGTGTGTGTTTAGTGTTAGTATAATATTGTGTTTTATAAATTCAAAACTTGACTAATGCGTAAAATGGGCTTAAAATATTAATAAAATCATATCACGCTTAACGCACACCAGTTGTGTAAACCAATCGGCCTTGTTTTATATAAACCAATCATCCTTGTTTTATATAAACCAATCGTCCTTCTTTTGTATAAACCAATCGTCTTTGTGTAAACAAGTGTGGTTATGTGGTGAATACATTCAAAAAGGTGCTGACTCGTCTAACAAACCACCAAAGGGTTTGTCAATTGTGTTTTCATAGTTTCTGTCGTTCCCCAAACTTCCCCACAAACCCTGGGAAATTTGAAAACAGGATTGCCAGTCCTATGGTACCATAACATACTACTGGTCGGCTTGGCCAAAGTTAATGAACGTACTCGTGTTATGGATAACGCACCACCAAGTTTCACACATTACTGAAAAGCATATAGTTTTACATATAAACCATAATGTTTCGAAAACTTGGGAAAAATACTAGTAGGCACATATGAATCGCCCCAAAACATTTGAAAACGTAAAAGAAGGGACTATGTACTCACTTGAATTATTGATGTCATGCTTAATTATGCTAGCATAGCTCAAATGTTTCATTGAAATAAGGATTTGTTCATCAATGGTTTTGTTGTGATAATGTTTTTCGAAGAATAAGGGGTATGGAGACATCATAACTTTGAAGAAGTTTAGATGTTTTAGAAGATAGGAAATTTTGAAAGCCTTCTGTGTTTGTGTGTAAAATACTTTAAAAAGAGCAAACGTTGTCAAAAATTATAGAAATTTCCAGTTCACTAGTTCAAAGTGTATTCTATAACTTTTATTTAAAAAGTTTTTATGTTTGAACTTGGAAAATGGGTCAAAACTATTAATCTTTGCAAACTGTCCAGTTTTGATCTTCTGTTTGGTTTTAGACATTTGAGGGTCCAAACAGAGGTGTTTATTAATGCATCATACATTGTTGAAATGGTATTTCAACGAACTTAATCAAAATAGAAGATTTTATTTTTTTGGTTAACTTTTTGCCAAGTTATGCTTGGTTAAAGTAACAACACAAAATCTGTCCAAACAAGAAGTTTCCGTCAAAAGTTTATTAAATGTGCATAATACGGATTTGACAAAAGAGTGAATAGAATGTGGTTTATAACCATATGAGTAAGCTATCTCATATAAAATGGTTCGTTAAGCCTAACATTCTGATTTGAAAGTGTTTCGAAGTTTTTTGACCCGTTACGGCTAGTTTTCGCTAATTAGCTAGTTGTATGCGCAAACACGGGTCCGGATGGTCGAATGGGTCTTATGATGTCACACCCTGTCTTTTGCGGAAGCGTATGATGTGTGACTATCTTGTTATCATTGCATTAAATCGTAATAAACAACTACATGATCAAAACGATGTTCATCCATTCATAAAAATTTGAGTATAACAAACACTTGTTATTTAAGTTTTCAAAACACGACCTTTGACAAGGTTACAATTCAACAAAAGTGGATGACATCTAAACTTGTAGTCTACTTCTAGTTACGACACTTATTAGTGGCTTCATCAATTTTCCTGTCATGTGGCGGTTTTACTTTCTTTCTTTTGCCTGTTTTAGAGCTTCCATAGTTGACTTGGGTGCTCATCTTTAGGTTTGAGGACTTCCTCTTCTTGTTGCTTGACGACTCCACATGAGTCTCTTTCTTGTTATCCTCAGATTCCGAAAATTTTCCCGCGCGTAGAGCTTCTTCAGTAAGGGCGACACTCATATCAATAGCCTCTGCAATGGTTGCGGGCTTTGAGGTAGTAACCATGCTCCTGATCTGAGGTGCAAGTCCCCAAATGAATCGTTCAACCCTTTTAAATTCTGGTTTGACGAAGTAGGGGACGACCCTAGACAAGTCGTGAAATCGTTGGACGTATTCAGGAATCTTCGGTCCGTCCATTTTCAAGTTCCAGAACTCCACCTCAAGCTTCTGGATTTCAGCTCTAGAACAGTATTTCTTTTCCATCATTTCCTTGAGCTCGTCCCAACTTAGTGCATAAGCAGCATCCGCACCAAGGGTTTGAACCTGAAGGTTCCACCAGGAGAGTGCGCCATCTACGAATAACCCTGAGATATAAGTAACACTCTGTCGGGGTGAACAGTTACTCATTCTTAGAACTGAGTCAGTCTTTTCTGCCCAACGAACAAATGCAACGGCACCTCCTGTGCCATCAAAATTTAATGGCTTGCAGTCTAGGAATTGTTTATAGGTGCAGCCAGTTGGAGGGTTATTTTCAGTAGTGCCATCGCTGTGCTTAGAGCGGAGGGCTTCATGTCGAGCAATCGCCTGTGAGATGCGTTCTTGCAGCTCGGCTTCTGTTCTTGGCAGCGTACTGGTGTTTGTGTCTCGCCTGGGCGGCATTCTCTTCTGCCAAAATGGTATGAAGTAGGTTAGACAACATTCCAATTGTCTATGAGATACATAGCACCATAAGCCATTATGTAATCACCCAATTTCACACGTATATGAAATCAGTGTATAAGCGAGGAAACAGTTATTGAGCCTTCACATAGGCTTGCCAACTTGGCTTATTGTTTGGAATGAACTCGAGGCTACATCGCCTTGGTCATTCAAGTTTCAGTTATTTCCTGCTTCACTGGTTTTCGTAGGTCTTTAGGTTTACTGGTGCGTATATTTCCCTTTTGATGGGGTTGTTTGTGTAGAGGTGATAGGGAGTGTATCGTCGCTGATTCTTTCTGAATGTTATTCCACCTCTCTTGCTTAAATATCGTTTTCTCAAACGTCTCTTATGCAGGTAGAAGTGTCAGTCACGAAGTAGGCTAAGACAGGCTTCCTACTTTCTAACGTGCTAAAGCACTGATCTATGTGTTGTTCTACCAGATGAAGGTGAGGACACCTATAGATTAATTTTGTATGGTTTTCATTAGCTCGGCCCGCAGAGTCCACCAGGATTCCTGTGCACTACAAGTCGTTATTACGTGGGCCCCCGTAATAATAAATTGTCTTGCACAGTTACCCCAAATTTTCTCTCGTCCAAGCAGATGATCAATCAAGGAGGGGACACTACTGTCCTTATACCTCTTTGTCATGGAAAGGACCTTTGCGATGGTCCACGCGCTAACATTCGTTATTGTTACGCGCGTATAGGCACGATGATTAGATGGGATAGGAATAGAGAGAATTCCTAGTAGTTGGAGGGGCACCTTCGAGATGAATACTTCATCTCCCTTTTCTGGTTAAGCATATTGCCAATCTTGCTTCACATAAGCCGCAGGGATCTCGTCCCGTTGATTGAGAATTCGTTCAAGGTTGCCGCCTCTGCCTCGTCATCATCACCGTAGTTAGGCACCTTCACGATCGAGAGGGAAGAGCAGCCATCTCCTACGGAAGCAAGCTCAGCATCTTGTTTGGTAATCACTCCCAGCCATGAGCTTTGCAAAGGACGCGAGGTCGGTAGCTTCACCGTGCGAGTCACGTGTAGTAATAGGAGTCAGAGTCGAAAGTATCTCATTCACGTCAATAATCATTCCGTACACTTATTTGTATGTATGTATATCAATAACATATATGCTACTTAGCATAATCAAGCAATTTAATGCATTATATTACGTATAACTCTCGTTTTTTGGGGTCATTTTGTTTTTGGCAAGTCTAACTCGTGTAGACTACACTTTGATTGGCACCTTATTTTAAAGGTATTCCTCACTAATGTCCTTGCCTTGTATTTTCTTTGTAAAGTGTCTGACTCGTGGATCTTGGCGCTTTTGTGAATGCAATGAAAACCTTTTTGAAAAATGTTTTCGTGAGAGAACTCTAGTGATTGTAGTCTAGACTCGAGAAAGAATCCTAGTTCACTACAATCGAAGCTCTGATACCAAACTGTCACACCCTGTCTTTTGCGGAAGCGTATGATGTGTGACTAGCTTGTTATCATTGCATTCAATCGTAATAAACAACTACATGATCAAAACGATGTTCATCCATTCATAAAAATTTGAGTATAACAAACACTTGTTATTTAAGTTTTCAAAACACGACCTTTGACAAGGTTACAATTCAACAAAAGTGGATGACATCTAAACTTGTAGTCTACTTCTAGTTACGACACTTGCGCCCAAGATCCATCCTGTCACCTGAAATACATGTAATTTTGGAAAACATCAACATAAAGTTGAGCGAGTTCATGCGTTTTTGTATTTCATGTTTTTATACTTTGTATGAAAACGAAGTATTTGTCATGTATATTTCAAGTCTTTCTTGAGTACCACACGTACTCAAGTATAATTCCCGTTTTCTTGAGTACCCCACGTACTCAAGTATCATTCAAGTTTTCTTGTGTTTCCCCACGTTTTAAATGATTGTTTATACAAGGACATTAAGGCATGTGAGGACATATGGAGCATTAGTGTTGGCTCCTTTAAGGCATGTGAGCATATGGAGCATTAGTATATTCTCCCTCTAACTATGTCGATTTCCCTCGACTGTGTCGATTAACCTCGACTGTGTCAATTTCCCTTGACTGTGTCGATTACCCTCGACTGTGTCGATTACCCTCGACTGCGTCGATTTCCCTCGACTGGGACACCGAAGCACTCAAGTGGTCACATAAGGACCATGAGTGGGGCTCGGTCGTACCCGTTAGATCTAACCCTCGTCCCTAATTTAGTATTAATGGCATCTCAATATATAGTTTAAGCTCACATGATCTAGTATTTTCTAGGCTTTTCTTAAAGCTCATCATATTGCACTCACGACGAGTGCTTCTCGTATTCTCAAATCATATTGCACTCGGTTCTCGTTCTCACCAAGAGTGCTTCTTGTATTTTTACCCTTTGTAAAAATTATAATATTTGTAACATGTATTTCACCCCCGAGAGTTATAAAACCAAAAACAGTTAGAGAAAAGGGGGAGCATGAACTCACTACTTTGCGTTCCTGCATCGTAAACTTCACCGGATTTGCTTATCTAGCGTCGTGACCTATACGTGTTTTCTTAACGTTAGTCACTAGACTTGTATCGCACAAGTACAGTCACTATCTCTTGTGTACGTATTCTTGTGTTAAAAATACTTATATTTTTAACTAAGTGTCTTACTTATATTATTTTCTCAAAAATTAATATAAGTATCTCGTGTTTTGCACTTTGCACCCAAATTATGTATTCTTGTATGTTGTATGTGTATTTTTATGTTTATACCCTTCATGAGTATTTAGTGTATTTTTAAGTCCTAATACACTAGCACGTATAACACATACTATATACACTTAGCACAAAAGTTGGTGATAAAATAATATATATTTTTCTCTCAAAAATATACATACTTATATCCATTTTTATTCTTGAAGAAATCCTCATTTCTTATCACCAAAAATTAGGGAAACCTTGGTAATACTTTAAATACATTTTTAGGGAATAAGTTTCCCAAAAACTTATATTTTTCTAAGTGTCAAAATTTATAAAAATTTTGACAGAGTTTCCCCTAAAAATGGAGGTTTCCCATGTTTTCAAAACATGTGTTTATTTTCTTTTAAATCGTCAACAATCATCAACAACAATTTTCAACAATAATCATCAACAACAATCACTAATTTCTCCATTTTATGAACTTGAATATTTACAAAAATGTGTAGTAATTTACTAGCACATTTAGTAAGCCTTGTTATCTTTAAAAATAAGTTTAACTTCTTAAAAACTTTATTTTTAAAGAATATGAAGTTTCACAACTTCTAGTCGGTTTTTACGAAAATTATTTCTTTGTTAAAACTTTTGTTACACAAGTGTCCACACACTTGTTTGTTCATAAAAACACTTCTAGTTTATGGAAGATCCGGCCTTAAAACACGATTTCATCATATACTTGGTTTTTCGAGAATACCACTTGTAGATCTTTAGACCTACTAGTTTAGAACTTCATTTCGTAAGAAAAATCGATTTTACACAAGTTCATGTTTAGTGTGTAGTAGATTTTCATCATTTAACCCTTTTCATTCTTAACATATTCTATGTCATGTTTCATGAACATGACTAATCCGGGTTAGATGATGATCCGAGCTACCACAACATAGATCGACACTAAATAATCACCACAAATAAGTCTTACAAGTTTTACACCATTATATTTCTTTTATCCAACAAGTTCATCATTTTTATAAGACTTTAAACTTTGATCTTATATATTCATGACTTTTATCCGACAAATCTCTTATTAACCACTCTAAACAAGCACAAGAGGATGTTTAGAAGCACTTACTACTAGCTCGAGGCTAGGGAAGAAACTAGACGAAAAATGGGTGGATAAAAGCAAACGGATGAGGTCCTTCAAGTTCCGAGACCACCAAACCTTCTTATATGGCTCCTTGCACCTTGAGAATGCCTTGAAATGGATGGAACAATGGTGGTGGTGGTGGCTCTATGTTTGGCCGAGATCAAGAGAGCAAGGGAGAGAGTGAGAGAGGTGTAATGTAGTGAAGTGAGTGAATTATGAAGATCTTTAGAATCCATATGTCATACTTATAGTCATATCTTTCAAGATCTTCATAAATCTTATAGAATCCAAGAAATATCACATAATATCTAAATAAATCTAAATAAAATCAATTTAAGATTTTGGGAAGATTACATAATCTTGTATTTAGACATGTTGGGCCGATTTTGTTAGGATATGGGGAGGGGTCTAGTTGTAACTTATAGTACTTTGCAAAATCTCTAGTAAATCTTTCAAGATGCATAATATCTATGCAATATCTTATGAAATCAAATTAAATCCAAGTAAGATCTTTGATGGATATTGTAGGATCTTGTGTATCCTCAAGTACTAGACCATATCTTACTTTAAATCTTCCAAGATTCACCAATATCTAACAATATCCCATAAGATCCACCAATTTGGCCACATGGCCGATTATGGCATGAGGGGGGGGGGGGGTCTCATGGTTGGTTTCTAACTAAATGATTAAGCATTAGTTGTTAAGTAGGAGGTTAAGACTAGATATTAGCATGTAGTGTCTTGTGACGGGTGTTAGGGTATTCGGGTACCCTAATTAGCTTAGAAAAATAAAAACATTGCTTCTAGCAATATTTTGGTGTTCCGGGTAAAGTCCGGCTGTTCGGTTAGACACCGGTTCGTTAAAGTGCTAAATTACACTTTTTAGTGTCTTTTAAGTACCTTTCTTGTACTCTTTCAATTCCCAACACTTAGGGAAATATTCTGGATAATAAAACGACATTTCTGCATAATATTCATATGTCTAAATGCTGATTTATTGCTGAATTATATAAATTCTGCACTTAGAGTGCGTTTCGGGTGCTTTTTAGTGCTTATTTTTGCTTTCGTATTGCATATATATTAAACCCTTGTATGTACTCTTGGGTTTTAATGCATTCTTGTTGTCGGACCTACACCTAGGCTCCAATTTTATTGTCTGACTGCTTTCTGCAGTTTCGTTGACACATAGTGTCTTACCGGTGAGTTTACTTAGTATTTTTGACGCAACGCTATCATGACGTAATTCTTGTAGCATGTATCATGCATGAATTCACTTGTATGGAATTCAGAAATTTATTTGTCTGGTAAACCAGATCATGCACAGTCATTTAAGCACAAATTACTGTTCATTTCGTGTACGGAATGTACGGAAAAGTGACGGTTGTCACAGTCTCCCCCCGTTAAAAGAATTTCGTCCCGAAATTCAAACGATGCCATCAGTCGCAGGGGAGTTGTGAAACCAATATGGTCACTTAGATTCATGATCTGTCTTTATGTTCCCATAAAATCTCTGGGCCATGTCATGAATTCTATCGTACTCAAGTAAGTCGATCATGACTTTTTCTGTATCTTGTGGACTCTTGGTCCATAACCTCAGCAGGTTTCTATTGTATCACGGACTCTAGGTCCAAAACCTCAACAGGTTTCTATAGTATCACGGACTCTAGGTCCAAAACCTCAACAGGTTTCTATAGTATCACGGACTCTAGGTCTAAAACCTCAACAGGTTTCTATAGTAATTCTTGTCGTTTGTCATTGACGTGAATCTTATTTGTGGGAACAACGACTGTTCCTTAAGTCAGACTCCTCTAACGATTAGACACATGAATGTGTCGCGATCACTACTGATCTTTTTCTGGGAGTTTCATCTTGTGAATAATGGTTCTGATCCCTACACCGGGGATTCAACCTTTTCGTTTTTCAACTCACACTACGCCTTCTCTAGGCGAGGCTCTCATTTAAGTCATACTTCTTGTCTCATATTCTTACGATTTCTGCCACTCATCGGCGTAATCTTTCTGTATTCTATGGGCTGTCCTGATATGATTACATATCTGAAGGATCTGGCCTCTAGTTTTCCTGGGCCATCTCGGGCCAGTTGATTGTTTATTTCTCGTCTCCGTTCTACATGACGGGAATTTACTCAATATGTTCCGTCTAAAGCTTTACACGAAGCAGTTTAGACGACGGTGTGATAGATATCGTTTTAGGAAAACTCCACTAAGGGCAAGTGAGTGTTCCGGCTTTTCATCAAAGTTTATCACACAAGAACGTATTGTGTTCATACAGTCTGCATTGTTCAGCAGCGCAGTTCATATTCGAGTTCTTACGATCATCGGTGTGTTGTAACCCTTGTGATCAATAAAGATCGTGCAACGTTTTCTTTCAGGCAATGACGTCCAGTTGCGGCGCGCAATCACTGCATCTATCTCAAGATCTCTTCTCGTGATTCCTTAATCAATGTGCCGCGTGAGCAATGTCGTGGTCTCGTTGCATCGACGTACAATCGAGACTTGTCGAGAGACGTCACATAATTGCAACTTTAGCTCCTTAGCTCTTGGTTGCAGGGTTGGCGTGAATTTCGTTCTTATCCACCATGTATCTCCAGTTCCCCCTTCGTGAACTCGAAATCTGCTTTTCGTCATCATTGCACATAACTGTGCTTTCTCTAAGAGTTGCAAGGTAAATTGCAGCTGTTGCTCGCGACCTTCCTTGGTCATTGGCCATATAAGAATGTAGTCAATAAGTATATGACTTATCCAGGTATGGCTCACACGTTCGATTTATGAGGTACATGAATATTGTCGATGCATGTGTTAAGCCAAATGATACGACAAGGGTCTCGTAATGCTCGAAGCAAGTCCTAAAGGTCGCTTTAGGGATATTTCCTCTTGTATTCACAGTGGAGGATATCTTGTCCTCAAATCGATCCTTAAGTGGTAACTAGGATCTTATGATTTGTCTGTTTTATGTCATCAGTCCTTGACAAAGGATTCTGATTTTTAATTCTCTGAAGTTTATGTAAAGTGGAGACTACCAACTTTCTCCTTGTCTCCTTAACTAAGGATGTTATGTCCTTAATTTCCCCTGTCTAGCAGCTCTTGCAGTTATATCAGAGGTTCATGCTTCGCTGGTGAAGCTAGTCGGTATGGCGTCATTCGGCACTGGTACCGCTCCTGGCATGAGATTTATCAAAGCTCATCTTGGCGCTGTGGAGGTATTCCTGGCAAGTCCTTCGAAAAAGCTACTGGAACTTCTTCCATAACGGGGATGTCCTCAGGCTCTATATTTGGATATCCAATCCATGTTGACTATCATATCATGACTTCTCAAATTAATGGTAACAGAAGGTTCCGACCTTCTGAGTCCCTAACTGCAATCCTTAATTGCTTCAACTGTTCAAACTAGCCTTCTATATGCCTGTTTCTAAAGAATACGGAACGTCTAACTTATTTGAAACTAGGCCAGGCAGTCTCTAAAGTTCTAAGCATTCAAGGTAAAAGTTGATGCCAGTATTAATTAAAAGTAGATGCATTAGGTTGGTTAACAGGGAACGTACCCGTAACCGCATCTGGATCCTGGCGTGCTTCACGAGTTTCGATCGTGAAAACCCTTCCTTGCTTGTTTCTTCCTAGGGCAATCTTTCCTAAAGTGCCCTGCTTCACCACATCTGTAGCAACCTGGTATTCTCTTATTTCTTCCATATGGGTCCTTCGCCCAACAGGCATCCTTGTTGTGCCCTTCTTTTCCACACTTTCCGCACGTAGGCCTTAGACATCGACCTTCATGGTGAAAAGTGCATTCCCCGCATTTCGGCTTAGTCCCCGAGTATATTTTACCACCGGCCTTATTAGTGGCTTCATCAATTTTCCTGTCATGTGGCGGTTTTACTTTCTTTCTTTTGCCTGTTTTAGAGCTTCCATAGTTGACTTGGGTGCTCATCTTTAGGTTTGAGGACTTCCTCTTCTTGTTGCTTGACGACTCCACATGAGTCTCTTTCTTGTTATCCTCAGATTCCGAAAATTTTCCCGCGCGTAGAGCTTCTTCAGTAAGGGCGACACTCATATCAATAGCCTCTGCAATGGTTGCGGGCTTTGAGGTAGTAACCATGCTCCTGATCTGAGGTGCAAGTCCCTAAATGAATCGTTCAACCCTTTTAAATTCTGGTTTGACTAAGTAGGGGACGACCCTAGACAAGTCGTGAAATCGTTGGACGTATTCAGGAATCTTCGGTCCGTCCATTTTCAAGTTCCAGAACTCCACCTCAAGCTTCTGGATTTCAGCTCTAGAACAGTATTTCTTTTCCATCATTTCCTTGAGCTCGTCCCAGCTTAGTGCATAAGCAGCATCCGCACCAAGGGTTTGAACCTGAAGGTTCCACCAGGAGAGTGCGCCATCTACGAATAACCCTGAGATATAAGTAACACTCTGTCGGGGTGAACAGTTACTCATTCTTAGAACTGAGTCAGTCTTTTCTGCCCAACGAACAAATGCAACGGCACCTCCTGTGCCATCAAAATTTAATGGCTTGCATTCTAGGAATTGTTTATAGGTGCAGCCAGTTGGAGGGTTATTTTCAGTAGTGCTATCGCTGTGCTTAGAGCGGAGGGCTTCATGTCGAGCAATCGCCTGTGAGATGCGTTCTTGCAGCTCGGCTTCTGTTCTTGGCAGCGTACTGGTGTTTGTGTCTCGCCTGGGCGGCATTCTCTTCTGCCAAAATGGTATGAAGTAGGTTAGACAACATTCCAATTGTCTATGAGATACATAGCACCATAAGCCATTATGTAATCACCCAATTTCACACGTATATGAAATCAGAGTATAAGCGAGGAAACAGTTATTGAGCCTTCACATAGGCTTGCCAACTTGGCTTATTGTTTGGAATGAACTCGAGGCTACATCGCCTTGGTCATTCAAGTTTCAGTTATTTCCTGCTTCACTGGTTTTCTTAGGTCTTTAGGTTTACTGGTGCGTATATTTCCCTTTTGATGGGGTTGTTTGTGTAGAGGTGATAGGGAGTGTATCGTCGCTGATTCTTTCTGAATGTTATTCCACCTCTCTTGCTTAAATATCGTTTTCTCAAACGTCTCTTATGCAGGTAGAAGTGTCAGTCACGAAGTAGGCTAAGACAGGCTTCCTACTTTCTAACGTGCTAAAGCACTGATCTATGTGTTGTTCTACCAGATGAAGGTGAGGACACCTATAGATTAATTTTGTATGGTTTTCATTAGCTCGGCCCGCAGAGTCCACCAGGATTCCTGTGCACTACAAGTCGTTATTACGTGGGCCCCCGTAATAATAAATTGTCTTGCACAGTTACCCCAAATTTTCTCTCGTCCAAGCAGATGATCAATCAAGGAGGGGACACTACTGTCCTTATACCTCTTTGTCATGGAAATGACCTTTGCGATGGTCCACGCGCTAACATTCGTTATTGTTACGCGCGTATAGGCACGATGATTAGATGGGATAGGAATAGAGAGAATTCCTAGTAGTTGGAGGGGCACCTTCGAGATGAATACTTCATCTCCCTTTTCTGGTTAAGCATATTGCCAATCTTGCTTCATATAAACCGCAGGGATCTCGTCCCGTTGATTGAGAATTCGTTCAAGGTTGCCGCCTCTGCCTCGTCATCATCACCGTAGTTAGGCACCTTCACGATCGAGAGGGAAGAGCAGCCATCTCCTACGGAAGCAAGCTCAGCATCTTGTTTGGTAATCACTCCCAGCCATGAGCTTTGCAAAGGACGCGAGGTCGGTAGCTTCACCGTGCGAGTCACGTGTAGTAATAGGAGTCAGAGTCGAAAGTATCTCATTCACGTCAATAATCATTCCGTACACTTATTTGTATGTATGTATATCAATAACATATATGCTACTTAGCATAATCAAGCAATTTAATGCATTATATTACGTATAACTCTCGTTTTTGGGGGTCATTTTGTTTTTGGCAAGTCTAACTCGTGTAGACTACGCTTTGATTGGCACCTTATTTTAAAGGTATTCCTCACTAATGTCCTTGCCTTGTATTTTCTTTGTAAAGTGTCTGACTCGTGGATCTTGGCGCTTTTGTGAATGCAATGAAAACCTTTTTGAAAAATGTTTTCGTGAGAGAACTCTAGTGATTGTAGTCTAGACTCGAGAAAGAATCCTAGTTCACTACAATCGAAGCTCTGATACCAAACTGTCACACCCTGTCTTTTGCGGAAGCGTATGATGTGTGACTAGCTTGTTATCATTGCATTCAATCGTAATAAACAACTACATGATCAAAACGATGTTCATCCATTCATAAAAATTTGAGTATAACAAACACTTGTTATTTAAGTTTTCAAAACACGACCTTTGACAAGGTTACAATTCAACAAAAGTGGATGACATCTAAACTTGTAGTCTACTTCTAGTTACGACACTTGCGCCCAAGATCCATCCTGTCACCTGAAATACATGTAATTTTGGAAAACATCAACATAAAGTTGAGCGAGTTCATGCGTTTTTGTATTTCATGTTTTTATACTTTGTATGAAAACGAAGTATTTGTCATGTATATTTCAAGTCTTTCTTGAGTACCACACGTACTCAAGTATAATTCCCGTTTTCTTGAGTACCCCACGTACTCAAGTATCATTCAAGTTTTCTTGTGTTTCCCCACGTTTTAAATGATTGTTTATACAAGGACATTAAGGCATGTGAGGACATATGGAGCATTAGTGTTGGCTCCTTTAAGGCATGTGAGCATATGGAGCATTAGTATATTCTCCCTCTAACTATGTCGATTTCCCTCGACTGTGTCGATTAACCTCGACTGTGTCAATTTCCCTTGACTGTGTCGATTACCCTCGACTGTGTCGATTACCCTCGACTGCGTCGATTTCCCTCGACTGGGACACCGAAGCACTCAAGTGGTCACATAAGGACCATGAGTGGGGCTCGGTCGTACCCGTTAGATCTAACCCTCGTCCCTAATTTAGTATTAATGGCATCTCAATATATAGTTTAAGCTCACATGATCTAGTATTTTCTAGGCTTTTCTTAAAGCTCATCATATTGCACTCACGACGAGTGCTTCTCGTATTCTCAAATCATATTGCACTCGGTTCTCGTTCTCACCAAGAGTGCTTCTTGTATTTTTACCCTTTGTAAAAATTATAATATTTGTAACATGTATTTCACCCCCGAGAGTTATAAAACCAAAAACAGTTAGAGAAAAGGGGGAGCATGAACTCACTACTTTGCGTTCCTGCATCGTAAACTTCACCGGATTTGCTTATCTAGCGTCGTGACCTATACGTGTTTTCTTAACGTTAGTCACTAGACTTGTATCGCACAAGTACAGTCACTATCTCTTGTGTACGTATTCTTGTGTTAAAAATACTTATATTTTTAACTAAGTGTCTTACTTATATTATTTTCTCAAAAATTAATATAAGTATCTCGTGTTTTGCACTTTGCACCCAAATTATGTATTCTTGTATGTTGTATGTGTATTTTTATGTTTATACCCTTCATGAGTATTTAGTGTATTTTTAAGTCCTAATACACTAGCACGTATAACACATACTATATACACTTAGCACAAAAGTTGGTGATAAAATAATATATATTTTTCTCTCAAAAATATACATACTTATATCCATTTTTATTCTTGAAGAAATCCTCATTTCTTATCACCAAAAATTAGGGAAACCTTGGTAATACTTTAAATACATTTTTAGGGAATAAGTTTCCCAAAAACTTATATTTTTCTAAGTGTCAAAATTTATAAAAATTTTGACAGAGTTTCCCCTAAAAATGGAGGTTTCCCATGTTTTCAAAACATGTGTTTATTTTCTTTTAAATCGTCAACAATCATCAACAACAATTTTCAACAATAATCATCAACAACAATCACTAATTTCTCCATTTTATGAACTTGAATATTTACAAAAATGTGTAGTAATTTACTAGCACATTTAGTAAGCCTTGTTATCTTTAAAAATAAGTTTAACTTCTTAAAAACTTTATTTTTAAAGAATATGAAGTTTCACAACTTCTAGTCGGTTTTTACGAAAATTATTTCTTTGTTAAAACTTTTGTTACACAAGTGTCCACACACTTGTTTGTTCATAAAAACACTTCTAGTTTATGGAAGATCCGGCCTTAAAACACGATTTCATCATATACTTGGTTTTTCGAGAATACCACTTGTAGATCTTTAGACCTACTAGTTTAGAACTTCATTTCGTAAGAAAAATCGATTTTACACAAGTTCATGTTTAGTGTGTAGTAGAGTTTCATCATTTAACCCTTTTCATTCTTAACATATTCTATGTCATGTTTCATGAACATGACTAATCCGGGTTAGATGATGATCCGAGCTACCACAACATAGATCGACACTAAATAATCACCACAAAATAAGTCTTACAAGTTTTACACCATTATATTTCTTTTATCCAACAAGTTCATCATTTTTATAAGACTTTAAACTTTGATCTTATATATTCATGACTTTTATCCGACAAATCTCTTATTAACCACTCTAAACAAGCACAAGAGGATGTTTAGAAGCACTTACTACTAGCTCGAGGCTAGGGAAGAAACTAGACGAAAAATGGGTGGATAAAAGCAAACGGATGAGGTCCTTCAAGTTCCGAGACCACCAAACCTTCTTATATGGCTCCTTGCACCTTGAGAATGCCTTGAAATGGATGGAACAATGGTGGTGGTGGTGGCTCTATGTTTGGCCGAGATCAAGAGAGCAAGGGAGAGAGTGAGAGAGGTGTAATGTAGTGAAGTGAGTGAATTATGAAGATCTTTAGAATCCATATGTCATACTTATAGTCATATCTTTCAAGATCCTCATAAATCTTATAGAATCCAAGAAATATCACATAATATCTAAATAAATCTAAATAAAATCAATTTAAGATTTTGGGAAGATTACATAATCTTGTATTTAGACATGTTGGGCCGATTTTGTTAGGATATGGGGAGGGGTCTAGTTGTAACTTATAGTACTTTGCAAAATCTCTAGTAAATCTTTCAAGATGCATAATATCTATGCAATATCTTATGAAATCAAATTAAATCCAAGTAAGATCTTTGATGGATATTGTAGGATCTTGTGTATCCTCAAGTACTAGACCATATCTTACTTTAAATCTTCCAAGATTCACCAATATCTAACAATATCCCATAAGATCCACCAATTTGGCCACATGGCCGATTATGGCATGAGGGGGGGGGGGGGTCTCATGGTTGGTTTCTAACTAAATGATTAAGCATTAGTTGTTAAGTAGGAGGTTAAGACTAGATATTAGCATGTAGTGTCTTGTGACGGGTGTTAGGGTATTCGGGTACCCTAATTAGCTTAGAAAAATAAAAACATTGCTTCTAGCAATATTTTGGTGTTCCGGGTAAAGTCCGGTTGTTCGGTTAGACACCGGTTCGTTAAAGTGCTAAATTACACTTTTTAGTGTCTTTTAAGTACCTTTCTTGTACTCTTTCAATTCCCAACACTTAGGGAAATATTCTGGATAATAAAACGACATTTCTGCATAATATTCATATGTCTAAATGCTGATTTATTGCTGAATTATATAAATTCTGCACTTAGAGTGCGTTTCGGGTGCTTTTTAGTGCTTATTTTTGCTTTCGTATTGCATATATATTAAACCCTTGTATGTACTCTTGGGTTTTAATGCATTCTTGTTGTCGGACCTACACCTAGGCTCCAATTTTATTGTCTGACTGCTTTCTGCAGTTTCGTTGACACATAGTGTCTTACCGGTGAGTTTACTTAGTATTTTTGACGCAACGCTATCATGACGTAATTCTTGTAGCATGTATCATGCATGAATTCACTTGTATGGAATTCAGAAATTTATTTGTCTGGTAAACCAGATCATGCACAGTCATTTAAGCACAAATTACTGTTCATTTCGTGTACGGAATGTACGGAAAAGTGACGGTTGTCACAGTCTCCCCCCGTTAAAAGAATTTCGTCCCGAAATTCAAACGATGCCATCAGTCGCAGGGGAGTTGTGAAACCAATATGGTCACTTAGATTCATGATCTGTCTTTATGTTCCCATAAAATCTCTGGGCCATGTCATGAATTCTATCGTACTCAAGTAAGTCGATCATGACTTTTTCTGTATCTTGTGGACTCTTGGTCCATAACCTCAGCAGGTTTCTATTGTATCACGGACTCTAGGTCCAAAACCTCAACAGGTTTCTATAGTATCACGGACTCTAGGTCCAAAACCTCAACAGGTTTCTATAGTATCACGGACTCTAGGTCTAAAACCTCAACAGGTTTCTATAGTAATTCTTGTCGTTTGTCATTGACGTGAATCTTATTTGTGGGAACAACGACTGTTCCTTAAGTCAGACTCCTCTAACGATTAGACACATGAATGTGTCGCGATCACTACTGATCTTTTTCTGGGAGTTTCATCTTGTGAATAATGGTTCTGATCCCTACACCGGGGATTCAACCTTTTCGTTTTTCAACTCACACTACGCCTTCTCTAGGCGAGGCTCTCATTTAAGTCATACTTCTTGTCTCATATTCTTACGATTTCTGCCACTCATCGGCGTAATCTTTCTGTATTCTATGGGCTGTCCTGATATGATTACATATCTGAAGGATCTGGCCTCTAGTTTTCCTGGGCCATCTCGGGCCAGTTGATTGTTTATTTCTCGTCTCCGTTCTACATGACGGGAATTTACTCAATATGTTCCGTCTAAAGCTTTACACGAAGCAGTTTAGACGACGGTGTGATAGATATCGTTTTAGGAAAACTCCACTAAGGGCAAGTGAGTGTTCCGGCTTTTCATCAAAGTTTATCACACAAGAACGTATTGTGTTCATACAGTCTGCATTGTTCAGCAGCGCAGTTCATATTCGAGTTCTTACGATCATCGGTGTGTTGTAACCCTTGTGATCAATAAAGATCGTGCAACGTTTTCTTTCAGGCAATGACGTCCAGTTGCGGCGCGCAATCACTGCATCTATCTCAAGATCTCTTCTCGTGATTCCTTAATCAATGTGCCGCGTGAGCAATGTCGTGGTCTCGTTGCATCGACGTACAATCGAGACTTGTCGAGAGACGTCACATAATTGCAACTTTAGCTCCTTAGCTCTTGGTTGCAGGGTTGGCGTGAATTTCGTTCTTATCCACCATGTATCTCCAGTTCCCCCTTCGCGAACTCGAAATCTGCTTTTCGTCATCATTGCACATAACTGTGCTTTCTCTAAGAGTTGCAAGGTAAATTGCAGCTGTTGCTCGCGACCTTCCTTGGTCATTGGCCATATAAGAATGTAGTCAATAAGTATATGACTTATCCAGGTATGGCTCACACGTTCGATTTATGAGGTACATGAATATTGTCGATGCATGTGTTAAGCCAAATGATACGACAAGGGTCTCGTAATGCTCGAAGCAAGTCCTAAAGGTCGCTTTAGGGATATTTCCTCTTGTATTCACAGTGGAGGATATCTTGTCCTCAAATCGATCCTTAAGTGGTAACTAGGATCTTATGATTTGTCTGTTTTATGTCATCAGTCCTTGACAAAGGATTCTGATTTTTAATTCTCTGAAGTTTATGTAAAGTGGAGACTACCAACTTTCTCCTTGTCTCCTTAACTAAGGATGTTATGTCCTTAATTTCCCCTGTCTAGCAGCTCTTGCAGTTATATCAGAGGTTCATGCTTCGCTGGTGAAGCTAGTCGGTATGGCGTCATTCGGCACTGGTACCGCTCCTGGCATGAGATTTATCAAAGCTCATCTTGGCGCTGTGGAGGTATTCCTGGCAAGTCCTTCGAAAAAGCTACTGGAACTTCTTCCATAACGGGGATGTCCTCAGGCTCTATATTTGGATATCCAATCCATGTTGACTATCATATCATGACTTCTCAAATTAATGGTAACAGAAGGTTCCGACCTTCTGAGTCCCTAACTGCAATCCTTAATTGCTTCAACTGTTCAAACTAGCCTTCTATATGCCTGTTTCTAAAGAATACGGAACGTCTAACTTATTTGAAACTAGGCCAGGCAGTCTCTAAAGTTCTAAGCATTCAAGGTAAAAGTTGATGCCAGTATTAATTAAAAGTAGATGCATTAGGTTGGTTAACAGGGAACGTACCCGTAACCGCATCTGGATCCTGGCGTGCTTCACGAGTTTCGATCGTGAAAACCCTTCCTTGCTTGTTTCTTCCTAGGGCAATCTTTCCTAAAGTGCCCTGCTTCACCACATCTGTAGCAACCTGGTATTCTCTTATTTCTTCCATATGGGTCCTTCGCCCAACAGGCATCCTTGTTGTGCCCTTCTTTTCCACACTTTCCGCACGTAGGCCTTAGACATCGACCTTCATGGTGAAAAGTGCATTCCCCGCATTTCGGCTTAGTCCCCGAGTATATTTTACCACCGGCCTTATTAGTGGCTTCATCAATTTTCCTGTCATGTGGCGGTTTTACTTTCTTTCTTTTGCCTGTTTTAGAGCTTCCATAGTTGACTTGGGTGCTCATCTTTAGGTTTGAGGACTTCCTCTTCTTGTTGCTTGACGACTCCACATGAGTCTCTTTCTTGTTATCCTCAGATTCCGAAAATTTTCCCGCGCGTAGAGCTTCTTCAGTAAGGGCGACACTCATATCAATAGCCTCTGCAATGGTTGCGGGCTTTGAGGTAGTAACCATGCTCCTGATCTGAGGTGCAAGTCCCCAAATGAATCATTCAACCCTTTTAAATTCTGGTTTGACTAAGTAGGGGACGACCCTAGACAAGTCGTGAAATCGTTGGACGTATTCAGGAATCTTCGGTCCGTCCATTTTCAAGTTCCAGAACTCCACCTCAAGCTTCTGGATTTCAGCTCTAGAACAGTATTTCTTTTCCATCATTTCCTTGAGCTCGTCCCAGCTTAGTGCATAAGCAGCATCCGCACCAAGGGTTTGAACCTGAAGGTTCCACCAGGAGAGTGCGCCATCTACGAATAACCCTGAGATATAAGTAACACTCTGTCGGGGTGAACAGTTACTCATTCTTAGAACTGAGTCAGTCTTTTCTGCCCAACGAACAAATGCAACGGCACCTCCTGTGCCATCAAAATTTAATGGCTTGCATTCTAGGAATTGTTTATAGGTGCAGCCAGTTGGAGGGTTATTTTCAGTAGTGCTATCGCTGTGCTTAGAGCGGAGGGCTTCATGTCGAGCAATCGCCTGTGAGATGCGTTCTTGCAGCTCGGCTTCTGTTCTTGGCAGCGTACTGGTGTTTGTGTCTCGCCTGGGCGGCATTCTCTTCTGCCAAAATGGTATGAAGTAGGTTAGACAACATTCCAATTGTCTATGAGATACATAGCACCATAAGCCATTATGTAATCACCCAATTTCACACGTATATGAAATCAGAGTATAAGCGAGGAAACAGTTATTGAGCCTTCACATAGGCTTGCCAACTTGGCTTATTGTTTGGAATGAACTCGAGGCTACATCGCCTTGGTCATTCAAGTTTCAGTTATTTCCTGCTTCACTGGTTTTCTTAGGTCTTTAGGTTTACTGGTGCGTATATTTCCCTTTTGATGGGGTTGTTTGTGTAGAGGTGATAGGGAGTGTATCGTCGCTGATTCTTTCTGAATGTTATTCCACCTCTCTTGCTTAAATATCGTTTTCTCAAACGTCTCTTATGCAGGTAGAAGTGTCAGTCACGAAGTAGGCTAAGACAGGCTTCCTACTTTCTAACGTGCTAAAGCACTGATCTATGTGTTGTTCTACCAGATGAAGGTGAGGACACCTATAGATTAATTTTGTATGGTTTTCATTAGCTCGGCCCGCAGAGTCCACCAGGATTCCTGTGCACTACAAGTCGTTATTACGTGGGCCCCCGTAATAATAAATTGTCTTGCACAGTTACCCCAAATTTTCTCTCGTCCAAGCAGATGATCAATCAAGGAGGGGACACTACTGTCCTTATACCTCTTTGTCATGGAAATGACCTTTGCGATGGTCCACGCGCTAACATTCGTTATTGTTACGCGCGTATAGGCACGATGATTAGATGGGATAGGAATAGAGAGAATTCCTAGTAGTTGGAGGGGCACCTTCGAGATGAATACTTCATCTCCCTTTTCTGGTTAAGCATATTGCCAATCTTGCTTCATATAAGCCGCAGGGATCTCGTCCCGTTGATTGAGAATTCGTTCAAGGTTGCCGCCTCTGCCTCGTCATCATCACCGTAGTTAGGCACCTTCACGATCGAGAGGGAAGAGCAGCCATCTCCTACGGAAGCAAGCTCAGCATCTTGTTTGGTAATCACTCCCAGCCATGAGCTTTGTAAAGGACGCGAGGTCGGTAGCTTCACCGTGCGAGTCACGTGTAGTAATAGGAGTCAGAGTCGAAAGTATCTCATTCACGTCAATAATCATTCCGTACACTTATTTGTATGTATGTATATCAATAACATATATGCTACTTAGCATAATCAAGCAATTTAATGCATTATATTACGTATAACTCTCGTTTTTGGGGGTCATTTTGTTTTTGGCAAGTCTAACTCGTGTAGACTACGCTTTGATTGGCACCTTATTTTAAAGGTATTCCTCACTAATGTCCTTGCCTTGTATTTTCTTTGTAAAGTGTCTGACTCGTGGATCTTGGCGCTTTTGTGAATGCAATGAAAACCTTTTTGAAAAATGTTTTCGTGAGAGAACTCTAGTGATTGTAGTCTAGACTCGAGAAAGAATCCTAGTTCACTACAATCGAAGCTCTGATACCAAACTGTCACACCCTGTCTTTTGCGGAAGCGTATGATGTGTGACTAGCTTGTTATCATTGCATTCAATCGTAATAAACAACTACATGATCAAAACGATGTTCATCCATTCATAAAAATTTGAGTATAACAAACACTTGTTATTTAAGTTTTCAAAACACGACCTTTGACAAGGTTACAATTCAACAAAAGTGGATGACATCTAAACTTGTAGTCTACTTCTAGTTACGACACTTGCGCCCAAGATCCATCCTGTCACCTGAAATACATGTAATTTTGGAAAACATCAACATAAAGTTGAGCGAGTTCATGCGTTTTTGTATTTCATGTTTTTATACTTTGTATGAAAACGAAGTATTTGTCATGTATATTTCAAGTCTTTCTTGAGTACCACACGTACTCAAGTATAATTCCCGTTTTCTTGAGTACCCCACGTACTCAAGTATCATTCAAGTTTTCTTGTGTTTCCCCACGTTTTAAATGATTGTTTATACAAGGACATTAAGGCATGTGAGGACATATGGAGCATTAGTGTTGGCTCCTTTAAGGCATGTGAGCATACGGAGCATTAGTATATTCTCCCTCTAACTATGTCGATTTCCCTCGACTGTGTCGATTAACCTCGACTGTGTCGATTTCCCTTGACTGTGTCGATTACCCTCGACTGTGTCGATTACCCTCGACTGCGTCGATTTCCCTCGACTGGGACACCGAAGCACTCAAGTGGTCACATAAGGACCATGAGTGGGGCTCGGTCGTACCCGTTAGATCTAACCCTCGTCCCTAATTTAGTATTAATGGCATCTCAATATATAGTTTAAGCTCACATGATCTAGTATTTTCTAGGCTTTTCTTAAAGCTCATCATATTGCACTCACGACGAGTGCTTCTCGTATTCTCAAATCATATTGCACTCGGTTCTCGTTCTCACCAAGAGTGCTTCTTGTATTTTTACCCTTTGTAAAAATTATAATATTTGTAACATGTATTTCACCCCCGAGAGTTATAAAACCAAAAACAGTTAGAGAAAAGGGGGAGCATGAACTCACTACTTTGCGTTCCTGCATCGTAAACTTCACCGGATTTGCTTATCTAGCGTCGTGACCTATACGTGTTTTCTTAACGTTAGTCACTAGACTTGTATCGCACAAGTACAGTCACTATCTCTTGTGTACGTATTCTTGTGTTAAAAATACTTATATTTTTAACTAAGTGTCTTACTTATATTATTTTCTCAAAAATTAATATAAGTATCTCGTGTTTTGCACTTTGCACCCAAATTATGTATTCTTGTATGTTGTATGTGTATTTTTATGTTTATACCCTTCATGAGTATTTAGTGTATTTTTAAGTCCTAATACACTAGCACGTATAACACATACTATATACACTTAGCACAAAAGTTGGTGATAAAATAATATATATTTTTCTCTCAAAAATATACATACTTATATCCATTTTTATTCTTGAAGAAATCCTCATTTCTTATCACCAAAAATTAGGGAAACCTTGGTAATACTTTAAATACATTTTTAGGGAATAAGTTTCCCAAAAACTTATATTTTTCTAAGTGTCAAAATTTATAAAAATTTTGACAGAGTTTCCCCTAAAAATGGAGGTTTCCCATGTTTTCAAAACATGTGTTTATTTTCTTTTAAATCGTCAACAATCATCAACAACAATTTTCAACAATAATCATCAACAACAATCACTAATTTCTCCATTTTATGAACTTGAATATTTACAAAAATGTGTAGTAATTTACTAGCACATTTAGTAAGCCTTGTTATCTTTAAAAATAAGTTTAACTTCTTAAAAACTTTATTTTTAAAGAATATGAAGTTTCACAACTTCTAGTCGGTTTTTACGAAAATTATTTCTTTGTTAAAACTTTTGTTACACAAGTGTCCACACACTTGTTTGTTCATAAAAACACTTCTAGTTTATGGAAGATCCGGCCTTAAAACACGATTTCATCATATACTTGGTTTTTCGAGAATACCACTTGTAGATCTTTAGACCTACTAGTTTAGAACTTCATTTCGTAAGAAAAATCGATTTTACACAAGTTCATGTTTAGTGTGTAGTAGAGTTTCATCATTTAACCCTTTTCATTCTTAACATATTCTATGTCATGTTTCATGAACATGACTAATCCGGGTTAGATGATGATCCGAGCTACCACAACATAGATCGACACTAAATAATCACCACAAAATAAGTCTTACAAGTTTTACACCATTATATTTCTTTTATCCAACAAGTTCATCATTTTTATAAGACTTTAAACTTTGATCTTATATATTCATGACTTTTATCCGACAAATCTCTTATTAACCACTCTAAACAAGCACAAGAGGATGTTTAGAAGCACTTACTACTAGCTCGAGGCTAGGGAAGAAACTAGACGAAAAATGGGTGGATAAAAGCAAACGGATGAGGTCCTTCAAGTTCCGAGACCACCAAACCTTCTTATATGGCTCCTTGCACCTTGAGAATGCCTTGAAATGGATGGAACAATGGTGGTGGTGGTGGCTCTATGTTTGGCCGAGATCAAGAGAGCAAGGGAGAGAGTGAGAGAGGTGTAATGTAGTGAAGTGAGTGAATTATGAAGATCTTTAGAATCCATATGTCATACTTATAGTCATATCTTTCAAGATCCTCATAAATCTTATAGAATCCAAGAAATATCACATAATATCTAAATAAATCTAAATAAAATCAATTTAAGATTTTGGGAAGATTACATAATCTTGTATTTAGACATGTTGGGCCGATTTTGTTAGGATATGGGGAGGGGTCTAGTTGTAACTTATAGTACTTTGCAAAATCTCTAGTAAATCTTTCAAGATGCATAATATCTATGCAATATCTTATGAAATCAAATTAAATCCAAGTAAGATCTTTGATGGATATTGTAGGATCTTGTGTATCCTCAAGTACTAGACCATATCTTACTTTAAATCTTCCAAGATTCACCAATATCTAACAATATCCCATAAGATCCACCAATTTGGCCACATGGCCGATTATGGCATGAGGGGGGGGGGGGTCTCATGGTTGGTTTCTAACTAAATGATTAAGCATTAGTTGTTAAGTAGGAGGTTAAGACTAGATATTAGCATGTAGTGTCTTGTGACGGGTGTTAGGGTATTCGGGTACCCTAATTAGCTTAGAAAAATAAAAACATTGCTTCTAGCAATA
Source organism: Helianthus tuberosus (assembly GCA_030545235.1). NCBI lineage: Eukaryota > Viridiplantae > Streptophyta > Magnoliopsida > Asterales > Asteraceae > Helianthus > Helianthus tuberosus. The sequence goes on from CM060382.1 coordinate 98,794,319, forward strand.
TTTTGGTGTTCCGGGTAAAGTCCGGTTGTTCGGTTAGACACCGGTTCGTTAAAGTGCTAAATTACACTTTTTAGTGTCTTTTAAGTACCTTTCTTGTACTCTTTCAATTCCCAACACTTAGGGAAATATTCTGGATAATAAAACGACATTTCTGCATAATATTCATATGTCTAAATGCTGATTTATTGCTGAATTATATAAATTCTGCACTTAGAGTGCGTTTCGGGTGCTTTTTAGTGCTTATTTTTGCTTTCGTATTGCATATATATTAAACCCTTGTATGTACTCTTGGGTTTTAATGCATTCTTGTTGTCGGACCTACACCTAGGCTCCAATTTTATTGTCTGACTGCTTTCTGCAGTTTCGTTGACACATAGTGTCTTACCGGTGAGTTTACTTAGTATTTTTGACGCAACGCTATCATGACGTAATTCTTGTAGCATGTATCATGCATGAATTCACTTGTATGGAATTCAGAAATTTATTTGTCTGGTAAACCAGATCATGCACAGTCATTTAAGCACAAATTACTGTTCATTTCGTGTACGGAATGTACGGAAAAGTGACGGTTGTCACAGTCTCCCCCCGTTAAAAGAATTTCGTCCCGAAATTCAAACGATGCCATCAGTCGCAGGGGAGTTGTGAAACCAATATGGTCACTTAGATTCATGATCTGTCTTTATGTTCCCATAAAATCTCTGGGCCATGTCATGAATTCTATCGTACTCAAGTAAGTCGATCATGACTTTTTCTGTATCTTGTGGACTCTTGGTCCATAACCTCAGCAGGTTTCTATTGTATCACGGACTCTAGGTCCAAAACCTCAACAGGTTTCTATAGTATCACGGACTCTAGGTCCAAAACCTCAACAGGTTTCTATAGTATCACGGACTCTAGGTCTAAAACCTCAACAGGTTTCTATAGTAATTCTTGTCGTTTGTCATTGACGTGAATCTTATTTGTGGGAACAACGACTGTTCCTTAAGTCAGACTCCTCTAACGATTAGACACATGAATGTGTCGCGATCACTACTGATCTTTTTCTGGGAGTTTCATCTTGTGAATAATGGTTCTGATCCCTACACCGGGGATTCAACCTTTTCGTTTTTCAACTCACACTACGCCTTCTCTAGGCGAGGCTCTCATTTAAGTCATACTTCTTGTCTCATATTCTTACGATTTCTGCCACTCATCGGCGTAATCTTTCTGTATTCTATGGGCTGTCCTGATATGATTACATATCTGAAGGATCTGGCCTCTAGTTTTCCTGGGCCATCTCGGGCCAGTTGATTGTTTATTTCTCGTCTCCGTTCTACATGACGGGAATTTACTCAATATGTTCCGTCTAAAGCTTTACACGAAGCAGTTTAGACGACGGTGTGATAGATATCGTTTTAGGAAAACTCCACTAAGGGCAAGTGAGTGTTCCGGCTTTTCATCAAAGTTTATCACACAAGAACGTATTGTGTTCATACAGTCTGCATTGTTCAGCAGCGCAGTTCATATTCGAGTTCTTACGATCATCGGTGTGTTGTAACCCTTGTGATCAATAAAGATCGTGCAACGTTTTCTTTCAGGCAATGACGTCCAGTTGCGGCGCGCAATCACTGCATCTATCTCAAGATCTCTTCTCGTGATTCCTTAATCAATGTGCCGCGTGAGCAATGTCGTGGTCTCGTTGCATCGACGTACAATCGAGACTTGTCGAGAGACGTCACATAATTGCAACTTTAGCTCCTTAGCTCTTGGTTGCAGGGTTGGCGTGAATTTCGTTCTTATCCACCATGTATCTCCAGTTCCCCCTTCGCGAACTCGAAATCTGCTTTTCGTCATCATTGCACATAACTGTGCTTTCTCTAAGAGTTGCAAGGTAAATTGCAGCTGTTGCTCGCGACCTTCCTTGGTCATTGGCCATATAAGAATGTAGTCAATAAGTATATGACTTATCCAGGTATGGCTCACACGTTCGATTTATGAGGTACATGAATATTGTCGATGCATGTGTTAAGCCAAATGATACGACAAGGGTCTCGTAATGCTCGAAGCAAGTCCTAAAGGTCGCTTTAGGGATATTTCCTCTTGTATTCACAGTGGAGGATATCTTGTCCTCAAATCGATCCTTAAGTGGTAACTAGGATCTTATGATTTGTCTGTTTTATGTCATCAGTCCTTGACAAAGGATTCTGATTTTTAATTCTCTGAAGTTTATGTAAAGTGGAGACTACCAACTTTCTCCTTGTCTCCTTAACTAAGGATGTTATGTCCTTAATTTCCCCTGTCTAGCAGCTCTTGCAGTTATATCAGAGGTTCATGCTTCGCTGGTGAAGCTAGTCGGTATGGCGTCATTCGGCACTGGTACCGCTCCTGGCATGAGATTTATCAAAGCTCATCTTGGCGCTGTGGAGGTATTCCTGGCAAGTCCTTCGAAAAAGCTACTGGAACTTCTTCCATAACGGGGATGTCCTCAGGCTCTATATTTGGATATCCAATCCATGTTGACTATCATATCATGACTTCTCAAATTAATGGTAACAGAAGGTTCCGACCTTCTGAGTCCCTAACTGCAATCCTTAATTGCTTCAACTGTTCAAACTAGCCTTCTATATGCCTGTTTCTAAAGAATACGGAACGTCTAACTTATTTGAAACTAGGCCAGGCAGTCTCTAAAGTTCTAAGCATTCAAGGTAAAAGTTGATGCCAGTATTAATTAAAAGTAGATGCATTAGGTTGGTTAACAGGGAACGTACCCGTAACCGCATCTGGATCCTGGCGTGCTTCACGAGTTTCGATCGTGAAAACCCTTCCTTGCTTGTTTCTTCCTAGGGCAATCTTTCCTAAAGTGCCCTGCTTCACCACATCTGTAGCAACCTGGTATTCTCTTATTTCTTCCATATGGGTCCTTCGCCCAACAGGCATCCTTGTTGTGCCCTTCTTTTCCACACTTTCCGCACGTAGGCCTTAGACATCGACCTTCATGGTGAAAAGTGCATTCCCCGCATTTCGGCTTAGTCCCCGAGTATATTTTACCACCGGCCTTATTAGTGGCTTCATCAATTTTCCTGTCATGTGGCGGTTTTACTTTCTTTCTTTTGCCTGTTTTAGAGCTTCCATAGTTGACTTGGGTGCTCATCTTTAGGTTTGAGGACTTCCTCTTCTTGTTGCTTGACGACTCCACATGAGTCTCTTTCTTGTTATCCTCAGATTCCGAAAATTTTCCCGCGCGTAGAGCTTCTTCAGTAAGGGCGACACTCATATCAATAGCCTCTGCAATGGTTGCGGGCTTTGAGGTAGTAACCATGCTCCTGATCTGAGGTGCAAGTCCCCAAATGAATCATTCAACCCTTTTAAATTCTGGTTTGACTAAGTAGGGGACGACCCTAGACAAGTCGTGAAATCGTTGGACGTATTCAGGAATCTTCGGTCCGTCCATTTTCAAGTTCCAGAACTCCACCTCAAGCTTCTGGATTTCAGCTCTAGAACAGTATTTCTTTTCCATCATTTCCTTGAGCTCGTCCCAGCTTAGTGCATAAGCAGCATCCGCACCAAGGGTTTGAACCTGAAGGTTCCACCAGGAGAGTGCGCCATCTACGAATAACCCTGAGATATAAGTAACACTCTGTCGGGGTGAACAGTTACTCATTCTTAGAACTGAGTCAGTCTTTTCTGCCCAACGAACAAATGCAACGGCACCTCCTGTGCCATCAAAATTTAATGGCTTGCATTCTAGGAATTGTTTATAGGTGCAGCCAGTTGGAGGGTTATTTTCAGTAGTGCTATCGCTGTGCTTAGAGCGGAGGGCTTCATGTCGAGCAATCGCCTGTGAGATGCGTTCTTGCAGCTCGGCTTCTGTTCTTGGCAGCGTACTGGTGTTTGTGTCTCGCCTGGGCGGCATTCTCTTCTGCCAAAATGGTATGAAGTAGGTTAGACAACATTCCAATTGTCTATGAGATACATAGCACCATAAGCCATTATGTAATCACCCAATTTCACACGTATATGAAATCAGAGTATAAGCGAGGAAACAGTTATTGAGCCTTCACATAGGCTTGCCAACTTGGCTTATTGTTTGGAATGAACTCGAGGCTACATCGCCTTGGTCATTCAAGTTTCAGTTATTTCCTGCTTCACTGGTTTTCTTAGGTCTTTAGGTTTACTGGTGCGTATATTTCCCTTTTGATGGGGTTGTTTGTGTAGAGGTGATAGGGAGTGTATCGTCGCTGATTCTTTCTGAATGTTATTCCACCTCTCTTGCTTAAATATCGTTTTCTCAAACGTCTCTTATGCAGGTAGAAGTGTCAGTCACGAAGTAGGCTAAGACAGGCTTCCTACTTTCTAACGTGCTAAAGCACTGATCTATGTGTTGTTCTACCAGATGAAGGTGAGGACACCTATAGATTAATTTTGTATGGTTTTCATTAGCTCGGCCCGCAGAGTCCACCAGGATTCCTGTGCACTACAAGTCGTTATTACGTGGGCCCCCGTAATAATAAATTGTCTTGCACAGTTACCCCAAATTTTCTCTCGTCCAAGCAGATGATCAATCAAGGAGGGGACACTACTGTCCTTATACCTCTTTGTCATGGAAATGACCTTTGCGATGGTCCACGCGCTAACATTCGTTATTGTTACGCGCGTATAGGCACGATGATTAGATGGGATAGGAATAGAGAGAATTCCTAGTAGTTGGAGGGGCACCTTCGAGATGAATACTTCATCTCCCTTTTCTGGTTAAGCATATTGCCAATCTTGCTTCATATAAGCCGCAGGGATCTCGTCCCGTTGATTGAGAATTCGTTCAAGGTTGCCGCCTCTGCCTCGTCATCATCACCGTAGTTAGGCACCTTCACGATCGAGAGGGAAGAGCAGCCATCTCCTACGGAAGCAAGCTCAGCATCTTGTTTGGTAATCACTCCCAGCCATGAGCTTTGTAAAGGACGCGAGGTCGGTAGCTTCACCGTGCGAGTCACGTGTAGTAATAGGAGTCAGAGTCGAAAGTATCTCATTCACGTCAATAATCATTCCGTACACTTATTTGTATGTATGTATATCAATAACATATATGCTACTTAGCATAATCAAGCAATTTAATGCATTATATTACGTATAACTCTCGTTTTTGGGGGTCATTTTGTTTTTGGCAAGTCTAACTCGTGTAGACTACGCTTTGATTGGCACCTTATTTTAAAGGTATTCCTCACTAATGTCCTTGCCTTGTATTTTCTTTGTAAAGTGTCTGACTCGTGGATCTTGGCGCTTTTGTGAATGCAATGAAAACCTTTTTGAAAAATGTTTTCGTGAGAGAACTCTAGTGATTGTAGTCTAGACTCGAGAAAGAATCCTAGTTCACTACAATCGAAGCTCTGATACCAAACTGTCACACCCTGTCTTTTGCGGAAGCGTATGATGTGTGACTAGCTTGTTATCATTGCATTCAATCGTAATAAACAACTACATGATCAAAACGATGTTCATCCATTCATAAAAATTTGAGTATAACAAACACTTGTTATTTAAGTTTTCAAAACACGACCTTTGACAAGGTTACAATTCAACAAAAGTGGATGACATCTAAACTTGTAGTCTACTTCTAGTTACGACACTTGCGCCCAAGATCCATCCTGTCACCTGAAATACATGTAATTTTGGAAAACATCAACATAAAGTTGAGCGAGTTCATGCGTTTTTGTATTTCATGTTTTTATACTTTGTATGAAAACGAAGTATTTGTCATGTATATTTCAAGTCTTTCTTGAGTACCACACGTACTCAAGTATAATTCCCGTTTTCTTGAGTACCCCACGTACTCAAGTATCATTCAAGTTTTCTTGTGTTTCCCCACGTTTTAAATGATTGTTTATACAAGGACATTAAGGCATGTGAGGACATATGGAGCATTAGTGTTGGCTCCTTTAAGGCATGTGAGCATACGGAGCATTAGTATATTCTCCCTCTAACTATGTCGATTTCCCTCGACTGTGTCGATTAACCTCGACTGTGTCAATTTCCCTTGACTGTGTCGATTACCCTCGACTGTGTCGATTACCCTCGACTGCGTCGATTTCCCTCGACTGGGACACCGAAGCACTCAAGTGGTCACATAAGGACCATGAGTGGGGCTCGGTCGTACCCGTTAGATCTAACCCTCGTCCCTAATTTAGTATTAATGGCATCTCAATATATAGTTTAAGCTCACATGATCTAGTATTTTCTAGGCTTTTCTTAAAGCTCATCATATTGCACTCACGACGAGTGCTTCTCGTATTCTCAAATCATATTGCACTCGGTTCTCGTTCTCACCAAGAGTGCTTCTTGTATTTTTACCCTTTGTAAAAATTATAATATTTGTAACATGTATTTCACCCCCGAGAGTTATAAAACCAAAAACAGTTAGAGAAAAGGGGGAGCATGAACTCACTACTTTGCGTTCCTGCATCGTAAACTTCACCGGATTTGCTTATCTAGCGTCGTGACCTATACGTGTTTTCTTAACGTTAGTCACTAGACTTGTATCGCACAAGTACAGTCACTATCTCTTGTGTACGTATTCTTGTGTTAAAAATACTTATATTTTTAACTAAGTGTCTTACTTATATTATTTTCTCAAAAATTAATATAAGTATCTCGTGTTTTGCACTTTGCACCCAAATTATGTATTCTTGTATGTTGTATGTGTATTTTTATGTTTATACCCTTCATGAGTATTTAGTGTATTTTTAAGTCCTAATACACTAGCACGTATAACACATACTATATACACTTAGCACAAAAGTTGGTGATAAAATAATATATATTTTTCTCTCAAAAATATACATACTTATATCCATTTTTATTCTTGAAGAAATCCTCATTTCTTATCACCAAAAATTAGGGAAACCTTGGTAATACTTTAAATACATTTTTAGGGAATAAGTTTCCCAAAAACTTATATTTTTCTAAGTGTCAAAATTTATAAAAATTTTGACAGAGTTTCCCCTAAAAATGGAGGTTTCCCATGTTTTCAAAACATGTGTTTATTTTCTTTTAAATCGTCAACAATCATCAACAACAATTTTCAACAATAATCATCAACAACAATCACTAATTTCTCCATTTTATGAACTTGAATATTTACAAAAATGTGTAGTAATTTACTAGCACATTTAGTAAGCCTTGTTATCTTTAAAAATAAGTTTAACTTCTTAAAAACTTTATTTTTAAAGAATATGAAGTTTCACAACTTCTAGTCGGTTTTTACGAAAATTATTTCTTTGTTAAAACTTTTGTTACACAAGTGTCCACACACTTGTTTGTTCATAAAAACACTTCTAGTTTATGGAAGATCCGGCCTTAAAACACGATTTCATCATATACTTGGTTTTTCGAGAATACCACTTGTAGATCTTTAGACCTACTAGTTTAGAACTTCATTTCGTAAGAAAAATCGATTTTACACAAGTTCATGTTTAGTGTGTAGTAGAGTTTCATCATTTAACCCTTTTCATTCTTAACATATTCTATGTCATGTTTCATGAACATGACTAATCCGGGTTAGATGATGATCCGAGCTACCACAACATAGATCGACACTAAATAATCACCACAAAATAAGTCTTACAAGTTTTACACCATTATATTTCTTTTATCCAACAAGTTCATCATTTTTATAAGACTTTAAACTTTGATCTTATATATTCATGACTTTTATCCGACAAATCTCTTATTAACCACTCTAAACAAGCACAAGAGGATGTCCTTCAAGTTCCGAGACCACCAAACCTTCTTATATGGCTCCTTGCACCTTGAGAATGCCTTGAAATGGATGGAACAATGGTGGTGGTGGTGGCTCTATGTTTGGCCGAGATCAAGAGAGCAAGGGAGAGAGTGAGAGAGGTGTAATGTAGTGAAGTGAGTGAATTATGAAGATCTTTAGAATCCATATGTCATACTTATAGTCATATCTTTCAAGATCCTCATAAATCTTATAGAATCCAAGAAATATCACATAATATCTAAATAAATCTAAATAAAATCAATTTAAGATTTTGGGAAGATTACATAATCTTGTATTTAGACATGTTGGGCCGATTTTGTTAGGATATGGGGAGGGGTCTAGTTGTAACTTATAGTACTTTGCAAAATCTCTAGTAAATCTTTCAAGATGCATAATATCTATGCAACATCTTATGAAATCAAATTAAATCCAAGTAAGATCTTTGATGGATATTGTAGGATCTTGTGTATCCTCAAGTACTAGACCATATCTTACTTTAAATCTTCCAAGATTCACCAATATCTAACAATATCCCATAAGATCCACCAATTTGGCCACATGGCCAATTATGGCATGAGGGGGGGGGGGGGGTCTCATGGTTGGTTTCTAACTAAATGATTAAGCATTAGTTGTTAAGTAGGAGGTTAAGACTAGATATTAGCATGTAGTGTCTTGTGACGGGTGTTAGGGTATTCGGGTACCCTAATTAGCTTAGAAAAATAAAAACATTGCTTCTAGCAATATTTTGGTGTTCCGGGTAAAGTCCGGTTGTTCGGTTAGACACCGGTTCGTTAAAGTGCTAAATTACACTTTTTAGTGTCTTTTAAGTACCTTTCTTGTACTCTTTCAATTCCCAACACTTAGGGAAATATTCTGGATAATAAAACGACATTTCTGCATAATATTCATATGTCTAAATGCTGATTTATTGCTGAATTATATAAATTCTGCACTTAGAGTGCGTTTCGGGTGCTTTTTAGTGCTTATTTTTGCTTTCGTATTGCATATATATTAAACCCTTGTATGTACTCTTGGGTTTTAATGCATTCTTGTTGTCGGACCTACACCTAGGCTCCAATTTTATTGTCTGACTGCTTTCTGCAGTTTCGTTGACACATAGTGTCTTACCGGTGAGTTTACTTAGTATTTTTGACACAACGCTATCATGACGTAATTCTTGTAGCATATATCATGCATGAATTCACTTGTATGGAATTCAGAAATTTATTTGTCTTGTAAACCAGATCATGCACAGTCATTTAAGCACAAATTACTGTTCATTTCGTGTACGGAATGTACGGAAAAGTGACGGTTGTCACATATGACTAGTCCAATATGCCAAAACAAGTTTACTTATTTTATATGATCAGTCTTGATGTGAAAATGTAGATCATATATATTTTTAAACCATTTTATGCCAAATGGGCATTTTTGACCTTTTTAAAGTGTCATAGTTGACTCGCCATTTGACTCATCAAATGACATAACCATAAGGTATAACCTTAAAGGGTCATTCCATATATTACTATGGTCACATAATTGGGTTTGGTTGGATCCTAAAGTTGACCAAACGGGTCAGATCCGAAAGTCAAAACAGAAGTCAAACTGCTTGACTTTCGACTAAGGAATGAACACTAAACTATAAATGACGAGTTAGACATGCTAATACATGTCTACAATATTGTAAAAACTGATTTGGTGTCAAAACTTTTGGTTTTAATAATTAAAAAATCATTCTCCGTAAAAAGCATATTTTTTATATTTTTAACTTTTATTTCGTAAAAGTTTGACTCGTCATTTCACGTGATGATCGGAGGGTGTAATCACAAGGGATTAACATGATGTGTGTAAAATGAAACATATAAATTACATCAATTGTGGCATAAAACTAACCCTTTTTTAGTACTAATGTTGTAAAAAGTATGTTTTTGTCTTCCTTTTGTATTTTCAGGATTAAATGAGCTCAAATGAACAAAAGAAGCAAAAAAGGCAGCTAAATCTAACATAAATACAAGAAAAGGGATAAACGTGGCATGCCCGACCCCTCGACAGCATCTCCCCAAGCAAAAACAAGAGAACAGAAGGCTGAACACGCCCCGTGCTCAATGAGCACGGGGGCGTGCCCAAGTGTCTGCAGAAAAGACAAAGTTGTAGAAGCTTCTATCACCCAACACCGGGGCGTGTCCACCGGACACGGGGCCATGGTCAACGCTAAGATTCACAGAATCTTCGCAAATCTTGATAGTACAGATACGTTTCTGCATACGAGGTCGTGCCCAGCGGACACGGGGGCGTGGTCAACTAATGTAGACAAACTGCAATTAATGAAGAAAGAGAATATGGGTGGACACAGGTCCGTGCCCAACGGGCACGGGGCCGTGTCCAGGCTTCTGTGCAGGCTATAAATAGGGGTGCTTGGCTTATTTGCAAACCATCCCTTGGCAAACCACCTCTCTCACACTTCACCCACCCACCACCACCACCACCATCACAACCCACATCCACCACCATCATCCATCATAGAGTGTGTGTAGTAGTCTCGGGATCCAAGATTTATAGTAAGAGTTCTTGACAATCAAAGGCCATGTTTGCCTAAGTCTCTTACATCACTTGGTGAAGACAAGCATTTAATGTAATACTTTTTTTATTTTTAATCTTTTCGCACTTTTTATTTGGTTATGTATTAATGACTTTAATAACTAGTTTTTTATGTTGAAGGTGAATCTTCCTTATCATTTGTCCGTGGTGTCTTGGCGTTATTTTACTATCTATATAAAATAAAAGATTTACACCATTCATATCTCCACGGTCTATATGGAGATATGTTGGCTACCTGGTCGGGGGTTAAGGGAATGGTTTGATAAGAGTCTTGCCTTGTTCAGTGTATAGATCCTGCAAGGACCTGTGTCAAGTTTAGTAGGACCTCCTTCAATACCCACTGGTATTGGATGGCGGGGGTCCGAACTCCTTGATCCCCTCATATGTAAACTACTATTAAAACTTTAACCCGGCTACTTAGGATTGTATCCCTGCTGACTCAAACTACTTAGCCAAGGGTAACGTCACCTTCAAAAGAGGGGCCTACCACATTACGCATTAATAACATAATTAATTATCTTTCAATAATCCAACGCTTTAGGATTGTATCCTTGCTGACTCAAACTACTAGGTTGAGGGTAACGTCACCTTCAAAAGAGGGGCCTATTACTATAACTCAGATAATCTCTTAAAAAGTGCAAAAGTACGGAAATAATCAAAGGTTACATTAAAGGTGAGTCGGATCCAAGTGATTCATCTTGTCTATCTGTTTTTGTTTTTATTTTTATTTTCAGCATTTTTAGTTTTTATTTTCCAGTTTAAAACCTTTTTCTAAACTTTTGATTTGATTAGACGTTGAGGATAAACCGGTACTAAAAGCTCTTGTGTCCTTGGACAACCTCGGTATCTTACCAACACTGTACTACGCTCACGATGGGTGCACTTGCCCATATGTGTGTTTGGTGTTAGTAAATATCGTGTTTTATAAATTTAAAACTTGACTAATGTGTTAAAAAGGCTAAAAATATACATAAATATATATCACACCGCACGCACATCAAGTTTTTGGCGCCACTGCCGGGGACACAAGAATTTTAAGAAAGTTAGGAATCAACGGCCTAATCGTTTTTTTCTTATTTTTCTGTTTTTTTAGGATTTTTCTTAAATTTTCAGCTTCTGCAGAACTCAGCACGGGCTGTGCCCGCTGAACACGCCCCGTGCCCAATCTTTGGTACTGGCAATCCTGTTTTAAGTCAGACAGTAGCTGAACACGGGGCCGTGCCCAATCAACACGCCCCGTGCCCAAATTTCAGTTACTGAAAACAGAACCGTAAGATCCCGACGGTTGGTAATTTCTGACACAAACATGAGCGATACTGATTTTTTTTACTACCGGCCCTCTTATGGTACGTGGTGTCAAATATGTGGTGGCCCTCATAAAGATTTAGAATGTTATTTTTTAAATTACAAGCCCCACTATATAGACCCATTGTTTTCCTGTAGCCTTAAGAGGGGCGAAAGTAAAAATAATCCCTATCTCTCCCTCGAATGCTCTCAATCGAACCTTCTAGGAGAAATGCTTCTTGATGAACTATTTCAAATGGAAGATCTAATTCTTAATTGGGTAAAAGAACTTGAGATGGATATCCTTAATTCATCTCAAGACGATACCCAAGAAGAAGAATTATTGAGATCACATTCGGATAAAAACAACTTTGTTGTTCCCGATATCACCTCTAACTCTAGCAAAGGCTTGAGCGATAGTCGTCCCTATGTCGATTGTGCCGTGAAGGACTCCCCATCGACTTCGTTCGATGCATCATAGACCCGAGCGATTCGATATACACCTTCTTTAACGAGAGCCCGGGAAAGGGTTGGACTTGTCCACCTAGATTTAGCATAGGAATCACCCTTACCGATAACCTCTTGCGTTCGCGTCTAAATCTAGAGCAACTAAGGTATCTCAGGCACTTCGGTGTTGTTCCGTCCAGTAAGGAGCCACCCGATCCGGAAAAATTCCTTAAAACTAGACAAAAGTCCATAGACAGTCTCCAGACACTGGGCCGTGTCCAGGTCAGCAAGCCCCCTTGTCCACCGAAAGATTCCCGTCTGATCTGTGGTCAGAATACGGACAAAATGTGTCAGGATGTTATCTGCACACGGGGCCGTGTCCAGCCGACACGGGGCCGTGTGCAGCGTCCTGTCGTTTTCTATAAAGGTAGCAAGATTTCTGCACATTTGGACCACTCCAAAGACAAAGATCTGGTGAGATCTTCACACATACCATCCTAGGTATATTCTAAAGAAGGTTCTCAATGTGACAACTGTGTTCTGTAATCGTCGTATAATGTAAAACAATATCAATTATCAATAAAACAATGTGCTTTGGTGTTATTATATGTGTTTTGGTGTTATTATGTGTGTATTTTTGTTTGATGATTTTACGATTTGATTCGATTCCGATTTCAAGCTTTAAATCGCTTTCTGGAAGGTTATACGCAAACTGGTGCGTAAACGTAGTCAATTTAATACGACAAACACTCCGGAATAGTGACATAGGCTTAACATACCTTAAATAACCTCCACATAACTTAGAAATAAGTTTTGGATGGTCTGGTGTGTTGAAATCAAGTTTGTTCGATCACAGGGACTAATTGTGTCAAACTGTGAAACTATATCGATTTGTATAGTAACGAACATTTCGTAACTTGATCATAAGTTAAGCATACCCTAAATATCCTTTACATAGCTTAGAAATAGGCTTTGAGGGGTTCGGTATGCTAAAATAAACTTTATTGATCAATAGGGTCTAAAAGCGTCAAAAAGTGCACAAGTTTGCGTTTTCGCGCATATCTTACGTTCTGAATATATCAGGACATCCAAAAATTTATGTAATCTTTAAAATATTTTATTTAAGTGATTGGCTTGATAAAATTTCATTCGTCGCGTAAATTGGATCGTTTTTGCGTTCGTTATGACTTCCGTCGTAATTAACCGAATAACGCAACCGTACCACTAAACGAACCGACATCCGAGATATTTTTGAGCATGTTTTGAGTCCCCTATACTTTAACATCATTTTAGAGCCTTGAAATGGGGTTAACGGGGATTAAACGCATCAAAATAGGCCTTAAACATGTGCAGGGACCAAAACTGTAAATATTTGAAACTTTCTGGATCTGGGCACATGCTGGCGTCGCGCCACCACTATTGGGGTTGGCCGTCGTGTGACGCGACCACTCTATCTGGACAGAAATATCAGTTTCAGCAATCTGGTCCAAATTCAGGGGTTTTAATGTAACATTTGCAATACTTGGAGCTGGTTTTCGACCCCCATTGTATTCTAATACCATGTACCCACATGTATGGCCAAGATTACACCCTCTAAACACATGGAATGATCCTATTGATCTCAACTTCCTATAAATAGCAAGCTTCCTCATTTGGGTTCTTCACACTTGATTCTGAAATTTCTCTAAGTTGAGGTGTTTATCACTTCATACCTGAGAATATTTGGAATCAAAACACCTTCTTGGACCCTTTGTAAGTCCTCTTCTTGCTTGTTCTTGAATTTCAAGCATGAAAGTCAAACGGTGTTTGAATTTCAGCTTTGACCAGTCAATGGTCAACACAAAGTTCATTTGAACTTTGCAACGTGAGCGTAATCACGATGGTTATAGTCCCTTGTGACTATACCAACTGATTACCACGTTGACTAGGCGTAGTGACGAGTCGTGGTTTCGGCCAAAATGCGTATTTGTGCGTATTTTGTAACCAAACTACTCTTGGGTATCAAAACCGTTTGTTTTGATACCAAAAACTTGTTTTCTAACTTAACTAAACATGTCTTAACATGTTTAGCTCGTCACTTTTAGTTTAGTGCTTATGTAGAGTCGTAAGTCAAGCGGACTAAACACCGGCTTAGACTTTCGAACTCGACCCGTTTGGTCGATCATTAGGATCCGACCAAACATGTTTAGTAACCATAGTTGCATAGGGAATAACCTTCCGAGGTTATACCTTATGGTCACTTAGGTTTAATTAGTTGTATGGTAAGTAGTTTATATGCCTTAGGCAAATGACCAAAATACCCTTTTTATGCATAATTGGTAATTAAGCATATGTAACATAAACTTTTGTCACTTAATTGATTATGCAACATGTTTAGGCATATAATACTTGTCATAGGACTAGTTAGACGTCTCGAACGCGCATTTGCGCGAACGACGCGTTAAAGTAGCATAAGCTACCTTAATGGGTCGCAATGGGTCAAAAGCACTTAGGTTAGGTTCCGATCTAGAATGTAGACTTTGTTAAACCACATCACATGAGTTCCAACACTCATTTGGTTTACAAGACCTCATTCTATCCGATCTTTCGATTGAGGTGTCAATTTATTTACTAGTGATTCGATTACTAGGTGCTGCTTGATTTCTCTGGTTTACTTGAGTTTGTTGAAGTTCTATTGATTGAGGATACTTTGCACTTCATGTGAGTACATAGTTCCCCTATTTTACTATTTTCAATTGTTTTGGGGTGATTCATATGTTAAACGATTTTCGAGGTTTAAAAGATGCTTTCAAAAGCGATTAAAATGGTTTATACTAAATTAATAACGATTTTGATAAAGTGAACAAACTCGTTGGTTGTAGTTACATAACGAATGACATTCATTAGCATTGATCAAGCTGACCAGTATTAGGTTATGGTACCATAGGATCTGACAAATCCCGTTATCGTACTGCACCCATGGTTATGTGTGGGTTAGGTGCGTAATGACTGAATCTGATTGTTTACTTACCCTTTGGTGGTTTGTTAATGCGAGAAGCGAGATAGTCGAGTCATGAAGGTTTGAATGTTATTAGCGAGACGACCAAAAGTAGTTTTCACAATTAAAACGAGTTAAACGATTTTGGGGCGAATTAAACAATTTGAAACGACTTAAACGAGATAAACGATTTGATTAAACGATTGGTTTTGGGTTGTGATTAGATAATGGGACGGGTGTAGCATGATAAAAGCATGGTAGATACGCCGCTGGTACATCTTATATATAAGTGCTCTTATCATACTACATTTTGTGTCATTATTTAGTTCACTGGGGAAACGATTTTGAAACGATGTCACATAACGATGTTTTCAAGAAGTTATAAACCATACGAGTTTTATTAACGAGTTTTTACGAAATGTTTTACGAGTTGGTTTACTAAAACAAATGTTTTGGGGTTAAGAATCATGGCTATGAGATTTTATAAGTTATAACCAACTTAATTTGAGTTGCTTAATTATGTTGCAATACACTTTTCAAAACAAGGTGTGTATTTTTTACTCTTGTAGTCTTATAAAGTATTGCAGCATGTAAACGAGCCATGAGTTCGATACTCTCATAAAACCTATGTACTCGCCAGCATTTCTTTGCTGACTTTGTTTTTACATATGTTTCAGGTGATGTTGCTTGATGTTGATTGCTAGGATGCATGAGTCACAGAGGATCTGGACGAGGCCTTAGTGACATAATAACAATATTAGTCGATATGTAACTTGTTGGTTTTGGTTTTAAAACAATGTTAATGTAAATATTGTAATAAAACGAAACTTTTTGTATCCATGGTTGTGAAACAATAATTCTGCCACGACACTCCCCGACGTTTCCGCCACGGTTTGTTGTTTTAACGTGGTCGGGGTGTGACAGAAGAGTTGGTATCAGAGCCAATGGTTATAGGGAATTAGGTTATTAGTAATGCTTTGACCTAGACTATAACTTTCTAGGACCCCAAAGCAAGTTTTCTGCGTTTAGATTTTTAAAAACAAAACCATCACCTACCCTTAGGTGATAACCACAACGAGAACACAAATTTTGAATCTGCTTTGAAAATTAATCATCCGTTCTAGGATGATTGATTACTAGGTTTTGAACCCTTCCAGTTTGCTCATATTTGGCTTGGTGTCTTTTGAGTTTTCAAAATCTCGTCAAAGTTTGGGTCTAAATAATGTGAACACGTGCAAACTGGAAGAGTGAATGCCTGTACCCTGAGTTTTCTGTCTAAGGCTAGAGTGTTCGTACAAATCCACATAATCGGACCAGTCACTCTTACCTGGGAACTCTTGGGGTGAGTGTTCACTTATAGGCGAGCATGTCTTCGCGATACGTTATTTTGACCCATTTACTTTGATTAGTCACTGCGTGTCGTTTGTTTGTTCGAGGTAACGAACAAATGATCGCCTTCCTTGTATTTTGTCGATATTTTCAATACCTCTTTTGTTTTTCCTAATTGTCGACCTCACTCGTTTCTCATATTTCCTTTTAGACAATGCCTCCTCGACGTGATGCACAATCTTTTACTGCTGAAGAAGTCGCAACCCTTGTCTCTCAGCAAATGTCTGCTATGCTTCCAGGCGTTGTGACCCAGATCGATGAGTTATACAACAACAATAATAACAACAATAATGCTCAATGTAATTTCAAGAATTTCAATTCTGCTAAACCGCTTAAGTTTTCTGGGTCTCAAGGAGCAACCGCGCTCCTTCAATGGTTCGAGAGTATCGAGAGCACATTCAGACATGTGCAGTGTCCGAATGAGCGTAAGGTTGAATTTGCATCAAGTGTGTTTGAGAAGCGTGATCTTACGTGGTGGAATGGAGTGATGCGTGATAGGGGTGCCGAAGTGGCATTGGCACAGACATGGGAAGAGCTTCGAGCTCTCATGATGAAAGAGTTTTGTCCCCGTCACGAAATTCGAGCTTTGGAACGAGAGTTTGATGATCTAAAGCAAGATGGGGGAGAACACCGTGCATATACGGATCGTTTTGAGGAACTCAGTCTTTTGTGTCCTACTATGGTTACCCCGTTGGAGAAAGCGATAGAGAGGTATATCGATGGTTTACCCGATTCCATACAGGATATTGTGACTGGCATTAATCCAACTACTGTTCGTCACGCGATCGAGTTTTCTGCTACCCTGACTGAGTCTCAGGTCAGGAAGGGTAAACTTACCCGCAAGGGTGATAAGAAAAAGTCGACCGATTCTGTTAAAGGAAAGGATAAGGGTAAGGATAAGAAAGGTGAGTCGTCGAAGAAGTCAAGGAAGCGCAAGGCTTCCCAGAATTTTGCAGTAACTGCACAAAATGCTCAGAACCCTCAGAACCAACAGCCTGCGAAGAAAGTGTATGCTGGTACCGCACCTCACTGTGCTCGCTGCAACGGTCATCATGTTGAACAACAAGCGTGTAAGAAGTGTACTACGTGTGGTAAGCTTGGGCATCTGGCCAACATCTGTCATTTGGGTCAGAATCAGGTTGTTCATAATCAGGCTCCAGTTCAGGGGAATGCTGCTAGATTCCCACCTGGTTCATGTTTCAATTGTGGAGAGTTTGGTCACTTCCGCAGTAACTATCCGAGGTTGGTGAATGCAAATGTGAACGCAAATGTCAATGCGAATATGAATCCCGCTCGTGGACGAGCGTACAATCTAAATGCTAACGAGGTGAGGGCTGACAACGAGGTTGTCAATGGTACGTTTCTTGTTAACAATCGACCTGCATCTATTCTTTTTTATTCTGGTGCCGATAGAAGTTTTGTTTCATTATCATTTGAGCCTTTGCTTACGATACCTAGAACTAAACTGAGGAAACCCTTATCTGTCGAAGTTGCTACTGGTAAACCTCTTGTTCTCGATTATGTTATTCGTAATTGTCAGTTGAACCTTGATGACCATCTTTTTCCTATTGACCTCACACCGATGCAACTTGGGAGTTTCGATATTATCGTGGGGATGGATTGGTTAACCAAACATCATGCTGAGGTAGTTTGTTTTGCAAAGATCGTTCGTATTCCTCTTTCATCTGGCGATGTTCTTGAAGTTCGTGGCGAGAAACCTTCTGGTGGTTTGAAACTCATGTCGTGTATGGAAGTCCAAAGGTATTTATGAAAAGGATATGTTGCTTTTCTAGCACATGTCATCGAGGGGAAAGACAAGAGCAAGAGTATTCGGGATATTCCGATTATTCGAGATTATCCAGAGGTGTTTCCTGATGAACTGCCTGGTTTGCCTCCAGTTCGTCAAGTCGAGTTTCATATTGATCTTGTACCCAATGCTAACCCGATTGCGAAAGCACCTTATCATCTTGCACCTTCTGAGATGCAAGAATTATCGAAACAGCTTCAAGAGTTATCTGATAAAGGATTCATCCGTCCGAGCTTTTCGCCTTGGGGTGCTCTGTCCTCTTCGTGGAAAAGAAAGATGGATCTTTTCGAATGTGTATCGATTATCATGAGCTTAACAAGCTTACCATCAAGAATCGATATCCCCTACCTCGAATCGATGATCTCTTTGATCAGCTACAAGGTGCTACCTGTTTCTCCAAGATCGATCTGCGTTCTGGGTATCATCAACTTCGTGTTCTCGAAGAAGATATTCCCAAAACTGCATTCCGCACGAGATATGGGCACTATGAGTTCACAGTCATGCCTTTTGGTCTGACGAATGCTCCAGCTATCTTCATGGACTTAATGAATAGGGTCTGTAAGCCTTATTTAGATAAGTTCATCATTGTATTCATCGACGACATTCTTGTTTATTCGAAGTCTTGAGCCAATCACGAGCAACACCTTCGTTTGACCTTGGAACTCCTGAAGAAGGAACAACTTTTTGCTAAATTCTCCAAGTGTGAATTTTGGCTTAAAGAAGTTCAGTTTTTGGGTCATATAGTCAACGAGCAGGGTATTCATGTAGATCCATTCAAAATAGCTGCTATTAAGGATTGGAATACACCAACGACACCTACAGAGATTCGATCTTTTCTTGGTCTTGCTGGATACTATCGACGGTTTATTTCAAACTTCTCAAAGATTGCGGTTCCACTCACTGCTTTGACTCAGAAGAATAAGTCTTTTGAGTAGGGACCTAAGCAAGAAGAAGCGTTTCAAAAGCTAAAACAAAAGCTTTGTGATGCTCCTGTTCTATCTTTGCCCGAGGGAAATGATGATTTCGTTGTCTATTGTGATGCGTCGAATCTAGGACTTGGTTGCGTTCTTATGCAACGAGGTAAAGTCATAGCTTATGCATCTAGACAGCTGAAAATTCACGAGAAGAACTACACGACTCATGATCTTGAGTTAGGTGCTGTGGTTTTCGCTCTTAAAATTTGGAGACACTATCTTTATGGCACGAAGTGTGTGGTTTTCACAGACCACAAAAGTCTCCAGCATATTCTAAATCAGAAGGAGCTGAACATGAGGCAACGACGTTGGGTTGAGCTCTTAAGTGATTATGATTGCGAGATTCGCTACCATCCTGGTAAAGCGAATGTCGTAGCTGATGCGCTTAGTCGAAAAGAGCGAGTCAAGCTTCATTCTGTTCGCACTCTATCTGATCTTCAAACTCGTGTCCATCAAGCTCAACAATTTTGTGTTTCACAAAATTTGATAGGTAAGGAATTACCACATCAGCTTGATCTTAAGCTCGAAAGGAAAGACGATGGTTTGCTTTATTTCAAGGATCGTTTGTGGATTCCGAAACAAGACAATCTTCGCACCTTGGTAATGGACGAATCTCATAAGTCTAGATATTCTATCCATCCTGGTGTTGATAAAATGTACAATGATCTTCGTACTCAGTATTGGTGGCCTGGTATGAAGAAGGATATTTCCTTGTATGTATCGAAATGCCTAACTTGTCTCAAAGTTAAGGCTGAACATCAACGACCTTCTGGTTTGCTTGTACAACCAGAGATACTGGTTTGGAAGTGGGAGAACATTGTGATGGATCTCATCACTAAATTACCGCATACATCTAAGGGTCACGATGCGATTTGGGTTGTTATCGATCGTTTAACGAAATCAGCTCATTTTATTCTGATTCGTGAGGATCTATCTGCTGATAAACTTGCAAAGATTTATGTTGATGAGATAGTATCTCGACATGGTGTTCCTTTGGATATCATTTCTGATCGTGATGCTCGACTTTCATCTCATTTTTGGAAGACCATGCAATCTGCTTTGGGGACCCAACTAAATCTAAGCACTGCTTATCATCCCCAAACAGATGGACAATCTGAGAGAACGATTCAAACTTTGGAGGATATGCTTAGAGCATGCGTAATAGACTTTGGTGGTAATTGGGATTCTCATCTTCCATTGATCGAGTTCTCTTACAACAATAGTCATCATGCTAGTATTAATATGGTACCATTCGAAGCTCTCTATGATCGAAAATGTCGTTCACTTGTCTGTTGGAATGAGATTGGTGAAGCTCAGCTTACTGGACCTGAGCTCGTTCTAGAAACAACAGACAAAATCAAGAAAATTCGCGATAATCTTGTGACAGATCGAAGCCGTCAAAAGAGTTACGCGGATATGCGACGCAAGCCCTTAGAATTTCAAGTCGGAGACCGTGTCCTACTCAAGGTGTCACCTCGGAAGGGAGTGGTGTGATTTGGAAAGAAAGGAGAACTTGCACCTTGATATGTGGGACCATTTAAGATTGTGGAAAGAATTGGAAAGGTTGCCTATCGGCTAGAGCTACCTCCAGAGCTTGGAAATATTCATCCAACTTTTCACGTGTCCAATTTGCGAAAGTGTTTAGCTGACACTGATCTTCACATTCCACTCGATGAAATCCAAATCGATGAAACGATGCACTTTGTCGAGAAACCTGTGGAGATAATGGACCGTACATTCAAACGGTTGAAGAACAAACGGATTTGATTAGTCAAAGTTCGTTGGGAGTCCAAACGTGGCCCAGAGTTTACTTGGGAACGTGAGGACCAAATTAAGGTGAAATATCCTCACTTGTTTTCACAAGCTTCCTCTAGTTAAAATTTCGGGACGAAATTTCCTAAAGTAGGGGAGACTGTGACAACTGTGTTCTGTAATCATCGTATAATGTAAAACAATGTCAATTATCAATAAAACAATGTGCTTTGGTGTTATTATATGTGTTTTGGTGTTATTATGTGTGTATTTGTGTTTGATGATTTCACGATTTGATTCGATTCCGATTTCAAGCTTTAAATCGCTTTCTGGAAGGTTATACGCAAACTGGTGCGTAAACGTAGTCAATTTAATACGACAAACACTCCGGAATAGTGACATAGGCTTAACATACCTTAAATAACCTCCACATAACTTAGAAATAAGTTTTGGATGGCCTGGTGTGTTGAAATCAAGTTTGTTCGATCACAGGGACTAATTTTGTCAAACTGCGAAACTATATCGATTTGTATAGTAACGAACATTCCGGAACTTGATCATAAGTTAAACATACCCTAAATATCCTTTACATAGCTTAGAAATAGGCTTTGAGGGGTTCGGTATGCTAAAATAAACTTTATTGATCAATAGGGACTAAAAGCGTCAAAAAGTGCACAAGTTTGCATTTTCGCGCATATCTTACGTTCTGAATATATCCAGACATCCAAAAATTTATGTAAAGATTAAAATACTTTATTTTAGTGATTGTCTTGATAAAATTCCATTCGTCGCGTAAATTGGATCGTTTTTGCGTTCGTTACGACTTCCGTCGGAATTAACCGAATAACGCAACCGTACGACCAAACGAACCAACATATGAGATATTTTTGAGCATGTTTTGAGTCCCCTATACTTTAACACCATTTTAGAGCCTTGAAATGGGGTTAACGGGGTTTAAACGCATCAAAATAGGCCTTAAACATGTGCAGGGACCAAAATTGTAAATATTTGAAACTTTATGGATCTGGGCACATGCTGGCGTGACGCCACCACTATTGGGGTTGGCCGTCGCGCGACGCGACCACTCTATCTGGACAGAAATATCATTTTCAGCAATCTGGTCCAAATTCAGGGGTTTTAATGTAACATTTGCAATACCTGGAGCTGTTTTCGACCCCCATTGTATTCTAATACCATGTACCCACATGTATGGCCAAGATTACACCCTCTAAACACATGGAATGATCCTATTGATCTCAACTTCCTATAAATAGCAAGCTTCCTCATTTGGGTTCTTCACACTTGATTCTGAAATTTCTCTAAGTTGAGGTGTTTATCACTTCATACCTGAGAATATTTGGAATCAAAACACCTTCTTGGACCCTTTGTAAGTCCTCTTCTTGCTTGTTCTTGAATTTCAAGCATGAAAGTTAAACGGTGTTTGACTTTCAGCTTTGACCAGTCAATGGTTAACACAAAGTTCATTTGAACTTTGCAACGTGAGCGTAATCACGATGGTTATAGTCCCTTGTGACTATACCTACTGATTACCACGTTGACTAGGCGTAGTGACGAGTCGTAGTTTCGGCCAAAATGCGTATTTGTGCGTATTTTGTAACCAAACTACTCTTGGGTATCAAAACCGTTTGTTTTGATACCAAAAACCTGTTTTCTAACTTAACTAAACATGTCTTAACATGTTTAGCTTGTCACTTTTAGTTTAGTGCTTGTGTAGAGTCGTAAGTCAAGCGGACTAAACACACGCTTAGACTTTCAAACTCGACCCATTTGGTCAATCATTAGGATCCGACCAAACATGTTTAGTAACCATAGTTGCATAGGGAATAACTTTCCGAGGTTATACCTTATGGTCACTTAGGTTTAATTAGTTGTATGATAAGTAGTTTATATGCCTTAGGCAAATGACCAAAATACCCTTTTTATGCATAATTGGTAATTAAGCATATGTAACATAAACTTTTGTCACTTAATTGATTATGCAACATGTTTAGGCATATAATACTTGTCATAGGACTAGTTAGACGTCTCGAACGCGCATTTGCGCGAACGACGCGTTAAAGTAGCATAAGCTACCTTAATGGGTCGCAATGGGTCGAAAGCACTTAGGTTAGGTTCCGATCTAGAATGTAGACTTTGTTAAACCATATCACATGAGTTCCAACACTCATTTGGTTTACAAGACCTCATTCTATCCGATCTTCCGATTAAGGTTTCAATTTATTTACTAGTGATTCGATTACTAGGTGCTGCTTGATTTCTCTAGTTTACTTGAGTTTGTTAAAGTTCTATTGATTGAGGATACTTTGCACTTCATGTGAGTACATAGTTCCCCTATTTTACTGTTTTCATTTGTTTTGGGGTGATTCATATGTTAAACGATTTTCGAGGTTTAAACGATGGTTTCAAAAGCGATTAAAATGGTTTATACTAAATTAATAATGATTTCGATAAAGTGAACAAACTCGTTGGTTGTAGTTACATAACGAATGAAATTCATTAGCTTTGATCAAGCCGACCAGTATTAGGTTATGGTACCATAGGATCTGACAAATCCCCTTATCGTACTGCACCCATGGTTATGTGTGGGTTAGGTGGGTAATGACTGAATCTGATTGTTAACTTACCCTTTGGTGGTTTGTTAATGCGAGAAGCGAGATAGTCGAGTCACGAAGGTTTGAATGTTATTAGCGAGACGACCGAAAGTAGTTTTCACAATTAAAACGAGTTAAACGATTTTGGGGCGAATTAAACGATTTGAAACGACTTAAACGAGATAAACAATTTGATTCAACGATTGGTTTTGGGTTGTGATTAGATAATGGGACGGGTGTAGCATGATAAAAGCATGGTAGATACGCCGCTGGTACATCTTATAAATAAGTGCTCTTATCATACTACATTTTGTGTCATTATTTAGTTCACTGGGGAAACGATTTTGAAACGATGTCATATAACGATGTTTTCGAGAAGTTATAAACCATACGAGTTTTATTAACGAGTTTTTACGAAATGTTTTATGAGTTGGTTTACTAAAACAAATGTTTTGGGGTTAAGAATCATGGCTATGAGATTTTATAAGTTATAACCAACTTGATTTGAGTTGGTTAATTATGTTGCAATACACTTTTCAAAACAAGGTGTGTATTTTTTACTCTTGTAGTCTAATAAAGTATTGCAGCATGTAAACGAGCCATGAGTCCGATACTCTCATAAAACCTATGTACTCGCCAGCATTTCTTTGCTGACTTTGTTTTTACATATGTTTCAGGTGATGTTGCTTGATATTGATTGCTAGGATGCATGAGTCACATAGGATCTGGACGAGGCCTTAGTGACATAATAACAATATTAGTCGATATGTAACTTGTTGGTTTTGGTTTTAAAACAATGTTAATGTAAATATTCTAATAAAACGAAACTTTTTGTATCCATGGTTGTGAAACAATAATTCTGCCACGACACTCCCCGACGTTTCCGCCACAGTTTGTTGTTTTAACGTGGTAGGGGTGTGACACTCAACAACCATCCTGTCTTTTCCACTTTTGTTCATTGCCTTCTTCTTCAAGTTTTTTCACTCAACACCTCCATTAAAGCTTGAAATCAACATGGTTCCAAGCTTTATTGAGATGTTTGTAAGATTTTTATTCAAGGAATCTTGTCAAAAATAAGTTCTACAACATCGTTTCAAGTTATTTCTGCTTAAAAATGCTTTAAAAATCAGAAAAATAGTTTGAAACTCTAAGATTCCTTGTTCCAAAAAATCTGCAGACAGGTGAACACGGGGCCGTGCTCATTGAGCACGGGGCCGTGTCCAAGGTACTGTTCCAATAAAATTGAACTCTTTTCGTTCTGTTTTCTCATAATGGCTAGCATAATTAGCGGAACATCTTCATCGCACTCCAGAAACAACCGACAAGGGAGAAGGTCATCAACGGTAGAAGACTCTCTTGTAAACTATGTTTACGCTTTATGAGAGGCCATTGATGAGATGACGGGAGTAGAAGAAGCATTGGTCCACCGTATCAATCACTTAACAGTGGGACTAGAGGGATGTCTTCGAGAGGTCAACCTTTTGCACCAAAGGTTGAACATTCTCGCCTCTCTTCCTTTGGTACCAATCATCACCCAAAGGGCATGGAATGTGGTACCGGAAGTCATCATACCGGCCGAGTGGTACACCATATACCCGGAGCCCCTCGAGACATATTACAAGGGATTCCGGTTGGTGTCACTCCCTCTCCACAAGATGTTGAGGAAAATGAGCCCGCCTTCTTCCTCCCAAGGGAGATAGAAGAATGGCTTTAACAACATCTAGGGAACACCCCTCGGTTCGGAGTTCTACGAAGCTTTTAAATACCGGAAAGCTATTTCCGGAATTTTGATTCCTATCGTAAGAGTAGAACTCCTTAGGATGATTTTATGTATCACTTGACCTATCTAATTTAGGACTTTTAGCTTTTATTGTTCTGCTTTGTTTTTAATTTTCCAAGGACCCTTATAAACGTGGCGCACCACGGAGGCATTCCGCGGAACTATCCTTAGTTTAGTTTAGATTAATTTTCTTTTATGCTTTCTAGTTTAGTTTTAATTTTCAGGAATAAAACACACTCGGGATGGTGAAGGATACTAAGGGAAACTTGAACCAACACCCCATGCACAAAAACAGAGCCTCCCGCAAAATTTTCTTCATTACAGCAAGTTCGGCACGGGTCGTGTCCAGCCAACACGGCCCCGTGCTGAACCATCTGCAGAAAATCGCCCAGTTCAGGTAACTGAGCGAACACGCCCCCGTGCCCAGGCTTCTGTTCCTTTTTAATGATTTCTGTTACTGGTAACCTGAGGCCGTGCCCGGACACCACGGGCCCGTGTTCAGCTGCCCAGTAACATAAAATTTGTTTTTAACACACCTTTTACACATTCAATCAACCTAAAAACCTATTTTTGGGACACATTGAGGACAATGTGTAATTTAAGTGTGGGGGGGGGGGGGGATGCTAAAACCTTGAATTTTGCAAGTCCTAATTACAAGCCTTACACAAAACTCTATTGGAACCGCTAAAGACCCCAAATTTTTTAAAAAACTTTTTCATTTTTTTTACTTGTCTTGGTTTAATTTGGGAATAACAAGTTCTAAAAAGGTTATATTTTTACAAATTTACAACCGATAGCGTCGTGATAAAAAGAACCAACATAAGAAAATTATGAAACGGCATGAAAAATCTAGTTAAAATTTGATTATATACTTGATCACATAAAAACCCATTCCCACAAAAAGTGAGTTTTGAGCCTTTATTAAGCATACAAATACACATCTTTAAACTAAATGCTCATTTTTCGTTTCTTGTGTGAATAGCCGCTTCGTTTCTTACGACTCTAGAACTTGCCACGACGATACATTCCCGGTCCTTACCAACTTAAACCCAAGTAAGTAAATGATGGAGGCATTAGGACGAACCCTTTTTATTTCAACACCATTATTTTTCTTTTTCTTTTACCACCTACCCAAAATCCCCCTAGTTAACCCCTTTGAGCCTAAACCTTTTCATTTCTAAACCCAAAACAAACACCCTTTTAACCACCAAAACCCTTTTTCATTTTAAACCCTTTATTTTAGTAACAAGGCTCGGTTTTCTTGTGACTTTATTATCAAAAAAAAAAAAAACAGAGAAGAAAAGAAAATTGAAGTTAGCAATAAACAAACAAAACTCATCAAAAGAAGGCTTGTTTGAATAATGCTTCATTGAAATAAAAAGTCACAAAAACAAAATGTTTTACGAAAACCGACACTTTTTACGCCCTTCGCCCTTTTCTACTAACCACTACCCGAACCACCTACCCTTTCCCCAAATGTCCTCTTGATATTTACAAAGGTTTATAGTTAAAAAGGAGGAGGATTGATTGCTTGGCAAGCATATGGTAGAAGTAAATTCCATGCCGCTCTCGAGTGTTTCACAAAAATACATCTTCGGCCCAGTGTTGAGTGATCCCCCGTGAGGTATGTGAACTTGTATATAAATGGAATTTTAAAAAGGCATGTTATGCCCAAACAAATAATTCCTCTTATGTAATGTTTTAAATAAATCATGACGAATAGGATTGTAAATAAAGTAAAAATAAAACCTAAAAAAATCTTGGAATCCCGATACTCTATGACAAGCCCAAAAACCTTCTCTTCTACCCGTTCCATTTGGGAGTGTAAGCCACATTATAAAGAGTTTTGCTTGAGTACAAACAAAGATTCAAGTGTGGGGGTATTTGATGTGTGTAAAATGCAATATATAAATTACATCAATTGTGGCATAAAACTAACCCTTTTTTTAGTACTAATGTTAGAAAAAGTATGTTTTTATCTTCCTTTTGTATTTTCAGGATTAAATGAGCTCAAATGAACAAAAGAAGCAAAAAAGGCAGCTAAATCTAACATAAATACAAGAAAAGGGATAAACGTCGCATGTCCGACCCCTCGACATCATCTCCCCAAACAAAAACAAGAGAACAGAGGGCTGAACACGCCCCGTGCTCAATGAGCACGGGGGCGTACACAAGTGTCTGCAGAAAAGACAAAGTTGTAGAAGCTTCTATCACCCAACACAGGGGCGTGTCCACCGGACACGGGGCCGTGGTCAACGCTAAGATTCACAGAATCTAGGCAAATCTTGATAGTACAGATATGCTTCTGCACACGGGGTCGTGCCCAGCGGACATGGGGCGTGGTCAACTAATGCAGACAAACTGCAATTAATGAAGAAAGAGAAGATGGGTGGACACAGGGCCATGCCCAACAGGCACGGGGCCGTGTCCGGGCTTCTGTGCAGGCTATAAATAGGGGTGCTTGGCTCATTTGCAAACCATCCCTTGGCAAACCACCTCTCTCACACTTCACCCACCCACCACCACCACCACCACCATCACAACCCACATCCACCACCATCATTCGTCATCCATCATAGAGTGTGTGTAGTAGTCTCGAGATCCAAGATTGATAGTAAGAGTTCTTGACAATTAAAGGCCATGTTTGCCTAAGTCTCTTACATCACTTGGTGAAGACAAGCATTTAGTGTAATACATTTTATTTTTAATCTTTTCGCACTTTTTATTTGGTTATGTATTAATGACTTTAATAACTAGTTTCTTATGTTGAAGGTGAATCTTCCTTATCATTTGTCCGTGGTGTCTTGGCGTTATTTTACTGTCTATATAAAATAAAAGATTTACACCATTCATATCTCCACGGTCTATATGGAGATATGTTGGCTACCTGGTTGGTGGGTAAGGGAATGGTTTGGTAAGTGTCTTACCTTGTTCAGTGTATAGATCCTACAAGGACCTGGGTTAAGTTTAGTAGGACCTCCTTCAATACCCACTGGTATTGGATGGCGGGGGTCCGAACTCCTTGATCCCCTCATATGTAAACTACTATTAAAGCTTTAACCCGGCTACTTAGGATTGTATCCCTGCTGACTCAAACTACTTAGCCGAGGGTAACGTCACCTTCAAAAGAGGGGCCTCCCACATTACGCATTAATAACATAATTAATTATCTTTCAATAATCCAACCCTTTAGGATTGTATCCTTGCTGACTCAAACTACTGGGTTGAGGGTAACGTCACCTTCAAAAGAGGGGCCTACTACTATAACTAAGATAATCTCTTAAAAAGTGCAAAAGTGCGGAAATCATCAAAGGTTACATTAAAGGCGAGTCGGATCCAAGTGATTCATCTTGTCTATCTGTTTTTATTTTTATTTTTATTTTCGGCATTTTTAGTTTTTGTTTTCCAGTTTAAAACCTTCTTCTAAACTTTTGATTTGATTAGACGTTGAGGATAAACCGGTACCAAAAGCTCTTGTGTCCTTAGACGACCTTGTTATCTTACCAACACTATACTACGCTCACGATGGGTGCACTTGCCTATATGTGTGTTTGGTGTTAGTAAATATCGTGTTTTATAAATTTAAAACTTGACTAATGTGTTAAAAGGGCTAAAAATATACATAAATATATATCACACCGCACGCACATCATAACACCTTCATTATTACGATCACGTAGAAAAGTTTATTTTGAACTTTGACTTGACCGAAAAGATCAGAACTGAAAGTCAAACAAAAAGTCAACTTTGCTTGACTTTTGGCTCATAACTAGTCAAATAAATGAAATAGACTAGGAGAAACATTTACTTGTATTTGGAAGAAGATTTGAACTCAAGAAAGGAGGCTTAAAATGCATAAGCAAGCCCCAAGAGAGTGTTTAAGTGCTAAAGAAAAGAATGGTGTGATTGTCGCTCAAGAACAAGTGCCTATTTATACTAATTTGGGATCGAGGAGAGCTTGACAAGTGTTAGGTGAGGTGTCCTAAGGTTGCTTATTGTCCTAACAAGTGTCAAGACCATATTAAAGGTGGCAAAGATGGTGCTATGTATCAAGTTTTGAAGATAGGTGGTACAACTTGGAGAACAAGCAAAAATTCTACTTCTGGGCATGTCTTACGGACCGCAAGGCATTATGTCTTACGGACCGCAAGGCATTATGTCATACGCTCCGTAAGGCAGTCTGATCCAAAAAGTTTCACAGTTTTTGCCCCCGGACTTGTATTATTACGTTTTTGCCATTTTTAACCCTTCTAACTCATTGTTTAGGTTATTTGAAGGGTATAAAGGCATATGTAACTTGGATTTTGTTCCGGAAATGTCGTAAATAAAATCTAAAATTTTATTAAACACTAAAACGATTGAAAGTGTACAACCTTTGAAATGTTGCAAATGTTACACCGGTGGCCAAAGCACCATATAGGTTAGCACCATCGCAGCTTCAAGAACTAATGCCCAATTGCAAGACTTGTTTGATAAAGGATTTATCCGGCTAAGTGTTTCCCCGTAGGGAGCGCGTTTGTGAAAAAGGACGGAAGTATGTCATGTGCATAGATTACCACGAGCTAAATAAGCTAATGGTAAGGAATAGATATACACTCCCGAGGATAGATGACGTATTCGACCAATTACAAGGCGCAAGTTGGTTTTCAAAGATCAACTAAAAGTAAAATAAGAGGATGTTCCGAAAACAACTTTCTGAACTTCGTACGGGAATTATGAATTTCTCGTAATGTCATTTGGGCTAACAAGTGCACCCACGACCTTCATGGCTCTCATGAATCGGGTTTGCACACCAATGCTTGATAAGTCGGTGAAAGTGTTTATTGGCGACATCCTTGTTTACTCGAAAAGCGAGGCGGACCACGCTTGTCATTTGCGAGAGATATTAGAGACATTAAGACAGGAAAGGATTTATGCTAAGTTCTCGAAATGTGCCTTTTGGCTTCGAGAAGTACAATTCCTTGGGCACATCATAAGTGCCAAAGGAATACTAGTGGATCCGTCCAAGATTGAAGCCATGTCAAAGTGGAACCCTCTGAAGAATCCATCAGAGATTAGAAGCTTCTTGGGACTTGCGGGTTACTATAGAAGATTCATCCAAGATTTCTCCAAAATTGCATCTCCATTGACCAAACTAACCCGCAAGAATGAGAAATCCGTTTGGAAAGATGATAAAAAAGAAGCGTTTCAGACGCTTAAAGAAAAATTGACGCGTGCACTAGTGTTGACTTTACCGGATGGCACCAATGACATGGTGGAGTATTCGGACATGTCGCGTCTAGGTCTTGGGAGCGTACTAATGCAAAGAGGCAAAGTGATTGCTTATGCCTCAAGACAATTGAAAGAGCACGAAACGAAGTACCCGACTCACAACCTTGAATTGATGGCAGTAGTTTTTTCCTTAAAGATATGGAGGCACTACTTGTATGGGGTGAAGTGTACCATTTTCACCGACTATAAGAGTTTGAAATACTTCTTTGATAAACAAGAGTTAAACATGAGACAATGGCGTTGTCTTGAAACGGTCAAAGATTTTGACTGTGAAATACATTATCATCCGGAAAGGCCAATTTAGTAGCGTATGCTCTAAGCCAAAAGGAAGGATACACTCCTATCCGGGTACGTTTACTTATCGAATTTCATACAACAATAGTTATCATTCAAGCATTGGTAGGGCTCCATATGAAATGCTTTATGGTCGAAAATGCTAAACTCCGATGTGTTGGGAGGAAGTGGGTCCTCGAGATCTCGCCCATAAAGATGTAATTAAAGTCACAAACAAAAAGATTCATTTGGTGCCAGCCCACTTAAAAGAGGCCCAAGATCAGTAAAAGTCATATGGGGATAAGAGACGGAGACCTATTTAATTTAAAATAGGAGACAAGGTGATGTTGAAAGTATCTCCTTGGAAAGGTGTTGGGATTGAACCCTACAAAGGAACAGTTGATAAAGCCAAAACTGGATCAGATCAGTGAATTCATCATAAGCAGTTGTTTACATCAGATCTTTCCCCTTGAAAGTGGCCCTATCATCTGATAACCTCTAAGTACTGCTCTTCACAACAACTGTTGATTCCCAAAGACTGTTGAAGATAAAGCACTGATGCTCAATCTACTGATATGGTTCAAGTACTGTTGAAGACACAATGCACTGCTGGAGCTATAACAGTGGAATGAAGAAGCAGTAGTTTACTTTATTCATTGTCTTATATTTGTAATCAGTAGTTAGACAGCAGTGTTTATATAGAACAGTTGTTAGAGGTTGTTTGGAGGTTAGATTCATGGTGACGTCAGCCAAAAGATGCTCAGTGGTTGTTCTGTACTATATAGAGAACAATACCATGTACTGTTCTATTAGCTCTCTTTATCACCAAGTCATTCTGTATGAATAATCACTGTGAGCTCAGGCTGAGGGGGAGATTAGTGCATGCATGCATTGTGGTTGATAATAGTAATAAATACAATCATTCGATTTCAAGTTAAACATATTTGCTAAAACTTATTCTCTCGTTGATTGTGTGTTGAAAGTTTGTTTCATTTAATTCCGCTGCATTTAACTCTGTTTCATCTTCATTCTAATCAAACTAACACAATCAAAAGAAACTCAGATCATAACAATTGGTATCAGAGCAAGGACAGTCAAATTTGATCTAACAATCATTTTGACATAAAAGTTCAGCTCAATTTCGTTGATACTTTAGATTGTTCGGTTTTAGTTGTAAAACAGAGTAAGGTATAATCACATATAAAGTTGATTATTTAGTGTCTGAAAAACAACCAGAATGACGTCACAATCACAGGATGACACTAATAACATTGGTTCACTCTTCAAACCACCTATGTTGGTCGGATCTGAATACAACATCTGGGAGCGAAGGATGGGTCACATCCTAGCTCAATAAAATAACGGATGTTGGAGGTCGGTTGTCTTTGGACCACATGTTCCAATGGTGCTGAGTGCTGAGGATCTAAAGGTCATGGTTCCTAAGAAAATTGAGAACTATACTGGCCAGGATTTTCAGAAAATTGAACTGGATGCCAAGGCATTTAGCATCGTTGCATCCGCACTACCAAATGAGATCTATGCTGGGCTATTACACTGTAACAGTGCCAAGGAATTGTGGGATGCACTTAAGGAACAGTTCGGGAGGACTGAAGAAGTAACTGAAAATAACAGAGAAGTTTTGAATCAACAGTATGAAACCTTTTGTCACATTAAGGGTGAATCATTAACACAACAGTTTGAGCGTTTTAGCTGTCTCGTAAGTGAACTTAAACTTGTTAAAACTGAATTTCCTAAATCAACTTTAAACAACAGGTTTTTTAAGGTCACTTCCTGAAAAATGGGACACGATTGTTTTTGTAACCAGAAACTATGTTGGGTTCAAAGATCTAACACTGACTCAACTTCATGGTAGACTCCTTACCTATGAAAGGGAGTTGAACTAGAAAAAGAAGTTACAAGAGTCAGGGAAGGTTGCTGATGACTATTCATTTGGTAGCACAGCACTTCTGGGTCAAGAGGAATCTGGTAGTAGTAAGGATCAGAGTTATGATCATTATATTGACATAACTACTGGTGGAGCTTTTAATAACTCTGATTCTTACTAAAACAACTATGCTTTCACAGCTAGTAGTGAAAACCAGATTTCTGATAATCTCTCTTTTGAACACAATGATCTGAAGCATTTTGATCCAACTGACTTAGAGGAAATGGACATTTTGCACCAACTTGCACTGTTGAGTGTAGAACCAGTAAGTTTTACAAAAGGACAAGAAGAAAATTTCCAGGGTTACATGGGAACTTGAAAGTAGGGTTGGATAAGTCAAAGATAAAATGCTACAAGTATAATAGGTAAGGTCATTTTGCTAGAGAGTGTAGGAGTGAAACCAGTGGACCAATCATCACACATCCTAGCTCTAACCCTAGACCACAAAATAACCAAACCACTGTGCATTATGCCCAATATACCCCTGCTGCTCATGTAAACACTGCTCACTATGCACACCCTTCAACCCATGTTCCTGTTCATTATGTCCAAACCACTGTTCCTAAGATACAGTATGTCCAGGTGATGTGTGTAAAATGCAACATATAAATTACATCAAATAAGGCATAAAACTAACCATTTTTAGTACTAATGTTGGAAAAAGTGTGTTTTTGTCTTCCTTTTGAATTTACAGGATCAAATGAGCTTAAAAGAACAAATATACAACCAAAACCAACATAAATACAAAGAAAAGGAAGAAACGTGGTATGTCCGACCCCTCGACAGCATCTCCCAAAGCAAAAAACAAGAAGAAAGCTGAGCATGGGGCTGTGCCCAGCTCAACACGGGGCGTGCCCAGCGGACACGGGGCGTGCCTAGCTCAACACGGGGCATGCCCAGTGGACGCGGGGGCGTGCTCAAGTATCTGCAGAAAAGACAAAGTTGTAGAAGCTTCTATTTCCCAACACGGGGGCGTGCCCAGCTCAACACGGCCGTGGTCAACGCTAAGATTCGCAGAATCCAAGAAAATCTTGATAGTACAGATACACTTCTACACACGGGGTCATGCCCAGCGGACACGGGGGTGTGGTCAACTAATGCAGATAAACTGCATATAATGAAGAAAGAGAAAGTGGGTGGACATGGGGTCGTGCCCTATGGACACAGGGCCATGTCCGGGCTTCTGTGCAGGCTATAAATAGGGGTGCTTGGTTCATTTCAAAGGCATCCCTTGACAAACCACCTCTCTCCCACTTCACCCACACTCCACCACCATCACAACACCCACATCCACCACCATCATCCATCATCCATCATAGAGTATGTGTAGTAGTCTCGGGATCCAAGATTGATAGTAAGAGTTCTTGACAATCAAAGGTCATGTTTGCCTAAGTCTCTTACATCACTTGGTGAAGACAAGCATTTAGTGTAACACTTTTGTTTTTTAATCTTTTCGCACTTTTTATTTTGTTTTGTATTAATGACTTTAATAACTAGTTTCTTATGTTGAAGGTGAAACTTCCTTATCATTTGTCCGTGGTGTCTAAGCGTTATTTTACTGTCTATATAAAATAAAAGATTTACACCATTCATATCTCCACGGTCTATATGGAGATATGTTGGCTACCTGTTCGGGGGTTAAGGGAATGGTTTGGTAAGGTTCTTGCCTTGTTCAGTGTATAGATCCTGCAAGGACCTGGGTCAAGCTTACTAGGACCTCCTTCAATACCCACCGGTATTGGATGGCGGGGGTGTGAATGGCTTGATCCCCTCATATGTAAACTACTATTAATACATTAACCCGGCTACTTGGGATTGTATCCCTGCTGACTCAAACCACTTAGCCAAGGGTAACGTCACATTCAAAAGAGGGGCCTACCACATTACGCATTAATAACTTAATTAATTATCTTCCAATAATCCAACCCTTTAGGATTGTATCCTTGCTGACTCAAACTACTAGGTTGAGGGTAACATCACCTTCAAAAGAGGGGCCTACTACTATAACTAAGATAATCTCTTAAAAAGTGCAAAAGTGCGGAAAACATCAAAGGTTACACTAAAGGCGAGTCGGATCCAAGTGATTCATCTTGTCTATCTATTTTTATTTTTATTTTTATTTTCAGCATTTTTAGTTTTTTTTTTTATTTTCATGTTTAAAAACCCTTTTTCTAACTTTTTGATTAGACGTTGAGGATAAACCGGTATTAAAAGCTCTTGTGTCCTTGGACGACCTCGGTATCTTACCAACGCTATACTACGCTCACGATGGGTGCCCTTGCCCATATGTGTGTTTAGTGTTAGTAAAATATCGTGTTTTATAAATTTAAAACTTGACTAAAGTGTTAAAAAGGGCTTAAAATATACATAAAAAACATATCACACTCGACACGCATCACCAGGCCCCAGCTCCTCAGGTTCAGGTGCAACAAGTTGCACCTCAACAAGCTGCACCAGCAGTGGTTCAACCAGATCAGCAAAGCTTTTTCACCCAAGGCTTTGTTGACTGGAGTAGCTTACTTGAAGAGCTACGAGATGAAAATTTTGCACTCTATGCTAAAAATGATGTTTCTAGTGATGATTTATGTTTTGTAGCATTGGAGTCTATACCAGAAGGGCTGGAAACTGAAGAAGGACAGTCAAATGAAGAAACAGTGGATAGAATTACTGAAGTTGTGGTTACTGCTGTTGCTGGTGAAATACTGTTGGGAGAAAATTCAGAATCCCTGTTGGAACCACTGTCTGACCCCTAGTCTGAAGAAGAGGAGAAGAAACAAGGTGAAAAAGAAGAGAAAGTGCAAGAAGAAAGTGAACATGTCTGTGATTGTGCCATGATGGCTGCAACTAAGGTATCACCCCAGGTTCTTAAAAACCTTTGTTCAGACAAATGCATCATAGCATTTGCAAACATTAAGGAGGCGAATGAAAACCTTAGAGATAGATTGTTAAATGGTGAAGTACAATTTGAAAAATCTTTAAAAGAATTGAAAAACAAATTGTCAGAAAAAGAAAATGAGATTTGTAGCCTCAAACAAAAGCATAGCGTAACCAAGGACCAACTTCAGACAATGATAGAAAAATATCAGGTCTGTAAAAAGGAGTTGGAATCCACCCAAATCACATGTGAAAAATGGGTGGAATCCTGCAAAGGTTATGAGATTATGCTTGAAAAACAGATTGAAAGCAACATAAAATTTGGCATAGGGTTTAGGAAAAATGACCAAGTTGAAAACACTGCTGCAAATCAGTCTGGTTCAGTTGAAATTATACCCACCAACAAGGATGGTCAAGAAGTTAAAATAACTGATAAACTTGGCAACAAAATTACTCTGGAAAGATCTGTGGGGTCCTCAACTTTTGAGGAGATTGAGAAATACCAATTTAAACCCACATGGTCTAATGAGTGTGACATCCTTAAAAATTTTAAACCCATGGATTTCACTACTGTGGATGGTGTCAAAGCTCCAAAGGCCAAAGTCATTCCTCTTAAGGACATCCCAACAGTGGTTCAAAACTCTGTTGCAAAGGAGTCTGAAAAGAAGAAAAGAAAAGATTAAAAACTTGTTTTGTGATTTCTGTGAAAAGAAAAATCATTTGACCAAAGATTGTTTTCATCTAAAAGCTTATGATATTAACAAAACAAGCATCATTGTGCCTTCAAAGAGCTGCACCATATGTGGTAAATCAAACCATCTCACTTAGGAGTGTGTGTATCTTAAATCTTTTGATGTAAAAAAGAATGAGTACACTTCAAAAACACCCATGAGTTCATCAAGTTCACAAGTCAAGAAACAACCATCCTTTGTGCCTGTCCAAACAGCTGTTACAAAATAGCTGAACCAAAACTCTGTTAAAAGAGAGGTTCAAGTGATAGATGCACCCCCTGCCAACCAATATCAACGAGGTAAAGGCCAACCACCATATCCTAGGGTCCCACATGTTTATGAAGCCTACAAAAGGCTTTCAAAACCAAGAGTGAACAGGCTTCCCTTTGGATA
Organism: Helianthus tuberosus; assembly: GCA_030545235.1. Lineage (NCBI taxonomy): Eukaryota > Viridiplantae > Streptophyta > Magnoliopsida > Asterales > Asteraceae > Helianthus > Helianthus tuberosus. The sequence goes on from CM060382.1 coordinate 98,831,176, forward strand.
TCAAGAGTTGATAGGTAATGGCCCCCAACAGTGGTTAGAGAAACAAGCTTCAAAAATTGCTCAATCCTCTGATCTAACCACTGTCCATCATCCTGACCTTAGCATAGACACTGTTGAGACCCCATCCAAAGCCTTATTGGCTTTGGAGACCCTCCTGAACTAATTATTTAATTGATGTGCAGGGAGCTTCTGCATGCTTAGATAGTCTTTGGTATGTAGATAGTGGAGGCTCCATGCACATGACTGGATGTAGAGCCCTACTCAAAGAATTCAAAACTCATGGAGGGGTGATATATCTTTTGGTAATAATAGTAAAGGGAAGGTGATGGGTTCTGGTACAGTATAGTCTGGCAATGTTAAGTTTGAAAATGTCAATCTGATAGACAATCTAAAATTCAACCTCCTTAGTGTCTCTCAAATGAGTGACAAAGGTTATGGATCATTTTTTACTAAGGAGTGTTGTAGGATTGTTGGACCAGAAATGGTTAAAAAGATTGAAGAAATAATAAAATATGGAAAAACCCAACTTGTTGCTCAAAAGAGAGCCCAAGAACTGATGCCTGTCTGTTCTCAGCCGCTTCTAACAAAGAGACAAAACTATGGCACAGAAGATTGGGGCATACAAATCTCAAGACAATCACTACTTTATCAAAACAGGGCCCTTGTAAGAGGTCTTCCACAAAAAGTGTTCACCTGTCCTGAGCATTGTGTTTCCTGCTTAAAAGGACAACAACATAAAAGCTCATTTAAGTCCATTGAAGAGTCCAAAACAACCAAGTGCTTGCAAATGCTTCACATGGATCTGTTTGGCCCAGTAAAAGTCATGAGTCTTAAAAAGAAAAAAATATTGTTTGGTAATTGTAGATGACTTTTCTAGGTTTACATGGACTTATTTCTTACATTCTAAAGATGAGACTGCAGGCATTCTGCAAGACTTTGTCAAACAGGTTGAAAAGCAGTTTGACTTACCAGTAAAAGTCTTCAGGAGTGACAATGGCACAGAATTCAGAAATAAGGAGTTGGATGAGTTTTGTGTGTCAAAAGGAATTGTAAGGCAGTACAGTATTCCAAGGACCCCAGAACAAAATGGGGTTGTTGAGAGAAAGAACAGAACATTGATTGAAGCTGCCAGGACCATGCTTGCTGATTCAGGTTTGCCATTAACTTTCTGGGCAGTGGCTGTAAACACTGCCTGCTATGTCCATAACAGAGTTTTAATAAACCCCAGGCATCAAAAGACTGCCTATGAAATTCTGTATAAAATCAAACCACTGATCTCATACTTCAAAGTTTTTGGCTGCCCATGTGAAGGATCGTTCGCACGACCAAATGAGTCGTTCAGAAGAGTTTTTACTCAATACGAAAGGCGGAAACAGACGTATCAAGTTGATTCAGCTTGCAATTCACTTTAAATGTCTTTCTGATTGATATAACAACGTTTTACAGCGGGTAGACACTTCGGAAGCAGTTCGACACTGAAACCGGAAAGTTACAAATGACAAGGCACAACAGGTATTTATAGGCTGGCCTATTTTGCACGAAACAGTTGGTACGAAATCAGTTTCACACGAAATAGTGATTTCGTGCGAAATGACCAACTGATTTCGTACGAAATAGTTGTTTCCTATTTCGTGCGAAATACCCCTAAATCCTAATTTCTCGTACTTCGTGCCCTGATCTATCTAATTTAATACAAGACTCGATACAAGACGAAGTCGACAGACATATGCACTAACAGACTCCCCCTTGGATGTTGACGAAGTCTTCAGTGTCGAGTCTTCGAAATCTTCAGTCTTTATCAGTTTTCTCGACCTCTTCCGAAGTATCTAACAAGGTAAAGCATCCTCAATCCTCTCTCTTCTCTTTATCAACTAATCTCCCCTTTGAATGTTGATCTATTATCTTCATATTCTTAGAATCACAACCTGGTTCTTTGAACTTTAAAATTCTCTTGATCAGGTCTCTTGATTCCTTAAGTTCATCAGCATCATCAGCTTGCGTGAATGTCAGGATCTAAACTTGGCTCTACAATGTAGTTCACATTCTGTTCAGAAACGTCTCCTGGCTCTCTTGTAGCAACAGAATCTGAAACCTGGCTATCCTGCAAACATCTCTACCTCACAATAAATTTCACAAATTTAAAATTTGACACATTTATATCACTTGCAGGTATTAATCAATCAATAAATGATTTTACAATGTTAATCTCTGATATACCAATTGTAGGAAAAACTTTTCAAACATATAATTTTCCATCTCAAACAATCTCTCCCAAATCTTTTGTCGTCATGTTTAGCACTCGGAATTTTGAAAATCCGCTATCCAACATCAGTTGTCGAAAATCTTTTTGTATTTTTCAAAATTTATGCTAAAACACACTAAAACTCTTTTTGGATTTTTGTTAAACTGAAAGAAAATGCAGTAAAAAAATATTTACAAACAATATTTTTGTGAGTTTGTGTAAGAGGATCATATCAGTTTTTCGAGACAAATCACTAGCACCGTTGAGCTTTAAACACTTTAAGTTCTAAACGATTCACTTAGATTGTCAGTATATTGATCCACTTAAATTTTCACACAAAGTTCAATTGTTTCGAGATACGAGATTTAGTGTTTTAATGTACTAAACTTATTCGCGTGTACCACTTCAGAATATACTCCCGTATCCAGATCCCAATATTCAGTCTTACAGGTGAGTATAACTAGATGATATCTGTAAAGGGTTAAAATGCGAGGGCCATGAGAGCTCAGGCTATTGCTTCCGCAAAATCAGAGAGATGATAGCTTCGACTTTCGGTGTGTTCCCTTTAGAGAATCTTTTCTTCAACAGCACATGATTAGCATTTTGCAATGTTTCATCATTTTTTATGCTGAGGGTAGTGCTATGTTTCAAGAAAGCGAAAAGTATTATATGGGGACTAGGCCATTGCTTCTGCAAAATCAGAAGTCCCGGGATAATACCCTAGATATCACTGAGTATAATGACCTAGTATCTCAGAAAGAGGGACCTTTCAAACAAGATTTCGGGGGTTACCCATATATCCAAGAAATGTTCCCCACGATATAAGTAAGTTTGAAATTTAGGTTTATATCTCGACACAATCTACTAAATGTACAAAAACCTACTGGCACATCATCAATAAGACCGTTTATCACATTTGACTTTCCAATTCTTTAGCATGCTGTGATAGTCCACTGATGTACTATTATTTCCTCTTTTTACAACAAAACTCATTTTTGTTTTATCATGTTTTTGACTTTTTCAAATTTTCTAATGTTTTTGGATTTTCTGAAAATTTCTTACTCCCCCTAAAATTCAAAATCATTTAAAAAAATTTGAAAACAAACTATACAAGTAAAGTGACAACTGTTGTGAATTGCTTCAAATCGCCATCCACTTGGCATAAACAATCAGAACTCCCCCTTACAACAAACTATTTTCCCATTATGATTTCAAAACACTCAAGTTTGTTTTAATCAAATGATTTTTCCGGAAAATTAGTTTTGTTGATTTTACCAGTTGTAAAAATGGGGATTCATTCATCACTTTGTTTCTCAACCACTTGTAGGTGAAAACATTATTCAACCACTTGTAGGTTGTCATCACCAATATCACTTGTAACACAAAATATAACAATTTGAATAAACTACCACTTGTAAATTGAAATCACTTTCGTGAATTTCTCAAGAAAGATGCCGATTCCTGCTCCACTCTTACCAACCTGGAAGCTCCGGCAAATCATACTTTTCACATATGAAAAACAGACATCCAAGCCTGACCAAACTTGGATGTGACCTCCTCATTTTCACTCGGGTTATACGTTGCCTTCTTTGATTCATAAAAATCTTTAACCCCTTTCACCTTTCCTTCGACCATCTTTCCAAAAATCTTTTTCACATTTCCATTAAAAACTTTTTCGACATCAAATTCTTTCTTCTCAGAATAGAATTGATTCGAAATCTCAACCTTACCAACTTTTTGTTTAAAATTTTCAGTTCTCAATGGTGGAAAGTTGACATCATCCATTGGAGGAACTGAATTTTCTTCTTTTTGAACAATTTGTGGCTCCTCTGACTTTGTGGAATCAGATTCATCGCCAAATTTCACATCAGATTTCTTAACAACCCATTTTTTATTGTCAAGATTCACTCTTCTTTTGTAAAATCTTTTCGAACACTCACCAACTTCATATTTTGAGTTTTTAAACACTTTGAATTTTTCAGTTGGTGGTTCAGTTTTATCAACAATTTTCTCTTTGAGTTTAGAAACAACTTCCTGTTTTGTGTTGGTAGCCATTGGACAGTTCCAGGCTATGTGACCAACTTCTTGACATCGGTAACAGGTTCTTGTCTCTTTTCTCTTATAAACTCTATTCTGCTCAAACTTTTGTTTTTCTGCAAATAACTCTTTGTTTGATTGCTTCCAGAATGAGCTCTTTTCTTCTTCCTCTGAACTTGCTCCTGAAACAAATACAGTTTTTGGTTTATAAGTTTTCTCATTTTTATGATTTTTCGATGGAATAAAACCTAGACCTTTCTTTTTGTAATTACCGTTATGGTTTGGTTTCTTTTGAAAACCAGAACCAGAACTGTAACCCTTTTTCTTGTTTAAACGTTGTTGAACTCTTGAAGTGTAAGGTTTGGGTTTTTCAGAAAGATTTACATCTTTTATTTCAGAAATATTAATTTCTGTTAATTTGAAAACCTTTTTAATCATTTCAGTTTTAACACCTCTTATTGGAAATTCCTCATCAGAATATAATTTGTCTGAATCATTCAAAGTATATGCCACTTTGATTGATTCGTCATTCAAATTAGATTTTGATAACAGGAATTCTTTATTGTAAACTCTTTTAACCGACGAATTTGGACTGTCAACTGATGAACTCAAACTCTTGGATTCGGACTTTGACTCTGGCTCCTCATCTTTATCCAACACCTGATCGACCACTTTCTTTATTAACTCAGACTCATGATCAGTGTCAGACGATGTGAACGTGATGTCAATGTTTTCTGGTAAATCATCAGTTGTTTCTGACTTTAACTTTATATTGACAGCCTTTTTGACTTGCTCCTCATTTGGTTTTCTGGGAGAATAACCTTCCCAGATCGGAGGCGGACACTTTTTATAATTTGCACTTTGTTTCTTACCAGTATATTTCTCTTCAGACTTCTTGTCTTGAAATGCTTCAAAACCTGCAACAGTTGGATAAATTCTGTCAATCAAATAATCAGAACTAGAATAACTTTGCAGTAATCGTCTGATTCTTTCATTTTCTATCTTTTCTGTCTCCAACTCCTTCTTCAACGTTGCACATTCTTCGATATAGTGATTGATAGTCTTCTGCTTAGTCATCATCACTGCATTCATCATCGTTAATGCATCTTCTCTTTCAGAATTTGTCTTCTGTAGACCATTCACTGTTCTATTCAACACATCATACGATTCTTTCACATAATTGAGATTGAACAGTAATTTTTCTTTCATCTTATCTTGCTCACTCAGCTTCTCATCCTTTTCTTCGCAAAGTTTGCAAGGTTCCAAACACTTTAGACATGATTTGGTGACCTTAACAATCTTTTCAATTTCGACTATCTTTTCAACTTCGATTATCTTCTCAGCTTCAATCATCTTCTCAGCAACTTTAACTTCTTCACACTGTTCAGACTTCTCTTTTTGAACAACACTCTCACATTTCACCTTTTTCTGTTCTTTTGCTGCTCGTCTCCCCTTCAGCTTCTTCAATCTATCTGCAAAATAAAATTCAAAACTTTCAGGAGATATTGCAGATTTTCCAATATTTATTTGAGTTTCTTCTTCATCATCAGTATCAGATGATGATTGATCAAACACTTGAGTACTTTCTGAACTATCATCTGAACCAACAAATTCTCCATCTTGATTCTTCTCTTCATCAGCAAACACTTTCATCCATTCCTTCATCAAATCTGGTTCTTGAATTATCTGTGCAATTAATGCAACTGTTTTTGAATCAGGTGAAATATATTTATTCCAACTGAACCCTTCTGCTACTTTTTCATCATCTTGATCAATTATACCAAAATAAGCTTTCTTGTTTGCTTCTTCGATCATTTTAGCATTTGTAGTTTGTGGTTCTTTTTGTTGATACGGCTGATGAGCAACTTGTTGATATATGGCTTTCCGATAATAATCATTATTTCCAAACGGATTATGTGCTCCACTTGCTTCTCGATTTTTACATTCCCTCTTAAAATGTCCTTTCTCCCTGCATCGAAAACAAGTAACTTTAGATTTATCAAAACCCAAAGTAGAAACATTTGCATCTCTGAAATCATCTCTCCCTGTAATCATTTTAAATTTTTCAGCTCTCCTCAAAACACTAGCTAAACACCATTTAATATCCATAAGTTCCATTTCTTTTGCATCTATCTGATCGTAATCCTCTTTCGTCAACATAGGATTTCCGATCCTTCCTGCAACCAATCCTTCATATGATTCTAACACTGTAGCAAGTAATGACATGTGGCTTTTAGCAACCTCTTCAGAGAAATTTTGACCGTTCTGAAGATGCAACGCAATGTTACAATGTAAAACATGATCATTACTGCTGTTTGAGCTTTGAAACTGATGACTTGAAGTTGAAGATTTAGAATTAACACTTGGATATGAAGAAAATCAACTGCTGCTGTTAGGACTTTGATTTGACTGATCCAGATGAGTTTTCAGCACTGAAAGCAATTTGGATTTTCGGACTCGATTCAACTTCCTGAACACTCCCTTTGTAGTACATCTTAATGTCTTGTTGACCACTTAGATTGTTCATCCTAGCAATCTTTTGCTGCTCAAGATCTTGTCCTTCAATCTTTTCGATGAACTGAGAAATTGTCAAGCCATCATATTCTCCAGTATTCTTTAATATCATCAAAAATGTACCCCATTCTTTTTGAGGTAAAGCATCAGCCAATTTGTTGACCCATTCTTCTCGTTCTTTAGTTATCTCTAATAAAGACATCGAACGAACTAAGTGACAATATCTTTCAATCAGTTTCTTGGTATTTTCACCCGGCAAACTTGAAAACAAATCAAATTCTTTCTTTAACAATGATTTCTTATTCCGGATCATCTTCTCACTTCCCTCAAATTTAACTTGAAGTGCTTCCCAAATTGAACGTGAAGTATTATCATGTTGAAGTAATATGAAGATGTCTTCTTTAATAGCTTGCTGGAGTAAACTGATCATCATCTTTTCTGCTTTATACATGTCTCTTTCTTTATCCGAAAATTCAGAAATAGTTTTGATAACTCCCATATCTGTACGAGGTTTAACATACTTTTTCTCAATACATTCCCAAGATCTCAAATGAATTGCTTGGACCCAGTTTTCAAACCGGTATTTCCATCCATAATACTCCTCAATTCCCATTAGTTTCGGGGGTTTTTGCAAAGTTCCTGTCTCATTTTCCATGTTCATATTCTGAGTAATGGTAGCTGGAGTAGTCGGGGCAGTAGCAAACGCGTTATAAAATTCCTCTTCCATGATTCGGTAACAAGTTTCACAAATTCAGATACTTTCAAACGAAATCAGCTTTCACACGAAATGGTCTTGGTGCGAAATGACACACTGGTACGAAATAGCCTGCAAACCAACTTCAAACGAAATAAGAACTTTCACACGAAATGAGATGCTTTTGTACGAAATGAAATATTTTCACACGAAATAAGGTATTTCGTGCGAAATAAACCAAATTTCAGCTGATTTCGTGCGAAATAGTAGACTTTCACACGAAATAAGAACACTTTGGTACGAAATAGTGATTTCGTACGAAATAGCTCACTCTATATGCTGATTTCGTGCGAAATGAAGGACCTATTCCGTGCGAAATACTGCTGACTTCATCATGTCGATCAGATTTTTGTCCAATTGATCAATTTTAAGGTTGATTTTAGGTCCAATTCTTTCAAGGCTTTGTTAAAACACTGTTTCGCTTATAATGTGTGAAATTCAAACCATTTTAACCATCAAAACTTGTTAATTTTGAAAAAGAAGGTGTAGAAATCAGAATTTTGAGCTGAATCAGTAAGAACTCTTCCTCCTGAGCTCTGATACCAATTGAAGGATCGTTCGCACGACCAAATGAGTCGTTCAGAAGAGTTTTTACTCAATACGAAAGGCGGAAACAGACGTATCAAGTTGATTTAGCTTGCAATTCACTTTAAATGTCTTTCTGATTGATATAACAACGTTTTACAGCGAGTAGACACTTCGGCAGCAGTTCGACACTGAAACCGAAAAGTTACAAATGACAAGGCACAACAGGTATTTATAGGCTGGCCTATTTCGCATGAAACAGTTGGTACGAAATCAGTTTCACACGAAATAGTGATTTCGTGCGAAATGACCAACTGATTTCGTACGAAATAGCTGTTTCCTATTTCATGCGAAATACCCCTAAATCCTAATTTCTCGTACTTCGTGCCCTGATCTATCTAATTTAATACAAGACTCGATACAAGACGAAGTCGACAGACATATGCACTAACACCATGCTTCATTTTGAACTTAAAAGATTCCATTTCAAAATTTGCAGCAAAAATTGATTGTGGTTATCATTTGGGATACTCAACCACTCCTAAGGCCTATAAAGTGTTTAACACTAGGACTAAGACAGTGGAAGAGACTTTGAATGTGAAGTTCAATGAACTCTCTTCAATGAAAATCCCTGCAAATCCTGCAGAGTTATTTGATCTTGATAAATTTACTTTTGAAAATGTTTCTGTCAAGACTAACAGTGCAGATCCATCTCAAAATCCTCCATCAGACAATGGATATGAAATCATCATTCCACAACAAAAGTCTGCATCCATTGCTAGAGCAGCAGATGTTCAAAACAGCTGTCAAAGCTCAACCACTGCTACCTCAACAGTTGTTGACCAAAGTAGCCCTTTAACCCCTGCTTCCACATCCTCAAACACTGTTGATAAAAATCCTCAAACAGTGGATAAAAATCAACATGTTTCCACACCACTTCCTCCTATTCCTCCACCTCCATTTCAAGACCCTGTTGGATCATTAAAGTCACCAACAGGGGTTAGCTCAGATAATTCACATCTGCAGCCCTCACCCTTAAATGTCATTGTTCCATACAAAGGAGATTTAATCTTCTTGAAGTCTCATCCACCTGACCAAATCATTGGCAACATTAGTGAAGGGGTGCTTACAAGAAGCCAATCCCAAAACATATGTCTTTTTGATGGTTTTATATCACTTCATCAACCTGTCAAGTACCAAGAGGCACTAAAAGACAACAGTTGGGTAGAAGCCATGCAAGAGGAGCTCCAACAATTTAAAAGACAACAAGTATGGGAGCTTGTACCACTGCCAGAGGGTGTGAGTCCTATTGGCATAAAGTGGGTCTTTAAAAATAAAACTAATGAAAGGTGCATTGTTGTCAAAAATAAAGCAAGGCTAGTGGTACAAGGGTTCAAACAGGAAGAGGGCATTGACTATGATGAAACTTTTGCCCCTGTAGCAAGATTGGAAGCTATCATATTATTCCTGGCCTTTGTTGTCAACCACAACATAAAGGTGTTTCAAATGGATATTAAATGTGCATTCATCTATGGTAAGATACAAGAAGAGGTATATGTTTGTCAACCTCCAGGTTTTGAGTATCCATTTAATCCAAATCATGTCTACAAGCTAAATAAAGCTTTGTATGGCCTGAAACAAGCACCTAGAGCCTGGTATGAAACTCTTTCCACCTTTCTTCTCTGTATTGGTTTCACAAGAGGTAAAATTGACAAAACACTATTTTTAAAATGGAGAGGGAAAGACTTGATGATTGTCCAGATTTATGTGGATGGCATCATTTTTGGAAGCACATGTTCCAAAATATGTGAAGAGTTCAGAATACTCATGACAGCTGAGTTTGAGATGAGTGCAATGGGTGAACTACAGTGCTTTCTTGGTCTCCAAGTAAATCAACTGCAAAATGGTACTTTCATCCATCAAGGAAAATATGCCAAAGAGCTTTTAAAGAAATTTGAGATGGATGATTGCAAACCATGTGGTACACCCATAGCAACCACAAAGATAGTCATGTCTGATGAGAAGGATGATTTGGTTGATCAAACTCTTTATAGAAGCATGATTGGGTCTTTATTGTACCTAACTGCATCTAGGCCAGACATCATGTTTGAAACATGTGTTTGTTCAAGATCCCAATCAGCCCCTAGAAAGTCAAATCTTATTGCTGTAAAAAGGATATTCAGATACTTAAAGGGTGCTCCCACACTTGGTATCTGGTATCCAGCTGATGGAAATATCAAGCTTTCAGGTTTCTCAGACAGTGACTTTGCTAGATGCAATACAACAAGGAAGTCCACTTCAGGAGGGTGCCAATTCCTAGGCAGTTGCTTAGTGTCTTGGCAAAGCAAAAAGCAAGCAGTTGTTTCAACATCCACTGCTGAGGCAGAGTATATAGCTGCTGCAAGTTGTGCAGCCCAACTGTTGTGGCTTCAAAATCAACTAATGGATTTTGGTATCACTGCCTTAAAGACACCTCTCATGTTGGACAGTCAGGTAGCAGAAAATATCATCAAAAATATAGTTTCACATTCAACCACCTAGCACATTGATATCAGACATCACTTTGTGAGGGATTGCTATGAAAAAGGTTTGATTTCTCTGCACCACGTTCCAACTAAAGATCAGCTGGCAGATGTGCTAACAAAGGCTTTAGACACATCCACCTTTGAAAGCTTGATCTCTAGGATTGGCATGCTGAATATGGAATAACAGGCAAAATCATGTTTCTCTATGAATAAAAGCATTAAAATGTTTTCAGAAAATCAAAAATTCATCCTTAAAAATAGCTAAAAAATAAAAATTATCATTAAATCCTTAAAAGTCTACCACAACCACTGTTTTGGTTCAAACATCTGATCTGTTGATATTATCCACTGCTGAAAGTCAACCTCTGTTCCTTCATTATCCTTGTTAAAAACTGCTGTCAAACATCAGTGTTTTAACCCACTGATGGCTATCCACTGATAGTTAAAAATCAGCCACTGTTTCATTTTCATCACTGTAAACCACTGATATTGACCATCAGTGGTTTCCTAAACAACTGTCTTACATTATTCATCAGAGGTTGGCACGTGGACAGTACTTAGCCGTCAGATCTTTTGTAACCGCTGCCACGTCAGCATTCACCTTTTCACTTTATAAAACCCTGATCAAAACCCCAAACAGGGTTTTCATTGTCGAATCGAATTCAAAATTCTTTTCAAAAGCAGTTACCATCAAATTTCTTCAAATCATTCATCATCTTCTTCATCTCGCAACTACTCTCAAATCACCATGGCTCTCCCATTCAAAACTCCTCACAATTACCTGTGTACGCTTGAGAAAACAAATCAAAACACAAATTTTCACTCCGTTATTGATGTACTCTCGTCTTCAAAGTACAAACCTTTGTTAACCTGTAACGCACCTATCTACCTGGATACCCAACGTGAATTCTGGAAAAATGCCAAGCTTGAGGTCAAGGACAAAAAGGTTTTGGCTATTACTTCAACTATAAGATTCAGGTTACTGTCACACCTCAAACCATTTCAGAGGTTTTTGAAATCAATCATCTTACAGGTAAAACCTCTTTCCCAATGGCTGATTATCAAACTGATTTCATTGAGAGAGGGTATGAAGAAGAAATGAAAAAAGATACTTTGCAAAAGGGCAGTTTTCCACCTGTTATGAGATTTTTATTCCATACCCTCCTCATGTGTGTTACAAATAAAACAACAGCCTTCAATGAAATATCATTGAAAATCCAATACCTGGGTTATCCTATAATGTCTGAAAGTGATTTGAACTATTCCCAGGAGATTTTCAATGAAATGGTCAAAAATGTTAATAATATCAAAGATAATAAAAAACCATTCTTATTGTTTTCAAGGTTTTTAAGTTTTTATTTACAAAAGAAATTTTCAAAGGATAATGCACATGTGCTTATCCAAGGTAATCCTTTTCAAATAAACAGCCTATCTTCTGAAACTTTCACAAGGCTGTCAAAACCTTCAAAAACACAAGCAGAGGAACCTGAGCAGAATTTAGCTGAGACAACCTCTGCTCCTCAGGCTCCTGCTGTTGAGCCCACTACTCCTGGTGATCACAGCAGCACAACCCCTGCTGTGAAACCCACACCAAAATCCACCAAAAAGCCAACAAAGAAAAAAAATCCCAAAAGCCCCCCAAACCCTCCAAAAAGGTAACTCTGGAAGATGAGATCCCAGAGATCATACCTGTGACAACACAAAAGTCACCAATAACCACTGCTGCTACTTCCTCACAGTAGATGGAAGAAAGATCTCAACCTAAGCCTAAAACTCCTCCTGCATCCTCTCAAAAGGATCAGGTTGTATCCATAGGGACACCACATTATGAAGCAATGGATTCACTTGAATCTATCTTCCACGTCCCTGCTCCCGGGGCAAATTCTCTTTCAACCCCCATCCTCATTGCACAAATTCCACCATCAATCATACCTTTGTTGGATGCACTTGATAAGGACCAGACACAAATCAGTTCTTCTCAACCACCTATCAATGAGAATATACCTCAACAAGTGACTGAGTCTGGTTCCTCTATCCTTGCTAACCCACCAATAACTGAGGAGGCTACACTGCAGGAATTACAAGTAATTCCTGTCAGTAGTTCAAGTGGAGTAGCAACTACAGGTGTTGAATCCACTTATTTAAACCTGGCCAGTTGTTTCATCACTCAGACTCCCTTGAAGGCAATTTCCTCTTTGGGAACCAAGGTGACCACTAGTGTGTTTCCAATGCCCACTGGTGTGTTTACTAAGGTAACCTCTGCTATGGAGAGAAGTCCCCAGTACCAAGAACAAGGGGCATCAATGGATGACTTTTGGAAAACTTTCCCTAAGTCAACTACTGATACAACCACTGCTAGTGGGAAATCAGATGATCCCATTAAGTTGGGTGATGGTTTAAAATATAAAGAATTGATGGAGAGGGTTGATAAAATTGACACATCTGTTGCAGATATCAAAAATATGCTGCAACAGTTGTTACAATCTCAAAAGGCTACACCAACTGCTGCAACATCTGCTCATTTCCCTACTGAGCTTTGGAACATGTTTCAACCTATGCTTCACAAACAGAGACAGTATGCTGATCAACAACATGAAGTCCAACTTCAAATGTTCAGAAATGTCATGGAAGCTAGGTACAAACATACACAGGCTGATATAAAGGCAATCAAGGCCAATTTGCTTCAAACCACTGGCATTTCTCCTCCTACCATCATTTATGTTGAAAACCCTGATGATGCCAAAAAGGGGGAGAAAGGAAAGAAGGGTAAAGAAGGTTTGCATATGCCACCAGATCCAAGGTCTAAACTTGTGGTAGAAATTCCAAGGCCAGATGGTTCCAAAAAGGTTGATGTGACTCAGAATGCATTTGCTGAACTAAATGCAAACATGGAAGAGTCTATGGAAATAAAAGGGTCAAAAAGGTTTGAACAGGAGAAGAAAGTTATGATGGAAAAGGAAGAGCAGGGTACTTCTGCAACAAAAAGAAGAAAGCCTACCAGAAAGGTTAGCCAAGCCAAAACCACACCTTCCAAAACCACCAAACATACTCCTCAAATTCCCAAAAGTTCCTCACATCAAACCACCAAACCAACAGATGTTAAGACACCTGTTGTATCAACAGTTGTTGGTACTTCAGTGGTTTCAACAAATATTATCCCAACCACTACCATCATCACTACATCAACCCACACTCAATCCACTACCATACCAAAAATATCACCACCATCACAAAAACCACCTGCCAAAAAGCAAAAGACAACAGTTGACACATCAACTATTGTAGTGACAATAGTGGTTGAAACACCAGTTGTTTCAACAGCTGTTAGTCAGACACCCATCACTTCAAACACCACCACTCAACCCACAAACACCCCACCAACCTCTCTAAAGCATAAAAGGAAAAGGGTAACAAACATTGTACTGGAAGATGACACTTCCCCACCTCCAACATCTTCACAACCTCTGACCCTAGCCATCATTCCAAACCCTGTTCCAATCTCTTCAGTTCAAGCCCTGAATCCAAACACTGCCCTAGTCCCTTTGGGAGTACAATATCCATTAGATCTTCCAGCAGTCAGGGAGGAGATCAAATCCTTCTACTCTGAAGATGACCCTGCAAAAAGGAAACTCCCATCTCTCCAAGTTTATCCTTTGCCAAGAAACATAGAAGAATATTTGAAATTAAAGGCAAAACAAGCAGAGGATATATCTCAAAGAGACACAAAGGGAAAGTCTGACAAAGAAATTCAAAGGAATTTGCAATACCTGCTCACCAAAGTCAGAACCTTAGAGCAGTTCTCAAAAGATCTTTGTCATAAATTATCAGAAAAAGATGATAAAGTATGAGACAAGACTACATAGAATACATCATGGAATACAAGAAATACAGGGCAGAAAAGCATCAGTATAAAGAATGGACCATCAGTGAACTTAAGAGGAGATAGCCAGAATTCAAAAGATGCTTGAAGACAAAGTAAAGCAAACTCCTCCAGTCTAAGACAATTACAAAAAGAATGTGCCAGAAAGGACTTTGAAGCTGAAAAGAATGAAAGAAGAGCTCATTGCTGCTGATTATGGGTCAAGGAACCAGGTTACAAGGTGGTCAGAGATAAAGTGTTAGATACCTACAAAAGGTTGGAAGAGTTAAGGAAGAAAGACCCCACTGCTCCCAAAAAGCCTGATTATCCAGAAACAGTTCCAGAAGCAGTGGTTCCAACAAAACAGAAACTGCCCATTAGAAGATCCACTGCTCCACATGCTGCCATCCTTTATCAAAGAAGGAAACAAAAGCAGATGGATGCAGAAACAAAAGAAGACAAGGCTCAAGAAGAATATATCATGAAAATGGTTCTTCAGACACTGTTGGCAGAAAAACAAGACTTAGCACAATCCCAAGACCCTGCCAAAGTAGTCATCACCAGGCCTCCATCTCCAAACTCATCAACAATAAAGTCTCTCCCAAGAAACCCATTGGATTCAAAAATACTAAAGTGGAAGCCTGATCAAAAGACCCACGTATTGACTCTGCTCAAATCCAATGGTGAAGTGAAGCATATATCAAGGGAAGAAGCACTTGGCCTAGGTGTTGAAGATTTACAAGATCACCTTGAGCTTACACTGTGCAGGGATGAGAATGATGAGGATTCCATTAACTTTGAATTACAATTCAAAGGTCAAGTTAGGGAACTCTTGATGAGACAATAAAGATCCAAAATAATGAAGGGTTTTGGCATCATCTGTTCCAGGGGGAGATTGTTGGGATTGAACCCTACAAAGGAACAGTTGATAAAGCCAAAACTGGATCAGATCAGTGGATTCATCATAAGCAGTTGTTTGCATCAGATCTTTCCCCTTAAAAGTGGCCCTATCATCCGATTACCTCTAAATACTGCTCTTCACAACAACTGCTGATTCCCAAAGACTGTTGAAGATAAAGCACTGATGCTTAATCTACTGATATGGTTCAAGTACTACTGAAGACACAAAGCACTGCTGGAGCTATAACAGTGGAATGAAGAAGCAGTAGTTTACTTTATTCATTGTATTATATTTGTAATCAGTAGTTAGATAGCAGTGTTTGTATAGAACAGTTGTTAGAGGTTGTTAGGAGGTTCTATGTCACTTTCATGGTGACGTCAGCCAAAAGATGCTCAGTGGTTCATCTGTACTATAAATAGAACAGTACCATGTACTGTTCTATTAGCTCTCTTCATCACCAAGTCATTCTGTACAAACAATCACTGTGAGCTAAGGCTGAGGGGGAGATTAGTGCATGCATGCATTGTGATTGATAATTGTAATAAATACAATCATTCGATTTCAAGTTAAACATGTTTGCTAAAACTTATTCTCTCATTGACTGTGTGTTGAAAGTTTGTTTCATTTAATTCCGCTGCATTTAACTCTGTTTCATCTTCATTCTAATCAAACGAACACAATCAAATGAAACTCATATCTTAACAAAAGGAATCATCCGATTTCGGAAAAGGGTAAAATTGATCCTGCAATGTATTGGGCCATTTAAGATCATTGGTCGAGTGGGCAAGGTAGCTTATCGACTCGAACTATCAGAGGAATTAAGTGGGATCCATAATACGTTGCACGTTTCTCACCTCCAGAAGTGTTTGGCCTATGAAACGGCCTACGTTCCCCTCAATGACATTGAAGTTGACAATAAGCTCAACTACGTGGCAAGGCCTATCGCAATCCTTGATCGAAAGGTGAAAGGTTTAAGGAACAAAGAAATTGATCAAGTTAACATGAAATGGGAACACCGGAAGGGATCAGACACCACTTGGGAGTCCGAAAAAGAAATGAAAAGACTATACCCTTCTCTTTTCGGTACGTAAGCATGTTTCGGGGACGAAACCCCTTTAAGGGGGTGGACTTGTAACACCCCCAAAAATATGGAACGATATAAAATATATATTATATTATATTTATATATATATATATATATATATATTGTAGCACAATAACTAGGAATATTCAACCTAGTTAGTAATATGAGAATAGTTAATAAAAACAATGAATGAGAGCTTTTTAGAAAAGGTAAATAAACTAGAGGGGCCAAAGTTGGTAAAAAGGAAAGTGGTGTTTTAAAAATAAAATTTAAAACACAATACACACACTATATGTGCACACACACTATATGTGTGTATCAACCACGAACAAAGAAAGAGGGGGAAGAGCCCAATTTTGACATAATCCTCTAAATCTCCTAAACTAAAAGGCTAAAAGTATGTAAATCTTATGCATGAACTGAAATTAGTGATCACTTAAGCAAAAGGATCACAAGCTATGTTAAAATTCATGTTTAGTGAAGTTTTCTAGTTTGGAGAAATCCATGAAATGATGATTTGGTTAGTGAAACTGTGAAGTTAGTGATTTAATGGCAATAGGAGTGTTCTTGTCTAGTTTAATCATCGATTATGTGAATTAATTGAAAATGTGTTACACATGAGTAGTTGCTCATGTAGTGTATGAAATGGGTTTTGATTTTAGAATTAAAAACCCCATATTTGTGGTATGAACTAACCATTTATGATAATCTTTTTAGATATAATTGCATTACTGAATTGATTTTTGGTGGAAAACATGTTCATAGTGTTAAGAAATTGAAGTACAAAGGTTAGTAAACTTGACTAGATGAAAAGCCAGGAAATCATGCACTTAAGGTGTATGATAAAATGCTTGAATGAAAATATTAGGCTAATAATGAATGAGAAGCAAAAGCGATATGAACCATACAATTGATTGTTAGTAAATATGGTAAAATGGTCATCGTGATGGAAATTTAACAATTGGACTGGTTGTTTTGTATAGGCGACTCGAGTGATAGAGCGGGTGATAAATCCAGGAGCGACACAAGACTTAAAGGAAAGCTCTAAGGTATGTGGCTATACGCTTCGTTATTTTTCTTAAATTAGTTAATACGGTTGGTTTAGTATAATGGTAGTGAACGAGATATACATGAGTTTGGTTTGCTCATAAGTGGTGGTATTCACAAGAACAAACCAAACATGTCAAAATAAAGTAAAACGCAAACTGGGTAACAGGAGCGTGAACAAAAAAATTCATATAAACCCGGATAGTGTGTAAGTTGTAAGGGTAAGCATAAACCGGGTAATGGGAACGTGAACTACAAAGTGATGAACCCGGGTAATGGGTCGTAATCGAAAGGATGTGATTTCTTGAAATGAACTTGAATAAATTAAGTTCAATTACTAGAATGTTAAATGGGTCGAACAAGTGTTAACGCAAACCGGGTAACGGGAGCATGAAACACAAGGTTATTAAGCCCAGGTAAAGGGTAAAGTCGTAGGAAATTAATCATTGCAGAAAGATGTGAATAACATAAGCTCATCTGATGATTTAAGTTTACAAACTTGAACATCAAATGGGTCGAATATGTGTTCCCGCAAACCAAGTATTCGGAGCGTGGAATATGAAGTTATTAAGCTCGGATAATGGGTATAATCATGGGAAAATAATCTCATTAAAAAGTTATGGACGATTTGAGCTTTAGGTGCTTAAATATCAAAACGGGTCAAATAAACGTAAACTGGGTAACGGGAGCACAAATCATAAAAGTTATGAATCCGGGTTAAGGATTATGGATTAAACATGTTGGTAAATGATATACGGGCGCTTAGAAATAAGTTTGGGGTAAAACAGAGGTGTTTTGGCCGAGTTATGCTAAGAATGGTAAAAAATGGTCATGGCTAGGAAAATCACCAGCTCTGGCAAGGCTGCTGGAAATTGTCTCTCGTTGTGCCACGCGACGGAGAAAGAGTATCTCATCGCGTGGCGCGACGGGGACCTATTTTCAAAAATTATTTATTTTACTAAATTTTGACACACGGTTTCAGTTTTTCGCTCAATCCTTCTATTCTAATTACTAATTGGTAGAAAATGAGTTGGCATGATAGGTACTTCAATTGATGCATCGCATGAAGATCAAGTCCTACGAAGAACCAAACACGAACCAAGATATATGATTCCGTTTTGTTAAAACTTATTTAACTTATGACGAATTCGATTTTTTGTTTTAAGACTCTAATGTAGTGTAATCAAAGTTTTAGATGTTTCTATTTTGGGATATTACATTACAACTTTTATAAATTATGAAATTTTGAACGTTTTATTAGTACGGGTCCTACAAGTGGTATTCAGAGCTTAGGTTGAATGTGTGCGGTTCGATACTTGATTGTGAAATCCAGTAAGAAACAATTATAAAACAATTACCATGAAACATACTAGAAAAGAAAATGATTGAAAGTGCATGGGAGGGGTGTATTTATGCACTCGAACCTCGGAAATGCATCAAGTATACATGGTTAAGGCAAGATATAGATTTAGCCAAACCTAATAAGAAAGATACATCGTGGGTGTTAACAAACGATGCGAATAAATTCTCATATGATAATATGGGAATAATTAAATGAAATGTTTATCAATTTGTTGTGAACATTTTAGTGATAACAATGTTGGGAGGAGGTGGTGATGACACGGTACCTCTCCTCACCAAGGAAATACGAGAAAAGATCTACGAGGAAGTTGGAAGGCACTAGAGACTAGTCTACCCCAATTTATGGATAGGCTACAAACTACAATTCTATCGGTTGTAGAGGATAGAATGAATGAGCTAAAAGAGAGCCTTATCCAAGAAAAAGATAAGGCCAAGGAAAAGAAGGCTTGTCCATACGACAAGTTGATGGCATGTAAACCCCCGATTTATAACAGAGAGATAGATCCGATCGCTTGTCAAAGGTGAATAAGACATGGAAGGTGTCTTTGAATGAACCCATTGTGATGTGAGTGATTTCGTGGCTTATGTAACCGGCCAATTGAAAGGTCAAGCAAAAGATTGGTAGGATAACCTCAAGAATGAGCAAGGGGTTGAAGCTACACAAACATTTAAGTCACTCCACACCTCCTTGTATTTTTGCAGGTAAGTCTCTTTTCTCATAGATTTAATCCGTTTTACTTTTTGGTTTTAGTTAATAATCAACTGTGTTCGGATTTTAGTTTGTGAATGTCTATTTCTCTTATAGGTTTTAATTGACGTGTACGAGATTTGGATTACAAATTGAGGTAGTATTTTCTTGGATGTCTAATTATCTTTTGGTTCAATATAGATTCACAAATAATCATTGTAAATAGTTTTGTGTTGGATCTGTAAACAATGATTAAACTTGACATTTTGGTTAAAACAAGTTATTTGGTGTTAACCGAAACCATAACCGAATTTATATTTTGTTATTCGGTTCGATTACACACTCTTTCGGTCCAACTTTCAATTACCACTGAAAGCAAAGAAACAACCAAATTAAACGTTAATATAACACCTCTATATATCGATTCACAATTTATTCCTATTTTATGGAATCAAACGAAGTACTCAAAATTAATAAAGAGATGATACATTGATTGTTCTTAAACCCGCTCAACACGCTAATAAAGGTTTGTATTATTAAATAAAAGAATAAAATGAAGGTTTGTAAGAGTCAAAGCTGTACTGGCAAGCAGATAAGTCGTCTTCCGTACCCCAATGGTGACACGACCTTTGACGCGTGTCATCAGAAAACGCGTTTTTCTTCCTCCCCACTCTATTTATCAACAACCTCCACCCCTCCCTTCTTCTACTCCCATTTAATTCCATTCCATTCACCCCCAAATGCACTCAAAATAAACCTTTATTATTATTATTCTCATCACATCAACTTCTACAACACTCCACTAACCACCATCAATGGCTTCCTTCGACAATTTGGCCCCATGGAACTTCAGATCCCTCGTAACCGATCCATTTTACCCCGACACATCATTCGCCAGAGAAACCGACTCCGCCCTAACCCTTGCTTTACAGCAATCGCTCTTCAATCAACCCATTTCCGACAACTCTTTTTTATTCAATCCCAGTGATTATTGCAGCCCTACTCCTTCAACTGTAACCGGATCCGGATCTGGATCCGATCCCGAAACGCCTGGATCCAAACTTCATTCTCATTCTAACCGTCTAGCTGTCACGATGGGTAAAACGGCGGCCAAGAGGAAGTCACGTGCGAGGTCACGTGCTACCACTACGTTTATTCAGACGGATCCGACCAACTTTAGGCGTATGGTGCAGGAGGTGACTGGAGTCAAGTTAGCTGACGGGAAGTTGCCGGATTTTACGGTGTTGAAGCCGGAGCCGCTCCGGCAGCCGTTGGTTAATAAGTTGCAAGGGTTGTTGCCGACGTTGGACACGTCAGCTTACTTGCTTGATGTTCAGAATAATAATACGCGACGGATTCCGGTTTCTGGTACTTTTCCGGCGAGGAGTCACGTGACGGAGAATGGTGGTCACGTGACGGAGAACGGTGGTGTTGGAGTTGATTTTTATTCGTGTTCTAGTTTTCCGACGCTTGAGTCGTCGATTTAAATGTAGTTTTGGTGTTTTTTGTTATTGTTTTGTTTTAGGGATTTTGTTTTGTTTTTTTTATTTTATAAATTATAAATATTTTAAAGGAAAGTGAACTTTTCTGATTAAAAGTTGAATGAGATCGTGAAAAGTGGTATGAAACGTAAATGGTTAAAAGATAATTGATTAGATTCTGTTAATAATATTCCTTTCATTTATAAGGCCATGTGTAGTCACAACCCCTTTGTGTGCGTTATGCGACACGTGGCGCGCCACGTGTGTCGGTGGACGTTATGGGGCGTTATGCATTTAAGCCCGTAGTCATAAAGCCCCCACCTAATCATTACCTATTTAATAATTTTCATTTTTATTAATTAATATAAAAGAGTAAACTGCCATTTTGGTCCTTGTGGTTTGGCCATTTTTGCCATTTTAGTCCAAATTTCAAACTTTTTAAATCTGGGTCCCTATGGTTTCATCTTTATTGCCATTTTAGTCCAAAATTCAAAATCCTCCTTTTTTTGACTGTTCCAAAAAGTTTGAGATTTGGACTAAAATGGCAATAAAAGTGAAACCACAATGACCAAAATGGCAGTTTACTCTTAATTTTGGACTAAAATGACAATAAAAGTGAAACCACAGGGACCCAGATTTAAAAAGTTTGAGATTTGGACTAAAATGGCAAAAGTGCCCAAACCACAGGGACCAAAATGGCAGTTTACTCAATATAAAAAAGATTGCTTGTTTGTGATTGGTGGAAACTTTGAAAGGCACCATGCATAGCGGCGCTATGGATATCGCGCCCACCAATTTTTTTTGCCTCATAACCCCCCCCCCCCCCCCCCCCCCCCGGTAATGATGTTCGGGGGGTTATGTTGGCACATGGCGCCCCACTACGCATTACCTAAGGCTAGGTTGGTTTAGGATAAAACCTATGTTAAATCAGTGTCAAGTATCCACTTGGGAATAACAAGTGGTGTTGGTGAGTATAGATAGAGCTTAGGATAGGAGAGGTTAGGGGTTCGATCCCCATGGTGTGCAACGTTAGCCATTCAAAAAAAAAAAATCAGTGTCAAGTAGACGATATATAAGCGGTGTTTTATTGTTAACTTACACTGCGTATAATAACGTTTTTTATATTGCCTCTTTTTTAACTACATTAAAAAATAATAATAAAACCAAATCTGACTGGTTTATGCACGTGGTTAACAAGGCTTACTTCTTCTAATGCCCGCTATAGATTTGGTGAAGGCTAAGGATTGCACCTCTCTTGGCGAAGACATGGTGGTGTAAGAAGTGCCATCTAGCTGAGATGGTTGGAGACGTTGCACCACACCGTCCGATCCAACAAAGTTATCAAAACAAGATGCTCGTCTTTAAAAAGAATAACTTAATGCTGTATAGACTTTTTAATGTGATGTATACATGTTTTAACTTTTAACATTTTAATTAGTTAAGCCAAGATATTTTCTTTAGGCTGCTGGGTATGGGTCCGTCGACCCACCCGTCCTACTCCGGCGACGCCACGTCCCCGGCGTCCCTCCACGCCGCCCCCTCCCGTCCCGTCCTCTTCGTCCTTTCTTCGCCGTTTGCGACGGACCAAACAGGTGGGCCCCCTTTCTTTCTTCTCGGCGCTGGATCCTTCACCCCATCCCGCCCCACCCGTCTTCATCCCCTCCCCGTCTTCATCCGTCACCATACCCAGCAGCCTTAGAGAAGTTAAAAGGCAATATATAAATGTTTTGATATTCAATGAAAGCCAGGTAGTATTTTCTTTTTGATAAGTTTAAAGTCACTGATGTACCTTTTTCTCACAAAAACTTGAGGCGGGATTCCCTATTAAGAATACTTTTTTTCTATTCACATGACTAAACGTACCATTTCTATTTATTTGTTACATCCTTCTCATCTCACAAACTTGAGTTTATGGTCTATTGTTTTTTAGACATAGTATAACACACCTCTCTCCTCTAATTTTCTCCATACATACATAAATATATACAGAGAGAAAGAGTGAAAAATAATATAAAAATAAGATTTAAATGTATGAGAATAATGAAAACCTTATTTTTTCTCTCATAAGGAGTGGTGTAACAAGTAAATAGGATGGTGTATTTAGACATACCCGAAAATAATTGTAAGAGCATGATTTAAAGAGTTGACCTCTTGAATTGCGTGACAAATCACATTCGTCATACTATCTTAATTACTAAGACCATGTCATACTTTTCTTTATCTTTGAATTGGTCAACTAAATCACCGGATAAGAATCCTGAGATGTCCTCAATCGAGTAAATACATTCCCTCCTCTATAACGGTCATAGTTGGATGCATACCCGAGCCACCACTTCCCGGAAAAACCCGTCTGCCCGAAGGCCCACTACGGTAAAACCCAGTTCGGCTCGGTTTCGAACTGGCGACCTCTAGAAAGGCATTGTTCTAAACTTCATTGCCACCAATGTCCTTCAAAGTGATGCTAGTGGAGTTGAACTTGGGATCTCAAAAAGAGAAAATAATGGTGAACAACTAGACCAACTTGCAGTGGCGGACCCAAAATTTTTTTTCCAATGGGGTCCATTTTTTTCGATGTTCAAAATTTTCATAAAAAAACGTTAAAATTTTCGGATCGGTCCTCGTTTGGGTCGGGTCAAAGCGAGGTTTGAACTATATTTAAAAAAAACAGGAAAAATGGGTTATACAAGGATTCAACCCATGACCTCTTACTGGCAAAGAGGAGATTTACCACTACACCAACTTTCCTTTTCATTATGTAGTGTCCACCTAATTGTATTTATGGGGTCCTTTTACAATTTAATATACCGAATCTACTAATTTTTTTAAAAGAATTGAGGTACGGGAACCCCGACTCACTCTATGTGGGTCCGCCCTACCAACTTGTCAGGACTAGACCATGTCATACTATCTTGATTACTTAGGGTGAAGGGAGTAGTTAAACAGGTAAAAGTGGCAAACTTTAAAATGGACCAATCAGATAGTGCCACGTCAGAGAGGAGAAAAAGTTTAAACTTTGCTGAAAAGTGTTGGCAATGGTTAAACACTTTGGAATTGGTAAACTATTTTTTTTTATTTTTTATTTTTTTGTCCTACCCTCCACCACAAATACCCATCACCTTCACCCACCGGAAAAATCAGTCGACATCTTCACCCACCGGAAAAATCAGTCGACATCTTCACCCGCCGGAAAATCACATCCGCCGGAAAAAATGGTGGAAGTGGGTTTGCGGCTGAAGGTGATGACGGTGTTGGGTCACCATCACCACTCGCCACCACCACAACCACGGCCACAACAACCACCGGCATCGTCGAACCACCGGAAAAAAATGGTGGAAGTGGGTTTGCGGCTGAAGGTAACACCGCCGCCTGCACCAACACCGCCGTGGCTCCGCCCATCGCCGCCGCACCTGTTCCACCGGCTATATAGCTGTTACACAGAAAACAAGACACCAACTTGTTTTCTCTCTCTTCTTTGGTCACTCGGTAACCCAAAGATGATCGACAAAGATTGCCACTCGGTAAAGACTTCGGCGCGGGTGTTCCCGATCGGCAAACTTGTTTGCCGTGTGTGTTTAGACACCCACCCCGTATACCCTTAGACCATAGATGTCAAACTAACCTCTTGTCATACAATTTTCTATTTATAAATTATAAATATATTGATAGCTTATATCATACTATCTTGATGGTGTGGCTAGTGAAAAATTGATAAGCATGATGTAGTAGGATGTATACATGGTTAGTGGTTAGTAAGTATCTGTAAAATTGTAATGTGAAACATGTTTTCCAACGTTACAGTAAAAAAAAACAAACATGATGTTACTAATTAGTAAGTATATGTAGGGCCGTTCAAACCCCTCGCCGCTCGTTGCTCATTCGTTGCTCGTTCGAAAATTGGTCGGAAAATGCTCGTACATTTTGACGCTCGGTTGTAAACGAGCCGCTCTGCTCGGTTCGGTTTGTAAACGAGCCAAGCATGAGCAAAGGTCCGCTCGGCACGAATTATTATTTTTAATTAGCATACATATACATATACATATACACAAATATGAATTATACATATATATACACACACCTATATATATACACAAACATACATATATACTTAAATATAGGGGAATGATCCACTAAAAAGTGAATTTTGCCTAAGTAGCCTAAGAAGGATTGTGATGATGACATGTGGCACTCCTAATAAGTAGGAATGAAGGGTATTTCGATCCTTATAAATAGAAGTGAAAATGACATGTGGCACCCATTTTGTTTTTTAAAAATACAACAAAAAAAATCTAGTAAAAAAAATCTAGCACAAAAAATCTTGTACAAAAAAATATAGCACAAAAAATGTAGTACAAAAAAGTATAGCACAAAAAAATCTAGTACAAAAAAATATAGCACGAAAAAATTTAGCAAAAAAAATGTGGTACAAAAAAATCTAGCAAAAAAAATTGAGAAAAAAAAATTTAAGACAAAAAAATTCAGCACAAAAAATTTAACACAAAATATAGTAAAAAATCCAGTACAAAAAAATGTTATACAACATAAAAATACAACACATTTTAGTGGGTTTTTTAGTCTTCATATTTGATATAGCAATATGGTACTCAAATTAAAGATAAAAAGACGCTTGATTTTATGGTGAAATTTTTATGAAAAAATAATGTCGTATAAAAATGTTATGAACGTTTAAAAAGTGGGGGTGAAATATGCATGTGCCTTGCATGTGGAGAGAGAAAGCTATAAATATGATTTTCCCAAGATACCTTTACACTCATCCTTTCTCTATACTTTAATCTTAACCATTGATTTGAAAAATAAATGGTTAAGATTCTTTCTCATCCTACTTAGGAAAAATTAACTTTTTATTTGATCTTACCCAATTAAATATAAATTAAATTTATAGTATACCATCTATTTGATTTTGGTCCACTATATACAAATTTACAACTATATCTATACGTACTAGCCCAATCACACCAATGAAAAAAATTAATATCAAATCTAAAAGTTAAACCCTAAAGTGATAAACGACAGTCTGCTAATCGCCTCAATGTTTCAAGTCATTACCTTAAGTCGATCACCTCCTACTCTCGACGTCACTGTTCATGCAATATGATTATCGCTTCGTCGGCCACAACATTGTTTTTTTTTTTTTGGAAGGTGACTTTATATGTACTGGACCTATTGGTCACCGGGTTCATGTCGAAGACATTCCCCCGTCAGCCCCGCACTCTCGGACGCGATGTACGATCGGGCCCCGGCCGCCGCGCAAGCTGACTTCCGCCCGGAAACCATACTGCCCCCACACGAGAGACTCGCTGAGGTAACAGCTGGGTAAAACCGGGTTGCCCTCAAGACCGCACCATGCCTCGGTAGGATACGATCCATCATTGGGACGCCCCCCCCCCCCCTAAGACCACAGTGGGAGTCGAACCGGAGACCTCCCAAAGGAGGAGCCGGCCAACATAACCCAAGTGGGGATACCACTGGGCCACGGGGAAGGGAAAATATTATGCCATTAAATGTGCTTGTTTTTAAAGACATAAAAACCATTGTTCCTATCTCTCTCTCATCAAATTTAAATCGGGCGACATCGTTGTCCAAATCGCTCGAACTTCGCTCGACGTTCTCTCGGAATATTTACTGCTTGGAAAATGCTCGCTTGATTTGAGCCTCGGTTTTAAATGAGCCCCTCCGCCTTGTTCGGTTTATAAACAAGCAAAGCACGAGCAAAGGTCCGCTCGATTCGGCTCGGCTCGTGAACGTACAAGTGAAGTTGTAAGAATCTAGATATGTATATATGGTTACTGGTTAGTATAAGTACAGCCTTGTAGCTATGAAATTATTTGAGAGTTTTTTATAATAAACAAATCAATATAATCTTAATTGTTTAAACGATGGATACCTACACCAAGCATGTTGACTATTAGACATTCTTGACTATTAAACATTCTATTTGACAATCTGGCACATAGTATCAAGACTATGAATGACTTGATTATGAGAATCAATAGGATATATACAAGAGCTTGATACTATAATATAATGTCTGTTCATGAAATATGTTACAGTTTTATAAACAATATTCACTGAGTAAATAGTTTTGTAAAAACAAAAGGTAAACAACATAGCACTTGCATACACAAAACCATCACTATAGTTTACTTGATATAATAAATGAATGAATATAAAAATCAAAAGAGCAGTAGTTGTTAATAGTCATAGTCTCAATTATTTATGAATTTTGTTGACTGAATGGAGGTTGGCAATTTCATTAATTCCAAGCTGATTTCAGCGCACCATGTGTCACTTTGGTTGACTTGTTCCACCCTTCTTACTAAAGCATGACATCATCTTTACGTAATCATCTTCTCAAAGTAGAACTTTCTAAAATATTTCAAAGAATAACACTCTTTTTACCATGAATAACACTTTAGATCCCTAGACTAAACAGTAGATGTTTGTGTTTTTAGATCATGTGAAGTGGTGGGTGAATCTTAAGCCTTTCTTTTGGCATGATCGGACATGTAGCGGCCTGGTTAGCAAAAAGACATTATGGGACTTGCAGTTAAAAAAGGTGTAGTGGTATAATGCCCATTGTAATGATTACCTAATTATTTATTTTTAATTTTTTTAATATTAAAACAAATAATATTTTATTAAATAAATTAAAATTACATAAAAACTAAAAAACGCACAAATATTAAAATTCTTCTAAATTTTCATCTGTACTTTCGCCGTACTCGTCTTCATCTGGGCCTTCGTCGTGATCTTCTTCTTCATCACCCTCGTTTGGAATATACCGAACTTACGATGCATGTTGGACCAAATCCATTGCTTACGCGGAATGTGCTTATTCAGAACGCATTTGATTCTCATTGTTCACTCTTTCATCCATTGTTGCTTGTGGATTTTCGTGAGCATTGTCCCATATATAATTTTGACATATCACTTTTCCTTGTCTCTAATATCAGATTATGCATGATTATACAAGCATATATAGCATCTCTCATTTTTTTCTTTGGACCATGCACGACAAGGATTTCTCAAATAATGGCAACGCTGTTGAAGAACCCCAAAGCATCTCTCAATGTCCTTTCGTGTAGACTCTTGAACTTTCTTAAAATGCGCTATTTTTCATTGTACGAATTCCTAAAAGTCTTCACGATAATCAAATACTTCGGATATATTCCATCACTCCAATAGTATCCGTGTGGGTAGTAGTTTCTGTTAGCATAAAAAGATGTCTTTGGTGCTCTGCCAGAAATAAAATCCTCTACCACTGGCGACTGTTCAAAAGTGTTTATGTCATTGCATGACCTCGCGACACCAAAGTAAGCCGAGCAAACCCAAAGGTTGTGTGAGGTAACCGCTTGAAGAATAACTGTTGGTCCTTTTTGATCGTCTTGTGTGTGTTGACCTCACCATAGGATTGGACAATTATACCACGTCCAATGACGACACTTTAAGCTCCCAATCATGCCTGGTAAACCATGTTTATAATGCACCTCGTAAATTTGTTGTAGATCATACCGAGTGGGCTTCCTCAGATAACGTGCACAGTACGAGTTTATTATTCCTTTGAAAAAATAAATATATATACTATTAAACTAACTAAAAAATATGAATGAATATAATTATTAAAAGATTGTAGTGTACCGTGACAAAAATACTCCAAGGTATCACGCCTTGTTTTCTCAACCATCTTTAAATAATCGCCGTTAATGTTTCTTGTGTTTCTGTACGCAAGCACGCGTAGCGCTGAAGTACACTTTTGAATAGCGGTAAATCCAAGCGTCCCTCTCACATCTGGTTTTTGCTTAAAGTAATCAAACTTGTTTTCCAAATCTCTGGAAAAGCGTAGAAATAAGCGTTTACTCATCTAGAAACGACGCCTAAAACGTTTGGGTTTAGGTAAGCCAGTGCTTCGTCAAAGTATCTTTCATCAAACACGCATTTGCCGACACTCGGTCTCGTACCGTATATTTTCTTTGCAAAATTTAGCGTGGAGGCCGACTAACGTGTTTCATATACCTCGCCGCGAGTTCACACGCACTCATAACCGCCTCTTCCTCATCGGTCGACTCACCCTCATCGGCTAAAAACTTTTTATAATAATAATTGGCAACATATGAGGAAGATGTGGGGGAATCCATTTTTGTTAAGTTTTTGTGAGTGGTGAGTATATGTTTTTGTAGAGTTTATATGAGTTGTGAATGTGTGTGTGTATATTTATATATAGGGAAGGGAAAGGATAAATAAAAACTTATTTGTAGTGAGAAATCCTAGTAAACTCTATTTATGACCATTGATCTACTTGATCTAATGGTTGGGGAAATAAGAGACTTTATTGATTTAAATAAATAACATTCTTTTGGTTCAAAAACACTTTGAAGGGTATTTGGGTAAAACCAACATGCCAGTAGCTACATATTATATATTATAATATATATGTGAAGGTGCATTCACTTTCCCAATGCTCTCATTCTCTCTCTTCTTGTACCTATTATCACCATCAAATCATCATCACCTGATATCTCCCATTCTCTCTTTTCTTGATTCAAAAATCATCATCATCATCATCATCATACTCAGTAAATCCCACCAATAGCAAAGCTAAGGTAGGGTCTGAGGAGGGTAAGATGTAGACAGCCTTACGTCTACCCCGCAGGCATAGAGATGTTGCTTCCAGTGAGACCCCCGACTCGATGGTAGTTTTGCATCAAACCTTGGACATAAGGCACATAACACTCGACAATTAAGACAAAGGCCAATTGGTGCATGTACTCCCTTGTCTTTCGGCTATCAACGCCATCACATGATGCATGATTAAACATCCCCCTCTTTTAACATTATTTTCACGAAATTAGTAAAATAACGTTAAAATTAATGCACTTTCACTTTTGCCCTCCGAGCGCCCACAAATATATACATTATATGTGCATACTGCAAGCGGGGCGTATCTTGATTTCAAAAATCAAAATTCTTAATATCAAATCATCCCCACTCGATCTCTTCATATGTGTGAATAAAGTTGTTGTTTTAAAGAGAGTATGAGTCCCAAATGCTATCCGGATCACAGTGGTTTGATTGATAACACCCAAACACCTATTGATTAGGTGTTTGAATGAGTGAAAGTTAAGAAAATAAAAAGATGAAGAATCTTGCAAGGATCAAACAACAAGTGTTGTTTATGGAATCCCAATATGATAATAACACTACAAGCACCTAGATGTTCGGATTTAGCACAATAATCAGATTCACAACACAAGAATATCACCAAGAACCTTGTTCAAGAAACTTGGAGAAGGTTTTTCATTGAACAACTATATATACACATAGATTTCCTGGCGTATTTAATAAATATGCCAGGACTTTAAATACGCTGAGTTGGCAAGTTCACTAAAATTACACTTTAGTCCCTGAACTATCTATAACATACTAAAACATAACAAAACAATCCAAAACATAATAAAACCAAGTACCAACGATCTCATAAAATATATACATTATATGCGCATGCTGCAAGCGGGGCGTATCTTGATTTCAAAAATCAAAATTCTTAATATCAAATCATCCCCACTCGATCTCTTCATATGTGTGAATAAAGTTGTTGTTTTAAAGAGAGTATGAGTCCCAAATGCTATCCGGATCACAGTGGTTTGATTGATAACACCCAAACACCTATTGATTAGGTGTTTGAATGAGTGAAAGTTAAGAAAATAAAAAGATGAAGATGAAGAATCTTGCAAGGATCAAACAACAAGTGTTGTTTATGGAATCCCAATATGATAATAACACTACAAGCACCTGGATGTTCGGATTTAGCACAATAATCAGATTCACAACACAAGAATATCACCAAGAACCTTGTTCAAGAAACTTGGAGAAGGTTTTTCATTGAACAACTATATATACACATAGATTTCTTGGCGTATTTAATAAATATGCCAGGACTTTAAATACGCTGAGTTGGCAAGTTCACTAAAATTACACTTTAGTCCCTGAACTATCTATAACATACTAAAACGTAACAAAACAATCCAAAACATAATAAAACCAAGTACCAACGATCTCATAAGCTCTCACAATATCCACCCTAGATCGTTGCATACTTGATCATTCTTCAATCTTGAGCTTCAGTTTCTGGATTTGTCGCAACCTGATCTGCAGTCTGTTCAGGTGGTGGTTGGTTGACAACAGCTTCATTGATGACAAGTGGATCCTCCATAGTGACCTCATATGTGGATGAGGTCAGAGGCTGAGATTCTGGTGCAACTGGTTCCGGTGATGGATCTTTCTGCTTGGCTGGAGACTTTTGTTTCTTCTTCTCTTTACTTTTCTTTTTCTTAGCTTGGTCTCACTCTTTTTTATTTTCTATTATGTTAACTATACCCATCATTGCTATCTTTCGTTCCCTTGCTCGTTCCACCACCCTTTGAAACAACATGCCTTTTTCCTTGTATTCGTTTCTAGCACCGACATGTAGCTTGTGGTCATATAGAACATTCAAATCGGACAAGCAGAACATGAAGACATCCATTGGATCCAGAATACGAATACCTTCATTTGAGGTTGATCTGATAACCGCTTCACCTGTTTTTCCATTGTAAAACCACTTTTTGAAATTTGTGAGCGTCACTGGATTCTCCGGAGGGATCTTGATCCTTGTCACAACTTTAGCAGGGTCGATGACCCACGTGACTTTGCCTTTACCGATAATTGGATCCTTGGTGGTCTTCGAAACCCTTCTACGTGGACGTTGGGGTTTTAAGACAGTGAATCCGCGATTGCATTCTCTTAAAATCAGTCTTTCAAAATCAGCTCGATGCTGTTGTAGGTCGGATTGATCATATCCAAATTTCCAAGATCGCGGATATCCCACTGTGGCAAGCTTTGCATGTCTAATCCAGTCTTGAAGTATGTATGGCCCCACAACATCTCTTAGTGATAAACATCCCTTTCAAATTTCATTACTTCCATGTAACACCTCGCAAAATCACGACCAATATAATAAAGACACGTGTCATGAAGATTTATCGTGTAATGAATTGATTCCGAGGGACTAAAATTGTCAAACAATGTAAATATGTGAGTAAAAGGATCCAAAGTGTCAACATGCCATTCTTATGCCTCTGATTGACCTCACACGACGTTTGTATTCTTTAATGAATAAATTGTCGGACATAGAAAGCCATTTGTGCTTAAAATAAGGATTTTACGAAGCAAAGGGGTTAAATGTGTCAACATGTTAAATGTTACCTCTGAGTGACCTTTTAACGATCCCAAAAGCTTTGTAATACTCCATTATGCTTCCATGAATAACAAATAATGATTTCATGGAGTTTCTACGCACTTAAGGTACATTTCGGGTGATCTCATAACTAACCGGGAGCTTAATGAAGTTAAATAGTGACCCAAGACACTTGAAAGTTAACTATGGGGGTTATAAGTGCAATAAAAGAAAGTTATTTAAATTAAATATGGACCAGGGACTGAAAATGTAAAGTTAGGAAACTTTTAACCGGATTTACCGATTGTCGCGGGCCGCGTAGGCCCTCTCCAATTCTTACGCGGGCCGCGTAAGAGTGCCAGCGACAGAAAAACTGGACAGCTGCATGTTGCAGCCTGTCCACCGCCATTGCATGCTAGTTTTTCGATACCAGGGACTGTGCAACTGGTTTTTACTGTCCTAGGGACACTTGGGAGCATCTGGTAACATCCTAGGGACAAATGCAAAGATCTTAGAGCATCAAACTTCCTATATAAGAGCCTTGTTTGTTCTTGTGTTCATTCACACTTTGAAATTTCACTCAAGCTCACTCTCTGGAGCCTCCTGGTGTTCAAGGAAGTTTTCTTCAGTTCTAAATTCGTGCTAAGGACTCTAGTAAGTGTTCTTAGCTTCCTTTGTTAAAGTTTTATTAGCTTAATGACCGAAAGTCAAAGTTAGCGTAATTAAGCTTTGACTTAGTGATTAATCACAAACGGTCAAGCCATTATTCGAATTGAAAGTGGCTATGTGTTGGTAATTATGTAGGTGTTAAACCCTTAAAAGGGAACCTTCAAATTATCACGTTATCTTAGTCAATTGTCGGGTCAAACTTATTAACAAAAAGTCAAACGGGTCAGTTTTTGCAAAATAATTCATAACTGATAATGCTGAGGTTGAAAGGATTGAAACCGACTTCTTGACTTTGGTCATGAAAAACTTAGACTGTCAGGCATACCTTACAAGTTTCAACACCATGTCCCGATTGGTTCCTTATTTGGTCACACCGGAACCAAAGCACATAGCTCGTTTTATTGGAGGTCTAGCTCCAGAAATCAAGGCAAATGTGAAAGCATCCAGACCTACCACCTTTAGGTTAGTGGTTGATCTGTCTTTATCTCTTACTCTCAATGCGATTAGGCAAAGGTCGCTTAAGAATTCTGATGAAGGGAAAAGGAAACGTGAGGATGAGAACTCACGCCGTTCTGATAAGAAACTTAAAGGGAACTCTGAGCATAAGAAGGGTTCTGGATTCAAAAAGGACAGCCAAAAATCAGGTGAGAAGCCCAAGTGCAAGGTCTGCAAGAAAAACCATTTTGGAAAATGTAGATTTGAGTCACAGTCGCAATCGCAGCCTAGAGTTTGTGGAATTTGCAAGTCTAAGGAACATAAGACTCTAGATTGCAAGAAAATGAAGGATGCAACTTGTTACAATTGTAATGAGAAGGGGCATATCAAAACCAATTGCCCCAAATATGCAAAGAAGTCGGAAGAAGGTAAGAAGACTAATGCTCGAGTCTTCCAGATGAATGCTCAGGAAGCGGTGCAAAACGACAATGTGATAACAGGTACTTTTCTTATCAACGATGTTTATGCTAGAGTGTTGTTTGATTCTGGTGCAGATAAGTCTTTTGTAGACAATAAATTTTGTAAATTGTTAAATCTGCCTGTTAAAACTCTAAGCATAAAATATGCAGTAGAATTGGCCGATGGTACTATAGAGACTGCTTCAACAATTCTAGATGGATGTTTTATATCCATTAGGAATCACTCTTTTCCTCTGTCCTTGCTTCCGTTGAAATTGGCAGGATTCGACATAGTGACAGGCATGGATTGGTTATCTCATAACCAAGCCCAAATTGTTTGTGATAAGAAGCAAGTGGTTATCAAGACTCCTTATGGTGAACCATTAACAATTCAAGGAGATACGCAGTACAGGTTACCCAAGCAAGTGTCTATGCTTAAGGCATCAAAGTGTTTAAAGAAGGGTTATGTCATTTATATGGCATAGGTAACCATTGATGAACCAAAGCCCAAGATTGAAGACATCCCCATTATTTCTGAATATCTAGACGTTTTTCCTGAAGAACTACCTGGTTTACCTCCAGATAGGCAAGTGGAGTTCAAAATCGATATCATTCCTGGAGCAGCACCAATTGCAAGAGCACCTTATTGATTGGCGCCAACTGAGATGAAAGAATTGAGAACACAGTTGGATGATTTATTGGAAAAGGGTTTTATTCGACCTAACTCGTCCCCTTGGGGAGCACCGATTCTGTTTGTGAAGAAAAAGGACGGCTCAATGCGTTTATGCATTGATTATCGCGAGTTAAACAAGGTTACAATCAAGAACAGGTATCCGTTACCCAGGATCGATGATCTATTCGATCAGCTTCAAGGAGCAAGCTACTTTTCAAAGATCGATCTAAGGTCAGGATATCACCAATTGAAGGTCAGAGACGAAGACGTGCACAAGACCGCATTCAGAACTCGATATGGACACTACGAGTTCTTGGTGTTGCCTTTCGGGCTCACTAATGCACCTGCAGCATTCATGGATCTCATGAATCGCGTTTGCAAGCCATATTTAGATAAGTTTATCATTGTCTTCATTGATGACATTCGTATTTACTCGAAGAGTCAAGCCGATCATGAAAAACATCTCCGGTGCATCCTTAAACTTCTACAGCAAGAGAAGCTTTACGCCAAGTTTTCTAAATGTGAGTTTTGGCTTCGGGAAGTCCAATTTCTTGGACATGTGGTAAGTGAGCGTGGTATCCAGGTGGATCCCGCTAAGATCGAAGCAATTATGAATTGGCAAGCGCCCAAAACACCTACTGAAATTCGCAGCTTCTTGGGTCTAGCAGGATACTATAGACGTTTCATTGAAAACTTTTCAAGGATTGCCGCACCTCTAACATCGTTAACTCGCAAGAATGTCAAGTTTGACTGAGGTCCCAAGCAGCAAGAATCCTTTGATATTCTTAAGCAGAAATTAAACAATGCTCCTGTGTTGACATTGCCAGAAGGAATTGAAGAGTTTGTGGTTTATTGCGACGCATCGCACATAGGTATGGGTTGTGTGCTTATGCAGAAGGGCAAGGTCATTGCCTATGCATCCCGTCAATTAAAGGTGCACGAAAAGAACTACACCACCCATGATTTGGAATTGGGTGCTATTGTATTTGCACTGAAGCTTTGGAGGCATTATCTTTATGGGACCAAGTGCGTGATCTATTCCGATCATAAGAGCCTTCAACATCTGTTTAATCAGAAAGATCTTAACATGAGACAACGCCGATGGATGGAAACATTAAACGATTATGATTGTGAAATCCTATATCATCCAGGCAAAGCAAATGTAGTCGCTGATGCTTTGAGCAGGAGAGAAAGGATCAAACCTATTAGAATAAATGCCAAAAGCATTGAATTAAAGAACAACTTGAATGAAAGGTTGTTAGCCGCTCAAAAGGTAGCTGTATTGGAAGCTAACTATCCGAATGAGAAGTTAGGCGTAACTGCTGAACAATTATCATATGGCAAGGATGGAATCCTTAGGATGAATGGTCGAATCTGGGTTCCAATCTATGGAGGGCTTAGAGAAGTGATTCTCCAAGAAGCTCATAGTTCAAAGTATTCAGTTCATCCTGGCAGTGATAAGATGTACCAGGATTTAAAGGCAAATTATTTGTGGATAGGTTTGAATAAATCTATAGCCACTTATGTGGCTAAATGCCTGACGTGCGCGTAGGTTAAAGCTGAGCCTCAGAAACCGTTAGGTTTGCTGCAACAGCCTGAACTTCCCACCTGGAAATGGGAAGTGGTAACTATGGATTTTATCACCAAGTTACCAAGAACGAAACGTGGGAATGATACGATTTGGGTTATAGTCGACAGGTTAACCAAGTCAGCTCACTTCTTGCCGATTAGAGAAACGCACAGCTCTGATAAGCTAGCTCAGCTATACGTGGATGAGATAGTATCTCTCCACGGAGTGCTAGTATCTATTATCTCTGATAGGGATACGAGATACACATCGCATTTTTAGAAAAGCTTTCAGCAATCTTTAGGCACTCGATTAAATTTCAGCACTGCTTATCATCCTCAGATGGATGTGCAAAGCAAGCGTACAATTCAAACGCTTGAGGATATGCTACGAGCTTGTGTTATAGACTTGGGTGGAAGTTGGGATGACCATCTTCCTTTAGTTGAGTTTTCATACAATAATAGTT
Organism: Helianthus tuberosus; assembly: GCA_030545235.1. Lineage (NCBI taxonomy): Eukaryota > Viridiplantae > Streptophyta > Magnoliopsida > Asterales > Asteraceae > Helianthus > Helianthus tuberosus. The sequence continues at coordinate 98,867,693 of CM060382.1, forward strand.
ATCATTCGAGTATTCAAGCCGCGCCTTTTGAGGCTTTGTATGGAAGAAAGTGTAGAACGCCAGTTTGTTGGGAGGAAGTTGGAGAAACCCAACTATCAGGACTTGATATTGTCCTGGAGACGACGGATAAGATTGTTCAGATCCGTGATCGTTTGAAAGCCGCAAGGGATAGACAGAAAAGCTATGCAGATATGAGGAGAAAATCTCTAAAGTTTGAAGTTGGTGATAAAGTACTACTTATGGTATCACCCTGGAAAGGGGTGATGCGTTTTGGCAAAAAGGGCAAGCTGAGCCTAAGATACATAGGACCATTCGAGATCATCGAATGTGTCGGAACTGTAGCTTACAAGCTAAATCTGCCAGAAGAGCTTAGTGGAATTCATAATGTATTCCACATCTGCAATTTGAAGAAATGTCTAGCCGATGAGTCGCTAGTAATATCGCATAAGGACGTGCAGATAGATGAGAGCTTGAAGTTCGTTGAAAAACCTTTGTCGATCGAGGATCGACAGGTTAAAAATCTTCGAAGAAAGTATGTGCCGATTGTGAAGGTAAAATGGGATGCCCGAAGAGGCCCAGAATACACGTGGGAGGTTGAATCCACAATGAAACAGAAGTACCCTCATTTATTTCAGTAAATCTCAAGGTTGAGATTTCTTTTAAGGGGGTGAGGATGTAACACCTCGCAAAATCACAACCAATATAATAAAGACACGTGTCATGAAGATTTATTGTGTAATGAATTGATTCCGAGGGACTAAAATTGTCAAACAATGTAAATATGTAAGTAAAAGGATCCAAAGTGTCAAAATGCCATTCTTATGCCTCTGATTGACCTCACACGACGTTCCTATTCTTTAATGAATAAATTGTCGGACATAGAAAGTCGTTTGTGCTTAAAATAAGGATTTTACGAAGCATAGGGGTTAAATGTGTCAACATGTTAAATGTTACCTCTGAGTGACCTTTTAACGATCCCAAAAGCTTTGTAATACTCCATTATGCTTCCATGAATAATGAATAATAATTTCATGGAGTTTCTACGCGCTTAAGGTACTTTTCGGGTGATCTCATAACTAACCGGGAGCTTAACGAAGTTAAATAGTGACCCAAGACACTTGAAAGTTCACTATGGGGGTCATAAGTGCAATAAAAGAAAGTTATTTAAATTAAATATGGACCAGGGACTGAAAATGCAAAGTTTGGAAACTTTTAACCGGATTTACCGATTCTCGTGGGCCGCGTAGGCCCTCTCCAATTCTTACGCAGGCCGCGTAAGAGTGCCAGCGATAGAAAAACTGGACAATTGCATGTTGCAGCCTGTCCACCGCCATTGCATGCTAGTTTTTCGATACCAGGGACTGTGCAACTGGTTTTTACTTCCCTAGGGACACTTGGGAGCATCTGGTAACATCCTAGGGACAAATGCAAAGATCTTAGAGCATCAAACTTCCTATATAAGAGCCTTGTTTGTTCTTGTGTTCATTCACACTTTGAAATTTCACTCAAGCTCACTCTCTGGAGCCTCCTGGTGTTCAAGGAAGTTTTCTTCAGTTCTAAATTCGTGCTAAGGACTCTAGTATGTGTTCTTAGCTTCCTTAGTTAAAGTTTTATTAGCTTAATGACCGAAAGTCAAAGTTAGCGTAATTAAGCTTTGACTTAGTGATTAATCACAAACGGTCCATCCATTATTCGAATTGAAAGTGGCTATGTGTTGGTAATTATGTAGGTGTTAAACCCTTAAAAGGGCACCTTCAAATTATCACGTTATCTCAGTCAATTGTCGGGTCAAACTTATTAACAAAAAGTCAAACGGGTCAGTTTTTGCAAAATAATTCAGAACTGATAATGCTGAAGTTATGAATCATGTTTTAACACTTAAATAACTTGGTAACTAATATAAGAACATGTCTAGACATGTTCAACCCGAAAATTCTGAGTTTAGGCTCGGTTCGCAACCGAAAGTCGCAAAAGTAGACTTTTGCTTTGACTTTCAGTTCTGACCCGATTTAGCTTAGTTTAGATATGCCTTAGGGTTCCTTTAGGACCATATTACATGTTAGTATAACCCTATGAGATTATACTATATGGTTCCTTTGAAATTTGAATCATTTGCATGTTTCCGTTAAATGCTTAAAAGTTGACCATTATGCCCTTTTGATATAAAACGAGATTTTTGGAAATGTGAGAGGACAAAAACCTTTATTACTGAATTATAAGCATGTCCTAAAAATTTGACATCAGTTCATGGTCTAAAATAGAAGTTATGCGAGATATCGTAAAACATAAGCTTTTTGTTAATTAAATGGCATCTTCCGCATAAATCACATTTAAACCCAATTTTTGGCACCAAATCTGCTACCCACTATTATAATATAATATTTAAGGATTTTTGAAAATTTTTGTCAAATTTTATACTGACCATAACATAGAGTTCTTGCATGGACTCTGTAATTGACGATAATGCCCTTTTCATTAATAAAACGAGTTTTATGCATCATTTGCATGTCAAACCTTTTTCTACTGATTTTATACGTTAAATAATATATTTTAAACAGTTAAAGCTGATAAAAATCTCAGATTTCCTTAAATAACCCGAAAATCGTCAAATACCGACTTTTATGCGATTTAGGCGCATAGTATGGTCTAAAACCATATTTAGCACCTAAGACTTGTTACCTACTGATGTTATAAATAAATTTTTATACTTTAACAGTAAGTATAAGTTTTGAACTCAAATTTCCAAATTTGACCCTTAAAGCATATGTGAAATAACCAAAATGCTCTTACGGTGCATAGTTTGGCCATAAATGATAAAATTCACATATGTATGATATCTTACTGATATAACTTGTTAAAATAAATATTTTTTACTGATTATTTTAGACCAGAACCTCAGATTGCTATTTAACCACTTTTATAAACTTTAAAATGACCAAAATACCCTTACGGGGCTTAAATTGGTTTTAAATTCGTTTTGGGCATAATGGAAGGTATCCTACTGATATCATAACATATTTAAAGCTTAATAACTTGTGAAACCTGTACATGACTCATTTGGTTACCCGTTATGCATATTCGCGTTCGGTACGTCTTATGTAACTAGTTTGCATAAAATTAACCGAAACGGGTCAAACCTTATCATTTTTACTTCAAAATCCAGAATGTGTTTAGTTTACCCATTTTATGCAAGTCTTCAAACTTGTCGGGTCTAAAGCACATTCTAATCCGGTCTTCGCTTAATCTTGCGTTTTGAACCGTAAACCTTTCTTTAAAACTAACCGGTCTAAGTGATAACTTAAATAAGACCTGTTAGGAATCTAATAGGTTATTAAAACCTTCGTTCCAGATTAGAAGCCCAATAAAAGCTACTTGTACTTGCTGATTTGATATACGGCTGAGAATAAAGTTATATTTTAGCTCAGGTAAATACTTTTAACTTATTTTCCCTTATACGGGCTTGGGATACGGTAAATTATTACCGCTTGGTCGGGTATTGAATCTTTAATCGATTAGTGGTTAAATCATTGAGAAAACCCGTTTTAATCTGTGTTGTTTGATGCAATGCCTTTGGGGGGTTAATGACCGTGTCCTGGATATCCTCGGCTCATTTATTGAAATGGCCACGACTCAAGCATGGGGTGTAGGCATACACCTGACAGTTGTGTATGTAAAAGATATAACCACTCGTTGAGGATAACTCACCGTGGGATTATATTAGTGGTGTGTCTACTAATCTTAACCCGGTACTTCTAACCCGGGCTACTGAATGGACGACAAACATATAAATCTGTATACAAGATTATTTTTAAATAATTGTCCCAAGTTATAAAAGATTTTATGCCTTATGCATCCAAATTAATTTTATAAATGTTTTCAAAAGAGTCAGTTAATTGTATTTACCAGTGTAAACTGACGTATTTTTCAAAAAGATTAAGTGCAGGTACTACGCGTAATGGGCTGGCTACTCCTAGTATCAAATAAAGAGTCTTGTAAACTTTTGATACTTAAAGTCTGTTGAACAATATTTCTTTCTGTTTTAGATCCGCCTGTGGATCCACTTACAATCCGTTGTGTAATATTTTATTATACTTTCAACTCGGTTTGTATAAATTACTTTTAGACTTCCGCTGTGCATTAAACTGTGATTAATTGACTATGATAATATCAACTACGTCACGATACTCCCCACCTGGCCCACGGTAATACGTGGAAATATCGGGGTGTGACATTCCAGCTAATGATCTTGTCGGTAGCTTCTGTCTTTTCAACTGTGACTACCTGATAAAAATCCGGATGTTTTTCTCTTTCCTTTTTGAACCATTTAGGATGTTGTGGGGGCACAACATCATTGTCTTCTGTTTCATACAGAATCTTGTCCTCCAATCCCTACTCGACGAATCTCGTAGGCTTCTCATCCCGATCCACTTCTTCTTCCTCACTTTCATCATCTTCGTTAACATTCACAACCGATTCCGGCCGTCTTTTCTTTCTCTCTGGTTCTTCGGCCTTACGCTTGGCTTCCTCTACTTTAAACTTTTCGTAATCGAAGATGTTTGTGGCCAAGAACATTGGCTGTATTTCTGCTTTAGCACATAGTTCTCTGATCATTCTATACATCTTCTCCATCCCGTCTTGTTGAAATCTGACAAATCTAGTTTGTTCCGACACCTATGCATGAAGCTCTTTGTTTTTCTTTCTTTGTTCTTTGAGCTTTTCTCTTAGCACATTCGTATTGTTCACCTGATGCTTCAAAAATACAAAATTCTCTCGCAGGACCCGCTCCAGTTTCTTTCGATAGCTTATCATAGAGTTCTTGGAAAGGACGCGGTCTGCGTGGAGCTTGTTGTGGTTGTGTGACCGGAGTTGGTTTTGTCAGAACATCTATTGAAGATCCTTCCCCTGTTTTCTTCTTCTTCTTCTGGGATGGTGATTTGCTAGGTACCGTTTCATCAGGATCTACAAGTATTTCATCAATGAAGGCTGTCACTGTTATAGGAGTCTCGGACTCCGTCTTTTCACGTCTTTTTCTCCTCTTTTCTTTCTTTTGCGCTTCTTCCATTTCATGAATAGCCCGTAAGTTCTGAATATGCTCCTTGTGCTCTCTTGTTTCGCCCGCACGTATACTATCGCCCATCAAATGTTCTGGATTCGGGGTATCTTTATTTTTCTTGGAAGACCCCCCTCTTCCGCAGTCTGTTTTCCTTTCTTCTTTCTAATCAGTTCTTCTTCTTCTTCTTCTTCTTCTTCTTCTTCTTCCTCTTCAACATCTTTATGTTTCTTTCTTGATTGTTTAACTCTATCCGATATTTTTTCATACGCAGCTTTCACCAATGGAAGTCTTTCATCTCGGTACATCCAGTGGTGAAGTATCACCCACTCATTTGTCTTCAGTTTCGTAATTTGTCGACCGGTCGACAGCTGAAATTTGTACGTGTTTTCGTCATGTGGGAGTTCGGGATATTGATCGTTGATGAGAAGCTACACAAATCGAGGATACATGGCCCACGTTATCCTATTTGCATTATCAACCATGCAATAGAATATCAAGCCAAAATGTGTTGAATGGTTGTTTGGTGCACCGATTCAGCATAGCGGCAGACCATTCAAGGTTTAACCTGTCATAACCTCTTTTTCTGTGGGCCATGCTCATAGCAAAGACATGTAGAATCAATCGCCAATCTTTTGTGAGACCATTTCTTTTGATTTCATTCTTGTAGTGAAAAATCTCCGACATACTTCATTCCTTTGAATCCATCTAGAATTTCTTCCTTCTTCAAACGTAATGGATCCTTGTTACTATCTCCGAGAATTAAAACCCTTCGTACACTATCTTTTTTAACAATGACCTCCTTGTTCCGAACAGTTGCCGTGATCATCTTAACGTCATTACCGGTTTTAGATTTTGCTGTTCTCCAGAACTCTTCAACATGAATGGTGTAAATCATTGGATCTGCTTGGACGACATAGCTGATTTTGCTTGTATTTATCCAATCTACCACATCTTCAAAGTCTTTCGGTGCCGGTTGTATTGTGGTCGGCTGATTGTGTTTCTTTGTTTTATCCCAAACTATATCCTTCATCATTCTGAAAAACTTGCAAACGAGTCAAGTTAGATTACGAGTTCCGAAACATAACTGTTGGTTAATTAAGATATTCACAAGATATTCACATAAATATAATATATATAAACAAAATTATAAAATAAAAATGTTTACATTTTAAAAACAAAAATGGAAAGTAAAAAGTATTTATATATATAAACTGATTTTTTTCTTGAAGATAAAAATAAAAAATTAAATTCGCTGATATATCCGCTGACAAGACCCAAAAGTTTTTGTTGATTAGATTAAATACGCCGGCATCGTAAATCAATTACTCCAGACATGAGGGTCAACTACGCCGGTTACAGATATATTCGCTGGCCAAATTATTTAAATACACCAGAAACGAGTGTAAAGTCCTAAAAGCGATGATTGTGACCATAGATAACTACGCCGGCAATTGATCGCGAAGTTAAGTCAGGCCTCGAGACCCTAGTCAGCGTAGATGTTCATCTACATTGACAGACCGACGTATTTGTCAAATACGTCGGTTGCTCGAACTCGCGTTTGAGACTTAATTCATCGACCATTTTCCATCTGATAACTTCGCTGGCTTTGAACAAATCCACTCGATTCAAATTATCTAGGCTACATTCATCATGTTCTTGAAAAACCCTCTTTAAACACAACATCGCTGATCAAAACAAACACTTTCCTAAGATTGCAGCCTGATTCATTTCAACGATGACTTCAATCAGTGTTTAATGTCCGACAAAATTATACCTTAATTTCGAAGATCAGATCTAATAATATGATATCAGATGTTTTGATGGAGAATATGAAGGTTTTGAGAGTGTGAAAAGAGATGAGTGGAAAAAGTTTGAAATGAAACTGATTTTTGATTTTTATATACAAGATATTTTACTGTTTGGCATATTATTAAATACACCCATTTAATAAATACGTCGTGTGGTATTTGCACAAAATGGAATCTTTCAAATTATTCAAATTGAAAAAAAATACGCTCGTAAATTTCAAACTTTCTCGAAAAACGTACCCATTTTCATTTAATAATGTGCAAAACTTAAAAATACTTTAAGGAAACTCAAAAATTGGGCAATTTGGACACCGAAATTCATTTTTCGATCGGGGAAGTTTCTTTTTCGCTGATTTCCTTGTATCTGACGCTCATCGACTTTCCTGCAAAAGATCTTATTGTCAACACTTGTCAGTTTTTTTAAAATTTTCTTTTCAACTAATCAAGGCATAAGAAAAACTGTAAGTATGTTTGTCCTCTTAAATCCATGCATCCTTTTTTCAACATGTTTTTGATGAACTTGTTATCATGTTTTGGTAATATTGACAAAAGTTACGATGACCCCCACACAAGCTATAGAAATAGAATATTACGCCCGTGAGTCCCACGTCAGGACATATCCCAGCGATCAAGGTATGCACAAAGGTTCCTCATAACAGGTGAGTATATTAACTTCATTCGTTTTACTTTTCAATTATTGATAATTGGTGATCAGGTCAGTGCTTCCGTACAACAGAGAGACCAATATCTAACGAGGGTTAAGACAAATACCAAAAACGTTACGATTTATGCATTTTTGCGCATTCGAATGACTCTCTATGAGAGCTTCTTCAATATAGGGTTTTTGGCCTCTTTGGCTCTTTTGAAAAGATATCATAATCGTGTCTAGGTCAGCATATATCTGGATGCAGCAGAAGAGCGAATATGATATCCCCGAATGGTTAATCAATATAAAGACCCAAAATCTCGGACTTTGGCAATCTGTCAACGCAAGATTCAAGATCATTAAGCCATATGGCGCAACGTGTTACTCGCAAGATGCATAATGCTGTGGATATCCAGAATTTTTGTGTAGACTTTATCTTTTTGTCGCCTAATCGCAGTTTACTCATCGGTATTGCTGAATCTACTGACACGTCGTTTCTTAGCACCCCAATTCTTCTTGTTTCTTTGTTTTTCAAGAAAAGACAAAGTGTTAGCAATTTTCTATCATTTCTTTTAACAGGTGTCAGAAATAAGCATCAATTTTTCTTGTTCTTTTTCTTTTTGATTTTCTGCGTATCTTCCTCCTAAAATTTTATCTTCTTATATCCATTAACCGAAAAATGAAATTTTAATTAATATAAAATCTTTTTGGTGGGCAACGTTTTATGATACTTGTTTTACTTTAAAAGAACGTTTTTTTAAATCACCAAAAAGCACAAATTTAAACGATAGAGTATGTACAAACGACGAAAACAACTAAGTTCATTTCCATTCAAGGAAATTGACCATTTCCAACTAGGTTACCAACTGGTTGAAACGAATCTTGTCGAAGGCTTTCGTGAAGATGTAGGCCATTTGCTGCGTTGAATCCACCAGCACCACTTGAATGTATCCCTTTTCATAAGCATCTCGAATTGTGTGAATACGAATTTTGATATGCTTTGTCCTTGAGTGGTGGATTGGATTCTTCATAATTCCCATATACGCTTCGTTGTCGATGAATATCATAGTCTTCATGATGTTGATTCCTAATCCAGCAACTGATTCTGTATCCAGAGAACTTCTGAATAGCAACTGTAGGCCGCTGTATACTCAGCTTGAGCAGTAGAGGTGGACACCGTTGTCTGCGTTTTGCTCTGCCACGAGATAGACGATTTCCCAAGAATTGACATCCTCCTTAAACTGATTTGCAATCAACCTTGCAACCTGCATGATCACTGTCAGAATAAGCAATAAGATCAAAATTACTATCTTTAGGATACCCAAGACCGAGTTTAGGTGTTCCTTTCGGATAGCGGAAGATTTGCTTCACCATAGCTTCATGAGATTCTTTAGGATTCGTCTGAAAACGTGCACAAATGCAGAAAGGCCACATAATGTCAGGCTTACTTGCGGTTAGATACATCAACGAGCCTATCATCGAGTGATTAAAAGACTTTTTCACTGGTTTTCCTTATAAATCGAGAGTGAGCTCGTGTAACACCCCGTGTTTTCACAAGTCAAAGTCAAAGTCAAGGTTTAAGTCAACGACCGATTTTCGCGCAACTTGACTTATAGAAATTTCATTATTTAATTCGTATTATGTGGAGTAAGTGTCGTTAATAACAGTAATCGAATTGTGTTAATCGTTATTCAACCGATCTACGACTGTGAACTATAGGAAGTAACAATGCGATAAAGTTAACTAATCACTAATCAAGCTATGCTAGTCGAATCGACATCGAATCGCAACTCGAACTATGTATTTTACTTGTTGTTTATACGTGTGTGTGTGCCTTACGTGTTACCTGTGCATGTTTATTTATGTTGTGTTGTGGTAATCAAGCGAACTCAATCGAAACTCGAAATCTAACTCAAATGCAATCAAACTCGAACTCGAATCACGATCGAACCATGATAGATAGTGGAAAATAGATTACGCAAGGTACGAAGTAGTTGGGACTAAAAGTAATTTGACTAGGAAACCCTATCAAATCGCTCGCAATCGGAACCGAAACGTCAAAGATCGTCGCGCCAAACACACCACCCAGGCGCCAACCGGCCGGATGGCCATCCACCCGGGTAGCCGCCTGGGGAGGTGATAAGTGCCATCCGACCAGGATTGCTATCCGCCCGACCGACCATCCGGGCGATGTGCAATCCGGACGGATAACACTTTCCTCTTTTGGCTTCCTATAAATACACGGGTCACTCTCCAAACTTTCCACTTTTGGCAAGTGACGTCCGACTAGCACGCTCTCTTCACCTTTCCTTCTATTTCTCTCAATCCAGGTAAGATCTCGCCCTAAATCTTGTACTTTCTTGATCTATACACACTTCTACACCTTTCTATCTTTTAAATATTAACTTTTAACCGTGAAATCATCAAGATTTGAGGTATTCTAGGATGACGTCATCATGAAGTTCCCATGAACTTCAAGTTTGACCTCAATCCACCAAGAATAACTCGGATCTGAACGGTTTCCACAAGATTTCACAACAACTTCGCATAAATCTGAACTTTTTCAAAAGGATAAAAGAGTTGAAAGAAATAAACACAAGTTTTCTCCTTCCTTTACACTCAAAAATGATAAGAATCGGATCAGTTCTAGTCTTCTACTCAATGTTAGTGATGCACTAGTCCTAAATCCGGATTCTACCCGCGAGACACCTGATTTCGGGTTAGACCAGAATGACCGTTCTGAGCCGCCGACCTGCCAAGCTGGGGTGATTCCTGGCCGGCTTAGTCATGCGGGTAAGAATACAATTCCGATTGGTCGACACGTAATCAGAACATCTCGATAGAACGACAAAAGCGACCAAGGGTAGACGAATGGAACAACCAGAACGAGATGCTGTCCGGACGGACTGATGTCCGCACAGACAGGCTATCCGGACGGGTTGCCATCCGGAGGGACTACACTTGGGACCCATATCCAAACAAGGTTTGAGTATCGACGAATGAATAATCCACACGGATGACCCTCTGAATGGATTACTCTTCGGATCATGAGATACTAAGACCTTAAACAATTTCCAACATGTTCATTAACAGGGTTGCCACCCGATCGGATAACCCATCCGACCGGATGACACTTTCACCAAGTGACTCACCATTAAAGTCGTTGTCCGCACGGACTACCATCCGAACGGATTGTCGTCCGCTCGACCGACTTGAAGGGTAAGAGAACTTCAAGGTTTTCAAATGCTACAACAAAAACGTCAAAAGTCAAGCCACCATACACAAGCACATCTCACCCATAGGAAGAAACAATCCACTCGAATAGTCATCCGCTCGGACAAACTGTCCGCACGGATGACTAACTGGACGGATTACTATTCACTCGGATTGCTGATCGCACGGATGACCATCCGAACGACCAGCTATCCTACCCACTCTCACCCTGTATTGTTTTACGCGCCACTTATCGCTACGTTACCGAATCTATTCAGGCTAACCGTACTCGCTAAAAACGCTCCCTTCAATCCATTAATCGCTGTGAGTATACTCGATCCCTTTTTGCTTTAAGCACTTTTGGGTGTTACATACGTTACGAATATTCAAACTACAACTATCAGACTACTCAAACTATTTGAACGCTAATCGTTAATGCATGTTATACGTGGCTTATAAATGCTCGTTTGTCATGTTTACACATGGAATGCTGTCTACCTTCCTTAGCAACGATAGTACTATTGTTTGGACTCAGCACCCGTTCATACGGGGGTTGTTAAGGATCTTTTACTTGCATGGATTATGGTAGTAATCATGTATTGTGAACTGCCTCGGGCAGTCAACCCGCAGTCATTGGTATCGATGGATCTATGTCGATAACTAACGTGCTTCATTTCACTATGTGTATGTGCTGGTTATGCGTAAACGAATTCGAACTCTATACTATTATCAAACTTGTATGCTCACCTTTACATTTTATGTATTGACTTTATTTTAACGTATGTGACAGGTGCTTAGGACGCACATGTGGTAGGAAATTGAAGCTAGAATAAAGCTTTAGAGCCCAACAAATAGTTGTCTGTAGATAACGAATCAGGGGTCTCTAGAAGCAGATAAACAACTACTACTTATTTAAATATGAGTTGTCAGAACAGAATATTTGTCTTGATGTTTGTCTGTAATGATTATTTGACTGTTTGAGATACGGTATGGGACGTATTATTTAAATTGAATAGTTTTGATAATTGTTGTGGAAATTTCTGGACAATCTGTTTCGCTCAGTGCCATGCCCCGATGATTCCGCCATCGGTTGGGGTGTGACAGATTGGTATCAGAGCCATAACTATAGGGAATTAGGCAAGACTCGACCTAGTCCGAGTCGATGTCTTAGATACCTATGCTATAGTTAAGAACCAACAGACCAACTCGAGTACGTCTAGTAGGAATTTCGTACGTACCTATCTTTGCCTATACTACACTCTCACTGCACTCGAATTTTTCAACTGTAAAAGGGGCAATAAGGTCGAGATTAGGTGTGAAAACCACAAACTCCCGACTAAATTGCTTAATCAACACTGCTAACGGGGGAGAATTATACCAAACTAGGGGTGAAACCCACATTTTGATGAATAATCTCCTCTATTTTATTAAAGCTCAGGAGCAAAAGTTGTTAAGTCAGGGGTGAAACCCGAACCTTGATAGCTATTCCTGACTCATTTTGGTTTTACAAAACTCTCACCAAAGTCTCGATGGACTCCAACGACCTGAAGTCACGATAGGACTAACGGGATGCGTGCCAAATGCCCAAGAATCGAGGCAAAGGCACAGTCCTGAAGGTTAAATGTGCACGACGGATCCTTGTGAATAGTCGAACCACTTTGGTTAGTCGAAGTCTACTAGCCGCAGACAATCTATTTCTCAAATTTCATGTGTTTCGATTTTGAGTCCGCAACTGCTGACTCTGATGTTACGTCGATTTTGTATATGTGCTTACCTGTTTATGTGTTCAAACTTTGGATTTACTCGATTTCGCTTTCACTTCGATCGACACACACGACTCGCACTACTTTTCTATCTCAATTCGTTAACAAATCGTGAAACTTTGAACGACTTCATGCTACGATATACGCTTGTACCACGCTAATCTCAAGCAATTGTCGACTTTGAATAATAGGTTTCTGTTTTCTAACTGCCTCTAGTGATTAAGTGCGCATGTGTTTCCCGGTTTCTTTGCTCTACATGCTTAGGAAATTGTGTGATTATGTGCTCTACGTGATTACGTGATTTGTGCTCTAAGTGTTTATGTGGTTACGTGATTAAGTGGTTCTGTGACTTGCGTAGTTATAAGTCTATGTGTTTACACGGTACGTGTTACTGAGCTTTAGTAAGTAGTAAACGTGTGAGGTGAGATTCGAATACAATGTGATGAGTCATGTGACGATGTCTGTTGCAGACCATGTCGTCTGGATCCCGTCATGCACTTTCTCGTCAAGAAAAGAGAGACAAACGCCTTGCTTCCATCATCGCCAAGAGTGTGGCAAAGGCCGTGACTGATGTTTACGAGAATGTCAGCAAATCATCCGAGGAATCGAGAACCGAAGCTCCCAAATCTACCGCAAGGCCTTTCAGTTTCAAGCAATTCAAGTCGTGTGGGCCAAAAGAATTCACTGGCGAAGGAGGTCCCACTGCACTATTCCACTGGTTTGATTCCATTGAGGTTACTCTGCGACAGAGTGGTTGCCCTGATGACTTCCGTACTCTGAATGCTACCGGCGTTTTCCAGTCCCGTGCACTAGACTGGTGGACGGCCGAGAGGAATAAGCGAGGTAACGATGCAGCCTACGGTCTATCGTGGGATGAGCTCAAGGAAGTTATGCTAGAGGAGTTATGCCCTCCTCACGAACGTTAAAAGCTGGAAGATGAATTTTGGCACATACAGCAAAAGGATGGTGACAATGCTGGTCGCACTGCTCGTTTCAAACAGCTCAGCATTATCTGTCCCGATCAAGTCAAGACTCCCAACATGACGATCAAGATGTACATCCGGGCCCTACCCGACTGCGTTGCTGATTTCGTGCAAGCGGCTAAGACTACGACGATCGAGGAAACTTATCTGTTGGCCGCTGAAATCAACGACAAGCGGATTAAGGCTGGTGTCTGGGATAAGACTTCGAAGCATCTGCATCAAGCTACCGCTACCGCACCGACTGTTGAACCCCCATCGAGTAACAAGAGGAAGAACAAGAGAAAGAACAGCTCCAGCAACAAGAATTATGCGATCACTGCTGCACCAATTCAAGCTGTACCGGCCCAACAGCGTCAAGTAGCGGCGCCTGTGGCCAATGCACCGCCTGCAAAGCGTGCATACACTGGGCCACACCCGCTCTGCCCTACTTGCACCTACCACCACCCGACTGCTATTCAATGCCGTTTTTGTGCTCATTGCAATGTGTACGGCCATTTTACTGCCAACTGCCGTATTCGACAAGCTCCTGCTAATCAAGCTCTACTCACTGCCCCACAGGGTCAACAAGCTCCTCCGGTACCCGCAGTCAAAGCCAGAGCCTGCTTCGCATGTGGCGACCCGAACCATTTCGCCAACATGTGCCCAAACAGGGTCGTGAAACAAGAGCCTCAGCAACAGCAGCCACAGCAGCAGCAGCAACAACAGGCCGCACGTGCCAGAACTTTCAACCTCAACGTGCGTCAAGCCCAGGCCGACAACAACGTGGTCAATGGTACGTTCCTTGTGAATGGTATTTATGCTTCCTGTTTATTTGATACCAGAGCCGATAATTGCTTTGTGTCATTCGAATTTGAGAGACTCCTTAGTCGTAAACGCTCCAAACTCTCCTCGGCATTTGATGTTGAAGTCGCTACCGGAAGAACCGTCGCCGTCAATTCCGTCTTCCGTGATTGTACTCTTGAGCTCAACAATCACATCTTCCCAATCGACCTCATTCCGATGCAACTCGGAAGTTTCGACGTCATAGTAGGCATGGACTTTCTTCGAGAAAACCATGCTGAAGTTGTGTGCTTCGACAAGATGATTCGTTTTTCGCTCGCAAATGGTGACTTATTGTGTGTTTATGGCGATACTACTTCAAGAGGGCTCAAGCTTATGTCATGCGTACAAGCCAGTAGTAAGTATCTCCGCAAGGAATACAGGGCTTTCCTGGCTAACATCGTAGTAGCGGAGAAGGAAAAGAAAGAGAAGAAGGAAGTGAAAGACGTTCCTGTGGTTCGAGAATTTCCTAATGTTTTTCCAGAGGATCTTCCCGGACTACCGCCAAGTCGTGATATCGACTTTCGTATTGACCTCATTCCTGGAGCCAACCCTATCACCAAAGCTCCTTACCGACTCGCACCGTCAGAAATGCGCGAACTCTCAACCCAACTCCAGGAATTACTTGAGAAAGGCTTCATTCGCCCGAGCATCTCTCCTTGGGGCGCGCCAGTCCTTTTCGTCAAAAAGAAGGACGGGTCGTTCAGGATATGCATCGACTATCGGGAATTGAATAAGTTGACTATCAAGAATCGCTATCCTCTACCTCGTATCAACGACTTGTTTGATCAACTACAAGGCGCTACGTATTTCTCAAAGATCGATCTACGTTCAGGATATCATCAGCTGCGTAGTCAAGAGGAGGATATACCTAAAACCGCGTTTCGTACTCGATACGACCATTACGAATTCGTTGTCATGCCTTTTGGACTAACCAACGCACCAGCAGTTTTCATGGATCTGATGAATCGCGTGTGTAAACCATATCTTGACCGTTTCGTCATCGTATTCATCGACGATGTCTTGATCTATACCAAATCGAAGACCGAACACGCGCAACATCTACGTTTGGTTCTCGAGTTACTCCAGGGGAACCAACTCTATGCCAAGTTCTCCAAGTGTGAATTTTGGTTGGAGAAAGTTCAGTTTCTGGGTCACATTGTTAATAGTCAGGGTATTCACGTCGATCCTACGAAGATTGAAGCAGTCAAGAGTTGGGTTATGCCTAAGAATCCGTCTGAGGTCCGTTCTTTTCTCAGACTAGCGGGCTACTATCGACGATTTATCGAGGGATTCTCAAAGATCGCTGTACCGCTTACCTCTCTCACGCATAAAGACAAGCCTTTTGTTTGGGGAACTAAACAAGAGACTGCCTTTCAAACCCTCAAGCACATGCTTTGCAATGCTCCTGTTCTCACATTGCCCGACGGAAACAATGATTTCATTGTCTACTGTGATGCTTCCAACCTTGGTCTTGGTTGTGTTCTCATGCAACGGGACAAGGTCATAGCTTACGCATCTCGTCAGCTCAAAATCCACGAGAAGAACTATACAACCCACGATCTCGAGCTAGGCGCAGTTGTTTTTGCATTAAAGATTTGGCGACACTACCTGTATGGTACCAAGTGTACGATCTTCACCGATAATAGGAGCCTGCAACATATCTTTAATCAGAAGGAACTTAATATGCGTCAACGCCGATGGGTAGAACTTCTCAACGATTTCGACTGTGAGATTCGTTATCACCTAGGCAAGGCAAATGTTGTTGCCGACGCACTTAGCAGACGGAGCTATCTGCTTAGCACTCGTAATGTTCAAGCCTAGCATAATCTCGAAACTCTCATCTGCGACGCTTAACATGCATGTTTTAACGAACGCACCCTGAAGAAAGAAAGGATCTACCACGATGGAGCCCAGCTTGTGAGCAAATCAAATGGGATATTCCACTTTTTAAACCGAATTTGGATTCCCAAGCGAACCAACCTGCGACAGATTCTGATGGACGAAGCCCACAAATCCCGGTATTCTGTTCATCCCGGTGCTGACAAAATATACCAGGATCTTCGTTATAAGTAATGGTGGCCGGGTATGAAAAGGGATATCGCTCTCTACGTCGGAAAATGCCTAACTTGTGCTAGAGTCAAGGTTGAACATCAAAGACCCTCTGGCTTGCTCGAACAACCACCAATTCTCATGTGGAAGTGGGAGAGCATAGCTATGGATTTCGTAACCAAGCTACCACCCACGTCATCAGGTCACGACAGCATATGGGTTGTGGTCGACCGATTGACTAAATCATCTCACTATCTGTCGATACGAGAAGACTACAAGGTAGAACGATTAGCCCGAATCTACACCGATGAGATCATTTGTAATCATGGGACGCCTCGTGACATCATCTCTGATCGTGACGCTCGGTTTACTTCGCGATTGTGGGAAACGTTTCAAACGGCACTCGGTCCAACGCTTAATCTAAGTACCGCTTTCCACCCTCAAACCGACGGTCAGACTGAAAGAACGATTCGTACTCTTGAAGACATGCTCCGTTCGTGTGTTCTAGACTTCGGTGGTAATTGGGATAAATACCTGCCGATAGTCGAATTCTCGTATAATAACAGCTATCATTCTAGCATCCAAATGGCACCATTCGAGGCGTTATACAGAAGAAGATGTCGATCGCCTATTATATGGCACGAGATCGGTCATTCGCAATTAACCGGTCCTGAGTTATTACAAGAGACGACAGACAAAATTTTCCAAATTCGAGACAACCTGGTAAAGGCTCGGGATCGACAGAAAAGTTACACCGATAAAAAGCGTAAGCCCCGTGAATTTGGCGTTGGTGACTACGTACTCCTAAAGGTATCACCTTGGAAGGGTGTAGTCCGATTCGGCAAGAAGGGAAAACTCGCGCCTCGATATGTTGGACCTTTTAAGATTCTGGAAAAGATCGAAAAAGTCGCCTACAGACTCGAACTACCGGAGGAACTTAGTAATGTCCACCCGACTTTCCACGTGTCAAACCTCCGAAAGTGCATAGCCGACCATGACTTACACGTTTCTCTAGATGATCCACAAGTGAACGAAACATTACACTTCGTGGAAAATCCTGTCGAAATCATGGATCGCCAAACCAAGCAGCTCAGTCGCTCACGCATTCCTATTGTGAAAGTCCGATGGGAAGGCAAACGGGGCGCAGAGTTCACTTGGGAACTCGAAAATGACATGAAGGCTAAGTACCCGCAGTTGTTTAAAGAGTGAAGCTAGAGAGAGAAAGTAACATTGTGATTCTAGTGCTTTGTACGATTTCATATCAATCTATAGAATCACCGATTATAGTACGTCCTTGTGTGTTTGGTCACGTTCGTGTACGGATTCCTCAATCGTTTCGGAGTCAAAACTGGTCCAAACAGAAAGTTCTCAAATGTGATTCACGGCGTTGTACAGCTTTCAGCTTAATTTCGGGACGAAATTCCCTCAACAAGGGGAGGCTGTAACACCCCGTGTTTTCACAAGTCAAAGTCAAAGTCAAGGTTTAAGTCAACGACCGATTTTCGCGCAACTTGACTTATAGAAATTTCTTTATTTAATTCGTATTATGTGGAGTAAGTGTCGTTAATGACAGTAATCGAATTGTGTTAATCGTTATTCAACCGATCTACGACTGTGAACTATAGGAAGTAACAATGCGATAAAGTTAACTAATCACTAATCAAGCTATGCTTGTCGAATCGACTTTGAATCGCAACTCAAACTATGTATTTTACTTGTTGTTTATACGTGTGTGTGTGCCTTACGTGTTACCTGTGCATGTTTATTTATGTTGTGTTGTGGTAATCAAGCGAACTCAATCGAAACTCGAAATCTAACTCAAATGCAATCAAACTCGAACTCGAATCACGATCGAACCATGAAAGATAGTGGAAAATAGATTACGCAAGGTACGAAGTAGTTGGGACTAAAAGTAGTTTGACTAGGAAACCCTATCAAATCGCTCATAATCGGAATCGAAACGTCAAAGATCGTCGCGCCAAACACACCACCCAGGCGCCAACCGGCCGGATGGCCATCCTCCCGGGTAGCCGCCTGGGGAGGTGATAAGTGCCATCCGACCAGGATTGCTATCCGCCCGACCGACCATCCGGGCGATGTGCAATCCGGACGGATAACACTTTCCTCTTTTGGCATCCTATAAATACACGGGTCACTCTCCAAACTTTCCACTTTTGGCAAGTGACGTCCGACCAGCGCGCTCTCTTCACCTTTCCTTCGATTTCTCTCAATCCAGGTAAGATCTCGCCCTAAATCTTGTACTTTCTTCATCTATATGCACTTCTACACATTTCTATCTTTTAAATATTAACTTTTAACCGTGAAATCATCAAGATTTGAGGTATTCTAGGATGACGTCATCATGAAGTTCCCATGAACTTCAAGTTTGACCTCAATCCACCAAGAATAACTCGGATCTGAACGGTTTCCACAAGATTTCACAACAACTTCGCATAAATCTGAACTTTTTCAAAAGGATAAAAGAGTTGAAAGAAATAAACACAAGTTTTCTCTTTCCTTTACACTCAAAAACGATAAGAATCGGATCAGTTCTAGTCTTCTACTCAATGTTAGTGATGCACTAGTCCTAAATCCGGATTCTATCCGCGAGACACCTGATTTCGGGTTAGACCAGAATGACCGTTCTGAGCCGCCGACCGGCCAAGCTGGGGTGATTCCTGGCCGGCTTAGTCATGCGGGTAAGAATACAATTCCGATTGGTCGACACGTAATCAGAACATCTCGATAGAACGACAAAAGCGACCAAGGGTAGACGAATGGAACAACCAGAACGAGATGCTGTCCGGACGGACTGATGTCCGCACGGACAGGCTATCCGGACGGGTTGCCATCCGGATGGACTACACTTGGGACCCATATCCAAACAAGGTTTGAGTATCGACGATTGAATAATCCGCACGGACGACCCTCTGAATGGATTACTCTTCGGATCATGAGATACTAAGACCTTAAACAATTTCCAACATGTTTATTAACAGGGTTGCCACCCGATCGGATAACCCATCCGACCGGATGACACTTTCACCAAGTGACTCACCATTAAAGTCGTTATCCGCACGGACTACCATCCGAACGGATTGTCGTCCGCTCGACCGACTTGAAGGGTAAGAGAACTTCAAGGTTTTCAAATGCTACAACAAAAACGTCAAAAGTCAAGCCACCATACACAAGCACATCTCACCCATAGGAAGAAACAATCCACTCGAATAGTCATCCGCTCGGACAAACTGTCCTTACGGATGACTAACCGGACGGATTACTATTCACTCGGATTGCTGATCGCACGGATGACCATCCGAACGACCAGCTATCCTACCCACTCTCACCCTGTATTGTTTTACACGCCACTTATCGCTACGTTACCGAATCTATTCAGGCTAACCGTACTCGCTAAAAGCGCTCCCTTCAATCCATTAATCGCTGTGAGTATACTCGATCCCTTTTTGCTTTAAGCACTTTTGGGTGTTACATACGTTACGAATATTCAAACTACAACTATCACACTACTCAAACTATTTGAATGCTAACCGTTAATGCATGTTATACGTGGGTTATGAATGCTCGTTTGTCATGTTTACACATGGAATGCTGTCTACCTGCCTTAGCAACGATAGTACTATAGTTTGGACTCAGCACCCGTTCATACGGGGGTTGTTAAGGATCTTTTACTTGCATGGATTACGGTAGTAATCATGTATTGTGAACTGCCTCGGGCAGTCAACCCGCAGTCATTGGTATCGATGGATCTATGTCGATAACTAACGTGCTTCATTTCACTATGTGTATGTGCTGGTTATGCGTAAACGAATTCGAACTCTATACTATTATCAAACTTGTATGCTCACCTTTACATTTTATGTATTGACTTTATTTTAACGTATGTGACAGGTGCTTAGGACGCACATGTGGTAGGAAATTGAAGCTAGAATAAAGCTTTAGAGCCCAACAAATAGTTGTCTGTAGATAACGAATCAGGGGTCTCTAGAAGCAGATAAACAACTACTACTTATTTAAATCTGAGTTGTCGGAACATAATATTTGTCTTGATGTTTGTCTGTAATGATTATTTGACTGTTTGAGATACTGTATGGGACGTATTATTTAAATTGAATAGTTTTGATAATTGTTGTGGAAACTTCTGGACAATCTGTTTCGCTCAGTGCCATGCCCCGATGATTCCGCCATCGGGGGGGGGGGGGGCGCCCGACCCCCCGAACTTTTCGCTCAGTAATGCCTGGTATGTAGTTTTCGTATAGAATTTTTTAGGTATATATATGTTTTCGACCCCCCGATTTTATAATTTCTAAGGTATAATTTTAGGTTCGGTGACTTCCAACCCCCCAGTCGGAAATCTCAAGCTTCGCCACTGCTCTTGTGTACCCACATTCCAAAAGATATGTTGACAAAGTCTCGTACCAAGCATGAGGGGCTTGGTGAAGACTGTAGAGAGCTTTGTCCAACTTATAGTAACGTCTTAAGAAGTGTGGATCTTCAAAGCCAGGAGGTTGACAAACATAAACTTCTTCCTTAACCCTTCCATAGAGGAATGCACTCTTTACATCCATTTGAAACACCTGAAGTTTTTGTATGAAGCATAAGCCAGAAGGATTCTAATGGCCTCCAATCTTACGACTAGAGCAAAAACTTCTTCATAATCAATCCCCTCCTCCTGTCGAAAACCTTGAACTACCAGTCTTTCCTTGTTCTTGATAACCACACCACAATCATCCATCTTGTTGCGAAACACCCATCTTGTACCAATTGGATACTTGCCTTCAGGTAGATTAACAAGTTCCCACACCTTAAGCTTTCAGAACTGAGATAGTTCTTCTTGCATGGCCTGCACCCAGCTGGAGTCTTGGATTGCTTCTTCGATATCATTTGGTAAAGATTGCGAAAGAAAAGCTACGTATAATCCTTTGTTGATGTCGTATGTCTGTCCACGAGTACGCACGTCGTCTTCCACATAACCAATGACATTTTCAAGAGGATGATTTCGATTTGTCTTGTATCCTGTGTTGGTTTGGGTTTCAATCTATTGAGGAAGATTGGTAAAGTGTTCATCGACATAGATGATTGGTTGTCCGTCTTCTTGAGTTGGTTCATCCACATTCTTCTGTGAAGAAGAAGCACCATTTTCAGATGCATTCTCAACCGAAGTGTCACCATTAGCTTCTTCAATAGGAAGAATCGGATTAGCTGCAAAGGGAGTGAAACGGGTGGTAAAAGAAGTGAAACCATAGTCTGGCAAATCAAACAGAGGTTCAATTATAGTTGCCTCAGCAGGTTCGGCTTCAGGAACTATTTCGGGAATATCGAAGGTGTTGAATACCACGCCTACGTTGTAAAACCAATCGGGAGCACTTCCAATGTTATTGTAGTTTCTTTCTTGAAAATCGACGTAGTAAGATTCGATCACCATCTTGGTTCGCTTGTTGTAGACTCTATACGCCTTTTGAGTTGATGAATTGCCCATGAAATAACATATATCACCGACTGCTTCGAACTTGATTTGATTTTCTTGAGTATTGAGAAGAGTGCATGAGCATCCAAACAGTCTAAAGAAATCTATCAGAGGCTTACGTTTGAAAAGAAGTTCGTAAGATGTTTTCCCGTGAGGTTTAACAATTAGAACTCTATTAAAAAATAGCATGCTGTGTTGACTGCTTCCTCTCAGAAGAT
Organism: Helianthus tuberosus; assembly: GCA_030545235.1. Classification (NCBI taxonomy): domain Eukaryota; kingdom Viridiplantae; phylum Streptophyta; class Magnoliopsida; order Asterales; family Asteraceae; genus Helianthus; species Helianthus tuberosus. Next base: position 98,889,733 of record CM060382.1, read on the forward strand.
GATTGGAAGCTTCGAATCCACGAGCATAGTTCTAGTAGCTTCGATGAGTGTTCTGCAACCCCGTTTTGTTGAGGAGTTCTGGCTGCGCTGTACTGAATGCGAATTCCTTTTCACAGAAGTATATGAATGTTTGATTCTTGAATTCTGATCCATTATCACTTCTAATTAACTTGACCTTCAGTTTGGTGATGTTCTCGATCAGGGGAATAAAAGACTTGAGGATGAAAGCTGTCTCGCTTTTAGCTTCAAGAAAATAAACCCATGAGAAACGAGAGAAATCATCTTTAATCACCAAGCACTAAGAACTTTTAGCAAGACTTTTAACACTAACAGGACCAAAGAGATCCATGTGCAACAATTGCAAAAGGCGCAATTATCGTATTCACTGCTTTGGACTTGTGCGGCTTTTTGTGTTACTTGCTGACGTGCGTGCGGGTGTATATATTTTTTAGTATAGTTATAGCTCTTTTTAATCACCGATTTCAAGTTTTAAATTTATAAAACACGATATTCTACTATCACTCTACACACACGCTAGGGAAAGTGCACCCATCGCTGACGTAGTATAGTGATGGCAAGATACCGAGGTCGTCCAAGTACACAAGAGCTTTTAATACCGGATTATCGTTAACGTCTAATCAAACCAAACTTTGATAAAATATTTTTAAACTAATAAAAAGATGAAAATAGAAAATAAAATAAAATAAAAAAAACGGATAGACAAGAAAGAATCACTTGGACCGACTTATCTTTCATGTACCCTTTTGATGATTTCCGCACTTTGGGCATTTTAAGAGATTATCTTAGTTATAGTAGTAGGTCCTTCTTGTGAAGGAGACGTTACCCTCAACCTAGTGGTTTGAGTCAGCAAGGATACAATCCCACTAGGTCGAAATATTGAAAGATAATTAAGTAAGTTATTAATGCAAAATGTGGTGGGCCCCTTTCCAGGCAGCGATCACCCTCAACCCGTTGGTCTGAGTTAGCAGGGATACAGTCCTTGCAGGGTTGGCTTAAAGTTTTAATAGTAGTTTATGAATAAGGGGTTCAAGTGGTTTCTTACTCTCAGTCGGGCCGGTCATTCCCGACCAATCCATGGAGTAGTACTAAACTTGAACCAGGTTCTCACAAGATCTATACACTGAACGAGACACAAAATTACCCAACCACCCTTCTAACCCCCTTCCAAGTAGTTAACGTGCATTATATAAACCGTAAAGACGCAAATATGTGAATAAACGACATATGAAGAATGGTTAAGTAGATTCGCCTTCAATTTAAAAAACTAATAATTAAGTCATTAATACATACCCAATTAAAAAGTTTCCAAAGATTGGAAATCATTAAAGAAATACATAAAAGATATGCCTTCACCAAGTGATGTAAGAATTTAGCCAAGCATGGCCTCTGTTTGACAAAGATTCTTACTATCAATCTTGGATCCCGAGACTACACACACACTCTAAAAGATGGAAAATGGATGATGGTGGTGGATGATGGATGATGGTGGTGGATGATGGTGTTGTAGTGGTGGTGGAGTGGTGGCAAGTGAGAGAGAAGTGGTTTGCCAATGGATGGTTTGAAGTGGAACCAAGCACTTCTATTTATAGTTGAAATCAGAAGCTCCACCATGGCCCGTGCCCGCATGGCACGGCCCCGTGGTTATTTCTCTCTCTCTCTCCCTTCCTCATTAACTGCTTGTCAGTTCTTGTACTAACACGGCCCTGTGTGTCAACGGCATTGCCTGTGGCCAAAGTACTTGTTGTACTGTCGCAGATTTTGAAAATCTTTGAGTTAACCATGCCACGTGTTGGCTTAGCATGGCCCCGTGTTGGCTGCAAGTTTTGTCTTTTGCAGTTGTCTTTTCTTCTGCACAGCATCCACCTTCGGACACGACCCGTGTCTGGTTGACACGGCCCCGTGTCGAGTCTTCTGTTCTTGCTATTTTGTAGTTTAGATGTGAATCGGGGCTTGGCAAGTTGTGTCAATTCCTCCTTCTTTACATTTATGTTGATTTTTGCTGTCATTTTGCTCCTTTTACACATTTAAGCTCTTTTAACCCTGAAAATTAAAAAGGAACAAAATCACAAGCTTTTTCCAACATTAGTACTAAAAAGGGTTGCTTTTACGCCGTATTTGATATAATTTATATGTTGCATTTTAATTACATCAAATACCCCCACACTTGAATCTTTGCTTGTCCTCAAGCAAAACTCTATTACGTGGCTTACACACCTAAATGGAATAGGTAGAAGAGAAGGTTTTTGTCTCATCTTTAGAGTGTCGGGAATCCAAGTTCTAATTTTATTTGTTTTTATTTTATTTATAATCTTATTCGTCAGGATTTATTTAAAACACAATTTAAGAAAAATTATTTACTTTGGGCATAACATGCCTTTATAAAATTCTATTTAGTTATATACAAATTTACACACCTCACAAGTGCAACACTCGGCCGATGATGTATTAAGTGAAAACGCTCGTGCCCATTTTGGAACTTACTCTTACCATAGGCTTGACAATCGATCAAACCTACTCCTTTTGACGTTAAATCCTTATAAATATCAAGAGGGCTTTGAAGGGTAGGTGGTGGTTCGGGTTTGGTATGTTTTATTGGAAAAGGGTGAAAAGGCGTAAAATATCGATTTTTCTATTGCTTTGTGGCTTAGCAAAAAATACTTTAGCATATTTTTCTGATTTTTCTGAATTTTTTTTGGTTGCTAAGGTTGAAACTGAGCCATAATCGTAATTTCATAACCTATAAGTTTACAAAAATGAAAGATGAAAAATGAAAAGGTTTGTTTTTGTGGGTTTGAAATGAAAAGGTTTTAAAGGTTCAAAGGGTTTAACTACGGGGTGATTTTGGATAAAGCAAAGAAAAATAAAGGTTTTAGTTTTGAAAAATGGTTTGGTCCTAATGCCTCCATCATTTACTTACTTGGATTTTTGTTTGTAAGGACTTGGAACGCATCGCATTATCAGGTTCTATATTCGTGAGAACCAAACAGGCTATTCACACAAGAAACGAAAATTGAGCAATTAGTGTAAATGCATATTTGTATGCTCGGTAATGGCTCAAAACTCACTTTTGTAGGAAAAAGGGTTGTAGTGTAAAAATGTATATATAATCAAATTTTACAAAGATTTAACATGCCCGTTTTTGTAATTTTCTAAATTGGTTCTTTTTATCACGACGCTATCAGTTGTAAATTCATAAAAACATAATTTTTAGAACTTGTTTTACCCAACTAAACCAAGATAAGTAAAAAAAATGAAAAGAATAATTTTGAAAAAGTTTGGGGTGATTAGTGGTTCCAAGGCGAGTTTTATGTAAGGCTTGATTTAGGACAAACGATTCAAGGTTTTTATTATCCCCACCCCACTTAAATTACACATTGCCCTCAATGTGTCCCAAATAGGATTTATTTTGGAAAAATGTGTAAAAAGTGTGAAAATAACAAAAAAAATTTGTTAGTGGCACTTGCAGCACGGGGGCGTGCTATGGGGACACGGCCCCGTATCCAAAGTGCCAGTAACAAAATGAAATCAGAAGACTTACAGTGGGGTGGCCACGGGGGCGTGCTGGGTGAGCACGACCCATGCCACCTTCTGGCAGAAAAAATTCTTACAACAGTAAGTTGGGCACAAGGGGGCGTGCTGGGTGAGCACGACCCTGTGCTGCAGCTACTGTTTTGCAGTTTATGAGTCAGGAGGCCTCTGATTTACGTGCATGGGTTCCATTTTTCATCATCCATCTGGTGTTTCCGCTTTCTTTAACACATTTATTTAAAATAACACCATCCAATCATCTATTTCATTAAAAATAAAAACATTACAAGAAATTAAAAATTACAAACCTACATAAAACTAAGATAGATAGGATCTTGAGAATGCCTCTCCGAGGTCATTTTTTTGAACAAACCTAAAGCTACATTCATAGATTTATGAATGCTAGATGATGGAGGACTAGAGCTTTTGTGGGAAATACTCAATCTAGAGGTCGTTGAGCATCTCTTCGATCTCCCTTGGTAAGAAGATAAAGGGTTCATCTTCTACCTCCTCTTGAGGGGGAGCGGGATTTATCGGGACCTCGAAGGTAGCATTGATAGGGGGAGGTTCCAGTGTGGCACCCGAGGAAAACCCACAGTCATCCTAATCTAACACTTTGCCGCTTTGTGTTACTGATCAAATTTCGGGATGAAATTTCTTTCAAGTTGGGGATGATGTGACAACCCAAGCTTTCAAGGTCAGTGTCTCTTAGTCATGTAATCCTGTTTTCTTAATATTTCTCTTTCACGTCCCTTACGATGATAAAATTGTTAAACACTCGTGACTGTAATTTACTTGCTAAATGTAACATGTGATGGAGTATGTTTACGTGCGTTTGACTGAGTAACTACAAGGAACTGTTACACGTTTGATATGTGTAGTCTAGTTAATTTAAGAAACCAACTAATTGGGTCGCGGGTTTATTTAAGGCCGAGATCGCACCTCAGATTACTCTGCGTGGCCCACACCACTTAAAGCCCAAACCGAGCCCATATGCACAACATATGATATACGAATTGCATACTGATGTTACCCCATAATTTTCTAAACACATACAAGGCACTAAACCCTAATACTCCTATTATCCTCACAACTAAGCGGCAGCCTGTTGTCGAAGCCCTCATTCTTGCTTGAAGTGTTTTGCATATCGTTCTAGCACACACTCCCTACGGTCTTCCGGTTAGTTTAACATGTTTATATTAATTCTTGATTGATCGTTCCCATATACGTGCAACATGTGTTATATCTCGGTTAAGTTGAATCTTGATTGTATTATTTGTGATCATGAATAGTAATTGTACAATGAAACGAAACCTGTTTTAATCTGATCTGAATGGAGCATGTGAATTAGTTATTGCAAAGATAATGATAGATCATTAGACGGTGACTAGGGTTTAGCAGAAGATCAACCACAGATAGGGGTTTCGTCGCTTAAGTACCTGACGAATCTCGGACTCTATGGACGAAGAAACATGGTGATGTTTCATCACAACTCACCCCGACGAAACATAGAGTTTCGTCATGATCTGTTGTCGACGAAACATAGGGTTTCGTCAGAATACCATTTTAACAAGACAAGTTATTTAGTTTATGATGTGTTGGATGTGAATATTTGGTGATGGTCCAATAAGTGTTGAGATTCCGTTAGATATTATCCATTTTCTTGTCAGGCTTTCACTTGATCTTGTCGGCCCAAGACATTATCAGATTGCCTGTGATTTAATATTGTGGCCCAATAGAATTAAAGAGGTTATTTGTTGATATCGGCCCATGTGAGATGGTATTGGAGGTCCAATGAAATTCAAATACAATTAATTAAAAGCTAATTGTTTGGTTCGAGTTGTGGTTTGTGTCAGTAGACATCACGTGAAGTATTCCTTTTCATATTCAATTGCTAATTATTTGTGTTGCTAGTTGCTATTGTTAATAATAAGGATAATTATGGGCTCATATGATCAAACCCACTACTAGTCCTGTGGGTTACACATATGACTATGGGCCGTAACACTTGATTTGAATTATGTTTAGAGGGCCGCATGCTGTTATGGGCTAATAGAATGTTTATGGGCCACACATACATCGGTTAAGCATAGTGGGCCGCACCTTAATTCAAATAGTGTAATGTGCTACCAAGTGTTGTTTGGTAGGTAATGCTTGTGATACGAAATCATTTGTGATCCTAATGCTTATAATGTATTATGTGAACTTGTATGTTGCTTGAAAGTAAACTGAACTGTTTGAATGCATGCCGTGGGGAGATACGATCATGAGATGTGAGTATATTTACGGCTCGAACACTGGTTGTAACACGAGTTATAATATGTGCCATGCTTGTTCATTACTTGTATAATAAGAATATGTGATTTATGTGCACATGTAACTGACTGGCATTGAAACCATACTAGGATTTGGGTGTCCAACTATAAACAAGTAATTAACCTTACCGAGCAAACCAATGGTGAGTTCACTGCTCCTTTCCAAGCATGCATCCCGGGGAGGGATATTGGGTAACGTTCCGGGGAGGAATGTCAGGTTAATGGGATGTTTGTTATTACTCATTTCTATCATATAAGACCCCTTACATCTACCGATAGTTGCCGGGGAGGCAACGAGGTTATTAGTTGATAGAGCTATTAGGTTTGGCACCCTCACACTGTTCCGGGGAGGACGGGCATGAACTAATTACCTTAAGGCATGACCAATGTTTTGATAGAGACATTGGGGTTGGGCAAATACATCTTGTAGCCGTTGCGGTAATCGAGTTAATAACAACATCAAATCAAATCGTTGAACTGTTTTATACACATAACTGGTAACTAAACTCGTTAACAAAACTGTGAACTCACCAGCGTCATCTGACACACTTGTCTGCATGCTTGCAGGACTATAGGGTTATATCTTGTGGAACTTGCTGTCTGGAAGGCTGGAGTGGTCATGGGTCGAGATACATGGAATCTCAATACAAGCTTAATGGCTTATGTACACATGGTTTATGAAACACTTAACAAATGAGTTATGCTTCCGCTGTATACGATGAATGATATGTAATGTTTGTAATTCTTTATGTTAATGAATGAAAGTTTTATTTAAACATATTTATGAGTTCAATGTGATTGGTGGCTTGGATCCTGGTACGTCACACGCCTCGCGGGGGTTTCCGCGTGTGGTATTTTGGGGGTGTGACATCCAGAATCTCTACTTCCCATCCCGTAGGTTGTATGACCTCATTAGCTAGGTTCCAATCTTCTTATGGGAAGATTGACTCCATAGGAGGCAAAGCCAAGATATTCAAGCTTTGATGTAAAAGGTTGATTTCTCTGAAACAATCTTCTAGCCCCATGGTAAGATAGTTCACACGGTCTATGAGAACCTCCTCCACTAAGGTCATCTCATCAAGACTCTCTCTCAAGGCACTCACATATCTTACGAGAGTGGCCTCGAGTGAGAGCCTTCTCCCTCTTCTCTGGTTTCTGGAGCTTGTTGATGACGTTCCACTCTGCTGGCTTGACATCTTGAGAGAAAATGACTAACCGTTAAAAAGATATGGAAGATCAGAATGCTCAGCACGGCCCCATGCTAGAGTAGAACGGCCTGGTGCTACTCCATCTGCTCCAGATTCTTAGCTCTATAAATTTTATTTTAAGTTAGATTTGACTGATTTTTAACTTTCTGAACGTAAATAACTTAAAATAATGTTTTACTAAAGTGAATTTTCAAAACTTTGAGCAAAGAATCAAGAGTATGACCCTCCTATTGAAGCTTCAAGCTTCAATGGAGTTTCATGAAGAATGAAGAAGGGGGAATGCACAAAAGAGGAAAGGACAAGAAGGTCAAATGAGACCTTTTTAAGAACATACCTTTTGGGGTATGTGTGAAGAATCTCCAAGATCTTGCCCTTTTGGAATGTTTCCAAACATTCTCCTGAAGGCTGACTTTATAGACAGTGACAGCACGCGGGCACGACCCCGTGCCTGGGCAGCACGGCTCGTGCCGGATAGATGTGTCAGAGAGTGTTGTCCATTAGTAGAACACGGCCTACGTCATTACTGACACGACCCCGTCCTGAAAAATATGAGGGGTACGACCCCGTGTTAGTTCGGTAGGCCCCATGTTTTTAGAAGAATGTTGGGCATGGCCCCATGTTCAAGGAACATGGCCCTTTGTCAGAGCTTATGAAGTTCGTCTAGGTATTTAAGGAATTATCCGACATCGGGTGGTTCCTTACTGGTTGGTACAACACCGTACTGTTGGATATACCGCAGACTTAGGCGAGGGGTACAAAAACGCAAGAGGGTATCGGAAAGGTAGAAGACTTCTTTAAAAATAGGAAAATGGGACCATCCCTTATTTACCTTTTCTGGGCTTTTGTTAATGAATGTGTGAGTTGATTCGCTCCTGTCCATGCTGTTAGTGTGAAATTCACACTCGGTAAGGGGGACCGTCATTGCTGAATCGAAACAGGGACGACTGTCGCTTTCGCTTTCGTGGTCGTCTATGGTAGAGGGTTGGTTAACCTCGGTGTTTTTGTACATACCTGATTTTTTCTCCATCGTTTTTCCTTCAAATGGAATCCTTGATGAACATCACGCCTTCATGAAAGATTCTAGTTCTTTGAGTTTTAGGAGGATCCTCTGTTCTATTTCACCTATGTCTTCTAGGTCATCTAGGAAAGAGGGTTGATGGGGTTCAGGCGGAGGGATTTCATCATTATTTTTACCTCCGCTTATCTCAAGGTTTTCGTTATAGGAAAAAGATTGGGCTAAATAGTGGGGAGTGAAGTTTAGAACGCCACATTCCGATTCTTCATGCTCCTCCCCATAATAATCGCACCATAGGCCATAAGAGTGGCGGGGACTAAAATAATCAAAGAAATCCATGTTTTTCCAGAAAACTTTTAACAGTTGGGATCAGGCGGTCACTATGTTCTTACAGACAATTAGTTTGACACGACCCCGTTGTAACACCTCGCAAAATCATGTCCAATAAAGTGAAGACACGTGTCGTAAACGCTAAACATGTAATAGGACTAGAGTTGACAAACAGTGAAAAGATGTATGCAGAGGGACTAAAATTGTCATCATACTAAAACTATGCCTCTGAATAACCTTACACGATGTTCATAATCTTAAACGAGTGAATTATTGGGCGTGAGAAGCCATTTGTGAAAAATAGGTGAAAGTTATAAGACGAAGGGGTTAAATGTGTCAACATGTTAACTCTTACCTCTAAGTGACCTTTTAACGAACCTGGAGCTTCGTAATGTCCAATTATAATTCTGAGAATGCTAAATGATAATTACATAAGGTTTCGATATCATTATTTAATAAGTTGTGCAAAATCTCAAGAACAAGGGGTAAAAACGTCAACAAGAGAAATTAGTGCCTTTCGGATGATCTCTAACTGATCGGAAGCCTAACAATGTTTATTATAAGTCCCAAGATTCTTAAAAACTAACTATGGGGGTCAATAGTGCTAAAAATGAAAGTTAAATAAAGATATGAAGGACCAGTGACTAAAACTGCCAAGTTTGAAACTTGTTTTACCGGAATCGAGGAGTGTCGAGGGGCGCGACAGCCCACACTGATCTCTTTCGCGGCCCGCGAGGAAATGCCTAGTAGCGAAAAACTGGACAGCTGCATGTTGCAACCTTGTACACCGCCTTTGCATGCCTAAAACTCAAAACCAGGGCTTGTTTCATGGTTTTTACTGACACTAGGACACTTAGGAACATCTGGGAACATCTCTTAACACCTGGATTGATCTTGAGGATCCTTGTTTCACTATAAATAGGACATCAAGGTTGCCTTTCATACCTGCTCATTTCAAAAATCATTACTTTCCTCTCTTGCTTGCATTCTCTGGGATTCCTGATCAAGAAGGAAACCCTCCTTAGTCCAAGATTCGTGCTAGGACGCTTTGTAAGTGTCCGTAGCCTCTATAGTTTGGTTTTTATATGTTTAAAGATTGAAAGTCAAAGTTGTCGTAATAACGCTTTGACTTTTGGTTTTGGCCTAAACGGTCCTGCCATTGTTTGGGGCGAATATGGCTACGTGATCGTAATTAGGTGTGTGTTAATCCCTCAAAAGGGCACATCCTAATTACCACGTTTACTTAGTTAATTGTCGGGTCAAAGTAATTAAATAAATTCATATCTGATAATGTAGAAGCTATAAAATATGTTTTATCACTTTAATAACTTGGTAAACATTATTTGAACATGTCTAAACATGTTCAACCCGACAATTCTAAGTCTAGGCTCGGTTCGCAACCGAAAGTCTCAAAAGCTTGACTTTTGCTTTGACTTTCAGTTCTGACCCGAATTAGCTTAGTTTCTTTATGCATTAAGGTTCCTTTGTGACCATATTATATAGTAGTATAACCCTCTGAGGTTATATTACATGGTCTCTTAGTAATCTGAGTTTATATACTTGTTTTCGTTATTATGCTTAATGTTGACTAAAATGACTTTTTTGTCAAAAATGAGATTTTAACATAAACAACCATGCAAATGAATTACATTCTGATTAGCAATATTATTTAACATATTTTGACATTTAGAATCTGGTCAGAAACTGTAATTACATAATAAATCGTAAATTATGCTTTTAGAAGGACTAAAATACCCTTTTGCAGGAAAATATAGTTTAAACATAATGATATCATATTTAGGACTAATTGGGATTCTAAGTCAGATTACTTACTGAGTTTATGCATAAGTTTCGTATTAAATTAGTAAATGACGATTATGCCCTTTTCATGCATAAATTGAGTTTTAAATAAGAATATCATGCAAAAACCTTTTGTTACTGATATAATATGATAAATAAATTATTTTGACCATTTAAAGCTGGTCATAACATCAGAATTTCCTAAACATCAAAATAATCGTCATTCACAGATTTTTACGACATTAAGGTACATAGTATGGTTTTAAACCATACTTAGCACCCAAAACTTTTTACCCACTGATTTTATAAACCATTTCTAATTTTTTTACAGTAATTATAGGTCATGAACTCAGAATCTCAAATAAGTCCTTATAACTATGTGTGAAATGACCAAAATGCCCCTACGGTGCATAGTTTGGTCATAAATGGTAAACCACATATATATATAATATCCTACTGTTAATATAACATAAGTTAAATATTTTAATAAAAGGTTTATGACCAGAACCTCAGTTTGCATGTAAACCCCTTTTATAAATCATAAAATGACCAAAATGCCCTCATGAGGCATAATTCGGTTTTAAAATTTTTTGGGCATATTTGTTGATATCCTACTAATATCATAACATATTTTAAGCATAACAACTTATGTAACTTGTATATGACTCACCCAGTTACCCATTTATGCTTATACGCGTACGGTACGGTTTATTTAACTAGTTTGCATAAATTAGCCGAAAGGGTATAACCATATCAATTTAACTTCAAAATTCCAGAATGTATTTAGTTTACCCATAATATACAAGTCTCCATACTTGTTGGGTCTAAATTACATTCCAATCTGGTCATCGCTTAATCTAGCGATTCGTACCGTAAATCCTTCTTTAAACTAACCGGTCTAAGTTTACAACTTAAATAAGACCCGTTAGTAATCTAATAGGTTTATAAAACCCTCATTCCAGATTACGAGCCCTGGTAAAAGCTACTTGCACTAGTTTGATTAGATTATACGACTGAGTAGATAAATCTCGCATTTTAAAGCTCAGGTAAATACTTTTAACTTATTTTCCCTTATACGGGCTTGGGATACGGTAAAATATTACCGTTTGGTCGGGTATGGAATCATTTAATCGGATTGTGATTAGTAAATTACATAACCTGTTTTAATCTGTATTTTTTGATAACATAAACATTTGGGGGTTAATACGACCGTGTCCTGGATATCCTCGGCTCATTTCATTTGTAAATGACCACGACTTAAGCACGGGGTGTAGGCATACACATGATAGTTGCATATGTAAAAAGATATACCCACTTGTTGGGGATAACTCCTTGTGAGTTTATATTAGTGGTGTGTCTATTAATCATGTCTTGGCTTCCATCCCGGGCCCTGAACGTACGACACACATATAAATCTGTATACAACATTATTTTATACAATTATCCCAAGTTATAAAAGAATATTTATGCCTCGTGCATCTAAATAAATTTTTCATAAATGTTTTTTTAAAAGAGTCGGTTAATTTTATTTACCAGTGTAAACAGACGTATTTTCATAAGGCTATGTGACAGGTACTATACGTACTAGGCTGGGATCTTCTGGGCGTTAAATAGAGAATCTTGCAAGTTCGTAATGCCTTAAGTCTGTTGAACGTGTTTTGTATTATATTTAGATCCGCCTGTGGATCCTTTCTTTACAACCGTCTGTATATTCTTTTATTCGTACTTTACACCTTCGGTTTGTAATAGTAATTTCTACTAAGACTTCCGCTGTGCTATAAACTGTGTATATTTGACTATGATGATATCAACTACATCACGATACTCCCCACCAGGCCCACCGGTTTGTGGTAAAATATCGGGGTGTGACAGGTTAGTATCAGAGCCAACATTAAGTGAATTAAACACTAGCCTTTTGTGTTTAATCTCAATGGCACAGTAGCATATTCCTTGACTTCCGAGTCTAGGATTAATCTTAATCTTATTTGGTTTATATATTCTGCTTGTTTCTTTGTTTTTGACAGGATTACTTATTGATCATGCCACCAAGAATTCGAGGAAGAGGAAGAAGAGGCAAAGCGCCAATGAGAGGGAGGCATGACCACGAAGCAGGGCCTTCACATAGGCGAACTCCCTCTGCTTCATTCAGCTCAGACCCATACTAGGACTGGAGGCACTCCTTAGAACCTGCGAGACGTTTAGTCTCACCAAGAACCTCCCCCTCTTATCACCATTCTTTTGGTCCACAGCAACTTGATGAGCCCTAAGGCTCCCACCATGCACAGCAGTCGGTGCACTCGCACCATTCACAACATTTTTCCCACCAATCTTTTCCCTTCCAGGGTCACTTTGACCCTAATGATTACATCAATGCACCAGCAGGTCATAACCTGTTGGGGCCCGAAGATCACTTTCCTGAATATCAGGATATGGATGTGGACGATGATCCAGATCCACTCATGCCACCTTCTGGGACGCCTACACATCCCATAGATATCTCCAGTGGTTCTTCTTTTACAGGATCGCCATACCAAGGCCTCGATTTATGGGCCGAAAGGTGGAGCACCTACAAGTGGGAGTTCACTCCCTCTCACCACGACTCACCACCACCACAGCGGACTCCCTCTAAGGACTCGCACTTTCAAGCGGTCACGCCACCGCCACCACCAGCACCAGAACAACCTCCGCCACCAGAACCATCGAGGCGAAGGAGAAGTGCACAAATGTCCGTGCGAGTGGGTTTCCATTTTAGCACCCCATAAACTTCCACCAACTACCATCCGCTTTATGAAGATCCACAAATGGGTGGGCCTTCAAACGTTGTGTCGGAAGTCGACACTGCACCGGTCACTTTTGCACCACCACCACCTCCTATGGGTTTTGAAAACCCAATCCTTGCTTACCCAAATACAACTGGGTACAACCCGTATGAGCCATAAGCTCCTTCGGTTTATAACTACTAACAACCTGCCTATGACCCATACGTCGAGGCAGTTAATTTTAACGCTCTCTACCCTCACCTTTTCCACCTGCGTACCCAACTGGGTTCCCTGCTTATGGGTATCAATACCCGCCACCACCACAACCTCAACAGCAGTAGCAACCTCAACCTCCACTTCAACAACCGCAACTCCATGAAATTTTACAAAGGTTAGAAGAAGTGGAACAAAGGGTGGAAGAATGTGATAGGAAGCACCACAAGTTTCTTAAGGGTTTGGCAAACTTTATCAAAGGGAAAAAGAAGAAAGATCATTAAAGACCCTTACTTTTGTTTTGTAAGTTTTATTTCAATTAAGTCCCTGCGTGGATATTTCTTTTAAGTATTAGTCCCTGCGTGGACTTGTTTCTTATTTAGTCCCTACATGGACAAGTTTATTTATTTAAAGACCCATTTAGGGCTGTTTGTGTAATTCTTAGTATTTCTAATGAGAAATTTCTTTTAAAATTACACTTGTTATTATACAAGTGTATATGCATTATATCATTGATTAAACTATCATTTCAATTTATAATTGATCTGCCAATAAATCTCAAAAGACCGTCTTAATGGTATAACCTAGCCTATATAAACATGGCTGTGATGGTAAAACCCTCTTAAGATGATAAATCCTTGTTAACATCTAAGAACATGTTAGCACTCTTGACAAATGTGGTTCGACAAAATCACACTAGTCATCCTAATACTTGGATTCTTCCAAATTCTTATTGTAGCCTAAAAGATTTAAAGAATCATGGCTATATCATCAAATAAGATGATCATATCAAAGCATCCTCTGGTGATGTTATTGATTTACCTTCAGGCCAAACTATTACACAACAACGACAGTAGTAGTCTATGACTCCCTGTTGAGAAGGTAAAGAACTATGTTCAAACCTTAATACCATTGATCCAATAAGATCATGATCTATAATCAATGATTGTCTTTATGACAAGGCCTTTTTGTGCCACCCTAATGCTCTTGATGGTTTTTACAACCTAGGCTAACTATAATAAAAAGTTTAAATAAATATTCTTCAAAACGAAATAACCGATTAACCGATGTGGTCTATTTTTACCATGGTTAATAAATCACCGAATATGATGATACAATAAAAGACCACTAAATAAGTTGTTGCCATTTGTTATATAGCATTCAAGCTTCACCATGGTTGACTCGGATGAAGCTAATAGTCATCCTAATGAGAGGAATGATAACACAAGATTAAACATAACGGGTTCTAATCTGCAAGCTTTGATAGACAATGTTGTAACTAAAGTTGTTGGCAGAGTATTTACAGAGTCGAGTGCTACTCGCACAAAGACCCAATCAGTGGCTCATTCTAAGCCCCCTTCCAAAACGCATACATCTATGAAGGATGACTCTCAACATTCGTCAAATCAGAAAAGTCAACCATCCAAAAAGATAGTGTTTAACCAGGAGCCACGTCCCAAGGCTTGTTCTTATAAGTACTTTGTCTCTTGCAAACCAAGAGACTTCACTGGCGAAAAAGGTGCCATAGATTGTATGAAATGGTTAGACGAGATGGAGACAGTTGTTGACATTAGTGGGTGTGCGGAGGAGGATGTTGTAAATTTTGTATCTCAGTCTTTTAAGGGTGATGCCCTAGTTTGGTGGAGGGCACTGATTCAAGCCTCGGGGAAAATTCCACTTTACAATCTGTCGTGGGATAAATTTGTTGATCTGATGAAAGAAACTTTTTGCCCACAACACGAAGTGGAAAAAGTTGAAGCTGACTTCCTAACTCTGGTTACGAAGAATTTGGATTATAGAGCCTATGTTACTAGTTTCAACTCCATGTCTAGATTGGTACCTTATTTGGTGACTCCAGAACCCAAGCGTATAGCACGCTTTATTGGTGGTTTGGCTCCTGAGGTAAAGGGACACGTGAAGGCTTCAAAGCCCCCCACTTATAGGTCAGCAGTGGATCTGTCTCTATCCCTGACACTAGATATTGTCAGGAATAAATCTGTAAAGAATACTGATGAAGGGAACAGAAAAAGAGAGGATGATAACTCATAACGTTCTGATAAGAAGAAGAAGGGTAATTCGAGGTTTAAGAAAAGCTCCAATCAATCGGGTGAAAAGCCCTTGTGCAAGAACTGCAAGAGAAATCACTTCGGGAAGTGCACTATAGATCCGTAGGCTAAACCCCGTGGAATCTGTAAGAAGAAGGGTCACAAAACTTTGGAATGCAAGGACCTGAAGAATGCAACCTGTTACTGTTGTAATGAGAAGGGGCACATCAAGCCTAACTGCCCGAAAAACACGAAGAAGCCCGAAGAGGCTAAAAAGATAAATGCCAGAGTGTTCCAAATGAATGCTAAGGAGGCAGTGCAGGATGATAACATTATAACAGGTACTTTCCTCATAAATAATATTTATGCTAGAGTTTTATTTGATTCTGGTGCAGATAAGTCCTTTGTAGACAATAAATTTAGTGAACTATTGAATCTGCCTATTAAAACTCTAGACATTAAATATGAGGTAGAATTAGTTGATGGTACCTTATAAACTGCTTCAACAATTCTAGATGGATGTTACATATCCATTAGGAATCACTCTTTTCCGTTGTCCTTATTGCCAATGAAATTGGCGGGGTTTGATATAGTTATAGGCATGGATTGGTTATCATTTAATCAAGGCCAAATTTCCTGTGCTAAGAAACAAGTTATCATTAAAACCCCTTCTGGTGAATCAATCACTATTCAAGGTGATACACACCATGCTGCCTAATCAACTGTCTATGCTTAAGGCATCCAAATGTTTGAAAAACGGTTGTATCATTTACATGGCACAAGTGACTGTAGATGTGCCGAAGCCCAAGATAGAAGATATTCCTGTTATTTCAGAATACCCAGACGTCTTTCCTGAAGAATTACCTGGTTTACCTCCTGAGAGGCAAGTGGAGTTCAGAATTGATATTATACCAGGAGCAGCACCAGTCGCACGAGCTCCTTATCTTTGGCACTGACCGAAATGAAGGAATTAAGAACCCAGTTAGATGAACTATTGGAGAAAGGTTTTATTCAACCAAGCTCATCACCTTGGGGAGCGCCCATTCTATTTGTCAAGAAGAAAGATGGTTCGATGCGTCTGTGCATTGATTATCGTGAGCTAAACAAGGTAACAATCAAGAATCACTATCCATTGCCCAAGATCGACGATCTGTTTGATCAGCTTCAAGGGGCAAGTTTCTTATCAAAGATTGATCTTAGGTCGGGGTATTAACAATTAAAGGTCAAAACGGAAGACGTACACAAGACTGCATTTAGAACAAGATATGGCCCCTACGAGTTCTTAGTGATGCCTTTTGGGCTCACTAACGCACCTGCAGCATTCATGGACCTCATGAATCGAGTCTGCAAGCCATATCTGGATAAGTTTGTCATTGTCTTCATTGATGACATACTAATTTATTCAAAAAGTCAAGCCGATCACGAGAAACATCTCCGATGCATTCTCAAACTTCTACAACAAGAAAAGCTTTACGCGAAGTTCTCAAAATGCGAATTTTGGCTTCGCGAAGTCCAATTCCTTGGACTTGTGGTAAGTGAGCATGGTATCCAAGTAGATCCCACTAAAATAGAAGCAATCATGAATTGGGAAGCACCTAAAACACCTACTGAAATTCGCAGCTTCTTAGGACTGGCAGGATATTACGGGCGATTTATCGAAAACTTTTCAAGGATAGCTGCACCTTTAACTACTTTAACCCGCAAGAATGTGAAATTTGACTGGGGTCCCAAACAACAAGAGTCTTTCAAGATTCTCAAACAGAAGTTGAGCAATGCTCCTATGTTGACATTGCCTAAAGGAATAGAAGAATTCGTTGTGTATTGTGATGCATCACACACTGGCATGGGTTGCGTGCTAATTCAAAAAGGCAAGGTGATTGCCTACGCGTCACGACAACTAAAGGTGCATGAAAAGAATTACACCACCCATGATTTGGAATTGGGTGCCATTGTATTTGCACTTAAGTTATGGAGGCATTACATGTATGGAACTAAGTGTGTGGTATACTCGGATCATAAAAGTCTCCAACACTTGTTTAATCAGAAAGATCTCAACGTGAGACAACGCCGTTGGATGGAAACATTGAACGACTTTGATTGTGAAATTCGCTACCATCCTGGCAAAGCGAATGTGGTCGCTGATGCTTTAAGCAGGAAAGAAAGAGTCAAACCTATACGGATCAATGCTAAGAGTATTGAGCTGAAAAACAGTTTAAACGAGAAGTTATTGACATCACAGAAAGAAGCTGTAATGGAAGATAACCTTCAAGAAGAGAGATTAGGTGAAACTATTGATCAGTTGTCACCTGGGAGTGATGGAATTCTCAGATGGAATGGTCGAATCTGGGTTCCAATTCATGGAGGACTTAGAGATATAATCCTCCTAGAAGCTCATAATTCCAAGTATTCAGTTCACCCAGGAAGTGACAAAATGTATCAAGATCTGAAGGCAAACTATTGGTGGATGGGTTTGAAGAAATCCATAGCCACACATGTAGCTAAATGTCTGACGTGGTCACAGGTTAAAGTCGAACATCAAAAGCCTTCAGGTTTACTGCAATAACCAGAACTTCCCACTTGGAAGTGGGAAATGGTAACTATGGATTTCATTACCAAGTTACCAAAGATAAGACATGGAAATGATACAATATGGGTTATAGTTTACAGACTGACTAAGTCAGCTCATTTCTTACCCATCAAGGAGACGCATAGCTCCGATAAACTAGCTCAACTATATGTGGACGAGATTGTATCTCTCCACGGATTGCCAAGATCTATTATATCTGATAGGGATACTAGATACACTTCTCATTTTTGGAAAAGTTTCCAACAATCTCTAGGCACTCGTTTGAATTTCAGTACTGCTTATCATCCTCAGACGGATGGGCAAAGTGAGTGTACGATTCAGACACTTGAAGACATGCTTCGGGCTTGTGTCATTGACTTAGGTGGAAGTTGGGATGATCATCTTCCACTGATTGAGTTCTCCTAAAACAACAGTTACCATTCGAGCATTCAAGTCGCGCCTTTTGAGGCCTTATATGGAAGGAAATGCAGAACGCCTGTTTGTTGGGCGAAAGTTGGGGAAACCCAGCTATAAAGACCTGAGATAGTCCTTGAGACGACGGACAAGATTGTTCAGATCCGTGATCGTCTAAAAGCTGCCAGAGACAGGTAGAAGAGCTACGCAGATAAGAGGCGCAAACCTCTAAAATTTGAGGTAGGAGATAAAGTATTACTCAAGGTGTCACCCTGGAAAGGAGTGATGCGATTTGGTAAAAAGGGCAAGCTGAGCCCAAGATATATCGGACCATTCGAGATCATCTAATGTGATGGGAGTGTGGCCTATAAGCTGAATTTACCTGAAGAACTTAGTGGAATTCACAATGTGTTCCACATCTGCAACTTAAAGAAATGTTTAGCTGATGAGTCGCTAGCAATGTCTCATAAGGACGTGCAAATTGACGAAAGCCTGAAGTTTGTTGAAAAACCTTATCGATTGAGGATCGACATGTTAAAAAGCTTTGGAGGAAACATGTACCAATTGTAAAAGTGAAATGGGATGCCCGTAGAGGCCCTGAATATACGTGGGAAGTTGAATCTACTATACGACGAAAGTACCCTCAGTTATTTCAGTAAATATCGAGGTCGAGATTTCTTTTAAGGGGGTGAGGATGTAACACCTCGCAAAATCATGTCCAATAAAGTGAAGACACGTGTCGTAAACCCTAAACATGTAATAAGTTGACTTTGAGGGACTAGAGTTTACAAACAGTGAAAAGATGTATGCAGAGGGACTAAAAGTGTCAACGTACTAAAACTATGCCTCTGAATAACCTTATACGATGTTCGTATTCTTAAACGAGTGAATTATTGGGCGTGAGAAGCCATTTGTGAAAAACAAGCGAAAGTTATAAGACGAAGGGGTTAAATGTGTCAACATGTTAATTCTTACCTCTGAGTGACCTTTTAACGAACCCGGAGCTTCGTAATGTCCAATTATAATTCCGAGAATGCTAAATGATAATTACATAAGGTTTCGATATCATTATTTAATCAGTTGTTCAAAATCTCAAGAAAAAGGGGTAAAAGCGTCAACAAGAGAAATTAGTGCCTTTCGGGTGATCTCTAACTGATCAGAAGCCTAACAATGTTTATTATAAGTTCCAAGATTCTTAAAAACTAACTACGGGGGTCAATAGTGCTAAAAATGAAAGTTAAATAAAGATATAAAGGACCAGGGACGAAAACTGCCAAGTTTGAAACTTGTTTTACCGGAATCAAGGAGAGTCGCGGAGTGCGACAGCCCACACTGATCTCTTTCGCGGCCCACGAGGAAATGTCCAGTAGCGAAAAACTGGACAGTTGCATGTTGTAGCCTTGTACACCGCCTTTGCATGCCTGAAACTTGAAACCAGGGCTTGTTTGATGGTTTTTACTGACACTAGGACACTTGGGAACATCTGGGAACATCTCTTAACACCTGGATTGATTTTGAGGATCATTGTTTCACTATAAATAGGACCTCAAGGTTGCCTTTCATACTTGCTTATTTCAAAAATCATATCTTTCCTCTCTTGCTTGCATTCTCTGGGATTCCTGATCAAGAAGGAAGCCCACCTTAGTCCAAGATTCGTGCTAGGACCCTTTGTAAGTGTCCATAGCCTCTGTAGTTCGGTCTTTATATGTTTAAAGACCGAAAGTCAAAGTTGTTGTAATAACGCTTTGACTTTCGGTTTAGGCCTAAACGGTCCAGCCATTGTTTTGGGCGAATATGGCTACGTGATCGTAATTAGGTGTGTGTTAATCCCTCAAAAGGGCACATCCTAATTACCACGTTTACTTAGTTAATTGTCGGGTCAAAGTAATTAACATAAAAAGTCAAACGGGTTAGTTTTTAAATAAATTCATATATGATAATGTAGAAGCTATAAAATATGTTTTATCACTTTAATAACTTGGTAAACATTATTAGAACATGTCTAAACATGTTCAACCCGACAATTCTAAGTCTAGGCTCGGTTCGCAATCGAAAGTCGCAAAAGCTTGACTTTTGCTTTGACTTTCAGTTCTGACCCGAATTAGCTTAGTTTCTTTATGCATTAAGGTTCCTTTGTGACCATATTATATAGTAGTATAATCCTCTTAGGTTATATTACATGGTCCCTTAGTAATCTGAGTTTTTTTCGTTATTATGCTTAATGTTGACTAAAATGTCCTTTTTTTTCAAAAATGAGATTTTTAACATAAACAACCATGCAAATGAATTACATTCTGATTAGTAATATTATTTAACATATTTTGACATTTAGAATCTGGTCAGAAACTGTAATTACATAATAAATCGTAAATTATGCTTTTAGAAGGACTAAAATACCCTTTTGCATGCAAATATAGTTTAAACATAATTTTGACATAAAAATTCATCACTCACTATTATGATATCATATTTAGGACTAATTGGGATTCTAAGTCAGATTACTTACTGAGTTTATGCATAAGTTTCATATTAAATTAGTAAATGACGATTATGCCTTTTTTATGCATAAATTGAGATTTAAATAAGAATATCATGCAAAAACCTTTTGTTACTGATATAATATGATAAATAAATTTTTTTGACCATTTAAAGCTGGTCATAACCTCAGAATTTCCTAAACATCGAAATAATCCTCATTTACCGATTTTTACGACATTAAGGTGCATAGTATGGTTTTAAACCACACTTAGCACCCAAAACTTTTTACCCACTGATTTTATAAAACATTTCTAATATTTTTACAGTAAGTATAGGTCATGAACTCAGAATCCCAAATAAGTCCTTATAACTATGTGTGAAATGACCAAAATGCCCCTACGGTACATAGTTTGTTCATAAATGGTAAACCACACATATATATGATATCCTACTGTTAATATAACATAAATTAAATATTTTAACAAAAGGTTTATGACCAGAACCTCAGTTTGCATGTAAACCCCTTTTATAAATCATACAATGACCAAAATGCCCTTATGAGGCTTAATTCGGTTTTAAAATCTTTTTGGGCATATTTGTTGATATTCTACTAATATAATAACATATTTTAAGCATAATAACTTATGGAACTTGTATATGACTCATCCGGTTACCCGTTTATGATTACACGCATACGGTACGGTTTATGTAACTAGTTTGTATAAATTAGCCGAAACGGGTATAACCATATCAATTTAACTTTAAAATTACAGAATGTATTTAGTTTACCCATAATATACAAGTCTCCATACTTGTTGGGTCTAAATTAGATTCCAATCCGGTCATCGCTTAATCTAGAGTTTCGTACCGTAAATCCTTCTTTAAACTAACCGGTCTAAGTTTACAACATAAATAAGACCCGTTAATAATCTAATAGGTTAATAAAACCTTCGTTCCAGATTAGGAGCCCCGGTAAAAGCTACTTGCACTAGTTTGATTAGATTATACGGCTAAGTAGATAAATCTCGCATTTTAAAGCTCAGGTAAATACTTTTAACTTATTTTCCCTTATACGGGCTTGGGATACGGTAAAATATTACCGTTTGGTCGGGTATGGAAT
Source organism: Helianthus tuberosus (assembly GCA_030545235.1). Taxonomy (NCBI): domain Eukaryota; kingdom Viridiplantae; phylum Streptophyta; class Magnoliopsida; order Asterales; family Asteraceae; genus Helianthus; species Helianthus tuberosus. The sequence goes on from CM060382.1 coordinate 98,911,545, forward strand.
CATTTAATCGGATTGTGATTAATAAATTACATAACCCGTTTTAATCTGTATTGTTTGATAACATAAACATTTGGGGGTTAATACGACCGTGTCCTGGATATCCTTGGCTCATTTCATTTGTAAATGGCCACGACATAAGCACGGGGTGTAGGCATACACCTGACAGTTGCGTATATAAAAAGATATACCCACTTGTTGGGGATAACTCCTTGTGGGTTTATATTAGTGATGTGTCTATTAATCATGTCTCGGCTTCCATCCCTGGCCCTGAACGTACGACAAACATATAAATCTGTATACAAGATTATTTTATTAATTATCCCAAGTTATAAAAGAATATTTATGCCTCGTGCATCTAAATAAAATTTTCATAAATGTTTTTCAAAAGAGTCGGTTAATTGTATTTACCAGTGTAAACTGACGTATTTTCATAAGGCTAAGTGAAAGGTACTACTAGGCTGGGAGCTTCTGGGCGTTAAATAGAGAATCTTGCAAGTTCGTGATGCCTTAAGTCTGTTGAACGTGTTTTGTATTATATTTAGATCCACCTGTGGATCCTTTCTTTACAACTGTCTGTATATTCTTTTATTCGTACTTTACACTTTCGGTTTGTAATAGTAATTTCTACCAAGACTTCCGCTATGCTATAAACTGTGTATATTTGACTATGATGATATCCACTACGTCACGATACTCCCCACCGGGCCCACCGGTTTGTGGTAAAATATCGGGGTGTGACACACGTGTTAGGGTAACACGACCCCGTGCTGCAGTCTGTATCTGGTAGAAAATAGATTTTAAGATACTAGAGAGTTGACACGGCCCCGTGTTGGTTCAGCACGACCCCATATCAATTATGAAGAAAGCGGAAATTTAAAAGAAACAGAGAAAAAACCTAAAAAGAAAAGATAGAAAGGATTAGGCCGTCAACTTTAAGCTTTCTTAAAATTCTTGTGCCCCCGGCAACGGCGCCAAACACTTGACATGCGTGCAGGTGTATATATTTTTTAGTATATTTGTAGCTCTTTTTACTCGCCGATTTCAAGTTTTAAATTTATAAAACACGATATTTTACTATCACTCTACACACACGAGAGGACAAGTGTACCCATCGCGGACATAGTATAGTGATGGCAAGAGACCGAGGTCATCTAAGGATACAAGAGCTTTTAATACCGGCTTATCGTCAACGTCTAATCGAACCAAACTTTGAGAACAAAATTTTAAACTAATAAAAAGATAAAAACAGAAAATAAAATAAAATAAAAAATAGATAGACAAGAAAGAATCACTTGGGTCCGACTTATCTTTCATGTACCCTTTTGATGATTTTCGCACTTTGGGGATTTTAAGAGATTATTTTAGTTATAGTAGTAGGCCTCTCTTGTGAAGGCGACGTTACCCTCAACCTAGTGGTTTGTGTGACAACTGTCAAAATTTCAGGTACCCGTACAACTATTAGTGCTTAATGACTGAGCTGAATTACAATTAACTGCTTTCTGATTACTGCTATATATATACATGTGCATCACATACTGCTTAATGATATATCATTATTGCATGAGAGCTTATTTGACTCAAATGATGCACAAAACACAGTTAGGACATAATTTAGACAAATCAGAAAAATGCTGACGGAACTCAGCATATAGGCAGACAGTGTTTTGAGACACAGAATGAGCTAGAAACCAAGTATTACACTAGTATAGTGTGTAGGAAAGTAATGATCATAAATCTGCCTTTCTAGTGACAATTTAAGTGCTGGTAAGTGCCTAAAACTTACCCAAAGTGTTGAATTCAGCAAAAATCAGCATAAATCAGCATTTAAACAATCTAATATTATGCTGAAATATGGTTAAATGGTCCTGAATGTTTTCCTAAGTGTCGGGAATCAAAAGTGTCACAAAAGGGTACATAAAGCACACTAAACTGCAAAGTTTAGCACCTTAACGAACCAGTAACCAACCGAACAACCGGCCACTACCCGAAACACCAAATTTACACTAGAACCACTGTTTTAACATTACCAAGCTAGTTATGGTCCCCGAACATCATAACACCCTATAAAATATCAAGTAACTAAGTATCTAACTACATACTTGATTTTTAACCTAAGTAACTAACTTGGTTAGAACCTAGTCTACATACCCCCCCACCTAGTAATCGGCCCATACATGGCCCCCACACATGGATTTATTTTAATTTTATAAGGGATCTTGTTTATGCTTTATGTGACATAATATACAAGAGTTAATCACTTGAAATGGGTTATAAGAAAGACCTTAGTGTTCTCACTTCATTTCTACACACACTTAAACACACACAACTCTCTCCTCTCTTCTTCTTGCTCTCGGCCGAACCAAGCACCACCATAACCACCATTTTTCAATCAAGTTACAACCATTCCAAGTATATACAAAGGTGTTAGAGACTACATAAAGAAGCTAGGAGCTTACGGAAGTTCAAGAACCTCATTCATTTGCTTTTATCCACTTGTTTTCTTTACTTGATCATCCCTAGCCTTGAGCTAGTGGTAAGAACCTTGATCTTGCTATTTTACATCTTATATTAGTGGTTAAAAGATGTTACATAATGTTAATCATGAAGAACACTAAGAATCACATGAGTAAAACTTGAACATAAGCTTAAAATATGAAGAATCTTGATGAATATGAGTTGTGATGCTTGTTGATCATTGTTTGCTTGTGAAAATGATGTTGATCATCATATGATCTTGCTAGATCATGATTAAAAACATAATCTAGCAAGATGAGAGGATGAACATAGTAGAAGTTAATGGATCATCCTCACGAGAAGCATGAACTTGAAAGAATACATTGATTTCTTGAAAAGTAATGATCAAAGTAAGTTGTAATACTTGTAGATCTAGAGATTTCATGGATGATTTTTCAAGAAACCAAGTTAAAAATACAAGTTTTATTTAATCTTGGTTCTTACATAAATAGACCCTATTTTAAAGGTTAAATAAGTGTAGAAACACTTATGTAACAAGAAAAGTTTAAGAAGAAACATTTTTAGAAAATGTGATAATAAGTTGTAAAGATCCATATTCTTTAAAAATAAAGTTTTTAAAGAATTAATCACACTTTAGAAGGTAACAAGGCTTACTAAGAACACTAGTAAGTTACTACAAATTTTTGTGAAATTTCAACTTCATGAAGTAGTAGATTATAGTAAGGGTTGTTTGTTTATGATTATGGATTGATTGTGTTGATTTTTACAAAAGAAAATGATATGCTTGAAAGCATGGAAACCTCCATTTTTAGGGGAAACTATGGCAATTTTTTTCTAAAAATTAAATACTTTGAAAAATATTTCTAAACAAATATTTACAAGTGTATTTTAAACCATAAAAATATTTCTAAACAAATATTTACAAGTGTATTTTAAACCATAAATTGCTACAAAAACTTTGCCATAATTTTTGTTACAAAAATTATAATTATCGGAGGTTGGTTTTTATAAACAAAAATGACTAAATATGTATTTAGGAAATATATATTTAGATGACACCATGTGTGTGATTATTTGTATATTTTGTGTATTAGTTATTTTATTTTAGGACATGAGATAATATAACACATCAAAATACCAAGAATTACCATCCAAAATATTACCAAAATTCCAAGGAATAAATATACAAGTTAAACAAAAAATATTGGTGAAACCGAACTATGGAATAAGACTTACAAAATATTCCGGAAAATTGATTCACAAGTATATTTTGGTAAATAATATTTTGGACACCAAGTGCATAAAAATATGATTTTTACAATTATTACAAAGTTATATCATATTTTGACAAGAGGAAAATATATTATTTTGGGTGAATAAAATATATATATTTTCTTGGAATTATTTGAAGATGTAATATTTTTGGGAGAAAATATACATTTCTTAAACAAACATGAAATACGATATTTTTGGGGTGAAAGATATATTTTCTCAAATAAATATGAAATATATCATTTTTGGAGAAAAATAAGTTTATATATATAGTTTCTAAGTTGGACTTGAAAATATATTATTTTTGGAACTTATGTGAAAATACAAATATTTTTGCCAAGGGAAAAATTATAAATAATTTTTCTAAGTAATACTTTTTAAAATATATATTTTGGAAATATATACGGACTTTTATTAAGGATATTATTTCGGAAAAGTTAATATAACATTAAGTATAAGGATACTTAATAATTACATGAAGATACGTATTCTCGTACGTACAAATACACACCAGAATACGACCCTAATACATGGCGAAAATATACAAGTATAAGAATACGAATACAAATACACTCATCCTTAGGAAGGATATACAAGTATAAATATAATTTAAGTTAAAATATTTATTATTTTAACAAATAATTCTATAACTTGGAATAATATTGAAGACACAATGAAACGTAACCCAAAGACACTAATTAAGAAAAAGTCAAGGCACGACCCGCTCGTCAAATGGACCTTAGTACGTTGTAGGTAGTCGTGTTTATCCGAAGAAGCTTCGAGTTACGGTGCGAAGACGCAAGACTGTGAGTTCATGTCCCCCTTTTCTTTTAACTGTTTTTGGTTTTATAACTTCGGGGGTGAAGCACATGTTACAAACTGTTTACAACCGTTATTATTTGGTATGGTTAGCTAAGGAAGGGTACTGCTAGATCATGTGAGTGGTGGGTATTACGCTTAAGACCATTAATCCTCGTTGTAGGACCGAGGGACATGAGTGATAGATCTATTTGGGTGTAGCGAGCCCCGCCCATGTTGACCAGGGTTTGGCCCATGGGTTGACTATGTCTTACAGCCGGAAGCCCGGTGCAAAATCTGCTAGGTTTGAGCCTTCCTGCATCACGTCAGACATATTAATGGCCTTGCAAACCATTAATGATCTGTTTTCCTTGTTGCTTTCATACCGGGATTTACAAGCTTACATACATACTTTCAATGATTACAAAGGTTTATTCATACACACAAACAAACACATGAACTCGCTCAACTTTTGTTGATGTTTTCAAACTACATGTATTTCAGGGAATTAGATGTGGATCTGGCGGGCGTTCGGAAGTTCCAAGGGTGGTTTAAAAATAAAAGATGTCATCCATGGTCTTAGGGTTTGGTCAATGTGTCTTATCCTGGACGAGACACGTCTCCCAAAACCTGGTTTTATTTAATATCTTTTGTCGAGTCCTTGTGAACTCTAAAAACAAGTTGCATGGTTTGTACTCGAATTTGAATTCTGTGTTTTAAAACAATGTTGTTGTTATGATTTTAAACTTATTTAATGGATGAACATCTTCGGTCTTATTATATAGTTGTTGTTATGATTGAATGCAATGATATTGAGCAAGTCACACATAATCACGCTTCCGCAAAAGTCAGGATGTGACAATTTGGTATCAGAGCTTCGATTGTAGCGAACTAGGATTCTCTCTCGAGTCTAGACTACAATCATTAGGGCTCTCACGAAAATGTTTTCACAACATGTTTTCATTGCATACACGGAACGCCCAGATCCAGGAAAGCAAACATTTTTACAAACAAAAAGACACGAAACACAATTCAAGGTTTATGTTTATGGTTCAGTCTGAGAGACTGGGTGGTTTAGTCTGAGAGACTGGTTGGTTTAGTCTGAGAGACTGGGTGGTTTAGTTTGAGAGACTGGTTGGTTTAGTCTTGGAGACTGGTTGGTTTGCTCTGGGAGACTAAGTGGTTTAGTCTGGGAGACTAGGAAGGATACATGATTACATGATAACATTGACATTGGTTACATGCTTAATGTTAGTAGTTAATATATGTGCATATGTGGTGATTGTTATGTTACAGATACCATGTCGTCATCTGATAGCGGATTGTCCGATGACCATGATCCCATGGCAGTAGTTTCTGATGATGAGATTGTGACAACTCGTATTTCAAACCTATTCTTGTACTTTGATGTATCGTATGTAGACCTTATGTGATTATATGAACCGTGTTGATTATTGAATGTTATGTGAGATACTTTGATTAAATGAAATACTATGATATTATGTTATGTGTTTATGTGTATAATGAACCGATCGCACAACACTACTCGGATCGCACAAGCCTTTGGGCTTCGGTCCTTTACAACTCTCGGCCCACTCCTCACTCGCAACCGTTGGACAGCCCATGATGGGTTCGACCACCCACTTATTTAAACCGAGTCATACCCATTAGTGGGGGTTTGTTCTCTCATTAGTTGCAATTACCCTTAACACGAAAACTCTACTCCTCTCCTTTTGAAGCCGACGGTAAGCATAACCATCTCTCCAAGCTTTCGGTTCGGATCACCCCTTTTATACCTTCAATTCGGTTAGTGTTTTATAGTTATTGCTTTGTTAATTGATATTGTGAGTTATATGTTCTCATACAATGACTTATAGATGATATATGGTTGATTATGAATGTTGGTGGTTGGTGTTGTTATTCGGCTCACATGTAAGGAATTTTGATCAACATAGGGTTTGTTAATCATAGGATTTGAACGATGATCTAGAACTGAATGTGTGTAAATCGGCTACCTTGAAAGTGTATTCGGATGTTGCTAGTTTAGGGTGCATGTTAGTGATCAAGACCTTGGATCTGTTAGATTATTGGGCATGGTTGGTATGATGATTTAGTTAGGGTTCATGTGAATTTAGTGATAGATGGTTGATTTGATCGAGATTGTGCATGATTGCTGAGTAATTGTTGACTTGATCTAAATTGAAACTGCCAAAACTGTTAGCAAATGTTACGGTGATAACAGGCTGGGAATTTGGAAGGTTGTTACACTTTTAATCACGACAGTGGTTGCGAGCCGAGACCACACAGTCTCGACTCGAGACCACACATCACCAGCACACAAACAACATGACTCGAGACCACGGTTGCGGGTCTTGTTGTGACTCGAGACCTGACTCGAGACCACCTGGTCTCGAGTAACAAATGTATGACCCGAGACCTCCCTTAGTTGTGACTCGAGAACTCTAGGACTTCAACCCGAGACCACGCCGTCTCGACTCGAGATCCCTAGTCTCGACTCAAGACCACATAACCACACCTTCTGTTTGGACTTGCATACTGTTACAAGCCAAGTAATTGGGCCAGACATTTGGGATTTGTTTATATACACGTTACTGTTGAACTCGTATGTGATGTTGCTAAACCGCCATGTTTATACGTGTATGCCATGAATAATACTTGTATGCAACGTGCTAGTATACGTGTAGAAAATATACGTGCATTACTTGGTTTGAATCTGACTTGTGTGGTAACCATACTAGGACGTGGTTGACCACAATTAGCTCAAGTGGCCTTTGATTATCTGCCGAGCTAATTTAAGGTGAGTTCACACTTTCTACAAAGCATGGGATTCCCAAGGGTTGGGAATGGGTTAAGGAATATGGATTCCTCGTCCTTTCTTGGGTAGGACAGTACGGGTTCAGGAATATAATTCCTCGTCCTCATGGACATATTAACTTTCACTAGACCAAAACTCTATTACGAAGTCCCTCCTTTTTATATCGACTTAATCGTCGGGCCAATGGCGAGCGGGTCATTAGTTAGATAGCGCTATTTAGGTTTGACAAACCTCACACCGTGCCGCAGAGGACGGGCGTGAACTAATGGATCTGGGCACGTCAATGATGATAGACATTGACAGTTCAGGGCACATAAACATGACTACAGTCAGCAGTCGATATGGTAACGAGTCTAGCAGTATATACATGGGGTAGCCCCCATGGCCAGAGAGCCAGATAACTAAACATGGGGTAGCCCCCACGGTTGGATTGCCAGAGTAAATGGGATAAACAAATCACGTTTTCAACTATGGGGTAACCCCCATGGCAGGGATGCCAGTTTAAGGAAACTGTTTTTGGAATAACTTAAAATGAACACCCAACTGTGAACTCGCTCAACATTGTTGTTGACTCGTTACTACATGCTTTGCAGGTCAATAGATACTTAGCTGGAGCTTGCATGGGGAAGAGTCGTTGTGGGATATGGACAACTGTGTGCCATGTTAAACACTGAAACGTTTGAACTTATATTTTGTTTTGTACTAAATCGTTATGCTTCCGCTTGCAACTTAAACTATGTTTTGTTTGGACACCAATTGTATTGGTTGGATTTTATAACTACTTATATGCTTGTTCAATATGATTGGTGGCTGGATCCTGGTAAGTCACGCCTCCAAGCGGTGATACTCCGCGTGTGGATTTTGGGGGTGTGACAGATTGGTATCAGAGCCATTGGTTATAGTGAACTTGGTTTTAATAAGGGAAAAAGTTTTTATTGAAACCAGACTATAACCTGTACAGTGCTCAACGATCCACAACGACGCTTCACTCCACGTGCAAGGCTCGACATTCTAGGTGATATGATTTATGTTTATATTGCCTACTTGCCAGATTACGTAGAACTTTACTCATGGTATGCTTAGTTAGTAGAACCACTGTTCCTTGAACCCTGTGTGCTTACTCTCTTCTGTCATCGCACTTTCGCGAACCCCTCTCACTCGTGTTTCCCTTGATATGAAGATCATGGCGGGACGCGTTAACATGACTCAAGCCCAGTTGACGGCTCTGATTAACCAACAAGTTGCTGCGGCACTTGCAGCTGCACAAGCAGGAGGTATACCCTGCAGTCGAAACTTACTCTAGGATCCTTAGATCCTACTCTCGTGAACCAACCTTTGTGTTAAACTTTGTCCTTTCTTACTCTCACGACAGGTCAACCTGCACAGCCTCCTGTGTGCACTTTCAAGACCTTTATGGACTGTCGACCTGGTACCTTCAATGGTACTGAAGGAGCTGTAGGCCTCCTCCACTAGTTTGAGAAGCTCGAATCCGTCTTTGAGATGTGTGAATGCCCTGAGGCTCGCAGGGTGAAGTATGCTACTGGTACCCTTGAGGGGATAGCGCTCACGTGGTGGAACGCTCAGGTCCAAATGCTGGGGTTGGTTGCTGCTAACGCCACCCCCTGGAATGATTTTAAGGAATTGATCAAGGAGGAATACTGCAGCCATGATGATATTCATAAACTGGAGGTAGAGTTTTACAACTTAAAGATGACGGGATCAGAGATTGAAGCGTATACTAAAAGATCGAACGAGTTGGCCATTCTGTGTCCTACTATGGTAGACCCACCCATCAAACGTATCGAACTATATCTCAAGGGTTTAGTGCCAGAGGTTCAAAGTCACGTGACCTCAGCAAACCTTGGCACCATTCAACAGATCATCAAGTTGGCTCATCGTATCTTGGATCAGGCGGTGGAACAGAACAGGTTACCAAAGCGTATTGGCGCTACTACCTCTGATACTCCTAGCGACAACAAACGTAAGTGGGTAGGAGTTTCTAGTAAGGGTTCAACTTCTGTTCAGTCTCAGTCTCAGCAGAGAAGGACTGACGACTACCAAAGCCCTAGTCAACAATCTTCTGCTAGTCAAAGTCAAGGTGGGTACAAGGGAAATCACCCCAAATGCAATCGTTGTAACTTACACCACAGCGGGCCATGCACCAGGGGTAACTGTCATCGGTGCAACAAGCCAGGCCACGCCGCAAAGGATTGCAGAAGTCTATACCCCGCGAACCAGAATCGTCAGCAACAGCAAGCCCCACAACGCCAGCTGCAGCAGCAGCAAGGTAACAACAAAGGGTGCTTTCAGTGTGGAGCTAAAGGCCACTTCAAGAGAGATTGTCCCCAACTGAACCGGAACCAGAACAACAACAACAATAATAACAACCAGGGGAATGGAAACAACGGGGGTAACAATGGCAATGGTGCAAGGGGTCGTGTGTTCGTTATTGGCCAGGGTGAAGCGAGGAATGATCCCAATGTTGTGACGGGTAAGTTCCTTCTCGACGACTTTTATGTTACAGTTTTATTTGATTCGGGTGCCGACACTAGCTACGTATCCTTAAAAGTTAGTCAAATGCTTAAGCGTACCCCAACACTTTTGAACACCAAGCACACTGTAGAGTTAGCTAATGGTAAAGGTTTAGAGGTCACACATGTAGTCAAGGGTTGTAACCTTGTTCTTGCTGGTCACACTTTCTCTATCGACCTTCTCCCTATCGTTCTGGGTAGTTTCGACGTTGTCATTGGGATGGATTGGCTATCCCAACACCAAGCAGAGATTCTTTGCAACGAGAAGATTGTCCGTATTCCTCGATCAGGTGGCGAACCTCTCATGGTTCGTGGCGACAAGAGTGGTGCTATTGTGAGCATCATCTCTTTCCTTAAGGCCCAGAAGTGTTTGAGAAAGGGCCACACTGCTATTTTGGCTCTCGTTACTGACACCTCGAAGAAAGAGAAAAATATAGAAGATTTTCCGATCGTACGTGACTATCCTGAGGTATTCCCTGAGGAATTACCTGGCCTTCCGCCTCATCGCTAGGTCGAGTTTCAAATCGAACTAGCTCATGGAGCAGCGCCCATAGCTCGAGCACCTTATCGTTTAGCCCCATCAGAGTTGGAAGAACTCTCTACGCAATTGCAAGAACTTCTGGACAAGGGTTTTATCCGTCCTAGCTCTTCTCCATGGGGAGCTCCAGTGCTATTCGTGAAAAAGAAAGACGGTACTTTCAGAATGTGCATCGACTACCGTGAACTCAACAAGGTGACGGTGAAGAATCGTTATCCTCTTCCACGCATTGACGACTTGTTCGACCAGCTGCAAGGGTCGAGCTTTTACTCGAAGATTGATTTGAGATCGGGATATCACCAGCTGAGAGTCCAAGATGAGGACGTCTCCAAAACAGCTTTTAGAACCCGTTATGGACATTACGAGTTTCTGGATATGCCTTTTGGGCTGACAAACGCACCTGCGGTTTTCATGGACTTGATGAATCGAGTGTGCAAACCTTACCTGGATAAGTTCGTGATAGTTTTCATCGACGACATCCTGATTTATTCTAAGAGTCAGGAAGAACATGAGCAGCACCTACGACTTATTTTGGAACTCCTTCGAACAGAACAGCTTTATGCTAAGTTTTCGAAATGCGACTTCTGGCTTCGTGAAGTCCATTTCCTAGGCCACGTGGTAAACAAGGATGGGATCCATGTTGATCCATCCAAGGTAGATTCGATCAGGAACTGGCCTGCACCCCGTACACCAACAGAAATTCGCCAATTCTTGGGTTTGGCAGGTTACTACAGGAGATTCATTAAGGACTTCTCCAAGATTGCACAACCTCTCACCTCACTAACTCATAAAGGTGTCACCTATCATTGGGGTGATGCACAGGAAGCTGCGTTTCAACAGTTAAAGGATAGACTTTGTAGCGCTCCTATCCTCTCATTGCCTGAAGGTACAGATGATTTTGTGGTATACTGTGACGCATCAATTCAGAGTCTGGGTTGTGTATTGATGCAACGGGATAAAGTTATTGCGTACGCCTCACGCCAACTTAAAGTTCATGAAAGGAACTACACTACACATGATTTAGAGCTGGGAGCTGTTGTTTTCGCACTCAAGATATGGAGACATTACCTGTACGGTACCAAGTGCGCCATTTACACCGATCACAGGAGTCTCGAGCATATCTTCAAACAGAAGGAGTTGAACATGCGACAACGTCAATGGGTCGAACTACTGAATGATTACGAATGCTCAATAAGGTACCATCCGGGCAAAGCCAATGTTGTGGCTGATGCCTTCAGTCGAAAGGACACTATGCCTAAACGCGTACGAGCTTTACAACTCACTATCCAATCTAGTCTTCCAGCACAGATACGAGATGCTCAGGTAGAAGCATTGAAATCAGAAAACATCAGGGCTGAAGCCCTACGCGGCTCAAGGCAATGATTAGAACAAAGGGAAGACGGTGCTTACTACGTAACAAGATGCATTTGGGTCCCACTCTATGGCAACCTGCGAGAGCTTGTGATGGATGAGGCACACAAGTCTCGTTACTCAGTACATCCTGGTTCGGATAAGATGTACCACGATATCAAAACTACGTATTGGTGGCCTAGCATGAAGGCCCACATAGCAACCTATGTCGGTAAATGTTTGACTTGTGCGAGAGTCAAAGTCGAATACCAGAAACCCTCAGGCCTACTTCAACAACCAGAGATACCACAATGGAAATGGGAGCAAATTTCCATGGATTTCGTTACTGGCCTACCTAGATCTCAGCACAGAAATAACACTATTTGGGTGATCGTGGATTGACTCACAAAGTCTGCACACTTCTTAGCTATCAAAGGAACAGACAAGTTCTCTACTTTAGCAGACGTGTACTTGAAGGAAGTTGTCTCGAGGCACGGGGTGCCCACCTCCATTATCTCTGATCACGATGCACGTTTTACTTCTGAACTATGGCAAGCAATGCACAAGTCCTTTGGCTCACGTTTAGATATGAGCACAGCTTATCACCCGTAAACGAATGGGCAGTCTGAACGCACCATCCAAACCCTTGAAGACATGCTTAGGGCATGTGTGATTGATTTTGGCAATGGTTGGGAAAAACATCTGCCACTAGTGGAATTCTCGTATAATAACAGTTACCACACCAGCATTCGGGCCGCTCCATTTGAGGCATTGTACGGGCGTAAATGCCGATCACCTCTTTGTTGGGCAGAGGTGGGGGATAGTCAGATCACTGGCCCAGAACTTGTGGTAGACACAACAGAAAGGATTGCTCAAATACGACAACGAATGGCGGCAACTCGTGACCGTCAGAAAAGCTATGCCGATAAGGGCAGGAAACCACTCGAGTTCCAGGTTGGGGATCGAGTGCTACTCAAAGTTTCACCCTGGAAGGGTGTGGTTCGTTTTGGCAAACGAGGCAAACTTAACCCGCGATACGTCGAACCTTTTGAAATCATCGAGAAAATAGGCAAAGTGGCCTACAAACTGAACCTACCAGCGGAACTCAGTGCAGTTCACAACGTCTTCCACGTGTCAAATCTGAAGAAGTGTCTGTCAGATGAGACCCTCATAGTTCCTTTGAAGGAGCTCACTATCGACGAGTAGTTGCGATTCGTCGAGGAACCAGTAGAGATTACTGACCGAGATGTTAAGGTCCTCAAGCACACCAGGATTCCTCTCGTTCGAGTTCGTTGGAACTCCCGTCGTGGCCCAGAGTTCACCTGGGAACGCGAAGACCAAATGAAACAAAAGTATCCCCAACTATTCGCAAACAGTACAACCACTACTGAGGCTGAAGCTACTACGGAATTTTGGGCAGATCAACGGGGGGAGGATGTGACACCCCAGGAAAACCAGGAAAACCATGCAACTTAACTAGCTTCCTGAGTGAGTACGTACCAAATTTCGGGACGAAATTTCTTTCAACTTGGGGATAATGTGACAACTCGTATTTCAAACCTATTCTTGTACTTTGATGTATCGTATGTAGACCTTATGTGATTATATGAACCGTGTTGATTATTGAATGTTATGTGAGATACTTTGATTAAATGAAATACTATGATATTATGTTATGTGTTTATGTGTATAATGAACCGATCGCACAACACTATTCGGATCGCACAAGCCTTTGGGCTTCGGTCCTTTACAACTCTCGGCCCACTCCTCACTCGAAACCGATGGAAAGCCCATGATGGGTTCGGCCACCCACTTATTTAAACTGAGTCATACCCATTAGTGGGGGTTTGTTCTCTCATTAGTTGCAATTACCCTTAACACGAAAACCCTACTCCTCTCCTCTTGAAGCCGACGGCAAGCATAACCATCTCTCCAAGCTTTCGGTTCGGATCACCCCTTTTATACCTTCAATTCGGTTAGTGTTTTATAGTTATTGCTTTGTTAATTGATATTGTGAGTTATATGTTCTCATACAATGACTTATAGATGATATATGGTTGATTATGAATGTTGGTGGTTGGTGTTGTTATTCGGCTCACATGTAAGGAATTTTGATCAACATAGGGTTTGTTAATCATAGGATTTGAACGATGATCTAGAACTGAATGTGTGTAAATCGGCTACCTTGAAAGTGTATTCGGATGTTGCTAGTTTAGGGTGCATGTTAGTGATCAAGACCTTGGATCTGTTAGATTATTGGGCATGGTTGGTATGATGATTTAGTTAGGGTTCATGTGAATTTAGTGATAGATGGTTGATTTGATCGAGATTGTGCATGATTGCTGAGTAATTGTTGACTTGATCTAAATTGAAACTGCCAAAACTGTTAGCAAATGTTACGGTGATAACAGGCTGGGAATTTGGAAGGTTGTTACACTTTTAATCACGACAGTGGTTGCGAGCCGAGACCACACAGTCTCGACTCGAGACCACATATCACCAGCACACAAACAACAAGACTCGAGACCACGGTTGCGGGTCTTGTTGTGACTCGAGACCTGACTCGAGACCACCTGGTCTCGAGTAACAAATGTATGACCCGAGACCTCCCTTAGTTGTGACTCGAGAACTCTAGGACTTCAACCCGAGACCACGCCGTCTCGACTCGAGATCCCTAGTCTCGACTCGAGACCACATAACCACACCTTCTATTTGGACTTGCATACTGTTACAAGCCAAGTAATTAGGCCAGACATTTGGGATTTGTTTATATACACGTTACTGTTGAACTCGTATGTGATGTTGCTAAACCGCCATGTTTATACGTGTATGCCATGAATAATACTTGTATGCAACGTGCTAGTATACGTGTAGAAAATATACGTGCATTACTTGGTTTGAATCTGACTTGTGTGGTAACCATACTAGGACGTGGTTGACCACAATTAGCTCAAGTGACCTTTGATTATCTGCCGAGCTAATTTAAGGTGAGTTCACACTTTCTACAAAGCATGGGATTCCCAGGGGTTGGGAATGGGTTAAGGAATATGGATTCCTCGTCCTTTCTTGGGTAGGACAGTATGGGTTCAGGAATATAATTCCTCGTCCTCATGGACAGATTAACTTTCACTAGACCAAAACTCTATCACGAAGTCCCTCCTTTTTATATCGACTTAATCGTCGGGCCAATGGCGAGCGGGTCATTAGTTAGATAGCGCTATTTAGGTTTGACAAACCTCACACCGTGCCGCAGAGGACGGGCGTGAACTAATGGATCTGGGCACGTCAATGATGATAGACATTGACAGTTCAGGGCACATAAACATGACTACAGTCAGCAGTCGATATGGTAACGAGTCTAG
Organism: Helianthus tuberosus; assembly: GCA_030545235.1. Lineage (NCBI taxonomy): Eukaryota > Viridiplantae > Streptophyta > Magnoliopsida > Asterales > Asteraceae > Helianthus > Helianthus tuberosus. Next base: position 98,926,707 of record CM060382.1, read on the forward strand.
TAGTATATACATGGGGTAGCCCCCATGGCCAGAGAGCCAGATAACTAAACATGGGGTAGCCCCCACGGCTGGATTGCTAGAGTAAATGGGATAAACAAATCACGTTTTCAACTATGGGGTAACCCCCACGGCAGGGATGCCAGTTTAAGGAAACTGTTTTTGGAATAACTTAAAATGAACACCCAACTGTGAACTCGCTCAACATTGTTGTTGACTCGTTACTACATGCTTTGCAGGTCAATAGATACTTAGCTGGAGCTTGCATGGGGAAGAGTCGTTGGGGGATATGGACAACTGTGTGCCATGTTAAACACTGAAACATTTGAACTTATATTTTGTTTTGTACTAAATCGTTATGCTTTCGCTTGCAACTTAAACTATGTTTTGTTTGGACACCAATTGTATTGGTTGGATTTTATAACTACTTATATGCTTGTTCAATATGATTGGTGGCTGGATCCTGGTCAGTCACGCCTCCAAGCGGTGATACTCCGCGTGTGGATTTTGGGGGTGTGACAGAGATTGTCCCTAAGCCAGAGATCTTTACTTCCGACACAGAGAGCGACCCGGAGATGATGTCCGACGATGATGACGATTTTCAGCCATTTGTGCTGCCCGATTTTGATGATGATCTACCGCTTGCTGATGGTATCCCGGACGAGGATCCATTTGTTATTCGCATTCCTATCCACGGTCATCTTATCATCAGTCATTCCGATGGTGAGCACGTTGTGGCATCAATCCTCGCTCCTGTTCCCTTAGTGGTAATTCCTCCTGAGGATTGGTCGTTTGATGATTTGTTTGACGATGATTTTGATCTGTTTGTTGATGGTCCTCCCGATGACGCCCATGGTGATGGAGAGCTCGATGAGGACGTCGTTGATGTTCCACTCCTTGGGATTCCCGTTATTGAGATTTCTTCTGACTCTAGCTTACACTCTGTCTCAGATTCCTTTGCGTCTATGACATCTTCCGCCTTACAGGCAGTTGGTTTGTGACGTTACGCCACTGATACTAACGATGATACAGCCATGTCAGCTGCACCGTCTCCTCCACATGACTTTGAGCCTGGACTTGAGCTTGATTTTATCCCTGTTGATCAGCCTGCTGATGCATCCGCTGATCCTGAGCCGATACCTACTCCTGAGCCTTTGCCTGATCATGACCATATCCCATTTGGCGTACCTGACATTGCACCACTCATACCTGATCCAGTTCCTTCACCCGCTGACCCTCCTGTTATTGAGCCAGTCACTCCTCCACTTGCACCTGCACCTGCTGATGTTGCTCCTTTTCAACCAGGAGAGTCTGATGTTCACCGTGTTGATCTCCCTATTGTTTTCTTACAGGATATACCCGCACCCCGTCCAGGGGAGGGCACTTCTAGCCAGCAGCCTAGCCATGACCCTCATGTTTCAGCAGCTTATCCACACGTACTTCAGTCCGCACCTTTTGCTCATTTTACTTCTTCACCACTTGATGAGCCCTCAGATGGTTCCCACCTTACACCATGCCAATTTCTGATCCCTACCATCTCTCACATTTTACTGGTTATACACGGGATAAGTTACTTCTATCATTGCAGCTCCAGTATGAGATCATGAGTCGAAGGATTTTAGAGCTTGAGATGATACTGCGTCCTTTGCCATGTCCGTGTCAGCCTGCTTTTGTTCCTCGTACGTCACCGTCCCCGTTTTCACATCCTCCTGCACCGCTTACTCCATTTCCTAAGTTTGATACTCGATTTCTCACCGTTGAGTAGCAGATCAGTTATCTGTTGCGTCATGTTTATGATCTTGAGGAGGAGCTAGCGCATGTGTGCAACTTGCTTTTCTTTCCTCCACCTCCTCCTCCACCACCATCAGCATAGCCGGTTTTTGGTTTTATGTAGGTAGCTTGCTTTTGATGAGAGCACCGCTATTGAGCTGAGCTAGTGAAGCCTTTTGGAGACCACTTTTTGATTTTATGACTGTTATAGACTGATAGACATTTTGGACAAGGGTAGTGTGACCCTGTGATCCCTTTTGATATGATACTTTTGTAAAACATGTAACAATATGCGTGGTCGATGATTAATGAAAGCTCAATCGTAATGTTCTCATTAAATACGTTGTTAATTTACATGCTTGAAATTTGATTGTGATGTTATATGGTTCCTGCTATGATAAATACTTATATACCTATGTATATACACTCCTAGGTCTTAATCGTATAATAGATGCTAATGTGCTTGAATCTTCATTAAGACCTGACCTATACAATCTTCTTTATAGAAGATGCCTCCTCGAAGGAATACTCAGTTGCCCACAACAGAGGCAGAACTGCAAGAACGGATTTCACAGGCAATCGCACAACATGAGGCCTTGCGCTCTGAACACAGCAGAGGTATCTCAGGAAATAATCCACCTCACGGTAATGTTTAAGTCACTTAAGACACATTACGATATGTTTGGACATTTCCAAGTGCGTTTTGCTAATGCTTTCTGTGAATAATGTTGCTTGTACAGGCTGTACTTACAAGCAGTTCCTTGACTGCAAGCCTCTGAACTTTGACGGCACTGGAGGTGCTGTAGCTTTCATAAGATGGGCTGAGAAAACATATTCAGTGCTGCGAATGAGCAAGTGTGCGCCAGAGCACCAGGTCACCTACATTTCTGGATTGTTTCTTGATGGAGCTCTGTCGTTGTGGAACCTCCAGGTTCAGACTCTAGGTGAGGATGCTGCGTAGACTATGACTTGGGATGAACTGAAAGAACTGATGCACAAGAAGTACTGCTCGAGGGCTGAGATTCAGAAGTTGGAAACTGAGTTCTGGAATCTAAAAATAGATGGACCCAAGATAGCTGAGTATGTACAGAGATTCCACGATTTGTCTCGTGTTATCCCCTACATGGTAGAGCCGGAATTCAAGTGGTTTGAACGTTTCATTTGGGGATTGGCACCCCAAATTATGAGCATGGTGACTACTTCGAAGCCTCCAACGATCACTGAGGCCATTGATTTGAGTGTAGCATTGACTGAAGAAGTGGTTAGATTGAACAAATTTTCAATCTCTGAGGAAAAGAAGAAGAAGACTCATGTTGAGTCATCAGGAGAGAACAAGAGGAAGTTCTCAAATTTCAAGAAGGGTACCCAAGGAAACAACAACGGTGATAACAAGAAAAGAGATGTGAACCCACCGGCTGAGGTCAGGACTGGTGTTGCAGGTTTGGAGAATAAGGGGAAAGGATACATGGGCACCTTGCCTAAGTGTTGTGTATGCCAATTCCATCATGCCGACCAGTGTAGGTTCAGGAAATGTGAATCTTGTGGAAAGAATGGTCATTCAAAGGAAACATGATGGGCTGGTACTGGTCGTGGGAATGGTTGCCAGGGTGGAAATGGGAATGGTAATGGAAACCGTGGTGGAAACGGTAATGGGAATAGGAATAACCTGGGTGATAGTGGAAATCATGGTGGTTCTGGAAACCAAGCTGGTAGTGGAAACCGTGGAGCAAACAACAATCAGGGCGGTACTGGAAACAAACAAGGTTGCCTTAGCTGTGGTGATATTGGGCATTTCAAGCGGGATTGCCCGAAGAACAATCAAGCCCAAGGAAGAGTCTTCAACATTGGAGCTAGGGAAGCTCGTCAAGATCCGAACGTAGTCACTGGTACGTTCCCTATCAACCAACACTTTGCATCTGTGCTATTTGATACTTGCCGATTATAGTTTCGTATCCCTAGAATTTAAGAATATTCTTGGGTTGGTTGCCAGTAAGTTAGATATCCCGTATTCAATAGAACTAGCAAATGGAAAGCTAGTAGAGGCAAATGAAGTGATTAGAGGCTGTGCAATAGAGCTCGGAGAGCATGAGTTTACGCTCGATCTTCTACCAGTTGAGTTGGGAAGCTTTGACGTGGTAGTTGGAAGGGATTGGTTGTCGAGTAACCGAGCTGAGATCGTATGTCATGAGAAGATCATTCGTATTCCGACAACGAATGGAGAGACGATTGTGGTTCAGGAAGAAAAGCATGATACGCCACTGAGGATTACCAGTTGTTTGAAGGCCCGAAAGTTCTTACAGAAAGGATGTGTTGCCTTTTTAACTCACATTGTTGACAAAGAAGCCGAAGAGCCAAAGCTGGAGGATATCCCTGTGGTAAGGGAATACCCTGAAGTCTTCCCCGAAGACTTGCCAAGATTACCGCCGCAACGACAAGTCGAATTTCATATTGACTTGGTTCCAGGCGCCATGCCTATAGCCAAGGCACCTTACCGACTTGTGCCTTCAGAGATGCAAGAGTTGTCGACGCAGCTTCAGGAGCTTTTGGATAAAGGATTCATTCGAGCAAGCTTCTCGCCTTGGGGAGTTCCAGTTCTATTTGTCAAGAAGAAAGACGGTAGTTTCCATATGTGCATTGACTACCGAGAGTTGAACAAGTTAACCATCAAGAATCGATATCCTTTGCCGAGGATTGATGATCTCTTCGATCAACTTCAAGGTTCGAGTTACTACTCCAAGATCGATCTTCGATCAGGTTATCACCAACTGCGAATTCAAGAAGAGAGTATACCAAAGACTGCCTTTAGAACTCGATATGGACATTACGAGTTTCTAGTGATGCCGTTTGGTTTGACAAACGCGCCAGCAGTATTCATGGATTTAATGAACCGAGTTTGCAAGCCATATCTCGATAAATTCGTGATTGTAATTATCGATGATATTTCGATTTATTAAAGATCGAAATAAGAGCACAAACAACACCTTAGATCCATTTTAGAGCTGCTCAAGAAGGAGAAACTGTATGCTAAGTTCTCAAAGTGTGAGTTCTGGTTGCGTGAGGTACAATTCCTCAGTCATGTAGTGAATGAAGATGGAATCCACGTGGATCCCACCAAGATCGAGGCAATCAAGAATTGGGAAACTCTGAAGACGCCGACCGAGATCCGACAGTTTCTAGGTTTAGCCGGGTATTATCGCCGATTCATTGAGGATTTTCTAAAATCGCTCAACCGCTGACTTCCCTTACTCAAAAGGACAAGAAGTATGAATGGGGAGACAACAAGAAGAAGATTTTCAGTTGCTAAAGAGTAAGCTTTGCGATGCACCTATTTTATCCCTTCCCGAAGGCACCGATGACTTCGTGGTATACTGTGACGTCTCACGTCAGGGATTAGGCTGTGTGCTTATGCAGCGACAGAAGGTTATCGCTTATGCTTCGCGCCAGTTAAAAGTTCATGAGAATAGTTACACCACACATGATCTGGAGTTAGGCGCAGTGGTGTTTGCCTTGAAGATTTGGAGGCATTACCTTTATGGTACCCGATGCACAATCTTTACAGATCACAAGATCCTCCAGCACATATTTGATCAGAAAGACCTTAACATGAGACAACGACGATGGGTTGAGTTGCTGAACGATTATGATTGTGAAATTAAATATCACCCAGGAAAGGCGAATGTGGGGGCAGACGCCTTGAGTCGAAAAGAGAGGATTAAGCCCATAAGGGTTAGGGCTTTGCAGATGATCATTCAAACAGACCTCTCTTTATGCATTCATGCTGCGCAGAGAGAAGCCCTTAAGAAAGAGAATCTTAAGGATGAATATCTCCGTGGGATGGAGAAAAATCTGGTACCCAATGAGGAAGGAACTTTGTACTTTATGGGACGAATTTGGGTTCCCCTCTTTGGTGGTCTTAGAAATGTTATTTTTGATGAAGCTCATAAATCGAGGTACTCGATCCACCCAGGATCGAACAAGATGTACCAAGATTTGAAGGATTATTATTGGTGGCCAAGACTGAACTGTGATGTTGCTACTTATGTTAGAAAATGTTTAACTTATGCCAAAGTGAAGGCAGAGTATCAGAAGCCTTCAGGTCTCCTACAGCAACCTGAGATACCCATTTGGAAGTGGGAGCAGATCTCAATGGACTTTGTAACAAAGTTGCCCAAGACACCTAGAGGTCATGATACGATTTGGGTAATCATGGACCATCTGACAAAGTCTGCACACTTTTTGCCGATTAGAGAAAAGGATAACACCGGTAAGCTAGCTGAGCTGTACCTAAGAGAGATAGTTGCACGTCATGGAGTGCCTATCTCGATCATATCGGATAGAGATGGGAGATTTGTGTCCAGGATTTGGCAATCTTTCCAAGAAGTGTTTGGTTCACAGTTATATCTGAGCACCGCATTTCATCCACAGACAGACGGTCAAAGTGAGAGAACGATTCAGACACTTGAAGATATGTTACGAGCTTGCGTAATGGACTTGGGTGGCAGTTGGGACACTCACCTACCTTTGGTTGAGTTCTCCTATAACAATAGCTACCATACAAGCATTCAAGCTGCACCGTTCGAGGCTCTCTACGGACGAAAGTGTCGATCACCGTTATGCTGGGCAGATGCAGGTGATAGACAACTGGTTGGTCCCGAATTGGTCCAAGAAACGACAGATAAGATCATGCAGATCCGAGAGCGCATCAAGGCGGCTCGTGATCGACAATAGAGCTACGCGGACCAAAGAAGGAAACCTTTGGAATTCGAAGTGGGTGATATGGTTCTATTGAAAGTCTCACCTTGGAAAGGTGTGGCATATTTTGGGAAGCGTGGAAAGTTAAACCCACGATTTATCGGACCATTCAAAATCCTGGAAAGGATTGGTCCTGTATCATACAAGTTAGAGCTACCAGAAGAACTTAAAGGTGTTCATGATACATTTCATGTATCTAATCTAAAGAAAAGTCCGACACAGGAAACAGTGGTCATTCCTGCTGACGAAGTTCACAATGACGACACACTCCACTTTACCGAAGAACCTGTTGAGGTTACTGACTGGAAAGTTAACAAGACTCGGAGGAGTAGTGTTAAACTTATCAAGGTTCGATGGAACGCACGTCACGGCCCAGAGTTTACTTGGGAACGTGAAGACCGTATGAAAGCTAAGTACCCGCATTTATTCCCTAACACCCCTGCAGCTAGTAGCAAAGCTTAAAATTTCGGGACGAAATTTTTTTTAACAGGGGGAGAATGTGACAACTGTCAAAATTTCAGGTATCCGTACAACTATTAGTGCTTAATGACTGTGCTGAATTACAACTAACTGCTTACTGATTACTGCTCTATATATACATGTGCATCACATATTGCTTAATGATATATCATTATTGCATGAGATCTTATTTGACTCAAATGATGCACGAAACACAGTTAGCATAGAATTTAGACAAATCAGAAAAATGCTAACGGAACTTAGCATATAGGCAGACAGTGTTTTGAGACACAGAATGAGCCAGAAACCAAGTATTACACTAGTATAGTGTGTAGGAAAGTAAGGATCACAAAACTGCCTTTCTAGTGACAGTTTAAGTGCCGGAAAGTGCCTAAAACTTACCCAAAGTGCTGAATTCAGCAAAAATCAGCATAAATCAGCATTTAAACAACTAATATTATGCAGAAATATGGTTAAATGGTCCTGAATGCTTTCCTAAGTGTTGGGAATCAAAAGTGTCACAAAAGGGTACACAAAGCACACTAAACTGCAAAGTTTAGCACCTTAACGAACCAGTAATGTAACAACTCTCATTAAAATTACCATTTCTTATCTTATTTTGTCCAATAGGAAACCCTAAATAGGACCCCCAAGTAATACTGCATAACCCCTAAAAATTTCAGAACAGTTGGAATCAGGATCAGGGCCCTTAAAACTCAAGGGGGGGGGGGTATTCCCTAATTGATATTATCCTTACAGTTTTCCGTAGAAATCGAATTTTATCGAATTGTCGACTCAGCTAAGCTACAAATACACGAGGCAACCCTATGCTAGAGGGGGTGCCCTCGCGCCACGCGAGGTAGCCCAGTTTTCAGTATAAATAGAGGGGTGTGGCACTTGAAGTTTGGCGTAAGTTCGACGTAAAAACTCGTTTTCTACATTAAGATATCATCTGTTTACTTCAAAAACACACACAACACGAAATTCTGCCGCGATAACAGGGTAATAACTCGATCACTGCTACGATTTAATGTCCGATCGATTGAGACCGGTCCGATGGATGTTTAAGTGCTGCCCGTAATTGGGCTATACTTTGTCATTCGTCGTGAGGGTTTTAATCTCGTAAGTTGTCGTAAAAGTTGTATTAAGTTTCTGACCTAGTTTTCGTGTGCATTGTTATTTGAATTAGATTAATCAGGCTAAAATCAGTAGGCTAAACGCTGCCCGTCTAAACTTGCAATGTGAGTCATTCTCTTTTTATAAAATTGTTTTCTTAAAACTCTACTTGTTTTCAAAGTTATAATTACATGGATTAAGTCTTTGTAATCTTCAATTACTGCCGGTATGTGGGGTTTTGTATACATTACTTGATACCCGTCACCATTGGACAACGGGTTAGCCAATGGATGATCTGACCATAGTCACAGATACAGTCGAGTGACAAATACCGATTTGGGGTAATTGGTTGATAAAAATAATGTAATCACCCTTAATACTGTATATTATAACAATGTGTTGTTTTGTGCAACTTGAGTGACTCGCCAGTATTTCCCCGCTGATAAAATCTTTTTAAAACATGTTTCAGGTGACCTACTGTGAATCAAGGCAAAGTGCTACGGAGCACTAATAAAGCTTGAAGTGGTGGCTCAGTAAAATAAATAAACATGTTTTGTAAAACAGGGAATTTACTCGTGAAATTCCTCTATTGTAAATTACGTGGGTTATCCCAAATTATGAAATAAAATAATTGGGCATTTTCAAGTTTTAAAAAGATCCTGTTAAAAATTCCGCTGCCAAAATAATAAATACCACGGGGTTTCTGTCCCGCGGCTTCTGGACCGGGTCAAACCGGGCCGGGGGCCGTGACAGAAAAAGGTGGTATCAGAGCCACTGATTTAAGTCAATTAAGTATTTAGAAATACTTAATTTTTCTGATTGCCATTCGGTGATTATGTGAAAATTCAATTTACAAAGTTTTAACCTAGAATTTTGTGTGTGTTTCTTCATGTATGCTAATAGCATGAATGAACTATCTGAAGCACTTCAAAACTTTACTATCCATACCACAGATATGGATACCACCGATACCTTCACTGACTACCAGGCTGATACTGAAGAGCCAATGATCTTTCAAGCCCAACCTCAGGAAAAACCAAAACCGAAAAAGAGGAGAAGATTCATAGGCTGGAGGCGTGTGCGTAGGAAGAAACCAGCAACACGGAAAGCTATAAAGACTGAGGATCCGATGGATAAAGACAAGGGAATAGAAATCGGGGAAAGTTCCGGGCAAGCCCAGGAAATGCCATCATGGGAAGAGCTTGATCGTAAATTGGGACTTAGTGACCTCATCAGACCTGCCGATGAAAACCTCTTCAATTACCCAGTTGAAGCACAACTTCCAGTTAATCTGGAACCTGCTATTCCAGATCCTATTATGCACCCCCGACCTCTACCAGAAGAGCTAGAAGAATGGTGGACCACTGACTGGCAATTCCAGAATCTTTTAAATAACCCTAATACCTTTTTTCCCCCAGTTTGACCCTAAGCCTCCACTACACCCACCAATAAGCACCGAGAACTTGGCTGAACTCCGCCACTATGGCGAGGAACTGGTGGACGCAGGAAATCGAATCCGAGATGTGGGAGAGAGGATATCCTGGAAGTACGACGAGAGGGAACATCGTTTCTGAGATACCAGCTGACGGGGATGGTGTAACTGTGTGGTTGTGCGAATATGTGTATAATAATAATATAATAATCAAAATATAATCATGTAAAATAACTAAAAATAAAACTTTGTAACATATCTGGTAATGTACGGATGCCTATTAAAATATATAAAATATGGAAGTCAAAAAATCGACAATTTTGGTTATACGTGTTGACATGATTGTGTTGACGTGATTATGTGCGATTGTTTATTATGCTTGGTTGTTATTTATTTTGTGCTAATAAGTAATATACATTAATTACCAGATGGAAGATGCTGGTAATGAACCAGTTAACGAGGGTAACCAATCCGAGCAAAACAATGAGGACCATTTTCTGAATAGACAAGATATAGAAAACATCGTTTCTCAAGGAATAGCCAATGCTATTCCAGCAATCATTGTTGTTGCCCGAAATCCAGTTGAACCTCAACCAATTATTCCTAGCAAACGTACTAATGAAGACAACTTCAGTAATAGTGTAAATGGAGGTGGCAACATTAATAATAATGATAATGATGTAATGCAGGCCCCAATTCTTAAAAGAATGAAACCTGCAACGCCTGGTTGCACTTACAAGGAATTTCTTGCCTGTAAACCTGTTGAATTTGTAGGCAATGAAGGGGCGACTGCTGCACTGCATTGGTTGGAGAAAACCGAGGCAGTAATTAAATAAGTAAATGTGCCGAGGAGGATAAGGTCATGTATGCTTCTCACCTTTTCAAGGAAGAAGCATTAGAATGGTGGAATACGGTATTACAAGCTAAGGGAAGTGACATGGCTTATGCCATAAGTTGGGAAGAATTTAAGCGTCTGGTGGAAAGAAAATTCTGCCCAGAATATGAAAAGGAACAAATGGCGAACAAATTCATGAGCCACCGAATGGTGGATGTTGACTGTCGAGGGTGCCTACTCTGGCTTCGCCAGAACCGGTACTTATTTCTCGCTACATTTGGGGTTTAATTAGCGAGATCCGTGATATTTTCAAAGCTGCGAGACCCTGCACGATCGATGATGTGGTGGAATTAGCCAACACTTTGACTGACGGACTGGTGCGTACGCGAGAAGAAAATAGGAAGAAGGAATTGGCTCAGAAAATTACCTAAGGATTTCGTGTGGGTAATAATAGCAACTTCAAGAGAAAGGGAACTGGGCAATCTTCCACTCCGCCGTTCTGCAAGAACTGTAAAAAGAAACATTTTGGAAAATGTAATGAACCCTGCAACTTCTGCAAAGCTATAGGACATCGTGAAGAAGATTGTAGAAGGAAAATAAAGATTTGCTACAACTGTGGAGAAGCTGGGCATTTCCAACCAGAATGCCCTAAATTGGTCAAACCAGCTGACAACAAGGCCAAACCTGCCGAAGGGACTACAAGGAAAAATGCGCGAGCCTTTCAATTAACCACGTAGGAAGCTGAACTTATTCCTGGCTTAATAGCTGGTACATTCTTAGTTCACAACGTTTATCCGAAAGTATTATTCGACTCTGGTGCAAACCAAAGTTTTATAAATACTTCATTCTGCCAAGCTCTTAAACAACCATTAACCAAACTTAGGCAGATTTATACAGTAGAAACGGCAGACGGGAACTCTGTTAACATAGATACGGTTTTGCAAAAAGAAAATATAGAACTTTCAGGTCATAAATTTTCTGCAAACCTCTTACCTATGAATTTTGCTGGATTCGATGTCGTATTAGGAATGGATTGGTTAGTAGCCAACCATGCTCGAATCCTTTGTTATAAAAACTCCATAGAAATTTGTGCACCCACAGGAGAAGTAATTATAATTATAGGGGATAAGCCACGTAAACCAATGAAATTCATTTCGGTAATGAAAGTAGCTAGTTATGAACGAAAGCAAGGAATAGTGTATATGATTTCAGTAATCATTAGCACTAAGGGTAAGGAACTTAAGGACATTCCTGTAGTATCAGAATACTCAGACGTATTCCCAGAAGAATTACCAGGATTACCACCAGATAGGGAGGTAGAATTTAGAATTCATTTGATTCCTGGAACTACACCCGTAGCAAAGACACCTTACCGATTAGCACCCACTAAAATGTTAGAACTGAAAAAGCAGTTAGATGAATTATTAAGCAAAGGATTTATACAACCTAGTTCATCCCCTTGGGGAGCACCAGTGTTGTTCATAAAGAAGAAGGATGGTTCGATGCGAATGTGTATCGATTATAGGGAACTGAATAAGGTTACAATCAAGAATCGATACCCATTACCTAGGATTGATGATCTTTTCAATCAACTTCAAGGGGCTAGATATTTTTCTAAGATCGACTTGCGCTCAGGATATCATCAATTGAAAGTACAAGAAGAAGACATACCTAAAAGTGCTTTCAGAACTAGGTATGGTCATTACGAGTTTACAGTCATGCCCTTTGGATTAACAAATGCTCCGGCAGCATTTATGGACATGATGAATAGGATCTGTAAACCGTATTTAGATAAATTTGTAATTGTCTTTATCGACGATATACTTGTTCATTCCAAAAGTCAGGATGAGCATTGTGAGCACCTGCATGCACTCTTAACTTTGTTAAGAAAGGAGAAGCTTTACGCTAAATTCTCGAAGTGTGAATTTTGGCTACATGAGGTGCAATTTTTAGGACACATGGTGAATCATGAAGGTATTCACGTAGATCCCTCCAAGATAGAAGCGATCACCAAATGGAAGGTCCCGCAATCAGCTACAGAAATTAGAAGTTTTCTGGCTTAGCTGGGTACTATAGGCGCTTTATTAAGGATTTTTCTAAGATAGTTGTGCCATTAACTAAGCTAACCTGTAAAACAGTTAAGTTTGAATGGGGACCTAAGCAAGAAGAGGCTTTTATAATTTTAAAGCAAAAGTTAACAAACACCCTAATTCTTGCCTTACCCGAAGGGACAGAAGATTTTGAAGTTTATTGTGATGCTTCTAAGCTAGGATTAGGATGTGTGTTAATGCAACGCAAGAAGGTAATTGCATATGCATCAAGACAATTGAAAAAGCCCGAGGAAAACTATACGACGCATGACTTAGAATTAGGATCGATAATTTTTTCCCTTAAGATTTGGAGACACTATCTGTATGGAAGTAAGTTTACAGTCTATACAGATCATAAGAGCTTAAGATATATATTTGGGCAAAAAGAATTGAATATGAGGCAAAGAAGATGGATGGAAATTCTAAGTGACTACGACTGTGATATTCAATATCATGAAGGCAAAGCAAACGTTGTTGCAGATGCCTTAAGTCGCAAGTATCATGAAAAGCAAAAGCGAGTTCGTGCTCTTAGATTAAGTTTACAATTAGACTTAATGGAACAACTGAAGAATGTGCAAGCCACAACAATCAAGGATGATGCTGAAGGAATGAAAGGAAGAATAAAAGAATTAGAGCAAGGAGTTGATGGAATTTGGAGATTCCACAAAAGAAGAATTTGGGTACCTAAGCAGGGAGATTTAAGAAATAAGATTTTAGAAGAAGCCCATAAATCTAGGTATACCATGCACCCTGGAAATAATAAAATATACCAAGATTTAAGAAATAACTTCTGGTGGATAGGAATGAAAAAGGACATAGCTAGATATGTATCTAAGTGTCTAACTTGTTCACAAGTTAAGGCAGAACACCAGAAACCTTCAGGGTTACTTCAACAATTAGAAATGCATGTTTGGAAGTGGGAACTAATAACCATTGGTTTCGTTACTAAGTTACCCAAAACCAGAAAAGGTAATGATGCGATTTGGGTAATTGTGGATCGATTAACCAAATCAGCTCATTTTCTACCCATGAAAGAAACCTTTAGCATGGAAAGGTTAGCAAAATTATACATAGACGAAGTAGTATCCTTACATGAGGTTCCACTCTCCATTGTATCGGATAGAGATAGTCGTTTCACTTCACATTTCTGGACAAGTTTCCAAGAAGCCATGGGGACGCGATTAAATTTAAGTACAGCTTATCATCCCCAAACAGACGGACAAAGTGAAAGGACGATCCAAACCCTAGAAGACATGCTCAGGGCATGTGTAATAGATTTTGGTGGAAACTGGGATGACCACCTACCCTTAATTGAATTCTCCTATAACAATAGTTACCATTCAAGCATTGAAGCTGCCCCATTTGAAGCACTGTATGGACGAAAGTGCAGAACTCCAGTTTGTTGGGCAGAAATAGGAGAAAGCCAATTATCAGGTCCTGAAATTGTACAAGAAACCACCGACAAGATCACTCAAATCAAGGAAAGACTGAAAACGGCTCGAGATCGCCAGAGGAGTTATGCAGACAATCGACGTAAGCCGCTGGAATTTCAAGTCGGAGATAAGGTACTCTTAAAAGTTTCTCCTTGGAAAGGAGTAGTTCGGTTCGGTAAAAAGGGAAACTAAGTCCAAGGTACGTAGGACCATTCCCAATAATCCAGCGGATAGGACCAGTTGCTTATCGCTTACAACTACCAGAAGAGCTAGCTGGATTACATGATGTATTTCATGTATCCAACCTCAAGAAATGTCTATCTGACGAATCCCTGGTAGTACCTCTTCAAGATGTAGAGTTAAATGAAAAGTTAAAATTTGTTGAGAAGCCACTACAGATAGAAGACATAAAAGTCAAGTCTCTCAAACACAAACGACTAGTGCTGGTCAAAGTTAAGTGGGATTGTAAGAGTGGACCAGAGTACACTTGGGAGCTGGAATCAGAGATGAAGCGAAAGTATCCCTACTTGTTCCAGTAAATCTCGAGGATAAGATTTTAATAAGGTGGGGAGGATGTAACAACTCTCATTAAAATTACCATTTCTTATCTTATTTTGTCCAATAGGAAACCCTAATTGAGACCCCCAAGTAATACTGCATAACCCCTAAAAATTTCAGAACAGTTGGAATCAGGATCAGGGCCCTTAAAACTCAAGGGGGGGGGGGGGTATTCCCTAATTGATATTATCCTTACAGTTTTCCGTAGAAATCGAATTTTATCGAATTGTCGACTCAGCTAAGCTACAAATACACGAGGCAACCCTATGCTAGAGGGGGTGCCCTCGCGCCACGCGAGGGAGCCCAGTTTTCAGTATAAATAGAGGGGTGTGGCACTTGAAGTTTGGCGTTAGTTCGACGTAAAAACTCGTTTTCTACATTAAGATATCGTCTGTTTACTTCAAAAACACACACAACACGAAATTCTGCCGTGATAACAGGGTAATAACTCGATCACTGCTACGATTTAATGTCCGATCGATTGAGACCGGTCCGATGGATGTTTAAGTGCTGCCCGTAATTGGGCTATACTTTGTCATTCGTCGTGAGGGTTTTAATCTCGTAAGTTGTCGTAAAAGTTGTATTAAGTTTCTGACCTAGTTTTCGTGTGCATTGTTATTTGAATTAGATTAACCAGGCTAAAATCAGTAGGCTAAACGTTGCCCGTCTAAACTTGCAATGTGAGTCATTCTCTTTTTATCAAATTGTTTTCTTAAAACTCTACTTGTTTTCAAAGTTATAATTACATGGATTAAGTCTTTGTAATCTTCAATTACTGCCGGTATGTGGGGTTTTGTATACATTACTTGATACCCGTCACCATTGGACAACGGGTTAGCCAATGGGTAATCTGACCATAGTCACAGATACAGTCGAGTGACAAATACCGATTTGGGGTAATTGGTTGATAAAAATAATGTAATCACCCTTAATACTGTATATTATAACAATGTGTTGTTTTGTGCAACTTGAGTGACTCGCCAGTATTTCCCCGCTGATAAAATCTTTTTAAAACATGTTTCAGGTGACCTACTGTGAATCAAGGCAAAGTGCTACGGAGCACTAATAAAGCTTGAAGTGGTGGCTCAGTAAAATAAATAAATATGTTTTGTAAAACAGGGAATTTACTCGTGAAATTCCTCTATTGTAAATTACGGGGTTTGTCCTAAATTATGAAATAAAATAATTGGGCATTTTCAAGTTTTAAAAAGATCCTGTTAAAAATTCCGCTGCCAAAATAATAAATACCACGGGGTTTCTGTCCCGCGGCTTATGGACCGGGTCAAACCGGGAGGGGGGCCGTGACAAGTAACCAACCGAACAACCGGACACTACCCGAAACACCAAATTTACACTAGAACCACTGTTTTAACATTACCAAGCTAGTTATGGTCCCCGAACATCATAACACCCTATAAAATATCAAGTAACTAAGTATCTAACTACATACTTGATTTTTAAGCTAAGTAACTAACTTGGTTAGAACCTAGTCTACATACCCCCCCCCCCCCCCACCTAGTAATCGGCCCATACATGGTCCCCACACATAGATTTTTTAATTTTATAAGGGATCTTGTTTATGCTTTATGTGACATAATATACAAGAGTTAATCACTTGAAATGGATTATAAGAAAGACCTTAGTATTCTCACTTCATTTCTACACACACTTAAACACACACAACTCTCTCCTCTCTGCTTCTTGCTCTCAGCCGAACCAAGCACCACCATCACCACCATTTTTCAATCAAATTACAACCATTCCAAGTATATACAAAGGTGTTAGAGACTACATAAAGAAGCTAGGAGCTTACGGAAGTTCAAGAACCTCATTCATTTGCTTTTATCCACTTGTTTTCTTCACTTGATCATCCCTAGCCTTGAGCTAGTGGTAAGAACCTTGATCTTGCTATTTTACATCTTATATTAGTGGTTAAAAGATGTTACATAATGTTAATCATGAAGAACACTAAGAATCACATGAGTAAAACTTGAACATAAGCTTAAAATATGAAGAATCTTGATGAATATGAGTTGTGATGCTTGTTGATCATTGTTTGCTTGTGAAAATGATGTTGATCATCATATGATCTTGCTAGATCATGATTAAAAAAATAATCTAGCAAGATGAGAGGATGAACATAGTAGAAGTTAATGGATCATCCTCATGAGAAGCATGAACTTGAAAGAATACATTGATTTCTTGAAAAGTAATGATCAAAGTAAGTTGTAATACTTGTAGATCTAGAGATTTCATGGATGATTTTTCAAGAAACCAAGTTAAAAATACAAGTTTTATTTAATCTTGGTTCTTACATAAATAGACCCTATTTTTAAAGGTTAAATAAGTGTAGAAACACTTATGTAACAAGAAAAGTCTATGAAGAAACATTTTTAGAAAATGTGATCATAAGTTGTAAAGATCTATATTCTTTAAAAATGAAGTTTTTAAAGAATTAATCACACTTTAGAAGGTAACAAGGCTTACTAAGAACACTAGTAAGTTACTACAAATTTTTGTGAAATTTCAAGTTCATGAAGTAGTAGATTATACTAGTTTTTGGCAAGGTTGGTAAGTAAGGGTTGTTTGTTGATGATTGTGGATTGATTGTGTTGATTTTTACAAAAAAAAAATGATATGCTTGAAAGCATGGAAACCTCCATTTTTAGGGGAAACTATGGCAAATTTTTTCTAAAAATTAAACACTTAGAAAAATATTTCTAAACAAATATTTACAAGTGTATTTTAAACCATAAATTGCTACAAAAACTTTTCCATAATGTTTGTTACAAAAATTATAATTATTGGAGGTTGGTTTTTATAAACAAAAATGACTAAATATGTATTTAGGAAATATATATTTAGATGACACCATGTGTGTGATTATTTGTATATTTTGTGTATTAGTTATATTATTTTAGGACATGAGATAATATAACACATCAAAATACCAAGAATTACCATCCAAAATATTACCAAAATTCCAAGGAATAAATATACAAGTTAAACACAAAATATTGGTGAAACCGAACTATGGAATAAGACTTACAAAATATTCCAGAAAATTGATTCACAAGTATATTTTGGTAAATAATATTTTGGACACCAAGTGAATAAAAATATGATTTTTACAATTATTACAAAGTTATATCATATTTTGACAAGAGGAAAATATATTATTTTGGGTGAATAAAATATATATATTTTCTTGGAATTATTAGAAGATGTATTATTTTTGGGAGAAAATATACATTTCTTAAACAAACATGAAATACGATATTTTTGTGGTGAAAGATATATTTTCTCAATTAAATATGAAATATATCATTTTTGGAGAAAAATAAGTTTATATATATATTTCCTAAGTTGGACTTGAAAATATATTATTTTTGTAACTTATATGAAAATACAAATATTTTTGCCAAGGGAAAAATTATAAATAATTTTTCTAAGTAATACTTTTTAAAATATATATTTTGGAAATATATACGAACTTTTATTAAGGATATTATTCCGGAAAAGTTAATATAACATTAAGTATAAGGATACTTAATAATTACATGAAGATACGTATTCTCGTACGTACAAATACACACCAGAATACGACCCTAATACATGGCGAAAATATACAAGTATAACAATACGAATACAAATACACCCATCCTTGGGAAGGATATACAAGTATAAATACTTGGGAAGTATTAAGTTAAAATATATTGTTTTGATAATTATTCCAAAATTTAATAAATATAATTTAAGTTAAAATATTTATTATTTTAACAAATAATTCTATAACTTGGAATAATATTGAAGACACAATGAAACGTAACCCAAAGACACTAATTAAGACTAAGTCAAGGCACGACCCGCTCGTCTAATGGACCTTAGTTCGTTGAAGGTAGTCGTGTTTATCCGAAGAAGCTTTGAGTTACGGTGCGAAGACGCAAGACTGTGAGTTCCTGTCCCCCTTTTCTTTTAACTGTTTTCTGTTTTATAACTTCGGGGGTGAAGTACATGTTACAAACTGTTTACAACCGTTATTATTTGGTATGGCTAGCTAAGGAATGGTACTGCTAGATCATGTGAGTGGTGGGTATTACGCTTAAGACCATTAATCCTCGTTGTAGGACCGAGGGACATGAGTGATAGATCTATTTGGGTGTAGCGAGCCCCGCCCATCTTGGACCAGGGTTTGGCCCATGGGTTGACTATGTCTTACAGCCGGAAGCTCGGTGCAAAGTCTGCTAGGTTTGAGCCTTCCTGCATCACGTCACACATATAAATGGCCTTGCACACCATTAATGATATGTTTTCCTTGTTGCTTTCATACCGGGATTTACAAGCTTACATACATACTTTTAATGATTACAAAGGTTTATTCATACACACAAACAAACACCTGAACTCGCTCAACTTTTGTTGATGTTTTCAAACTACATGTATTTCAGGGAATTAGATGTGGATCTGGCGGGCGTTCGGAAGTTCCAAGGGTGGTTTAAGAATAAAAGATGTCATCCATGTTCTTAGGGTTTGGTCAGCGTGTCTTCTCCTGGATGAGACACGTCTCCCAAAACCTGGTTTTATTTAATATCTTTTGTCGAGTCCTTGTGAACTCTAAAAACAAGTTGCATGGTTTGTACTCGAATTTGAATTTTGTGTTTTAAAACAATGTTGTTGTTATGATTTTAAACTTATTTAATGGATGAACATCTTCGGTCTTAAATAGTTTTTGTTATGATTGAATGCAATGATATTAAGCAAGTCCCACATAATCACGCTTCCGCAAAAGTCAGGGTGTGACAGTTTGAATCAGCAAGGATACAATCCCACTAGGTCGGAATATTGAAAGATAATTAAGTAAGTTATTAATGCAAAATGTGGTGGGCCCCCTTCCATGCAGCGGTCACCCTTAACCCGTTGGTCTGAGTCAGCAGGGATACAGTCCTCGCAGGGTTGGTTTAAAGTTTTAATAGTAGTTTATGAATAAGGGGTTCAAGCGGTTTCTTACTCTCAGTCGGGCCAGTCATTCCCGGCCAATCCATGGAGTAGTACTAAACTTGAACTAGGTTCTCGCAGGATCTATACACTGAACGAGACACAGAATTACCCAACCACCCTTCTAACACCCTTCCAAGTAGTTAACGTGCTTTATATAGACCGTAAAGATACGAATATGTGAATAAACGACATATGAAGAATGGTTAAGTAGATTCGCATTCAATATAAAAAACTAAATATTAAAGTCGTTAATACATATCCAATTTAAAAGTTGCCAAAGATTGGAAATCATAAAAGATATGTCTTCACCAAGTGATGTAAGAATTTAGCCAAGCATGGCTTCTGTTTGACAAAGATTCTTACTATCAATCTTGGATCCCGAGACTTAGGGGTGAGCAAATTAACCACCATAACCGATAACCGAACCATAACCGACATAACCGAACCACTAATAACCGATAACCAATATAACCAATGGTTATGGTTATGAAACTTTGTATAACCACTCAATCGGTTATGGTTATGGTTATGAAGCTTTGGTTAACTGAATATAACCGAAACCGAACCGAAGTTGTCATTTTAACTTTATATAATAGATTTGTGTTTTACAAAACCATATAGAGGGTTTTTTACTAAGATAAAAGTATGTTAGTAACAAAATGATCTTGATGTAGATGTCATTTATTTTGATAAAGAACTAAGGTGTTATGGCCATAATTGTTTTTGTTTGAGAATTACCTTATTAAAAAGAACTCTAAATCGGTAGTTTAACCAAAAAGTTTAGTCTTCGTTATCTTATAAAATAGGCTCAAGCTAAGTTCAAATCGTGCACAACCCCATTTATTTCAAACCTTGCTTGGTTACTTAACCGAAATTAACCAAAACCGAACCATAACCGACTTCATAACCGATTAACCATAACCGAAGTTTGGTTATGGTTATGGTTACCAAAACTCCATAACCGAACTAGCGGTTATGGTTATGGTTAATAGTAAAAACCGACCCAAGCACACCCCTACCGAGACTACACACACACTCTAAAAGATGGAAAATGGATGATGGTGTTGTAGTGGTGGTGTGTAGGATCGGTGAATCGAACAAACGAGACGTTCAGAAGAGTTCTCGATCAATACGAAAGGCGGAATCAGACGTATTGATGTTGTAGCAGCTTGATTTACACTTTGAAGTAGCTTAAATGTCGATTGGATTGATATAACAACGTTTTACAGGCTGGAGACACTTCGGCAGAGCTTCGCTACCGGAATCACAACTGTTACAAATGAAATCTCAAGACCACTATATATAGGGAAGCCACTTCGCACGAACCAGCACATGCCCAGTTCGCACAAACTGGTCAGTTCGTACGAACTGGCCACTTCGTGTGAACCTGCTGATTCTGCTCTGTTTCCCGTTTCTTTTGTACTACGTGTCTAGGACTATCTAACCTATTACCTGACTCGATACAAGATGAAGTCAACAGACATATGCACCAACAAACTCCCCCTTGGATGTTGACGAGTCTTCAGTACAAGTCTTCAGTATTACGAGTCTTCAGTCTTGATCAGTCTTCTCACTCTCTCCAAAGTATCTTTCTCTTGTAAGCATCCTCAATCTTTTTCTCTCTCTTCCAGAATCTCAACCTGTCTCTATCCTCTCTTGATCAGATCTCTTGATTCCTTAAGTTCCTCAGCATCAGCAGCTTCTATCTCGAGCTTTGTTCCAAAATCTGACATTGGCTCTTACAAACTCCCCTGTGCTAACAAACTCCCCCTTAAATTGTTCTGGGATCGCAGTCTGTCATAGCACTCATTCCAAGATCGTATCATGGCTCAAACTCTGCTCAGGCTTAGACACGGGGATCTGCACAAATCTCTACCCAAAAGTAAATTTCTCAATTTTTAAAAATTTAACAATTTTAAAATCCACTTATAGATATCTTATAACACTCTCAAATAAACCACTTGTATTCGAAACACACAAATTTGACATTACATTAATTTGATCATTTTAAAATCATTTCTTGTTTCAAACAAACTCTCCCAAACCATTGTCCATCATGTTTAGCACTTGGAATTTTGAAAATCAGCTTTTCAACATCAGTTGTCGAAAATAAGATGAAACAAATTCTTTTTGAATTTTCAAAATTTTATGCTAAAACATACTAATGAAAAGCAATAAAGAAACATTTACAGACAATATTTTTGTGAGTTTGTGTAAGAGGATCATATCAGTTTATGACAAATCACTAGCACCGTTGAGCTTTGAACACTTTAAGTTCTAAACGATTCACTTATATTGTCAGTATACTGATCCACTTAAATTTTCACACAAAGTTCAATTGTTTCGAGATACGGATTAGTGTTTTAATGGACTTAAACTTATTCGCTTGTCCCACCTCAGAATATACTCCCGTATCCAGACTCCTATATTCAGTCTTACAGGTGAATGTACCCTAATGATATATGTAAGGGGTTAATGCGAGACCATGAGAGCTCAGGCTATTGCTTCCGCAAAATCAGAGAGATGGTGGCTCGTCTTTAGGTGTGTTCCCTTTAGAGAATCTTTTCTTCAACAGCACATGATTAGCATTTTTTCAATGTTTCATCATTTTTTATGCTGAGGGTGGGCTTTATGATTAAAGCTGTGCAGAGTATTATACGAGGACTAGGCTATTGCTCCCGCAAAATCAGAAGTACCGGTATAATACCCCAGATATCATCACGCACAAAGACCTAGTATGCCAGAAATAGAAAGCCCTTCAAACAAGATTTTAGGGGTTACCTATATATCCGAGAGATGTTCCCCACGAGATAAGTAAGTATTTGAAATTTAGGTTTATATCTCGACAACAATCTACTAAGCGTGTAAAAACCTACTGGCATATCATCAGTGAGACCGTTTATCACATTTTAACTTTCCAATTCTTTAGCATACTGTGATTGTCTACTGATGTACTATCATTTCCTCTTTTTCACAACAAAACTCATTTTGAATTTTTCGATATTTTTGGTTTTTAGATTTTATCATGTTTTTGGATTTTTCAAATTTTCAAAATTTCTAAATTTTTTTACTCCCCCTAAAATCAAAAATATGTTTCAATTTTTGATTTTCAAGGAAAATTTGAAAATAAAATGCAATAAACTGTACAAATAAAATAACAAACTGATGTGAATTGCTTCAATTTGCCATTCACTTGGCGTAAACAATCAGAACTCCCCCTGACAACAAACTATTTTCCCATTATGATTTCAAAACACTTAAGTTTGTTTTAATCAAAATGGTTTTTCTGGAAAATTAGTTTTGTTCGTCATTTCACAAACATGGGGATTAGTTCATTATTTTGTTCTTTCAACAGCTTGTGAATGAAACCCCTTTTTCTTTAACCATTTGAATAAAAGTTAAATCAAGTTCAACTCAATGACCTTGAATAACCACTTGTAGGTACTCATCAATAATACCACTTGTTTGACAGTTAAATCAACAAAAACTAATTTTCAAAAAATGATGTCGATTCCTACTCCCCAATTACCAACCTGGGAGTTCCGGCAAGTCAGGATTTTCAGTTAAAAAGATTCACCCAAGTCTGACGATCCTTGGGTGATTCCGAGTCATCATCACTCGGTTTCTTTACTTTCTTCTTCTTTTCATAGAATTCCTTTACCCCTTTGACCTTCCCGTCAACCATTTTTCCAAAAATATTTAGAACTTTAGGGTTAAAGGCTTTTTCAACATCAAATTCTTTCTTTTCAGAAAAGAATTGATTTGAAATCTCAATTTTGCCAACTTTTTGTTTTAAATTTTCAGTCCGCAATGGTGGAAAGTTTGCATCATCCATTGACGGAACTGAATTATCACTTTTTAGCTCAACTTGTGGCTCCTCTGAATTTGACGAGTCAGATTCATCGCCAGAAAGTGGCTCCTTTGCTTCCGAAGAAACAAACTCATCGTCAGATTTAGCATCTGATTTCTTAGCAACCCACATTTGATTGTTAAGATTAACTCTTCTTTTGTAAAAACATTTTGAACTCTCACCAACTTCAAATGTAGAATTTTTAAACACTTTGAATTTGTTCGTTGGTGGTTCATTTTCATCAACAATTTTTTCTTTGAGTTTAGAAGGAACTTCCTGTTTTGTGTTGGTTGCCTTTGGACAATTTTGGGCGATGTGACCAACTACTTTGCATCGGTAACAGGTTCTTATTTCCTTCTTTTGAGCAACATCATTCTTCATTCTCTCTTGCTTCTTAGCAAGGAATTCTTTGTTCGTCTGCTTCCAGAACAAATTCTCTTTTTCTTCTTCAGAAGATGTTCCTGATACAAAAACAATTTTCGATTTAAAATCTTTAACATATTTTTCATTTTCTTTTGGAATAAAACCTAATCCTTTCTTTTTGAAATTACTTTTATGGTTTGGTTTCTTTCGATAACCAGAACCAGAACTGTAACCCTTTTTTCTTGTTTAACCTTTGTTGAACTCTTGAGGTGTACTTTTTAAGTTTTTCAGTAAGATTTACATCTTTTATTTCAGAAATAGTAATTTCTGTTAATTTGAAAACCTTGTTAATCATTTCAGTTTTAACACCTCTTATTGGAAATTCTTCATCAGAATATAATTTGTCGGAGTCATTCAAAGTATATGCTACTTTGAATGTTTCGTTATTCAAATTATTTTTTGATATCAGAAAATCATTATTGTAAACCCTTTTGTCCTTTTCAACTGTTGGACTTGAAGTTTCAGACTTTGACTTTGACTTTGACTTTGAACTCTTAGATTCAGACTTTGACTCTGACTCCTCATCCTTATCCAACACCTGATCGACCACCTTCTTTATTAACTCAGACTCATGATCAGTGTCAGACGATGTGAATGTGACATCAATATTATCTGGCAATCCATCTGAGGGTTCAGATTCCCACTTTAAATTGGTTGCCTTTTTGACTCTTTCTGAATTAGGATTTCGTGGATAATATCCTTCTTCAAGCGACGGTGGACACTTTGTATAATTGGTACTATGTTTCTTAGCAGTATTCTTCTTTACTTCAGGTTTCTTCTCCTCTTCAAACGCTTTCGTGCCTTCTACTGTAGGATAAATCCTGTCAATCACATAAGAAGCACATGAATAACTTTTCAATAACCTGTTTACCCTCTCAGTTTCTCTCCTCTGAGTTTCCAATTTTTGTTCAAGTTCAGCACATTTCTCAATGTACTGATTGATGATTTTCTGCTTCGTCATGAACGCTCCATTGAGTGTCTTCATAGCAATCGCTTGTTCATTATTGACTTGTTATATTGATTCATAGCTTTGTTTAAAACATCATAAGATTCTTTCAGTCTGTTCATGTTATGAATCAATTTGTTGTCGTGCCTTTTCACAGTATCACAGTTTTCACACTTTTCAGGCATCTTTTCAGTATCAACTTCCTTCTCAATCTTGATAGATGGACTTTCTTTAATCTGCCTTTTTACTTCTTGAACATTTTCCTCAGGTTTGACCTTTTCTTTGATCTCTTCCATTTTACCTGCAAAATACAAATTATCATCATCACTATCAGATGAAAATTTTCTTTTATAATATTCAAGTTTTCGAATTTCTTCACTATCATCATCACTCTCTTCATCTGATGAGTGATCAAAAATTGGAGCTTTTACTGAAGCCTTTTTTGTTGAAACTAGTTCTTCTTCTTTCTTTTTCAGACTGAATTGCTGAGATTCATAATAAGCATACGCCATTTCTTCTTCAGCAGTTGAATCTTCAAAAATTTGAGCAACAAATGCTTTAGAATTTGAAGATCTGTTAGGATCATAATCATCCCAGTTAAAACCTTCTAGAATCCTTTCATCATCTTGATCTATCAGACCATAACAAGCTCTCTTTGATGCTTCTTCGATCTCCTTCCTAGCATGTGAAGTTTGTGGCAATTGTTGTTGATGCGGAGCAACTTGATGATAAATCGCTTTTCGATGATAATCATTGTTGCCGAATGGATTTTGAGCTCCAGTTGCTTCGCGATTTGTGCATTCTCGCTTAAAGTGCCCTTTTTCCCTGCAACGAAAACAAGTAACTTTAGATTTATCAAAGCCTAAAGGTGAAGTTCCAGCATGACGAAAATCATCTCTTCCTGTGATCTGTTTAAACTTCTCAGCTCTTCTCAACACACTAGCCATACACCACTTTATATCCATTAGTTCCATCTCTTCTACATCAATCTGATCGTAATCTTCTTTCGTTAACATAGGATTTCTGATTTTTCTCTCAACCAAACTTTCATAAGATTCTAACACGGTCACCAATAAAGACATATGACCTTTGGCAACCTCTTCCGAGAAATTCTGACCATTCTCAAGATTTAATGCAATGTTACATTGTAGTACTTGGCCATTCTTGGTTGTTGAAAAATTTGGATCAAATGACGGATATGAAGAGAATCTGGTATTGTTGTTTGATCCTTGAGATGATCCTCCAGAAGAATTGTTTGCGTTAAATGCAGTTTCGATCTTTGGTGCAATGTTGGTCTTATCAACCGTACTTCCTTTGTAGTACAAACCAATGTCTTGTTCACCATTAAAGTCCTTCATTTTCGCCATCTTCCGTTGTTCCATCTCTTGAACTTCGAGTTTTTCAATAAACTTACTCAACGATAGATTTGCAAAATCATCATTATTCTTCAACATCATAAGATACGTGCCCAAAACATCTTGTAGCAATGCATCGGCCAATTTTTCAACCCATTCTTCTCTATCTTTCTTGATATCCAATCGCTTCATGTTAACCACCAAATTGCAATATCTTTCTATAATCTTCTTGGTGTTTTCAATTTTTAATCCATGAAATAGATCAAATTCTTTCTTCAAAAGCGATTTTTTGTTCTTGATCATGTCTTGACTTCCAACAAACTTCGTTTTTAGTGCTTTCCACATTGAGTGTGCACTTCCGTTGTGTTGCAATAAAATCAAGATATCTTCCTTAATAGCTTGTTACAAAATACTGATCATCATCTTTTCACTTTTGTATTTCTTTTTCTCATCATCATCTAAATCTTTGATAGCAACAACCTCTCCGTATTCATCAATTGGTCTAACATATCGTTGTTCAACACATTCCCATGCATCTAAATGATTCGCTTGAACCCAATTTTCGAAATGTTCTTCCCAACTGTTATATTCCTCGATATTCATGAGCTTGGGCGGTTTTTGCATGGTTCCCATTTCATTCTCTAAGTTCACGTTCTGAGCCATAGTGATCGGTGTAGTAAATGCGTTGTAAAATTCAGAATCCATGTTTCGGTTTTAAAAATTTACAAAGTTCAAACGATCTGAATATTTCGTGTGAACTGATGAATCTCAAACGATCTGCACCACTCGTGTGATTTGACTACCCCGTACGAACTGGATTTGACTACCCCGTGCGAACTGGTTCAAACGTCCTAAGTCACTTCGTGCGAACTGAGTGACTTTTCAAGCGAACTGGAGGATTTCAAACGAACTGGTACAAACCAAACAACCTGAACTGACTTCGTGCGAGCTGAAAGAATCAACTCATGCGATCTGATTTTGTTTCAAGCGAACTGATCAACTTGTGCGATCTGAGTTGTTCAATTCGTACGACCTGATGAAAATCTCACACGACCTGCGTGAATTTCACATGAACTGAAGAGATTCACACGACCTGACAGATTCTCGAACGAACTGACATGTTTTTCACGTGGTTTGGTCAAGTTTATCAAGTTTTAAGTCGAATTTGGTTCTGATTTTTTCAAGGATTGATTAAAACAGTGTTTTACATGTTATATGTCAAAATTAGATCATTTTAACCGTAGATACGTTGAAATTTTGAAGAAAAAGTGTAGAAAATGAGTTGAAGTGAGTAGAAATCAGATTTTATCCTTGAAAACAAGCTGAAATGGTAAGAACTCTTCCTCCTGAGCTCTGATACCACTTGTAGGATCGGTGAATCGATCAAACAAGACGTTCAGAAGAGTTCTCGATCAATACAAAAGGCGGAATCAGACATATTGATGTTGTAGCAGCTTGATTTACACTTAGAAGTAGCTTAAATGTCGATTGGATTGATATAACAACGTTTTACAGGATGGAGACACTTCGGCAGAGCTTCCCTACCGGAATCACAACTGTTACAAATGAAATCTCAAGACCACTATATATAGGGAAGCCACTTCGCACGAACCAGCACATGCCCAGTTCGCATGAACTGGTCAGTTCGTACGAACTGGCCACTTCGTGTGAACCTGCTGATTCTGCTCTGTTTCCCATTTCTTTCGTACTACGTGTCTTGGACTATCTAACCTATTACCTGACTCGATACAATATGAAGTCAACAGACATATGCACCAACATGGTGGAGTGGTGGCAAGTGAGAGAGAAGTGGTTTGCCAATGGATGGCCTCGTGGTCATTTCTCTCTCTCTTCCATATTAACTGCTTGACAGTTCTTGTACTAACATGGCCCCGTGTGTCAACGGCACGGCCTGTGGCCAAAGTAGTTGTTGTACTATCGCAGATTCTGAAAATCTTTGAGTTAACCACGCCCCGTGTTGGCTGCTAGTTTTGTCTTTTGCAGTTGCCTTGTCTTCTGCACAGCATCCACCTTTGGACACGGCCCGTGTCTGGTTGACACGACCCCATGTCAAGTCTTCTGTTCTTGCTATTTTGTGGTTTGGATGTGAACCGGGGCTTAGCGAGT
Source organism: Helianthus tuberosus (assembly GCA_030545235.1). Taxonomy (NCBI): domain Eukaryota; kingdom Viridiplantae; phylum Streptophyta; class Magnoliopsida; order Asterales; family Asteraceae; genus Helianthus; species Helianthus tuberosus. Next base: position 98,954,848 of record CM060382.1, read on the forward strand.
TGTGGCAATTCCTCCTTTACATTTATGTTGGTTTTTGTTGTCTTTTTGCTCCTTTTGCACATTTAAGCTCTTTTAACCCTGAAAAATAAAAAGGAACGAAAACACAAGGTTTTTCCAACATTAGTACTAAAAAGGGTTACTTTTATGCCGTATTTGATATAATTTATATGTTTCATTTTAAGCACATCACTTGCCTTGGGCGCATGCGATACATTTTTCTGAAAACGGAAGTTCTTTTATCGGTAAACCTCTTACTAATTTTAACTTAGAAAGTTTATTCATGTTTTTGAAGTTCACATGCGCCAATCGCCTGTGCCAAAGCAGTAACTCTGATTCAGACGCCTTGGAGATCAAACAAGTCATTTACTAACACGTGTGGATACATAGCTAGCATCGACTCCAAAATCAAAAACTACGGAAACAAAATGATCATCGAGTAGGAACTTACCCGTTACAACGTTGGGGTCATTCCTTGCTTCACCAGCACCGATCACAAATGCTCTTCCTCTCGCATCATTGTCTCCATTCTTGTTGTTCCTGTTATTTCCAGCACCTTGGTTGTTGTTGTTACGGTTTTGATTCAGTTGGGGGCAATCCCTCTTGATATGTCCCTCTTCTCCACATTGAAAACAACCCCTGAGGTTACCATGATGCTGCTACTATTGCTGGGGTTGGTTTTGTCTTGTTGGGTCCAGGCTCCTACAATCCTTAGCTGCATGCCCTAGCTTGTTGCATCGCTGACAACGGTTATTTTCACACTGCCCGTTGTAGTGCCGACCGCACTAGTTACACTTGGGATGGTTTCCTCGATAACCACCTTGGTTCTGGTTGGTTGGAGCTTACTGGTGGGGACCTTTATTGCCCTCAAACTTCTTTTGTTGAGTTGGAGTTTGTGTGGGATTGGCATCTTTGCCCTGGTTACCATCCCATTTGCGCTTATTGTCTCCAGAGGTATCAACAGTAGCACTGATTCGTTTGGGCAGTTTGGTTTGTCCCACAACTTGATCAGTGAGACGGTGTGCTAGACGGACGACTTGCTGGATCATGGGAAGATTTGCTGAAGTCATCAAGCTCTGGATATCAGGAACTAAGCCCTTGAGATAAAGCTTAATCCTCTTGTAAGCAGGCTGTGACATGTTGGGACATACAACAGCCAAGTCGTTGGACCTTTTAGTATACACCTCGATCTCGGATCCCACCATCTTCAGGTAGTAGTACTCCACTTCAAGCTTGTGAATGTCATCCCTATGGCAGTACTCTTCCTTGATCAAATCCTTGAAGTCATTCCAGGAAGTGGCATTGGCATCCGCCAATCCAAGCATTTGAACTTGTGCATTCCACCAAGAAAGCCTGTTTCCTTCGAGGGTGCCAGTAGCAAACTTCACCCGATTGTTAGTGGGGCATTCACACATCTCAAATACAGACTCGGTCTTCTCAATCCAGTGCAGGAGGCCTACCGCTCCTTTGGTGTCATTGAAGGAGTGAGGTTTGCATTCCATAAAGGTTTTGAAAGTGCAAACTCGAGGTTGTGTGGGTGCAGGTTGACCTTTCGTGAAAAGTGAAGCGAACAAGGTTAAGAGTGAAAAGATGACACAAGAACAGGATCTAAACATCCTAAGATGGTAATTTTACTTCTGTCAGCTGGTCCTGAGTCATGTTAACATTGCATCTTCCGCATCCACTCATTGTCTTCACGTTCACAAAACACAGAATGAGAACGACGCTATAGTGTTGTGAGAAAGTAGAAGGAAATGTGACCATTGCACACAAGTACGTATTATATAGCTAACATTATTTTATACTAGGCACATCATTACATAGATCATCAAATATGCACCCAGTAAGTAACATGTAAACACATGCCCAAGCTACATAATCTAGAATGTTGAGTCTTGCACTTGGAGTGTAGTGTTGTTGCGAACTGCTTAATACAGAACAGGTATAGTCTGGCTTTTCTAAAAAAAAAGACTTTTCTTTTTAAAACCAAGTTCACTATAACCAATGGCTCTGATACCAATCTGTCACACCCTCAATTTCCACATGCGGAGTACTACAGCGAGGTGTGCGACTGACCAGGATCATGCCACCAATCATATTGATCAATAAGTATAATAAAGCAGTTTTCATCACTACTAATATGATTAGTGACTGATAGTGTCTAAAATCCAGAGTTTAAAGTTCAAAACAGCAATTAAAGTTAACAACGGAAGCATAAGTTTAACCATTCAACAAGAGTTCAAAAGTTCATAAATATTATTTAGGAACCCAACATGGGTCCAAGCAACCACTACACTCCCCGCTGCAAGCTCCCGAGCTATCACTGAGTACCTGCAAAGCATGCAGTAGGGTGTCAACATAAAGTTGGCAAGTTCACGAGTTTGAGTTTACCAGTTTTAGTTCCAAAAACATAAGTTGTTTGATTACTTATTTGTATCATGTTATGGGGAGCTACCCCATCTGTAAGCTACTAAACTGTGTAATCCCGAATACTATTGACTGTTAAGTTACAGGTGCCCCGAGTCAATGTATATCATCATTGACCAAGTTGCAAGGCATAATAGTTCACTCTCCCCCCGGTCACGGTGTGAGGTTTGTCAAACCTAATAGCGCTATCAACTAATATCCCATTCTCCCCCAGCGATTGATCAGTAGAGTAAGTGGGGACTTCGTGATAGAGTTTCGTTTAGTTTGTTAAGACATGAAATATAAATAGTATTCAACAACATTCTTCCCAGGAATAGTAGTTTAAAAACATCCCTCCCAGGGATAGTAGTTAGTCCGTTTTCCCCCCGGGACACATGCTTTTAGTGTGTGAACTCACCTTTGTTTTGCTCGGCAGGAAATTACTTGTTTTAACAGTTGGTCAACCACGTCCTATCATGTTTACCAATATTGGTCAGGTTTTGTATGCAAGTAGTTCATGTATTCCTATGCGTATCTAGCAAGTAGCATACAAGTCATACATCACTTAGCACATAATCAATCGTATGAGCCATATATATAGATTTATAACACAGGCCTAACAATCAAACAGTAACCAGGACAATCCATTATCTCAACATATAAGTGTGCGACCCAATCGAATTAGCAGCCCACGTAGAATGTGCGTCCCACCTAGAAGTGCAGCCCAAATCTACGTGAGTGTGTGGCCCAGTATTGAGTGTGCGACATACCCTTGGGTGTGCGGTTATGCTTATAACGGTTATACTCTTACACATCAGGTACTTGTAGCTGTGTGCAGTCACAAAGTGTGCGACCTTGCATTATTCATTTGTACGTTGTGCACCACAGGTTGCACTCTCACTAGTGTGCAGCCCATGTGGCATATCTTAGTGTGTGATGTGCTGCATTGGGTTGTACTTTAAGTAATTTATGTTGTACATTACACAAATGTGCGGCACATGTGGCATTGCCAGTGTGCGGTCCGCTATGCTATGTTGTACGATATGTAGGTCAGGTTGTACATTTAACGAGTGTGCGGCTTCCATTATTCCAATAGTGAAACAATTATGTTTTCACGATCACGAAATCAAAACAAAGATTTTTCAATCATTAAACAAAAATTCTTCTTTGATTCTTACAAATCCTATCATGTGAGATCACCAAACAGTACATCGTACGACATATATCTTTTTCATCATCTTTGATATATCAACAATCAAAATGTCCATATATTCTAAATACTTAACACTATTAGATCATATTATCAAGAGTAGATAACTATCAGATCAAGTCATTAGGAGTAGATCTAGATTTCTACAATATTAATATTAATCAAGAATCCCCCTTTTTGAACATAGCATCTTTTAATCATACAAAGTCTATTAATGTATTTTATATACCCAAAAGAATATTGGGATCGATTCTAGCATGAACCCTAGATCCTTGCCTTATCACTAAGCATACTATCATAAATTAGAAACTCAGATTCATAAATATTATACCGAGCATTTACACATTGATATCAAACAGATCCTAGTTTATTGCTCAAATCATGTCATGGATTAAACAGATCAATTAAGCATAAGCATCGCCATGTAATAAACCAAATAGGGATAGTATTCTAACCTAGATTCTAAGTTCTAAAAGGGAGGAAATGATGTTTCCAAGAGAAGGATGTAAACTGTCGTGGAGAAGGTTTGAGGAGATGGAGACGCCGTTAGTCTTCCAGAAGATAAGGAGAATGAGGATGTTTCTAGGGTTTCCAAAAAGAGAAATTTGGTGAAAAAGATGGGGAATGTTCCCTGTAAGGTTGCAACTGTCAACAATGATTGGGAAATGATTTAGGGTTGGCTGCACATCTGTATTTATACACATGTGGAACATGCCGCACACTTTCAAGTGTGCGTCCCCAAGAAATGTGCGGCTCCCTTAGGGTTTGTTGTGGCTGGTATTTGGACCAGGATCCAATAGGTGTTCGACCCAATGCGTGCAAAAGAGAGAGTGTGCGGTGGTGTGGAGTGTACGGGCACGGGAGGTGTGCGGCTGTGTAATTCTCGTGCCCGCACATATGTGTGCGGCCCCTATTATTATCTCATTTTTTTACATTTGTGTCCATAACATTCTTATTATATTTATGTATAGACAATCAATTATATTCACATATTTTTACATAAAGCCATTAACCATAAATAATCACGTTCATTAATTTTCACAAAATTACAACGTAAGGTGAAACATGAATGGAAGATCCGGGTTGTCACATTCTTGGTCCGCCGACAATGCTAAATCCGCTAACACAAAGAAAACACAAATAAGTTTGGCTAAGTACACCGATCACCGTGATAAAATTGCTGTGGATCTTTATTACTGACTTGGTAGTTGCGTTCGATTAATTACGCTGACACTATTTCGCTGAGAACTAACAACTACGCTGGTATATTACTGGCGTATTTGTCAATTACGCGACCTTTAATTAAAATGCGTTGTCTTCAAATTTATCTACACTGAATTCAAGTTTAAATATGCTGACTAGGGTTTTAACACGAACCAAAACCCTCTAATCACTCAAAAACGACCCAAAATCCTTGTTTCTTTGTACCAAAATGACCCAAATGTTCACCAAAACACTGATTAACAACAACCTAATGATTGATCACACCAGATCAAGCCATTTTAAGGCCAAAATTTTGAAAAACCTTAAAACTTTGAAAAAAACCTTTGAAAAACCTTCAAATCTTGAAAAATCTCAACAAAACTCAGTCAATCAAGAGCACTAAGGCTCTGATACCAAATTAATGAGTCCCAAATGCTATCCGAATCATAGTGGTTTGATTGATAACACCCAAACACCTATTGATTAAGTGTTTGAATGAGTGAAAGTTAAGAAAATCAAAAGATGAAGATGAAGAATCTTGTAAGGATTAAACAACAACTGTTGTTTATGGAATCCCAATATGATAATAACACTACAAGCACCTGGATGTTCAGATTTAGCACAATAATCAGATTCACAACACAAGAATATCACCAAGAACCTTGTCCAAGAAACTTGGAGAAAGGGTTTTCGTTGAACAACTATATATACACACATCTAGGACTTTAATTATGCCGCGTTGGGCAAGTTCACTAAAATTACACTTTAGTCCCTGAACTATCTATAACATACTAAAACGTAACAAAATAATCCAAAACCTACTAAAACCAAGTACCAACGATCTCGTAAGATCTAACAGAGAGAACGTTGCTGGTTAAGAGAGAGAAACGATAATCTTCATTATGTTCATCTAGAACACACGCACAAGTGTGTGAGAGAGAAGCAAGTCTGAAATTGGTCAGCTATTCACACCCATTATCTCCCTCATCTTTCTTCTCTATAAATTAAAAGCTTTGAACACATGTATGTGAAAGAAAATTGTTGTTTTAAAGAGAGAAACAAATTATTGTTTTTAGAGAGAGAAAGTTGTTGGAATACTAAGAACACACGCACATGTGTATGAGAGAAAAGCAAGTTTGAATATCTTACTGTTGGGTTTCATGGGTTTTCACCAAAACTTAGGGGTTTGTATTTATTTTATTTGAAATTATTGTTATCAAAATTAAGTTCTCATATGGGGTTTTTCTTTTAACATGGTAGATTAATTCCTAAAGATTGTTGGGATTGAACCCTACCAGAGGAACATATAATGAAAGCCAAAACTAGTTCACAACAGTGGATTCCCAATAAGCAGCTGTTTACACTAAGTCTTCTCCCTTGAAAGTGATTATAACAGCTGATGGTCTTATATCCACTGCCCGGATACAACTGCTGCTGTTCTTCAAAACTACTGATGAAGCCCGGAAGACTGCTGAGAACCAAGCACTGCTGGTACAATCTATTGATGACAAAGCACTGCCCAATCAAGGACTGATCAACCTTGAGGAAAGCACTGATGTAAAGAAAGAGCAGTAGTTTAATATGTCATTTGTTTTATACATAGTCAGTGGTTAGGTTTAGCAGTGTTTGTATAAGAACAGTAGATATAGGTTGTTAGGCTGTTAGACGTCGCTTTCATGGTGACATCAGCTGAGATGTCTCAGTGGTTTGGATTGTCTATAAATGGAACAGTACTCTGTACTGTTACATTTGATCGTTTTGGGTGAGTTCTTCTCCTCAATTCAATCCTTTCATCTTGTGCAATCCAACCTTGGGGGTATCAGGCTGAGGGGGAGTTTAGTTTGTAAGCATCCTTGTAATCATTTGATTTATATTGTAAATCTTTCGACTAAATGAATTGCATATGCTTATCATAACTGTTTCTTTCTTTGATTGTGTTTACAAAGTTTGTTGTTCATTTCCGCTGCACTTAAACTCTGTTCATTTATATTTGATTTGTTCAAATTATACAAACAAGCACAATCATGAGAGCCTCCGATCTTAACAATTGGTATCAGAGCCTGGACAGTCAAATTCGATCTAACAATCAATTTGACATAACAGTTCGGCTCAAAATTCATTGATACTAAGGTTGGTTGTATTTAGTTGAAAAACAGAGTAACGAGTGATAACGCTTAAAGTTGCTATTCAAATACTCTGTAAAACAACCAAGATGTCATAAGACACACAAATCTCACACAACAAGTGATATCATGCACAAGACACTCATGGTTTTTAGATCTGAAAACCTATCTGTTAAACTATGGGATTATTTCTTATTTTCAAAATTGATTTCAACTGTTGTTATGAAACTTGTGATGTCACTATATTAGATGCTAAAGTATGCACCTCAGATTAACAAAAGCCTATGTTCATAAAAACGTTAGTGTTTTTGCTAACGTAAAAATAGGGAAATTAAACCTTTAGTCATAAGAACTTATGTGTTGAAAACAGGTTGAGATTCTCAAAAGGAACAAATCAACTCTGTTAAAATACATTAAGAAAACAGGATAGTCCATATCATATGTAATGTGAGATTGGTCAAAAATTTGTACAAATATGGCCAATCCTCTTAAAGCATTACTGCAAAATGATTCTGGATCAAGTATTCCTTCAATAAAGACCTCCCAGTAAGTATTTCATTACCTATGAATGGGAAGGGTAAAAAGGGAAGAAGAAAATTCACAAAAACTCAGAAGTGTGTTTATCTCAAAACTTTTGAAGTCAGAAGAAAAGAGTATAAACATAAAACACTTAAGAGTCAAAGTTTGGGGTAACAGTGGTCATTAAGCAACTATGTGCAACCATTGGTTCAGGAAAGTTCAGGTAACAATAGTATTCCCAGTAAATGGATTTAAAAGAGGACTAGACAAATTTTCAGAATCTTCACATGGTAACAAAGTCTATAACAGGGTTTTCAAAAACTCATGTGAACATGTGTCCTCATTTCTGTTGTCAATCAATCAACAAGAAAATGGTACCAAACAGTGGTCAAAATGTATTTACAATTTCATACCACTGTTGTCAAACCACTGACCATTTTCGTAAAACTTGAGAATGATATGATTATGTATTTTTTTTAAAAATATATCAGATCCTTTTGGTACTGTTTTCGGAAAATCCTTTAATTATTTTTCTTGAAAAGGATTTTCTTAAATAAAGCAGGATATATTATTCTTTATTTTTCTTTAAGAATATTATATTTTGTACTTTTACTGGTTTTTGATAGTAAAAGTTTCAATCTCCTGACAGGATATAGTACCATTATTTTTTGTTGGTAATATTATCCTCAATATGGATCAAAAGGAAATGGTACATATGTCAAAGTCATGTCAAACTCAAGTTTGTTTTTACACTGTGCAAAAGATTGATTGTTAACAGATCTTAAAATACTTGGGTACTCATGTTTTAATTTAAATATTATAACAAGAATGAGTTGCCTTAGTAAAAAGTCTACATCAAAAGGGGTACTAAACCACTGTCAGAAATTTGAAAAAGCTTCAAAATGTGTAATTGACATGTGGCAAAACCTTGAATGGAAAATTTTCAAAACTGTTGCTGATATATTAGTCTTTCAAATCTTTACCATTTACCCTAACCACTGTTTTGTTCAAACATCTGCTTCCTAAATATTGTCCACTGCTGAAAGTCAACCACTGATCCTTTCATTCTCTTGGCAAGCACTGATGCTCAAAATCAGTGACTTATCCACTGATATGCTATCCACTGATAGTAAAAATCATCCACTGTTATCATATTATTACCGTTGTAACCACTGATGCTTGTTTCATCAGTGGCCCTCAAAACAACTGTCCTCCACTCTTCATCCATATCATCAGAGGTTGGCACGTGGTCAGTTTTTAGCCATCAGATCTTAATAACCGCTGCCACATCAGCGATCACTTTTTCCCTTAATAAAACCCTGATCAAAACCCCCAAACAGGGTTTTACACTGTCGAATTGAATTCCAAAATTCTCTTCTCAAAGCAGTTTCCAACCTTTCTTCTCAAATCACTCTTCGATTCTTCTTCATCAAAATGACGAAATCAAAATCAAAGTCAAAACCATCATCATCATCATCCAAAGAGGTCGCTCAAACGGCCGCTGAATCCATTGAAATACCATACAAATCCCCTCACAACTATTTGGGTCTACTCACAAAACCCACAAACAACCACACCTTTGATTCCATCATCGATACATTATCTGAATCAAAGTACAAAACTTTGTTGATAGCAGATGCTCCTATTTACCAACAAACCCAGAGAGAGTTCTGGAAAAATGCTACTCTTGAAAAACAAGAAGACATTGTCGTAGCCATTAACTCCTCGATACAGGGTAAAGCGATTCAAATTACTCCACAATCAATCTCAGAAGTCTTTAAACTCGATGATCAGAAAGGTAAAACTTCTTTTGACAAAACCGAGTTGAAAACTGATTTTCTGAAAAGAGGGTATGCAGAACAATCAAAGGTAGATACCTTACAAAAAGGTTACTTCCCTTCTGCACCAAGGTTTTTATTCCACACACTTTTGATGTGTGTTTCAAATAAAACAACAGCGTTTAACGAAATACCATTGAAGATTCAATGTCTGGGTTATGCTATTTTAAATAATGAAAATTACAACTATTCCCAGGAGATCTTTAATGACTTGGTAAAAAATGTTGACAGCAAATCATTTTTACTTTTTCCAAGGTTTCTAAGCTATTATCTTAAACAAAAATTTGAAAAGGAAAATGAAAATTTGCTCAAACAAGGTGTTTATTTTCAAATAAAAGGTTTAACAACTGAAACATTTTCCAGAATGATGGCACCTATAAAAACAAAAGCAGAGGTGCCTGAGCAGAATTTAGCAGCTACCACTGCTCCTCAGGCATCTACTGCTGAGCCCACTACTCCAGGTGATCATAGCAGCACAACCACTGCTTTGAAACCCACACCTGCCACCACCAAAAAGACCAAAAAGAAATCTTACAAAAAGCCCACCAAACCCAAGAAAAAGGCAACTCTGGAAGATGAGATCCCAGAGCAACTGCCAGTGACAACACAAATGTCACCAAAAACCACTGCTGCTACTTCCTCATAGCAGTTGGTAGAAAGATCTCCACCCTTACCTCAAACTCCTCCTGCATCCTCACAAAAGGATCAGGTTGTAAGCACAGGGACCCCACGTTATGAAGCTCTGGATTCAATCGGATCCATCTTCCTCAGTCCTGATCCCAAGGACATGTCTCTTTCAACTCCCTTGTCTTCACCCCTCACACTACCACCATCCATATTACCCTTGTTGCATGCAGTTGATATAGCTCAGACACAAACCAGTTCCTCTCTATCACCTATCACTGAGAGTATACTCCAACAAGTGACTGGGTCTGATGCTTATACCTCTGCTATCCCAACAACTTTTGAGGAGGTTACACTGCAGGAGTTACAAGTAACTTCTGTCAATAGTTCAAGTGGAGCAGCAACTACAAATGTTGGATCAACAGATCTACATTTGGACAGTTGTTTCATCAGTCAGACTCCCTTGAAGGCAATTTCTTCTATAGCACCTCTGGTAACCACTAGTGAAGTTATTTTGACCACTAGTACCATCAAAGGTTTATCAAGTGCTGAAGAAAGAAGACCCCAGAACCAAGAACAAGGGGCATCAATGGGTGATTTTTGGGACTCAGTTCCTAAGTCATACATTGGTACAACCACTACTGGTGGGAAATCAGATGATCCCAGTAACATGGGTGATGATTTAAAATATCAGGAATTGACAGGCAGAGTTGAAAAACTTGAAAGTTCAGTTACTGAAATAAAGGATATGTTGCAACAGCTATTAAAAGCTCAAAAAGCACAATCCACTGCAGTTCCACCTCAAGCACCTGCTCCACCACAAGCACCTGCTGCAAATGAGTTATGGAACTTATTCCAACCACTGCTCCAACAACAGAGAGAAATGGCAGATCATCAGCATGCTATACAGATTCAGGAGATGAAAAACATGATGGAGTCCAGGTTCAAAGACAACCAGGCAGACATCAAGGCTATAAAGGCCCACATCCTGAACACCACTGGCAAAGCTCCTCCCACTATACTCTTCATTGATAACCTCCCTCCAGATAATGCCAAAAAGGGGGAGATAATCAAGCAGTGGAGGAAGAAGGGAATAGAAGATGGGCTCTATCTTGAACCACAAAAAGAAAACATGACCAAAAACATTCCTATGCCAGATGATAGCAAGAAAGTTGATGAGACCACCAATGCACTTGCAGAAGCAGTAGCAAGTGTTAAAAAGGATAGAGAGGCTAAGAATAAGGCTAGGTTGGATCAATCAGCACAGGGTACTTCTGGGTCAAAGGATGATGAAAATCCTGAAGATGAAAAGAAGAAGCCTACTAGAAAAGTAAGGCAACCCAAATCCATTCCATCCAGACCTACAAAGGCTGCCTCTAAACCACCATTAAAATCTCAAACTTCCACCAAAACAGTAGTTGTAACACCTGCTGCATCAACATCTGCTGATGCTTCAATTGTTTCAACTACTGTCAGCCAAACAACTGCCATCTCCTCAACACACACTACACATATCACAACCACTGCTCTACCACCACCAAACACATCATCAGACTCTCCTACAATAAAAAGGAGAAGGATGTACATACCTCATGATTCACCACCACCATCACCACCATCAAAAACTACTTCACCACCTTCAACCCCTGCTCAAAAGCAGAAGACATCTACTAACAAATCAGTAGTTGTAATGACAACAGAGGTTGAAACACCAGTTGTTTCAACAACTGTTTGTCAACCATCCACCACTGCTCTCATCATTCCTACATCACAACCAAAATTCCCTCCACCCATAAAGCTTCACAAAAGAAAAAAAGAAACAACTCAGGAAACTGATGAAAAATATGATCCTGTTGCTGCAAAATATCCACTGGAACTAGATGCTGTAAAAAATGAGATGAGACAATTTTACACCGAGGATGGTCCTTCAAAAAGAAGATTTCCTTCTCTCATAGGGTTCATAGTTCCAGAAGACATGGATGAATATCTCGAGATGAAAGCAAGGCAAGCAAAGATTCGAGCTAAACTCGAATGCAAAGATCAAGGTGATAAAGCCTTTTCTGAAAAATTGGAATTTTTACTCACAAAAGTCAAGCTGATGGAAGATTATGCATGAGATCTGAGCAAAGAAAAGGCAGATCAATGAAAAGAGATGAGAAAAGAATATATTGCATATATCATGAAAGAAAAATTCTATCCAGCTGAAGAAAAACAATTTGAAGAATGGCCAATAGTCGCTTTGAAGCATGAAGCAAACAGGATTGAAAGGATTAAAAATGATCCAAGAAAGAAGAAGACAACTCCAAATTGGAACAAATACAAAAAGCTAATTGCTGATCTTACTTCTGAGTACAAAAAGAAAAAACAGGAACTGGTAGATGCTAAAGTGGATACTGCTGAAGCCATAGCAAAATGGACAAAGCAGTATACTGATGAGGCTTAAGAAAGGCTGAAGAGAAGAAGGATAACAGTCTCAGACACTTCTAACAAGCCAGACTATAACAAGATGGAACAACAGCTGGATGCTCTTAAAACACTGCTCACATCAGCAGATAACCCTATTCTTGTGGAAAACCAAGAAAAAGGAAAACTGTTGACTAGTGAAGAAGAAAAAGTAAAGGAAGCTGAGTACTTCACAGAAGCCATCAAGAAAATGGGTCTAAAAGAAGATAGCTCAGTGAGTCTTTAAAACCTTGTCAAAAAGGTATTAACCAAACCTGCATCACCAAACATTTCAGCAGATATCTCAGACAGAGAGTTTGATCAACAAAAAGAACAAGAGCAAATTGACAAAGAAGTTGCAGAAGATATAGCTGCAGCAAATCAAGTCATAGAAGAGGCTTTCAAAAGAATGTCTGAAGCTCAGGATACTGCTTTACAATTTTTCACAAGGCCAAAAACTCCAGGCTCATCAGCAAATAAATCTCTCCCAAGAAACCCATTAGGTTTAAAAATACTAAAGTGGCTCTCTGATTAAAAGACCCATGTATTGACTCTGGTCAGAACCAATGGTGAAGTGAAGTACATATCAAGGAAAGAAGCACTAGGCCTTAGTGTTGAAGACTTGCAGGATCTCCTTGAACTTACACTGTGTCGGGATGAGGATGACTCAAGTTCCAATGAATTTGAAGAAGAATTTAAAAGACAAGCAAGGGAACTTCTGATGAGGAATAAAGATCCTAAATAATGAAGTGTTTTGGCATCATCTGTTCCAGGGGGAGATTGTTGGGGTTGAACCCTACCAGAGGAACAGATAATGAAAGCCAAAACTGGTTCACAACAATGGATTCACAATAAGCAGCTGTTTACACTAAGTCTTCTCCCTTGAAAGTGATTATAACAGCTGATGGTCTTATATCCACTGCCCGGATACAACTGCTGCTGTTCTTCAAAACTACTGATGAAGCCCAGAAGACTGCTGAGAACTAAGCACTGCTGGTACAAACTACTGATGACAAAGCAATGCCCAATCAAGGACTGATCAACCTTGAGGAAAGCACTGATGTAAAGAAAGAGCAGTAGTTTAATATGTCATTTGTTTTATACATAGTCAGTGGTTAGGTTTAGCAGTGTTTGTATAAGAACAGTAGATACAGGTTGTTAGGCTGTTAGACGTCGCTTTCATGGTGACGTCAGCTGAGATGTCTCAGTGGTTTGGATTTTCTATAAATGGAACAGTACTCTGTACTGTTACATTTGATCATTTTGGGTGAGTTCTTCTCCTCAATTCAATCCTTTCATCTTGTGCAATCCAACCTAGGGGGTATCAGGCTGAGGGGGAGTTTAGTTTGTAAGCATCCTTGTAATCATTTGATTTATATTGTAAATCTTTCGGCTAAATGAATTGCATATGCTTATCATAACTGTTTCTTTCTTTGATTGTGTTTACAAAGTTTGTTGTTCATTTCCGCTGCACTTAAACTCTGTTCATTTCTATTTGATTTGTTCAAATTATACAAACAAGCACAATCATGAGAGCCTCCGATCTTAACAAAGATGTTTAATGTGATGTGATTATTTACTTAACTTAGGTTTTCCATTTCATGGATGCGATTTGAGATCTTTTCTATAATTAAAAATAAATTAGATATGAAAAGATGGAATTTTGTTATTGTTTAGTGGTAATATATTTACATTATACTATGTCACTCTGATCACCTTCTTGGTATAGGTGACTTCTTTTTTCTATATTCTATTTTTCTATATTCTTGGACTTGATGTGTTGGTTTGTTGTTCGTTTTGTAGCCGAGGGTCTATTCTGGGTATGGTTGTTGTATATTTTCCAAAAAAACAAAAAGGAAAATGAGCCCATTGGTTGAAAGTATATCAAAAGTGTACTCGGAAATACGGATGAATTGCGTACATGTTACATATGTATTCACAATTATTGTTACACCTGTTATTGAACATTAGGAATAAACTTATTACATACGTATTATCGAGGAAAAAGGTACTGGTTGAATGAAAAATGATGTAACTGAATGAAAAACAAAGGACTGTAGTTACACATGAGTTACATATGTTAAAAGAGTACCGTTACATATGTAACAATGGTTGTTATATATGTATCATGTTGAATGAAAATAAAAACTACTATTAAACGTGTCAACTATTGAATATCATGAATGGGTAAGATTAAAACTTATTTAGGGAAACTGTGTGATAGAAGTAACTAAATGAAAAATAAAGAATTTGTGAGTGCAGTATGTCTATCACTTCCGTCAATCACGTATCGTAGCTTAGTCAGATGAAACAAGACTGGTACTGAACAGAGTGAAATATATTGTTCATGTGTGCTGAAGCCAGTTCGTACGAAGGGACTGGATTTTATATATAATGGTTTGTAAAAGTGTGGCTTCGTATGAAGGGCCGGTTCATACGGGCATGGTCACCTCGTAGTTAGCTTCGTACGAAGCTGCATTGCCTATATATAGAGTTGTAGGATCTTGGTCATTTGATATCTTTGTGACTTGAGAGGGGAAACTCTTGTCGTTTGTTTTCGTGGTTGTAAACTGTTATATCTGTAATAGAAAACAACTTATAATCACTTCTTTGTGTCTGATCCACACACGTACTTGGATTCCGCACAAGATACGTGTTCATCGCATTCAACGGTCAAGGAATCGATCCTCGGAGCGAATCCACAAGTGGTATCAGAGCGGGTGATTGGTATCCACAAGTGGAATCCACAAGTTGTTTCATCATTTTCAGAGTTGATTTCATCATCATCTACCTATATCTTTCTTCTACTCCTCTTCTACTCTTTCTTTTTGAACTTTAAACTCAGAATCTCAACGTTTTCATGGTCTAAAACGTCTGATTTTCGAATATGTTATGCGAAAACTGTTTTTGAATAATCCTACGAAGTTTCAGATCAAAATTATTTCAAAATCATCATCAAATCAATGAAAAACATGGTTGTTGTTACGGAACTAAGTTAGTACGAACCCAGAGATGATCACTTCATACGAACCCGGAGTTTGCGCCTTCGTACGAACCCATATTTGTTACTTCGTACGAACCGGGTTATTTGTTTTAAGTAGCTTTGTATGAACCCGATAGCTTCGTACGAACCGGGAATAATATTCAAACTGTTTTTTATGTTCCTTCGTACGAACCCACCATTTTGCGTTCGTACGAACCGAGACAGTTATTGTTTAATTTTCAAGTTTGATCAAGTGTTTGTTTGATTGTTTACAGGTAATCATGGCTGAAGAATTTTACAACGAGTTTTATAACGCGTTCACTTCTGAGTCATCCGAAACAACAACAGTTGCACCGAAAATCATTTCAAAAGCTATAACTGAGAATATAAAACATGATAATTTTTACGAAACTAACTCAAAACCACCAAAACTTGATAATATTGAAGATTATACTTGGTGGAAAGAGAGATTTATTAATAGGGTAAAAGATTATGTTCATGAGAGTTGGTTTTGTATGGAATTCGGGTATAAAAGGCCAATAACTTATAAGAATGAAGAAATTCCACTTGCAAGCTTAGAAACTGAAGACAGAAAGTCATTTTCTCATGAAAAAAGGATGATCGCGTTAATTCAACAATCGATCAGAAATGATATCTTTGCATTACTTAATCATGACGATTCATCAAAGTCGGTGTGGGAAGCGTTACGTGTGAAAGCTGGGGGAGGTAAACAAATTAAAAAGAACAAACTATCATTGTTAAAAAAGGAATTTGATCTGTTTGATTGTATAAAGGGTGAAACTGCGAGACAAATGATTGAGAGATTTTGTCATCTTAAAATTGAACTTCATAGGTTTGGGATTATAAAAAAAAGAGAAGAAATCATTGACAAAGTTATCGAAGCTTTACCAGGTACAGATTACTGGCAGACATTTGTCATAATTTTGAAAAATGATTCACAGTTTGATGAGATTACACTGGATACATTGATTGAGAAACTTGAAAGTCATGAACTGGAGTTGCAAAAATAGAACAAAATGAGCAGTTCTACCTATCAGCAAAATGTGGGTCTTTATTACAGAGGAAGCTTACTTTCAACCAATCAATCATCAAAGATTGGTACTGCTTTCAGTGTTGAAAAGTCAACGGATTTACCGAAGGGTAGTTCTTCAAGTTATGATCCAGGTTATCATTCTTCCTCAACGACATCAAACACAGCAGAACCGGATGAGATTCATTGTAACATTGCTTTAAAGCTGAAAAATTCTCCAACAATGAGTATCAATGTTGCTAAACAACATATGAGTTTCTTATCATCGATTCTAGAGTCATATGAGAGTCTTGTGGTGGGGAGAATCGGAAACCCCGAAATGACAAAAGAAGATTATGACCAAATTGACCCAGAAGAGATGGAACTCATTGACATTAGATGATGTTTAGCAAGTGGCATTAGAAGAGCATAGCGTTTTATGGAGATCACAGGCAGGCAGTGTCTTGAAGGTTCAAACACAAAGCTGGGGTTTGACAAGTTAAAAGTTACATGTTTCAGGTGTAAACAAAAGGGCCATTTTAAAAGAGAGTGCATGAACCGGGAAGTAGCTGATCATGTTAACCCATTCCATGACGATTACTACAAGAAGGCCATTTATCATCAAAACAGTGAAAAATCGTCAAAACATGTTCAAAAGCAGATTGCTGAAGGATCTTCTAAAGAAAGAAAACAAGCTTTAATTGGAAATTCGTTCACGATTCATGATGACGAAGGGTTTAACTGGGGTAAATACTTAAAGGAAGAGAAAAGGGTGTTGCTTGCTAAAGTGAAAACGAAAGAAGAAATTCTTTAAGAAAAAACGTACAGAGAAAGGTGTTTTGTAGATTACAGAATAGAAGAAATGCAAAAAGAGTACGTGAAGCTAGGAGTTTTGGTAGATGGGACAAGAAAAGTGAATGTTACATCAATCGCAAAGGAGACCCGGTTGTTGATTCAAACAAAGTGGTGTACAATGATGTACTTGCAGTTATTCCTTTGTCAGGAGAGTTTTATTCAAAGAAAGAAGCAGATAAAGATTATCTCAAAAAGCTAGATAAGTATTCAGAGATGTGATGACAGCTAGCTTGAAGAAGAGAGATGAAGAAAGAATGAAGAAAAGTGTTGAGAAGATGGTAGACGAGTTAAAAAAGGAAGCAGGTGAAGTTGATGGCAAAAGTGAACAGAAGGTTGATGATTCGAAGAAAGAAGAAGAAGCTGGTGAAGAAAATCAGGAGAAGGTTGATGAAAAGCTGGAAAAAACAGTTGGTGAAGCTGTTGCTGAGAAACAGCAGGTGAACAATGAATATCAGAAGCAGACGACAAAAGAAGCCGAGGTGCCAAAAATTAAGGTAATTACTCAAACTAAAGCTTGTGAAATGTTAAATAAAACTGATCATAAAACTGGTGAACAGTGCAAGAAATGCATGGAAACGTGCAGTGCTTGTACTGATGCGTGTGAAGTGTGTATATAAGTTTAAGTATATTTTAAGCCCTTTTACACTTTCTTTAGCCAAGTTTTAAATTTATAAAACACGATATTTACTAACACTAAACACACATATGGGCAAGTGCACCCATCGTGAGCGTAGTATAGTGCTGGTAAGATACCGAGGTCGTCCAAGGACACAAGAGCTTTTAGTACCGGTTTATCCTCAACGCCTAATCAAATCAAAAAGTTTAGAAAAAGGTTTTTAAACTAAGAAAAATAAAAACTAACTAAAATGCTGAAAATAAAATAAAAATAAAACAGATAGACAAGATGAATCACTTGGCTCCGACTCGTGTATAGTGTAACCTTTGATTATTTCCGCACTTTTGCGCTTTTTAAGAGATTATCTTAGTTATTGTAGTAGGCCCCTCTTTTGAAGGCGACGTTACCCTCAACCCAGTAGTTTGAGTCAGCAAGGATACAATCCTAAAGGGTCGGATTATTGAAAGATAATTAATTAAGTTATTAATGCATATTATGGTAGGCCCCTCTTTTGAAGGTGACGTTACCCTCGGCTAAGTAGTCTGAGTCAGCAGGGATACAGTCCTAAGTAGCCGGGTTAAAGTATTAATAGTAGCTTACATATGAGGGGATCAAAGAGTTTGGACCCCCGCCATCCAATACCGTTAAGTATTGAAGGAGGTCCTACTAAATTTGACCCAGGTCCTTGCAGGATCTATACACTGAACAAGGCAAGACTCTTACCAAACCGTTCCCTTAACCCCCGACCAGGTAGCCAACATACCTCCATATAGACCATGGAGATATGAATGGTGAAAATCTTTTATTTTATATAGACAGTAAAATAATGCCAAGACACCACGGACAAACGATAAGGAAAAATCACCTTCAACATAAGAAACTAGTTATTAAAGTCATTAATACATAACCAAGTAAAAAGTGCGAAAAGATTAAAAATAAAAGTATTACACTAGACACTCTGTCTTCACCAAGTGATGCAAGAGACTTAGGCAAACATGGCCTTGATTGTCAAGAACTCTTACGATCAATCTTGGATCCCGAGACGACTCACACACTCTATGATGGACATTGGATGATGGTGGTGGATGATGGTGTTATGGTGGTGGTGGGTGGTGGGTGGTGGGTGAAGTGTGAGAGAGGTGGTGTGCCAAGGGATGGTTTGAGCTTAAGCAAAGCACTCCTATTTATAGGCTGAACAGAAGCTCGGGCATGGCCCCGTGTCCAGTGGGCATGGCCCCGTGTCCACATCCTTTTCTGTCTTCATTAATTGCTCTTGTCTGTATTAGTTGACCACGGCCCCGTGTCCGCTGGGCACGACCCCGTGTGCAGAAGCATATCTGTACTATCAAGATTTGCCTGGATTCTGTGAATCTTATAGTTGACCACGGCCCCGTGTCCGCTGAGCACGGCCTCGTGGGGGGCGATGGAAGCTTCTACAACTTTGTCTTTTATGCTGACACTTGGGCACGCCCCCGTGCTCATTGAGCACAGGGCATGTTCAGCCTTTTGTTCTCTTGTTTTGCTTGGGAAGATGCTGGCGTGGGGTCGGGCATGTCACGTTTGTTCCTTTTCTTGTATTTATGTTAGATTTAGCTGCCTTTTTGCTTCTCTTGTTAATTTGAGCTCATTTAATCCTGAAAATACAAAAGGAAGACAAAAGCACACTTTTTCCAACATTAGTACTAAAAAAGGGTTAGTTTTATGCCACAATTGATGTAATTTATATGTTGCATTTTGCACACATCAAATACCCCCACACTTGAATCTTTGCTTGTCCTCAAGTAAAACTCTTTATAATGTGGCTATACACTCCCAAATGGAATGGGTAGAAGAGAAGGTTTTTGGGCTTTGTCATAGAGTGTCGGGATTTCCAAGATTCTTTATCAAGTTTTATTTTTATTTATTTAAAATCCTATTCGTCATGATTTATTTAAAACTTTTCATAAGATAAATTACTTATTAGGGCATAACATGCCTCTTTAAAATTCTATTTATATACAAGTTCACATACCTCACGGGGGATCACTCAACACTCGGCCGAAGATGTATTTTAGTGAATCACTCGAGAGCGGCATGGAACTTACTTCTACCATAGGCTTGCCAAGCAATCAATCATCCTCCTTTTTAACTATATACCTTTGTAAATATCAAGAGGACTTTTGGGTGAAGGGTTAGGCTTGGGTTAAAGGTAGGTGGTTGGGTTAGTGGTTAGTGAAAGGGCGAAAAGCGTAACAAGCGTCGGTTTTCGAAAGACTTTTTATTTTTGCAACTTTTTATTTTGATGAAGCTTTTATTCAAAAAAGTTATTTTTGATAAACTTGTTTGTTTATTTCCCTTTTGCTTAATCATCAACATTTTTTTTTCAAAGTCATACGAGAAACCGAGCTTGTTACTAAAACAAAGGGTTAGAAATAAAGGTTTTGGTGGGTGAAAGGGTGTTTGGTTTGGGTTATGAAATGAAAAGGTTTAGGCTCAAAGGGGCTAACTAGGGGGATTTTGGGTAGGTGGTAAAAAAAAAAGAAAAATAATGGTGTAGAAATAAAAAAGGTTAGTCCTAATGCCTCCATCATTTACTTACTCGGGTTTAAGTTGGTAAGGACCGGGAATATATTGTCGTGGCAAGTTCTAGAGTCGTACGAACCAAGCGGCTATTCACACAAGAAACGAAAAATGAGCATTTAGTTTAATGATATGTATTTGTATGCTCAATAAAGGCTCAAAACTCACTTTTGTGGGAATGGGTTTTTATGTGATAAAGTATATATAATCAAATTTTAACTAAGCTTGTCATGCCGTTTCATAATTTTCTTATGTTGGTTCTTTTTATCACGACGCTATCGGTTGTAAATTTGTAAAAATATAACCTGTTTCGAACTTGAATTTCCCGAGTTAAACCTAGACAAGTAAAAAAAAATGAAAATTTTTGAAAAAAATTGGGGTGATTAGCGGTTCCAATAGAGTTTTGTGTAAGGCTTGTAATTAGGACTTGCAAGATTCAAGGTTTTAGCATCCCCCCCCCCACACTTAAATTACACATTATCCTCAATGTGTCCAAAAATAAATTTTTAGGTTGATTGAATGTGTAAAAAGGTGTGAAAAAGAAAAAGTTTGTGTTACTGGGCGCTGGACACGGCCCCGTGTTGTCCGGGCACGGCCCCGTGTTCAAGTGCCAGTAACAAAATTGAAAAAGAGAAACAGAAGCCTGGACACGGGGGCGTGTTGGGTGAACACGGCCCGTGTCCAGATTACCTGAAGTGGGCATTTCCTGCAGACTGTGCAGCATGGGGCCGTGTTGGGCGGACACGGCCCGTGCTGAACTTACTGTTAATGAAGAAAATTGTCGGATGGCTCTGTTTTCCTGCATGGGGTGCTGGTTCAAGTTTCCCTTGTTATCCTTTGCCATCCCGAGTGTGTTTTATTTATTTCAACACCATCCAAATACCAAATTAACTAAAACCATCATTCATTAAGTCATAGAGAGAATTACATAATAGTCCTAGAAAATGGAAAACAAAGCAGAAAATAAAAGTTAATGGTCCTAAATTAGATAGGACAAGTGATACGTAAAATCATCCTAAGGAGTTCTACTTCTACAATAAGATCCAAAATTCCGGAAATAGTCTTCCGGTATCTAAAAGTCTTGTAGAACTCCGAGCCGAGGGGCGTTAAAGCCATTCTTTTATCTCTCTTGGGAGGAAGAAGGCGGCGTCATTCTCTTCAACAACTTGTGGAGGAGGAGCGACACCAACCGGAACCCTTTGTAGCACTTCCCGAGGGGGCTCCGGATGCATGGCATACCACTCGGCTGGTATGATGACTTCAGGAACCACATTCCATGCCCTTTGGGTAATGATTGGTACCAAAGGAGGAGAAGCGAGAATGTTCAACCTTTGGTGCAAAAGGTTGACCTCTCGAAGACATCCCTCTAGTCCCACCGTCAAATGATTAATACGGTCAACCAATGCCTCTTCCACCCCCGTCATTTCATCAAGGGCCTCTCTTAAGGCGTAAACATAGTTTACAAGAGAATCTTCAACCGCTGATGACCTTCTCCCTTGTCGGTTGTTTCTGGAGTGTGATGAAGATGTTCCGCTAGTTCTGCTCACCATTCTGAGAAAACAAACCGAGAAGAGTTCAACTTTATGAAATCAGTACTTCGGACACGGCCCCGTGTTCAACAAACACGGCCCGTGTTCAAATGTTTGCTGATTTTTAGGACTAGGGATCTTGGAGTTTTAATTTGTTTTTATGATGTTTAAAACGTTTTTAAGCAGAAACAACTTAAAACATTGTTGTAGGACTTATTTTTAACAAGATCCCATGAATAAAAATCTAACAAACATCTCACTAAAGCTTGAAATTATGGAGATTTCAAGTTTTAATGGAAGCATGAAGGAAAATTAAAGAAGATGGAAGTGGATAAAAGAGGAAAGGACAAGAAGGGTGTTGAGAAACTTCTTTTAGAAAATACCTAGGATGGTATGTGAGAATATTCCCCAAATCTCTGTCCCTTGAATGGTTCAAATGTGCAGGATTCTTGGCTGCATTTATAGAAAACGACAGTACACTGCACACGGCCCCGTGTCGGCTGGACACGGCCCCGTGTTCAGGGGGAATCCTGACACATTTTGTCCGTATTCTGACACGAAATCAGACGGGAATCTTTGAGTGGACACGGGGGCGTGTTGACCTGGACACGGCCCCGTGTCTGGTAGCTGTCTTATGGAGTTTGTCTACTTTTAAGGAACTTTTCCGGATCGGGCGGTTCCTTACTGGATGGAACAACCCCAAAGTGCCTAAGATACCTTAATTGTTCTAGATTAAGACGAGAACGAAATAGGTTGTCGGTGAGGGTGATTCCTATGCTATATGTAGGTGGACAAGTCCAACCCTTTCCCGGGCTCTCGTTGAAGAAGGTGTATGCCGAATCGCTCAGGTCTATGTATGCATCGAACGAAGTCGATGGGGAGTCATTCACGGCACAATCGACACAGGGACGACTATCGTTCAAGTCCTCACTAGAGTTAGAAGTACCGTTGGGAACAACGAAGTTGTTTGAATGCGATCCCAACACTTCCTCTTGGTTATCGTCTTGAGATAAATTATTGAAATCTATCCTAAATTCTTTTAACCAATTAAGAATTAGATCTTCCAATTGAAATAGTTCATCAAGAAGCATTTCTCCTAGAAAATCCGGTTGAGAGCATTCAAGGGAGAGATAAGGATTATTTTTACTTTCGCCCCTCTTAAGGATATAAGGAAATGATGGGTCTATATAGTGGGGCTTATAATTTAGAAAATAGCATTCTAATTCCTTATGGGAACCACCACATATTTGACACCACGCACCATAAGAGTGCCGAAAGTAAAAAATATCAGTATCACTCATGTTTGTGTCAGAAATTACCAACCGTCGGGATCTTACGGTTCTGTTTTCAGTAACTGAATCTTGGACACGGGGCGTGTGGAGTGGGCACGGCCCCGTGTTCAGCTTACTGTCTGACTTAAAATAGGATTGCCAGTTCCAATGATTGGGCACGGGGGGTGTTCAGCGGGCACGACCCGTGCTGAGTTCTGCAGAAGCTGAAAAAACTAAGAAAATCCTAAAAAAATAGAAAAATAAGAAAAACGATTAGGCCGTTGATTCCTAACTTTCTTAAAATCCTTGTGTCCCCGGCAACGGCGCCAAAAACTTGATGCGTGTGAAGTGTGTATATAAGTTTAAGTATATTTTAAGCCCTTTTACACTTTCTTTAGCCAAGTTTTAAATTTATAAAACACGATATTTACTAACACTAAACACACATATGGGCAAGTGCACCCATCGTGAGCGTAGTATAGTGTTGGTAAGATACCGAGGTCGTCCAAGGACACAAGAGCTTTTAGTACCAGTTTATTCTCAACGTCTAATCAAATCAAAAAGTTTAGAAAAAGGTTTTTAAACTAAGAAAAATAAAAATTAACTAAAATGCTGAAAATAAAATAAAAATAAAACAGATAGACAAGATGAATCACTTGGCTCCGACTCGTGTATAGTGTAACCTTTGATTATTTCCGCACTTTTGCACTTTTTAAGAGATTATCTTAGTTATTATAGTAGGCCCCTCTTTTTGTTAGTGCATGCGTCTGTCGACTTCGTCTTGTATCGAGTCTTGATTGTATTTAGACAGTTCAGGGCACGTTTTACGAGGAAAATGTCAAATATAGGGTAAGTGATAAGTTCAAGCGAAATTACCTTATGAGATTTCGCTTGAAATGGACATGTTTAGTTCAAGCGAAATCACATATGGTAATTCCGCTTGAACCTGATCCCGCTTGAAACATGATTCCGCTTGAAGACAGTTCAACCGAAATCAGAATCCTATATATAGCTTGTGTCTTAATTTCATTTGTAATAGTTCCGGTCAGTGTAACGAAGTGCTGCCGAAGTCTCCACAGGCTTGTATTTGATCAGAAATCAACATACGGACAGTTTAAAGGGTGAATCTAGCTAAATTGAACTCGATACGTTTGTTTCCGCTACTCGTATTGAGATAAACTCTTCTGATCGACTCGTTCAGGTTTGAAAACGATCCTACAAGTGGTATCAGAGCTCAGGAGGAAGAGTTCATACCAATTCAGTTGCAAATTCTGATTTCTACACCTTCTTTTTCAAATTGAACTTGTTTTTACGGTCAAAAAGTTCTGATTTTCACACATGTTGTGCGCAATACTGTTTTAACAAAGCCTTGAAAGTTTCAGGCCTTAATTCTATCTAAATCAGATAAAAATCAGTAATTCTGCTCAAAAAACAGCTTGAGAATATGACATCAGCAGTATTTCTCTTGAACTGACCTGTTGATTTCGCTTGAAATCACACTTTGGATCTGATTCCGCTTGAAAATACTGGTAGATTCCGCTTGAACCGGTATTTCGCTTGAGTATTTTGTTGTTTTCGCTTGAAACGTGCTATTTCGCTTCAAGATCCTTATTCCACTTGAGTGGTCCAAGCGAAATTAGGTGATTTCGCTTCAGGGTGTTTTCGCTTGAACAGGGATTTTGTTTGAGATTGTGATTTCGCTTGACCAGTGTTTTCGCTTGATTAGTCAGTTTTTGTGAATTTTGAAAAACCAAAACATGGACGAGGATTTTTACAACGCATTCGCTACCCCGATTACTCTTGCACAGAACACGATGTTGGAAAATGAAACTGGAACGATGCAGAAACCTCCAAAACTCATGAATATTGAAGAATATAAAAGTTGGGAGGAAAAGTTCGAAAATTAGGTACAAGCCAATTACTTAGATGCTTGGGAGAATGTTGAGACAAAATACGTTAGACCAATGAATGATGACGAAGAGATAATTGCAATTAAAGATCTGAGTGCCGATAATAGAAAGAAATATAAAGATGAGAAAATGATGCTAAGTCTACTTCAACAAGTTGTGAAAGAAGACATCTTGGTTCTCTTGCAACATAATGGAACTTCTTATTCGATTTGGAAAGCTTTAAAATCAAAGTTTCAAGGAAGTGAAGAAATGGTTAAAAACAAAAAGTCACTATTGAAGAAAGAGTTTGATCTGTTTCGTGGTTTGAAAAATGAAAGCACAAAGCAAATTATTGAAAAAGACTGCAATTTGCTAGCTAACATGAAGAGGTTGAAAATCACTAAAGATAATGAGGAGTTAATTGAAAAACTATCTGATGCTTTACCATATGAAACTTGGGGTACATATCTCATGATGTTGAGGAACAAAAAAGGGTTTAAAATTTAACTTTGAGCAAGTTCATTGAGAAATTAGAAGCCCAGGAGATGGAACAAAGGAAAGTCTCGAGAATGAAAGATTTCGATGGTGAACAAGACATTGGGCTTTACTACAAAGGTGGTGTCAGTGATAAATCCACTAACTTGTCACCAAAGGTAGAGACTGCATACAATGCAAAAAGTTCATCAGGGAGTTCATCCAAAGGATCAAACAGCAACACAAATTTCTCTTCATATCCATCATTTGATCCAAATATTTCAACAACAAAGAATGGCAAGAAGCTACAATGCAATATTGTTCTGAATCTGGAGAATGATGAGGATTATTCAGCAGAAATTGCTAAGAGTCACATGTCTTTGTTGGGAACTGTGTTGGAATCTTATGGTAGTTTTGTTGCAGGTCGGATCGGGAATCCAGTGCTTACAAAAGAGGATTACGATCAAATTGACGCTGAGGAAATGGAATTGATGGATATTAAATGGTGTTTGGCTAGTGTATTGAGACGAGCTGAGAAATTTAAACAGATCATAGGAAGAGATGATTTACGTGAAGCTAATATTTCTACTTTAGGATTTGATAAATCTAAAGTCACTTGTTTTCGTTGCAGGGAAAAAGGACACTTCAAGAGGGAGTGCAAAAACCACGAAGCAAGTGGAGCTCAAAATCCGTTCAACAACAACAATGATTACTATCGGAAGGCTATTTATCATCAAGTTGCTCAACAACAAGAACCACAAGTGGCACATGGTAGAAAAGTAATTGAAGAATCTTCAAAAAGAGCTTGTATGGTGAATCAGGATGACCCAGAGCCAACAACAGGATTCAGTTGGGACAAATATATTTCAGCTGACAACAAAGCATGTCTAATCAATCAAGATGATGAAAAATTGCCTGAAGGTTTTAGCTGGGCAAATTTCAATTGGGATGATTATCATCCAAACAAAGATTCAAATCACAAAGCATATGTAGCTCGTGTTGAAGAGGATAGTGATGATGATCGTGAGTATTATGCAAGAAGATTGGCAGCTGATTTGAAATTGATAGCAGAAAGTGACAGTGATGATGAAAAAGTCAAAAAGACAAAGAAAAAGTTCAAAACACCGGTCAGCAGTGATGATGAAGCTGTTCCAGTGATAAAGAAAAAGGTGAAAGATATTCCAAAGTTCAAAGTTGATGAAGAAGTTAATGTAAAAAAGATTCCGATGATTTGTGAGAATTGTGAGATTATCAAAAAGAAAAACAGTGAACTGATCAACAACATAAATCAGTTGAAGGAATCTTATGATGTTCTGAACAAAACCCTGAATCAGTATAATCAATCAAGTGAAGAACAAGCAACAGCAATGAAAACACTTCAGGGAGCTTTCATGATAAAGCAGAAAGTTGTGAACAACTACATCGAGAAGTGTGCTATGTTAGAGCAGAAACTGGAAACCCAAAGAATTGAAACTGAAAGAGTTAATCGTTTGATGAAAAGTTACTCATGTACTTCTTATGTCATTGACAGGATTTATCCAACTGTTGAAGGCATGAAGGCTTTTGAAGATGATGAAGTAACTAAAGAACAGAAAGTTTCTGAAGAAAAGACTCCTGAAAAGAAGAAAGAAAAGAAGAAGGATACTAAAGTGAATGATTCTGGTAAGAAACAAGGTTTCAGTTACAACAAGTGTCCACCCCCGCTTGAAAATGGATATTCTCCGAGAAATCCAAATTCAGAAAGAGTTGAAAAGGCAACAAATTTACAGTGGGAGTCGGAGTCTACAGTTAACTTGCCAGATAATATTGATGTCACGTTTACATCATCTGACACTGATCATGAGTCCGAGTTAATAAAGAAAGTGGTCGATCGGGTGTTGGATAAAGATGAATTCGAGGAGTCAAAGTCGGAGTCTATGTCAGAGTCAAAGTCTGAATCAAGAATTCCGAGTCAAACTGACAAACAGGGCAAAAAAAGTTTATAATAAAGAATTCATGTTATCAAAATCTAATTTGAATGACGAAACGTTTAAAGTTGGATATACTTTGAATGATTCTGACAAATTATATTTTGATGAGGAATTTCCAATAAGAGGTGTTAAACCTGACATGATTAAAAAGGTTTTTAAACTAACAGAAATTAATATTTCTGAAATAAAAGATGTAAATCTTTCTGTAAAACCAAGACCTTACACCTCAAGAGTTAAACAAAGAGAAAACAAGAAAAAGGGTTACAGTTCTGGTTCTGGTTATCGAAAGAAACCAAACCATAACGGTAATTTCAAAAAGAAAGGATTGGGTTTTATTCCACCTGAAAATTATAAAAATGAAAAATATGTTCGTGATTTTAAATCAAAAATGGTATTTGTTTCAGGGACAAGTGCTGAGGAAGAACAAAAGAGTCCTTTCTGGAAGCAATCGAACAGAGAATTCCTTACTAAGAAGCAAGAAGAGATGAAGTTGGCTGATCAGAAGAAGAAAACGAGAACTTGTTTTCAATGCAACACTGTTGGACATATTGCCAAGAATTGTTCAAAGGCAAAACAATCAAAACAGGGAGTTTCTCGTAAACTGAAAGAAAAAGTGGTTGAGTTTGAACCACCAATTGATAGATCAAAACTTTTTAAAAATTCGACTTTTGAGATTGGTGAATGTTCAAACAGATTTTACAAGAAAAAGGGAAATCTTGACAACCAGAAATGGGTTGTTAAAAAATCGGATGGTAGTTCTAGCGATGATTCTGATAAGTCAAAATCAGAGGAGCTATCTTCTGGCGATGAATCTGATTCCATAAAATCAGAGGAGCCACAGGTTGAGGTTAAAGTTGAAAAATCAGTGCCGATTGTGGATGATGTGAATTTTCCACCACTTCGGGCTGAAAATTTTAAAAAGAAAATTGGTAAAGTTGAGATTTCAAATCAGTTCTTTTCTGAAAAGAAAGAATTTGATGTTGAAAAAGTGTTTAATTCCAAAGTTCATAAAATTTTTGAAAAAATGGTTGACAGGAAGGTCAAAGGAGTCAAGGAGTTTTATGAGAAGAAAACAAAGAAGCAAGATAAAGTTGAACCATCCCTGGTTTGTGACTGGGATGGTACCTACTACGAACAGTAAAATCCTGGACTTGCCGGAGCTCCCAAGTTGGTAATCGTGGAGCATGAATCGACATCTTTCTTATATTGTTTGTTTGAAAATTGAAATTAGTTCACAAGTGTGACTTGCCGGAACTCCCAGGTTGGTAAGTGAGGAGTAGGTATCGGCATTTTGAGAATTCAACTTACATGAGGTATTGGTTGGTAAGCCATGTGGTTGAAAAAGGTTTTTACTTGTACGTGGTAAATCAAGGACATTAAGTTGTACTTGCATTTTCCTACAAGTGGTTGAAAGACAAAGTGATGAACCAAACCCCTAATCTACAAGTTTGAATATCTACAAGTGGTAAAATCAACAAAACTATTTTTTCGGAAAAACCATTTGATTAAAACAAACTTAAGTGTTTTGAAATCACAATGGGAAAATAGTTTGTTGTGAGGGGGAGTTCTGATTGTTGATGCCAAGTGGATGGCGAAGTGAAGCGGTTCGATATCAGTTGTCACGTTGTTTGTAGAGTTTGTTTTCAAATTTTTTTTTTAAATGTGTTTGCATTTTAGGGGGAGTAAATTTTTCAGAAAATCCAAAAACATTTGAAAATTTGAAAAAGTCAAAAACATGATAAAATGAAAAAATGAGTTTTGTTGTGTAGAAGAGGAAATGATAGTACATCAGTTGACTATCACAATATGCTAAAGAAATGGAAAGTCAAAATGTGATAAACGGTCTCACTGATAATGTGCCAGTAGGTTTTTACACATTTAGTAGATTGTGACGAGATATAAACCTAAATTTCAAACTTGCTTATATCGTGGGGAACATCTCTCGGATATATGGGTAACCCCCGAAATCTTGTTTGAAAGGTCCCTCTTTCTGAGATACTAGGTCTTTATACTCAGTGATATCTGGGGTATTATCCCGGGACTTATGATAATGCGGAAGCAATGGCCTAGTCCCCGGAGAATACTTTACGCTGCTTGAAATATAGCTCACCCTCAGCATAAAAAATGATGAAACATTGAAAAATGCTAATCATGTGCTGTTGAAACAAAAGTTCCTCTAAAGGGGACACACCAAAAGTCGAGCCGTCATCTCTCTGCTGAACGGAAGTTCTGACCTGAGCTCTCACGGTTTTCGCAATTTAACCCCTTACAGATATCATCTGTGGTATACTCACCTGTAAGACTGAATATTGGGATCTGGATACGGGAGTATATTCTGAGGTGGGACACGCGATTAAGTTTAAGTATCTAAGACATTAATCTCGTATCTCGAAGCAATTGAACTTTGTGTGAGAATTTAAGTGGACCAGTATACTGACAATCTAAGTGAATCGTTTAGAACTTAAAATGATTAAAGCTTAATGGTGTTGGTGATTTGTCTCAAAAACTGATATGATCCTCTTACACAAACTCACAAAAATATTGTCTGCATATATTTCTTTACTGCATTTCATTACATTTAAAAATTCAAAAAGATTTTTGACAACTGGTGTTGGAGAGCTAATTTTCAAAATTCCAAGTGCTAGACATGATGAACAAATGGATTGGGAGAGTGTTGTTTTGAAAAGAAAAATGATATATCTTTAAAGTATTTTCATCAGAGATCTACATTGTAAAATTATTCTTTGATTGTATAATTTCTGCAAGTGGTTCATCAGAGAGTGAGAGTTATTTTTACTAGTGATCATCAGAAAATTTATTTTTGGGTAGAGTTTTGTACAAGAAAAGATAGAGTCAGATTCTGATTCTGATACCCGAGCTTACTAAGAGCTAGGTTACGATCTTGGAACAAGAACTTAAGGAATCAAGAGATCTGATCAAGAGAATTAGGAAGATCAATATTCAAGGGGGAGATAAGTTGATAAAGAAAAGAGAGAGATTGAAGGATGCTTATAGCGTCAGATACTTTAAAGAGTTCGAGAGGACTGATAAAGACTGAAGATGCAAAGACTCGACACTTTAAGACTCGTCAACATTCGAGGGGGAGTCTGTTAGTGCATGCGTCTGTCGACTTCGTCTTGTATCGAGTCTTGATTGTATTTAGACAGTTCAGGGCACGTTTTACGAGGAAAATGTCAAATATAGGGTAAGTGATAAGTTCAAGCGAAATTACCTTATGAGATTTCGCTTGAAATGGACATGTTTAGTTCAAGCGAAATCACATATGGTAATTCCGCTTGAACCTGATCCCGCTTGAAACATGATTCCGCTTGAAGACAGTTCAAGCGAAATCAGAATCCTATATATAGCTTGTGTCTTAATTTCATTTGTAACAGTTCCGGTCAGTGTAACGAAGTGCTGCCGAAGTGTCCACAGGCTTGTATTTGATCTGAAATCAATATACGGATAGTTTAAAGTGTGAATCTAGCTGAATTGAACTCGATACGTTTGTTTCCGCTACTTGTATTGAGATAAACTCTTCTGATCGACTCGTTCGGGTTTGAAAACGATCCTACACTTTTGAAGGCGACGTTACCCTCAACCCAGTAGTTTTAGTCAGCAAGGATACAATCCTAAAGGGTCGGATTATTGAAAGATAATTAATTAAGTTATTAATGCATATTATGGTAGGCCCCTCTTTTGAAGGTGACGTTACCCTCGGCTAAGTAGTCTGAGTCAGCAGGGATACAGTCCTAAGTAGCCGGGTTAAAGTATTAATAGTAGCTTACATATGAGGGGATCAAAGAGTTTGGACCCCCGCCATCCAATACCGTTAAGTATTGAAGGAGGTCCTACTAAATTTGACCCAGGTCCTTGCAGGATCTATACACTGAACAAGGCAAGACTCTTACCAAACCGTTCCCTTAACCCCCGACCAGGTAGCCAACATACCTCCATATAGACCGTGGAGATATGAATGGTGAAAATCTTTTATTTTATATAGACAGTAAAATAATGCCAAGACACCACGGACAAACGATAAGGAAAAATCACCTTCAACATAAGAAACTAGTTATTAAAGTCATTAATACATAACCAAGTAAAAAGTGCGAAAAGATTAAAAATAAAAAGTATTACACTAGACACTTTGTCTTCACCAAGTGATGTAAGAGACTTAGGCAAACATGGCCTTGATTTTCAAGAACTCTTACGATAAATCTTGGATCCCGAGATGACTCACACACTCTATGATGGACAATGGATGATGGTGTTATGGTGGTGGTGGGTGGTGGGTGAAGTGTGAGAGAGGTGGTGTGCCAAGGGATGGTTTGAGCTTAAGCCAAGCACTCCTATTTATAGGCTGAACAGAAGCTCGGGCACGGCCCCGTGTCCACATCCTTCTATGTCTTCATTAATTGCTCTTGTCTGTATTAGTTGACCACGGCCCCGTGTCCGCTGGGCACGACCCCGTGTGCAGAAGCATATCTGTACTATCAAGATTTGCCTGGATTCTGCGAATCTTATAGTTGACCACGGCCCCGTGTCCGCTGAGCACGGCCCCGTGGTGGGTGATGGAAGCTTCTACAACTTTGTCTTTTATGCTGACACTTGGGCACGCCCCCGTGCTCATTGAGCACGGGGCGTGTTCAGCCTTCTGTTCTCTTGTTTTGCTTGGGAAGATGTTGTCGTGGGGTCGGGCATGTCACGTTTGTTCCTTTTCATGTATTTATGTTAGATTTAGCTGCCTTTTTGCTTCTTTTGTTAATTTTAGCTCATTTAATCCTGAAAATACAAAAGGAAGACAAAAGCACACTTTTTCCAACATTAGTACTAAAAAAGGGTTAGTTTTATGCCACAATTGATGTAATTTATATGTTGCATTTTGCACACATCAGTACTGAAAAGGATGAAAAATTCAGAACCAGAGATATTTAATTTTCTAAAATTGAAAGAGTTTTCAAAGATAAATGCTAAGAAATGTTAGAAAACGAAAAAGTTTTGAAGGATAACGATGAAAAGCTGACACAAAAATGTAAAGTTTTTGAAAAAGAAAATGAGATTTTGAAACACAAGTGTTCAGCAATGACTAAAGAGTGTTTACAAAAAGAAAATGTGGTTCAAGAAATGAAAAAAGAGTATGATTCAATAAAATTGGCATATCATATTACAAAAGAATCATATGAAGCTGTGAAAAGCCAAATGAAACTTGTTCAATCTAGATTGTTACAATGTTTTGAAACGTCACAAACACTTAAAAATTAGTATGAAATAAAACAAGTTGTAAATTCATATATTGAAGAAGTTGCTGAGTTTAAATGTAAAATGGCTGATTTAGAACAAGTTAATAACAAGTTGCATAGTTATCACGCTTCATCATACGTTCTTGAACGTATTTTCAACATAAAACTGGATGATAAAGATTCTGAAAGAAACAAGAAAGGAATTGGTTCAGAATATCATCATGTTCCACCACTGTTTGAGAAAAGGTTTACATTCTATGATGACTAGAAGGTGGATAAAGCTTTCAACATGGTTGATCAATTGCCAGATAATATTAAAGTAACCTATTTCAAATCTGATGATACTGGTGATTCAGAGGTGGTATGTGAGGTCATTGAAAGTGTTTTGAAAGAGGAATCTACCAAAACAGATATGTCCGAGTCACAGGATGAAAATGAGGGAAGTTTTCATGAAAGTTATCTTCAAAATTCAAAATCTGAGAAAAATTCGAATTGTGATCCGATAGGATGGCTTATACCATGATTGAATAGAATAAATTATTCTCAGATATTGAAGTTCCGATTCAGAATGTGATTTCAGAAAAGATTGACAAATTTGAGAAATCTGAAATTGACAAAATTTGTCGTTACGAGTCGAGACCGTGTGTCGAGACCACCAGTTTCGAGTAATGAAGTCCTTGAGTCGGAACCGCAGATTTTGAGTCACACAGTGTCAGTCGAAACCACCAGTCGAGACGGCATTAAAGCAAGTCTGAATGATGAGTCGATACCAGAGTCGAGACCTTGATTTCGAGTATTAAAGTTACAACTCGAGACCACTGATGTTGCGAGTCAAAAACTTGAAGATGAAACACGAGACCACAACTTGATTCGATTCAAAACCTTTGAAGAGATAGCTCGAAACCACTGATTACGAGTCGAGACCTGCAAAACAAATGGTTAGATAAAGTGTTACTCGCAATCCCAAAGATTCAGCACTTCCAAATTCAAAATATTTATCCAAATATTTTGAATGATTTGCAACAAACTCCCGAGAAATCAGCAAACAGATCTGAGGATTGATCGAAACCAAAACAATACCAATTCAATGAATTTTGATGAACACTTCAAGAACACTGCAACCCGGAATCTCCAATACACCAATAAACACAACTCGAGACCTTCAAAAACCTTGAAAACAGATCAGTAACAAAACACAACCTTCCTTGAATCCGAATGATATCGATCGAACCAAGAGAACGTTTCTTGGCTCTGATACCAATTGTAAGTCCCGTAAAGGATCTTTTAATGATATCAAACACTAATCTTATGTTAGTGCGGAAACCTAACACAAGATGATTCAAGAAATAATAAACCGAAACAATAAACAATCAAAACAAACATGCATTCACCGTAGAAAGATGACTGATACAAGTCTTGGAACTGGTTTCGGCTGGTTCTAAGGAATTCACAAACCGATCAACCCCTAAACATCATAAGGGAGTTGATTAAATACTAGACACATGGGCCTAAAGCCCCTAAAAGCCTAGCCGAAACCTCTAATGACCCAAACACTTATTTCGACCCAAAACATTAGATAAAACATAATTACAAGAACAACCCTTAACTATTAGCAACTCTCTATGTATAAACCTTTAGGTTCCAACACCGCACAACCAAAATCTTAGAAGGGACGTATTTGGTTCCTGACCAAAACAAACCAACTATAACGGGGAAGTATGATGACACATTGGCTTGATGTGAATTAATGTTGTATATATAAAATCACATGTACCCAAATACAAATCCGAACTGTTGCTCTTATGATCATTGGCTTTACAATCAATTGTGAACATCTAGTGATCATCTCAATAAAGCAATTCTTGTATAAACATAAGCGATATGAATTTCAAAATTTGTTCCAATAATCATTAATAATGTAACACCCTAAAACCTTTTGACCTTAAATGACATAGTGGAAATACCGATTCAAAAATTCTTTCTTATAATGACTATATGACATACTTTGAAGGTTCATTTATAATTTGTCAGACACTTCTTGAAAGGATTTACAACATTCATTCTTGATTAACACGTTAAATGTAATACATAAATATAAGCTATAAGACCACTCTTTCCGTACATTCCTTACTCTTTGGCTCGATCTTCAACCTCTTAGTCTCCACAGTGATGTTAATTCCGTGCGACCTGCAATCACCACATACATGTGCATCATTAACATTTGGCGACATCATTCATAATCTACACATACGCAGTTAAATAACCATTCCGCATTCCTCTATTCATGTTAATCTTTTCGATTATCTTTCCGAGTACAATCTTGCATCCCAATAAACAAATCTTCATAAGGACACATTAGTATACCTGCATTTTTGTTTCACTCTTAAAGCACACTATTAGTGTGACAACTGTCAAAATTCCGGGTATCCGTACAATAATCAAATAATGATTAGTGCTTAATGATTGTGCTGAATTACAATTAATTACTTGAATTGCTTTCTGATTTTTACCATATACATACATGTGCATCATATATTGCAAATGACATATCATTACTACATACAAACTTTGTTGATTCGAATGATGCACGAAACACCGGCAGCACAGTTATCAGACAAATCAGAAAAATGCTGACGAAGTTCAGTACATAGACAGATATGGTATTGAGGTACAGAATGAGCCAGAAACCAAGTATTACACTAGTATAGTGTGTTGGAAAGTAAGGATCACAAAACTGCCTTCTTAGTGATAGTTTAAGTGCCGGAAAGTGCCTAAACCTCACCTAAACTTCAGAATTCTGTAGAAAATCAGAAAATTCAGCATTTAAACACACTATGCAGAAATATGGTTAAATTGTCCTGAATGCTTTCCTAAGTGTCGGGAATCAAAAGTGTCACAAAAGGGTACATAAAGCACTCTAAACTGCATAGTTTAGCACCTTAACGAACCGGTAACCAACCGAACAACCAGACACTACCCGAAACACCAAATTTTCACTAGAAGCACTGTTTTAACATACCAAGCTAGTTATGGTCCCCAAACATCATAACACACTATATAAATATCTAATAACTAAATCCCTAACCATAAACTTACATTTCAACTATAAACTAACTATATGGTTAAAACCTAGCCTATACCCCCACCCCCACCTAGTGGATGGCCCAACATGACCCCCACACTTTGATTTTATTTTGATTAAATATTTGATCTTGTTGGCCCCTTTAAGAACACTAAACCCATGAGATAAAGCTATAAGTTGGATTATAAGTATAACCTTAAGCACATGACCCTTCATTTCTCATTCATCACACAACACCACACTTCTTCTCTTCCTCCTTATTTGGGTTCGGCCGAGATCAAGCACAAGCACCACCACCATTATCATTCATCCTCCATACATTCCAAGCATATACAAAGGTGTTAGAAGGTGCACAAGGAAGCTAGGAGCTTTCGGAAGTTCAAGGACCTTCACCATTTGCTTTTATCCTCTTCATTTCTTCTCTTGATCATCCCTAGCCTTGAGCTAGTAGTAAGAACACTAATCCCTTCATTTTGCATCCTATTTAAGTGGTTAAAGAATGATACATAATGTTAAGTTTGAGATGGGTCAAGAATACGGATTCTGTTTTGTGAATGAGCGGATGTACTCCAGAGCAACAAGTCACATACGTTTCTGGATTGTTTTAAGATGAGGCTCTGTCACGGTGGAACCTTCGGGTTCAGACAATGGGTGAGGCTACTGCATATGCTTTGACATGGGATGAGTTGAAAGAATTGATGCATAAGGAGTATTGTTCTCAGAGGGAGATCCAGAAGCTGGAAATTGAATTCTGGAAACTGAAGATGGAAGGTCCGAAGGTGGTGGAATATGTGTAGAGACTTCACAATTTGTCGTGAGTTGTTCCATATTTGGTCGAACCAGAGTTCAAGAGGATAGAACGATTCATCTGGGGATTGGCGCCTCAGATTCTGAGCTTGATGACGGCATCAACGCCTCCAACAACTATCGATGCGAGTAACTTAAGTGTGGCGCTCACTAAAGAAGCCATTAGATTGGAAAAATTTTCAACTCCTGACGAGAAGAAGGAGACTCATGTGGAGCCATCTGGGAAGAACAAGATGAATCTCACTAATTTCCAAAAAGGTGCTCGGGCGAAAAACAACAACAAGGCCAAAGGGAAAAGAGTGCATGGGTATCCTACCTAAGTGCGACAACTGTCTACGTTATCATATTGGGCGATGCAGGTATGGGAAATGTGAAACTTGTGGAAAAGTTGGTCACTCTAAGGAGACATGTTGGTACGGTGCTAGACATAGGAACGAAGGTCAGGATGGTAGCGGAAATCGCAGAGAAAACAACAACAACGGTTATCAGGATGGAAACAGTAATAATCAAGAACAAGGTCAAGGTTGTGGTGGCATAGGGCATTTCCGGAGAGTTTATTTGGGGACTAAGCCGAGATGTGATTAGTGCAAGTTTCACCATGAAGGTCGATGTCTGAAGCCTCGATAGGTACGGAAGGGGAGGACACAACAAGGATGCCTGTCGAGCGAAGTACCCCAGACAAGGAGGAAATGATGACGCAACCAAGATGGAAACGATAATGTAGAGTTCCAGGTTGCTTCAAATGCGGGGACGTGGGACACTTTAGGAAAGATTGCCCGAAGAATAACCAGGACCGTGGAAGAGCGTGCAACATCGGAGCTCGTGAAGCATCCCAGGATCCAGACGTGGTTACTAGTGTCACACCCCAACCGATGGCGGGAACATCGGAGTGAGACGAAGAAAGATTGCTCATCACACATAACGCTAAATTGTGGCAATAGAATTTAAAGATAAATTGATTTCTTTTATAGATAGATGTTACAATACATGAAATTTGAGATACAACATGTTGAATACAAAAAGAACAATACAACAAAAAATATGGCATTTGTACAATGTATTTGACCTAAACGTCTATATGTGTATCTAGGCATCAACGCTACTTCATTTCATAGCATCATCATCCTCAACCTGTAACATGTTTAAAAATACAATTCAATGCAAAAGCAATGGCGAGTATACAAGTTTGGTACGTACATAACAAAAGATAAGTTTTGAACAATTCCTTATAGCAAGCATGTGATTCAAGATAAACAATAAATATGGCATGTGTCTAACATATCAAACCAAATGAGACGCAAGATGCTCATGACATAACCACAAGTCTACGGGCGGGTCGTCAATCCTATAGCGCTACATATGTCACGGTTAGGCTCGTACGAAGTTAATGATAAGTTCAACACATAAAGTTTCACCCAAGTTTAAAGTATCAAGCAATCACGTATACAAGCATGTTATAGGAATGTTCATGTGTTTACGCAAAAGGCCCTCTTCATAGCACATGTCATCATTTCGTTGCTATGAAAAGTCCATAAGTTTATAATTCATGTGTAAGTTTTTGATAAGTAAACATGTTACACCCCAAAAGTGGTAAAAGTAAAAAGGGGAATACGAGTATACTCACAAAGTTTGCCTATGCTTTCCAATTATCCAATTATTGACGAGTTGATGAGGTTAAAAGTTTGAATGTGTAAGGGTTTGAGTTCAAGTATGCTTAGAGTCGAGA
Organism: Helianthus tuberosus; assembly: GCA_030545235.1. Classification (NCBI taxonomy): domain Eukaryota; kingdom Viridiplantae; phylum Streptophyta; class Magnoliopsida; order Asterales; family Asteraceae; genus Helianthus; species Helianthus tuberosus. Next base: position 98,993,241 of record CM060382.1, read on the forward strand.
TTCGGTGTTTAAAACAACATAAAATAAGATATGAGAATAACATGTGAAAATAATCATTTTCAACACATAACACTTGTATGACACTTGGTAACCACAAGGGTTATGATAATGTTTTCATGGGTTGAACACCCATAAGAATCATAACAAGGTTTAGGTCTTAAATGATGTTCTACTACTTTAACATGTAAACACTAGTTCAACATCAAAGGTTCGAATGAGTGTGTATATATATATATATAGGTTAAGTATTACATATTATTTAGTCCAATAATTCAAGTAGGAGGTAGAAGATTAGGATCTTCATTTAGGCACCTCGAGTATCATAGATGTCATGTATGGGGTAGGAAGACAAGCTTCCATTTAGGAACCCCTTGAATGTTCACCACTTCTCTTGATGTAAAAACAACCAAGGAGGGTCACGAACTAGGATTAGTATATTATAAACAATCTAACTAAGAGAAATCATCAAATCATGTGAGGATTGTATGTTTGGAACAACCCAAGTTGTTCCATAATCACTCTACATCAAGAACTAGCTCGAACATGACTTATGGGTCAAAACACCCTAACAAAACAGAAAGTATTTGAGGTTTTAACCTCTGATTTATAGTGTCTCAACCTTGTTTTTAAGCTTAACCAACCATAAGAGGGGTTGTAAGCATTAGGACATAGGTGTGAGATGTGTTAGACACAAGTTTGATAAGTTTAAACAAGTTTTGAAAGAACATGCAACAAAACAGAAAGTTTGTGGACATTTCAGGGGATTTCCAAGTCTGATTTCTCCAAGGAGAAGTCAAGGAATCATACCCTATGATTATCCAAGCAAATAGGAAGAAGAATCGAGTGATTTCGTTGAGAAATGAGCAAGTTATGCTCTCTTTTGTAAGGGTGTAAGAATCTGTCCGAAAATGCAGCTTCTTGCAAGAACTTGAGAGTGTTTATGAGAGGTTTGAGAGTGTTGAAAGTGTTCAAGTGCTTGGAGGACCTTGGGTACTTATAGGGGAGTGATTAGGGTTGTTTTGGGGGGATTATTAAGGCCAAAACTCGGTTTAAACAAGGTTATCCCGCTCAAAAATGAACCTGGTCGCGACTGCATTTGTTTTCTGATCTGGGCACCCTCAGGCGGCCCGCCTGAGATATCAGGCTAAGTTAAAGCGGGCCGCGAGCCCTATTAAGCTGAAGTTTCACTTATTTACAATTAGGCCCCTGAAGTTGTTATCTTTGTGATTTTAGGTGTTCTAGGGACTTGTTTTGCCATAAAGGTAAAGTTTAAGATAGATTCAAGTATGAGGAGTGTAAAATAAGTATAATTAGGCGTATGAGTATCAAAATCAAGTGTCGTTCTCGTTCAAAACATGTTTTGGGCATAAGTTTAGCTTAATTACAAGTTTAGCACATAGTTTCCAAGAATAACGATTAAACATCAATTGATTCACCGTTTCGAACATACGAGCATATATAAAGTGTGTTTAACATATTTGTAACAAAATACGAGTTTTATTCATGATTCAAGTCTCGGATTTTGCATTGCTTTTAATGAAAGAACGATTACAAGACTTCGAAGTTTCCAAAAATAGTCTTACAAATGATGGTTTCTAAATATAGACAGTATGAAAACGCGGGGCGTTACAGTCTCCCCTCCTTTAGGAAATTTCGTCCCGAAATTTATTCAAGAGGTAGACTTGAAAAGTTTTTGTAAAAATTTGAGACTTGAAATTTTGAAACATTTTGAAAGGCACAAAACTTAGGAGAGTGACAAGGTAAATTTGTGAGTGTGTTCATTGTTTAAAATGATTTGAGGTATCTAACATAGTTGAAAACATGTAGGTGCGTATATAGGTGCAGTGAGTCTAAGCAAGTTTGAATAACTTAAATTGGTGACGTATTTAAAAAGGTGACGTATTAAGGAAGAAGATGTTGACAAACGGTTTGTGTTTTGATGGGACGTGGTAACGAAATCGCATTTGTAGAAGATTGTTTATTGAGTGAAACGAGAAGGTTTGGCACTTTAGGTAAAGCATTAAAGGTATACTAAGTATAGTTACACAAGAATCCAAAATAGGACGACTATTTTATAGGTAGCGAGGTAAGTTAGGACTCGAATGTTTAAACAAGCTTATTTGCGAACGAGATTTGTATGAACTAAAAGGATAAGGAGAATAATACGAGTATAGAATGAACGAATGACTTTTAAAGAGTACAAGTATGAGAATAGCATAAGTGTTGGATAGATGAACGTAGCATGCTAAGGATGAAGTCTCGTCATGGATAATCGGATATAATGCGTTTGTGAGTTGTGTGAAGTTGTATTAGGTCCAAAAGGTCTGCAAAACACTGAATTTCTCATGGCATGTTTTACGAAATTTGGTAATACGGTGAAAACACTTATATATAGGAAGTACCAGCGGCGTATCCACCATGTTTCGACCATGTTACGTCCGTTTCGTATCCGGTGTCATGTTACGTTCCGTGTCTTACCATACACAGTAGTACACTCTATAGTTCTCATACGCCTATCACTATAATCCCGTGTGCACCCGTGATTATATTGATCGTCGCCTGATCCGCATAGCTTGTACTAGTTGTGTATGAATTAGGGTATCCATAATTTAAAAATTAAGAATGTGCACGTGTAAGAATGTAGTATGTAAGCAAGTCCATGCTTAAGTATGTATGGGACCCACGCAAGCGAATCCCTCGGATTACGCTCGCGTATAGGTACGAATGTATGAACCATGTGTATGAATGAAAGCACTTGCATAAATATAAGTATGAATTCGAATGTATGTATAAGCATAAACGTAAGACGTGGAAGTAGTATGTGTATAGGTATAAGCACGCAACGTATGAGTATAAGTGAAAATATGAAATATATGAGTATAGGTAAAATCATGAAACGTATGAGTATAAATAAAACATGAAACGTATGAGTATAAGTATGAATATGATTAATAGTATAGGCATAAAACGTATGAATGTAAGTGTAGGTACGAATATTTAAATTTACGTATATAGTGTACGTCGGAACATCACGGATTTAGGTGTATAAAATCGTCCAAAAGGTTAAGTATGTAAATACGAATGATTATGAGGAATTGTTGCGTTAAAATGACTAAAACGTGTATGATGAAATGTGTGTATAGTTGCTTGAACAAAACGTTGAGTTTATCGTGTCAAAATTTGATTGAGCTTGGTTTGAAAGGTAGAATGTAGTTCGTATATGTAAAGGAACATAAAGTACTCATTGGTTATGCATAATGCATTTTGTAATGAATGGAAATGCTACTTTTCGTTTTAAAAGAGTTTACGAAATCCAAGGATGGTCGGTCTCCAAGAAGTCTTCTTGCCCACGTGTTTTGTAAATTGGTGTAAAAAGGTTTTCAATCAAAGGTAAATTCATTTCATTAAACAAGAAGTTATGAATTTAGGAGGTTCTTGTGAAAACGAGGATCCTTAGAAGAGAATTTTAGCAACAAAACTTAGTGATTGTTAAAAGTTCTAACAAATGATTTGTTGATGTTAAAAAAAAGAGTCTTTGGTAAAACGATCATATAACATCCATAAGATCTTATAGGTGTAAAAGAAATGTTGGTTTGATCCTCCGATTGGGAATGAAAGCCTTTAGTTTGATGATATGTATCATGAGTGCGTTTTAGTGATTAAGTCGAATATAGAGTTCGTGGGCAAAGATTCCTTGGACCGATTAAGTTGATAGGTAGCATTTCGTAAGGTTTGGAAATTTGTGTAGTAAAACGTTTAAGATAAGTTAAGAACCTCGTGTATATGAGTTAGGTGAAAATAGGTTGTAGGATAGAAAATACGCTTGATACGGCAATATATATTTTGAAATCGTACACGTATGTATTTTGAATAATGATCAATAATTTAGATATAAAACATGATCGAGTTTGCATAATAAGATATTTTGAAGAGGCGTTTTGGTAACGATCACCTAGATAAGGGAATCACCCCGAACTTGTTGGTGAGATCGTTTTAAGGAAAAGGGGAGTGGAGTTAATCGTCAAGGTAAGGAAATCACTCCTATCTCGATGATACGTCTCCACCTTTCGTTACAAGAAATACGAATTTACATTATATGAAATCATGCATATGTATAGGTGTATGAAAAAGATTTAGTATGATGCGTGGGTGAAAAGAAAATATCGAAAGTAAATTCGAATTTGAAAGATTGCATCGCGTAAAATAATAGTAAAACACGTTTGATTAAAATTCGGATGGTTCCAAAACGGAACCTTTGACTAACCAAAGTAGTCGAAAAGTCTTTCGAACTTGAGGAGCATGCTTTGGCCTAATAGGTGAAATACTCTCGCCGACAAGTCGGTTGACGGTATTTACCCTTCCAGTTACTACATGTCCCCAATTCAATTGAAATTTCGAGACTTGGTGGGATTAATGAAAATCAAGGAGTGGAACTAGTCGACAAGGTGCGGGTTTTACCCCTAACTTGGCGATTTAGTATCCTAAGTGTGGTTGGTACTCGTCGGGTCAAAAGTTAATTTCGACACTTTGGCGAGGGTCCACTAGAATTTGAAATTTGAATTTCTCCATCAAGGTGTGGATTTCACTCCTAACTTGGTGGTGAATTTCGTGTAAGAAAGAAAGTAGGAGAATCGAGAGTCATTCACCAAATTGTGGGTTTCACGCCTATTTTGGCGAAGTCGTCTCATTTTGAAATATGAGTGTTGTCGGATTTAGAATAATCGAGTAAAATGCATGAGGGAAACGTATGTCAAAGGAATATATGAACAAGTATAAACACATAAGAGGGCATATCAAGAATGGTGCTTGGATTATGAAATGATAAAACATGTATTAGCACATAGAGAAATGTGTTTAGAGTACCACGTAATGAATCGAACAATGAAGTAAGTATTAACACATAATAAGACAAGCATTAATGCATAAGAATAACATGTTGAATATTTCTCATGAGTGATACACATGTCTAAAATAGCATAAATAAGAAACAAATAAGGTATCATGTAGTGGTTCAAGCAAACAAACGAATAAGGCTCTAAAACTATAGACTAGGTAAAAGCATTCCTACTTTTCCTAATTCCCTATAGTTATGGCTCTGATACCAATCTGTCACACCCCAACCGATGGCGGAAACATCGGAGTGAGACGAAGAAAGATTGCTAATCACACATAACGCTAAATTGTGGCAATAGAATTTAAAGATAAATTGATTTCTTTTATAGATAGATGTTACAATACATGAAATTTGAGATACAACATGTTGAATACAAAAAGAACAATACAACAACAAATATGGCATTTGTACAATGTATTTGACCTAAACGTCTATATGTGTATCTAGGCATCAACGCTACTTCATTTCATAGCATCATCATCCTCAACCTGTAACATGTTTAAAAATACAATTCAATGCAAAAGCAATGGCGAGTATACAAGTTTGGTACGTACATAACAAAAGATAAGTTTTGAACAATTCCTTATAGCAAGCATGTGATTCAAGATAAACAATAAATATGGCATGTGTCTAACATATCAAACCAAATGAGACGCAAGATGCTCATGACATAACCACAAGTCTACGGGCGGGTCGTCAATCCTATAGCGCTACATATGTCACGGTTAGGCTCGTACGAAGTTAATGATAAGTTCAACACATAAAGTTTCACCCAAGTTTAAAGTATCAAGCAATCACGTATACAAGCATGTTATAGGAATGTTCATGTGTTTACGCAAAAGGCCCTCTTCATAGCACATGTCATCATTTCGTTGCTATAAAAAGTCCATAAGTTTATAATTCATGTGTAAGTTTTTGATAAGTAAACATGTTACACCCCAAAAGTGGTAAAAGTAAAAAGGGGAATACGAGTATACTCACAAAGTTTGCCTATGCTTTCCAATTATCCAATTATTGACGAGTTGATGAGGTTAAAAGTTTGAATGTGTAAGGGTTTGAGTTCAAGTATGCTTAGAGTCGAGATTCGGTGTTTAAAACAACATAAAATAAGATATGAGAATAACATGTGAAAATAATCATTTTCAACACATAACACTTGTATGACACTTGGTAACCACAAGGGTTATGATAATGTTTTCATGGGTTGAACACCCATAAGAATCATAACAAGGTTTAGGTCTTAAATGATGTTCTACTACTTTAACATGTAAAAACTAGTTCAACATCAAAGGTTCGAATGAGTGTATATATATATATATAGGTTAAGTATTACATATTATTTAGTCCAATAATTCAAGTAGGAGGTAGAAGATTAGGATCTTCATTTAGGCACCTCGAGTATCATAGATGTCATGTATGGGGTAGGAAGACAAGCTTCCATTTAGGAACCCCTTGAATGTTCACCACTTCTCTTGATGTAAAAACAACCAAGGAGGGTCACGAACTAGGATTAGTATATTATAAACAATCTAACTAAGAGAAATCATCAAATCATGTGAGGATAGTATGTTTGGAACAACCCAAGTTGTTCCATAATCATTCTACATCAAGAACTAGCTCGAACATGACTTGTGGGTCAAAACACCCTAACAAAACAGAAAGTATTTGAGGTTTTAACCTCTGATTTATAGTGTCTCAACCTTGTTTTTAAGCTTAACCAACCATAAGAGGGGTTGTAAGCATTAGGACATAGGTGTGAGATGTGTTAGACACAAGTTTGATAAGTTTAAACAAGTTTTGAAAGAACATGCAACAAAACAGAAAGTTTGTGGGCATTTCAGGGGATTTCCAGGTCTGATTTCTCCAAGGAGAAGTCAAGGAATCATACCCTATGATTATCCAAGCAAATAGGAAGAAGAATCGAGTGATTTCGTTGAGAAATGAGCAAGTTATGCTCTCTTTTGTAAGGGTGTAAGAATCTGTCCGAAAATGCAGCTTCTTGCAAGAACTTGAGAGTGTTTAGGAGAGGTTTGAGAGTGTTGAAAGTGTTCAAGTGCTTGGAGGACCTTGGGTACTTATAGGGGAGTGATTAGGGTTGTTTTGGGGGGATTATTAAGGCCAAAACTCGGTTTAAACAAGGTTATCCCGCTCAAAAATGAACCTGGTCGCGACTGCATTTGTTTTCTGATCTGGGCACCCTCAGGCGGCCCGCCGGAGATATCAGGCTAAGTTAAAGCGGGCCGCGAGCCCTATTAAGCTGAAGTTTCACTTATTTACAATTAGGCCCCTGAAGTTGTTATCTTTGTGATTTTAGGTGTTCTACGGACTTGTTTTGCCATAAAGGTAAAGTTTAAGATAGATTCAAGTATGAGGAGTGTAAAATAAGTATAATTAGGCGTATGAGTATCAAAATCAAGTGTCGTTCTCGTTCAAAACACGTTTTGGGCATAAGTTTAGCTTAATTACAAGTTTAGCACATAGTTTCCAAGAATAACGATTAAACATCAATTGATTCACCGTTTCGAACATACGAGCATATATAAAGTGTGTTTAACATATTTGTAACAAAATACGAGTTTTATTCATGATTCAAGTCTCGGATTTTGCATTGCTTTTAATGAAAGAACGATTACACGACTTCGAAGTTTCCAAAAATAGTCTTACAAACGATGGTTTCTAAATATAGACAGTATGAAAACGCGGGGCGTTACAACTAGTACGTTCCCTATCAACCAACATTTTGCATCTGTGTTGTTTGATACCGATGCCGACTATAGCTTCGTATCCCTAGAGTCTAAGAATATACTTGGTTTAGTAGCAAGAAAGATAGATATCCCGTATTCGATAGAGCTAGCTAATGGGAAGTTAGTAGAAGCCAACAAAGTAATTAGAGGCTATGTTATAGAGCTTGGAGACCGTGAGTTCTTGATAGATCTTCTGCTAGTTGAGTTGGGAAGCTTCGACGTCATAGTTGGGATGGATTGGTTGTCGAGTAACCGAGCTGAGTTCGTATGTCATGAGAAGATTATCTGTATCCTATTGGTGAATGAAGAGACGATCGTGATTCATGGAGAGAAGCAGGATACGCCTCTACGGATTATCAGTCGTTTGAAGGCACGGAAGTTTTTGCGTAAAGGATGTGTTGCCTTCATAGCTCATGTCGTGGACAAAGAAGCCGAAGAACCTAAGCTTGATTATGTCCCTGTGGTAAGGGAATATCCTGTAGTCCTCCCCGAAGACTTGCCAGGACTACCTCCTCAACGACAAGTCGAATTTCACATTGACTTGGTTCCAGGCGCCGCGCCTGTAGCCAAGGCACCTCATCGACTTGCGCCTTCAGAGATGCAAGAGTTGTCAATGCAGCTTTAGGAGTTGCTAGATAAGGGATTTATAAGGCCAAGCTTCTCGCCTTGGGGAGCTCTAATATTGTTCGTCAAAACGAAGGACGGTAGTTTTCGTACGTTCATCGACTACCAGGAGCTGAACAAGCTAACCATCAAGAAGTCGGTATCCCTTGCCGAGGATTTCTGATTTACTCGGCCGACTGCAAGGATCCAACTACTATTCCAAGATCGATCTTCGATCAGGTTATCGCCAGCTACGGATTTAGGAAGAAAGTATATCGAAGTACAGTGAGTCAACAATTCGTTTTTAGACATACGCTAATATAGTGTTTTATACACGGTACGCAAAACAATTATGCACATAATACAAAACTTGGAGAACCTAGGAGACATGTACTTAGGACCTTCAGGAACTTAGGTCAAAACTCGTTAAAGGTTATCACTTAGGAACCACATCCGCTAACTCAAGCAAACCCCATTATTCTGACGTATATGCTATTTCAGTTAACCGAACAGATAAAGTACTCAAATTTTTTATATTGAAATTTCCACTTTTGCTTCTAGCAAGTAGAATTTTGCATCTCCACTTCTCTTAATGGTCGTTGCATCACGACAATTTTCTTCATTAAAGCGAACACTCCTTTGTCTCGATACTTGATCATTTCTTCATTATGGCAAATACTCATTGTTTCATTTCTTGGAAATTCATATGTTACGCATGCACCATTTGTTATGCATGTGGTTTCGTTTCGAATAAGTGCTTCATCAAAGTTCAAATATCACTTTGCTAAATCTAATTATTGATTTGTGATTCGAATGACCTACATTATTGTAATTGTTGGCTCCTTTGCTATCAAGTCAACACACTTTCTTGAAACTTCTTTTCTTTCAAGTTACATACATGGTTTATCTTTGTAACCATGCCGAACTTCCCCTGTCGATACATACGTTTATTGTCAGATTGCGCTGAAACCAAGTTCAATTGCTTGAACTTGTCCATTTCGCACATTCAATTCAAGACACCATATGATGTATTAAGAGCATCATATTCAAGTTTCATTTTAACAAGTGTTTCTTTTGTACCGAGTCGTAGTAGACTTGTTTGATCTACGGCTCCATTAAGACGTTTGTTGGTTCCAACACCTTGTGGTGGTGTCCCGTTAATTTGAAGCATGCGCTAATCTCGTTTACGCATCTCATACAGGGATTTAATTATTTATTCATTGCCTTGCTTTAAATTCATTCCGATTTATCATGATTAAAGCAATTTTAACACAATTGTGTGTTAAGACAATGGTACATAAATTCATTTTATATTCCAGTGTACCTCCTAACGGTTCATTCATTATCGATCGAATACCTTGCAGTATTCATTATTTTTCATCTTCGATCGGAAACAGTAGTTCCTTGGTGTTCTATATTCAATTGAAAAATCCTACGATGCCATTTGAATCAAATTTTCAGGTTTGCTTCATTACACTTTTATTTGAATCCAAACACGGTGAACTTGTTCAGTTACCGCTATTGTTGAATTATGTCATTACGATACCTTGTGGTGTCGGTACGAACTTGTAGCTTGTGCTAATCATGGTCAACCGTTTCACGCAAAACTACACATACTTTTGTTTGACTTGTCATTTAAACATTCTTAATGCAACTACGAATTAAGACAATGATACACCAGATCCGATTGTATTTCATTTCGGTGTATTCTCTCAATTCAATAATGTCAACACGCTAATTTTATTCATTTATTTGTTCGAAAGTTGACGGATCACTTTCACGTTACAATTACCTTTGAGCTTGCTAAGTCTGAGTTCATCTAGCGGATGTTATTGTTTCTAGAACTCATTTGCATATTGTAAACGATCCTTTGGAATTCTATTGGTCAGAACTCCTCTTTTGTTGAACCCCTGTTAACTAAGTTACACCAGGTTATACATCTATACGTCTCGTATCCTTTGACATCAAATTCAGAAAACATATACCATTTTAACCGTTGGGTTCTTATTGTTGTAATATGTCCTTGGATTCATCTGATTCGATTAAGTTTTGATTCTGTTTTGTGGTTATTTACTTTGGTATTATTCATATCCATACACGTATAACGTAACCCTAAAGAGTTAATGTAGTTTAAATTTCGAGGACGAAATTTTCTTAACAGGGGGAGAATGTGACAACTGTCAAAATTCCGGGTATCCGTACAATTATCAAATACTGATTAGTGCTTAATGACTGTGCTGAATTACAATTAGTTACTTGAATTGCTTTCTGATTTTTACCATATACATACATGTGCATCATATATTGCAAATGACATATCATTACTGCATACAAACTTTGTTGATTCGAATGTTGCACGAAACACCGGCAGCACAGTTATCAGACAAATCAGAAAAATGCTGACGGAGTTCAGTACATAGACAGATATGGTATTGAGGTACAGAATGAGCCAGAAACCAAGTATTACACTAGTATAGTGTGTAGGAAAGTAAGGATCACAAAACTGCCTTCCTAGTGATAGTTTAAGTGCCGGAAAGTGCCTAAAACTCACCTAAACTGCAGAATTCTGCAGAAAATCAGTAAATTCAGCATTTAAACACACTTATATCATGCAGAAATATGGTTAAACGGTCCTGAATGCTTTCCTAAGTGTCGGGAATCAAAAGTGTCACAAAAGGGTACATAAAGTACACTAAACTGCATAGTTTAGCACCTTAACGAACCGGTAACCAACCGAACAACCGGACACTACCCGAAACACCAAATGTTCACTAGAAGCACTGTTTTAACATTACCAAGCTAGTTATGGTCCCCGAACATCATAACACACTATATAAATATCTAATAACTAAATCCCAAACCATAAACTAATTATATGGTTAAAACCTAGCCTATACCCCCCCCCCCCACCTAGTGGACGGCCCAACATGGCCCCCACACTTTGATTTTATTTTGATTAAATATTTGATCTTGTTGGCCCCTTTAAGAACACTAAACCCATGAGATAAAGCCATAAGTTGGATTATAAGTATAACCATAAGCACATGACCCTTCATTTCTCATTCATCACACAACACCACACTTCTTCTCTTCCTCCTTCTTTGGGTTTGGCCGAGATCAAGCACAAGCACCACCACCATTATCATTCATCCTCCATACATTCCAAGCATATACAAAGGTGTTAGAAGGTGCACAATGAAGCTAGGAGCTTTCGGAAGTTCAAGGACCTTCACCATTTGCTTTTATCCTCTTCATTTCTTCTCTTGATCATCCCTAGCCTTGAGCTAGTAGTAAGAACACTAATCCCTTCATTTTACATCCTATTTAAGTGGTTAAAGAATGATACATAATGTTAAGTTTGAAGAACGCTTAGAATCAAGAGAATGGAACATGAACATAAGCTTAAATCATGAAGAAATCATGTTATTTATGTGTTGTTATACTTGTTGATTGTTGTTACTTATGTAAATGATGTAGATCATCATATGATCTTGCTAGATCATGATTAAAAACATAATCTAGCAAGATGAGAGGATGAAAGTGTTAAAGATTAATAGATCATCCTCATGAAAGACATGAACTTGAAAGAATATATTGATTTCTTGTAAAATGATGATTCAAGTGAGTTGTAAGTCTTGTAAATCTAATATTTCAAGAATGATTTTTCAATAAACCAAGTTAAAAATACAAAGTTTATTAAATCTTGGTTCTTAAAGAAATCAACCATGTTTTTAGAAGTTGAACAAGTGTAGGAACACTTATGTAACAAGAAAAATCCAAGAAGAAATATTTTTAGAAAATGTGATTATAAGTTGTAAAGATCTAGATTCTTCAAAAATGATGTTTTTAAAGAATCAACCGCACTTTAAAGGGTAACAAGACTTACTAAATACACTAGTAAGTTACTACAAATTTTTGTAAATTTTCAAGTTCATGAAGTGGTAGTTTATGCTCGTCTTTGGCAAAATTGGTAAGTATAGATTATTTATTGTTGATTGTTGATTGATTGTGTTGATTTACAAAAGAAAATGATATTCCTTCAAGGTATGGAAACCTCTATTTTTAGGGGAAACTATGGCAAAATTTTTCTAAAAATTAAACACTTAGAAAAATATTTTTAAACAAATATTTACAAGTATATTTCAAACCATGGATTTTCACACAAAGTTTGCCATAAATTTTTGTTACAAAATTATAAATATTGGAGGTTGGTTTTTATAAATAAAAGTGACTAAATATGTATTTAGGAAATATACATTTGGATATCACCATGTGTGTGATTATTTGTATATTATGTGTATTAGTTATATTATTTTTGGACTTGAAATAATACAACTCATCAAAAAAATACCAAAAATTACAATCCAAAATATTACCAAAATTCCAAGGAATAAATATACAAAGAATACCCACATTATTGATGAAACCGAACAAAGGAATATAACTTACAAAATATTCCGGAAAATTTATTCACAGGTATATTTTGGTAAATAATATTTTTAACACCAAGGAAACAAAACTATGATTTCTATAATTATTACAAATTTATATCATATTTTTGACAAGAAGAAAATATATTATTTTTGGTAAGTAAAAATATATATGTTTTCTTGGAATTAATAGAAAATATATTATTTTTGGAAGAAAATATATTATTTTTGGAAAAAAATATATTTTCTCAAACAAACATGAAATATATTATTTTTGGATAAGAAATGAGTTTATATATATTTTCCAAACTAAACTGGAAAATAAATTATTTTTGAAACTTATATGGAAATACGAATATTTTTGCCCAAGGTAAATTATAAATAATTTTTCTAAATAATATTGCCTAAAATATATATTTTGGAAATATATGTTGATGTATTTTTATTAAAGATATTATTCCGAACAAAGTTGATACAAAAATTAAGTATAAGGATACTTAATAAACACAATTAAAATACGTATTCTCGTACGTATAAATACACACCGGAATACGCCACCGATACTTGGCAGAAATACACAAGAATAAGAATACGAATACAAATACACCCATCGTTGGGAAGGATACACGTGTATAAATACTTAGAAAGTAACAAGTTAAAATATATTATTTTAACTATTATTCCAAAAATTTAATAAATATGATTTAAGTTAAAATATTTATTAATTTAATAAATAATTATATAACTTGGAATAATATCGAAGACACAAATAGCGTAACTCAAAGACACTAATTTATACTAAGTCAAGGCACGACCCGCTCGTCTAATAGATCATAGTACGTTGTAGGTAGTCGTGTACATCGGAAGAAGCTTTGAGTTACTGTGAATACGAAGAACGCAAGACTGTGAGTTCATGTCCCCCCTTTTCTTTAACTGTTTTCGGTTTTATAACTTCAGGGGTGAAGTACATGTTACAAACTGTTTACAAACGTTTATATGTGGTATGGTTAGCTAAGGAAGGGTACTGCTAGATCATGTGAGTGGTGGGTATAACGCTTAAGACCATTAATCCTCATTGTAGGACCGAGGGACATGAGTGATAGATCTATTTGGGTGTAGCGAGCCCACATCCATGTGGACCAGGGTGGCCCATAAGGTGACTATGTCTTATTGCCGGAGACAAGATTTGCTAGGTTTGAGCCTTCCTGCATCACGTCACACATATTAATGGCCTTGCAAACCATTAATGATTTGTTTTCCTTGTTGCTTTCATACCGGGATTTACAAACATACATACATACTTACTTATGATGATTACAAAGTTATTTCGAGCTCACACACTAAACACATGAACTAGCTCAACTTTTGTTGATGTTTTCAAACTACATGTATTTCAGGAAATTAAATGTGGATCTGGCGGGCATTTGGAGGTTTCAAGTTATGTTGAGAATGAAAGATGTCATCCGTAGTCTAAGGGTTTGGATTGTGCATCTTATCCTAGATAAGATGCATAGTTCAAAACTTGGTTTTCATTAATGTCTTTTGTTGAGTCCTTATGGAACTCTAAAACTGTTTGCATGGTTTGTAATTCAGATTCGGAGTCTGTGTTTGGATTCTAAACCAATGTTGTTGTTATGTTTTAAAAATGGATAGATATCTTTATTTTTATCATATAGATGTTTGTTATGGTTGAATGCAATGATATTAAGCAAATCACACATAATCACGCTTCCGCAAAAGTCAGGGTGTGACAATTAGTAACGTAAATACTTAAACGTATTGAAGCCATGTATACATATTGGTGTGCGTTAGGTGTGATATGATTTTATTAATATTTTGAGCCCATTTTACGCATTAGTCAAGTTTTAAATTTATAAAACATGATATTCTACTAACACTAAGCACACACTTAGGCAAGTGCACCCATCGTGAGCGTAGTATAGCGTTGGTAAGATACCGAGGTCGTCCAAGGACACAAGAGCTTTTAGTACCGCTTTATCCTCAATGTCTAATCAATCTAAATTTTTGAGAAAAGAAGTGAAACTTGAAAATGAAAACTAAAAATGTAGAAATAAATAAAATAAAAACAGATAGACAAGATGAATCACTTGGATCCGACTCGTCTTTAATGTATCCTTTGATGATTTTCGCACTTTCGGACTTTTTAAGAGATTATCTTAGTTATAGTAGTAGGCCCCTCTTTTGAAGGTGAAGTTACCCTCAATCCAGTGGTTTGAGTCATCAGGGATACAATCCCAAAGGGTCAGAATATTGAAAGATAATTAATTAAGTTATTAATGCGAAAAGTGGTAGGCCCCTCTTTTGAAGGTGACGTTACCCTCGGCTAAGTGGTTTGATACAGCAGGGATACAATCCCAAGTAGCCGTTTTAATGTATTAATAGTAGCTTACATATGAGGGGTTCAAGCTATTCGCACGCCCGCCATCCAATACTAGTGGGTATTGAAGGAGGTCCTAGTAAGCTTGAACCAGGTCCTTGTAGGATCTATACACTGAACAAGGCAAGAACCTTACCAAACCACTCCCCTAACCCCCGAACAGGTAGTCAACATGCTTTTATATAGACCGTAAAAACATGAATTATGCAATCTTTTACTTTATATAGACAGTAAAGTAACGCCAAGACACCACGGAAAAATGATAGGAAGAATTCACCTTCAACATAAGAAACTAGTTATTAAAGTCATTAATACAAAATCAAATAAAAAGTGCCGAAAGATTAAAAATCAAAAGTAATACAGTAAAGACTTGTCTTCACCAAGTGATGTAAGAGGCTTAACCAAATATGGCCTTTGATTGGCAAGAACCCTTACAATCAATCTTGGATCCCGAGACTACTACACACTCTAAAGATGGATGATGGATGATGGTGGTGGGTGTTGGTGTTGTAGTGGTGGCAAAGTCGGAGAGTAGTGGTTTGCCAAGGGATGCCTTTGAAGTGAACCAAGCACCCCTATTTATAGGCTGCACAGTGCTCTGGCCATGGCCCGGTGTCCAGCGGGCACGCCCCCGTGGCCAGCCTTTTCTCTTCCTTCATTAAATGCAAGTGTCAGCAGAGGGTCCCACACGGCCCTGAGTCCAGTGGGCACGGCCCCATGGTCAGCATCGTATCTGTACTATCAAGATTTGGTAAGATTCTGCGTATCTTTGCGTTGACCACGCCCTGTGTTGAGTTGGGCACGCCCCCGTGGTGGGTGTAGAAGCTTCTACAGGTTTGTCTTTTCTGCAGAAACCTGACCACGCCCCCGTGTTCGGCTGGGACGGCCCCGTGGTCAGTCTTCTGTTTCTCTGTTTCTCTGTTTTTGCTTTTGGGATGATGCCAAGGGGTCGGGCATGTCACGTTTATTCCTTTTCTTTGTATTTATGTTGGTTTTGGCTGTATATTTGTTCCTTTTGTTCGTTTAAGCTCATTTGGTCCTGTAAATTCAAAAGGAAAACAAAAACACACTTTTCTAACATTAGTACTAAAAAGGGTTAGTTTTATGCCTTAATTGATGTAATTTATATATTACATTTTGACACATCACATATATGCAGGCCCCATTCTTTCATGAACAACAAATCCAATTTTGTGCGTACGTACATTCATACGTATATTCACACACACATACACACCTACGTACATATATACATACATTCATACATGCATACATACATACATACATACATACAAGCTCTTACATACTACTTACATTTCCATATGATTATACTAACATATCCTAGTCACAAACATCCATATGAATAAGTCTCATACATACAACACACATACAAATCTTGATTGACTTATTTACATTCGATTATCATACGCATTCATGCGTTCAGTAATAAAATTTGCTTTCCACGAACATGATAATAATAATCCATTTAGTATGGCCAAGTTCTGTAACCCAGACTTGTTAAATCTATGTCTGGGTTATCAGTTAATTTTTGAGGCATAACCCAGACAAGTTACCTGGTTATCTGGGTTATCAGACATAACCCAGACGAGTCACCTGGTCATCTGGGTTATCAGTCGTGACCGAGACATAACCGAGGTGAATTGTCACAACCCAGACGCTTATTTCACCCTGTCGGTATACCAGCCGTAGGCTACGGCAGGCATCAACAACGAATTCAAACCTTGTACAAATCGAACTTCCATGTACTTTCATTTAACATAATACAAATTTATAAACTTAAACATTGTAAACTACTAGTATTTGTAAGTGTAAGAACTTGCTTTTGTACTTACCCTTACTCATAATTTCTTACATGATTTCCTACATGCAACATATTGAACTTCATTTATAAAATAAGAAGTAATTCCGGAAATCACTTACCTTAGCGTCGGTATTTGCATATGTTACCTTGCCTCCTTTTGACCCGTTAGCCTTTCATGCCTCCATCCATCTTGACATGATCCCTATACTCTCATGTCATCGCAATCACATTCTTGTTAGCATACGAGATATTACATATCGTCAAATCATATTTAACTCACATCTCGTATTTGACTTTCAATAGTCAATGCTAACAAGCACAAGGCATATATTTAACAATGCATCATACCAATTTACACAATTTAACATATCATCAAGTATAACATATAATGACCCATCATGCATCACTCGATCCTCCTAGCCTTACAATCATAATAAGATTTCTAATCATACTATTCTCCTACTCGTTGACATCTTCATAATGTCAATGGTTATTATACAAACTTATGACTTGGGAACATACATCCGCATCGATGTAGTCGATCATACTAATGACACTATAAACATTTCATACCCATATAGTGGAATACATATAACCATGTAATCACCTATTTACATACACATATGCATGTATCATCAAATTTCTTATTATCATTTTCACCCATTATATTTGCTATTTGCATACAATTCCACTTATCATTTTCACCTAAGTATTTCATCAAACACTTGGTGTGCATACCACTTTCTAAGCATAATGTACAAGTGATTTAAGCATGTTCTTCCCAATTTCATCTCATGAACCATTACATTTAAACAAATCACATTGTTGTTACTTCTACATCATGTCTAACTATCAAAACTACCATGTAACATCTTATGCATCAACAAAATCACAATTTAACATCTTCACCATTCTACAATCACAAGTGGGTTTTACTACAAATCATCAATATGATCAAAACTAAATACAATACAACTTCTACAATTGATATTATCCAACATTCATGTTCAATTTCATAAAATATTTACGGATTGCACATAACCCACTTCATCAACATTCACCAAAACATGAACTTTAACCTACTTGGTAATAAGAACACTTAGATGATCATAAATTTCGATCCATGCATACAAACAAGCTTTAATTCTCTTTTAATCTTACTGATTTTGTTATGTTAGAGGGTTTCCCTTATCCCTTTCTTGTTTCTGTCGACACCAACACACACACTAGTGTGTGTTCGGGTTTTTGTTTTATTTTTATATAAACTCTTTTAGTTTGTACAACTTTGGTCCCTCAAGTATGGAAATTGTGTTGTAAGGTTAAAAATCTATCTTTACTTGTTTAATTAAGTAAATAACTAGCTTAAATAGCCTAGTTATTTTTATTTCCTGCTATAACATGGAAAACATGCTAGCGAATATAAGGATTCAGATTTTGGTGTCACACCCGCTCGTAGCGGAAGCGCGAGGTGTGATCTGATCGGTTCTCATTGCATAACAATATAAGTGAACATACTAAATGAATAAAAACATACTCCAATGCCATTGCCATAATTGTTTCAAAAGAACGCAACACGAGTTAAGCGTATTGGTTACAAACCATCAACTGAAAATAAACTGTCATAGTTTCATACATCAAAATGCAAGTTCTAAAATGTTAAGGCTTTGACCACTATATCACCGCAAAGAGACGGTATATAATGGGCAAACCCTTCAATCGGTGGCATAGAGTATTGATAATTGCTTTCCTTGACTGAAATATCTGCATGGTGCACTAATTCCCTGAAACACATGTTAAGTTGAAAACATCAACAAAAGTTGGCGAGTTCATGCAGTTTAGTTGTATAAGATGTATTTTGTAAAATGTGAGTTGTATAAAATGTATCTGTAAAATGTGAGTTGTATAAGATGAAAACCAGTATGTAAAGATGTAGTATGTAAAGCGTCAATGAAATCATTGATCATTAATGTTTCGCGAGGACATTAATATGTGTGACGAAATAGGAAGCAATCCAAACCTAGACGATTTTGTGTCGACTACCATCGACTGGGACATAAACACACTCTTCGGTATGGGTCCACGACCAAGAGTGGGGCTTGCCAAAACCCATTAGATCTAACCCTTTGTACCTAGGTCCAAGCTGGATTAATGGTGCTTAGTTGTATAACCCTTATTCGCACATGATCTAAGGTGTTTCATTCCATGACTTATCATACTATTGAACATGTATTTTCCCCGACTGTTGTAAAGTTGTAAAGCATTTAAAATGAATAGGGGACATGAACTCACAGAATTGCGTCCGTGAATTGTAAGTAACTGTGATCTCACTTGCGGTCGTCTTGAATAGTGTCACGACCTACAAACGTCCTATATTTGTTAGACACTTCGGTCTTTGTAATGACTCATGTACAAGTCTTTTATCTTGAACATGTGTTAAGACTTGTATGTATTTGTTATTCGTTGAACTGTGTCTTAGATGTATTAACTGATAACTGTTTAGTGTATATATTTTACCAAATATATATATTCTTGTATCTCGTGAGTTGTATCGTACTTGTATAATTGTGTTTTCACCAAGTGTTGGTGATGTGAGTGAGTATATATGTGTACGTATAGGAGTACGTATATCCACGTGTTCATTATACGTGATCTTGTATTCTTAGAATATATATACTTATATATTCTAAGATATATTTCATAAGAATATATAATCTATACTTGGTAAAAGGTATAGAAATCATCTTAAAAATAATCTATTTTTAAGACTAGTTCTAAAAATATAATTTTAGTCTTTCACCAAAATATTTTAGATCTTAGGAAATATATATATATATATATATATATATATATCTTTATACATTTCAAAAACAATACCTTTTAGGATAAACCATGTAATATATTTTGTATATTGGTAAAATATATATGGTTACTTGTTCGGTTTAGAAAACGTAGTTCACCAAGTCTTTGATATATTACATATTATAGTCCGAAATACTTATATAGTCCGTTTATTTATCTGTAAGTCCGATTTGTCCATAAGTTGTATCCGAATATCCGGATCGTCCGTAATTTGCTCTTAAGGTGTATTTATATGTAATCTTGTAAGACTTTAGTTGGAATGTGTCTTTTGTTTATTTGTATCATTGTATTCAAGTTCCTAACTTTCATACATATAACTAATACAATCAAATAACACATAGCACATAAGTTGTTAAGATCACTAAATATATATTTTCTCAAAAATATATATTTATATCTAGTTTTGCTTTTATAAAAACCATTCTTTAAAATCTTTTATTCTAGTAAAGACTTTGTCAAGAATAATAGTTTTTATAACATATGATTTCTAAGAAAAATTGGCCATAGTTCACTTGAAATATGAACTTTGCCATGTTAATAAAACATATCTTTTTCTTTCAAATCAACAACAATTTACTCATCTTATTCTTAATCAAAAGCACATGAGATTTATAACATAAACTTAACAAGATGAACTCATAATCATATAGGGTTTTGGTATGATCTTCACATATGTTTACTAGTACAAAAATCATACTTTACTTCTAGTTTTATCAAACTTTTATACAAAACCCATCTTGTATATTTCTTTTTATAAATCTTGTAAAAGCATTATTTTTAGTGAAAACTTTATACACTTTAATAATATCAAAGATTATGATCATCCATTTAACATTATGTTTAACATAACCCTTTTAACACTTTCATGTACACTTGTTAGATCATGTTTTTAAACATCATCTAACAAGTTTTTCATATGATATTCATCATAACTAGATCAAATATGCAAGTAATAAGCTTTAAATCACAACATAAACAATCTTATATATCATGATTTTTAGTTTGATTCTTTGTATTTTCAACTTATTCTTGTATGATTCTTTTAGTTATCACTTGTTCTTAAACAATATATACATAAACAAGTATGAAAAAGAGATTTAGAAGGCTCACTTCTAGCTCTTGTGGCTAGGGATGATCTAGATGATGATAAAAAGCAAAGAAAAGGATGATCTTAATGATTGAAAGCTCTTGGATGGATGGAAATGCTTGCTTCAACTTGTGGTTGCCTTAGATCTTCCTAAGTTCCATGATAATGCATCTTGATCATCAAGAAATGGCTTGAAAATGAAGTGGGTTTAAGGGTGTTCTTTGCCAAAAATGGTAAGGATGATGAGAGAGTTTGTGTGTGAAAATAAGGTGTAAATTTGTGATGAAATGGTCTAGAATAACTAAGCTCTCATGTTGCTAATGATTCACCACATAACCACTTGCAAGAATAAGTAAATATCTAGATATTTAGTCAAGTGGCCAAGAGGGGTGGGTCCCACATTAGGGGCGGCCCATGTATGGGGGGGACCTTGTGTTGTGAATTTTTCTAAGTGTTTCAATGTGTTAGATTTCTTAGAAAAATGATTAGAAAGCTTAGATGTTAGGTGTTTCAATTGTTTCAAGGTGTTAAGTGATCATAACTATCTTTAAATGACCCAAATAATGTTAGATAGTTACTAAAAAAACGTTATGATATCGTTCGGATATTAGTTTGGCATTGGTTCCGTTAGTCGTTAGTTGAATGCTTAGCTTGTGTAAGATGTAGGAATTGATATGGTTATTGATTTAAATGATACCCCAAGGTATTATCATTTGAATTCTAAGTTTAACAACTGATATACGTTAAATTATACATGTTTTTATCCCCCAAAACACTTCCGTTTTAAGCTTTTTTGACCGAAACCGCAACGTTTAGGTACCAAACTCGGTACTTTTATATTTTCAGGTCTTAAACGGAGCACAAAATAAAAATCTGATGAAAACAGACAAATTCTGATGCATTTCTGATAAAAAGGGCAAAAATCTGATGACTGCCAGGTATGGCACGACCGTGCCGATCCTCCGATCTCGGAAGCACTGCCAGTGCCGATGTTTTTCCGGGCCGCACTACCGTGCGACCCGCCGCATGACCGTGCCAAGGCCTGCCCAAGATTTCTGATCAAGATTCTGGCGGTATCGTACTACCGTGCGACCAACAGCACAACCGTGCCGATCTGCTGACCCAGGCAACTTGTCCACTAATCCACTTGGCTGACCTCAAATCGGGCAAAATGACGTCGCCCGACAACACCTGTTGCACAACCGTGCGACCAGTGGCACGACCGTGCCGATCATAAAATCTCCTATAAATACAGCCATTCGCTACTGGTTCAAATGTTGGGTTTTTCTCCATGTTTCTGGGCGATTTCTGGGTTACGAAGCAGTCTTGATCAGACCCATTTGAAGCCTCAAGATCGAGTGGAAGCATAACCGATCCAACCCATCAATTCCTTGCTTGTTTATGGTTCGATTCCTTGTTCTTGAATATGTATTCTGATCATTTCGCAAGTTATGAGCTGATGTTAGTTTATGTTTAATGTAGTATTATGTAATAGTAGTTATAAACTTGTTTCTCAAATAATCTTTATGTTGTAATCTTGTTTGTATGAAACTTTAGTACTTCTTCATGTTTGAATCTTCATGACTATATAACGAACGTTTCATTGATGTTGAGTTCCTGATTATGTTTGATTATCTTGGATAATGAATCTGTGGTTAGTGGGATGGTAACTATTTCTTGATTAATCACTTGTTTGTAAACTTGTTTACACCATGAGACTCGAGAGGAGTATTGGTTTTGTCTAAGATATATCTTATTTTGATTAGGATTACTTTCTTGCATGTAAGGGTTCTAACGAATTATATGGTGTTGATTACATGTTCTTGCATGAAGTTTATGATCCTTGTTTAGTAGTTTTGGTCTGAAATTGCTGACATGGTAGATTTGTGTTCAAGACTTGTAAAGGTGAATTATGTTGTTATATGATCTACTTAAATGCTTATCCTCGTGGCTGTATTGTGACCATCGGTATTGCTTTCTTTGATAAGTGATGTCACATCTGTGCTTGTAATCATTGTGAACAGTTCAGTTATCAATAAAACAATGTTATTTGATCCCAATGTTTGTTTGGTTATGTTTTACATTTTTCATGTTTTGACTTTTGTTCAATTTCAAACTCTACATCGCTTTCTGGAGAATTATACGCAAACTGGTGCGTAAACGTAATCAGTTTAATGCGAAAAATACTCCGGAACATCAACATATGCTTAACATACCTTAAATAACCCTTACATAACTTAGAAATAAGTTTTGAAGGCTTTGGTATGGCAAAAACAAGTTAATTCGCTTACAGGGACTAAACTTGACAAACTGCGAAAGTATGCCAATTTGAACTGTAACGAACATTCCGAAACATGACCATAAGTTAAACATACCATAAATATCCTTTACATAGCTTAGAAATAGGCTTTGACGGGTTCGGTGCGCTAAAATAAACTTTTGGGTCATTCAGGGACTAAAAGCGTCAAAAAGTGCACAAGTTTGCATTTTCGCGCATAACTTACGTTCTGAATACATCCGGACATCCAAAAATTTATGTAAGCACTAAAATATTTTATTTTAGTGTTTGGCTTGAGAAAAATCCATTCGTCACGCAATTTGAATCGTTTTTCGCGCTTGTGCGCATTCCGTCGTAATTAAGCGAACATCGCGATCGTACGACCAAACGAACTGACATCCGACATATTTTTGAGCATGTTTCATGTCCACAATGTTTAGGCATCATTTTAGGGCCTTAAAGTTGGCTTTACGGGCCTTAGAAGTGTCGGGAATGGCCTTAAAACACAACAGGGACCAAAACTGTCATTTCTGAAAGATGTTTGCTGATCAGACAGGCCAGGCGGCCCGCGTAAACCTAAGGTGACACCTTACGCGGCCCGCGTCAGGCTCCCAGACCAGATTTAATGTATTAACAGCCTGTTAACAGCCTTTCAAACACCCCAAAGGCCAATGCCATGTGTCAAACTCTTGTGGTGGGGGCAAAATGAGTTACCACAACATTCCGACAAGTGTACGGGTGAGATCAAGGCACGTTATTCAAGAAACGATCCTAACGGTGAACCGAACACTATAAATACCCAACCCCATGCCTTGCAAAAACCCACTAGAATCTGATTTGAGAAGCTCTAAGTTGAAACCTTTGTTTCATACCTGAGCTACTTGGATCAAGATTAGCATTCGGGGACCCTTTGTAAGTGTTCCTTCGTTCTTTTATTGCTTTTCGAGTCCGAAAGTCAAACTTTGTTTGACTTTCTGCATTGACCAGTTTATGTTCAATGCGAAGTTCGGTTGAACTTCGCAACGTGATTGTAATCACGATGGTTATAGTCCCTTGTGACTATGCCTACTGATTACCACGTTGTCTAGGGTCGTAAGGGTAAGCGATCTAATAAATCGCTTATACCTTCGAACCCGACTCATTTGGTCGATCATTAGGATCTGACCAAATACATTAGGTGACCATAGTAGGTAGGGAATAACCTTCCGAGGTTATACCTTATGGTCACGACGTTTAAGTAGTTGTATGATAGGTAGTTTATATGCCTTAGGTAAATTACCAAAATACCCCTTTGATGCCAAAATTCATTTTAAACATATGTGACATAACTTTTGACATCTAAACTGATTTGGAGACAATATTAGGCATGTTAAGGCATATTCTACTTGTCATAGGACTAGTTAGGCGGTCCGAACGCGTTTCACGCGAACGACGCGTTAAAGTAGCATAAGCTACCTAAACGGGTCGTAATGGGTCGTAAGCACTTATGTTAGGTTTCATTTAGTATGTAGGCTTTGTTAAACCATATTACACAAGTCTCCATACTCGTTTGGTTTACGAACCCTCATTCTATCCGATCCTCCGATTTAGGTCCGGTTTATTAACATAGTTACCTATATTAGGCGTCGTTTGATATCCGTGATCTCTAGCATTGTTTGGTTGTCACTCAAGGACTATTGAGCAATCTCAAGTGAGTACATAGACCCCTCTTTTACTGTTTTTCAAACTGTTTTGGGGTGAAACACATGTGCCTACTTGTTACTTTCATGCTTTCCTGCTTTCACATCATATACTTGCTATGTTCATTAGTACATTTATAGTACATGATTTCATTGTGTTCATGCTATGTATGTCCATTGTGTGCATACTTAGTACATTGTTTTACATTACATTTCATGCTATGTATGTCCATTGTGTGCATACTTAGTACATTGTTTCACATTACATTTCATGCTATGTATGCCCATTGTGTGCATACTTAGTACATTTGTTTCACGTCATATACTATGTATGTCCACTTGTTACATACTTAGTACAGTTGTTTTCATCACATGCTTACATTTTGGTATGACATTTGGGTTGTTTAATATGGAACAATACATTCATTAACATTAGCTACGCCGTTCGTTAGTAGGTAGTGGTACCATAGGAATTGACAACTCCCGTTCCGGACATCCTGGGTAGGTTTGGATGAAAGGAATGACCGAATTCGATACACATAACTTAGATAAACCTTTAATTTGTTTAAGGGTTTATCGCCACAGTCTCAAGGATTGGATGTATGCATTTTCACAATACCGCATAAATGTTTGTATCAGTATAGCATGCATTTGTTCCACAAAACATAACTTTGATTTAAACCATGTTTTACTTCAATACCTTGTTTTTGTGCATTTTACATATGGTTTAGTTGATATATTTCACATACCATACATGATATTTTTGGGTACACATTACATGATCTACACTAAACATAAACATTTTGACATTTATATACACATTTAGTGGTTTACATTGGACATAGACATTTCGATATGGTTTACACATTAACACATGACAATTCATTTATACATAAACAATTTACATTGGTGGTTGGTTTGAGTAAGTGATTTGAGTAACGAGGCGTGTGTAATATGATACAAGCATGGTGGATATGCCGCTGGTACTTCCTATATATAAGTGTTTGTATGACATTACATGTCGTAGCGTTACTTAAATCATTTCAATATTTGACATATTACGTTTTACATAAACAACTTATTTTCACAAGACATTGATTTACAAAACAACTTATCTTATACAAACTCATTTTTACTTGGTTATTCATTTAACCTTACATTATTCTCTTATTTATACATATCATCGCTTTTTGAATGATTTACAAAACAAAACAATTTACAAGGTT
The DNA here is from genome assembly GCA_030545235.1 of Helianthus tuberosus. Lineage (NCBI taxonomy): Eukaryota > Viridiplantae > Streptophyta > Magnoliopsida > Asterales > Asteraceae > Helianthus > Helianthus tuberosus. The sequence goes on from CM060382.1 coordinate 99,019,261, forward strand.
CATGACTGACTTTTGTTAAACAACTTTTTCTAAACTCATAAGTCATGAATCCTCTTTTCACAAATCCTATGTATCTCACAGGCATTTTTATGCTGACGTACCTATTTTCACATGTGTTTTCAGGAGCTTTTACGTAGGATGATGATCATGACACTAGGGCGGACCTGTGCCTTAGAGACTAAAAATGAAGATAGACTAGTTTAACTATGTTATGAACTCTTTATTTCCTGTTTAAGACAATGTAACTCTTATGTTGATAAATAAAGTACAACTTTGAATGCCATGGTTATGAAACAATTAATTCTGTTACAACACTCCCCGACGTTTCCGCCACGTTTTGTATGTTCTACGTGGTCGGGGTGTGACAGAAGAGTTAGTATCAGAGACAATGGTTATAGGGAATTAGGTTATTAGTAATGCTTTGACCTAGACTATAACTTTCTAGGACCCTAACACAAGTTATCTTGTGTTTAGATCTTAAAACATGCATATCACCTATCCTTAGGTGATTATCAAAACAAGAACCCAATTTTTTCCAAAACGATTTTTGAAAAACAATCTTCTATTTTTGAATGATTTATTACAAAGTTTTGAACCCTCTATTATAAGGTTTTGAACCCTCTGTTATATGGTTTTGAACCCCTTTGGGTTTTCAAAATCTCGTCAAGGTTTTGGGTTTTAAATAATGTGAACACGTGCAAACTGGAAGGGTGAATGCCTGTACCCTGGGTTTTCTGTCTAAGGCTAGAGTGTTCGTACAAATCCACATAATCGGACCAGTCACTCTTACCTAGGAACTCTTGGGGTGAGTGTTCACTTATAGGCGAGCATGTCTTCGCGATACATTATTTTGACCCATTTACTTTGATTAGTCACTGTGTGTCGCTTGTTTGCTTTGTGATGCGAACAAATGACCACTATCTTTGCTGTTGTCAATTTTTGTTTCATCTCATTCTTTTCATCCAATCATCTCACTTGTTTCCTTTCATGTTTTCCTCTTTTAGAATGCCTCCTCGACGCGAAAACCAGATAGCGACTGCCGAACTGGCAGAAATCATTGTGCAGCAGATGGCTGCTCAATTTCCAAATCTCTTTGCTCAATGGAACCAAGCCAACAACAACAACAATGCTCCTTGCAATTTCAAGAGTTTTAACTCGGCTAAACCACTCAAGTTTAGTGGTACGGAAGGAGAAACTGGGCTCCTTCAGTGGTTCGAGAGCACGGAGAGCACATTTCGTCATGTTCAGTGTCCGGAAAATCGCAAGGTCGAGTTTTCTTCAAGTGTGTTTCAGAAGAGGGCTCTCACATGGTGGAACGGGGTTATGAGAGACCGTGGTGCAGAAGTTGCTCTAGCACAAACTTGGGCTGAACTTAGGGCCCTTATGATGAGGGAGTTATGTCCTCGTCATGAACAGCGAGCGTTGGAGAAAGAGTTTGATGACTTGAAACAAGACAGTGGCGAGCACAGGGCATATACTGATAGATTTGAGGAGTTGAGTCTGCTTTGCCCAACAATGGTTACCCCACTCGACAAGGCTATCGAAAGGTACATCAACGGCCTACCTGACTCAGTGCAAGACATCATTACTGGTAGTAACCCTGCCACACTCCGTCAGGCTATCGAGTTAGCGGCGACATTGACTGAGTCGCAGATTCGGAAGAATAAGTTACACATGAAGGGTGACAAGGGCAAGAAACAGTCGTCTGACAAGGAAGATAGCAAGAAAGGTCAAAACAAGAATGGAAAGGATTCTGGTTCATCGAAAAGGGCAAGGAAGCGTAAGGCTTCCCAAAACTATGCTGTCACTGCCCAAGCTAACCAGGCAGCTCCCTACCAACCCGCACAGCCTCCAGCGAAGAAGCCCTATTCAGGGAATGCACCTTTGTGCAATAGATGCGACAGTCACCATCAGCCGCAACATCAGTGCCGTTTCTGTAACAACTGTGGGAAGTTGGGTCATCTTGCCAATGTTTGTCGGTTTGCTCAGAATCAGGCAGTTCAGAACCTGGCTCAACAAGTTGCTCAGCAACAGGGTCAAGCTGCACGACCACACTACCCACCAGGTGCTTGTTATAACTGTGGGGATCTGACCCACTACCGTAATCAATGTCCAAGATTGGTGAATGCGAATCCAGCTCAGGCTCCTGCTCGAGGTCGAGTCTTCAACATGAATGCCCAAGAGGCGCAGGCGGACGATAATGTGGTGAACGGTACGTTCCTTATTAATAATCAGTCTGCATCTGTTCTTTTCGATTCTGGTGCCGACAAGAGTTTTGTGTCATTGTCTTTTGAGCCAATGCATCGCGTGTCTAGAACAAAACTAGGAAAACCCTTGACAGTAGAAGTTGCTAGTGGTGAACCCATTGTTCTTGATTCTGTTCTACGCAACTGCCAGTTGAACCTTAACGACCATCTTTTTCCTATCAACCTCACGCCTATGCAACTTGGAAGCTTCGACGTCATTGTGGGTATGGATTGGTTATCCAAGCATCACGCTGAGGTAGTTTGTTTCGAGAAGATCGTTCGTGTGCCGCTTTCGACATGCGAGATCCTACAGGTTCATGGTGAGAAACCGTCTGGTGGTCTCAAGCTCATGTCTTGTTTTAAAGCTCGGAAATATCTGCGGAAGAACTATGTTGCCTTCTTAGCACATGTTACAGCAGATAAAGGCAAGGGTAAGTCTATTTCAGATATTCCTGTCGTTCGGGATTATTCTGAAGTTTTCCCTGAAGAGTTACCTGGTCTACCCCCAGCACGCCAAGTCGAGTTCCGCATTGATCTCGTACCTGGTGCAAATCCCATTGCCAGAGCTCCATATCGTCTTGCACCATCTGAGATGTAAGAGTTGTCTAAGCAGCTTCAGGAGCTCTCTGACAAAGGTTTTATATGTCCTAGCTTTTCACCTTGGGGTGCTCCCGTTCTTTTTGTCAAGAAGAAGGATGGATCCTTTAGGATGTGTATCGATTATCGTGAGCTTAACAAGCTTACCATCAAGAATTGATATCCCCTACCGCGCATAGACGATCTCCTTGATCAGTTACAGGGCGCTTCTTATTTTTCAAAGATTGATCTGCGATCTGGATATCACCAACTTCGTGTGCATGAAGAAGACATTCCCAAGACAGCGTTCCGCACTCGTTATGGGCATTATGAGTTCACAGTCATGCCATTCGGTTTGACTAATGCTCCTGCTGTTTTCATGGACTTAATGAATAGGGTCTGCAAGCCCTATTTGGATCAGTTCGTCATTGTTTTTATTGACGATATCCTGATATACTCTAAGACGTGAGCTGATCACGAGCAACATCTTCGTCTTACTCTGGAACTCCTAAAGAAAGAGCAACTTTTCGCCAAATTCTCCAAGTGTGAATTCTGGCTTAAAGAGGTTCAATTCTTAGGACATATTATCAACAAACAAGGTATTCATGTAGATCCTTCCAAGATCAGTGCGATTAAGGATTGGGATACGCCTACTACTCCTACTGAAGTTCGTTCTTTTCTTGGTCTAGCGGGTTATTATCGCCGCTTCATTGAAAATTTCTCGAAGATTGCAGTTCCTCTAACTGCTCTAACTCAGAAGAACAAGCCCTTTGATTGGGGATTCAAACAAGAGGAAGCTTTTCAAAACTTGAAGCAGAAGCTTTGCGACGCGCCTGTTCTGACTTTGCCTGAGGGCAATGGTGATTTCGTCGTTTATTGCGATGCATCTAAATTGGGTCTTGGCTGTGTTCTGATGCAAAGGAACAAAGTCATAGCATATGCATCGAGGCAGTTGAAGATACATGAGAAGAACTACACCACTCATGATCTTGAGTTGGGTGCAGTTGTTTTTGCTCTAAAGTTCTGGAGACACTATTTGTACGGTACAAAATGTGTGGTTTTCACGGACCACAAAAGTCTTCAGCATATCTTCAATCAGAAAGAACTCAACATGAGGCAACGACGTTGGGTCGAGCTTCTAAACGACTATGACTGCGAAATTCGCTACCATCCTGGTAAGGCGAATGTCGTAGCCGATGCATTGAGTCGTAAGGAACGTACTAAGCTTCATTGTGTTCGTGTTCAATCTGTTATTCAAGCTCGATCCGATATCCAAGCACGCATTTCTCAGGCTCAACAATCTTGTGTTTCACAAGGTTTGATGGATAAGGAATTTCGCTATCACATAACACCTGCTCTGGAACTGAAGGACAATGGATCGTATTACTTCATGGACCATTTGTGGGTCCCAAGCCAAGACAACCTTCGCACCTTGCTTATGGATGAAGCCCATAAGTCGCGTTATTCTGTTCATCCTGGCTCAGATAAGATGTATAAGGATCTTCGTATTCACTATTGGTGGCCTGGTATGAAGAAAGACATTGCCTTATATGTATCAAAATGCCTTACTTGTCTTAAGGTTAAGGCTGAACATCAGCGTCCTTCTGGTTTATTGGTGCAACCAGAGATCCCAGTTTGGAAATGGGAAAACATTACTATGGATCTCATTACTAAACTTGCGCGCACAAAGAAAGGTCATGATGCCATCTGGGTAGTCGTTGATCGTCTTACTAAGTCAGCGCATTTCTTGCCAATCCGTGAGGATTTTTCTGCTGACAAACTTGCTAAAATCTATGTGGATGAAATTGTGGCTCGACATGGTGTTCCTTTGAACATCATTTCTGACAGAGATGCTCGTTTCACTTCTCATTTTTGGAGAACCATGCAATCTGCTATGGGGACCCAACTTAATCTGAGCACAGCTTATCATCCGCAAACGGATGGTCAATCTGAAAGAACAATCCAGACTCTGGAGGATATGCTTAGAGCTTGTGTGATCGATTTTGGTGGTAGTTGGGATTCACATCTTCAGTTGATTGAATTCTCCTACAACAACAGTTATCACTCCAGCATCAACATGGCTCCTTTCGAGGCTCTCTATGGTCGAAAATGTCGTTCACCAGTCTGCTGGAATGAGATCAGCGAGGCTCAGCTTACTGGACCTGCCCTCATTTTAGAGACAACTGACAAGATTAAGAAAGTTCGTGATAACCTTCAGATAGCTAGAAGCCGTCAAAAGAGTTACGCGGACCCAAAACGCAAGCCCTTGGAATTTCAAGTCGGTGATCGAGTATTACTTAAGGTCTCACCTTGGAAAGGTGTGATCAGATTTGGAAAGAAAGGAAAACTTGCACCTAGATACGTTGGACCATTCAAGATCGTCGAAAGAATCGGTAAGGTAGCCTACACACTTGAGTTACCTCCTGAACTTGGAAATGTTCATCCAACCTTTCACGTGTCCAATCTCAAGAGGTGTTTAGCTGATGAGAACCTCCACATACCGCTTGACAAAATTCGTGTTGATAAAACACTGAAATTTGTTGAGAAGCCAGTGGAAATCATGGAACGTGAAGTCAAGTGGCTCAAATGCAAGCGCATTCCTTTGGTCAAAGTTCGCTGGGAAGCTAAACGTGGACCCGAGTTTACTTGGGAACGTGAAGATCAAATGAAGGCGAAATATCCGCATCTTTTCCCACGAGTTTCCTCTAAATAAATTTCGGGACGAAATTTCCACAAGTAGGGGAGACTGTAACATCTGTGCTTGTAATCATTGTGAACAGTTCAGTTATCAATAAAACAATGTTATTTGATCCCAATGTTTGTTTGGTTATGTTTTACATTTTTCATGTTTTGACTTTTGTTCAATTTCAAACTCTACATCGCTTTCTGGAGAATTATACGCAAACTGGTGCGTAAACGTAATCAGTTTAATGCGAAAAATACTCCGGAACATCAAAATATGCTTAACATACCTTAAATAACCCTTACATAACTTAGAAATAAGTTTTGAAGGCTTTGGTATGGCAAAAACAAGTTAATTCGCTTACAGGGACTAAACTTGACAAACTGTGAAAGTATGCCAATTTGAACTGTAACGAACATTCCGGAACATGACCATAAGTTAAACATACCATAAATATCCTTTACATAGCTTAGAAATAGGCTTTGAGGGGATCGGTGTGCTAAAATAAACTTTTGGGTCATTCAGGGACTAAAAGCGTCAAAAAGTGCACAAGTTTGCATTTTCGCGCATAACTTACGTTCTGAATACATCCGGACATCCAAAAATTTATGTAAGCACTAAACTATTTTATTTTAGTGTTTGGCTTGAGAAAAATCCATTTGTCACGCAATTTGAATCGTTTTTCGCGCTTGTGCGCATTCCGTCGTAATTAAGCGAACATCGCGATCGTACGACCAAACGAACTGACATCCGACATATTTTTGAGCATGTTTCATGTCCACAATGTTTAGGCATCATTTTAGGGCCTTAAAGTTGGCTTTACGGGCCTTAGAAGTGTCGGGAATGGCCTTAAAACACAACAGGGACCAAAACTGTCATTTCTGAAAGATGTTTGCTGATCAGACAGGCCAGGCGGCCCGCGTAAACCCAAGGTGACACCTTACGCGGCCCGTGTCAGGCTCCCAGACCAGATTCAATGTATTAACAGCCTGTTAACAGCCTTTCAAACACCCCAAAGGCCAATGCCATGTGTCAAACTCTTGTGGTGGGGGCAAAATGAGTTACCACAACATTCCGAAAAGTGTACGGGTGAGATCAAGGCACGTTATTCAAGAAACGATCCTAACGGTGAACCGAACACTATAAATACCCAACCCCATGCCTTTCAAAAACCCACTAGAATCTGATTTGAGAAGCTCTAAGTTGAAACCTTTGTTTCATACCTGAGCTACTTGGATCAAGATTAGCATTCGGGGACCCTTTGTAAGTGTTCCTTCGTTCTTTTATTGCTTTTCGAGTACGAAAGTCAAACTTTGTTTGACTTTCTGCATTGACCAGTTTATGTTCAATGCGAAGTTCGGTTGAACTTCGCAACGTGATTGTAATCACGATGGTTATAGTCCCTTGTGACTATGCCTACTGATTACCACGTTGTCTAGGGTCGTAAGGGTAAGCGATCTAATAAATCTCTTATACCTTCGAACCCGACTCATTTGGTCGATCATTAGGATCTGACCAAATACATTAGGTGACCATAGTAGGTAGGGAATAACCTTCCGAGGTTATACCTTATGGTCACGACGTTTAAGTAGTTGTATGATATGTAGTTTATATGCCTTAGGTAAATTACCAAAATACCCCTTTGATGCCAAAATTCATTTTAAACATATGTGACATAACTTTTGACATCTAAACTGATTTGGCGACAATATTAGGCATGTTAAGGCATATTCTACTTGTCATAGGACTAGTTAGGTGGTCCGAACGCGTTTCACGCGAACGACGCGTTAAAGTAGCATAAGCTACCTAAACGGGTCGTAATGGGTCGTAAGCACTTATGTTAGGTTTCATTTAGTATGTAGGCTTTGTTAAACCATATTACACAAGTCTCCATACTCGTTTGGTTTACGAACCCTCATTCTATCCGATCCTCCGATTTAGGTCCGGTTTATTAACATAGTTACCTATATTAGGCGCCGTTTGATATCCGTGATCTCTAGCATTGTTTGGTTGTCACTCAAGGACTATTGAGCTATCTCAAGTGAGTACTGTTGGGATTGAACCCTACCAGAGGAACAGATAATGTAAAGCCAAAACCAGGTCACAACAGTGGATTCATAATAAGCAGCAGTTTACATTAAGCTTTCCCCTTGAAAGTGATTTATAACAACTGATGGTCTTTATCCGCTGTTCAGATACAACTACTGCTGGTCCTTCAACTGCTGATCAAAACCCTGAAGTATCCAACACTGCTGGTCCTATCTACTGATGATAAAGCACTGCCAAGTCAAGGACTGATCAACCTTGAGTAAAGCACTGACATAAAGGGAGAGCAGCTGTTTAGTGATTTATTTGTTTTAGGTATAGTCAGTGGTTAGGTTAGCAGTGTTTGTGTAAGGACAGTAGATACAGGTTGTTAGACTGTTAGACGTCGCTTTCATGGTGACGTCAGCTGAGATACCTCAGTGGTTTGGTTTGCCTATAAATGTAACAGTACCCTGTACTGTTACATTTGATTGACTGAGCAGATTCTTCTCCTCATGTCTAATCCTTTCATCTTGTGCAACCAACCTTGGGGCATCAGGCTGAGGGGGAGTTTAGTTTGTAAGCATATCTGTAATCTTTTGCTTTGATTTGTAAATCTTTTGACTCTATGAGAAGCAAATGTTTATCAAACTATTTTCTCCATTGATTGTGTTTACAAAGCTTGTGATCATTTCCGCTGCACTTAATCTCTGGTCATCTCTATTGATTATACAATTTACACAAACTAGCACAATCATGTGAGCCTCCAATCCTAACAATTGGTATCAGAGCTTGGACAGTCAAATTCGATCTAACAATCAATTTGGCATAATGGTTCAGCTCAAAATTCATTGATACTAAGGTTGGTTGTATTTAGTTGAAAAACAGAGTATCGAGCAAATCATGTTCAAAATGGTTATTCAAAAACTCTGTAAATCAACCAAGATGTCATATGACACACAAATTTCACACAACAAGTGAATTCATGCACAAGACACTCATGATTTCTAGATCTGAAAGCAATATCTGTTAAACCATGAGATTGTTTTTATTTTCTAAACAGATTTCAATTGTTGATGTGTAATCTGTGATGTTTTCATTAAATACTAAAGTATGAACCTCAGATTAACAAAACCTATGTTCATAAAACATTGATGTTTTGCTAACATAAGAAGAGGGAAATTAAAACTTTAGTTATTTAGATCTTATGTGTTGAAAACAGGTTGAGTTCCTAAAAAGGACAAAATCAACTATGTTTAAATACATTAAGAAAACAGGGGTCAACATAGTCCGTATCATATGTAGTGTGAGATTGGCTGAAAAACTTGTGAAAACATGACCAAGTCTCTCAAAACATTACTGCAAAATGATTTTGGACTAAAATTCACAAAAACTCGAAAGTGTGTTTATCTCAAAACTTTTGAAGTCAAAAGAAAAGAGTATAAACATAAAACACTTATGAGTCAAAGTTTAGGGTAATAATGGTCATTAAGCAACTATGTGCATTCATCTGTTCAGGAAAAGGTTTTGATACCAGTGAATGAACTCCAAAGAGGACTAGACAAATGTTCAAAAAGTTATCCATGTGTCCTCATGTTTGCAATCAACTGACAAAGAAAATGGTACCAAACAGTGGTCAAAATGTATCCAACAGTTTCCTACCACAGTTGTCAAACCACTGACCATTTTCAATAACTTGTGAATGATGTGATTATATACTCTATTGAAATTATACCAGATCCTTTTTGATACTATTCTCAGAAAATTCTTTAACCATTTTTTTGTTGCGTTCAAAGGATTTTCTCGAATAATCAGGATATATTGTTCATATTTTTTTTTTGGAATAATATATTTGGAACTTTTGCTTGTTTTTGTTGGCAATAGTTTCAGTTCCTGTCAGGATGTAATACCTTATTTTTGTTGGTATTATTGTCCTCATAAATGGGTCAAAAGGAAATGGTACATATGTCAAAATCATGTCATTCTCAGGTTTGCTCCTAAACTTTTATCAAAGGTTGATTGCAAACTGTGCTTGAATTACTAGGGTACTCATGTTTTAATTGAATATTAAATGAAAATGAGTTGCCTTAGCAAAAAGTTTTCATCATCTGGGGTACTAAACCACTGTCTTTCAAAATTGACATGTGGCAAAACCTTGAATGAAAATTTTCAAAACTGTTGCTGAAACACTTGTTCTTCAGATCTGTACCATTTACCCTAACCACTGTTTTGTTCCAACGTCTGATCTCTAAACAATGTCCACTGCTGAAAGTTAACCACTGATCCCTCATTTTTTTGACAAGCACTGATGTTCAAAATCAGTGCCCTATCCACTGATGTGCTATCCACTGATAGTAAAAATCATCCACTGCCCACAATTTTTACCGTTGTAACCACTGATGCTTGATACCTCAGTGGCCCTTTAAAACAACTGTTTTCCATCTTTCATCCATTTCATCAGTGTTTGACACGTGGTCAGTTTTTAGCCTTCAGATCAAAATAACCGCTGCCACATCAGCGATCACTTTTTCCCTAAATAAAACCCTGCCCTAAACCCCAAACAGGGTTTTACACTGTCGAATTGAATTCCAAAATTCTCTTCTTAAAGCAGTTTCCAACCCTTCCTCTCAAAATCTTCAAAAACGTTCATCGTTCTTCTCCGCAAAAATGACAAAATCAAAGTCAAAATCAAAATCTAAACCAAAATCACCATCACCTTCCAAAGAGGTCGCTCAAACGGCCGAAGAACCCATCGAGATACCATACAAACAATCTCACAACTATTTGGGTTTACTCACAAAACCCACAAACAACCATACATTCGATTCCATTCTCGACACCATATCTACATCAAAGTACAAAACTTTGTTGACAATAGACGCCCCCATATATCTGCAAACCCAGAGAGAGTTTTGGAAAAATGCTACGCTTGAAAAACAAGATGATAAAGTAGTAGCCATTAACTCCTCAATACAGGGTACGGCGATTCAAATCACTCCACAATCACTATCAGAAATCTTCAAACTCGATGATCAGAAAGGTAAAGCTTCCTTTGACAAAAACGAGTTAAAAGCTGATTTTCTGAAAAGGGGCTATGCAGAACAGTCAAAGGTAGATACCCTACAAAAGGGTTATTTTCCATATGCACCCAGATTTTTATTTCACACACTTCTGATGTGTGCTTCGAATAAAACAACATCTTTTAATGAAATACCATTGAAAATTCAATGCCTGGGTTACGCTATTTTGAATAATAAAGACTACAACTACTCCCAGGAGATTTTCAATGACATGGTGAAAAACGTTGAAAGTAAAGCATTTTTGTTGTTTCCAAGGTTTTTGAGTTACAATTTTATACAAAAATTTGATAAGAAAATTGAAAATTTGCTTAAACAAGGTGTCTATTTTCAAATAAAAAGCTTGACACCTGAAACATTCACTAGAATGTTGGCACCAATAAAAACAAAAGCAGGGGTACCTGAGCAGATTTTAGCGGTTACAACTGCTCCTCAGGTATCAGCTGCTGAGCCCACTGCTCCAGGTGATCAAAGCAGCACAACCACTGCTTTGAAACCCACACCTGACATCACCAAAAAGACCAAAAGAAAAACATCTAGAAAACCCACCAAACCCAAAACAAAGGCAACTCTGGAAGATGAGATCCCAGAGGAAATGCCTGTGACAACACAAAAGTCACCACAAACCACTGCTGCTACTTCCTCACAGCAGTTGGAAGAAAGATCTCAACCCATGCCTAAAACTCCTCCTGCATCCTCACAAAAGGATCAGGTTGTAAGCACAGGGACACCACAATATGAAGCTCTGAATCCACTCGGATCCATCTTCCTCAGTCCTGATCCCAAGGACATGTCTCTTTCAACTCCCATCCCCTCACCAATAATAATGCCACAATCCATGCTACCTTTGTTGCATGCAGCTGCTATAGCTCAGACACAAACCAGTTCCTCTCTATCACCTGTCACTGAGAGTATACCCCCACAGGTGACTGGGTCTGATGCTACTACTCCTGCTATCCCAGCAACAATTGAGGAGGTTACACCCCCTGAGTTACAAGTGACTCTCGGTGGTAGTTCAAGTGGAGCAGCAACTACAACTGGTGGATCAACAGATCCTCAGTTGGACAGTTGTTTAATAAGTAAGACTCCCTTGAAGGCAATTTCTTCCATGGCAACTTTGGTAAACACCAGTGAGTTGGATCTAACCACCGGTACCATCAAAGGTTTATCGAGTGCTGAAGAAAGAAGTCCCCAGTACCAAGAACAAGGGGCATCAATGGGTGATTTTTGGGACTCTGTTCCTAAGTCAAACATTGATATAACCACTGCTGGTGGGGATTCAGATGATCCTACTAAAGTAGGTGATGATTCAATATATCAGGAATTGACGGGCAGAGTTGAAAAACTTGAAGAATCAGTTTCTGAGATAAAGGAGTTGGTGCAAGAGATTTTAAAAGCTCAAAAAGCACAATCCACTGCAGTTCCACCTCAAGCACCTGCTCCACCACAAGCAGGTGCTGCAAATGAGCTCTGGAATATCTTTCAACCCATGCTTGAAAAAAAGCAACAGATGGCTGATCAAAAGCATGCTATTCATGTGCAAATGCTAACCAACATGGTGGAATCAAGGTTTAAAGACACGCAAGCAGACATCAAGGCTATAAAGGCCAGCATTCAAAAGACTGCCCATGGTGAAGAAGTTCCCTCCACTATTCTATTTATGGATAACCCCCTGGCAGATAATGCCAAAAAGGGGGAGAATATCAAGAAGATGAAGAAGAAGGGAATAGAACATGGCCTTCATATTGAGCCTGAAAAAGAAAAAGAAAAAGAAAAGCAGGTCTCAAAACCTGTTAGCCAAACAGCTGATACAGCAGTAGTTACAAAAATTGTTGTCAGTAGCCAAACAGCTGCCATGTCATCAACACACACATCTTCAACACACACCACTCTACCACACACCACTACAACTACTGCTCCACCATCATCATCTACAATCATGTCACCACCACTTCCTCCTGTCATAAAACAGAAGACAACAGATGTTACAACATCTGTTGTAATGACAGCAGCAGTTGAAGCACCAGTTGTTTGTCAGACACTCCCCATTATTCAAACCACTGTTTCACCCAAAACATCATCTGCCTCTTCTTCATTAAAAAGGAGAAGGAATCTCATATCAGATGATGATTCACCACCACCATCAAAAACTACCTCACCACTTCCATCCCCTGCTCAAAAGCAGAAGACAACTGCTGACATATCAGCAGTTGTAATGACAACAGATGTTGAGACACCAGTTGTTTCAACAGCTGTTAGTCAGTCATCCATCACTGCTCTAACCTTTCCTACATCACAACCAAAGCTCTTCAACAGAAAAAGAAAGCCAATCCCTGCCGATGAGGGTATACATGATCCTAATGCTGCACAACATCCACTGGAACTTGAAGCCATCAAAAATGAGATGAGGCAATTCTATACAGAAGAAGATCCTTCAAAAAGAAGATTCTCCTCACTCATAGGCTACATGCCACCAGATGATATGGATGACTACCTCAAAATCAAGGCAAGGCAAGCTAAACTAAGAGCTAAAGTTGAGAGTGAACGTGAACGGTTAAGCGAAGATGGCATTGCTAAAAGACTGGAGTTCTACTTCACAAAAGTAAAGCAGATAGAAGAATTTGCACAAGACCTAAACAAAGAAAAGGATGAACAAAGGAAAAAGTTAAGAAAACAATATCTAGCCTACATCATGAAAGAGAAATTCTATCCTGCTGAAGAACAACAGTTCGAAGAATGGCCAATAGTCGCCCTAAAGCATGAAGCAGAAAGGATTGAGAAAATCAAGAATGATCCTACAAAGAAGAAGAATGCTCCAAACTGGAGCAAATACAAAAAGCTCATTGCTGAGCTAACTGCTGAGTATAAGAGAAAGAAAAGGGAGCTGGTGGATGCAAAGATTGATACTGCTGAAGCCATATCAAAATGGTCAAAACAGCAGACTGATGAAGCCTATGAAAGGCTAAAGAAAAGAAAGATAACTGTTTCAAGCACTTCAAAGAAGCATGAACAAAGAATGAAGCTTGAACAGCAGATAGAAAACCTCAAAACACTGTTCCGGTCTACTTTTGTGACAAACCAAGAGGAAAAAGATCAGTTGACCAGTGAAGAGGTGAAAGAAAAGGAGGTTGAGTACTTCACAGAATCCATCAAGAAAATGGGTCTAAAAGAAGAAAGCTCAGAAAAACTTCAAAACCTTTTTAAAGGGATGTTAACCAAACCTGCATCACTAAACACTTCAACAGACATGACAGACATTGAAAGGCAGGAGCTGATTGAAAAAGAAACTGCAGAAGATATAGCTGCAGCAAATGATGTCATAGAAATGGCTTTCAAAAGAATGTCTGAAAGTCTGCAAGTCTTCTCAAGGCCAATATCTCAAAGCTCATCTTCAAATAAATCTCTCCCAAGAAATCCATTGGGTTTAAAAGTACTAAAGTGGCTCTCTGATCAAAAGACCCACATATTGACTCTGGTCAGATCCAATGGAGAGGTGAAGTATATATCAAGGAAAGAAGCACTAGGCCTTAGTGTTCAAGATTTGCAGGATCTCCTTGAACTTACACTGTGCAGGGATGAAGATGATATAAGTTCCAGAGACTTTGAAGCAGATTTTAAAAGAGAAGCAAAGGAACTTTTGATGAGGAATAAAGATCCAGAATAATGAATGGTTTTGGCATTATCTGTTCCAGGGGGAGATTGTTGGGATTGAACCCTACCAGAGGAACAGATAATGTAAAGCCAAAACCAGGTCACAACAGTGGATTCATAATAAGCAGCAGTTTACATTAAGCTTTCCCCTTGAAAGGGATTTATAACAACTGATGGTCTTTATCCGCTGTTCAGATACAACTACTGCTGGTCCTTCAACTGCTGATCAAAACCCTGAAGTATCCAACACTGCTGGTCCTATCTACTGATGATAAAGCACTGCCAAGTCAAGGACTGATCAACCTTGAGTAAAGCACTGACATAAAGGGAGAGCAGCTGTTTAGTGATTTATTTGTTTTAGGTATAGTCAGTGGTTAGGTTAGCAGTGTTTGTGTAAGGACAGTAGATACAGGTTGTTAGACTGTTAGATGTCGCTTTCATGGTGACGTCAGCTGAGATACCTCAGTGGTTTGGTTTACCTATAAATGTAACAGTACCCTGTACTGTTACATTTGATTGACTGAGCGGATTCTTCTCCTCATGTCTAATCCTTTCATCTTGTGCAACCAACCTTGGGGCATCAGGCTGAGGGGGAGTTTAGTTTGTAAGCATATCTGTAATCTTTTGCTTTGATTTGTAAATCTTTTGACTCTATGAGAAGCAAATGTTTATCAAACTATTTTCTCCATTGATTGTGTTTACAAAGCTTGTGATCATTTCCGCTGCACTTAATCTCTGGTCATCTCTATTGATTATACAATTTACACAAACTAGCACAATCATGTGAGCCTCCGATCCTAACAAGTACATAGACCCCTCTTTTACTGTTTTTCAAACTGTTTTGGGGTGAAACACATGTGCCTACTTGTTACTTTCATGCTTTCCTGCTTTCACATCATATACTTGCTATGTTCATTAGTACATTTATAGTACATGATTTCATTGTGTTCATGCTATGTATGTCCATTGTGTGCATACTTAGTACATTGTTTTACATTACATTTCATGCTATGTATGTCCATTGTGTGCATACTTAGTACATTGTTTCACATTACATTTCATGCTATGTATGCCCATTGTGTGCATACTTAGTACATTTGTTTCACGTCATATACTATGTATGTCCACTTGTTACATACTTAGTACAGTTGTTTTCATCACATGCTTACATTTTGGTATGACATTTGGGTTGTTTAATATGGAACAATACATTCATTAACATTAGCTACGCCGTTCGTTAGTAGGTAGTGGTACCATAGGAATTGACAACTCCCGTTCTGGACATCCTGGGTAGGTTTGGATGAAAGGAATGACCGAATTCGATACACATAACTTAGATAAACCTTTAATTTGTTTAAGGGTTTATCGCCACAGTCTCAAGGCTTGGATGTATGCATTTTCACAATACCGCATAAATGTTTGTATCAGTATAGCATGCATTTGTTCCACAAAACATAACTTTGATTTAAACCATGTTTTACTTCAATACCTTGTTTTTGTGCATTTTACATATGGTTTAGTTGATATATTTCACATACCATACATGATATTTTTGGGTACACATTACATGATCTACACTAAACATAAACATTTTGACATTGATATACACATTTAGTGGTTTACATTGGACATAGACATTTCGATATGGTTTACACATTAACACATGACAATTCATTTATACATAAACAATTTACATTGGTGGTTGGTTTGAGTAAGTGATTTGAGTAATGAGGCATGTGTAATATGATACAAGCATGGTGGATACGCCGCTGTTACTTCCTATATATAAGTGTTTGTATGACATTACATGTCGTAGCGTTACTTAAATCATTTCAATATTTGACATATTACGTTTTACATAAACAACTTATTTTCACAAGACATTGATTTACAAAACAACTTATCTTATACAAACTCATTTTTACTTGGTTATTCATTTAACCTTACATTATTCTCTTATTTATACATATCATCGCTTTTTGAATGATTTACAAAACAAAACAAAACAATTTACAAGGTTCATGACTGACTTTTGTTAAACAACTTTTTCTAAACTCATAAGTCATGAATCCTCTTTTCACAAATCCTATGTATCTCACAGGCATTTTTAAGCTGACGTACCTATTTTCACATGTGTTTTTAGGAGCTTTTGCGTAGGATGATGATCATGACACTAGGGCGGACCTGTGCCTTAGAGACTAAAAATGAAGATAGACTAGTTTAACTATGTTATGAACTCTTTATTTCCTGTTTAAGACAATGTAACTCTTATGTTGATAAATAAAGTACAACTTTGAATGCCATGGTTATGAAACAATTTATTCTGTTACAACACTCCCCGACGTTTCCGCCACGTTTTGTATGTTCTACGTGGTCGGGGTGTGACAAGTGAGGTTAGAAAACTCCTAGCGGATGACTAATCTATCTTTAAAGGTTCACATGAATGAATATCAATAGCTCACTAAAGAATGATTTTAGGTGGTTAACGTGTGTTTGTCGCGTTAACTTTCCGAAGAATCATCATGTTAGAAAACTCCTAGCGGATGACTAACGGTCTCAAAATTGGAAGATTGATTAAGTGCTTTTGTGATATATGTGATAGATAACATGTTTAGGTTGTTTGTGAAACAAGATAATAGTATATTTATGTTTTAGATATAATTTAGATAACTTAGTTAAACAACCATTCACTTATCCTTTTATCCGGTAATATAATAACAAAGATTTAGTACTTAATAACGCCCGTGTTCCATGGATCGATATCTGGCTCTTACCAATACTTTACTGCATATATGACGGGATACACTTGTCCTTTGTTGTGTGTGTTTTAATGTTAAGGTATAAACCATTTTTATAAATTTTAAAACCCACGTGAGTGCGAAGTTCACTGTAAATAAATGTATAAATTATGTGCACTTCGAATTCTACCAACAACACTTTTTCATATTGCATGTAACTTACAATGCTGATTTCTGCTGAATTTCTGCAGAAAGGAGGTGGGCTGCCATGAGGCCGCCATTTGGTCCCTCTCTCTCATGTCTACACACACATATCCATATATATATATATATATATATATATATATATATACATATATATATATTATTTAGACCAAAAACTGGTATTTTACTGGATACCGGGTATTTTATCTAGCGTTTTAATCTCGTTTTAGTGTGTTTTAAATTATTTTTATCATTATATAAAAATAATCACACTAAATTATTACTGAAATAATTATCAGTTGCCTAGACCAGCTGCGTTGACAGTATTTTGTCAAATACGCGCAGTATCGCGCGGTACGCGCTCAAACTCGAAAAATAGAGTTTCTTAGCATTGTAATTTATTTTTCCTCACGATTATGATTAAATTACTATTCTAATCATAACAGACTATTTTTAGGATTTTAACACTGATCAGGTGGTCACCGACGTTCGTTTCGCATTTTATTCGTTACGCGATAAGCGTTTATCTTATCGTTGCCAACATAATTTTTTTTTCAATGTTTGGATTCACCAACACATTAAATATCACAAATAAATATCAAAATCAGTCAAATACAGCCTTTTTTATTTATTCATGACACATGTTACATTTGTACGGTACAGCCTAAATAGCCGGGTGTCACATCATACATATAACACACATACAAATCTTGATTAACTTATTTATATTCGATTATCATATTCATTCATCCGTACAATAATAAATTTTCCTTTCGTCAAACGTGATAATAATAATCCATTTAGTATGGTCAAGTTTTGTAACCCAGACTTGTTAAATCTATGTTTGGGTTATCAGTTAATTTTTGAGGCATAACACAGACAAGTTATCTAGTCATCTGGGTTACCAGGCATAACCCAAACGAGTCACCTGGTCATCTAGGTTATCAGTCGTGACCGAGACATAACCTAGATGAATTGTCATAGCCTAGACGTTTATTTCACCCTGTCGGTATAACCCAACAAAGAATTCAAACCTTGTACAAATCGAACTTCCATGAAATTTCATTTAACATAAAACAAATTTATAAGCTTAAACATTGTAAACTACTAGTATTTGTAAGTGTAAGAACTTACTTTGGTACTTACCCATACTCATAATTTCTTACATAATTTCCTACGTGCAACATATCGAACTTCGTTTATAAAATAAGAAGTAAGTCCGGAAATCACTTACCTTAGCGTCCATATTTGCATCCGTTACCTTGCCACCTTTTGACCCATTAACCTTTCATGCCTCCATCCATCTTGACATGATCCCTATACACTCATGTCATCGCAATAATATTCTTGTTAGCATACGAGATATTACATATCATCGAATCATATTTAACTCACATCTCATATTTGACTTTCAATAGTCAATTCTTACAAGCACAAGGCATATATTTAACAATGCATCATTCCAATTTACACAATTTAACATACCATCAAGTATAACATATAATGACCCATCATGCATCACTCGATCTTCCTATTCTTACAATCATATTAATACTTCTAATCATACTAATATTGTCTTACTCGTTGATATCTTCATAAGGTCAATGGTTAACTATACAAACTTATGACTTGGGAACATACGTCCGCATCGATATAGTCGACCATACTAATATGACTATAAACATTTCATACCCGTATAGTGGAATTCATATAACCATGTAATCACCTAGTTACATATACATACACATATACATGTATCATCAAATTTCTTATTATTGTGACAACTCATATTTTCAAAGTCTTTTTCTATGTATTTGTTCCTTTCATGCTTTGCCTTACGTTGTAATTACGTGTACGTTTTATGAAATGGTGAATGTGTTGATTATACTTGATTAATTGTTATCGAATGTTTGTGAGTTTAGTAGACATTATTTGAACCAGTTAAACTTGGTCACACACTACAACCGGGCCGCACACTCCCTTGTTTCTTGTTGATTTGTTCTCAGCCCAAACAAAGCCCAAAAGTTGGGCCCGACTCGTTCCCTGTACACATACACACACACACACACGAGTTTGTGTGTGGGTTTCCCATAATGTTGCAAACACATAATATCAAACCCTATCTTTCTCCTTCCTCCCCACGACTCGATGGAAGCCCCTCCTCTCCCTCTCTCGAAGACTTAACTTTTTTGTTCTAGCATCTCCTTGTTTCACATCTTCTCGGTTAGTATGTTATCCATTTTCGATGCGAGGTTCTTGTTAGATAAAATTGTGTTGTTGCATGATGATGTATGAAGAATGTTTATGATCTAGGGTTTTGATAAACAAAAGGATTGAATATGATTTAAATCAAACGTTTAATACCTAGTGAATCGGGTTGTATGATATGAATCTGTCCATGACGATTAACCAACAAACTAGGGTTGCATGATAAAAGATTTCGATGTTTGTGGGGAAAGGGATTTACGAATTTGAGGGGATGATATGCATGAACTTGATTAATGATGTTAATCGATGTTAATGTCATTTATGATTTTGATGATGCGAATCAGAGAACATGTTATGGATTACATTGGTTTGTTTTAACGGATTTACGGATTTAAGGGGATGATATGCATGAACTTGATTAATGATGTTAATCGCTGTTAATGTCATTTATGATTTTGATGATGCGAATCAGAGAACATGTTATGGATTACATTGGTTTGTTGTAACGGCTGCAATTAGGGTTTGCATAAAGAAGAATGATAATTGAAAAGTTTCATAATTTGATCTGATAGGAATAATTGGGTAATGTAAATTCTTGTTAATTATGTTGTTAATTGCCGTTAATGATTAAATGGTGATTAGGATTCATGTAAATTAATGTAAAAGAATATTTTTGGTTGTATGATTGTGTGAGATATGATGATTAACGGATGGGCCATGACTTACGGCAAAAACATAACTGAACCTGCACACCAGTATGTCGCACACCATGATATGAAAAACCCTTTATGCACAACGTACAGTTTGGTAAAGCATGGTCGCACAGTGGTTAACCGCACACCCCCATATGGTACACAATTGAAATGCACCTTGTACAATCCTATAAAGCATGACCGCACACTATGGTGAGGCCGCACACTTTCATGAGTGTCGCACATCATAGTGGACCGCACATTTACGTTGAACTGTTTAGAGTCTTGGGCCGCACACTCAACTGATATTGGGCCATACACAGAAATTTGGGCCACACGCAAAGAGAGCCGCACACTCGTTGGGTCGCACACTAACCTTAGAACATTGGATTGAACTGATTGGGCCAACCGTACACCTTTAAGAAAGTCGTACACTCGGGTGGAGGTCGCATACCCATCCCGGGCCCTTCCAGTTGGGCCGAACACTTATGTCGTACACTTTGGGCCTTCGATGTGGACCCATGTTTGACTGTTATGTTATACATGTTTCGTGATGATCATTGTTTGTATGCAACGTGTTAAATACGTGTTGAACAATATGTGAATTATATAAATACGAACCTGACTTGTATGGTAACCATAATAGGATGTGGTTGACCACATTAGCTCAAGTGATATAATCTGCCAAGCTAAACCAAGGTGAGTTCACTCATTTTACTAAAAGTATGTATTCCCGGTGGTTGGGAACGGAACGAACAACACTTTCCCTGGTTTGGGATTGCCTAGTATTCCTGGGGATGGAATACGATTAAATTACTATTATACTGCATGTCTTAAGCGGACTAAACGGAACTCTATCTGAAAGTCCCTACACATTTTATACCGATTAATTTCCGAGGCCATGGCGAACGGGGTATTAGTTAGTAGCGCTATTAGGTCTAACAAACCCCACACCGTGTCGCAGAGGACGGGAGTGAACTATTGCGCCTAGGAAACTAGTCAATGACGATAGACATTGACGTGGGGCACAAAAACATGACTACAGTTAGTTTCAGTATGGCACGAGTTTAGTAGCTTAAACCGATGGGGTAGCTCCCCATGACGTGTTTTATAAAACAGAGTAATTTAACAACTTACGTTTTTGGAACAACACTGATAAACTGTGAACTCGCCAACTTTATGTTGATACGCTACTACATGCCTTGCAGGTCGTTAGGTATTTCGCTGGAGCTTGCTCGGTGGAAGGGTCGTTGTGGCGAAGAACCGTTGTTGGGCTCTTATAAAACATTATGAACTTTAACTTTATTTGGGTTTTAAAATTTATGCTTCCATTGATACTTAAACTTTGTTTTGGTCTGTTAACTACTTAGACACTAATAGTATTGATGGTGGCGGATTTTATTTACTTAAATTAATTGTTCAATATGATTGGTGGCATGATCCTGGTCGGTCACACACCTCACGGTAATACTCCGCATGTGGAATTTGAGGGAGTGACAATTATCATTTTCACCCACTATATTTGCTATTTGCATACAATTCCACTTATCATTTTCACCTAAGAATTTCATCAAACGCTTGGTGTGCATACCACTTTCTAAGCGTAATGTACAAGTGATTTAAGCATGTTCTTCCCAATTTCATCTCATGAACCATTACATTCAAACAAATCACATTGTCGTTACTTCTACATCATGTCTAACTATCAAAACTACCATGTAATATCTTATGCATCAACAAAATCACAATTTAAGATCTTCACCATTCTACAATCACAAGTGGGTTTTACCACAAATCATTAATATGATCAAAACTAAGTGCAATATAACTTCTACAATTGATATTATCTAACATTCATGTTCAATTTCATAAAACATTTACGGATTGCACATAACCCACTTCATCAACATTCACCAAAACATAAACTTTAACCTACTTGGTGATAAGAACACTTAGATGATCATATATCTCGATCCATGCATACAAACAAGCTTCAATTCCCTTTTAATCTTACTGATTTTGTTATGTTAGAGGGTTTCCCTTCTCCCTCTCTTGTTTCTGTCGACCCAACACACACACACGCCAGTGTGTGTGTTTGGGTTTTTGTTTTATTTTTATATAAACTCTTTCAATTTGTACAACTTTGGTCCCTCTAGTATGGAAATTGTGTTGTAAGGTTAAAAATCTATCCTTACTTGTTTAAATAAGTGAATAACTAGGTTAAATAGCCTAGTTATTTTTATTTCCTGCTATAACATGGAAAACATGCTAGCGAATATAAAGATTCGGATTTCGGGCCGTTACAAATAACTTGGGAATTGAATACACCGTTATTACCAAAATAAATATACCAATCTGGATTAATATGCTTGCTATCACATTAGCTAAGCCACAATCACATAAACTTTAGGTTGTGGATTTGATAACCATTTAAATGATGCATCGATTCAAAACACTAATGGTATCATGTTGGGATATGCATATCCTTTAATCATTTCCAAAATATTTTAGGGATTCTCACCCTACTTTGGTTGGTAAATAATGAATTTCCCTTAAGAGCAAATATTGCCAATTAGTTAAATAATTATGATCTATAAACTTCTAGTTTATGATCGTATATGTATTACTTGCACTTATGCTAGTACAAGACGTAAGACATGGGATAATTATGTATATCATTTGAAACTATCATGTTATATCACCATCATCATTTCCACATATCATTCTCATATTATTGCTCCCTTCTTTTACCACTGCTGGTGGTTAATCTCATTATTTACATGATCATCATTACAATTCTTGTCGTCGATTTCATCATCACATTTTTCTCTATGATATCCATGAGTACTACCTTTACAATGATCAATATATTATCACAATCAATTCAAGGAATGAAGTAGAACCAGAACAAGCTTCATAGCTTTTCATTCTTTACTCGGTCACGCGAGTATAAAATAATTTCAAACTTTTCATAACTCTCTTAATGATTTTGTTATTACAGGAGCATATGTCTCAAGTATGACAAATGAAAAAAATCACTGATTTTTCCTTGTAAATAATCTTCTCTTTGCTTAACACCAATTGAGAAGTAATTAAATCTCAGAGTCGCATAAGATTTATCGGCCTAACATTTTATGACCTTTTATAACTTGATAATGAGAATCAGGGAGTATGACACTTTGGGTGTCAAATAGAAGCATATTTTCTACTCTTTTATGGGAGTGACAATAAACCACAACTTTGGTTTAATCATTCTATCCGATACCATGTAAAGAAATGATAGCGTATAGAATATAAGTATCTATAGCGTCAAATCGTACACGACATGAGGTTATAACATGTCACCACGTAAATACGAATTAGAATAAGTATTTAGGCGTTTATGAAATAAGAAACATTTTCATCACTAATATGCAAACGCATATATAATATGTGTAATAACTTATCACGATATAATCAATCACAAAAATAACTACTCAACGGTCTATAACCCTCTTTTTAAATTAAATAATCACCCTTAATTTATTTAATATAACAAAGTCATAGAAAGCAAACTAAATGAATAAATTTTCGTGTGTTGAACAAATATAGTTGATTTATATATGCAATTATTATCACAATCCTGACCACACATTTAAATGCAGACAAGCATATATCATATCAATATAATAAATATCAAAGCAACACAAATTATATTTATAACCCTCTTTTTAAATTAAATAATCACCTTTAATTTATTTAATATAACAAAGTCATAAAAAGTAAACTAAATGAATAAATTTTCATGTGTTGAACAAATATAGTTGATTTATATATGCAATTATTATCACAATCCTGACAACATATTTAAATGCAGACAACCATATAGCATATCAATACAATGAATATCAAAACAACACAAATTATAACCGATTGTAATTATCACTTAAACATAATTTTCTTGGTTTAATTTAATAAACTATAACATTTATTTGATATTATGTGAGAGAATAATATTTAGTGAAAGTTTATCCTCATCTTTCTGAAATAGTTCATATGTCCATTAAATAAATAATATTTAGATTCAAAATAAACATGAATTTGGGTTCAAAATAAATCATGAAGGATATTCAAAATAAATAGCATTTTCTATATATTAAAATATATTAGTGATTACTCAATACAAACTAAATCCTATCCTATAAATAAATTATTTTCATGCCCTCCGCCTCAAATATCTAAATATCTCCTTTTCTATATATTAAAATATATTAGTGATTACTCAATACAAACTAAATCCTATCCTATAAATAAATTATTTTCATGCCCTCCGCCTCAAATATCTAAATATCTCTTATTATTTTATTTAATGTTTTGTTGTTTTAACAAAGAAATACTAACAATAATTCAGCCTAGGAAAAATAGAACCAAAAATTTCTCCTCATTAACAAATTTGTTACAATTTAAAAATCAAAATTGATATACAATATATCAATTTAATAGTTTATATCGGTTAAAAAAATCTAGTAAATAACACCGATAAAAATAAATTTATGATGAATAACTTTCTTAAACCAATTCCATTAAATTAGATTCATAAAATAATTTTCTTGGTTTAATTTAATAAACTATAACATTTATTTGATATTATGTGAGAGAATAATATTTAGTGAAAGTTTATCCTCATCTTTCTGAAATAGTTCATATGTCCATTAAATAAATAATATTTAGATTCAAAATAAACATGAATTTGGGTTCAAAATAAATCATGAAGGATATTCAAAATAAATAGCATTTTCTATATATTAAAATATATTAGTGATTACTCAATACAAACTAAATCCTATCCTATAAATAAATTATTTTCATGCCCTCCGCCTCAAATATCTAAATATCTCCTTTTCTATATATTAAAATATATTAGTGATTACTCAATACAAACTAAATCCTATCCTATAAATAAATTAATTTCATGCCCTCCGTCTCAAATATCTAAATATCTCTTATTATTTTATTTAATGTTTTGTTGTTTTAATAAAGAAATACTAACAATAATTCAGCCTAGGAAAAATAGAACCAAAAATTTCTCCTCATTAACAAATTTGTTACAATTTAAAAATCAAAATTGATATACAATATATCAATTTAATAGTTTATATCGGTTAAAAAAATCTAGTAAATAACACCGATAAAAATAAATTTATGATGAATAACTTTCTTAAACCAATTCCATTAAATTAGATTCATAAAAATCTTTAATTCACAGAGAGGTGACACTATAAATATTATATTATCAAAATATTATTAAGTGATAATAATAATAATAATAATAATAATAATAATAATAATAATAAGAGTTAATTGCCCGGATGGTTCCTGTGGTTTCACGTTTTTTCACGTTTAGTCCCCACCTTTTGGAAATAGCAGGTATGCTCCCTATGGTTTGTCAAATTGTTACTCGGATGGTCCCCTGACATTTACTCAGGGGACTATCCGAGTAACAAAATGACAAACCATAGGGAGCATACCTGCTATTTCCAAACTAACTGACATATACTCAGGGACTATACGAGTAACAAAATAACAAACCATAGGGAGCATACCTGCTATTTTCAAAAGGTAGGGACTAAATATGAAAAAAACATGAAACCACAGGGACCATCCGGGCAATTAACTCTAATAATAATTTATCGATCCTACTAAAATAGTTTGATGTGAGAAAATACTAACAATAATCCCGATCATCTTTTGATGTGTAAGATTTATTGAAATTAGTTTAATTGTGTTCCAATAACAAGTCACATAATACAATTAAATGAGTTTGTTTCTTAAAATTAATGATAGGAATAATATAGTTGTTTACAACTAGTGGTATTAAAATATGACTTTTTTTATCTTATTCAAAAAATGCCTATTCGAAATCATACCATGATTTTAACAATTATCTTCCAAATATTTACTCCAATAATTAAGTTTCAAAAATTAACCAAGTATGATTTAATTACCTTTTGTAGAAACTAAGTTTAACGAGTATGATTTAATTACCTTTTGTAGAAACGAAGCTCATCAGTCGGCCACATATTCCCAATGATTATTGGATTTTGTGAAGCTGCTATTTGCCACGGATCAACTTGTCGAACTAAACTCATTGAAATAAAAGGATAAAGCTTTGTGAAGAGAGCACTTTCGTGTTAATAACGTGTTGTGAAACAACAAACCTAATAACTAAACAATATAAGAAAGAAATTTAAGGAGAAAGATCTTTATATTATTCATAGTGTGTGTTTACAATAAAATACAAGGAATATATATATATATATATATATATATATATATAGGAGATGGAAACTTAATAAACAGAGAAAAGTGCTCAAATAGTCCCTATGGTTTGCCTATTTTTCACCTTTAGTCCCTAACTTTTTAAAATTACAACTATAGTCCCCAACTTTTGCAAATTCGTTCCCGGATAGTCCTTAACGTGGATGGAGGTTAGTTTTTGATGTTAAGTGGATGTTAAATGACTAAAATACCCTTACTAAAAAAATTTATTAACTACCTATTTAATTAATTATATAATATTAAAAGAAAGTAGGACCCACCTACCCCACCCCTCTCCCCTTTTTCTCTATTTCTTCTTCTCTGTCTGTACCTACCACCGTTCCCCCTCCACACCACCATACCACCACTACCACTATAACAGCACCATGCCATTGCCCGTAACACCACCCACAAAAAAAATAATCACTCTCAGGCATCCAAATATAAAAAAAGGCAACGCAATTCCCAAACAGTAAGTTCTAAGTGGTGTCCTTTTCATCATCACCATCAATGACCACCACTTTCTTATGTATTGTGCCACCCACTCTCACCACCTGTTCCTCATCAAGTTGTTCCTCTTCCTTCCCTGATTGCTTTCCGCAATAGATTTTTATTCATCCGGGTTCTTGTTTCTGATTCAATAAATTTAGTTCTAAGTTTTATTAATGCGAGTTCTTGTGTCTAGAGAGAGAGAAACAAGTTTCGTGTTTTAGTTGCACGCTTTGATCCTTTGTTTGTCATTACTTTTGGTATGTGATACTGATGTCTAGTAATTACTTGTTGAAATTAAATTAAGAAGTCAAGACGTTGTCAAGAATATTATCAACTGTTCTAGCAATAAAATTGTTTTATGTGATTGGATACATGGATTAACTGTTGGGTTTGCTATGCCTTTAACTTATTGTTGTATTTAATCGTTTCCCATAGATCTGTATGTACATGTCCTATATTAATTTTCCACATATCGCGTGTTTTATACTTGCATTGTGATGCTGCTCTTAATATGAATTGTTTCTCTCTCCAGATGATTTGTTTCACCTGTCAGATTTGTTACTTCAATCGATAAAGATGTCTTGGGGTGGTGTTATGGTGGTGGTGGCATGGTGGTGTGGAGGGGGAACGGTGGTAGGTACAGACATAGAAGAAGAAATAGAGAAAAAGGGAGAGGGGGTGGGGTGGGGTGGGTCTCAGTTTCTTTTAATATTATATAATTAATTAAATAGATAATTAATAACATTTTTTATTAGTAAGGGTATTTTAGTCATTTCGCACCCAACTAACACCAAAAACTAACCCTCATCCACGCCAGGGACTATCCGGGAACGAAATTGCAAAAGTTAGGGACTATAGTTGTAATTTTAGAAAGTTAGGGACTAAAGGTGAAAATAGACAAACCACAAGGACTATCCGAGCATTTTTCTCTAATAAACAAGATACTTCTATATATAGAGTTGACATAATAATTTATTTATAACAGAAATAAATCAATCAATTGTCGCCACCATATTTTGTCCACACTTGATTATTTTAGTGAGGTCCACTTAACTGAGCATTGGGCCAACACCATCACAAAGTAACTTGGGCTCAATTTTAACACATGCCAACATTAGAGATGAGCATATCGGGTTTTTTTTTTTTTACCCTGAACCGGTTCCTACCCGGACCCGGTTCTTGTTTTAGTGTAGGGTAACCGGTTCTTGTAGAAACCGGGTGCAGTTCCTAACCGGGTTGATCCCGGGTAGGGTTGGAACCGGGTTCTCTGAAAAACCGGTTCCACTGGGTATTTCTAAAAAATCGCTGAAATGATACTGTAACCGGTTCTTAAAAAAAATTCCTTATATTGATCAAAAAACATACAAACATATTGAAGCCGGTTTATTTCTTTGACCGTTTACTTGTCGATGTCGTGGATGCTTCCATTTGACTCGGCTCGCTATTCATTTCAGTTGTCAATTTTATAGCGGGTAATGTAATATGTATATTGAGTCATTGACACATTGTGACAGCCCCAATTGTCAAGATTGATGCAGCCCAAAATTCCATTTGTTGATGTAAGCCCAAACGAGAATTAATAGGCCCAAATGTCTCTCTTGATGCTTGCCCATACGAGAATCTATTCAGTCCTAACCCGAGACTGATGCCCAACTGACCCACCCACCCTAGTAACTCGAGACCGACCCACCCTTTAATGATTCGATCATTGGGTTCCATTTTTTAGATCACACGGTGTGGCAGCGTGGAAGATGGCATGGATGCCTCAACCACACTTCTACGCCGGCCTGACTACGCCGTGGAGAATTGCGTGGTGGTGAGGGCTGGGAATCATGCCCAGTGTGGAGGGCTTTGGCTTGGTGAAGTGGTGGCACTTGATTGGTAGGTGTTGTTTGGGTTGGTTTTGATTGGTTGATGTTTATTTATTTATTTTTTTAAAACACCACTTTCAAGCCCCTTCCATCCCGTGTTTTGTTACCACGTCCCCCTGCTGATGTGACTGCCACATGCGCTTCATGCCCCCCACACCTTGTAGTCTTAGACCACCCGTAGTGGGGCGTTTTTTTTAAAAAAAATTGAAAAAAAACGCCCCAAAACGCCCCCCACCCCATTACACCCGGCGTTTTGGGGCGTTATTTTTGGAAAAAATGGTTTTGGGCGTTTGAATTAAAACGCCGAAGTGGGGATTGCATGTGGGCCACTTTTGAGCTACGCACCAATCCCTTTTGAGGATATCTGACAATTCTTATATGTGCATTGACTTTTGAGGATATTTTTGGAAAGTGCCTTTTTTTTTTTTTTTTTTTAATAATTGAATGGGGCATTATGGGGCATTATACCCACTACACCACTTTTGCTATAATGCCCCATCGCTGACTAGGACGCCACGTGTCGGATAATGCCCCATGGTGGGGGCATTATAACCCACTACCACTACACATGGTCTTAGAATAATTGTTTCAATTTCAGACTAGTCTTTATTTGACCCGACACACACCATTATAAGACACCCGTTATTTTTCCATATAAGTATAATACATTTGTTGACGTGAGAAAAAGAGCTGAAATGAAGTGGTATTGCTTTGTAAACAATCTATGATGAAAAAAGCAATGTCAAATGTTTATATTAAACTTTGGCTTATTGTTCAATTTCAAGAAAACTAATGTTTCTATTAAACTTGAAAACTAATGCCACACTTATTATTTTAGTTTTAAGTTAGAAGAGCCTATATGTAAATATGTGATGGTCGTAGATTTTTAAGGATTGAAAAACCGTGAAGATGTTGTTTAGATGAAATGGTCACGTGCCCCCAAGGACAACGTTTTATAAATAGGATGTATCGAAAATTTGTAAAGTCAGTCCATTTTGTATTACATTCACAGTTCGCAAAACCAAACTGAGTTACTACCGAGTATATTGTTTGTTTCAATCATGTTGTTAGCAAAATAATTTTATAGTGGCCTAACTAACATAGTACGACTTATAACTTTCATTCACTAAACCTCGGTGTCAAATTCAACATGTGCTTGTTGAGATCCTTGATATTATTCCTTGCTCTCCCGTGTTGCATAGTGCAAGTCTATAAAGTTTTACTCAAGTCAAAAACAGCTTCGGTTGACACAAAACATTTTAGAAGTTTCTATATAGCTAGCGTCGAATATGATTATATCGTTTATATTATTAAGCAATAACGTATTTATTTTTAAATAATGTGATTTAACTGATTAAGTTCCGTGCATTGAAAGACATTTTGACGACTTTTGATTTGTTTAGCATCTTTCTTTTCTAACGTATATAATTCATCATACTCGTAGGACTCTCTAAAATAAAAATACAACCTAGATTAATGGACGAAGATATAACTCAAAGATTAAACTGACCTTGGTCGAAGACTACTAGCAAAGTGATTTTCATCTGTCAAAAACTATCTATCAGCAATCCAATGGGAATTGTAAAGATAAGCTTATGAATGAGATTGTTTCATAGGCTTGTTGAAAAAATTACGACAAACCCCAAACGGTCAATAGCATTAGAAAAGTGAAAGATAAGATTCATGATACCGTATGTGAGGTATGCCTTTTATATCACAAAGATATTGTGATTTTCTAATTTATTAAAGTTGTCGCAAATTTTGTAATTATTCATTTCTAGAAATTGTTATATATATTTTTTTTCCGAGTAACTTCTAAATATTTTTAATTTATTTTTTTTAATTAGAAAACCAAAAATACCGACATGTTGCTTCTAGTGAATGTCCAAGCAACACATGCTTGTGGTCGCCAATCTGTTGGTGAAATATTTGTCAATAATGCATCCAACGCAATCAGTCGGTGAAATTACCACGACTATCCGACCTCGGCTAGTAATCTGTCAGTGTCTTCAGTAAAATCAGCCGGTGACTTCTTCACCCACCCATCCTGTTTCCATGCACTTTCGCAAGCAGATCACTGACAATTACTCCCTTTATCTAGGGGCCACCGACGGCGAAGTCAGAATTTAAAAGTCCTCTTATTTATAGTGACCTTCAACTTATCTTTCTCTTCCTGTCCTAGTACATTGCAATTATCTTCTCCTTTGACTCTCTTTGACATAATTTTCTTTAGCATATAAGCTACAAGTTCACCTCTCATGGTTTTCAATCGTCCCTTCGTATTCTATGGCTCAACATCTTTTCTATTTAACATTCCACCTTTACAACTTTTGTTGCATCTACATGACATTGTTATCTTAACCCTATTGACTAATCTTAAATAATTTTTGTTTCCACATATGATATTTTTATTATTCAATGTGAGCGTACGCACATATATATTTCATTGAGAATTGTTTTCCTAGATCAACTATAGAATAACGAAGAAAATAGCAAACAAGGAAGTCATTGTTGACGCATTTTGCTTCAGTTCACTTTGGTTTAAGCATTTAGGATATGAAAAGCAATATACATCAAGACTGTGGGGAATATTGAATAATTACTATGAACCATGGGTACAAGTTATGCACATGTGTATCCACAACAACACCCAAGGGCTATTTGGCAACTTCGAAGAATTAACAAACGTGGAACCCGATTTAAGATTGTAAATTTTGTGAAGTAACTATTAGATAAATCTATTTGCGGGTCACACAATATGATTTATCAAATTAGATAGAGAATTGCTCTCAATGGATTCGGATTTGATGTTTATGTGATATAGAATTAAAATCGCACTTGCAAGTCGTAACTGCAATTG
The DNA here is from genome assembly GCA_030545235.1 of Helianthus tuberosus. Taxonomy (NCBI): domain Eukaryota; kingdom Viridiplantae; phylum Streptophyta; class Magnoliopsida; order Asterales; family Asteraceae; genus Helianthus; species Helianthus tuberosus. Next base: position 99,050,881 of record CM060382.1, read on the forward strand.
TCTTATTTTGTGCATCTATAAAAAATATATAAAAAACATGATCAGGCCTCAAAAGTCAATTCATTTAATGGATCAAAAGCCATTCCCCTTTTACGTTTTGTTGTAATATCAATTTAATGGGGTTTTAGTTAAAAACGATATTATGGTAATTAATTATTAAACGTATTATACTACAATTAAAATTTGGACGTTTTGAACAGTAACACTTTGAACAGTACAAGGGGTCTTTCGTAATTTCAATAGCCTATCACCTTAAAAAGAAGAAAACGCCGTTGTAAGCTTAGAGAGAGAGAGCGAGACAGAAGGGAGTAGAGACGGTGGTTCCATTGCGTCTGCTCCGCCATTGCGCCGACGTGTAAACCAGCAGTCTCTCAAAAGCGAGGAACTCTCCGGTGATGTTGGTAACGGTCCGGCGAACCTAGGGTTCCGCCATGACCTCATATGGCGGCGGCGTTGATGGTCTTCTGAGTAACCAGCACCGATGGTTAACGGATTCAACGGAGATGAATACGACTGCCATACGAGTTACTTCCGACATATTTTCCGGTGAGTCTTCGGTAGGGCTCTTTTCTTTTGCATGTCGTTTTTAACCAAGATCGGTGTTTTTGAAGGCGTTTAAGCGGCGGAGAGTAGATGCTAGGGTTCCGGTGAAGGTCCGGCAAAGTTCCGGTACACTGGTTCAGATGTGTGTCGTCTAACTACAGTTAGGTCGGGGTCATATGACTCTTATACCGATGATATTTGTTGATTCAGTAACCGTAGGTGTTTCGCTGACCGATTTAGAGTCTCTTGCGAGTTACAAACCAGTGTAGATGGATAATCACAAAGGTTAGTTTTTTTAGGCTCTTTACTCATTTTTGTTGTTTCAAGTTACTGATGATGATTCCGACAATTATTAACGGTGGCGGTTTTAGGGCTGCACCATGGTCAGTGGCTGGTGACGGGTATGATTCAACAGTCTTCTATTTCTATTCAAATCGTTCTTGTGAATAATTGAATATGCATTTTTCTACAAAGTGTAATTAAATTTTATTGAATTTAATGTTATAATAGATGTATGCATTTCTTTTATCTATAATCCAATAGTGTACTATTTACATCTGTAATAGTGTAATCGTCCTTGCGGATATAATTTTTTTTCAAAAAAAAATGTACACAAGTTTTGTAAAATTTTCATCACAAGATTAATAGGTCGAGTCTAATAATCATTTTTGTGACATTACTTTTGTGAACCTGTTCATTCCTTTGCCAGATATTATTGGTAATTTTCTTTCAGTTTCTAATGTTTCTGGATATGTATTAGTTGGCTCTTTTGTTCTGTTTTATCCCCAGCCACTGGTTGGGGTTTGTTTTGTATTCGAAAACGTATAAACCCAAAAAACTTTATACAAAAACTACATATATAACATTACTAAGCGAAAAGTTCGCGGGGTCAGGCGCCCCTCCCGGCCCCTCTTAAGTTATGCCGCTGGTCTCCACATATATAATATTAAGGTAATTTTAAACTTTGAATTCTATTCAAAAACCTCATGAAAATTGCAATCTACAGTTTGGTTTAGCGCGTCGCAACACGCGTACTTAAACGAACTCTTTAATCGGTTTCTTTAAAAAATTTGTCGACTATATGTCAATGCGTGGTTATATTATATTTGTAACTTGGTTGTTTGTTCGAGTTTCTAATGAGAAAATTTCAAATGGTCATGTCATTTATTTGTGCATCTTGAACTCATTAGATGGATTTGGTTGGTCTCTGCCGAGTTAACCAACCAAAAAAAAAAGGAAAAAAAAAACCCAGTATAAATGTGTAGAAACTAATTCGTTTCAATTTTCATTAAGGAATAATATAACCTAACTTATATGCTCTTTAAGTTTGTTATCTATGGATGAGCATAGTACCCATTCGGTACCAAACCGGTACCGGTACCGAAAGTAGTTTGGTTTAGCGCGTCGCAACACGCGTACTTAAACGAACTCTTTCATCGGTTTCTTTCAAAAAAATTTCGACGTGTACTTAAACGAACTCTTTCATCGGTTTCTTTCAAAAGTAGGTACCGGTACCGGATATACCCGGTACGGTACAGTTCGGTACCGATACGGTTCCAGTTTTTTAGCGTAAAAACCGGTACCTAACCAGTATCGAAAAGGTCAAAAGTCGAATGTACCCGATTTGGTACTGGTACCGGTATCATTTGCTCATCCCTATTGTTATCGGGTCGTCAAAGTGATTTGGGTTTCATGTGAACTAGATAAACTAATAATCCTCCTAAACGATTCCACAAACAAATAACTTTCACTTTGTTAGGTAAGAGTAAAGTTGATAACTGTAAAGAATGATCATTTCATCAAACATGCTCGCCCCAGTAATTTGGTCTGGTCTATTTGTTCAGTTGATATTGTTGGGTCGACAAGACTAGCATAGCTTGATTGGGTGTTGTTATTTATTGTTTCTTGATTGGGTTTATATAAATACCAATTCTGATATGTCTACCTTCGTCTTTCTGGTACAGGTAGCTCCACCCCTTGTCTTCACCATCAACACTTCTAATGGTAAAAATAATTATTCTTTCAGACCTCCTGAAATAACAGATCTTCACCTTTGTACTTTACTATGACTTGATTTGTGAATTTAACATGACTGGAAATACCTCATGTCCCTTAGAAAAACTGGCAGGAGTTATAGAAAATATTAATTTATTTTAACTTATCTTCCTAACTGAAAGTCTAACTAACCCTTTGTAAGTACTTGCTTTCTTGCTATGATATATTTTTTTAAACTATTATACATATGGTTTTGGTGCTGGATGTGGAATTGGTCTACGGTTTGGCTATGGGGCAGCAAGGGGCATTGCATATGACAAGAATGGTAAACACTCCAGTGTTGGGAAGCTGTTCCGTTGGGCCTGGCAGTCTTCCTACTCGGTAAGTTGTGTGCGTATGTGTTCGGGACTTCGGGTTTTTCCGAATTCAGTTTTTTTTTTTTTTTTTTTTTTTTGTTTAGGTTTCGTGTTTTCGCTTTAAGAATGTACCAGTCTATAACTTTTTTGATTTAAAAACATAAGTCTTTGATTTAGTTTTTCCCGAAAGGGATGAAATAATGCAGCAACATGAATGGGCAGAATAGAATTTTCTTTGCAATGTTTTGCTGGATCAAAACCAATCACATCTGAAGACATCCACCAAGTCTTTGGCAAACGTAGGCGAATGGAGTGATGTGGCAGGAAGTAAGTGACCCTTCTTCGAAAGAAAGAATGCATGGATGGTCTATTGATAGAAACCAAGATTCTGATGAGATACATCCAAAGTGATGAAGGAATTATGAAAGGTTATACAACCGAACCCAAGGTTCTTTCTACGTATAAACCTATTTAACAGGCAAATGGTGTTTATGCATTTTCTTGGTGTAATGAGCAAGTTAACACCTCTCCAAGGATTTATACCTGCTTGTTACACTTGTGTGGCTAGGATTTTATGCTTGGGGACTGCACAAACACTTGTTGTGATCCTATGAACTCCCCTCAAGTATAAATAACCAAGCCTTCTATTGTTTCATTTGCTCATTTCTCTCATTTCTCTCCTCTCATCTGCTTTGGGAGCTTTCTCATCTGATTTGGGAACTTATTTCTTGTAGAAAAGATAGCAAGGACCCTTAGTGAGCATTCCTTCATTCTTTTTATTGCTTACTAGTTTAAAAAGTCAAACAGTGTTTGACTTTCAGTTTGACCAGTCAATTGGTCAAGTCAAAGTTCAATTGAACTTTGTAACATGATTGTAATCACGATGGTTATAATCCTTAGTGATTATACCTACTGATTACCACGTTAACTAGGTGTAGTGACGAGTCAAAGTTTCGGTCAAAATGCGTTTTAGCACGCATTTTGCAACGAAGCTACTTTAGGTATCAAAACACTTTGTTTTGATACCAAATCAGTTTTCTAAGTAGGTTAAACATGTTTTGACATGTTTAACTCGTCACTATTAGTTAGTGCTTGTTTAGGGTCATAAGTTAAGCGGTCTAGACAACCGCTTAGACTTTCGAACCCGACCCGTTTGGTCGATCATTAGGATCCGACTAAGCTTGCTTAGTGATCATAGTTGCATAGGGAATAACCCCTGAGGTTATACCTTATGATCACATAGGATTGGTTAGCTATTCGTTAAGTAGTTTACATGCCCATAGGAAATGACCAAAATGCCCTTTTGTAGCATAAATCCGTAATGTGCATATGTGAACATATTTTTAACATCTAATCTGAATTAGTAACATGTTAGGGTATAATTGGGCATGTAAGACTTGACATAACTCATAGATAACCATCCGAACATAGTTTTGCGCAACCGACGCGTTATAGTAGCTTATGCTACCATAATGGGTCGAAACGGGTCAAGAGCACTTAGGTAGACTTCCAATTCAGAATGTTAGCTCTATTAAATCATACCATATGAGTTCAATTACTCATTTGATTTATAGAACATCATTCTATCCTATCTCCCGGTTTAGGAGCCGTTTAATAACATAGTTACCTATGTTAGGTGCCATTTGATTCCGTACTCCCTCTAGCTTTGCTTGGTTGTTGTTCAAGACTTCTAAGCACCCTCAAGTGGTACATAGTCCCCTCTTTTACTGTTTTCAATGTTTTGGGGTGAAGCATGTGTACCTGTTTGTTATGTTCACGATTTCAAAGTATAATTGATTATACATATTAGTACCTATCTTTTGATAAACCAAATGATTATTTATGATCTAAACACTGATTTTTCAAAGATTATAAAATTTATTGTTGGATAGTACATATTTTGTTCACCAGACCGATTGGTAGTATGATATAGCGCTATAGGATTTGACACCCCATTCCTGTTGTCATGGAATGTCTGAAACCAATTTGTTTCTCCATCCAAGTAGGGATTGCCTTTGTGGTATCCCTGTAGTCTCAAAGGTCTAGGTCTGATTGAATTCTTAAATCACATTATTGTTGTATATTTGATTATACTCCCAAAAGTATACTTTGATATACTCTCATGTGTGATATTGTACAAAACAACATATATTTTATTAACTACCAAAACATATTTTAAATATGTTATTTATTCAACCAAAACATAGTTTAATATGTTATACATAAATCCAAAGTATACTTTTGATATACTACCAAAACGATTATTTTGACTACTAAAGTATATTTAATATACTATCTGTTTAACGATTTTGGAACCGAAATATATTTTGATATATTACCTAATCGACTTTCCTAAAACCAAAGTATATTTTTATATATACTACAAACATTTTATCCAAAACATTATTTTATAAACTCATTTTACTTGATTATTTATTTATGCATCATTCTTTTATATCATCAAATTTCTCATAAATTTTCACATGATTTTTATAAAGAAAATATTTTTAGGTTCATGACTATTTTTTTGTTAAAACATTCTTTTAAACTTATAAGTCATGAATCATGCATAAACAAAACCTATGTATCTCACAGGCATTTTTATCCTGACGTCCTATTTTACACATGTTTCAGGTTCTGCTATGTGATGATTGTCGACGCATGATACACATTGGATGGACTCGTGCCTTAGCGACTTAAAAACTTGAAAGATAATAATTGTATTTATTTGATATGTAATAAACAATGTGTTCAATGATTCAATAAAATGAAATTATTTAATCCATGGTTGTGAAACAATGATTCTGTTACAACACTCCCCGACGTTTCCGCCACGTTTTGTTGTTTTACGTGGTCGGGGTGTGACAGAAAAGTTGGTATCAGAGCCAATGGTTATAGGGAATTAGGTTATTAGTAATGCTTTGACCTAGACTATAACCTTCCTAGGACCCTAACACAAGTTATTTTGTGTTTAGTTTTAAAACAATACCGTCGCCTATCCTTAGGTGACAACCACAATAAGAATACAAATTCCGAATCCGCTTTGAAAACCAATCATCTGTTCTAGGATGATTGATTACTAGGTTTTGAACCCTCTGTTATAAGGTTTTGAACCCTCTTAGTTTTCAAAATCCCGTCAAAGTTTGGGTCTAAATAATGTGAACACATGCAAACTGGAAGGGTGAATGTCTGTACCCTGAGTTTTCTGTCTAAGGCTAGAGTGTTCGTACAGATCCGCTGTATCGGACCAGTCACTCTTACCTGGGAACTCTTGGGGTGAGTGTTCACTTATAGGCGAGCATGTCTTCGGTGATACATTATAATGATCCATTTACTTTGATCAGTCACTGCGTGTCGTTTGTTTGTTCGAGGTAACGAACGAATGATCGCCTTCCTTATGTTTTGTCAATGTTTTCAATACCTCTTTTGTTTTCCAATCGTCGACCTCACTCGTTTCTCATGTTCCCTTGTTCCTTTTAGACAATGCCTCCTCGACGTGATGCTCAATCTTTTACTGCTGAGGAAGTCGCAGCCCTTGTTGCTCAACAAATGGCTGCAGTACTTCCAGGTGTAGTAACTCAGATTCAGGAGTTATATAACAACAATAACACCCAGTGTAATTTCAAGACCTTCAAATCTGCCAAACCTTCGAAGTTTTCTGGATCTCAAGGAGCAACTGCGCTCCTGCAATGGTTCGAAAGTTTGGAGAGCACATTCAGGCACGTGCAATGCCCGAATGAGCGTAAGGTTGAGTTTGCATCCAGTGCGTTCAAGAAGCGTGCTCTTACATGGTGGAACGGGGTGATGCGTGATAGAGGTGCCGATGTGGCACTAGCTCAAACCTGGGAAGAGCTTCGGGCTCTAATGATGAAGGAATTTTGTCCTCGTCATGAGCTCAGGGCTTTGGAACGAGAGTTTGACAATCTTAAATAAGACAGCAGTGAACATCGAGCCTATACTGACCGTTATGAGGAATTGAGCCTGTTATGTCCTGCCATGGTCATGCCTGTGGAAAAGGCGATTGAAAAGTACATTGATGGTCTTCCTGATTTAGTTCAGGATATCGTTATTGGCAGCAACCCTACTACTGTCAGACAGGCCATTGAATTGTCTGCCACCCTGACTGAATCCCATATCAGGAAGGGTAAGCTTTTTCGAAAAGGCGACCCAAGACCATCTGACAATGCTGCTCAAGTTGAACCAAAGGAAAAACAGGCCTAGGTATCCAAGAAGAAGAAGCGTAAGGCTTCTCAAAACTGCTCCATAACTGCTCAGAACAATCAGGTTGCACCAAACCAACCAGCACAACCTCGTAAGAGGAAAAATTATGTTGGTACCGCACCTTTGTGCAACAAATGTAACCGTCATCATTTGGAGCAAGAGCAGTGTCACAAATGTACCCACTGTGGATGGTTGGGACATTTGATCAATGTTTGCCGTTATGCAAATCAAGCTGCTGCAAACCCTGCTGCTGTTCAAGCACGGTTCCCACCGGGGTCGTGTTATAACTGTGGTGACCTTACTCACTACAGAAACAATTGCCCAAGACTTGTTAACGCAAATCCAGCGCATGGACGAGTGTTTAACATAAATGAGGCAAACGCGAACAACGATGCAGCAGTGAACAATTAGTCTTTTGTATTTCTTTGTCTGTTATCTTTTGACATTGGAACAATTCAGTTGTTATATAAATAAAGTTTGATGTTTCAATTTTATTTTACAAAACTGATACGATTGTGTGAGTGTTTGATCCAACCCTTCGATGCCGACACTAAGACAAACTACTCGTGTGGTTCTGTCATTTTATGATCACTTGTGATCTCCCCGAAAATCTTAAATACACGTTTCTTTTTAAGAAACAAAGACAAATCTCTATTAAGGTCTTCCTATCTTCATAGTTAAATTCTTGAAGATATTTAAAGTGCCAAACGAAATTCATGGATTGGATTCCTAGTGTGCTTTGAATACTCGTGTGCTCAATCAAACAAGAAAATTAACAAAATGAAGATCAAGATAAACAATTATGTGATTATGTGTTTTCCTCTATGTTTCGTGTTTTTATGTGATTTATCCAAATCCTCATAGAATCTTCCATATCTCTATATGAGGGATTCATAGTAGGATATCAAAAGGTACTATCTTAAATCCTTAATGGACTTCTACGTCGTAGTTAAGTGCCTTGGATTATAAAGTACTATTATATAATTGGACCCTTGAGTGGTCTGGTCAAACAGATTGATTCAAAAATCTGGTTAGAAATATCATGTGATGATATAGTTGAAAAGATCCCTTAAGTGATCAATTTAAAAAGATCATACGACGGTCTAGTTAAGAAGATCATGTGTTGATCTAATTAAAAAGATTGTTCGTTGATCTAATTAAAAAGATCTTTTGGTGGTTTAGTCAAGTCACTTCATGTTTGTTCGATTGATTTTTCCCCTACGCATTACGAAATGAACTGTGCGGACTGTGCAAGGAATTACGTAATTATGGATGCATACATAATTATGGAATTCAGTGCACAGAAACCACATCAAGTTTTGTCATGTGTTAAGACCTATAGTGATGAGAATAGCGAAACGGGAACAATGTAAAAAGGGCATGGTGGATACGCCGCTGGTACTTCCTATATATAAGTGTTCCTTATTACATTGCAAACGTAGCATTATTTAAGTTACTAGAAGTCCTGGACCTTGACCAATGTCATTTTATCTTACACTTTCCGACACTGATTTCAAGCACACACAAGTTTCCTTTGATAGTCTTCATAAGAAACGTTCTTCTGTCCGCAGTTCGAAACTCCATGTTTTGTTACTACAAGGACTTCACTTCGAGAGTTGACAATTTTTCGAAGAATCCAAACATGACCTAGAGTTTACTTAGGGTTTGAGGAATTCATTCGAAAGCGAAACAATCACAGTGGTCTTCACAAGTTTCCTCTAAAATTAAATTTCGGGACGAAATTTCCTAAAGTAGGGGAGACTGTGACACCTGTGTCACTTCAACCATCATACAAATACCAAACCAATGAAATATTGTGTTTCATACTTGGGATTTGCATAAATATGTGTATCATTTGCACATATCAATTCTTGTTCGATTTCGAGCCTTAAATCGCTTTCTGGAAGGTTATACGCGATCTGATGCGTAAATACAACCAGTTTAATGCAACAAATAGTGAAATAGGCTTAAAATACCTTAAATAACCTTTACATAACTTAGAAATAAGTTTTGAAGGGTTTGGTATGGCAAAAACAAGTTTATTCGCTCACAGGGACTATTTGCATCAACTTGCAAAAGTCTGCCGTTTCGTAAGGCAACGTACAGTCCGGAACATGATCATAAGCTAAACATACCATAAATAACCTAAACATAGCTTAGAAATAAGCTTTGATAGGTTCGGTGTGCGAAAACATGCTTATATGATCTTACAGGGACTAAAAGTGTCAAAAACGGCGTAAGTTTGCATTTTCGCGCATATCTTACGTTCTGACCACATCTGGACATCCAAAATTTTTGTACACACTAAAATATTTTTATTTTAGTGATCGGCATGCAAAAATACCATTCGTCGCTTAATTTGGATCATTTTCACGTCCGTTTGATTTTCGTCGTAATTTAACGAACAACGCAATCGTACGACCAAACGAGCCGACATCCGAGAATTCTCCGAGCACATTTTGAGTCCTCTAAACTTTATTGACCTTGTAGAGCCTTGAAAATGGCTTAACGGGGGTCAAAAGGGGCTGAAATGAGCTTAAACCATGTGCAGGGACCAAAACTGTAATTATATGAAACTTATACTGATCTGGGGAGCCCAGGCGGGCCGCGTACCCCCCCCCCATAACTCACGCAGGCCGTGTGAGGTACCCAGCGACATAAAATGTATTTTCAGCAATCTGTTGCTAATTCAGGGGCTGTTTATGCATTTTCTTGGTGTGATGAGCAAGTTAACACCTCTCCAAGGCTTTGTACCTGCTTGTTACACTTGTGTGGCTAGGATTTTATGCTTGGGGACTACACAAACACTTGTTGTGATCCTATGAACTCCCCTCAAGTATAAATAGCCAAGCCTTCTATTGTTTCATTTGCTCATTTCTCTCATTTCTCTCCTCTCATCTGCTTTGGGAGCTTTCTCATCTGATTTGGGAACTTATTTCTTATAGAAAAGATAGCAAGGACCCTTAGTGAGCATTCCTTCATTCTTTTTATTGCTTACTAGTTTAAAAAGTCAAACAGTGTTTGACTTTCAGTTTGACCAGTCAATTGGTCAAGTCAAAGTTCAATTGAACTTTGTAACATGATTGTAATCACGATGGTTATAATCCTTAGTGATTATACCTACTGATTACCACGTTAACTAGGTGTAGTGACGAGTCAAAGTTTCGGTCAAAATGCGTTTTAGCACGCATTTTGCAACGAAGCTACTTTAGGTATCAAAACACTTTGTTTTGATACCAAATCAGTTTTCTAAGTAGGTTAAACATGTTTTGACATGTTTAACTCGTCACTATTAGTTAGTGCTTGTTTAGGGCCATAAGTTAAGCGGTCTAGACAACCGCTTAGACTTTCGAACCTGACCCGTTTGGTCGGACATTAGGATCCGACTAAGCTTGCTTAGTGATCATAGTTGCATAGGGAATAACCCCTGAGGTTATACCTTATGATCACATAGGATTGGTTAGCTATTCGTTAAGTAGTTTACATGCCCATAGGAAATGACCAAAATGCCCTCTTGTAGCATAAATCCGTAATGTGCATATGTGAACATATTTTTAACATCTAATCTGAATTAGTAACATGTTAGGGTATAATTGGGCATGTAAGACTTGACATAACTCATAGATAACAATCCGAACATAGTTTTGCGCAACCGACGCGTTATAGTAGCTTATGCTACCATAATGGGTCGAAACGGGTCAAGAGCACTTAGGTAGACTTCCAAATCAGAATGTTAGCTCTATTAAATCATACCATATGAGTTCAATTACTTATTTGATTTATAGAACATCATTCTATCGTATCTCCCGGTTTAGGAGCCGTTTAATAACATAGTTACCTATGTTAGGTGCCATTTGATTCCGTACTCCCTCTAGCTTTGCTTGGTTGTTGTTCAAGACTTCTAAGCACCCTCAAGTGGTACATAGTCCCCTCTTTTACTGTTTTCAATGTTTTGGGGTGAAGCATGTGTACCTATTTGTTATGTTCACGATTTCAAAGTATAATTGATTATACATATTAGTACCTATCTTTTGACAAACCAAATGATTATTTATGATCTAAACACTGATTTTTCAAAGATTATAAAATTTATTGTTGGATAGTACATATTTTGTTCACCAGACCGATTGGTAGTATGATATAGCGCTATAGGATTTGACACCCCATTCCTGTTGTCATGGAATGTCTGAAACCAATTTGTTTCTCCATCCAAATAGGGATTGCCTTTGTGGTATCCCTATAGTCTCAAATGTGTATTTTGATGCACTAGGTCTGATTGAATTCTTAAATCACATTATTGTTGTATATTTGATTATACTCCCAAAAGTATACTTTGATATACTCTCATGTGTGATATTGTACAAAACAACATATATTTTATTAACTACCAAAACATATTTTAAATATGTTATTTATTCAACCAAAACATAGTTTAATATGTTATACATAAATCCAAAGTATACTTTTGATATACTACCAAACGATTATTTTGACTACTAAAGTATATTTAATATACTATCTGTTTAACGATTTTGGAACCGAAATATATTTTGATATATTACCTAATCGACTTTCCTAAAACCAAAGTATATTTATATATATACTACAAACATTTTATCCAAAACATTATTTTATAAACTCATTTTACTTGATTATTTATTTATGCATCATTCTTTTATATCATCAAATTTCTCATAAATTTTCACATGATTTTTATAAAGAAAATATTTTTAGGTTCATGACTATTTTTTTTGTTAAAACATTCTTTTAAACTTATAAGTCATGAATCATGCATAAACAAAACCTATGTATCTCACAGGCATTTTTATGCTGACGTACCTATTTTACACATGTTTCAGGTTCTGCTATGTGATGATTGTCGACGCATGATACACATAGGATGGACTCTTGCCTTAGCGACTTAAAAACTTGAAAGATAATAATTGTATTTATTTGATATGTAATAAACAATGTGTTCAATGATTCAATAAAACGAAATTATTTAATCCATGGTTGTGAAACAATGATTCTGTTACAACACTCCCCGACGTTTCCGCCCTGTTTTGTTGTTTTACGTGGTCGGGGTGTGACATAAAGAGATGATCAAGAACAAAATGTCGCTTTTGAAGAAAGAATTTGATCTATTTCGTGGATTAAAAACTGAAAACACCAAGCAGGTTATAGAAAGATATTGCAATTTGACCAAGAACATGAAGAGATTGAACATCAAGAAAGATAATGATGAATTGGTTGAAAAATTGGCCGATGCGTTGCCACATGATGTTTGGGGCACGTATCTTATTATGTTGAAAAATAAACCTGAGTTTGACAATCTAACGCTGAGCTCGTTTATTGAACAACTCGAAGCTCAAGAGATGGAAGAACGAAAGATAGCGTGAATGAAGGACTTTGATGGTGAACAAGACATTGGTTTATATTACAAAGGTGGTACTAGTGATAGGACCGACATTGCACCAAAGATTGAAACTGCTTTCAATGCAAAAAGTTCTTCTGGAGGTTCATCTCAAGGATCAAGTAGCAAAACTGGTTTCTCTTCATATCCATCATTCGATCCAAATTTTTCAGCAACAAAGACTGGCAAAGTTCTACAATGCAACATTGCGCTAAATCTTGAGAATGATCAAAATTATTCTGAAGAAGTAGCCAAAAGTCATATGTCTTTGTTGGTGACTGTGTTAGAGTCTTATGGGAGTTTAGTTGCAGGAAGGATCGGAAATCCGATGTTGACAAAAGAAGATTACGATCAGGTTGATGCTGAGGAGGTGGAATTAATGGATATAAAGTGGTGTTTGGCTAGTGTGTTGAGAAGAGCTGAAAAGTTTAAACAGATTACGGGAAGAGATGATTTCCGTGATGCAAATGTTTCTACTTTAGGATTTGATAAATCTAAAGTTACTTGTTTTCGTTGCAGGGAAAAGGGCATTTCAAGCGTGAATGCATAAACCGTGAAGCAAGTGGAGCTCAAAATCCTTTCGGAAACAACGATTACTATCGGAAACCAATTTATCATCAAGTTGCTCAACAGCCGTATCAACAACAAACACAAACTGCTCATGCTAGGAAAGAGATTGAAGAATCAAAGAAAGCTTATCTGGTGAATCAAGATGATGAAAGATCGTCAAAAGGATTTAGTTGGGACAAATATATTTCAGCTGAGAGTAAAGCATGTTTGAGAGATCAAGATGATGAAAGGCTTCCAAAAGATTTCAGTTGGGATGATTATGATCCTAACAGAACTTCAGACCATAAAGCTTTTGTTGCTCAAATCGTTGATGATAGTGCTGATGATAATTCGTATTGGATAGATAGTATAAAGAGCATTTAAAATATCTAGCCGAGAGAGATGCTGAAAGGGCTCAAATGGCAAAGAAGAAGGTTGAAAAACATGATGATCGTGATGATGATAATTCGTATTATGCAGAAAGAATGAAAGAGTATTTAAAATCTCGAGCCGAGAAAGATAAAAATGATGATGAAGAAGTCCGTGTGATAAAGAAGCAGGTGAAAGAAATTCCAGTTTTCGAGATTAAAAAGGAAGCTGAGGCAGAAAAGGTGTCTGAGAATTGTGAAAACTGTGAGACTATGAAAAAGCAAAACAATGAGTTGATTCATAACATGAAAAGACTGAAAGAATCATATGATGTCTTAAACAAAGCCATGAATCAATATAATGAGTCAAACAGTGAACAAGCCACAGCTATGAAGACACTCAATGGAGCATACATGATAAAGCAGGAAATGGTCAATTATTACATTGATATGTGTGCTGAGCTTGAAAAGAAATTGGAAACTCAGAGAATCGAAACTGAAAGAGTAAACAAGTTTTTGAAAAGTTACTCATGTTCTTCTTATGTGATTGACAAGATTTATCCTACAGTTGAAGGCATGAAGGCGTTTGAAGAGGATTCTGAAGTGAAGAACTTTGGTAAGAAACAAAGTTTTAGCTATAACAAGTGTCCACCTCCACTCGAAAATGGATATTCTCCACGAAATCCAAATTTAGAAAGAGTCAAAAAGGCAACCAACTTACAGTGGGAATCTGAGCATTCAGATAACTTGCCAGACAACATTGATGTCACTTTCACATCATCCGACACTGATCATGAGTCCAAGATAATTAAGAAAGTGGTCGATCAGGTGTTGGATAAAGATGAAACGGAGGAGTCAAAGTTAGAGTTAAAGTCTAAGTCCGACACAACAGTCAACAGTTCAAAATCACCGGTTAAAAGAGTTTACAATAAAGATTTTATGTTATCACAAAATAATTTGAATGATGAAACATTCAAAGTAGCATATACTTTGAATGATTCTGACAAATTATATTCTGATGAAGAATTTCCAATAAGAGGTGTTAAAACTGAAATGATTAAAAAGGTTTTCAAACTAACAGAAATCAACATTTCTGAAATAAAAGATGTAATTCTTTCTGAAAAACCTAAAAAGTACACCTCAAGAGTTCAACAAAGGTTAAACAAGAAAAAAAGGTTACAGTTCTGGTTCAGGTTATCGAAAGAAACCAAACCATAACGGTAATTTCAAAAGGAAGGGATTGGGTTTTATTCCACCAGAAAATCATAAAAATGAAAAAGCTTATAAACCAAAAACTTTTTTTGTTTCAGGAACATCTTCTAAAGAGGAAAAAGAGCATTTGTTTAGAAAGAAGACAAACAAAGAATTCATTGCAAAGAAGCAAGAGGAAATGAAGAAAGATATTGCTCAACAGAAGAAGGAGACGAGAACCTGTTTTCAATGCAAAACAGTTGGTCACATTGCCAGAAATTGTCCTAAGGGAATTCAAACAAAACAGGGAGTCTCTGAAAAACTGAAAGAAAAGATGGTTGAGAATGAACCACCAATCAAACAATTTAAAGTTTTCAAAAATTCAAAGTTTGAGGTTGGTGAAAGTTCAAAAAGTTTTTACAAAAGAAAAGTGAATCTTAACAACCAAAGGTGGGTTGTTAAGAAATCTGATGATAGTTCTAGCAGTGATTCTGATTCGACAAAATCAGAGGAGCTATTTTCTGGCGATGAATCTGACTCGTCAAAGTCAGAGGAGCCACAAGTTGAGCTAAAATTAGAAATGTCAGTACCACCAATGGATGATGTCAATTTTCCACCATTGCGGGCTGAAAATTTTAAACAAAAAATTGGCAAAGTTGAGATTTCAAGTCAATTCTTCTCTGAAAAGAAAGAATTTGATGTTGAAAAAGCCTTTAACCCCACAGTTCAAAATATTTTTGGTAAAATGGTTGACGGAAAGGTCAAAGGGGTAAAGGAATTTTATGAAAAAAAAAACGAAGAAACTAGATGAAGATGGGTCATCCTAGGTTAGTAACTGGGATAGAATCTATCATGACTAAAATCCGGACTTGCCGGAGCTCCCAAGTTGGTAATCGTGGAGCAGGAATCGGCATCTTTCTTGAGAAATTCACAACTGTGAAATTTCGACCTACAAGTGGTATTCTTATTCTTGTAAATTGTTATATTTTTACAAGTGGTATGGTTTGATGAGAACCTACAAGTGGTTAATCAAGGTCATTAAGTTGAACTTGATTTAACTTTCATACAAGTGGTTGAAAGAAAACAAAGTGATGAATTTTATCCCCTAACCTACAAGTGGTTTGTGAATTTCAACAAAACTAATTTTCCGAAAAAACCATTTTGATTAAAACAAACTTTAGTGTTTTGAAATCATAATGGGAAAATAGTTTGTTGTCAGGGGGAGTTCTGATTGTTTATGCCAAGTGAATGGCGAATTGAAGCAATTCACATCGGTTTGTCAATATTTTCTTTAAATGGTTTTGAATTTTAGGGGGAGTAAGAATTTTTTCAGAAAATCCAAAAACATTGGAAAATTTAAAAAAGTCAAAAACATGATAAAAATTCAAAATGAGTTTTGTTATGAAAAAGAGGAAATGATAGTACATCAGTAGACAATCACAGTACGCTAAAGAATTGGAAAGTCAAAAGTGATAATCGGTCTCACTGATGATGTGCCAGTAGGTTTTCGCACGCTTAGTAAATTGTATTTGAGATATAAACCTAAATATCATACTTACTTATTTCGTGGGGAATATCTCTCGGATATATGGGTAACCCCCGAAATCCTGTTTGAAGGGCTTTCTATTTATGACATACTAGGTCTTTGTGCGTGGTGATATCTGGGGTATTATACATGGACTTCTGATTTTGCGAGAGCAATAGCCTAGTCCTCGTATAATACTTTGCATTGCTTTAATCTTAAAGCTCGCCCTCAGCATAAAAAATGATGAAACATTGAAAAATGCTAATCATGTGCTGTTGAAGAAAAGATTCTCTAAAGGGAACCCACCGAAAAGCGAACCATCATCTCTCTGATATTGCGGAAGCAATAGCCTGAGCTCTCATGGTCTCGTATTTATCCCCTTACAGATATCATTAGTGTACATTCACCTGTAAGACTGAATGTAGGAGTCTAGATACGGGAGTATATTCTGAGGTGGGATACGCGAATTAGTTTAAGTCTCTTAAAACACTTAACCCGTATCTCGAAACAGTTGAACTTTGTGTGAAAATTTAAGTGGATCAGTATACTGACAATCTAAGTGAATTGTTTAGAACTTAAAGTGTTTAAAGCTCAACGGTGCTAGTGATTTGTCTCAAAAACTGATATGATCCTCTTACACAAACTCACAAAAATATTGTCTGTAAATATTTCTTTACTGCTTTTCAAAATCCAAAAATATTTTCGGAGTGTTTTAGCATAAAATTTTGAAAAATTCAAAAAGATTTTATTTCGTCTTATTTTCAACAACTGATGTTGGAAAGCTGATTTTCAAAATTCTGAGTGCTAAACATGATGAACAACAGGTTTGGGTAAGTTTGTTTGAGTTGAAAAGTTGTGACAACTGTGTTCTGTAATCAATGTACAATGTAAAACAATATTAATTATCAATAAAACAATGTGCTTTGGTGTTATTATATGTGTTTTGGTGTTATTATATGTGTAATTGTGTTTGATGATTTTACAATTTGATCCAATTCCAATTTCAAGCTTTAAATCACTCCCTGGAAGGTTATACGCAAACTGGTGCGTAAACGCAGTCAGTATAACGCGAAAAACACTCCGGAATAGTGACTTAGGCTTAACATACCTTAAATAACCTTCACATAACTTAGAAATAAGCTTTGGATGGTTTGGTGTGTTGAAATCAAGTTTGTTCGATCGCAGGGACTAGTTGTGTCAAACTGTGAAACTATACCGATTTGTATGGTATCGAACAGTCCGGAACTTGATCATAAGCTAAACATACCATAAATAACCTAAACATAGCTTAGAAATAAGCTTTGAGGGGTTCGGTGTGCAAAAACATGCTTATTTGATCTTACAGGGACTAAAAGCGTCTAAAAGTGCACAAGTTTGCATTTTCGTGCATATCTTACGTTCTGAATATATCCGGACATCCAAAAATTTATGTAATCATTAAAATATTTTATTTTAGTAATTGGCATGATAAAAATCCATTCGTCGCTTAATTTGGATCGTTTTTGCGTTCGTTACGACTTCCGTCGTAATTAACCGAACAACGCAACCGTACGACCAAACGAGCCGACATCCGAGATATTTTTGAGCACATTTTAAGTTCCCTATACTTTAACTTCATTTTAGAGCTTTGAAATGGGGTTAACGGGGCTTAAATGTGTCAAAACGCATCGAAAATCAAGTTCGGGGTCACAGGGGCCTGTTTTGCCAAATTTCAAATTTGCTGACCTGCAGGGTCCTTACGGACCGTATGGACTTCCTCTTGCGGTCCGTAAGCAGGTGCCAGATATCAGAAAATGTTTTCCAGCTTGTTCCAGCTGTTCCACACCCTTACACCTGGTTTCTTTGATTCTATGTGCTTGTTTGGATGCCCATGGTTTCAGAAATCAGTGAGTATGAGGTGTAGGGCTGAGATTAAAGCAAGGGAATCGAGAAACGATCCTAACGGTTCTAGTTTTCCTATAAATAGCCCACCCCACTTCACTTCTTTCTCACTCAAATCTGATCTAAAAT
Source organism: Helianthus tuberosus (assembly GCA_030545235.1). Lineage (NCBI taxonomy): Eukaryota > Viridiplantae > Streptophyta > Magnoliopsida > Asterales > Asteraceae > Helianthus > Helianthus tuberosus. The sequence continues at coordinate 99,069,052 of CM060382.1, forward strand.
GCTCTAAGTTGAAGCCTTTGCTTCATACCTGAGCTACTTGGATCAAGATTTGCTTGCTTGGACCCTTTGTAAGTCCTCCTTCGTTCTTTTTATGCGTTTTTAGCTTAAAAGTCAAACTGCATTTGACTTTCTGCATTAACCAGTTTATGGTCAATGCGAAGTTCGCTTAAACTTCATAACGTGAGCGTAATCACGATGGTTATAGTCCCTAGTGACTATACCTACTGATTACCACGTTATCTAGGCTCAGTGACGAGTCGTAGTTTCGGCCAAAATGCGCATTCTCGCGTATTTTGTAACCAAACTACTTTTGGGTATCAAAACCGTTTGTTTTGATACCAAAACCTGTTTTCTAACTTAACTAAACATGTTTTAGCATGTTTAGCTCGTCACTTTTTAGTTTAGTGCTTGTGTAGAGTCGTAAGTCAAGCGGGCTAAACACCCGCTTAGACTTTCGAACTCGACCCGTTTGGTCGATCATTAGGATCCGACCAAGCATGTTTAGTGACCATAGTTGTATAGGGAATAACCTTCCGAGGTTATACCTTATGGTCACTTAGTTTAAGTAGTTGTATGATAGGTAGTTTATATGCCTTAGGTAAATGACCAAAACGCCCTTTTCATGTATAATTGGTAATTAAGCATATGTAACTTAACTTTTGCCACTTAAACTAATTATGTAACATGTTTAGGCATATAATACTTGTCATAGGACTAGTTAGACATCTCGAACGCGCTTTGCGCGCACGACGCGTTAAAGTAGCGTAAGCTACCTTAATGGGTCGTAATGGGTCGAAAGCACTTAGGTTAGGTTCCGATCTTGAGTGTAGACTTTGTTAAACCATATCACATGAGTTCCAACACTCATTTGGTTTACAAGATCTCATTCTATCCGATCTTCCAATTGAGGTGTCGATTGTTTGACTAGTGATTCGATTACTAGGTGCTGCTTGATTTCTCTGGTTTACTTGAGTTTGTTGAAGTTCTATTGATTGAGGATACTTTGCACTTTATGTGAGTACATAGTTCCCCTATTTTACTGTTTTCAATTGTTTTGGGGTGATTCATATCTACCAAAACGATTTTCAATAATTTAACGATGGTTTCAAAAACGATTAAGATGGTTTATACTAAACTAATAACGATTTCGATAATGTGAACGAACTTGTTGGTTGTAGTTACACAACGAATGACATTCATTAGCATTGATCAAGCTGACCAGTATTAGGTTATGGTGCCATAGGATCTGACAAATCCCGTTATCATACTGCACCCATGGTTATGTGTGGGTTAGGTGGGTAATGACTGAATCTGATTGTTAACTTACCCTTTGGTGGTTTGTTAATGCGAGAAGCGAGATAGTCGAGTCACGAAGGTTTGAATGTTATTAGCGAGACGACCAAAAATAGTTTTCACAATTAAAACGAGGATGATTTAAACGAGTTAACGATTTGGAAACGATTTGAACAAGATTAAACGAATTGGATAAATGATTGGTTTTTGGTTAAGTGTTTAGATAACGGGACGGGTGTAATATGGTGAAAACATGGTAGATACGCTGCTGGTACTTCTTATATATAAGTGTTTTCAACATATTACATACTGTGGCGTTATTTAGTTCACTTGGGTAAACAATTTTGAAACGATGTCACATAACGATGTTTTCGAAAGGACATAAACCATATGAGTTTTATTAACGAGTTAATACGAAATGTTTTACAATTTGGTTTACTAAAATAAATGTTTTTGGGTTAAGAATCATGGCTACGAGATTTTATAAATTATAACCCGCTTGATTTGAGTTGGTTAATTTCGTTGCAATATTATACTCTTTTCAAAACAAGGTTTTTAATAAGATATTGCAACATGTAAACTAGCCATGAATCCGACACTCTCATAAAACCTATGTACTCGCCAGCATTTCTTTGCCGACTTTGTTTTGTTTACATATGTTTCAGGTGATGTTGCTTGATGTTGATTGATAGGATGCATGAGTCACATAGGATCTGGACGATGCTTTAGTGACATAATAACTATATTAGTAGATATGTAACTTCTTGGTTTTGATTTTAAAACAATGTTAATGTAAATATTCTAATAAAACGAAACTTTTTGTATCCATGGTTGTGAAACAATAATTCTGCCATGACACTCCCTGACGTTTCCGCCACGGTTTGTTGTTTTAACGTGGTCGGGGTATGACAGAAGAGTTGGTATCAGAGCCAATGGTTATAGGGAATTAGGTTATTAGTAATGCTTTGACCTAGACTATAACTTTCTAGGACCCCAACGCGAGTTTTTCCTGCGTTTAGATTTTAAAACAAAACCGTCACCTACCCTTAGGTGATAACCACAATGAGAACACAAATTCGAATCTGCTTCGAAGATTAATCATCCGTTCTAGGATGATTGATTACTAGGTTTAGAACCCTTCCAGTTTGACTCATATTTGGCTTAGTGCCTTTTGAGTTTTCAAAATCTCGTCAAAGTTTGGGTCTAAATAATGTGAACACGTGCAAACTGGAAGAGTGAATGCCTGTACCCTGAGTTTTCTGTCTAAGGCTAGAGTGTTCGTACAAATCCACATAATCAGACCAGTCACTCTTACCTGGGAACTCTTGGGGTGAGTGTTCACTTATAGGCGAGCATGTCTTAGCGATACATTATTTTGTCTCATTTACTTTGATTAGTCACTGCGTGTCGTTTGTTTATTCGAGGTAACAAACAAATGATCGCCTTCCTTGTGTTTTGTCGATACCTCTTTTGTTTATCCGAATGTCAATGCCAATGTGAATCCCGCTCGTGGACGAGCATTCAATCTGAATGCAAACGAGGCTCGAGCTGACAACCTCATTGTCAATGGTACCTTTGTTGTCAATGGTACGTTCCTTGTTAACAATCGACCTGCATCTATTCTTTTTGATTCTGGTGCCGATAGAAGTTTTGTTTCATTATCATTTGAGCCTTTGCTTGCGATACCTAGAACTAAACTGAGGAAACCCTTATCTGTCGAAGTTGCTACTGGTAAACCTCTTGTTCTCGATTCTGTTATTCGTGATTGTCAGTTGAACCTTGATAACCATATTTTTCCTATTGACCTCACACCGATGCAACCTAGGAGTTTCGATATTATCGTTGGGATGGATTGGTTAACCAAACACCATGCTGAGGTGGTTTGTTTCGATAAGATTGTTCGTATTCCTCTTCCGTCTGGCGATGTTCTGGAAGTTCGTGGCGAGAAGCCATCTGGTGGATTGAAGCTTATGTTATGTACAAAAGCCCAAAGTTATTTGCGAAAAGGATATGTTGTTTTTCTGGCACATGTCACCGAGGAGAAAGGCAAGAGCAAGAGTATTCAGGATATTCTGATTGTTCAGGATTATCCAGAGGTGTTTCCTGATGAACTGCCTGGTTTGCCTCCAGTTCATCAAGTCGAGTTTCATATTGACCTTGTACCCAATGCCAACCCGATTGCGAAAGCACCTTATCGTCTTGCACCGTCGGAGATGCAAGAGTTATCAAAACAGCTTCAAGAGTTATCTGATAAAGGATTCATCCGTCTGAGCTTTTCGCCTTGGGGAGCTCCTGTCCTCTTTGTGAAAAAGAAAGATGGATCTTTTCGAATGTGTATCGATTATCATGAGCTTAATAAGCTTACCATCAAGAATCGATATCCCCTACCTTGAATTGATGATCTCTTCGACCAGCTGCAAGGTGCTTCATGCTTTTCCAAGATCGATCTGCGTTCTGGGTATCATCAACTTCGTGTTCTCGAAGAAGATATTCCCAAAACTGCTTTCCGCACAAGATATGGGCATTACGAGTTCACTGTCATGCCTTTTGGTTTGACGAATGCCCCAGCTATCTTTATGGACTTAATGAATAGGGTCTGTAAACCTTATTTAGACAAGTTCATCATTGTGTTCATCGACGATATTCTCATTTATTCGAAGTCTCGAGCCGAGCACAAGCAACACCTTCGCTTAACATTGGAACTCCTTAAGAAGGAACAACTTTTTGCTAAATTCTCCAAGTGTGAATTTTGGCTTAAAGAAGTTCAGTTCTTGGGGCATATAGTCAACGAGCAAGGTATTCATGTGGATCCATCCAAGATTGTTGCTATTAAAGATTGGAATATGCCGACGACACCTACAGAGATTCGATCTTTTCTTGGTCTTGCTGGTTATTATCGTCGATTCATTTCAAATTTCTCTAAGATCGCGGTTCCACTCACTGCTTTGACTCAGAAGAATAAGCCTTTTGAGTGGGGACCCAAGCAAGAAGAAGCGTTCCAAACGCTGAAACATAAGCTATGTGATGCTCCTGTTTTATCTCTACCCGAAAGAAATGATGATTTTGTTGTCTATTGCGACGCGTCAAATCTAGGACTTGGTTGCGTTCTTATGCAACGAGGTAAAGTGATAGCTTATGCGTCTAGACAGCTGAAAGTTCACGAGAAGAACTATACGACTCATGATCTTGAGTTAGGTGCTGTGGTTTTCGCGCTTAAAATCTGGAGACACTACCTCTATGGCACGAAGTGTGTGGTTTTCACAGACCACAAAAGTCTCCAGCATATTCTTAATCAGAAGGAGTTGAACATGAGGCAACGACGTTGGGTTGAACTCTTAAACGACTACGATTGCGAGATTCGATACCATCCTGGTAAGGCGAATGTCGTAGCCGATGCGCTTAGTCGAAAGGAACGAGTCAAGCTTCATTCTGTTCAAACTCTATCTGATATTCAATCTCATGTCCTTCAAGCTCAACGATCTTGTGTGATCAAAGGCTTATTGAAAAATGAGCTACCACTTCAACTTGAGCTTAAACTCGAAAGGAAAGACGATGGTTTGCTCTACTTCAAGGATCGTTTGTGGATTCCGAAACAAGACGATCTTCGCACCCTAGTGATGGACGAATCTCACAAGTCTATATATTCAATCCATCCTGGTGCTGATAAAATGTACAAGGATCTTCGTACTCAGTACTGGTGGCCGGGTATGAAAATGGATGTTGCCTTGTATGTGTTGAAATGCCTAACTTGTCTCAAAGTCAAGGTTGAACATCAACGACCTTCTGGTTTGCTTGTACAACCAGAGATACCGGTTTGGAAGTGGGAGAACATTGCAATGGATCTCATCACTAAATTACCACGTACATCTAAAGGTCATGATGCTATTTGGGTTGTTATCGATCGATTAACGAAATCAGCTCATTTTATTCCGATTCGCGAGGATCTGTCAGCTGATAAACTTGCAAAGATTTATGTTGATGAGATTGTATCACGACATGGTGTTCCTTTGGATATCATTTCCAATCGTGATGCTCGGTTTTCATCTCATTTCTAGAAGACCATGCAATCTGCTATGGGAACCCAACTAAATCTAAGCACTGCTTATCATCCCCAAACAGATGGACAATCTGAGAGAACGATTCAAACTTTGGAGGATATGATTAGAGCATGCGTGATAGACTTTGGTGGTAATTGGGATTCTCATCTGCCATTGATCGAGTTCTCATACAATAATAGTTATCATGCTAGCATTAATATGGCACCATTCGAAGCTCTCTACGGTCGAAAATGTCGTTCACCTGTCTGTTGGAATGAGATCGGTGAAGCTCAGCTTACTGGACCTGAGCTCATTCTGGAAACAACAGACAAAATCAAGAAAATTCGCCACAATCTTGTGACAGCTCGAAGCCGTCAAAAGAGTTACGCGGATATACGACGCAAGCCCTTAGAATTTCAAGTCGGAGACCGTGTCCTACTCAAGGTGTCACCTTGGAAAGGAGTGGTAAGATTCGGAAAGAAATGAAAACTTGCACCACGATATGTTAGACCATTTAAGATTGTGGAAAGGATTGGGAAGGTTGCCTATCGACTAGAGCTACCTCCAGAGCTTGGAAATATTCATCTGCCTTTTCACGTGTCCAATTTGCAAAAGTGTTTAGCTGATGCTGATCTTCACATTCCTCTCGACGAGATTCAAATCTATGAAACGATGCACTTTGTCGAGAAACCCGTGGAGATAACGGACCGTGCATTCAAACAATTGAAGAACAAATGGATTCGATTGGTCAAGGTTTGTTGGGAGTCCAAACGTGGCCCAGAGTTTACTTGGGAACGTGAGGAGCAGATGAAGACGAAATATCCGCATTTGTTTTCACAAGTTTCCTCTAGTTAAAATTTCGGGACGAAATTTCCTAAAGTAGGGGAGACTGTGACAACTGTGTTCTGTAATCAATGTACAATGTAAAACAATATTAATTATCAATAAAACAATGTGATTTGGTGTTATTATATGTGTTTTGGTGTTATTATATGTGTAATTGTGTTTGATGATTTTACAATTTGATTCGATTCCAATTTCAAGCTTTAAATCACTTCCTGGAAGGTTATACGCAAACTGGTGCGTAAATGCAGTCAGTATAATGCGACAAACACTCTGGAATAGTGAAATAGGCTTAACATACCTTAAATAACCTTCACATAACTTAGAAATAAGCTTTGGATGGTTTGGTGTGTTGAAATCAAGTTTGTTCGATCGCAGGGACTAGTTGTGTCAAACTGCGAAACTATACCGATTTGAATGGTATCGAACAGTCCAGAACTTGATCATAAGCTAAACATACCGTAAATAACCTAAACATAGCTTATAAATAAGCTTTGAGGGGTTCGGTGTGCAAAAACATGCTTATTTGATCTTACAGGGACTAAAAGCGTCTAAAAGTGCACAAGTTTGCATTTTCGCGCATATCTTACGTTCTGAATATATCCGGACATCCAAAAATTTATGTAATCATTAAAATATTTTATTTTAGTGATTGGCATGATAAAAATCCATTCGTCGCTTAATTTGGATCGTTTTTGCGTTCGTTACGACTTCCGTCATAATTAACCGAACAACGCAACCGTACGACCAAACGAGCCAACATCCGAGATATTTTTGAGCACATTTTAAGTTCCCTATACTTTAACTTCATTTTAGAGCTTTGAAATGGGGTTAACGGGGCTTAAATGTGTCAAAACGCATCGAAAATCAAGTTCGGAGTCACAGGGGCCTGTTCTTCCAAATTTCAAATTTGCAGACCTGCAGGGTCCTTACGGACCGTATGGACTTCCTCTTGCAATCCGTAAGCAGGTGCCAGATATCAGAAAATGTTTTCCAGCTTGTTCCAGCTTTTCCACACCCTTGCACCTGGTTTCTTTGATTCTATGTGCTTGTTTTGGATGCCCATGGTTTCAGAAATCAGTGGGTATGAGGTGTAGGGCTGAGATTAAAGCACGGGAATCGAGAAACGATCCTAACGGTTCTAGTTTTCCTATAAATAGCCCACCCCACTTCACTTCTTTCTCACTCAAATCTGATCTAAAATGCTCTAAGTTGAAGCCTTTGCTTCATACCTGAGCTACTTGGATCAAGATTTGCTTACTTGGACCCTTTGTAAGTCCTCCTTCGTTCTTTTTATGCGTTTTTAGCTTAATAGTCAAACTGCGTTTGAATTTCTGCATTAACCAGTTTATGGTCAATGCGAAGTTCGTTTGAACTTCATAACGTGAGCGTAATCACGATGGTTATAGTCCCTAGTGACTATACCTACTGATTACCACGTTATCTAGGCTCAGTGACGAGTCGTAGTTTGGGCCAAAATGCGCATTCTCGCGTATTTTGTAACCAAACTACTTTTGGGTATCAAAACCGTTTGTTTTGATACTAAAACCTGTTTTCTAACTTAACTAAACATGTTTTAGCATGTTTAGCTCGTCACTTTTTAGTTTAGTGCTTGTGTAGAGTCGTAAGTCAAGCGGACTAAACACCCGCTTAGACTTTCGAACTCGACCCGTTTGGTCGATCATTAGGATCCGACCAAGCATGTTTAGTGACCATAGTTGTATAGGGAATAACCTTCCGAGGTTATACCTTATGGTCACTTAGTTTAAGTAGTTGTATGATAGGTAGTTTATATGCCTTAGGTAAATGACCAAAACGCCCTTTTCATGTATAATTGGTAATTAAGAATATGTAACTTAACTTTTGCCACTTAAACTAATTATGTAACATGTTTAGGCATATAATACTTGTCATAGGACTAGTTAGACGCCTCGAACGCGCTTTGCGCGCACGACGCATTAAAGTAGCGTAAGCTACCTTAATGGGTCGTAATGGGTCGAAAGCACTTAGGTTAGGTTCCGATCTTGAGTGTAGACTTTGTTAAACCATATCACATGAGTTCCAACACTCATTTGGTTTACAAGATCTCATTCTATCCGATCTTCCGATTGAGGTGTCGATTGTTTTACTAGTGATTCGATTACTAGGTGCTGCTTGATTTCTCTAGTTTACTTGAGTTTGTTGAAGTTCTATTGATTGAGGATACTTTGCACTTCATGTGAGTACATAGTTCCCCTATTTTACTGTTTTCAATTGTTTTGGGGTGATTCATTTGTACCAAAATGATTTTCAGTAATTTAACGATGGTTTCAAAAACGATTAAGATGGTTTACACTAAACTAATAACGATTTCGATAATGTGAACGAACTTGTTGGTTGTAGTTACATAACGAACGACATTCATTAGCATTGATCAAGCCGACCAGTATTAGGTTATGGTACCATAGGATCTGACAAATCCCGTTATCATACTGCACCCATGGTTATGTACGGGTTAGGTGGGTAATGACTGAATCTGATTGTTAACTTACCCTTTGGTGGTTTGTTAATGCGAGAAGCGAGATAGTCGAGTCACGAAGGTTTGAATGTTAATAGCGAGACGACCAAAAATAGTTTTCACAATTAAAACGAGGATGATTTAAACGATTTAAACGAGTTAACGATTTGGAAACGCTTTGAACAAGATTAAATGAATTGGATAAACGATTGGTTTTTGGTTAAGTGTTTAGATAACGGGACGGGTGTAATATGGTGAAAAGATGGTAGATACGCCGCTGGTACTTCTTATATATAAGTGTTTTCAACATATTACATACCGTGGCGTTATTTAGTTCACTTGGGTAAACGATTTTGAAACGATGTCACATAACGATGTTTTCAAAAGGATATAAACCATACGAGTTTTATTAACGAGTTAATACGAGAAGTTTTACAATTTGGTTTACTAAAATAAATGTTTTTGGGTTAAGAATCATGGCTACGAGATTTTATAAATTATAACCCACTTGATTTGAGTTGGTTAATTTCGTTGCAATACTATACTCTTTTCAAAACAAGGTTTTTAATAAGATATTGCAACATGTAAACTAGCCATGAATCCGACACTCTCATAAAACCTATGTACTCGCCATCATTTCTTTGCTGACTTTGTTTTTTTACATATGTTTCAGGTGATGTTGCTTGATGTTGATTGATAGGATGCATGAGTCACATAGGATCTGGACGAGGCCTTAGTGACATAATAACAATATTAGTCGATATGTAACTTGTTGGTTTTGATTTTAAAACAATGTTAATGTAAATATTCTAATAAAACGAAACTTTTTGTATCCATGGTTGTGAAACAATAATTCTGCCACGACACTCCCCGACGTTTCCGCCACGGTTTGTTGTTTTAACGTGGTCGGGGTGTGACAAAAGTGAAGTTAAAATTTTGAGAAAATTTGAGAAATGTCATAATCTACAAATGATGGTTTGAGATTGATTTTGTCAAGTTTTAAGCAGAGTTTAAAATTGTCATAAATAAATATCTTATGTTTTGGGTAGAAGATTGTGTAGGTAAAGCCAGGTTTCTGATTCTGATTGATACAGAAAGCCAGGTTACGATCTTAAAACCTGTGAAAGTTGTATAGCCAGGTTTCCGATCCAAAGCCTGATAGAGAATTCCAGACTGTGATCCCAGCTTATCGAAAGGGGGAGTCTGAGGACGTCAGAGCCAGATTCAGATCCTGGAACAAAGCTCGGAACAAAGCTCAAGATATAAGCTGCTGATGCTGAAAGAGGTTAGAGCCAGGATTGAGATTCTGGGAGAAAAGATCAAGAGATCTGATCAAGAGAATTTGAAGAGTCAGATTGCGATTCTGGAAGAAAAAGTGGAAGAGAGAGAGAAAAGAAGAGAAAGAGATTGAGGATGCTTACAATGTCAGATACTTTGGAAGAGAGCATGAAGGCTGATAAAGATTGAAGACTCGACATACTGAAGACTTGTATTGAAGACTCGTCAACATCCAAGGGGGAGTCTGTTGGTACATATGTCTGTCGACTTCGTCTTGTATCGAGTCTTGTATTAGATTAGATAGATCAGGGCACGAAAAACGAGAAATATATAGGTTTGAGCCATTTCGCACGAAATGGAAAAAGCCATTTCGCACGAAATGGAAATGCCATTTCGTACGAAATGGGAATAGCCATTTCGTGTGAGCCATCTCGTGCGGAATGGGCTGCCTATAAATAGGTGCCTTGAGTCTTTCATTTGTAACGTTCTGATTCCGGTAGCGAAGCTCGGCCGAAGTGTCTCCAGCATTGTAAAACAATCTGATATCAATACAAGAGACAATTTAAGTGAATCTAAGTGCAAATCAGCTGAAATAACTCCAATACGTCTGTTTCCGCCTTTTGTATTGGACGAGATATCTTCTGAATGACTCATTTGGTCGTGCAAACGATCCTACATCTTTGCGGTCTTACTTTCTACTTTCCACGGTCCAACTCGTGTATAAGCTACCCCCGTCTAATCGAATATTCAAATTCCTCGTGTGTTGTTTGGGAGATAGGTGTGACGACGAGTGCGGGCTGCTCCACTACTGCAAGCCGAGTCGTCGGTGTGGTTGTCTTGTCAACGGTCTTACATATCTCTTCGACCAATGAAGGTGTCCACCATGACAACTGTCACAGATCCACATTCTCCTTATTTGCCTCTTTTTCTGGTGTTTTATCGGTAGGAGTTTGTGGTTGTCCAGTTTTCGTACATGTGGATCCAACCTTTTTCAGCTTCTCAGTCCACATTGTGTGTATCTCTTTTATTTTCTCACTTTCAGGGTACAATTGGAAACCTTCCGTAAAAGTGTCGTTTATCCTTTTCACACATTCGTCGAACTGATTCAAGAACACTTCCAACATTCCCGCATGCACCTGATTTACATCATTCAAACTTTACACATTAGCATTAAGCAACAACATGATATTTGTGTCGAATTACATCACATTGTGTTTTAGTGTTGAGTTTTAACAAATCCTTTGCATTTTATAATAATCTGATTATGTTTTAAGGTGTTGTCTGACTCACATTTCATAAGAATGTGTTTTAAAGGCTCGTTGTGTTTTTACCAATCTGAAATGTGTTTTACCAATCTGATTGTGTTTTAAGGTGTTGCATGTGTCACATTTAATAAAATTGTGTTTGAAGGGTTACAATGTGTTTTAAGGTGTTTTACCCTTTTTTATAACGTTGCATGTGTCACATTTCATAAAAATGTGTTTTAAGGGTTACATTGTGTTTTAAGGTATTTCTTGTTTGTATTTAAATGTGTGCACTTAGACATTATATTGTGTTTAATAGAATTATTAAAAAAACTATGAAAGTACCTCATCACTTTGGCTCGCTTGTGGTGTCGACCCATATTGAGATACCATAGGTATCCTAATCTCTCCATCAAAGCCTATGTTAATCCCCGGCTGAGTTTGTTGTGTTTGCCCCCACTCACCGGTTTCAATGTAGTATTTCTATATATCGGATACATCGAAAACAGGCACTGTTTCCGGGCCAACTTCTACGTTCATGTATTCTTCAAACTCTGCATTTTTTCCCGCATGAACGGGAATTTCTTCGACAACAGGCGCAGTTTTCGGGCCACCTTCAACATCAGATTTCTTCTCCCTAACCTGATCGGTTTTTGCCCCTTCTTTTTCAATTTGATTTTTTTTCGGTACATCTGACTCTGTAGATTTACAATGCGTTTTACTGGCCGGCTTCACAACAGTCTTTTTGCTTTTTACCAGATCAGGTTTGCTATTGTGTTTTACTTTCTTGGTTACATCTTTCTCATCTGCTTTCACTTCTTTTGCTTGAACTTCTTCATCAGCCATTTTTGCAAACGGATATCTTTGTTCCGGATGCAAGTCATATTCCTCCACTAACATTTGATCAAACTTGACCGCGTCCAATTTTATGCTGACTGACTCGATATCGTCCTGTGTGATATCTTCGATGAGATGAGCTGCTCTTGGCTCATCTTCCTAGGATTTCTTTTGGTCACGTATCAACGCTGCCTGTAAAGAGGACGAACAACTGATTTCAGATGTGTTTTAAGGGTTTTATATACATCAGGTTGTGTTTTAATAGTTCCAATGTAATTTAACATATTGTTTTTATATTGGAGATTAACAAACACTTTGCAAATTAAAACTATCTAAATGTGTTTTACAGCAAACACATGTGTTTTGTCGCAACCCCCGTCCCCTAATTACCTGGGAACGGGCGGCCGCGGCCATTTTCGGTGGTATCGGTGTTTATCATTTTGGCAGCGGAAATTTCATCAGGACCGTAGTTAGGAAATATTTTATCAGAGTAAAATACCACGCTTTTAATATATTAAACACATGGAAAAATCCCAAGTTTCAAGTATACACTTTTTCATAGGGATAAACCCTATTTTATTTAAATAAAACATCTCTTTATTTTAGGTAACTTTATAGCCACTTTTCCAAGCCTTCAGTGCTGTCCAGCTCGCTTCTATTTGGCTTTCACATTTTGTTACCTGAAACGCGTTTAAAAAACATTTTATCAGTGGGAAATACTGGTGAGTGAATCCCAGTTTAATCAAGTTAAGTAAAACCATTGTACAGTATTGAGGGCAGTCGCGCAATTACATTTGTTTCCATCTACTTTAATTACCACCCACGATACTGTCAACCCGACTTGTGGTCATGTTACTACTCACAATGTAGTAACAAATTTTGTATACAAAACCCCAACATACCGACGATAATTGTAGAATACAAATACTCAATCACTGTTTAATATAGTATTAATTAAGTGAGGTTTTGTAAAAACAATTTGCAAAAAGGAGATTACTCACATTGCTGTCTTAGGGTTTTCTTTAAGGATTTCCTGGTGATTATCTATAAATTACACAAACGCACACGCATTAGTATAATAACCCAATATTTACATTAGTAATTCCCTCCCCGAGACGGCATTCCAAGGACTACGTCATGCAGAACAACGACAGCCGTTACGAAACCCTGGATCAATCGGGCAGCGTATCTAATACGTAACCGGGGTTATGATACTTACAACGAGGCAGGGCTTCGCTAATTAGGGGTATAATACCCGAAAATTATGTTTACTATGTAGAAATTCAAGAGAGAGAAAGATTTGTGAGCGAATTCGACTGAACAGTCGATGCCCTCAATTTATAGGGCCTGATTTTAGGTCCCTCGCGGCCCGCGAAGAATGTAGCCAAGAGCTACGCGGCCCACGACGTAGGGTAAGTAGGCCCTAGCTGATCCGGGTCATCACACTAGGCTCGACACATTGCACGACACGTGGCAGCACCGGGCTGCGCCTCATGTCCTTTCGCTCGCGGCCCGCGTAAGACCAGGGGTAGGTCTTCGCGGCCCGCCACAGCCCTAAAAACTTGGTTCTTAATTAAATTTAATAAAAATAAAGGTATTCGGGGCCTGTTTTCATATACGGGGTGTATTTTAGGACGTATTGGGATATTTTAGTTATTTTTAGGGTGTCGAAAGTTTTAGGAGGGTTGTTATATCCTCCCCACCTTGTTTTAGAACTCGTCCTCGAGGTCTACTAGAATAGATGCGGGTATTTCTTTTACATCTCTGATTCAAGCTCCCATGTGTATTCTGGTCCTCTTTTGGAGTCCCATTTTTCTTTGACTAAAACTAATCTCTTGTAATTGAGGTTCTTGACTTTCCTGTCTTCGATTTGTAGAGGTCTTTCCACAAATTTTAATTGTTCATTTACCTCTATATCCTTAAGAGGCACTACCAGTGATTCATCAGCTAGACATTTCTTGAGATTACATACATGAAATACATCATGTATTCCTTCCATTTCCTCTAGCAGTTGTAGCTGATAGGCTACAGGTCCTATTCTTTTAATAATCTCAAAAGGTCCAACATACCTGGGGCTTAGCTTTCCCCTTTTGATGAATCTTACCACTCATTTCCAAGGAGAGACTTTCAATAACACTTTGTCTCCTACCTGAAATTTCAATGGCTTTCGTCTGTTATCAGCATAACTCTTTTGTCGATCACGTGCTGCTTTCAGTCGCTCCTTGACTTGGATAATTTTGTCGGTTGTTTCTTGTACTATCTCAGGTCCGGATAGTTGCTTTTCTCCAATTTCTGCCCAACAGACTGGGGTTCAGCACTTTTGTCCATAAAGTGCTTCGAATGGTGCAACATTGATACTTGTGTGATAACTGTTATTGTAATAAAATTCTATTAACGGTAAGTGATCGTCCCAATTACCTCCGAAATCAATTACACAAGCTCTAAGCATATCCTCCATTGTCTGAATTGTCCTTTTGCTTTGTCCGTCCGTTTGAGGATGATAGGTTGTGCTTAGATTCAACTTAGTTCCCATTGCTTTTTGGAAACTTGTCCAAAAATGAGAGGTAAAACGGCTATCCCTATCAGAAACAATTGATAAAGGAATTCCATGTAATGAAACTATTTCATTTACATACAGCGTAGCTAATTGTTCCAAATTAAAAGTTTCCTTCATTGGTAGGAAATGAGCTGACTTCGTTAGCCTGTCTACAATTACCCAGATTATATCATTACCTTTCCTTGTTTTGGGTAATTTGGTAACAAAATCCATTGTTATCAATTCCCACTTCCACACTGGTATTTCTAACTGCTGCAATAAACCTGAGGGTTTCTGATGTCCAGCTTTAACTTGTGAACATGTTAAACACTTAGAAACATAAGCTGCTATATCTTTCTTCATTCCTATCCACCAAATTTTTTTTCTTAAGTCCTGATACATCTTATCATTTCCAGGATGCATTGTATACTTAGACTTATGGGCTTCTTCTAATATACGATGGCGTAGGTTTCCTAATTTAGGTATCCACATTCTTTTCTTATGGAATCTCCAAATTCCATATGTTCCTTGTTCTAATTCCTTAATCATTCCCTTCAACTTTTCAGTATCATCCTTGATTACTGATTCTTGTGCTTTTCTAATCTGTTCATTTAAATCTATCTATAGATTTAATTTAAGAGAACGTACTCTTTTTGTCTTTTCATGACACTTTCGACTTAAAGCATCAGCCACTACATTTGCCTTTCCTGCATGATACTGGATAGTACAATCATAATCACTAAGTATCTCCATCCAGCGTCTTTGTCTCATATTCAATTCCTTTTGCCCAAAAACATACCTTAAACTCTTATGGTCGGTGAAAATGTAAACTTACTACCGTAAAGGTAATGTCTCCAAATCTTAAGGGCAAAAATTATAGATCCTAGTTCCAAATCATGGGTTGGATAATTCTCTTCATGATTCTTAAGTTGTCTAGATGCATAGGCTATAACCTTTTGACGTTGCATCAACACACATCCATAACCTAACTTAGAAGCGTCACAATAGACTACAAACTCTTCAGTTCCTTCTGGTAACGCTAGTATGGGTGCGTGGGTTAATCTTTGCTTAAGAATTCTAAAGGCTTCTTCTTGTTTTGGTCCCCATTCAAACTTAACAGATTTACAGGTTAGCTTACTTAAGGGAATGGCTATTCTAGAAAAATCTCGAATAAATCTTCTATAATAACCGGCCAATCCTAAGAAACTTCTAACCTCGGTTGGTGACTCAGGGGTTTTCCATTTGGTAATTGCCTCGATCTTGCTGGGATCCACATGAATTCCTTCATGATTAACTAAATGTCCAAGAAACTGTACCTGTTCTAACCAAAACTCGCACTTTGAAAACTTTGTATAAAACTTTTCTTTTCTTAATAAACTTAGAAGTGCGTGCAAATGCTTTGCATGCTCCTCCTTACTCTTAGAGTAAATGAGAATATCATCTATAAAGACAATTATGAATTTATCCAAATATGGCTTACATATTCGGTTCATCATGTCCATTAATGCAGCTGGGGCATTGGTTAAACCAAATGGCATGACAGTAAATTCATAATGGCCATACCTTGTTCTAAATGCGGTCTTAGGAATGTCCTCTTCCTGTACCTTTAATTGATGATATCCTGATCGTAAATCGATTTTGGAGAAAAATCGAGCTCCTTGCAACTGATCGAACAAATCATCAATTCTTGGTAATGGATACCGATTTTTAATCGTGACCTTGTTCAATTCTCGGTAGTCAATGCACATACGCATTGATCCGTCTTTCTTCTTAACAAATAAAATCGGTGCTCCCCATGGTGATGAACTTGGCTGTATGAATCCTTTCTCCAATAATTCGTCTAACTATTTCTTCAGTTCCTGCATTCCTGCGGGTGCCAAATGGTAAGGTGCTTTGGCAATTGGTGCTGTTCCTGGTAGCAGATGAATTCTGAATTCAACTTCTCTGTCTGGCGGTAGCCCTGGTAATTCTTCTGGAAATGCATCTGAAAACTGAGATACTACTGGAATATCTTTTAGTTCTTTTCTTTTAGTGTTAGTGATTATGGAAATCAAATACACTAATGATCATTTTCTTATATAACTTGTTATTTTCATCACAGAGATGAATTTCGTGGATCTAGATGGCTTATCTCCTTTAATTGTGATCTTTTCACCCCATGGTGAATTTACTTGGATCGACTTTTGATCACATAAAATACTGGCTTTATTGGCTATTAACCAATCCATTCCTAATACAACATCAAATCCTACCAGATTCATTGGATAAAGGTTTGCAATAAACTTTTGATTTAAAAATTCTATTCTTGCTCCCTTCAAGATTTCAGAAATCTTAATGGTTTCCCCATTTGCTGTCTCTACTAGACATTCTTGTGGGAGCTTAGTTAATGGTTGATTGAGAAGTTTGCAAAATGAAGTATTAATAAAACTTTGGTTCGCACCAGAGTCAAATAATAATTTAGCAAAAACATCATTAACTAAAAACGTACCGGCAATCACGTCCGGAATCATCTTTGCTTCTTCTGTGGTTAGCACAAATGCTCTAGCATTTTTAGTGGTCTTGTTGTTCATGGCTGGAGCTAGTTTCGGACAGTTTGGCTTGATATGGCCCTTTTCTCCACAGTTGAAGCACATTCCATTATTTGGTTTCTTCCTACAATCTTCTTCCTTGTGTCCTGGTATCTTGCAGAAATTGTAGTAATTGGAGCATTTTCCTGAATGTTTCTTCTTGCAAGCCTTGCAGTAAGGTGCAGAGGTAGAACCTACATTTTTCCCACGGTTGGAATTTCCATAATGAAATTCTTGGGTAAGCCTTTGAGCTAGGTTCCTTCTTTGATCCTCCTCTCGTGTACGCACTAACTCATCTGTCAAGGTGTTTACTAGTTCTACAGCTTCTTCTATAGTTTGAGGTGTAGTTGCCTTGACTACAGGCCTAATCTCACTGATTAATCCCCAGATGTAACGGGAGATTAATACTGGTTCAGGTGATACAAGGGTTGGCACTATTCTAGCATATTCAAAGAATAACGTAGTATAACCCTTACTATCTACTCCAGTCATTCTAAGGTTTAGGAACCTATTTTCTATCTGTTCTTTTTCATTGGGAGGGCAGAATTTCCTTTCCACCATGTTCTTAAATTCCTCCCATTCCATATTGTAAACCCTATCACTTCCCCTAGATTGGAGGATAGTGTTCCACCATTCTAAGGCTGAGTTCTTAAACAGATTGGAAGCAAACATTATCTTATCCTCTTCCGCGCACTTTCTTATTTTTAAGACTGCCAAAGTCTTTTCTATCCAGCGTAGAGCTGCAACGGCCCCTTCATTGCCCGAGAATTCCATTGGTTTACAAGACCAGAACTCTTTATAAGAACAACCATAAGACATGGTTCTTCTTCTTTTGGGAATGGGCACTTGAAGTATGGGTCCGTTGTTTACGCTGTGTTTAGGTTCAGTTGGTCGTTTACTGCCATTGTTACTTTTATTATCTGCTTCTCTAACTGTTTTGATAATTTATGGCATTGCATCTATTATCCCTTGTGCCACTATGTGTTGAATGGCACTGTTATCCACTTGGTTTCCATTATTATCGTTGTTCGGGTTATCATTATTCGGGTTATTGTCATTCTGGTTTTCCTGGTTCACTTCGTTGTCCATCTGAATTTTAAACATTTGCCACATATTAATATCACAAGATAATATTTAATCAATCACACAACACGCATATTGATCAAAATCGTCGAGCATTGCGACTTACTCTATTTTATACTATGCATCCATATATATTACAGTACAACTGAAATTGAAATTACACTACTATTAGGCATCCATAGCTACTATCTAGATATTTTTTCAAACATACACACATATTATATATATTATTATTATTATTATTATTATTATTATTATTACCACCATCACTGATATGGGTTCATCCAGAACTCCATATTACGCTCGTCGTACTTCCAGACGAGTCGTTCTCCGATCTGCCTCATCCTGTCACTACCTTCACCAAAGGTTCGGAATTCTTGCACATTCTCTGCACTCATTGGGGGTGCAACTGCTGGTACTAGGTTTGGGAACTAGGGCATGGGTTCTTGGTAAGGATAAGGATTCTCTAAAATTTCTCTGATGTATTCATCGTTATCATAGTAGGGATCTAGAGGGTCCAAATCTGGGTAGGCTGCTAGGTTTGGCATGGGTTCGTCTTCCGGTATTGGGTAGCGTTGCTGGTAATCCCTATGGTCATCAAACCACGGGTCGTAGTTTGGGTCTAAGGGATTGGGTGCTGGTATTCTAGGTATTTCATCTGGGTTGAAATCAGGCATTAGGATTTGATTTTCTGGATTGTTTTCAATTTCCATTGGCTGGGTGGGAAACAATGGTATGGGCTGGGGTGCTATAAGTTGCTCCAGGTTAGGGTCTGCAGCTGTGGTTGCTAGGATATGAAAATTTGCTAAACTCCTATTGAGCATATCCTGGGTGTGAACATCTGTTTCTCTCTTGGCGGCTGCTATAGCACGCTGTTGCTGTAACTTTTTCATTCTCTTCCTACGTTCATGCGCTCCCCTACTGAACCATCCTCTCTTTTTAGGAGGGAATGGCTCATCAGACTGAGCCTTAAACACGAATATCCCATCTTCATTGTCAGCTGAATACCCTGAGAGGGCAGGCTGTGAAGAGGTGCCTTCGCTTCTAGGTGAGCTGGACAATTGACGGTAGGCGTCGGAAGGTCCTTGGTCGCTCATACTGTAAACTAACAAATAGTCAAATAACACACAACAATAAAATACAAATATGCACGTAGTTCCGTAGAAAATTTCCTAACATATTGAATAATATCTTGGTGTCAGCAGAACATTTATGTGGCTGAATCAGTGGCTTGGCTCTGATACCACCTTCTGTCGCAACCCCCGTCCCCTAATTACCCGGGAACGGGCGGCCACGGCCATTTTCGGTGGTATCGGTGTTTATCATTTTTGTAGCGGAAATTTCATCAGGACTGTAGTTAGGAAATATTTTATCAGAGTAAAATACCACGCTTTTAATATATTAAACACATGGGAAAATCCCAAGTTTCAAGTATACACATTTTTCATAGGGATAAACCCTATTTTATTTAAATAAAACATCTCTTTATTTTAGATAACTTTATAGCCACTTTTTCCAAGCATTCAGTGTTGTACAACTGGCTTCTATTTGGCTTTCACATTTTGTTACCTGAAACGCGTTTAAAAACATTTTGTCAGTGGGAAATACTAGTGAGTGAATCCTAGTTTAATCAAGTTAAGTAAAACCATTGTACAGTATTGAGGGCTATCGTGCAATTACATTTGTTTCCATCTACTTTAATTACCGCCCACGGTACTGTCAACCCGACTTCTAGTCATGTTACTACTCACAATGTAGTAGCAAATTTTGTATACAAAACCCCAACATACCGACGATAATTGTAGAATACAAATACTCAATCACTGTTTAATATAGTATTAATTAAGTGAGGTTTTGTAAAAACAATTTGCAAAAAGGAGATTACTCACATTGCTGTCTTAGGGTTTTCTTTAAGGATTTCCTGGTGATTATCTATAAATTACACAAATGCACACACATTAGTATAATAACCCAATATTTACATTAGTAATACCTTCCCCGAGACGGCATTCCAACGACTACGTCGGGCAGAACCACGACAGCCGTTACGGAACCCTGGATCAATCGGGCAGCGTATCTAATACGTAACCGGGGTTATGATACTTACAACGAGGCAGGGCTTCGCTAATTAGGGGTATAATACCCGAAAATTATGTTTACTATGTAGAAATTCGAGAGAGAGAAAGATTTGTGAGCGAATTTGACTGAACAGCCAATGCCCTCAATTTATAGGGCCTGATTTCAGGTCCCTCGCGGCACTCGAAGAATGTAGCCAAGGGCTACACGGCCCGCGATGTGGGGTAAGTAGGCCCTAGCTGATCCGGGTCATCACACTAGGCTCGACAAATTGCATGACACGTGGCAGCACCGGGCTGCGCCTCATGTCCCTTCGCTCACGGCCCGCGTAAAACCAGGGGTAGGTCTTCGCGGCCCGCCACAACCCTAAAAACTTGGTTTTTAATTAAATTTAATAAAAATAAAGGTATTCGGGGCCTGTCTTCGTATACGGGGTGTATTTTAGGACGTATTGGGATATTTTAATGATTTTTAGGGTGTCGAAAATTTTAGGAGGGTTGTTATATATTTGCATGCACAATCCAAGTGTGTGATTAGAAAATTATATATGCATTCGGAACACACCACTAGCAAAGGCATTGGACCAAGAAAGGGGTCCTTTGGTGTCCATGCTTCCACTATTCGATCCAGACACCTGATCGTGTATTCACACCTGTTAAAACTTCTGATATCCATCCCTCGTGGTAGAAACCTCATATTAATTGAGGAATTGGTAGTTGTCTCTCCTAGCAGTGTGTTGTAGAATAGAAAAAAGTTTAACACAAAGATTCTCCCGCTCGCTTTTTGGCCCTGCATGTATGTCTTGAATTGAACAGGCGTTAAACGTGCAGGAGCGTTTTCGAATTGTCCTTTCCATTCCGCCACAACCTCATGGAAATCTGCCCTTTCTCTCTCAACCTCGTTTTTTTTTTCATCCCCTCTCGGTACGCCGAAGACATCGTTCACCAATTCCTCCGTTATTTGAATGTGGTGGCTACTGCAATTCAAGACCCGTGTTTTAGGGTCGTAGTTATTTACCAACCACCAACCCAGAGTTGAGGGAATCGGACCCATTTTAAACCCAAGTATTGAACCGAAACCTATGTTTCTGACAGCCTCCCGTTGATTTTCGTTGAAAGATTCCATCAGCTCCCCCATGTGCTTAAGAGCTAATCGCAAGGTTAGTTTCCCATTTGAAAGTGGTATATATTTTTTAACCGTTGTTGACTTCTTGCGTGTTTTTGAGTCTTTGCTTGACTTAGCAACTGGGCGTCGTTGAGGTTTTTCAACAACTTGTTGGCTAGCACCCGACCTCGTTTTTTTCCAAGGTGGGTTGTCAAAATCATCATCAGAATCTTCTATCGTGGTACCTGACAACTCACCAACACATAAAGCCGATCAGCAAGTCAGACTTTTTAGTAATTAAAATTAGTTTATAATTTCAATTTACCGTGTGCTACGTCTTCAGGTTTATTGACTGTTGGTATAACCGCAGACTTCTTTTGTTTCGGTTCGATTCCAGCTTTCTTGTCCTTCCGCTTCTTACCGGTTTCGCTACCCTTCTTGTTCGCGTCGGCTGAAAAAAAAACTCATAAAAGTTTATGTTACTATTATGCATTGCGTTTTACCACAACAAACATATGGTTTGCCGTTTGTTCATCTAACTTACATATGGGCATTTCACGATTTTGGAGGGGTCCCGACTGTAAATTGTCATTTTTATCCATTACGTACGGAAACAGATTTGCAATGTCAGACAGAAGGGTGCCAGCAGGCGGTCGTTGTGCACAGTCTACTATGTTGTCTACCTTTTCTGTAGTTTTGTTAACAGCTTGAACTGCTTGTAACAAAAAAACACAACTGGTCAGACAGCTAACTATACAAGTAACCCCCACCCTTCACCGCCACAACTAACCGCACCTTGTATAGGTGATGCTTCTTCTATGTCTGATTCATCCAGCCTAATTGGTTTGTCAGGTTTGTTTCCGGGTTTTTTTGAAAGCCATTTTCCTTTTAATCTCTCACTCTTTCTTCGTTTGACTGAAAAACAGTTGTTTTAAGCATTCATGGAAATCTCTTCTTAATTTTACCAACTTTATAAAACACAAATCACAAACCCACATTACCCTTATAAAACACCGTTCATCAGGCTTTCAAAAGTTAACAACTCAAGCATAATTGTAAAACCGAGCCAAATAAACAAACCTAAAACACATTTGTAAAACAAACAGGTACAAGTTCATGATACATAGTAAAACACATTTAGAAAAACCAGTAACAAACCCAGTTATTAAAACACAATCCACAAACCCAAATTAGTCGTCTATAAAACCCAGATCATAAGTGTTTCAAAAATACCCAATTCAAGCATGAGTGTAAGAATACGTACATAAACACACCGTAAAACACATTATAATACACACTTAACCAAACTGTGTTTCAGATGTACCCAAACAATACACTATGCTAGTAAAACACACCAACATCAACACATTACCAAACACATTCATCGCTAATGTTTAACCCTTCCATAAACACAAGCACTAAAAACACATTAATCGATAATGAACTGTAATCCTACAAACATCTGTTAGTTAAAACACATACCTACTGTTCCGGCGGCTTTGCCTCTGCTTCTGGTAACTGTGTCGCTTCTATCCATCTTGTCCAAAGTCTCGTGTTTTTAAAATCTCTTTCCTGCAACCAACAAATACTTCAATGTCAAACTCGAATGAACCCTAATCGCCTAGTAAAACATGAAACACAATGACCGCTTGATCTTACGTATATAGAACAAGGAAAATCTCTTATCTTCATCCATGATTTTAGGTATATTTGGTATGATTTTGGGGGTTTTCGTTGTGGGTTTAGAGAGAGAGAGAGAGAGAGAGAGGGAAATTCGCGTGGAAATAGGAGATATGATATCACTGACAGTTATTTTGATTGATTTAAAACACGGTTATTGACAAAATTGCCCCTACTCATTTAAAACAATCAATTAATTAAAGTTAAATATTACAAGATTGCCATTGATTTAATCTCAACCCTTAAACACACCAATCGGATGGACCAGATCGCTTCCTAGACTTTCTAGGAAAAACACACTTTCCGCAGGATCCTTACTCTATATATATATATATATTCTTCTAATATATATATTTGTGAATGGTGAACCTCGTTCACTTGTATATGTACATTTGTTTCTTAGGTATATATTTGTACTTTAAATATATATATATATATATACACACACATATATATATAGGGGATGGTTCAAATGAAAACCATTTTTATTGTGAAAACTCGAAAATTAACTAAAAAAAGCCTAAAAACACACCAAATTTTTTTTTCAATTTTTTATAAAAATCGCATGTTTTTATATATAAAAAAAACTTATTTTCAAAAAAAAAAACTTTTTTTTTGTAGTACACATGTGTAATAATACATATGTGTAGTATTACACATGAGTACTACAATTTTTTTTTTTTGAAATTTTTTTTATATATAAAAATGGCGAAAATTAGTATGCAAAAGAAAAAATTTGGTATGTTTTTTCGGCTTTTTTAATTAATTTTCGAGTTTTCACAATAACTAGTGGTTTTCATTTGGAACCTTCCCCTATATATATATATATCTTCACTAGATATATTTGTTAAAAATAATCATTTTTAACGTCGAACTTATGTCGATATACATGTATAATGTTCTCTTGTAGGTGTACACTTCATCAAGTGTATTTGTGTACATCAGTTGTACTTGTGTATTTATACGTATACGTATACCATGTATATACTTCAGTTGTATATTTTATTGTAGGTATTTGTGTTGTATTTGTGCGTATATGTGTACATGTACATTACTTGTAATATTGTATTTTACTAAGTGTTTTAGTGTACGTATTTTTTACGTATAAGTATACTTATATGATTTCACTTAGTCGGTTTTATATGTATAATACTTTCCGGATTTTATAAATGGTGAAAATATATATTAACTATGTGTCTAAAAATATATTATTTTTAGAACTCGTCGTTGAAGTTGTTTATATATATTTTTCATTGGCGAAAATGCCTAAGTGTAGGGCTGTAAACGAACCGAACGTTCAGCGAACAGTTCGTGAATTGTTCGGTGGGA
This sequence comes from Helianthus tuberosus, assembly GCA_030545235.1. Classification (NCBI taxonomy): domain Eukaryota; kingdom Viridiplantae; phylum Streptophyta; class Magnoliopsida; order Asterales; family Asteraceae; genus Helianthus; species Helianthus tuberosus. The sequence goes on from CM060382.1 coordinate 99,093,456, forward strand.
AGTTCGTTTATGTTCGTTCGATTAGCTTACCGAACGAACACGAACACAAAATTTCGTTCGATTAGCTTAGCGAACGAACACGAACACAGGTCTCATTCGTTCGACTGCGTTCGTGAACGCTCGGTAATATGTTCGTTTGATTATATTAAAAAGTAATAAATAATAAACTTTTTATCTAAACATATTGAAAACTTAAAACCCTATTTTTTCTAAGTTAGCTAAAATTTAGACATTCTAAGACATTTTTGGGGATAATTATGTCTAAGTTAGTTAAACTTTATTCATCGTTTGGTGGTGTGGTAAACTTCTTGTGTTTTGATTTATCATTTAATGGTTGTATTTAACTACTTATATCCAATGTTTAATGATAACAATATTTTCATTTTTTTATTTTCAAGTTAAATGTTCGTTTGCATTCATTTTTATTTGCTTGCGTTCGTTTGTGTTCGAGACCAGTGTTCACGAACTGTTCGTGAACAATTGAATTTCCTTAACGAATGAACACGAACATAAACTTATGTTCGGTATGCGTTCGCGAACATGTTAATTTCCTTAACGAACGAACACGAACATGGCCTTGTTCGTGTTCGTTCGGTTCGTTTATAGCCCTACCTAAGCGTCGTCAGTAGAATATATATGCTCCTCGTCGTGACGATATGTACGATTATTGTCGGTGACTATATATTTTTGTTTTTAACCGAACTTTTGTTATATCTTACTCGTCGGTTTAGTGTATATATATAATACATATATATATATATATATATATATATAAGTTTGTCCATAGTCCGAATTTGTCCGAATATAAGTTTGGGATATAATATAAATGTGTTTATATATATATATATATATATATATATATATATATCCTTCTTTGTCTTAAACTTCAATTTATCCACTTATGGATATGTGTGTGTATATATTTGTGACCATATACTTTTATATTTGGTTATTTTCAAGTATTTGGTGGTTTCATGTATTTGTATTCATGTATTTAGTTAGGTAAGCATCCTAGCTTCTAAATACATACACATTAATACACAAGTATATATACATATATGGAGGTGTTTTCTAAATATATATTTCATCCTATATACACACACACACATCCATTTAGATTAAGAAAATATTCACAAGTGTGAACTTAAACTTTTTCACGAAAGTTTACCTAATCATGACTAAGGTTGTTGATCCCGTTTAGCCATGATAATCACTTGTTAAACCACACCTTAATCATGATTAGGATTTTCGAAAATTTCGTCATTGTTTCCCTATACTATGGACGTTTCCACGTTTTCAAAACGTATTTTAATCAATTTCCTACTTTGTCAAGATCATCAAAACTCAAACAAGTTCAAACAATATCATTTACCATGCATTATCACATAAACACAATTTCAAGTTTCATGAACTTATATACTATGCATTTACCATGCATTATCATATATATATATATATAGAAACGGGTTCAGGAGAAAACGCTCAAAAGTGTGAGTACGGTGAGAACGCATCCTGGCCCAACACGTGGCGCGTGGCATGATCAGGGTCCGAGGGGTTTATTTGTCTTTTTATAGTATTCTTCTCCTTTCCCGATTTTCAGGTTTGACATGCTGCTTTATTTTTTGCGTGCAAGATAATTTTGGCGTTATCTAGAATTATTAATTATTTGGCGTTTTACTGTTTTTCTCAGATTTTTTCTCGTTGAATTAATTCTTTTTGTTTCACATAGTTAATTTTTTTGGCGTTATGACTTTTTCCATGTCATTTTTTGGCGTTTTGTATCTTTTTATTAATAATTGATTCCATAGATTAATATTTTATAAAATTACAATGATACGAAATCAAAATTAACTAATAGTCTTCCGTAGGTGGGATTACATCAGAGATGTACCCATCGCTTTGTTCATCACTTTCTTCAGATTCTTCATCATCAAATTTCATATTTGCGGATAACGCCATTAGCTCATCTCTTCTTTACTGCAGCCTATTCTTGAATATTACTGCATCTTTGGATTTTGGATCGTTTGAAGGTGCTAAATCACAGAGTTGTTCAATGATAGATAGCAACCATGTCTTCAACATTTCTTCCATTGGCCTTGAATATTGCACCCCGTTTTTATAAGTCAATTCAAGCGTTCCTTCTTCCTCATGCATCACCCAACTGCTAAGTTTTGGTATAGGAGTATCGTCAATATCATCATCATCTTCATCATCTTCTGCTGGAAATTTTCTCTTTAGTCTTTTTATTACAGTTCTTGTTCTTTCACAATCGTTGTCCATTGGAACCCCAAGGGCCATGATATCCTTCTGAACCTTTTCATTCATTCCAAGCATGGCTTTGATTGTCCTTACCTTTACCCTTCTCCTATCAGAGAACTTTATGATGAATCGTTTCTCTTTTCTTTCAAACCTCCATGCAATAACCTTAGCCATTTTAAAAGTTTTTGGCGTTTTGGATAATATGTGGCGTTTTAGTCAAATTTTTTTGCGTGTTTGATCTTGTGTTCTCATGGTCTTTTTTTATATTGGCTTTTTTTCCCCGCGCATGACAGGTAATTATGGCGTTTTGAAAAAGTTAAATAAATTTAATTTACAAAGAATTTGGCTTTTAATATTATAAATGTTAGTAATTATGTTTTCCGTCGTTTCATTTTACTGTTTATTGAAGTTTTACCGTGTTTTGTTTTCAGACTCAACTGTGTTTTATGGTGTAACACGTCAAATCTTTTGACGGCTGTAATTATGGCGTTTTGTTTTCCAATGGCGGTTAGATAACGATTGTACTTTTTTTGTTTTATATTCTTTGCACATTGTTTCACGCTTATTTATTATTATTATTATTATTTTTAATAATAGTATTTGTTCATAGTAATTTTATTATAGTTTGGTAGTTTTTTGGGGGCGTTTTTATGGCATTATGGCGTTTTACAAGCATTTGCTCATTTTGGCGTTTTATTATATACTATTTAAATACTTTTGTTGTTTATTAACTGAAATTACAAAACAAACAACAGATAAAGAAAAAAAAAAACAAAGTAGAAGCAATTTATGATTTAAATCTTCAGTGTCATCAGTCTCTTTTGTCTTTTGAAACTACAAGAACTGTGACAAATAAATGGCATTTTGGGTTTGGCGTTGTTTATTTTCTTTGTTCATGTGTTGAAGTGTCTTTGTGGATGTTGGAGATATAGATCAACCATTTGTGGGTGGATGCTATCTGCCCGTCGTCTTCCTTATAATCATCGAGGCCAAAGTAGCATTTACCACTGGTATAGGTCTCTACTTATCATCCAAACCTTCTTCAAGAACAAAGATGACAGAATGACATTTGGGGTGTCATCAGTCCCTCTTTTTTCAATTTTGTCCATCCCATGCAGCAAAATCTTTCTACATTCACGTAACCAAATCATTCAGCGAAACTTCATGCAGAACATTACTGAGTATCAAAGAAAAATATGTTTTGCCGTCATTGTATTTTTGGCGTTTTACATTGAGTTGTATATTTTTTAGCAACCACTGTGTTTTTTTGTGTGTTTTTTGGTGTGATAAACGGAAGTTGGTGAGACGTTTCTATTTATAGATTTTTTTTTGCGCGTAGTTTAGGAGGAATATTATTTTTCTATAACAAAAAATGTAATTAACATTTATTCGTATGTAAGGTTTGGCGTTATATATTATGGCGTTTCATATTTTGTGGCGTTTTTGTAGCCATAGAGCTTAAATAAAAACCCAGAAAAAATTATGCAGTGATAAAATTGGCGTTTTGTATTTATTTGGCGTTTTATTTTTCAATGGTGTTTATGTGAGAAATGGTGTTTTACCTTTTTTACCCTTAATGAAGCGCGCCCACGTAATAAAAATGATGTTATTTACCAAAATGCCACCGCGTCCAATCTAGTCCATAGATTGTTTTGATCGGATGATCAATAAGCGTTCTCACTGTTCTCACACTTTCTACCATTTTCTCTAAATCCTGACCCTATATATATATATATACTATATATGGTAGGGTTTATGCGAGAACCTCCTTTATTGCGAGAAACGCGAGAACCAATGTGAATACAACCAAAATAAACCCGCTACACCACCAAAAACCTAAAAAAACCAAACCCCCAAACCCCCCCCCCCCCCAAAAAAAAAAAAAAACGTAAACCCCACCAACCCCCCCCCCCCCCCCCCAAGCTAAATGCTAAAAACTAAAGCCCAAAAACCTAAAAAAACTTAAAAATCTAAAAAACACACAAAAACAAATTTTTTTTAATATTTTTTTATTTAAATCGCTACTTTTAGTAGCCAAGAAAATAATTTTTAAATTTTTTTAATAAAGAAATGGAGCGATTTTTTCATAAAAAAAATATTTAAAAAAAAAGAAATTATGTGTTTTTTAGATTTTTTTAGATATTTTTGGTGGTGTTTACATTGGTTCTCGTGGTTCTTGCAATAAAGGTGGTTTCTAACGGATCCTTCCCCTATATATAGGGGATGGATCATGAGAAAACCAAAAACTAACTAAAAAAGCCTAAAAAACATACCATTTTTTGTTACAATTTTTTTTATTAATTTTCGCTAGTTCTTAGATATAATAAAATTTTCAAAAAAACAAAAACAAAAAAAATTGTACTGCACATGTGCAATACAACCCACCCCCACCGATACCCCCCAAAAACCTAACCCCCCCCCCACCCCCCCCCCCCCCCCCCAAAAAAAACCTATTCACCCTCCCACCAAAAGCCTAAACCCCCCCTCCTGAAAACCTAAACCCTAAACATAAACCCGAAAAAAACCTAACCCCCCCACCCCCAAAAGAAAAAAATAAAAACCTAAACCCCCTCCCTCCACACCCAAAAACCTAATCCTAAACCTCCAAAAACCTCACCCTAAAAGCTAAACTAAACGCAAATGCTAATTTTAAGCATGTAATGCACCTATACAGTACAAGTTTTTTTTTTTTTTTTTTTTGAATTTTTATATATAAAAAATAGCAATTTTTAATAAAAAATTATAAAAAAAAATTGGTATGTTTTTTAGTTAGTTTTTTAGTTTTCTCATGATCCTCTCCATATATATATATATATATATATATACACATACATAGAGGAAGGTTCATTGGGGAACACTAAAAAAGTGGGGAACAGCGGGGAACCGACTCAAACGAACTCCGATTGGACTCATTCCAGTGGCGTTGGAACCGGCTCGTCGAACCCTAACTAGGATCTCTTAACCCTAAACCCTAAACTCTAAACCCTAAAGCTAAAAAACAAGGCTAAAACCTAAGCTAAACCGTAAAATCTAAATTATAAACCCTAAAAGCTAAACCCTAAAGTCTAAACCCTAAAGGCTAAACCTAAAGCTAAACCCTTAACCCTAAAGCTAAACCCTAATATATTTAGGGTTTAGGGTTTATGATTTAGAGTTTAGGGTTAAGTGATCCTAGTTAGGGTTCGAAGAGCCGGTTCCAACGCCATTGGAATGAGTCCAATCGGAGTTCGTTTGAGTCGGTTCCCCACTGTTATCCACTTTTTAGTGTTCCCCAATGAACCTCACACTATATATATATATATATATATATATATATATATATATTGTCAAGATCACTTAAAATAACAACACTTTTATGTCCATCTTTTTTTTTTCATCACTTAACATACATTTGTTTAGGTCGTAAGTTCAAGATTAACACTTTAAAAGTATACTTTTAGCTTCTTTATAAACTTATGTTTTCAAAAATCACTTTCAAGACTAGTTCAAAGTTCATGATACTTCAAGTGTGTAGATCTTGCTGGATATAAGCATCTTCATACTTAGATCATAATTTTGAACATAATCATGCATGTTCTCTCAATCTAACATAATCTATACTACACTAATCATCAAGATCAACAAGAAAAACACATAGTTATGTTAGATTATCTTCTTAAAACACCTTAGATTCCCTTATATTTAATTGTTCAAAATTGAAATATGAGGAGAATAGAAAGACGAGATAGGAGAAGGGGGTTATGTGTGTCTGGTTTTTCAGGAATGGTGTGGATTGAGATCTTCTTCTTGCATACCTTCAGTGGCGAACCCAGGATTTTTTCCATGGGGGTGCGGAAGATTTTTAAAATTTTAGGCCCCTAGGTACATAAGTAAAAAAATCGGTTGTATCGGGTCGGGTCGGGTCATGTAAGTCAAAAGAACATCAAACTAAATTTATATATTTGGCAAACACGTCAAACTTTGTAAAAAAAATCGGTTGTATCGGGTCGGGTCGGATTCCGAAGGAAGAGTATCCAAATCAATTAGTTCGCGCCATAACGTCTCTACTCATGGTTCCTATCACAATCATATTGATCCATCATCCATGACCATAAATTCATCGTTCCAAAAATCATCTAAAAATCACCCCTAAAAATCATCTAAATAACATAATCATCAAGCCCTAGAATTGTTTAATCACCCCTAAAAATCATCTAAATAACATAATCATCAAAAAAATCATCTAAGGCAGTAAATCATCACGTAAAATCATCAAAAAAACCATCATAAAAATCATCTATGGTAGTAAATCATCAAGTAAAATCATTAAAAAAAAACCAAAAAACTAACCTTGATGATGTCGCTGCTGTGTTGCTGCTGCCTGGCAGGATTCCGGTCAGTTTCTGGCCGGAATTTTGACTGTCGCTGGCTGCTGTTGCTGCTGGCTTGGTGATGAAGTCGCTGGGCAGGATGTCGTGGAACAGAAACAGAAGGGCGGGAGGATATTGAAGGGGTTTTTGGGCAAATTGTTAATGTTTATTGTTGGGTATTGGATAATGGATATCGACTAATGGGTTAAGCTTTGGTTTGGGTTTAAGTAGTATAATGGTAGTTTTTTTTTTTTATAAAAAATCAGACTTTACTAAAAAAAATTATAATATAAATCCATAATATTTTTTTACCCAAGGGGTGTGGATGAAAAATTCCAAGGGGTGCGACCGAAAAATTCCACGGGGTGCGGATGAAAAATTCTAAGGGGTGCGGACGAAAAATTCCAAGGGGTACGGACGGGATTTTCTTCGGAAAATTACACTAAAATTTTTTTTTCTCGGGGGTGCGCCCGCCCACCTTGGCTTGGTGGTGGGTCCGCCCCTGCATACCTTATGATCCTTCAACAACCCTTATAGTCAAGATCTAATCTCCAAGGCCATACTTCCTTAGACCGCCCGTAGTGGGGCGTTTTTTTTTTAAATTTTTGCTCGAAAACGCCCGATAACGCCCAACCCCCCATTACAGGGGGCGTTTTGGGGCGTGATTTTCGAAAAAAAAGTCCCCCGGCGTTTAAATTAAAACGCTCGCTCAATTTCAACCAACCAATCAAACGGCTAGTTTCTAACGGCTAGTTCTTTTATTTTTTTTTCTTTTAAACCTATTATATATATATATATATATATATATATATATATATATATATATAAACAACTAAAACTCATCCATTTTCAACAAAAACAATCTCAAAACCTCTCTAAAAAATCCCACCATTTTTAAAAAAACTTGATGGATTCTCCTAGTTCTTCATCCATGATCAATTTTTACTACAACGAGTATTTTGCGGATTGCGATGGTTCGACCGATGAGGAGATTGAGCAAGAGGCGGTTACGAGTGCATGTCAACTAGCGGTGCGATACGTCAAGCATGCTCGTCGGCCCCAAGCACAAAAAAATAAAAGAGGCTATGTTGAACGAGACCGACGCGGAGGTGGTGGGGACCCACCTTGAGGTGGTGGGGACCCACCTTGAGTGTCCAGGGGGGGTGGGGGAGGGGGGGGGGGGGGTTCTTTTGATTTGTTTATTGAATTAGACATGTGTGGAAATATCTTGAAGATATTTTTGATGTTTAGGGTTTAATTAGATGTTTGGTGCACTAATTTAGTCTTAGAGTGATAACCATAATCAACTAGTTTGCTAGGAAATGCTTAGATGATCATTTGGTGTTAATCAGACCCTTAGTTGTGCTTAAAAAATTGATTAGCGATCACTTATGTAATGTTACTTGATAATTAATGATTAGGTAACCTTGGGATATATATATATATATATATATAGGGTAGGGATCCTAAGAGAAGTCCACCCTATTTGAGAAACTTGAGAAGCAATCTGGACCACACATTTTCCTTAAGCAAAAAATGTGAAAAAAATGCAATTTTTTTTTTCTTTTTTTTTTTTTTTTTTGAAAAATCGCAGCTTTTTCTTTAAGGATTAAATTTTTTTTTTTTTTTTTTAAATTTTTTTTTTTGTTTTGGATGTATACACATGTGTATATTGTTAATCTTTTAACTATACATATATGTATATTGTCAATTATACATATATGTATATACATGTTTAAAATTGAAAAAAATGTGTATATTGTTAATCTTAAACCATAAACACTAAAGCTAAACCTTAATGCTAAACCCTAAACTCTAAACCCTAAAGCTAAACCCTAAAGCTAAACCCTAATGCTAAACCCTAAAGCTAAACCCTAATGCTAAACCCAAAAGCTAAAACTAAACACTAAAGCTAAACCCTTAATGCTAAACCCTAATACAAACCCTAAAGATAAAGCTAAACCCAAAAGTTAAAGCTAAACCCAAAAGCTAAACCCTAATGCTAAACTCAAAAGCTAAACCCTAATGCTAAACCCTAAATACTATTGCTAAACCCTAATGCTAAACCCTAATGTTAAACCCTAAAGCTAAACCCTAAACCATAAAGCTAAACCATAAACCCTAATGCTAAACCCTAAATACTAATGCTAAACCTTAAATAACACTTATTTTTCAATTTTAAACATGTATATACATATATGTATAATGGACAATATACATATATGTATAGTTAAAAGATTAACAATATACACATGTGTATAAATCCAAAAAAAAAAAAAATTAATTCTTAAAGAAAAAACTGCGATTTTTCCCAAAAAAAAAAAAAAATTTATTTTTGTATTTTTTCACCTTTTTTTTGCATTTTTTTGCTTTGGGAAAATGTGTGGTCCAGAATGCTTCTCAAGTTTCTCATTTAGCCTACTACTTCTCACATGATCCTTATCCTATATATATATATATATATGGGCCGCTAAAATGAAAACCACCTCCAGTTGTATGAACCGAGAGCACCACTTTCCAACCACTAGATCTTCAAGATGGATAGCTGAGATTAAAAGTAGTTAAAAATAATATTAAATACTTTTTGTCTTATTATGTTTTTAATATTTTAATCCAAAAGGGCAATTTAGTAAAATTACTTTTTTTGTGTTTTTGTCTTTATTATTTATTATTATTTTTTTGTATTATTATATTAGTTGTTTTTTTTAAACAGAATTTTTTTATTAAAAACTATTTTAAATTCAGATTTTTTTTACAAAAACAAAGTTTACGTTTTACGTTAAAAAGTTTACGTTTTACGTCACAAAGTTTACGTTTTACGTTAAAAAGTTTACGTTTTACGTTACAAAGTTTACGTTTTACGTTAAAAGGTTTACGTTTTACGTTAAAAACTTTACGTTTTACGTTAAAAAGTTTACGTTTTACGTTTTGCGTTAAAAAGTTACCTTCTACGTTAAAAAATTTACGTTTTACATTAAAAAGTTTACGGTTTTAACTCTTTTTTTTACAAAAACTTTTTTTACACAAAAATGAACGCACCCAGAAATCGCAACTCGGTAGGTGTCTCAGATAGATTGCTATCATCATCGACTGGGGGAAAAAATAAAAACCCAACAACAAAAATCAAAACAATGAGTAGATTCTTGAGAAAAAACGGGGTTTGGCTCAGATTTTCCGATAATCACAGGCTGCAAAAGTGGGGTTGCAGGTTCAAAAACCTACCCTCCACCATCCTTGCCGCGCCATTGTCATCAAAATATGCGTTTTTTTTTTTTGCATCATCACGGCCCCAAATCCGACACATCAAACCCACATAGTTCACTGCTCAAATCTTCCAAAAAGAGACCCAAAGATCAAGAAAGTCAAAACCACAAGTATGCAACGATACAAGCAAAAATCTGAAGATGAACACATGAAGACACCAAGATCAAACATGTTCTGTATAAACATGAAAAAAGGGACATTAAAACATGAAACTATGTGCTACAAATCAACAATAAATCACTTATGCAAACACAAAACCGACATAATCAAAACGCACAAATCATAATTTGTGTTCAAAAACACAAATAAAAAAACTATCACTGCCAAAATCTCAACCCCCAAATCATAATTTGTGTTCAAAACAGCTCACACAATCAGAATCAAAGAAATACAAATCGTAATTTGTTTCAAACAACTTACACAATCAGAATCAAGAAACACCATCGTCGCCGTCAAAAACCACCACCACCATCGCCATTAATCCTCACTGGCAACCTTCCCCACCGTCGCCGGAGAAACGTGGGGGGCCGCCGTCACAGGCGATCAGGGGGTGTGGGTGACCCACCACCACTGTCGACGTCAAATCCTCGCCGTCACAGAAGCAAGCGATGTTGTTAGTGCCCCAATCCGTACAACGGGTGTACAACGTGATGGCTCTGGCAACGGAGTTCCGGTGAAACCCTCAATAGGGGTACGATCGTGTGCGGCGGAGACAGCACAGCTACCGTGGGCATCCCAGTCGCAATCACCCCACATAACTGGGTTATCGGCGGAGCAACGAATAGAGACGGGGGCGAAACAGCAGCCGTCACAGATCTGGGAGCAGCAGTCGTCGTAGAACAGGGTTACCGGAGAGGGATGAGAGAATGGTGGTGAGGATTTTTGGAGAGAGAGATGAGAGAATGGTGGTGAAGAGAGTGATGATACATCTCTGCTTATTTAAAATGGAGTATGAGAGATGAGAGAGGAGAGAGATATTAAAAAAGTCAGGTGACCTTAAATGAAGAAAGAGAGAGATTGGAAATTTGAAGGAAATGACCAAATTACCCCTTATTCTGATTGGTTGAGAGTGGTTCTCGCGGTTCTTACAACTGGGGATGATTTCTATTTTAGCGGCTCCCTATATATATAATACTTTTGATGGCATTTCATGATAATTACATTATCTTGTGATCTTGATATGTTATTTCCATTAATCATGTATTAGTAACCGGTTTATTAGAAATTGTAAGTTTCAAAGTTCGGATCGGACAATTTAATACTTGTTTCCCACTTAGGGTTTTGTCAATGTTTTCTATTGGACATAGTATAATGCCTTTTGTATGACATTCCGGGGCGTACCGGAACCGTCCTAACATGAATAGTTTAGCCGGATAATCTACCAACGGTCTTTGAAATTGTTTTCATTGTATCGCGATACAGCGAATACAAACATGTAATATGCAAATGTGATGGATTTCCTGGATATTGCTTGACTTATGGGACTTAATTGATATAAATCAAGTCTATATGCACATAATTGTAATATTAACGGTGATTAAGTTGTTCGGATTTACCTTATATTTTATCGTTTGTCACACTAGTGGTTATAGGTAGGGGAAGGAGGCGGTGGTGGTGTATGGTGGTGTCTACGGTGGTGTATGGTGGTGGTGGATTTGGGTTCAAGGTTTTGGAGAGAATGTGCAGAATATATCATGTGTGTATTATTATTTTAATATATATTTACCTTTCATTTTTAATTATAAGGGTAATTTGGTCATTCTACAAAAAAAAAATAACTGAGAAAATCTAACAAAGTTACAAATTTAGACTCAATGGGTTATAATATGAAAATCCAAGTACTTAGGGCATTAAACTTTCTTATTTACTCAGGTGGTTAAAACCACTAAAAACAGTGACTCGAAAAGTAATTTACTCTAACTAAAATTAAACGGTAACCTAAACATACTTAACCAAAAAATCTTATTATTTGCCACGCGGCGACGTGTTTGAAGTCACAGCCGTACGTGTGCCTGTAGTCGCTGAAGGCGAATTGGATGACGTCGTCTTCGGTGAGCTCACCATTGTCGTTGTCCACAACGTTGACAAGCATCTCAAATTTGGAACTACTGATACGAATAAGCCCGAGATGTGAACAAAGTGTGTCCATGGTTCGGGTGGCCTCACCCCTATGCATACAAAATTGTTGAAACATTCGTTCCAAAAACTGATGCGGGGATAAAGGAGGCTCGTTGTCGGTACTTGTTGTGATCCAAGATTCACACAATGCAATGTCCTCTTATTCGGTCTATGGATTTATTGCCATTTGAAGAGAGAAATGAGTTGAAAGCTGAAGAAACAGTGGTTAACCGAGTGGTTAGTCCACGGTTCAAGTCTCGTTAGATGGGGTTAATCCCTTCATCCCTCGATCGATGGCTGGATGATCTTGAATCTGTCACCTGCATAGTGAACACACCGTGACTCGTAACAAGGAGAATGAGATGGGGGTTGCTCCTTGTTACCACCCTCCGACATTAGAATCAGTATTTACTTAGGAAGCAAGATAAGTGATTAAGTAGTAAGTGTGAGTGAGCACATTAGCATTACCTTAAACCTGGTCTGAAGTTTAGTATTTATATCCGAAAAGGGAAGGAGAGAGGCCAATGGGCCGTTTGATGGGCCTTGGGCCTGACGGACAACTTGCAGCTTTTCCACAGGCCTGGCAGGTATGCAGACTGCAAAAGCATCAGACGTACAATGGAAGTGTCGCCATGTGTCCTGCTGTGCCAGGCATATGAAGGAGCGGCCACCACATGGCCTGTTACCTTTGGTTGTTAGTCTATTCATCAGCTTTATGCAAGTAGGAGCTCTGTTAGTGGACTGGGTAGTCACGTATTGGACGGTTAGCTGACCGTTGTTGTCACTGTTAGGGCATACCACTTGCATTATGATAAGATGCCGCCCTTGCGCGTGCACCCTATAAGCTTTGCGCAAGACCATAGTATGTGTTGGAATGAGTTGCACATGCACAGTACAAAACAACACATAGTGAAGGTTCTGTCGTCTGATGCGATCTGCGCCTGCCCGCGTGGGACTGCAACATGGAAACATGTTTGACAGAAAGTGAATGTTGTAACATGACAGTTGTAGATGATGTGGATTCAGATGATATTAACAAACTGGGTGATGGTCACTTGTCACCATCGAGTCACAACTACCATCTTTAGTAGCAATCACCGCATTCAGCGTGTGCTGCCTAAAACACCCATTTTCATGCATAAGATGAGAACGTTCTTAGCCGAGTGGGAAAGTAAACTGGGTCCAAGCACGCGCCCACGTGGGACTGAAGCATGTTCTTAGCCGAGTGGCAAAGTAAACTTGGTGATGGTTACTTGCGTCTAAGCCTGGCGCGAGATCTAGGACCATACCCCTTCAAGTCCCCCCAATCCAGTGTTGCTCCCATGTGCAAGTTGCAAAGGGGAGGGATGCTGGACTACGTTTATAGTTTTGTTGGTAATAAGTGCCTGGGCAGTGGCATAATTTGGTAACCCAAACGCACAACCGCTATTGCTCTTGCTTCATGTTTATCAACTGGTCTTTTAATTGAAAAATGGGATTTGTTTCAAAGTAAAAAAAACGTCAGTTGTCCTTGATACTGAAAGTAACCTTGCACCAACCGGTGCAAGTGGTGTTGGTGAATCACCGTGATGCGTGCTTTGGTAACCTAAACTCACAACCGTTGTTGTTGCTTTCTGTTCATCAACTGGTCGTTTGTTTGAGTTTTCTCTCTCTTGATTACCGGAAAAGAAAAATGGGATTTGTTTCAAAGTAAAAAGATTGCTGACATCCGTTGTCCTTTATACTGAAAGTGGCATTGCGCCAGTCGGCGTAAGGGATCTTGGTGGAACCAATGTGTTGCGGTCCACCATCTTGATTGTTTGTCAAATGAGATTTGGTGTTGAACTGTTCTCTCTACTAGCCGCAGGTGAGAAGTTGGTGAGATTTGGTTGGTGAAAAGGTGATGTTTCTGTGACTGGTGCACTGCCTGAGGCATTTAATGCAAAGTGCAGTAGGGAAGTTTGTTCGTTTATTGTAAGGCACGTGGGAAGCCACGCACGCGTGATAACTGTTAGTACATCGTGTCTCGCCAGCTGGCGAATGCTGATTGGTTGAGACGACGCACATTCTGCACGTCTGACCCTTCGCATTAATTGTGAAGGGTATAAAAAGTTGACGAACCTTTAGGGTTTCTGACTTTTTCAAAATCGTCGCCGTTTCCACTTGTCTTTCTCTCTTCTTCTCTGAATCTTTGAACTTTCCGGCGAGTGTTCTTGAAACTCTTCGTTGAATCTTCAAACCTTTTCTTCTTCAATCTTTCACACATAGTTTTTGATGTCTTCTCCGTCTACATCTAGGGTGAAAACCCTGAAAATGTTGACGTCGGCGTTGTGTTACCTGTGTTAAACTGGTCTGAAAATGCTTTTCAAACCTTGTTATCGAACAACCGTATTCCAGCAGAATACGATGCCCAATATCCGGCAGAGGGTGAGACTGCCGCCGATGCCCCCTCCGGCTATGTGACTCTAATCGTCGACTTTTTCCACGAGGGGAATTTCCGGCTGCCGTTGACGGTTTTCATGGCCGATCTTCTTGAATACTATAGGATCCACATCTCCCAGTTGAGTACACTGGGGATGGTTCATGCTCGTCACTTCGAGTACTGTTTCTGGTCCCAAAGAATAGAGCCGACAATCGAGCACTTTTGTCATTTTTACCAGCTTCAGGCTCAGATGGGTTTTTACTGCTTCTTTGCGCGCATGGGCGCGAAGAGGATACTGGAGGTGCCTCCCAAGGGCTTCCATGAGTGGTAGTCCAAGTTTTTCTACATCAAGACAGCTGCGATTGCATGCACGCTTGAAGTCCAGAGCGTATACCATAAGATTCCGAGAGAGGCATTGCCCGTTCCGGAATTGCAGAAGTGGTATGGTGTGCTTCAAGCGCTCCCCTTTCATGCTATAAGCAACAAGGCATTAATCGAGCTGTGCATGATGCTGCGGTGGAAGTCGGGTAGCAGGTAGAAGCCCGTATGCACTGAGAATGGCAAAGGTAAATTTGTTCAATTGCGCTTCTTTAGAATATGTCTATCATTTTTGCTAAGTGTGATGTTTACGCTTTGTAGTTGCTCCATTGTGGCGCATGTTTAAGTCAGATAGTAAGGCAAAGATCATCACAGAAAGTTGTGATGATGTTAAAGAAGGATGGTACGAGACCATCATTGGGAACTTTCATCTTCTCGAAGTGTCCTCAATGGAGGCATTGATTGCGGTAGGGTCGGGTATGTCTATTTTGAACCCTAGGTCGTGTAGTGGTGTGACTCCGGCAGGTAAAGAGCAAATGTTGCTTTCCAGTGATGACTCACTGGGATCTAATTCTTCTGTAGGTTGTTGGTGTGCGTTCGGTGTGATATATTTTTATTGATAATTTAAGCCCATTTTACGCATTAGTTAAGTTTTAAATTTATAAAACACGATATTCCACTAACACTAAACACACACTTGGGCAAGTGCACCCATCGTGAGCGTAATATAGCGTTGGTAAGATACCGAGGTCGTCCAAGGACACAAGAGCTTTTATTACCGATTTATCCTCAACGTCTAATCAATCTAATTTTTTTTGAGAAAAGATTTGAAACAGGAAAATAAAAACTAAAAATGCATAAATAAAATAAAATAAAAACAGATAGATAAGATGAATCACTTGGATCTGACTCGCCTTTAATGTATCCTTTGATGATTTTTGCACTTTCGGACTTTTTAAGAGATTATCTTAGTTATAGTAGTAGGCCCCTCTTTTGAAGGTGACGTTACCCTCAACCCAGTGGTTTGAGTCAGCAAGGATACAATCCCAAAGGGTCGGAATATTGAAAGACAATTAATTAAGTTATTAATGCGAAAAGTGGTAGGCCCCTCTTTTGAAGGTGACGTTACCCTCGGCTAAGTGGTTTGAGTAAGCAGGGATACAATCCCAAGTAGCCGATTTAATGTATTAATAGTAGTTTACATATGAGGGGTTCAAGCTATTCGCACCCCCTCCATCCAATACCAGTGGGTATTGAAGGAGGTCTTAGTAAGCTTGAACCAGGTCCTTGCAGGATCTATACACTGAACAAGGCAAGAACCTTACTAAAACATTCCCTTAACTCCCGACCAGGTAGCCAACATGCCTCTATATAGACCGTAGAGATATGAATGATGCAATCTTTTACTTTATATAGACAGTAAAGTAACGCCAAGACACCACAGACAATTGATAAAGAAAATTCACCTTCAACATAAGAAACTAGTTATTAAAGTCCTTAATATAAAACCAAATAAAAAGTGCCAAAAGATTAAAAATCAAAAGTAATACATGTAAGTCCAGAATCACTACAATCGGATATCAAACACCAAACAAGTAGCGGAAATACAAGTGAGATGTAGAAGATTGAAAGGCCAATTGTGTTGATTCAAGAACAAGAGCACACGATTCCTAGAACCATCTGGTACTCCAATAGCACAAAACACAAAAGTTTGCTAATGAATCAACAACCTAATTCGACTAAGGACTCCCCTATTTATACTAGCATAGGAGATCCTTTTACATTAGGCCAAGCCCATACCCCATAGAACACAAAACAACCAAACAAGTCCACTATCCATATCGAACCCAACCCATACAAAATAACCCAAGCCAGACGCAAACCTACACTAGAATATGCCCTTACAATACCCCCTAGGTTTGTGTTGGCTTGGCGTCTTCGGCTTCACTGCTGCTTCCTCTTCTGCTTCTTAGCTTGTTCCTTCTTTTTCCTTTGTAACTCAGGTAAGATCGGTATATTTCTTCCAACATATGGACCAAACAGCTGTGTCTCCACCCTAGTACGTTGCTCTGACCACAATTTGAAATTCATGATCTGGGCCACAGCTCCTGTCCAGCTTTTGGCACACACTTCATACCGAGGATCACTCTGAATTTGCAACTTTGCCAAGAGATTGATTTCATTTTTGCCAAAGCACATCAAGTCTCGAGTGTCAATGAACCCGTATTCAGCATCGTCACAAACAATCACTGCTTGACCAGAAATGGGATCATACATCCAAAACTAGAAGTTCTTCAGAGTGTTATTAGGAAGATCCTTTAACAATGGCACTGTGTTTATCTGTTTAGTTGCAGGCCAATTGACAATCTTATACGGCTTCCCTATAGCAGGATCTAACACTTCTGCATCCTCTTCAATAGTAGACTCAGCCAATTTCATGTCTCTAAAATTGACTCGAGCTTGTTGCTGCAGCTTATTGAAGAAATTAACTCCAATTTTGCAATTTGGATTCTTGACTTGATCATGAAAACCTGCATTGCTCAGTTCCCTCAAATCAACTGGAGTCCAGGAGTTGAATGCTTCAGAATTAGCATAATACTCCACCTCACCATTTTTCCTCAGCACAATAAACATTTCCTTTTCATCATTGTATGCCCAGCTTCTAATACCCGATCTGTTCCCTTTCTTGCTCTTCTCTGTGGTAATAACATACCTGTCAGGCTTGTCACCAAACTGCAAGTTCCTTTCAGCCCCCACATTTCTCATAACAACCATTTTCTTTCTTGGTTTTTGATTTACTGTACGAGGAGTGATTTCATAATATCTATTCATGGCATCTTCATGCTCTTTCCTCTGCTGCTCTCTCTCTCTTCAGCAGTGGATTCCTTTGGTGGATCAACAAACTCCTTTGGAAATTTTCCTTCAAGCTTTTGCTTCATATCCATAACTATAGCACTGAGGGCTCCCAGATTTGTTTCCAACTCATTAATCTTCTGATTTTTAACCACTAATTCTTCCATGAGACTAGCAATTTGTGCATCCTTGAATATCTTGTCTTCTTCAAGAGTAGAGATTCTTCGCATCAGGATTGTTGTCTCATTTTCTTCAAACAAACCTTCACTATCAGAACTTTCAGCAGTTGCAGCAGTTTCAGGAGTTTCAACTTGTTTTAACTTAGCTGCTGCTTCAACTTGAACAGCACCAGCTTGCAGCAACTCAGCAGCTCTAAGAACGTCAGCTTCAGATGGGCCACTGCTTGAGCCCTCACCTGGTTTAGGGGCAGGCATATACATTGCCGATATTTCATTCAAGATAAAATCAACTATTTTTGGATTGAGTTCTGATGGTGTGTAGTTGATCTTTGGTTGTGAAGTACCAGTGGGGGTAGATGTCTATGTGGTTGTCTGAACGTCAACTCTCACCTCACCGCTGATCCTAGGATCCCTTCTACTTCGTTTCCTAGGAGGAAGATCAGCAATAGGATCTTCTTGAGAATGATCAACAACAGCAGCTTCCGTTGTAGTAACAGGTTCAACATGAGGAGGGCTCACGTGAACTGGTTCATTAATCTCTTCAGTTTTTGCTGTGAGGCCTTCAGCCAGTCTCTATCTCATCAACATCATCACTTACTTCATCATATTCAATCATTTCATCATCTGCAACATCCTCTTCACTTTCAACACCAGTCAAATCCACGTTCTCAATTGGCTCTTGTACTCCAACAGGAGCATCAATTATCTCTATGTCATGTTTTCAGCCACAATGGCATTTATTTGAGTCGGTGTCTCTTCTTGAATCTCACCAAAAACCCCAAACTTCTCTAAATTTTGCTTGTTTTGATACTTGATCCCAAAATTATCTCTTGACTTTTGATTTAACCATGTGAATACCAAGTGATTCATCACCTTGACATCATAGGTTTTTATAGTAACTGGTAGCTTGGGAGACTTCTTTTCTAAGATCATCTGTATAAATCTAGGGAACTTGTACCAGTAATTCTCATTTAATGTTTTTACATTCACTAACATATCATCGAAAACACTCTTTGAGTAGTTATATTTCCATCCTTCAACCACTGAAACTACTGCAGAAGTTTGCTTCAACGTCAGTTTATCAAGACCACTCTTGTTCCCACTGATGCATACTAGATAAATATGAGCCAGAAATCTCCAGTATGGATGTAGCAGCTTCTTGATTGTGGGAGGAGGAACCGCTCCCTCATAGCTCATTTAGACCAATACTTCCATGACCTTGTCTTTTGAATACTCCACCGGATCATCTGCTGTATCACCGAATAGCAAAACCTCACGTACATCTTGTTCACTAACTGAAACTTCTGTACCCTGAACCTTTGAATTGATGACCGTGTCTCCTTTCTTTGCCGTTGCGTTATCCCAGAAATCCTTGATCCAATCTTCACGAATAACCGGATTCTCCCGAAGTGAATGAGCCAATCTGCAAGTGTTTAGACCCACGATCATTGACTTGTACATCTCGAAACCCTTTGGAGGATCTGATAAATAGCAAGCAATATTCATAGTCTTCTCCCATGCTGGAACATGAGAAGCTTTGGCTTTCTTTCCTGTATCTACACAGAAAAAGATGAATCAATGCGGACACATATATGTTAACATCTAAGATTTCCGAGTTTGACCATAAACTTGGTCAAACTAAGTCAACTGATACATTATAATTTTAGAATCCTTAAAAATAAAACACATAACTGTGTACTGTTTAAAAGGATTCACAAATTATAACAAAACAATTAACAGACTCACTGTGTTAATATCGGCCCAAAGGTATTAGATCAGGCCCAAATATAAGGGCTTGTGCGATTGAAACTGCCTTGTGCGATTAGACATCTCTTGTGTGATAGCAATATTACAATTAAGTTAAAAGGCCTTTGATTAAACAATAATAAATAAGATAGCACAAGCCAGTCGCCCAAGTCCGGTCAACGGAAGTCAAACTGAGTCAACCGCACAAGACTCAGTCAAACAAAGTCAAACGCACAAGACATGGTCAACATAAGTCAATCGCATAAGACCTGGTCAACATAAGTCAATCGCACAAGATCTGGTCAACGTAAGTCAAAGAAAATTTCAATCGCACAAGATTTATAAACACAAGGGCAAAACGGACTTTTCACTTAAAAGATTTAGGGGCAAAAACGTCCATCCCCAACTTGTGCGATTCACTCAGACGGCGCGTGTGGTTCACTCGCCGTCTCCGGTTGTCTTCTCCGGCGAGACCTGCAAATTCCGGTGACTGTCTAGGGTTTCAAAACAAGTTTTTTCGGCCAAATCTAAGGGGTTTAATCCATTTTTCAGTCAAAATTTAACCTGTTAAGACTTACAAACCCTAGATACTTTCGATTTCAACAGAAAAACTTTCTCCTAACACCATATCAAACACTATATCATTCAATCAATAATTCAACAAAGCTAATGATTCACCTTCAAATACATGGCAGAATTCCGATTCAAGAAGAGTGTATACGAAATACTAACCTTTAGATTTCCCTTTCTGATTAGACATGACTGTAAGTGCAAATGAGGAAGAAGATGGACTTGTGCGATCGGAGTCTTTTGAAGTTTTGAGAGAAACCACTTTTCAAAACCAATGATTGTAAAGTTTCAAAAGTCGTCGCACAAGATCTTATATACCCTAAACGATTTGATTTTCAACCAAGGGGGCCCACCAAGTATGCGGTGGGCCCAGCCGTCATTCCAACACCCCTTTTGTTTACCAACACTAATTATTGAAAAGTGTTTTAGATTTTGTGGGGCCCACCAAGTTTACGGTGGGCCCAGCTTGAATCCCGAGGATAAAACTCCTTTTAAAATTCTTTGTGCAAGAGATATTGTATAAAATTTTGGTCTCTCTTGATTCATAAAAACACGACCACAAAATTTTATATTAATATAATACAAACTAAGTATTTACACACAGAAAAAATATCATGAAATATTTACAAATAACAAGCAATATACACACCAGTTTTGCATGCACTTTTCTTACGGGATCAAATCACAGAGTTTCGGGCTAGACTACATTTATCAACACTAATTTACTTTGGTAGATCCGAGCGATTGCCAGTATGTTTTTCCTCTTAAACTTATCTCCCTAGGCCTTTATCAAATAACGGACTGCAACTTATTTATCATGTTTTCATTTTAAATTATATGAACACTCAAATCAATCACGATCAAATCCCGGAATTTTAAATTTGAACATGATATCATACGAGTAGTTTCCCTACCACATATTTCACAAGCCCATTCTAGAGTTCTGAAACCTTGACTGGACTGGATTGAGAAAAGAGCAGAATGGATCAGCAGAGATGGATATAATGTACAAATCAAATGAGATTTTCTCAGTTTGATATAGGTTTTTATCTTTGGGTTTCTTTTGGGCACTAGAGGGCCTCTTTTAGGTGTATTTGATCCACAAAGCGACAACGTACAGCTAGGTCTTTGCTCACGCAAAACAGAAGCCGACGTTGCCTAGCACCTCCAGGTCTTTACTCACGCAAAACAGAGGAGATACACGAGTTGTTTAGAAAAGATTTCAGAACTAGAACGAAATTGTGTGTATCGGGACATCACACACGCATTCAAATAGCTATGCTCTAATTCCAAGTGAACGTTCTTTCTTGAGGTCATAGAATACATATTAGTGTTCTACGCAGAACCAGTCAAAGAATCCAGCCATTAGGATAAAGCCTACCAACATATCGCTCTAGAGTTAGACCATTTCAATATTGGTCTTACATGAGTCAGCCTTAATCCATATAGTGAAAATTTATTTCATTTCCCGGGTTGTAGCAAAGGCATAGCAAAAACAAAGAACTATTTTTGTATTTTTCTGATTTTTCAAATGTTTTTGTATTTTTCTGACTTTTCAAATGTTTTTGTATTTTTCTGAGAGACTACATCCCCCTAAATTTTTGCTTAAAATAAAAGAAAAGACTATTTTAAGAAACAAATTTACAGAAACGAAGAAAAATATTTTTGTGTGACCGCGGTCAATCCTCGAATTCGACCATTTTGAGAAGTTCAAGAGGAGCAAGAAAATGTGATTTATCAACCGGTTTTGTAAAAATGTCTGCGACATTGTCGTCAGTATGAATTTGATCCATTTTAATTAAATTTTGGTTGAAAGAATCACGAATAAAGTAAATTTTTATGGCAATGTGCTTGGTTTTTGAAAAATATACCGGATTTTTCACTATTTTGATAGCTGCATCATTGTCACAATAAATGGGAGTTTGGGAAAAATTCAAACCGCAGTCTACCAGCTGGTATTGAGTCCAGATAACCTGTGAGCAGCAGGCTGAACCGGCCACATATTCCGTTTCTGCAGTCGAAAGAGAGACAGTTTGCTGCTTCTTGCATTGCTAGGAGATGAGGCGATCCCCCAGAAACTGGCATCCAGCTGACCTAGACTTCATGTCCCTACCAGTACCTCCAAAATTGCTGTCAGAAAAAGCACACAAATCAAATGGAGATTCTTTTCGATACAAAAGTCCAAGCTGAGGCTTGCCCTTAAGATATCGAAAGATTCTCTGAACAACATTTAAATGTGTAGGACTGGTTTTCAACTTTGAAACGATTACAAACCGAACGTGTGACGTGCGGAATCCCTACACGAACCTGACCGAACACATGACCATACTATAAACGTGATTCTATTCAATGATCTGAAAACGTACAAAGCACCACGAATCACCTTGAGCACTTTCTCTCTCTAGACTTTCTCTCTTTAGCCTCTAGCTCTCCAAGTCTCAAATGTGGCAAAAGTCTTTAAGTCTAACCCTAAGACTTCTATTTATAGGCCTTGGAATTAATGAGACTCCTCATTAATTACCAAAATGCCACCTTGCTATTTCTATCTAATTATTACAATATAAAGCAAGAATTAATCTGTTTCTACTACGACTCGACTTGACGGAGGCGATAGACATAAATGCACTAACAGACTCCCCCTTGGATATTGCCGCAGTCAATCTCGTAGCGTCTTGTCTTTCTCTCTCTCTCTGAGTCTTCTTGAAGGTTTATCACATCTTTAGCAACATAGACTCCCTCTTTCTTGAACAGAATCCCCGAGGATCTGTCTTCAGCTTCAGCTTCTCCCTTTTCGTAGACTCTTCCTTCAAGCTCCCCCTTTCATCAAGCTTCCGTGCTTTTAGGATCGACACCTGGCTTTCCGTATACAAGCTCCTTCAGGATAGATACCTGGCTCCTTGAATGCACGCTTCCCCTTGCGTTGAGCTCGTCTTCAGACTCCCCCTTAGACTCGGCTGTCGGGATCGTAGTCTGGTACATCATCTGCAACTCTCAAACATTTATAAGTAAAAATGTTTTGAATATCCAGGATAGAAAATCCTGGCTCTCTTAGCATAAGCTAAAATATTTTTCAGTGAAAGCATTTTCAGTTGCCCAGGAATCGTAACCTGGCTCTTTTAAAATTTCTAAATCAAGATCCTGGCTCTAAATATAATAGTATGAATATATCCGGGATTAACTTGATTTTCTCCCCCTATCAACAAACTTCATGGATTTGGCAGATTTAGCGAACAGGATCGAAAACTGGCTCTTTTACATTACATTTTAACAATTTAAGAATCCAAATCCTTCATGGTTAATCATCCAAGTCCAAATTAATGACCTTGAAGATTTCACAAACTGTTTTTGATTTTTGATTTTAAAAATTTCAAGTTTCAAATTAATGAACTTGTTTATTTTCAGAAACACGATTAACATACTTAGATTTTGAAACTCAGCTCTCGGACATCGGTTGTCGAAAATAAAGCAGAAATCAAAATCTTTTTGGAATTTTCTGAAATATAAAACAGTAAAGAAATATTTACAAACATATTTACAGACAGTATTTTTGTTTGAGATTACGTCAGAGGATCATATTAGTTTACGACAAATCACTAGTACCTTTGAGTTTTAAACACTTTAAGTTCTAAACGATTCACTTAGATTGTCAGTATACTGATCCACTTAAATTTTCACACAAAGTTCAATTGATTCGAGATACGAGATTAGTGTTTTAAGGACTTAACTTATTCACGTGTCCCACCTCAGAATATACCCCCGTATCAAAATTCCCTAGATTCAGTCTTACAGGTGAGTATACCAATCTGATATCTGTATCTGGGTTAGTGCGAGACCTTGAGAGCTCAGGTATGAACTTTCGTTCTGTCAAAGAGATGAAGGCTCGAATTTAGGTGTGTTCCCTTTAGGGAATCTTTTCTTCAACTGCAATTGATTCATATCTTTCGATATTTTTCAATTTTTATGCAGAGGGTGAGCTTTTTAAAGCTCGTAAAGTATTATACGAGGTCTAGGCCATTGCTTCCGCAATATCAGAAGAACAAGGATAACACCCCAGATATCAAACAGTATAAAGACCTAGTATCTCAGAATCAGGCAATCTCTCAAACAAGATTTCGGGGGTTACCCATATATCCGAGAGATGTTCCCCAGGAGATAAGTAAGTATTTGATATTTAGGTTTATATCTCGAAAAGAATCTACTAAGCGTGTAAAAACCTACTGGCATATCATCAGTGAGACCGTTTATCACATTTAACATTCAATTTCTTTAGGGTACTGTGATTGTCTACTGATGTACTATCATTTCCTCTTTTTACACAAAAAAAAAACTCAATTTTGAATTTTATCATGTTTTTTGCTTTTTCAAATTTTCTAATGTTTTTGGATTTTCTGAAATTTTTACTCCCCCTAAAATTCAAAACATTTAAAGAAAAAATTGACAAACTGATACTGATAGCTTTGTTTCGCCATCCATTTTCTGCTTCTCATGCACTGATTTGCAGAAAATATAATGTACCCCCATGATTTACAACACATTGATATTTTACAGTTTGAAAATCGTTTTTCAATCTTGTGAAATTAATCATGTTTGTTCAGTGGTGAGTGTTTCGGCGTATTCACTCAACATATTTTTGAAAATTTTTGAATTTTTGACAAAATTTAAAAACAAAAATATTTTTTATTTTTCAAATTTTTGACAAAATAAAAACATATTTTTGGTTTTTTTTTTTAATTTTCAATTTTTAGGGTTTTTGAAATATTGTTTATTTATTTACAGAAACTCCCTGTTTAACAGTCGCAGGGACCAGCAGCCTTCACTTCTCGTGCCAAGCTGCTCCGACACTCTTCTTGTTGACATTCAGATTTCTTCGGAAGCACCTGCACATTCAACTATTGAATAATTTGAACAATTTAGCCCATGTCTGTTTGACCTTAGGCATTTCAACACAAAATGTTTCACTCAACTTCGGAATATCTTTATCATTTTTCACAAATGTATTTTCATTCTGATTATCACTCACAGAAACCTTTTATTTCTTTTCAACCCAACTTTGTCCTTTTGAAGCACTTCTTTTGTAAAAATGTGAATCCTTTTGAGTGCTTTGATTTTCAACAACTTTTGTTTTCCAAAACTGATTTGGTTTCGTTGCGTCAACAGTTGTTTTCCAACTTTGTGTTATTTTTAATCTGCGTGTGTGAGAATTCCAGGTTTGTCTTGAATCGAACCTATTTGGGTTTGATTTCCAAGTTTGATTCAAAGCAAACTTGTTTGTGTTGTACCTCCAAGTTTGTTTTGAATCAAATCTGGTTGACCTTTGTTTCACATCCTCAGATTTCTGTTTTTCAACATCATCAGACTTCTTTGTCATTTCAACATCAACAGGTTTCAGATTTGGAGACTTGCGAGCAAGATGTCCTGTTTGATCGCATTTGAAACATGTTCTCTTTGACACATCTTTAACCTGTTGTTGTTGCTTTTTCTGAACATAGAACTCTTCATTAGACTGTTTTCTAAATTTGAGTTCTTTCTCTTCTTTGGAACTTGTTCCGTGAACAAAATTCATTTTTGTTTGATAATTTGGCGTTTCATTTCTTTTCCAATTCTTTTTCTTCTTATAACCCAACCCAGCCTTCATGTTTTTCTTTTTGTAACCAGGTTTGTTATAAAAAGTTTTGTGACACTTTCCAGCAATTTTTGGAATCTTAGATTTTTCAATCTCAACCATCTTGAAAACTTTGTCAATCTTTTCTGAAATCACATTCTGAATCGGAAATACAATATTTAAGAATAATTTGTCCGATCCAATCATGGTATAAACCAATCCTTTTGAATCATCATTCAAATTTTTCTTAGATTTTGAGTTTTTCAGATATTCTTCATGAAAACTACCTTCATTTTCATCCTGTGATTCAGTTTTACCTGTTTCAACCGACTCTTCTTCCAACACACTTTCAACGACCTTACCTACCACCTCTGAATCACTTGAATCATCAGATTTGGAATAGGTTACGTCAATGTTATCTGGCAATTGATCGACCATGTTGAAAGCTTTTTCGACTTTCTCATCATCATAAAATGCAAACTTTTCCGGTGGAGGAACTTGATGAAACTCTGAACCAATACCTTTCTTGTTTTTCTCAGAATCATCATCACCCGGTTTTATGTTGAAAATACGTTCAAGCACATATGATGACGCATGATAACTTTTTAACTTGTTGTTATCCTGTTCTAAATCGGCTATTTGACGCTTCAACTTAGCAACATCCTCAATGTAAGATTTTACAACTTGTTGCTTTATTGAATATTGTCGCTTAAGCGTATGTTGTTTCATAACAGTATCTCAATCTGGATTGAACAAGTTTCATTTGACTCTTCACATCTTCATATGACTCTTTTGTAATGTGATAGGCCAATTTTATTGAATCATACTCTTTCTTCATTTCTTGAAAAGCATTTTCCTTTTTGTAAACATTCTTCAGTCATTTGTAAAACATTTTCTTTCAAAATTTGATTTTCTTTTTCTAAACTCTTGCACTTTTGTGTTAGTTTTTCATCATTTTCATTTTAAACTTTTTCATTTTCTAACATTTCTTTGCATTTATTTTTGAAAACTTCTTCGATTTTAGTGAATTCTAAGTCTCTTGTTCTGAAATTTTCATCTTTTTCAGTACAAGCACTGCATGTTTCCATGCATTTCTTGCACTGTTCAACAGTTTTTAAGACTTCAGAATCAGATTTTACCTTAGTGATTGGCACTTCGGTTTTCTCTTCTGTCTGTTTCTGATCAGCTTCTTCTTTCTTCTGATCCTCACCAACATCAGCACCATCATCTTCAATCGAACTTTCAATTTTCACATCTCTTCTTCTTCTTCTTCTTCTTCTTCTTTCTTCTTCATTTTTTTTTCATTCTGCTGTTCTTTGATAATAGCTTTTACTTCAACAACTTCTTTTATCACCTTCTCTTCCTCTTCTATCTTCACATCTTCCACTTTCACAGCTTCAACTTTGACTTCTTCAGCAACCTTCTTCAAATCTGTTACCAACTCATCAACATTCTTCTTCATTCTCTCTTCATCCCTCTTTTTCAAACTCGCGGTCATCACGTCACGAATTATCTTGTCCAGCCTTTTCAAATAGGTTTTATCTTTCGCAACATTCGAATAGTATTCGCCGGACAGAGGAATTACTTCAAGAACGTCATTGAAAACCACTTCTTTTCGATGGACGACATGATCACCATTTTTGTTGATATAGCAATCTCTTTTCTTGTCGTATCGTCCACAGTACTTTGCATCTTCGTATTCTTCGTGCATTTTCTCAATCCTGCAACCTGCAAAGAATCTTTCTCTTTCGGTTTTCTCGCTCAGAATTTCTTCTCGAGTTTTCTCCTTTATTTCAGCAACAAAGGCACGATGTTTGCTCTTTGATATTGTTAGCCATGAGCTGTGAATCGATCATCAACAAGATCTTCTTCTGGAAGAATCTCACTCCAATCATACCCTTCGTCATCATGGATTACAACACATGCTCTAGACTTCTCTTTGGGATTATTTTCAATCAGTTTCGGCTCTTTTTTACTGTGGTGGTAAATCGCCTTTCGGTAATAATCATCATTGAAAGGTTTCTCAGTTTCGTCAACTTCAAAGTTTTTGCATTCTCTTTTGAAATGACCTTTTTGCTTACATTTGAAGCAGGTCACTTTGGATTTGTCGAATCTCAACTTTGTTGACGGACCACCTATTGATTGCTTCCCAGTAATCTCCATATACCTCTAAGCTCTTCGAATGCAACTTGCTAAACACCAGCGTATGTCAATGAGTTCCATTTTTGCTGGGTCGATCTGGTCGTAGTCTTCCTTTGTCAGCTCTGAGTTTCCAATTTTCCAGAGACTAGACCTTCGTAAGACTCTAACACAAATGCCAGAAAACTCATTTGTTGTTTTGGTGCATTGATGCTCATTGCCGGAGAATTCTTTAATTTCAGAGTGATGTTGCAGAGAACTTCTTCAGATACTTCAGGACTTGCTTTTGAAGAAGATGAATGATATCCTGGATTGTAGCTTGATGAGCTTTTCTGTGGTTCTTTTGACTTTTCAGCGCTGAATCCAGTCTTTGGTGATTCACCAACTTTCACCGAAGGTGTGCTACCTTTGAAATAAAGACCGATATTCTGATGATGCGAAGAACCGCTCATCTTGCTTTGATTTTGTAGCTCAAGCTCATGACTTTCTATCTTTTCTATCAAAACATCAATAGTAATTGAATCATATAAAACATCATTTTTCAAGATAAACACAAACGTTTGCCACTGATCAGCTCGTGGTAACGCTTCTATGATTTTATCAATTATTTCCTCACGTGTTTTCACAATCCCAAATCTATCTAACTCAATTTTTAAATGGCAAAAACGTTCAATCATTTGCCTCACTGTCTCTCCCTTTAAACTATCAAACAAATCAAATTCCTTTTTTAGTAAAGCAATTTTGTTCTTTTTAATTTGTTTTCCACCTTCGGCTTTAACCCTTAACGCTTCCCAAACCGATTTTGATGACCCATCATGATTTAACAAAGAAAATATATCATCTCGGATAGATTGTTGAATCAATGCGATCATCTTCTGTCCATATGAGAATTTCCGTTTGACTTCATCGGAAAGATCATTGAGATGGATCTCTTCATTCTTGTCATTGATCGGTAGACTGTATCCAAACTCTAAGCAGAACCAGCTCTCGTGAGCGTATGCCTTTGTCCAGTTCAGGAATCTCTCTTTCCACCATGTATAATCTTCTATATTCTCAAGCTTAGGTGGTTTAGAATAAGTTCCGTAGACGTTATCATGTTTTATGTTGTCATTGATTGTTTTTGTTATTGATTTGGGTGTGACTGTTGAAGTTTTAGAAGATTCTGATGTGAATGCCTTGTAGAACGTATTGTAGAACTCTTCAGCCATGATGTATTCTCCTCGATATTCGCACTCGTAAATCACCTGAAAACGAATCACACAAATGATCAGATAAAAATGAATTATCAGATAATACTGAGTTGGATCAGATAATGTCACTCGATAGTAAGTATAATGTCACATGATTTGATGTGAAATGACACTCAATCGGATGGGCCTAATACACTTCGCTCGGATGGGCCTTAGCTGCCTGAGCGGATGGGCTTAAGCTGCCCGAACGGATGGACCTGAGCTGCCCGAGCGGATGGACCTGAGCTGCCCGAGCGGATGGACCTGAGCTACCCGAGTGGATGGGTATCCGAGTCTTTGACAATCACCTGTTTTTGAATAGGGTGGCAATCCGCTCGAGTTACAATGTTTTTGAGTAGGGTGGCAATCCGCTCGACCCACAATGTTTTTGAGTCGGGTGGCAATCCGCTCGATCCACAATGTTTTTGAATCGGGTGGCAATCCGCTCGACCCACCACTCGATTGATGGCACTACACGACAAAAATTTATGCTGTCTGATCGAGTAGCCTGTTGACTCTTTGACCTCAACAATGAACTATAATCTCACATGCAAGCTGTCAACATACAAGCAATTTCAAGATTGATGGCCGACAACACTAATCAATTGTTTCACATGCAATCTGAGTTTCCAATTGATTGTCACGTAATTGATGTAATTTTTTTTAATAGCTAGCACATGGATCTGACAATTCAATTAAAGTGTTCACGTGATGTATTGACCCAATGCAAAAATTTAAGAGTTCGTCAAACACTAAAGGGTTCATCAACACATTTATTGTTCGTCAACGTAATGGAGTGTTCGTCGAGAATGATTGTTCGTTGACCAATGAGGCTTCGTCAAAGCACCTGAATTCAACAAAAGCAAATTAGATGCAATGACTCGGATTGCCGCCCGATTGGGTGGTAATCCGATCGGGTAGGTCAACAAAGTCAACTATGCAATGGATAGGGTGGGAACTTTGAATCGAGTGGCAACTCAAACGAGTTGCTGTTCGACCGAGTGACACCAAATAAACCATTCTTTGAATCGGGTGGCAACTCGAACGAGTTGCTGTTCGACCGAGTGACACCAAATAATCCTTTCTTTGAATCGGGTGGCAACTCGAACGAGTTACTGTTCGACCGAGTGACACCATAAAGTAGTATGATTTTTAATCAAGACACATGCAAACTGACAATATCACTTTATCCATGTGAAAATCTGATATCTTCAATTAAAGTGGCCGACAATCAACTTTGAATTCTAAAAGCCTATTTGACCATTTCAATTGTTTCACATGCAAACTTGAATCAAATCACGTGATGTTATGATTAAAAATAATAGCCGACAACAATCAATAGCTTCACATGCACACTGATGGCAATTAATTACTCATATTGAATGCTGACAAAGTTGACTGACAATGATAACAGAGTTGACCAAGTAACTCGATCGGGTGGGAAGCTTTGACTCGGATTTCCGCCCGCTCGGGTGGTAATCCGATTGAGTTACAGTAAAACAAAGTCAACCTTTTTTTAATGAGATGCAATGACTCGTGTGGTCACTCGATCGGGTTGCCACACGATCGGTGAACACCAAGAACAATGTCAACAACAACATTTAGCTGTTCTTAACTTTTTCGGACCAAAAATTTTAGATTTCTCCCAAACGGCTTAGAATTAAGTTCTGAAAATTTGTAGGCTTATAGATCAAGTGTTTTCGCACAACATATCCAAAAATCATCAATTTTTAGCCGTAAAAACTTGTTTAATTTGGCGTTTTTCAGTTAAAAACGTGAAAGAGATGAAAAATGAAGAAATTGGACAAATCTGAATGAAATTTGGATCTGATTCTGATGAAATCTCGTGCGGTTCAGTGTTTTGATCCGTGCCATCGAGCTCCTGCTCTGATACCACTTGTAGGACCGGTTTTCGGCTCCGAAACGATTGCGAACCGAACATGTGACGTGCGGAATCCGTACACAAACGTGACCGAACACACGACCATACTATAAACGTGATTCTATTCAATGATCTGAAAACGTACAAAGCACCATGAATCACCTTGAGCACTTTCTCTCTCTAGACTTTCTCTCTCTAGCCTCTAGCTCTCCAAGTCTCAAATGTGGCAAAAGTCTTTATGTCTAACCCTAAGACTTCTATTTATAGGCCTTGGAATTAATGAGACTTCTCATTAATTACCAAAATGCCACCTTGCCATTTCTATCTAATTATTACAATATAAAGCTAGAATTAATCTGTTTCTGCTACGACTCGACTTGACGGAGGCGATAGACATAAATGCACTAACAAAATGAGAAAGTTTAGGAGCAGCCTGATAACGAGCACACTGCCACATAACAAACATGATATCTGGTCTACTGGCTGTCAAATACATCAACGAGCCAATCATCGACCGGTACAGTGTAGCATCAACAGCTTCCCCTTCCAGATCTTAGTCATCACTGGTCTTTCTGCTATAGGAGTATTTGCAGGTTTAGCATCTTGAAGTTTAAATTTTGCAAGAATATCATCGACATATTTTCCCTGATGAATGAGAATTCCTTTGGAATCTTGACGAATCTGCAGACCCAGAAAGAAACTCATCTCTCCCAACGCACTCATTTCAAATTGCTTCTTTATAACCTCCTCGAATTCCTTGCACAGTGCTTCACTAGTGGATCCAAAGATGATGTCGTCCACATAGATCTGCACTAAGATTTGATCTGTAAGGCCCTATAATTGAGTAGGTTTATGCTTATCTTTATCAAACACAAATATAGGCTATTGGGCTTAGCCTTATAGTGGGTTAGATAATATTAGAATAAGCCATGTGGGCAAATTAGATGTTTTGGGCCTGTTTGGTTATTATTTGTGCATGTGGGCCTGGCCCAGTTTGTAACTAGGTCACCCTATGTAAATATAAATAGGGTGAGCCTAGGTCATTATTAGGTTGGCTGTTCTTTTCATTTGTTATTCTTGTTATTTTCGATTCCTTGTGGGTGTACCCGACGGTTCTCTAGAAACCGTGTGCACCTTGGTTATTATTCAATCGATTTCATTCTTGTTATTTTCGATTCCTTGTGGGTGTACCAGACGGTTCTCTAGAAACCGTGTGCACCTTGGTTATTATTCAATTGATTTCGTTTTTATTCTTATCACTTTCATCAGTATTCCGCACTCTTGATTGTGATTTTGATATCCAATTGGTAGTTTTGAGACTTACAATTGGTATCAGAGCCTAAGAAGTCTTTTGTAGGCTCGGTTCGTTGGATATCATTCAAAGAACAAGAAAATTATTTTCAGATTCGAAGAACACGAAGAAATTTTTGAAGACATCAAGAACACTTAGAAATTTTCATATTTGATTTGCTTTGGAAAAGTATTAATTGTGTTTGCTATTATTTCAGAAAGTATTGGTGGAAAGAATCAAAGAATTTGAATTTCAAATTCATCCTTGATTTTCGAGATATAGGAGGTTGTCTTGTTTCCAAAAACAAAATTGTGCGATTGAAGTGACATGGGAAAGATCAACTACAAATTGTGCGATCAATATTTTTAATTATGCGACTGTGGGTTTTGATCAAGTTTACAACAAAGTCAAACTCCTTTCATTGGTATTGTGCGACTGGCATTTCAGCTTGTGCGACTGACATCATCTTGTGCGATCCAACAATTATATTGTGCGATTACATTTGAAGAAGTCAAACTCCTTTCATCATTAGACATCATTTTCACGTCCAAAAATTGTGCGACCAGATACTATTGTACGATCAAATCTTCATCTCTGTCATAAGCTGCAAACCTCTCACCATGTCCATCATCATTCAACCTCCATACTTTGTCATCAATCGCACACCATCTCCATTCGACGCCTTCATCACCAAGCACCTGCAACTGTCTAACTCCGGTCATCACCTTCGACACCTTACATTGAATCAAGTTCATCGATCATCTTCCATTCGGAACCGCACACCGATACCGTGCACCGAACCCACACACCTTCTCCGACATCGTACACTTCGAACAACCTGCAACTCTTCGACAACCATCCTTCATCGTATCATCGCTGCAACAACATCATCATCATCTCCGGCTCGAGTTCGAGATTTCGAGTTCAGGTTTTCGTGAACAGTCGTACCATTCATCATCATCGTTTCCACCAGTGGCGTCTCTGATAATTCACGTACCATGTTCGAGCTCGAAAAATGGGCCCAAATATGCTTTAACGATAAACAACATAATTACGAAAATGATAAAAAATTAGTATTGAATTGGGCCCAATAAACCTATTGTTAAGTTGGGTAAATTATAAAAAATACAAATCTTTTGATAATGGGCCTCTATATTGGATTTGTTATGTGTGTACAATTTTTTTTAAATAACATATATATATCGAATTTAAAAAAAAATCCCGTGCCCCTCGAAAAACCGGGCCTTGTGCGGAAGTCCTCCCCGCACACCTAAAGAGCCGCCCATGGTTTCCACCGTCGTTCATCACCAACCTTCAACCACCACTCCCACTATCTGCCACTCCATCTTATCTGTCGACCTCCGACATTCTTCGTTCGATCGTCTTAAACCGTTGCAACTCCACCATCGTAACACCGCCACCCCGTCGTTCATTATAACTCCGTTCATCGTCGTAAACCATCTCCGACCACTGTAACCACACAACCATCATCGTCACCACCGAACACAACCACTGAACACCTTCACCTTCGTCATCATCAACGACTACCGACCATCATCATCTCCGGTTGTTGTCCGATTGATGTCATTGGGATTATATCGAACGAAGAAGACGAAGGCAGTTTGAACATCATCTTAGGGTTTTGGTCCAATTGTTTAACGAAGAAGAAGGAAGACGTTGTTCAGTTTTTCTTTTGTTTTTATTTATTTGATAATATAATAATACTAATAATCATAATAATAATAATATTTATATTAATAATCATTAGATAATCATTACTCAATTAGCAATAATAATATAATAATTATAATAATAATTATAATATTATTAGGTTTTTCTTAAATATATTTTTAAAAGTTATATATATATATATATATAGGATTAGGTTCAAACGTGAACAAAATCCCAAGAGTGAACTGCGTGAACTGATCTGGACCCTTGATTTTGTCGATGATAGATCTTAGATCAATGGCACAATTGTAATTAAAGGTATAATAAATTTAATTTAAATTTTAATCTAAAGGGTAAAATAGGAAACTTTCATATTAAAGATATGGAAACTAATCAATAGTTTGTCATTTGTAATCCCCTAAAAGTCTCTGTATCAGTTTCAAAACACTCAAAACAATATTCCCTCACCCACCTCCTCACCCGATCTCTCCCTATCATCTGCATATGGCCGGATTTCCGGCGACTGTCGGCTGTGTTTTCCAGTGAAAGACCCCCCCCCCACCCTCTCGTTTCTACTCTGGCACCACACAAGACCGGTGACCGGGTTAACCAGCAGAGCCGCCGCTCACGACGGCGCACGGCGACGACAGTCGGAGGGAGAGGAAGAGAGACGGTGGCTGTGGAGGAGGTTAAGCTAGAAAGATGAGATAGAGAGAGAGAGATATCAAGAAGATGAAGCGACAGAGACGGAAGCGCCGCCGCTCACCATGTTTTCCGGCGACAGAGACCGAAGCGACAGAGGCAGTGGCGGTTGTGCTTTTCCGATGACCTCCATGTTTTCCGGCGACGTGGTGAGGTTGATGTTGATTATGAAGATGGCGGCGATGTCGGAAGGTCATCAGTGGTGGTTTTGGATTGGACACGAGTGGAAACCCAAGGCAACAACAACAGTTAACTCCGATGAGTGCCGCACACTCCCTCGTTCATAACCCTTTGGTCAGTGTATGATTATCTTGTTTATCTTGAAAGGTCTGTTTCTTTTGTGCTGATGGTACTGTAAATAGTTAAATTATTATGTTGATGGTACTCGTATTTCTTATTATTAATTTTATTTTTTGTTTACATATAGTTTTATCGCCGCCGTCGCTCGTCTCCATAAACACCGGTAATTTGTAGAATTTGTTTTAATCCCTTTTAGCTTTGATACCTTGTGGGTTACCGTTAATTTTGCAAACGGTAACTTTTTTTGTTTTACTGATCTGCTGGACTATTAATGTTCCGATTTAAGTTTTTTGGATTTCAATTTTTTGATTTTTGCTCTGTTTTTAATTCGATGTACACATGTGTATTCTGACTTTGCTCTGTTTTTAATGCGATGTACACATGTGTATAGCGTCTGTTTTTTGTGATATCTCAGTTTTTTTTTGTGTATTGAATTTGTAAAGTTGTTGATGTACACTTGTGAATTACGCAAAGTATTAGTTGTTGAGTTTTTTTGTTCAATTCTTTGATTTTGCTCTGTTTTTAACGCGATGTACACATGTGTATTCTGATTTTGCTCTGTTTTTAATGCGATGTACACATGTGTATTCTGATTTTGCTCTAATTTTATCCCAATGTACACATGTGTATAGCGTCTGCTTTTGTGATATCTCATAATTTTTTGTGTATTGAATGTGTAAAGTTGTTGATGTACACTTGTGAATTATGCAAAGTATTAGTTGTTGAGTTTTTTTGTGCTATTTTAGGAGATGTCGTTAACGAGAAAATTGGAGATGGAAGGTCGATAAGGATGATTCACGTATGAGGTCGATAAGGATGATTCACGTATGTTTGTTTGCTTGGTCGATAAGGATGATTCAGCATACAACGTGGCGAATAGTTGTAAAAGATTATGTTTTTTGTTTTTTCGATTATGTTGGGTTTATTGTTTTTACGAAACTGGAACTTGTAATTATATGTTTTTTTGTTTGGTTTGGAATACATTATGGAACTTGTAATTTGTTAAATATAAAATAGTTTTACAGGTATTGTTTCTATGTATGTATTATGTAGCTAATTACACATATGTACGATGCTGAGTACACATGTTTACTGTTCTATTTATATCCAAGTACACATGTGTATACCGTTGAAATATGAAGGCTACGTGGATCTTAAAAATCAAAACTCGAATTCTGGTGATGAATCTGAAATAAAAATTAAAATTGAAATATGGTGATTTGTTGTTTGTTTTGATAATTATCTTATTAATAAATAAAACATAATGTGGATAATGAATTTAAATTAGGAAAGATGTAACTTAATTCAATTATTAAAATAATGATTTAAATCTAATTTTTTATATAATTACAATCCTACCCTTAACAACTAAAAAGGAAATCAAGGGTCCAGATCTGTTCACGCAGTTCACTCTTGGGAGGTTGTTCACGCTGGAACCCTACCCTATATATATATATATATATATATATATATATATATATATATATTAAAAAAGGGTTTATTAATTAAAAAATTTTTTAAAAAAGAGGGTTTCGTTATTGTTTTGGTGATAAGTTTTAACAAGTTTGGAGGCGCGGTACAGGAAGCTGGTTCGTGCGTTTTTCAAAGGGCTTGAGTTAGCGAGTACACAGGTTCTCGCTTTGGGCTTGTGTTGAGGAAATAGTTAAAAACACATATTTTGGGGGGATCACATATTCGAGGGATCACATCTTCGGGGGATCACATTTCTGGGGGATCACAGTCTTGCTACTCAGATATGTCGATTCAAATTCACGACTTCACTCCCATTCCTACTGAGGTATGTGTAGATGATATTTGTTGTACTTCTAAGTGTAGGGAGAAGGTAAAAGGGTTTAAAGAGCAGCCCACTCGCTCGTTATGCAACTTCAGTATACCAGATCCAGTAGTTATGAAATCAAAAAGAAACTGGATGGGTATAAGGATATGGTGGAGGCGCAAAAGCGTGACATTCGAAAGTTGCATAACGATCTGAGTGAAGAGAACTGTAGGTATCTCCACTTCAAAGAGCTATCTGAAAAATTAATTGTTGAATTAAATGATTTAAAATCAACTTTTGAAAATACAGAATTCAATTTGAAAAAGTTTGATGTTTCTAGTGAAAAGGTCGAAAAGATGATTAATCAACAGTTAAAATACAACAAAAAGGAAGTGAGGAACAAAGGATTGGGATTTGTATGCATTTCTCCACCATACAATCACAATTACACCTCACTTCCCATGACAGAAGAGGAGATAGATAATCTGCCTGAAATGGAATATGGGAAGCCCGGGGATAGGAAGGTTGAGCCTGTTAAGCCGAAGAAAGTCAAAATCACAAGGCCAGATAAAATCGAAATTATTCTAGAAAAACAGGCGTTTGATAAAACTTTCGTGAAACCTGCTAATGTTTCAAACCAAACCGAGACTCTAAATTTTGAGAATAATGCGAACATTGACAAACATTTTCAGGTATTAGATAATAACGAGTCAAATTTTTCTCAAAATTCACCTGAAGTGCAACAACAAGAGAAAGAGTCTAAAACAAAATCTCTCAACTTCGAGTTTGGTATGATGAATGAGTTTGCTAAATGGTCTTGCAAACAAACTGAGTCAACTTTTCCACCTGATTCGTCATGTGACTCCACAGAAACAGCTAACTGTGAAAAGTCAGAGTTAGTTGATTCTGCCGAGTCTAGTCACGAATCACCTGAAGAAGTTGAATCAGAACAGATACAAGTAGAATCAGAATCCACTTCAAAAGCTTCCGTTGAATCTAGTGGTGAGTCAACAACAGAAGCCTCTGCTCAGCCATTAAATACTAATGATTCTGAAACTACTGAACAAACGGTGTCACTCGAAAATGAACATGTTACTACGGCTTCTCCTGACACCGTTTGTGAACAAGTGAATGTTACTGATGCTTCTACTTCATGTGTAGATGAGGTAATAATTGAGGATTAGGTTGAGGGGGATGATATTGTTT
Source organism: Helianthus tuberosus (assembly GCA_030545235.1). Taxonomy (NCBI): domain Eukaryota; kingdom Viridiplantae; phylum Streptophyta; class Magnoliopsida; order Asterales; family Asteraceae; genus Helianthus; species Helianthus tuberosus. The sequence goes on from CM060382.1 coordinate 99,131,312, forward strand.
GTCAAAAGGCTGATGATGTTTGCTTAAAAACATCAAATTTATCTGCTAATGCTCCTCCATATGTGAGAAAGGCTGCTTCGGAGTCAGCTTTGAGAGGCCCGTCAAATAAATATGTGCCTCCAAAGCCAACAGTTAGAAATGAAAATGTTAAATCCAATGAATGTGCTAACTGTTGCAAACAGGGACATAGGAAGCAGAGCACAAAGTTTGAAAAGGCTGCAAACAAATCATCCAACAAATTTTATAACTCATACTCAGCATCAGTTGGATTGAAAGGATCGGGTTATGCTCCTTATGTAAAGAAGCAAACATGCTACAACTGCGGCATACCCGGTCACATTGCAAGAAACTGCACACATTGTCCCTATGTGCCATACTATACACAGCATCAGAGGGTTACACCAAGGGACATATCTTATTCTAAGCCAATGAAGGTATAAAAGCCTAAGGCAATGATGAATAAGCATCCCCAGGTTAAACCGTCTGATAGGGACTGGAATGCTACGAAAACTAAACGAAAACAAGCTTTGAAACCTAAACAAGTTCTGAAAAATAAAAAGGTTGAAAAGCAAATTGTTTTGCCCAAGGCACCTAAGAAATTAGAGAAGCCTAAACAAGTTTGGAAGCCAAAACATAATGCAGCAACATCACCAGTTATTAAATCTAAAGGGAACATGTGCTTTTGAGAAGTGTCATATGTTGATGCTTCAGGAATACCCAGGGCTGCGATGGCCTGGGTCCCAATGTCTTGCTAATCTCCTTACTTTTCAGGGACAACCAAGGAGGAGCTGTTGACAATCCTTGGATGTTGATAGCGGTTATTCCAGAGACAAAACGGGTAACATTTCACTGTTGCTAAATGTATATTTCTTTACAGTTGATATGTTTCGTTTTAAGGAGATAAGAAAGGTGAGACAAGATCAGCAAAAAGGTACAAATTTGAATTTCGTTTTCTATTTTGATGTTGATTAGTTTTAAATCTTATGATGGAACGGTTAGGCAAAAACAACAAAAATATTTTCTTTTTCTTTTGTGTTTCTCGTTGTACTTAGGTTTTCGTTGTTAGGTAAATTTGCGCATAAGATTTATGCACAAATTTAGGGGGATATCCAGGTATCTGTAAATAGAGAAAATGAGAAAAATACAAAAACATCGAAAAACAGAAAATTAAAAAATATTTTGTTGCATACATGGGAAATGAAATAATTTCACTATGTGGATTAAGGCTGACTAATGTAAGACCAATATTGAAATGGTCTGACTCTAGAGCGATATGTTGGTAGGCTTTATCCTGATGGCTAGATTCTTTGACTGGTTCTGTGCAGAACACTAATATTATTCTATAACCTCAGGAAAGAACGTCATTTGGAATTAGGACATGGCTATTTGAATGCGTGTGTGACGTCCCGATACACACAATTTCGTTCTAGTTCTGAAATCTTTTCTGACCAACTCGTGTATCTCCTCTGTTTTGCGTGAGCAAAGACCTGGAGGTGCTAGGCAACGTCAGCTTCTGTTTTGCGTGAGCAAAGACCTAGATGTACGTTGTCGCGCTATAGATCAAATACACCCGAAAGAGGCCCTCCAGTGCCCAAAAGAAACCCGAAAAACCTATATCAAATTGAGAAAATCTCAACGTCACTTGGAATTAGGACATGGCTATTTGAATGCGTGTGTGACGTCCCGATACACACAATTTCGTTCTAGTTCTGAAATCTTTTCTGACCAACTCGTGTATCTCCTCTATTTTGCGTGAGCAAAGACCTGGAGGTGCTAGGCAACGTCAGCTTCTGTTTTGCGTGAGCAAAGACCTAGCTGTACGTTGTCGCGCTATAGATCAAATACACCCGAAAGAGGCCCTCTAGTGCCCAAAAGAAACCCGAAAAACCTATATCAAACTGAGAAAATCTTATTTGATTTGTATATTATATCCATATCTGCTGCTGATCTATTCTGTTCTCTTCTCAATCCAGTCCTAGTCAAGGTTTCAGAATCCTAGAATGGGCTTGTGAAATATGTGGTAGGGAAACTACTCGTATGATAGCCTGTTCAAATCTAAAATTCCAGGAATTGATTGTGATTGATTTGAGTGCTCATATAAATTAAATTGAAAAACATGATAAATCAATTGCAGACCGTTACATGAAAAGGGCCTAAGGAGATAAGTTTAAGTGGACAAATATACTGGCTATCGCTCGGATCACCCAAAGTAAATTAGTGTTGATAAGTGTAGTCTGGCCCGAAACACTGTGATTTGATCCCATTGCAAATTGTAATTGTATATTAGTTTCTTTGTTTATTTGTGTTTCAGTTTATATCGTTAGATTTGGAAATAAAATCTGAAAAATCCAAAATTAGAGTGTTAATTTTTATAAAATCAAAAATCCAAAAATAGAGTGCTTATTTGTTTTATTAAAATTTTTTAACCGTTCTTGAAGATTTTATTGATCATCATAAGTTGAAAGAAATTTTAATTGTGAAATCCGTGTACAAAACTTGGATGTACCAAATGTTCATGTGGTATTTCCCTCTGTTGTTTAGAAATGTTTGCTTATGAGTTTCCGAGAATGTGCAGAAAATTGATTTAAATCAAGAGACAGGGGATGTTGAAGATTGAGATGTTGTTGGCTGCTGATAAAGTACTAAGCATCACAACAACAAGATGTGCCTGAGTCAGAAGAACCAGATACGAGTCATCATCTGACAGTGATAGTACATTTGAAGAATAACCTGTGAACCTGCTTAAAATAGAAGACATTGACAAAGAAAAGAGTTGATAAGAATCCTCCTCCTCCATTCTTTTCAACAAGATTTTCAAGCAAAGCTGATCGCGATTAAGAGAAACAAAGAGCCCAAGTTTGAAGATGAAAAGATGAAGTATCTTCCCATAGAGACATGATATGGACTGTAGTTTGGTAAAGACAGCATAAACGAAGGGGGATATTGTAAGGCCCTATAATTGAGTAGGTTTACGCTTATCTTTATCAAACACAAATATAGGCTATTGGGCTTAGCCTTGTAGTGGGTTAGATAATATTAGAACAAGCCATGTGGGCTAATTAGATGTTTTGGGCCTGTTTGGTTATTATTTGTGCATGTGGGCCTGGCCCAGTTTGTAACTAGGTCACCCTAGGTTGGTTGTTCTTTTCATTTGTTATTCTTGTTATTTTCAATTCCTTGTGGGTGTACCAGACAGTTCTCTAGAAACAGTGTGCACCTTGGTTATTATTCAATCGATTTCATTCTTGTTATTTTCGATTCCTTGTGGGTGTACCAGACGGTTCTCTAGAAACCGTGTGCACCTTGGTTATTATTCAATCGATTTCGTTCTTGTTTTTATCACTTTCATTAGTATTCCGTACTCTTGATTGTGATTTTGATACCCAATTGGTAGTTTTGGGACTGACATGATCCTCTCCCACTTTTTGAATGAACAGTGTTTGATCAATTACTCCCCGAGTGTATCCATGAGCGAGCAGATGCTCTGTCAAAGTGGCATACCATGCACGAGGAGCCTGATGCAACCCATATAAGGCCTTATCAAGCTTATAAACATGACGAGGACACTGTTTGTTCACAAAACCCGGTGGCTGTGACACATAGATCTCTTCCTTTACTTTGCCATAGAGAAACGCCGTCTTGATATCCATTTGATAGACCTTGAATCCCATGTAGGATGCATACGCCAGAAATATTCTGATTGCCTCCAGTCTGGCCACGGGAGCATACACTTCGTCGTAGTCAAGGCCTTCAATCTGTCTAAACCCTTGGACGACCAGTCTTGCCTTGTTTCTAACAATCACTCCGCTATCGTCTCTCTTGTTGCGATAGACCCATCTAGTTCCGAGTGATTTATTTCCAGCAGGTAGAGTAACCAGCTTCCAGACTTTCAGTTTCTCAAACTGATTTAACTCATCCTACATCGTGTCTACCCAGCTAGGTTCCAAAAGAGCCGTGTCAATTGTCTTTGGCTCGATTTGTGAGATGAAACATGAAAACAAGCAATTGTTGATGATTCCTGACTGACTTCTATTCAACACTCCAGCCTCTACTGGTCCAATCACATTTTCAATGGGATGATCACGTTGGACACTTGTAGGAATAGAAACTTCCGGTGCAATTCCAGTTGGTGAGACATTCGTTAAATGATCAACTGCTACTGTCTCAGTTTGGTCAGAGACTTGCTCTTCTTCTGCACCATTTTCGACAAACTCTTCAGGAATGGGACCATCAAACATATCACTTTGATCGTTGGGTGTGTCCTCCTCATCAGACGAGTCCAACCCCTCCCCTCCATCATTAAGAATGTCGGTGTAATCAGGAGCCACTTGAATCTCTGGTGTAGATGTTGAAGATGAGGCTGTAGGTGTGTGATCCCCCACAGCTGTAGAATCCCCCTCAAAATTCAACATCCCCCTCTTCTTCAGCATTATGTGGAACAATTGAGGGTCGAGAGACAGCATTAGTTGTACCAGAAGTACCTGCATGAGTAACAGGAGGATCATCAAGAATATCAAAAGATTTAAATAGATAAGCATAGTTATAAAGAGTAAATGGCCCGTTTCCAGCATCCGTCTGATTTTCTTCGAGCCACTGCACATCATAAGACTCAACGATCTGTCTAGTCTTCTTGTTGTACACTCTATATGCCATCTTGTTTTCATGAGTAGCCTTTCCAGCATATCCAATGAAATAGCATTCATCTCCCTGACGGGTGGTCCGTAGGACAACCCTTAAATGAGCTAAATACGTGCATATCCCATATTTTACACGGTTATGTATCATGAATGTGATAACTACGAGTGTTCGTGTGTTTTACAGGTAAATCGTTTAATTCGGTTAAATTGGAACACGTAGGCTACGGTGCATTTATAAATGGACTTCATGCACATGTGGACAAAGACCAAAGTTGTTTGTTTTTCACAAAACATCAAAGTCAATCAATTCATCATCACTTTGGCAGGGGCAAAACGTGCACAGGAGCCATCTTAGAGTGCTTTGGGCCGCCATATATGATACAAACATCAGAACATCATGTGGGCTGGTATCTTCATGGTGGGCCGATCATTAGTGGATGGCATATGATTGTTTTGTCAACAAGCAACATCACAACAATAACATCACATCATCCTCCATATTCACATGTATTTCTAGGTGGGTCAAAAGTCAACAACCTAATAATCATCATCCTCTCAACATCAATGCAGACAAGGGTTGTTTGTCATCACTCATCATCATCACATGTGGGCTTGGCACTTTTGGACTTTGGTGAGGGCTAACATCACACATGGGCTGATGATACACATCTTGAAGGCACGTGTAAGGCTTTGTTTCAAAAGGAATTCTCAATAAGTCAAAGACATTATCATTATTTTTTAATGGAGGCAGCCTTTTTGGGAACATACATACACACAAACTTCGAGAATTGTGGGGAAGTTTAGCAGCCATCAAATACCAACATCACGTGATGGACTTGTTGTGGGGGTTATTAATAAATCAAAACATCATCATTGAAGGTGGGCCGCCAACATGAATCAGACAACACACTTGGACTTAAAGAAACACATGCATACACTGGATTGGGCCAACACAAGGCAGAAGACATGTGGGACTTGGACTCTCTTATCAATCATCACACTATTTTGGGCCAATAAGAAACACATATAATGGGCGGCACATGTGAAGACTACCTTGGGGTTTCGAGAGGCACATGAAGGCAGTCAACAAGCACGCAGACCAAGAGGTGCACAAGTCTCCACCGTAAATCAGTCTATTCGTACCGTAACAATTTGAACATCACCGTAAATTACGGTGATACCGTAATTTACGGTGGAGGTGACGCAGAAAACGTAACTGCCTTCTTAAATCGGTTTTATGGGTGTCTTTTGGACTATTCTCATCATTGGTCGGTTTTGGAGCATCCTAGGGGCGATTTTGGCTGTTGGTACTTGGTTGCAAACATTTTCTAACATTTGTTTTGTGTTTTCGATTTGGATGAACATTGAAACTTTTGTTATGATGTTGATTCAAGCCATGTGTGGCTAAACACTTTATGATCGTCCTAGATTGAAGGTTTGTTTGAGACATTTTGTATTTGATTTCCTAATTTCTAGAATAGCAATCCTTATCTTTATGGTTGGTTTGTTATGGTGTGTGATTGTTTGTTAGTAACTTGTTAATTCTTATGTTAATCTAGTTTGAAACCATACGTTCTTGGTGTCGTTGGCAATCGAGATATCATGGGTAGAATTAGGATTGGGTAAGGGTTGATTGATCATCGGGTAACAACCTCACGTTCTAGGAATCTGAGTACTTAGTTCCCTTTCATCACTGCAAGTAATCACGCATGAGCTATGTCTATGTAGTTCTTTCTAGTGGAATGATAATATGAATGTCGAAACAAACCGGAAATCTAGGATGGTCATTTGTCTCTAATTTGCTTACAACCAAACTTTTCTCTTGCAATTTACTTAGTTTAATTTAGTCTAAAACCAATTCACTCACATAAACTCTTGAATTTTATTTCTCTTGCAATTAGATTAATTTAGTTAAAATTAGATAAACTTTCAAATAACACACATTCCACAAACTCCCTGTGTTCGATACCCACTTGCCACTATCTATATAGTTGTTATTGGGATTAAATTTGATTGTGACCACGACATCACGTCAAATTTTGGCGCCGTTGCCGGGGAGTAGTGCGCAACGTGTGTTATTTTTAATCCTTTTTAGTTTGTTATTTTTCTGGTTTATGCTGGGTGTGTTAGTGTGCAGGTATTGACAGGTGCATGCGTACTAGAAGCTCTCACAAGCTATCACCTTTGGCATTTGATCCGGAAATGAGTTACCAAGAGGAGTACGATTACGGTGATTATTATGATGAATATTCCCAACTTTCATATGAAGGCCCTCAGATGTACGATCAAGATTATTATCATGCTCAGTATACATTTGATCAGTATGGTTATGAATGTGTAACTCAACAACCTACTTTGCACTATCAGTCACATAAATCTGAAAGTCTTGACGAGATGATGAGAAAGAGACACATGGTTCATGTTGAAAAAGAATTAACAAAACCTCATTTGTCAATGGAAGAACGAGTAGAACTTTTGGAATGGAAATATGATTTGTTACCAAAAGAGGTGAAAGAGATGAGGCCAGGGACGTCGATAGTGGAAAAACGTCAAGCAAAACAACACTGGATATATGTGCAGATTGAACAAATGACACCTATGGGTGATGTAGAAGAAAAGGTTGTGAGTCCTCCCGAACTTGAAACTGAATTATTAGGGCCAAATGAGGAATATACAATTGAAATTATTGTGGAGGAACCACCTATGGAGAGCAAAGTTGAGGGCCTTTTACTTGATGAACCAATCAAAGTTGATTACAACTCTCCGGCTGTGGTGGTTATGGAAACCAAGAGTGTTAAGGATGCATGTTTAGAAACTAGGAAGGTGGCACTTCATGATGTGGGAGATTTCATTCATAAGTTATGTTTATGGGAGAGTTTGGATTTGTTGGGCACAGAAAACGAAGTAGTGAAGTGGAGAGTAAACTACCGAGCATTTGTTGGAAATTCGGTAGGAAAATGTGGATTTAAAGAATTTTGCAAAGAAAGATGGGACGTGACAAAGCACACAAACAATAGAAGAATCAAACACTGTGCTTACATCAGCAACGAAAAAGGTAAATGTGCATTGAGACCACCTTGAGACATATCAGGTACGGTCGGGCTGAAGACCTAAACTTTAGCGCTGCTTGGGAGGCAACCCAAGGTGTTTTTAGATAAGTGTGGGGAAGATGTGCGGAGAGTTGTGTGAAGGTGATGATAGGAAGTCGGATTATCTACAACATCTGTTGTGTCAAACTTCACCAGGTCAATGTACTCTTTCCTTAGTCTTGTTATGTTCTTTCGTATTAAAATATTGGTATTAGTTGTTAAAAAAAAAAAATAAATAAATAAAAAGAAATTTGGGATTTGAGAGTATTAGCGAAAGCTAATGTTTTTGGTTAGAAGCGATCTTTCCCTCAAAACCATACATTGGGACAATGTATCCCAAGTGTGGGGATGAGGGGAATTTTTTGAGAATTTTAAAAATTTTTGTGAAGCCAAGCGAAAATTGTCACAGTTTGAAAACTTGATATTGTTCCACTTGACACACCGATACCCATTCCTAGTCATTTCTTGGTGAGTGTTTGAGCCACATATGATTATTATAGATAATTCTTTGTTTTGAGTGGTGGTGTGTGTTTTGTGTTCATAGAACTTGTGTACGAATTCTTGTTAAATCCTAAAGTTAGCATGCTTTTGAAAATGATAAGGGACTTTTAGGTAGCCTCGTCTAGATGTGTGAGAGTGCGGGATTGGTTGGTTGGACCTCATACGTTACATATATGAGCTTGGTATTGTGAGGGGTGGGGGTTTGGTCCTTAGAAAGCCATGTTGAGCCTTAGACCATTCGATTGTGACCCGAGCCTACTTCCTACAAAAATTTTACCTTTTGAGATGACCCGGTTTAGGAGATTTAGTATGTAGTATTGATGTTCTTGTATATATTGTTGAGTTTGATGTGTTATGAAAAAAAAATGAAAAAAAAAAAGAAAAAAGAAAAAAAAAAGAGAAAAATATGAGAAAAATACAAAAAGAAGTATTTAGTTGCAATAGTAGTTAAGATGTTGAAGAAGTTGTGTATTTAGTTGTTGTTTGCTTTGTTTAGTAGTAGAAATAAAAACCGGGTCAAATCAATTAGCTCTTTCATATTTATTCCACCACTTTCCTACCTTTGCACCTAGCCCCGTTACACCCCGTAAGTCCTTTTGATTGATAAGCATGCTAAATACTCAATAGGAGGAGATTTGATTTTTATACAAGCTTATTGTCGCACAAACACACACACGCATGGAGTGGTTTAGCATTATGCTAATAATTCTTGATACCGAGAGATTTTTGTGAGGGGTGTGTCTTGTGGTATGATTGAAAGTTAGTAAAAGGACGGCACATTTAGCTTGGTTTGCATGTTTGATCGCTTTGGTTTTGAAATAGTTTTTGAATGGGTTGCTTGGGACAAGCAACGGGTAAGTGTGGGGATGTGACGGGTGGTCCGTAGGACAACCCTTAAATGAGCTAAATACGTGCATATCCCATATTTTACACGGTTATGTATCATGAATGTGATAACTACAAGTGTTCGTGTGTTTTATAGGTAAATCGTTTAATTCGGTTAAATTGGAACACGTAGGCTACGGTGCATTTATAAATGGACTTCATGCACATGTGGACAAAGACCAAAGTTGTTTGTTTTTCACAAAACATCAAAGTCAATCAATTCATCATCACTTTGGCAGGGGCAAAACGTGCACAGGAGCCATCTTAGAGTGCTTTGGGCCGCCATATATGATACAAACATCAGAACATCATGTGGGCTGGTATCTTCATGGTGGGCCGATCATTAGTGGATGGCATATAATTGTTTTGTCAACAAGCAACATCACAACAATAACATCACATCATCCTCCATATTCACATGTATTTCTAGGTGGGTCAAAAGTCAACAACCTAATAATCATCATCCTCTCAACATCAACGCAGACAAGGGTTGTTTGTCATCACTCATCATCATCACATGTGGGCTTGGCACTTTTGGACTTTGGTGAGGGCTAACATCACACATGGGCTGATGATACACATCTTGAAGGCACGTGTAAGGCTTTGTTTCAAAAGGAATTCTCAATAAGTCAAAGACATTATCATTATTTTTTAATGGAGGCAGCCTTTTTGGGAACATACATACACACAAACTTCGAGAATTGTGGGGAAGTTTGGCAGCCGTCAAATACCAACATCACGTGATGGACTTGTTGTGGGGGTTATTAATAAATCAAAACATCATCATTGAAGGTGGGCCGCCAACATGAATTAGACAACACACTTGCACTTAAAGAAACACATGCATACACTGGATTGGGCCAACACAAGGCAGAAGACATGTGGGACTTGGACTCTCTTATCAATCATCACACTATTTTGGGCCAATAAGAAACACATATAATGGGCGGCACATGTGAAGACTACCTTGGGGTTTCGAGAGGCACATGAAGGCAGTCAACAAGCACGCAGACCAAGAGGTGCACAAGTCTCCACCGTAAATCAGTCTATTCGTACCGTAACAATTTGAACATCACCGTAAATTACGGTGATACCGTAATTTACGGTGGAGGTGACGCAGAAAACGTAACTGCCTTCTTAAATCGGTTTTATGGGTGTCTTTTGGACTATTCTCATCATTGGTCGGTTTTGGAGCATCCTAGGGGCGATTTTGGCTGTTGGTACTTGGTTGCAAACATTTTCTAACATTTGTTTTGTGTTTTCGATTTGGATGAACATTGAAACTTTTGTTATGATGTTGATTCGAGCCATGTGTGGCTAAACACTTTATGATCGTCCTAGATTGAAGGTTTGTTTGAGACATTTTGTATTTGATTTCCTAATTTCTAGAATAGCAATCCTTATCTTTATGGTTGGTTTGTTATGGTGTGTGATTGTTTGTTAGTAACTTGTTAATTCTTATGTTAATCTAGTTTGAAACCATACGTTCTTGGTGCCGTTGGCAATCGAGATATCATGGGTAGAATTAGGATTGGGTAAGGGTTGATTGATCATCGGGTAACAACCTCACGTTCTAGGAATCTGAGTACTTAGTTCCCTTTCATCACTGCAAGTAATCACGCATGAGCTATGTCTATGTAGTTCTTTCTAGTGGAATGATAATATGAATGTCGAAACAAACCGGAAATCTAGGATGGTCATTTGTCTCTAATTTGCTTACAACCAAACTTTTCTCTTGCAATTTACTTAGTTTAATTTAGTCTAAAACCAATTCACTCACATAAACTCTTGAATTTTATTTCTCTTGCAATTAGATTAATTTAGTTAAAATTAGATAAACTTTCAAATAACACACATTCCACAAACTCCCTGTGTTCGATACCCACTTGCCACTATCTATATAGTTGTTATTGGGATTAAATTTTATTGTGACCACGACATCACGTCACTCCCCTAGCATCAAACTTTGGTATGGATTCCAAGTGCAAAAGAGTGCATGGACAACCGAAAGCTCTAAAGTGTCCCACAAATGGTTTTTCACCGAACATTACTTCATGAGGCATCTTCATACGTGCCTTGTTGATAACAACTTTGTTTTGAACGTATCACGCATTATTAATGGCCTCTTCCCAGAAGAAGACTGGGAGCTTTGAATCACAAAGCATCGTGCGAGCTGCTTCAATTAGGGTTCTATTCCTTCTTTCAGCAACTCAATTTTGCTGAGGAGTTCTAGCAGCACTGTATTGTCGAGCAATTCCCCTCTCGGCATAAAAGAAATTCAATTCAGCATTCTTGAATTCGGTTCCATTGTCGCTTCGAATACCTTTCACTTTCTAGCCAGTCTGATTCTCCATAAAGATTATGAATCTCTTGATTAATTCTGCAGTCTCACTTTTGTTAACTAAGAAGAAAACCCAAGTAAAACATGAGTAGTCATCAGTAATTACAAGACAGTAAGACTTTCCTGGCAGACTGAGCACATTCACTGGACCAAAAAGATCCATGTGAAGAAGCTGCATCACACTGTTAATGGTGCTTACAGTTTTGGGAAAATGAGGTCTTCGATGTTGTTTACCCTTTGCACAAGAAACACATTTTTCAAAAGTTATGAAATCTTTTACAGGTAGACCCCTTACCAACCCCAGTTTTGCAAGACAGTTTAGATTTTTCACATTTGAATGTCCTAAACGACGATGCCACAGCATAGCATTGTGCTCAGAGATTTTGGTAGACAAACAGGCAACACCTTCAGTGGGTGGTTTATTCATGTCAATGACATAAGCGTTGCCTTTTCGTTCAGATTTTAACAATATCCATTCATCAGGAATGACCATTCCTGGTTTCAGAATGAGACAGTGTTTATCAGTGAAGTGAGTTGAGTAACCGTTGTCGCAAATTTGAGCAACACTTAGCAGGCTGTGCTTCAACTCAGGAACGTAGTTGACGTCCTTGAAACAGAAATCACCATTCTTGACTATGCCTCGTTGCGTGATCTTTCCTTTCTCTCCACCCGCAAAGGCAACATATCCTCCATTAAATTCCTCAAGATCAGAAAGTTGGGATAGATCGCCAGTCATATGCCTGAAACAGCCACTGTCAATGACCCAGAGTCGAATGACAGCCCTCCATAGCCGTTCCTGCACATTACACGAGATTAATTAGATTTTGGTACCCAAGCCATAGTTGTAGTGGGTACACCCTGTTCATTAAAATATGTGACTTGCATCCAAATCAACTTTTCTTTAGAGTAGATAGGTTTATTATTGATGCACGATGATTTAGGAGAGTTATTTGGAACATGATTCTTAGGTTTCCAAACTTACCTAGGACTTTCCAATCTCTTGGATGCCTTAGGCGAATCAGAAGTAGAGTTTGGAATGTAATTCTTTGTTTTCATTTTCATTTGTTTAGCTTTGTTCCAATCTCCATCAGAAGGCTTCACTTTGGAATTCAGCTTCCTAACAGGTTTGGATTTTGAAGTCTTCTCCTATTTTGAAGGCTTGACATTCCCTTTTGGAGCCTTCTGATGCTCTCCCTTTTTGAGTTTATCAGGACGATGCTGACAATTTCTTGCAATGTGTCCAGCAATTCCACACGTGTAACATATTTGTCGTTTCACTTGTGGTTTTGCCTGACATCCATCAGTCTTTTCAGAACCTGAGGGCTTGTGTGGTTCCTGAGATGCAAACGAGACATGTTTAACCTTATCTTTAGAAACAGAATGACATTTAATTGGCTTGTTTGATCTTGATTTTGGAGAAACATATTTTGCTTCATTTCTTCTTTCAGTCTGTTTTACCAATAGATTTTTAGACTTATCAACTTTATTAGGCAAAACAACTGAATTCAAATACACACAGATAGAACCAAAATAAATGTCAGAACATTCATCACTCTTTAAAACAGAGCCCACACAATCCAAAGCATCAGAAGAAATTGAAATATTGTTTGAATTTTCAGAAATTAAAGAATTGTTTTTCTGCATTTTATTTTTCAAAACACGAAAAGCAACGTTGTTGGACCCAGTATGGCCTTAACAACTTCTTTTCACGTAATATGGCAAGTGATTTCAGTAGATGTGAAAAAGATGTGCGGAAATGGAAATCAGACTTTCAGAAACAAGACCTACAGAATTATCAAGTTTATATCACTTTGAAACAAAATGGTTTACAAGGTGATTGTAAGATTATTATCTAGTACAAATGAATCTTGAATTCTGTGGGTGAGAGGGCAATGGAGTTTTGATGTATGTGTGAATGCTAAGCTTCAAACTCAATTATCTTCTGCTGGTTGGGCCTTCTATTTATAGAAGGCTGGGTGCATGAATAAACAATAGTTTATTCATGCAATAAGTCCTGCAAAAAGTGGCCAATTGACATATTCATTGAATCCAACGTTCAAGTTGCCTTTTTCATCATGATATCCAATAATGTCAACTTGCTTCGGTAATTGTGGCAGGATAGAGCTGATTTCAGACAAGTGGGGTATTTCATCAGAATTTCTGATAAACCACTTCATCAGAAATTCTGGTGAACAAATCATCAGAAAAATCCTGATGATCAGAATCATCAGAAACTGATGATATTTCATCAGAAATATCATCAGATCCATCAGAAATGACCTTCTCTGATAATCCAATTCAGCTCTTGATCAACTTGTGATTCTTTGAAGTAGATGCTGTGCATTTCAGTTGTCCTATCTGATCTTCTTTTTCTTGTTGTGATCTTCAGGACTGTGATCTCTTCATAGATCCAGTTGATTGTGATTTTCTTCAATACTTACAAATAAAGTTTCCTAACAGTTTCCCCCCAAGTATTGTAAGAAAATGAACTATCTTATGAACAGAAAATTTCCAAACAGTGGAACCATAACACTTGCAAAATTAAACCAGTTACTGATGTTTTTGAAAAACAAATTGCATAAAAGATGAAAAAAATCAAATAAACAGGTTCTTCAATTCAGCTTCATTCTCTTGTGCACATCTCCTTCCTTTAACTGCTTTTTGTAGGAGATATATTTGTTGCAGCTGACATACAAGTCTTTGTACCATTCTCTTGCTTGGATCCATTCTTCAATCATTTGCTCAATTTCTTTCCTGTGTCCCTCCAATTTCTTTCCTATCTTCTAAAGATGTTCTTGTCTTTTATTCATGGTTTTCAGGATATACTTCAGAGTTTGATTTGAGTACTTGCAGATATCAACGCTTCTGAACAGAGCTTTGTTATTATCAATATCTCTGAAGATGACACCATAGTTGTGACTGTGAGTTTTGCTTGTTAATTCAATGATGTCTCCAGATCTTGCATCTTCCAATATTTCTGAGGGAACTTTTGTCTTTGGAGATCTGACATACACCTTTTTGTTGTGTACATGCTCATAATTGATGCATAGATCAAAGTCTGAAAAAGCAATCCTTTCAAACAGCAGTATTCCAGCCTTTGATATGCTATTCAACGCCCTTCTGACTTCTTGATTATTTTTCTTTTCCTTTTCATAATGATCCTTCATAAACAGAATGTCTATAGGATGCAATTTGTCAGCTATTTCTTCATCAATCACCTTTTGTTCTTCCCTATTTTTTTCTCAGAAGTGTGTATCTGTTTTGCACATGAGTTCCTCCAACATCATCGGTTGCAACTTTCACTTCATCCACCTTTAAAATTTTCTTTACTGGATTCTCATTCGTGGAGTGAATGCTACTTGAACCTCTTTTTATTCTTTCTTCTCTTAAACCCAATCTGACAGGAGACAGTGATCTTGGTTGTTCATCTTCTTTTGTTAAATAATAGCTCACCAGATTGTACTCAGGGAATATCATTACATCCCTGGCAATCTCTTTAACCATGACAGACTTAGTTTCAGAGATTTTTCTTTTAACAATCTTTGATTTTTTTGATGAATCACCTTCTTGTTCCCATTCATTCATTGTTTGCATATTCATAAATTTACTTATGGCTGAGTCATCAGACACTGTTGGGTTTGGGACAGATGCTAGTAATTTCAAATTTGTAATAACTTGAGGTTTTGCAGTTGCTAACCTTTTCAGCATTTCATCTCTTGGGATACTTGGAGGTGGACCCATTGGTATGGTTCCAGCCTTGACGCTTGGTGTAGCTGAAGATTGCTGTTGGGTTGACTTTGGAGCTTCTTGGTTTGAGCTTTCAGTAGGTATTTCTTTCATGAGTTCTTTGGGATCCACTTTGGCCAATCTTGCAATGTTGAATTGCATCTTCTCCATCAGTTGTTACACCTCTCTTACCTGTTTTGAGTTGCTAGTTATGTTTTTCTGAACTTTGGTGAATTCAGTTTGAGCTTTCGTCTGAATTGCAGCCCATTCTTTTGACAGCTTCTCAAGGGCATCTGTGATACTGTTATTGCTTGCCCTTAGTACACATCTTGAAGGCACGTGTAAGGCTTTGTTTCAAAAGGAATTCTCAATAAGTCAAAGACATTATCATTATTTTTTAATGGAGGCAGCCTTTTTGGGAACATACATACACACAAACTTCGAGAATTGTGGGGAAGTTTGGCAGCCATCAAATACCAACATCACGTGATGGACTTGTTGTGGGGGTTATTAATAAATCAAAACATCATCATTGAAGGTGGGCCGCCAACATGAATCAGACAACACACTTGGACTTAAAGAAACACATGCATACACTGGATTGGGCCAACACAAGGCAGAAGACATGTGGGACTTGGACTCTCTTATCAATCATCACACTATTTTGGGCCAATAAGAAACACATATAATGGGCGGCACATGTGAAGACTACCTTGGGGTTTCGAGAGGCACATGAAGGCAGTCAACAAGCACGCAGACCAAGAGGTGCACAAGTCTCCACCGTAAATCAGTCTATTCGTACCGTAACAATTTGAACATCACCGTAAATTACGGTGATACCGTAATTTACGGTGGAGGTGACGCAGAAAATGTAACTGCCTTCTTAAATCGGTTTTATGGGTGTCTTTTGGACTATTCTCATCATTGGTCGGTTTTGGAGCATCCTAGGGGCGATTTTGGCTGTTGGTACTTGGTTGCAAACATTTTCTAACATTTGTTTTGTGTTTTCGATTTGGATGAACATTGAAACTTTTGTTATGATGTTGATTCGAGCCATGTGTGGCTAAACACTTTATGATCGTCCTAGATTGAAGGTTTGTTTGAGACATTTTGTATTTGATTTCCTAATTTCTAGAATAGCAATCCTTATCTTTATGGTTGGTTTGTTATGGTGTGTGATTGTTTGTTAGTAACTTGTTAATTCTTATGTTAATCTAGTTTGAAACCATACGTTCTTGGTGCCGTTGGCAATCGAGATATCATGGGTAGAATTAGGATTGGGTAAGGGTTGATTGATCATCGGGTAACAACCTCACGTTCTAGGAATCTGAGTACTTAGTTCCCTTTCATCACTGCAAGTAATCACGCATGAGCTATGTCTATGTAGTTCTTTCTAGTGGAATGATAATATGAATGTCGAAACAAACCGGAAATCTAGGATGGTCATTTGTCTCTAATTTGCTTACAACCAAACTTTTCTCTTGCAATTTACTTAGTTTAATTTAGTCTAAAACCAATTCACTCACATAAACTCTTGAATTTTATTTCTCTTGCAATTAGATTAATTTAGTTAAAATTAGATAAACTTTCAAATAACACACATTCCACAAACTCCCTGTGTTCGATACCCACTTGCCACTATCTATATAGTTGTTATTGGGATTAAATTTGATTGTGACCACGACATCACGTCAAATTTTGGCGCCGTTGCCGGGGAGTAGTGCGCAACGTGTGTTATTTTTGATCCTTTTTAGTTTGTTATTTTTCTGGTTTATGCTGGGTGTGTTAGTGTGCAGGTATTGACAGGTGCATGCGTACTAGAAGCTCTCACAAGCTATCACCTTTGGCATTTGATCCGGAAATGAGTTACCAAGAGGAGTACGATTACGGTGATTATTATGATGAATATTCCCAACTTTCATATGAAGGCCCTCAGATGTACGATCAAGATTATTATCATGCTCAGTATACATTTGATCAGTATGGTTATGAATGTGTAACTCAACAACCTACTTTGCACTATCAGTCACATAAATCTGAAAGTCTTGACGAGATGATGAGAAAGAGACACATGGTTCATGTTGAAAAAGAATTAACAAAACCTCATTTGTCAATGGAAGAACGAGTAGAACTTTTGGAATGGAAATATGATTTGTTACCAAAAGAGGTGAAAGAGATGAGGCCAGGGACGTCGATAGTGGAAAAACGTCAAGCAAAACAACACTGGATATATGTGCAGATTGAACAAATGACACCTATGGGTGATGTAGAAGAAAAGGTTGTGAGTCCTCCCGAACTTGAAACTGAATTATTAGGGCCAAATGAGGAATATACAATTGAAATTATTGTGGAGGAACCACCTATGGAGAGCAAAGTTGAGGGCCTTTTACTTGATGAACCAATCAAAGTTGATTACAACTCTCCGGCTGTGGTGGTTATGGAAACCAAGAGTGTTAAGGATGCATGTTTAGAAACTAGGAAGGTGGCACTTCATGATGTGGGAGATTTCATTCATAAGTTATGTTTATGGGAGAGTTTGGATTTGTTGGGCACAGAAAACGAAGTAGTGAAGTGGAGAGTAAACTACCGAGCATTTGTTGGAAATTCGGTAGGAAAATGTGGATTTAAAGAATTTTGCAAAGAAAGATGGGACGTGACAAAGCACACAAACAATAGAAGAATCAAACACTGTGCTTACATCAGCAACGAAAAAGGTAAATGTGCATTGAGACCACCTTGAGACATATCAGGTACGGTCGGGCTGAAGACCTAAACTTTAGCGCTGCTTGGGAGGCAACCCAAGGTGTTTTTAGATAAGTGTGGGGAAGATGTGCGGAGAGTTGTGTGAAGGTGATGACAGGAAGTCGGATTATCTACAACATCTGTTGTGTCAAACTTCACCAGGTCAATGTACTCTTTCCTTAGTCTTGTTATGTTCTTTCGTATTAAAATATTGGTATTAGTTGTTAAAAAATAAAAAATAAAAAAAAAATAAAAAGAAATTTGGGATTTGAGAGTATTAGCGAAAGCTAATGTTTTTGGTTAGAAGCGATCTTTCCCTCAAAACCATACATTGGGACAATGTATCCCAAGTGTGGGGATGAGGGGAATTTTTTGAGAATTTTAAAAATTTTTGTGAAGCCAAGCGAAAATTGTCACAATTTGAAAACTTGATATTGTTCCACTTGACACACCGTACCCATTCCTAGTCATTTCTTGGTGAGTGTTTGAGCCACATATGATTATTATAGATAATTCTTTGTTTTGAGTGGTGGTGTGTGTTTTGTGTTCATAGAACTTGTGTACGAATTCTTGTTAAATCCTAAAGTTAGCATGCTTTTGAAAATGATAAGGGACTTTTAGGTAGCCTCGTCTAGATGTGTGAGAGTGCGGGATTGGTGGGTTGGACCTCATACGTTACATATATGAGCTTGGTATTGTGAGGGGTGGGGGTTTGGTCCTTAGAAAGCCATGTTGAGCCTTAGACCATTCGATTGTGACCCGAGCCTACTTCCTACAAAAATTTTACCTTTTGAGATGACCCGGTTTAGGAGATTTAGTATGTAGTATTGATGTTCTTGTATATGTTGTTGAGTTTGATGTGTTATGAAAAAAAAATGAAAAAAAAAAGAAAAAAGAAAAAAAAAGAGAAAAATATGAGAAAAATACAAAAAGAAGTATTTAGTTGCAATAGTAATTAAGATGTTGAAGAAGTTGTGTATTTAGTTGTTGTGTGCTTTGTTTAGTAGTAGAAATAAAAACCAGGTCAAATCAATTAGCTCTTTCATATTTATTCCACCACTTTCCTACCTTTGCACCTAGCCCCGTTACACCCCGTAAGTCCTTTTGATTGATAAGCATGCTAAATACTCAATAGGAGGAGATTTGATTTTTATACAAGCTTATTGTCGCACAAACACACACACGCATGGAGTGGTTTAGCATTATGCTAATAATTCTTGATACCGAGAGATTTTTGTGAGGGGTGTGTCTTGTGGTATGATTGAAAGTTAGTAAAAGGACGGCACATTTAGCTTGGTTTGCATGTTTGATCGCTTTGGTTTTGAAATAGTTTTTGAATGGGTTGCTTGGGACAAGCAACGGGTAAGTGTGGGGATGTGACGGGTGGTCCGTAGGACAACCCTTAAATGAGCTAAATACGTGCATATCCCATATTTTACACGGTTATGTATCATGAATGTGATAACTACGAGTGTTCATGTGTTTTACAGGTAAATCGTTTAATTCGGTTAAATTGGAACACGTAGGCTACGGTGCATTTATAAATGGACTTCATGCACATGTGGACAAAGACCAAAGTTGTTTGTTTTTCACAAAACATCAAAGTCAATCAATTCATCATCACTTTGGCAGGGGCAAAACGTGCACAGGAGCCATCTTAGAGTGCTTTGGGCCGCCGTATATGATACAAACATCAGAACATCATGTGGGCTGGTATCTTCATGGTGGGCCGATCATTAGTGGATGGCATATAATTGTTTTGTCAACAAGCAACATCACAACAATAACATCACATCATCCTCCATATTCACATGTATTTCTAGGTGGGTCAAAAGTCAACAACCTAATAATCATCATCCTCTCAACATCAACGCAGACAAGGGTTGTTTGTCATCACTCATCATCATCACATGTGGGCTTGGCACTTTTGGACTTTGGTGAGGGCTAACATCACACATGGGCTGATGATACACATCTTGAAGGCACGTGTAAGGCTTTGTTTCAAAAGGAATTCTCAATAAGTCAAAGACATTATCATTATTTTTTAATGGAGGCAGCCTTTTTGGGAACATACATACACACAAACTTCGAGAATTGTGGGGAAGTTTGGCAGCCGTCAAATACCAACATCACGTGATGGACTTGTTGTGGGGGTTATTAATAAATCAAAACATCATCATTGAAGGTGGGCCGCCAACATGAATTAGACAACACACTTGCACTTAAAGAAACACATGCATACACTGGATTGGGCCAACACAAGGCAGAAGACATGTGGGACTTGGACTCTCTTATCAATCATCACACTATTTTGGGCCAATAAGAAACACATATAATGGGCGGCACATGTGAAGACTACCTTGGGGTTTCGAGAGGCACATGAAGGCAGTCAACAAGGACGCAGACCAAGAGGTGCACAAGTCTCCACCGTAAATCAGTCTATTCGTACCGTAACAATTTGAACATCACCGTAAATTACGGTGATACCGTAATTTACGGTGGAGGTGACGCAGAAAACGTAACTGCCTTCTTAAATCGGTTTTATGGGTGTCTTTTGGACTATTCTCATCATTGGTCGGTTTTGGAGCATCCTAGGGGCGATTTTGGCTGTTGGTACTTGGTTGCAAACATTTTCTAACATTTGTTTTGTGTTTTCGATTTGGATGAACATTGAAACTTTTGTTATGATGTTGATTCGAGCCATGTGTGGCTAAACACTTTATGATCGTCCTAGATTGAAGGTTTGTTTGAGACATTTTGTATTTGATTTCCTAATTTCTAGAATAGCAATCCTTATCTTTATGGTTGGTTTGTTATGGTGTGTGATTGTTTGTTAGTAACTTGTTAATTCTTATGTTAATCTAGTTTGAAACCATACGTTCTTGGTGCCGTTGGCAATCGAGATATCATGGGTAGAATTAGGATTGGGTAAGGGTTGATTGATCATCGGGTAACAACCTCACGTTCTAGGAATCTGAGTACTTAGTTCCCTTTCATCACTGCAAGTAATCACGCATGAGCTATGTCTATGTAGTTCTTTCTAGTGGAATGATAATATGAATGTCGAAACAAACCGGAAATCTAGGATGGTCATTTGTCTCTAATTTGCTTACAACCAAACTTTTCTCTTGCAATTTACTTAGTTTAATTTAGTCTAAAACCAATTCACTCACATAAACTCTTGAATTTTATTTCTCTTGCAATTAGATTAATTTAGTTAAAATTAGATAAACTTTCAAATAACACACATTCCACAAACTCCCTGTGTTCGATACCCACTTGCCACTATCTATATAGTTGTTATTGGGATTAAATTTTATTGTGACCACGACATCACGTCACTCCCCTAGCATCAAACTTTGGTATGGATTCCAAGTGCAAAAGAGTGCATGGACAACCGAAAGCTCTAAAGTGTCCCACAAATGGTTTTTCACCGAACATTACTTCATGAGGCATCTTCATACGTGCCTTGTTGATAACAACTTTGTTTTGAACGTATCACGCATTATTAATGGCCTCTTCCCAGAAGAAGACTGGGAGCTTTGAATCACAAAGCATCGTGCGAGCTGCTTCAATTAGGGTTCTATTCCTTCTTTCAGCAACTCAATTTTGCTGAGGAGTTCTAGCAGCACTGTATTGTCGAGCAATTCCCCTCTCGGCATAAAAGAAATTCAATTCAGCATTCTTGAATTCGGTTCCATTGTCGCTTCGAATACCTTTCACTTTCTAGCCAGTCTGATTCTCCATAAAGATTATGAATCTCTTGATTAATTCTGCAGTCTCACTTTTGTTAACTAAGAAGAAAACCCAAGTAAAACATGAGTAGTCATCAGTAATTACAAGACAGTAAGACTTTCCTGGCAGACTGAGCACATTCACTGGACCAAAAAGATCCATGTGAAGAAGCTGCATCACACTGTTAATGGTGCTTACAGTTTTGGGAAAATGAGGTCTTCGATGTTGTTTACCCTTTGCACAAGAAACACATTTTTCAAAAGTTATGAAATCTTTTACAGGTAGACCCCTTACCAACCCCAGTTTTGCAAGACAGTTTAGATTTTTCACATTTGAATGTCCTAAACGACGATGCCACAGCATAGCATTGTGCTCAGAGATTTTGGTAGACAAACAGGCAACACCTTCAGTGGGTGGTTTATTCATGTCAATGACATAAGCGTTGCCTTTTCGTTCAGATTTTAACAATATCCATTCATCAGGAATGACCATTCCTGGTTTCAGAATGAGACAGTGTTTATCAGTGAAGTGAGTTGAGTAACCGTTGTCGCAAATTTGAGCAACACTTAGCAGGCTGTGCTTCAACTCAGGAACGTAGTTGACGTCCTTGAAACAGAAATCACCATTCTTGACTATGCCTCGTTGCGTGATCTTTCCTTTCTCTCCACCCGCAAAGGCAACATATCCTCCATTAAATTCCTCAAGATCAGAAAGTTGGGATAGATCGCCAGTCATATGCCTGAAACAGCCACTGTCAATGACCCAGAGTCGAATGACAGCCCTCCATAGCCGTTCCTGCACATTACACGAGATTAATTAGATTTTGGTACCCAAGCCATAGTTGTAGTGGGTACACCCTGTTCATTAAAATATGTGACTTGCATCCAAATCAACTTTTCTTTAGAGTAGATAGGTTTATTATTGATGCACGATGATTTAGGAGAGTTATTTGGAACATGATTCTTAGGTTTCCAAACTTACCTAGGACTTTCCAATCTCTTGGATGCCTTAGGCGAATCAGAAGTAGAGTTTGGAATGTAATTCTTTGTTTTCATTTTCATTTGTTTAGCTTTGTTCCAATCTCCATCAGAAGGCTTCACTTTGGAATTCAGCTTCCTAACAGGTTTGGATTTTGAAGTCTTCTCCTATTTTGAAGGCTTGACATTCCCTTTTGGAGCCTTCTGATGCTCTCCCTTTTTGAGTTTATCAGGACGATGCTGACAATTTCTTGCAATGTGTCCAGCAATTCCACACGTGTAACATATTTGTCGTTTCACTTGTGGTTTTGCCTGACATCCATCAGTCTTTTCAGAACCTGAGGGCTTGTGTGGTTCCTGAGATGCAAACGAGACATGTTTAACCTTATCTTTAGAAACAGAATGACATTTAATTGGCTTGTTTGATCTTGATTTTGGAGAAACATATTTTGCTTCATTTCTTCTTTCAGTCTGTTTTACCAATAGATTTTTAGACTTATCAACTTTATTAGGCAAAACAACTGAATTCAAATACACACAGATAGAACCAAAATAAATGTCAGAACATTCATCACTCTTTAAAACAGAGCCCACACAATCCAAAGCATCAGAAGAAATTGAAATATTGTTTGAATTTTCAGAAATTAAAGAATTGTTTTTCTGCATTTTATTTTTCAAAACACGAAAAGCAACGTTGTTGGACCCAGTATGGCCTTAACAACTTCTTTTCACGTAATATGGCAAGTGATTTCAGTAGATGTGAAAAAGATGTGCGGAAATGGAAATCAGACTTTCAGAAACAAGACCTACAGAATTATCAAGTTTATATCACTTTGAAACAAAATGGTTTACAAGGTGATTGTAAGATTATTATCTAGTACAAATGAATCTTGAATTCTGTGGGTGAGAGGGCAATGGAGTTTTGATGTATGTGTGAATGCTAAGCTTCAAACTCAATTATCTTCTGCTGGTTGGGCCTTCTATTTATAGAAGGCTGGGTGCATGAATAAACAATAGTTTATTCATGCAATAAGTCCTGCAAAAAGTGGCCAATTGACATATTCATTGAATCCAACGTTCAAGTTGCCTTTTTCATCATGATATCCAATAATGTCAACTTGCTTCGGTAATTGTGGCAGGATAGAGCTGATTTCAGACAAGTGGGGTATTTCATCAGAATTTCTGATAAACCACTTCATCAGAAATTCTGGTGAACAAATCATCAGAAAAATCCTGATGATCAGAATCATCAGAAACTGATGATATTTCATCAGAAATATCATCAGATCCATCAGAAATGACCTTCTCTGATAATCCAATTCAGCTCTTGATCAACTTGTGATTCTTTGAAGTAGATGCTGTGCATTTCAGTTGTCCTATCTGATCTTCTTTTTCTTGTTGTGATCTTCAGGCCTGTGATCTCTTCATAGATCCAGTTGATTGTGATTTTCTTCAATACTTACAAATAAAGTTTCCTAACAGTTTCCCCCCAAGTATTGTAAGAAAATGAACTATCTTATGAACAGAAAATTTCCAAACAGTGGAAACATAACACTTGCAAAATTAAACCAGTTACTGATGTTTTTGAAAAACAAATTGCATAAAAGATGAAAAAAATCAAATAAACAGGTTCTTCAATTCAGCTTCATTCTCTTGTGCACATCTCCTTCCTTTAACTGCTTTTTGTAGGAGATATATTTGTTGCAGCTGACATACAAGTCTTTGTACCATTCTCTTGCTTGGATCCATTCTTCAATCATTTGCTCAATTTCTTTCCTGTGTCCCTCCAATTTCTTTCCTATCTTCTAAAGATGTTCTTGTCTTTTATTCATGGTTTTCAGGATATACTTCAGAGTTTGATTTGAGTACTTGCAGATATCAACGCTTCTGAACAGAGCTTTGTTATTATCAATATCTCTGAAGATGACACCATAGTTGTGACTGTGAGTTTTGCTTGTTAATTCAATGATGTCTCCAGATCTTGCATCTTCCAATATTTCTGAGGGAACTTTTGTCTTTGGAGATCTGACATACACCTTTTTGTTGTGTACATGCTCATAATTGATGCATAGATCAAAGTCTGAAAAAGCAATCCTTTCAAACAGCAGTATTCCAGCCTTTGATATGCTATTCAACGCCCTTCTAACTTCTTGATTATTTTTCTTTTCCTTTTCATAATGATCCTTCATAAACAGAATGTCTATAGGATGCAATTTGTCAGCTATTTCTTCATCAATCACCTTTTGTTCTTCCCTATTTTTTTCTCAGAAGTGTGTATCTGTTTTGCACATGAGTTCCTCCAACATCATCGGTTGCAACTTTCACTTCATCCACCTTTAAAATTTTCTTTACTGGATTCTCATTCGTGGAGTGAATGCTACTTGAACCTCTTTTTATTCTTTCTTCTCTTAAACCCAATCTGACAGGAGACAGTGATCTTGGTTGTTCATCTTCTTTTGTTAAATAATAGCTCACCAGATTGTACTCAGGGAATATCATTACATCCCTGGCAATCTCTTTAACCATGACAGACTTAGTTTCAGAGATTTTTCTTTTAACAATCTTTGATTTTTTTGATGAATCACCTTCTTGTTCCCATTCATTCATTGTTTGCATATTCATAAATTTACTTATGGCTGAGTCATCAGACACTGTTGGGTTTGGGACAGATGCTAGTAATTTCAAATTTGTAATAACTTGAGGTTTTGCAGTTGCTAACCTTTTCAGCATTTCATCTCTTGGGATACTTGGAGGTGGACCCATTGGTATGGTTCCAGCCTTGACGCTTGGTGTAGCTGAAGATTGCTGTTGGGTTGACTTTGGAGCTTCTTGGTTTGAGCTTTCAGTAGGTATTTCTTTCATGAGTTCTTTGGGATCCACTTTGGCCAATCTTGCAATGTTGAATTGCATCTTCTCCATCAGTTGTTACACCTCTCTTACCTGTTTTGAGTTGCTAGTTATGTTTTTCTGAACTTTGGTGAATTCAGTTTGAGCTTTCGTCTGAATTGCAGCCCATTCTTTTGACAGCTTCTCAAGGGCATCTGTGATACTGTTATTGCTTGCCCTTAGTACACATCTTGAAGGCACGTGTAAGGCTTTGTTTCAAAAGGAATTCTCAATAAGTCAAAGACATTATCATTATTTTTTAATGGAGGCAGCCTTTTTGGGAACATACATACACACAAACTTCAAGAATTGTGGGGAAGTTTGGCAGCCATCAAATACCAACATCACGTGATGGACTTGTTGTGGGGGTTATTAATAAATCAAAACATCATCATTGAAGGTGGGCCGCCAACATGAATCAGACAACACACTTGGACTTAAAGAAACACATGCATACACTGGATTGGGCCAACACAAGGTAGAAGACATGTGGGACTTGGACTCTCTTATCAATCATCACACTATTTTGGGCCAATAAGAAACACATATAATGGGCGGCACATGTGAAGACTACCTTGGGGTTTCGAGAGGCACATGAAGGCAGTCAACAAGCACGCAGACCAAGAGGTGCACAAGTCTCCACCGTAAATCAGTCTATTCGTACCGTAACAATTTGAACATCACCGTAAATTACGGTGATACCGTAATTTACGGTGGAGGTGACGCAGAAAATGTAACTGCCTTCTTAAATCGGTTTTATGGGTGTCTTTTGGACTATTCTCATCATTGGTCGGTTTTGGAGCATCCTAGGGGCGATTTTGGCTGTTGGTACTTGGTTGCAAACATTTTCTAACATTTGTTTTGTGTTTTCGATTTGGATGAACATTGAAACTTTTGTTATGATGTTGATTCGAGCCATGTGTGGCTAAACACTTTATGATCGTCCTAGATTGAAGGTTTGTTTGAGACATTTTGTATTTGATTTCCTAATTTCTAGAATAGCAATCCTTATCTTTATGGTTGGTTTGTTATGGTGTGTGATTGTTTGTTAGTAACTTGTTAATTCTTATGTTAATCTAGTTTGAAACCATACGTTCTTGGTGCCGTTGGCAATCGAGATATCATGGGTAGAATTAGGATTGGGTAAGGGTTGATTGATCATCGGGTAACAACCTCACGTTCTAGGAATCTGAGTACTTAGTTCCCTTTCATCACTGCAAGTAATCACGCATGAGCTATGTCTATGTAGTTCTTTCTAGTGGAATGATAATATGAATGTCGAAACAAACCGGAAATCTAGGATGGTCATTTGTCTCTAATTTGCTTACAACCAAACTTTTCTCTTGCAATTTACTTAGTTTAATTTAGTCTAAAACCAATTCACTCACATAAACTCTTGAATTTTATTTCTCTTGCAATTAGATTAATTTAGTTAAAATTAGATAAACTTTCAAATAACACACATTCCACAAACTCCCTGTGTTCGATACCCACTTGCCACTATCTATATAGTTGTTATTGGGATTAAATTTTATTGTGACCACGACATCACGTCAAATTTTGGCGCCGTTGCCGGGGAGTAGTGCGCAACGTGTGTTATTTTTGATCCTTTTTAGTTTGTTATTTTTCTGGTTTATGCTGGGTGTGTTAGTGTGCAGGTATTGACAGGTGCATGCGTACTAGAAGCTCTCACAAGCTATCACCTTTGGCATTTGATCCGGAAATGAGTTACCAAGAGGAGTACGATTACGGTGATTATTATGATGAATATTCCCAACTTTCATATGAAGGCCCTCAGATGTACGATCAAGATTATTATCATGCTCAGTATACATTTGATCAGTATGGTTATGAATGTGTAACTCAACAACCTACTTTGCACTATCAGTCACATAAATCTGAAAGTCTTGACGAGATGATGAGAAAGAGACACATGGTTCATGTTGAAAAAGAATTAACAAAACCTCATTTGTCAATGGAAGAACGAGTAGAACTTTTGGAATGGAAATATGATTTGTTACCAAAAGAGGTGAAAGAGATGAGGCCAGGGACGTCGATAGTGGAAAAACGTCAAGCAAAACAACACTGGATATATGTGCAGATTGAACAAATGACACCTATGGGTGATGTAGAAGAAAAGGTTGTGAGTCCTCCCGAACTTGAAACTGAATTATTAGGGCCAAATGAGGAATATACAATTGAAATTATTGTGGAGGAACCACCTATGGAGAGCAAAGTTGAGGGCCTTTTACTTGATGAACCAATCAAAGTTGATTACAACTCTCCGGCTGTGGTGGTTATGGAAACCAAGAGTGTTAAGGATGCATGTTTAGAAACTAGGAAGGTGGCACTTCATGATGTGGGAGATTTCATTCATAAGTTATGTTTATGGGAGAGTTTGGATTTGTTGGGCACAGAAAACGAAGTAGTGAAGTGGAGAGTAAACTACCGAGCATTTGTTGGAAATTCGGTAGGAAAATGTGGATTTAAAGAATTTTGCAAAGAAAGATGGGACGTGACAAAGCACACAAACAATAGAAGAATCAAACACTGTGCTTACATCAGCAACGAAAAAGGTAAATGTGCATTGAGACCACCTTGAGACATATCAGGTACGGTCGGGCTGAAGACCTAAACTTTAGCGCTGCTTGGGAGGCAACCCAAGGTGTTTTTAGATAAGTGTGGGGAAGATGTGCGGAGAGTTGTGTGAAGGTGATGACAGGAAGTCGGATTATCTACAACATCTGTTGTGTCAAACTTCACCAGGTCAATGTACTCTTTCCTTAGTCTTGTTATGTTCTTTCGTATTAAAATATTGGTATTAGTTGTTAAAAAATAAAAAATAAAAAAAAAATAAAAAGAAATTTGGGATTTGAGAGTATTAGCGAAAGCTAATGTTTTTGGTTAGAAGCGATCTTTCCCTCAAAACCATACATTGGGACAATGTATCCCAAGTGTGGGGATGAGGGGAATTTTTTGAGAATTTTAAAAATTTTTGTGAAGCCAAGCGAAAATTGTCACAATTTGAAAACTTGATATTGTTCCACTTGACACACCGTACCCATTCCTAGTCATTTCTTGGTGAGTGTTTGAGCCACATATGATTATTATAGATAATTCTTTGTTTTGAGTGGTGGTGTGTGTTTTGTGTTCATAGAACTTGTGTACGAATTCTTGTTAAATCCTAAAGTTAGCATGCTTTTGAAAATGATAAGGGACTTTTAGGTAGCCTCGTCTAGATGTGTGAGAGTGCGGGATTGGTGGGTTGGACCTCATACGTTACATATATGAGCTTGGTATTGTGAGGGGTGGGGGTTTGGTCCTTAGAAAGCCATGTTGAGCCTTAGACCATTCGATTGTGACCCGAGCCTACTTCCTACAAAAATTTTACCTTTTGAGATGACCCGGTTTAGGAGATTTAGTATGTAGTATTGATGTTCTTGTATATGTTGTTGAGTTTGATGTGTTATGAAAAAAAAAATGAAAAAAAAAAAGAAAAAAGAAAAAAAAAGAGAAAAATATGAGAAAAATACAAAAAGAAGTATTTAGTTGCAATAGTAGTTAAGATGTTGAAGAAGTTGTGTATTTAGTTGTTGTGTGCTTTGTTTAGTAGTAGAAATAAAAACCAGGTCAAATCAATTAGCTCTTTCATATTTATTCCACCACTTTCCTACCTTTGCACCTAGCCCCGTTACACCCCGTAAGTCCTTTTGATTGATAAGCATGCTAAATACTCAATAGGAGGAGATTTGATTTTTATACAAGCTTATTGTCGCACAAACACACACACGCATGGAGTGGTTTAGCATTATGCTAATAATTCTTGATACCGAGAGATTTTTGTGAGGGGTGTGTCTTGTGGTATGATTGAAAGTTAGTAAAAGGACGGCACATTTAGCTTGGTTTGCATGTTTGATCGCTTTGGTTTTGAAATAGTTTTTGAATGGGTTGCTTGGGACAAGCAACGGGTAAGTGTGGGGATGTGACGGGTGGTCCGTAGGACAACCCTTAAATGAGCTAAATACGTGCATATCCCATATTTTACACGGTTATGTATCATGAATGTGATAACTACGAGTGTTCGTGTGTTTTACAGGTAAATCGTTTAATTCGGTTAAATTGGAACACGTAGGCTACGGTGCATTTATAAATGGACTTCATGCACATGTGGACAAAGACCAAAGTTGTTTGTTTTTCACAAAACATCAAAGTCAATCAATTCATCATCACTTTGGCAGGGGCAAAACGTGCACAGGAGCCATCTTAGAGTGCTTTGGGCCGCCATATATGATACAAACATCAGAACATCATGTGGGCTGGTATCTTCATGGTGGGCCGATCATTAGTGGATGGCATATAATTGTTTTGTCAACAAGCAACATCACAACAATAACATCACATCATCCTCCATATTCACATGTATTTCTAGGTGGGTCAAAAGTCAACAACCTAATAATCATCATCCTCTCAACATCAACGCAGACAAGGGTTGTTTGTCATCACTCATCATCATCACATGTGGGCTTGGCACTTTTGGACTTTGGTGAGGGCTAACATCACACATGGGCTGATGATACACATCTTGAAGGCACGTGTAAGTCTTTGTTTCAAAAGGAATTCTCAATAAGTCAAAGACATTATCATTAATTTTTAATGGAGGCAGCCTTTTTGGGAACATACATACACACAAACTTCGAGAATTGTGGGGAAGTTTGGCAGCCGTCAAATACCAACATCACGTGATGGACTTGTTGTGGGGGTTATTAATAAATCAAAACATCATCATTGAAGGTGGGCCGCCAACATGAATCAGACAACACACTTGGACTTAAAGAAACACATGCATACACTGGATTGGGCCAACACAAGGCAGAAGACATGTGGGACTTGGACTCTCTTATCAATCATCACACTATTTTGGGCCAATAAGAAACACATATAATGGGCGGCACATGTGAAGACTACCTTGGGGTTTCGAGAGGCACATGAAGGCAGTCAACAAGCACGCAGACCAAGAGGTGCACAAGTCTCCACCGTAAATCAGTCTATTCGTACCGTAACAATTTGAACATCACCGTAAATTACGGTGATACCGTAATTTACGGTGGAGGTGACGCAGAAAACGTAACTGCCTTCTTAAATCGGTTTTATGGGTGTCTTTTGGACTATTCTCATCATTGGTCGGTTTTGGAGCATCCTAGGGGCGATTTTGGCTGTTGGTACTTGGTTGCAAACATTTTCTAACATTTGTTTTGTGTTTTCGATTTGGATGAACATTGAAACTTTTGTTATGATGTTGATTCGAGCCATGTGTGGCTAAACACTTTATGATCGTCCTAGATTGAAGGTTTGTTTGAGACATTTTGTATTTGATTTCCTAATTTCTAGAATAGCAATCCTTATCTTTATGGTTGGTTTGTTATGGTGTGTGATTGTTTGTTAGTAACTTGTTAATTCTTATGTTAATCTAGTTTGAAACCATACGTTCTTGGTGCCGTTGGCAATCGAGATATCATGGGTAGAATTAGGATTGGGTAAGGGTTGATTGATCATCGGGTAACAACCTCACGTTCTAGGAATCTGAGTACTTAGTTCCCTTTCATCACTGCAAGTAATCACGCATGAGCTATGTCTATGTAGTTCTTTCTAGTGGAATGATAATATGAATGTCGAAACAAATCGGAAATCTAGGATGGTCATTTGTCTCTAATTTGCTTACAACCAAACTTTTCTCTTGCAATTTACTTAGTTTAATTTAGTCTAAAACCAATTCACTCACATAAACTCTTGAATTTTATTTCTCTTGCAATTAGATTAATTTAGTTAAAATTATATAAACTTTCAAATAACACACATTCCACAAACTCCCTGTGTTCGATACCCACTTGCCACTATCTATATAGTTGTTATTGGGATTAAATTTTATTGTGACCACGACATCACGTCACTCCCCTAGCATCAAACTTTGGTATGGATTCCAAGTGCAAAAGAGTGCATGGACAACCGAAAGCTCTAAAGTGTCCCACAAATGGTTTTTCACCGAACATTACTTCATGAGGCATCTTCATACGTGCCTTGTTGATAACAACTTTGTTTTGAACGTAGCACGCATTATTAATGGCCTCTTCCCAGAAGAAGACTGGGAGCTTTGAATCACAAAGCATCGTGCGAGCTGCTTCAATTAGGGTTCTATTCCTTCTTTCAGCAACTCCATTTTGCTGAGGAGTTCTAGCAGCACTGTATTGTCGAGCAATTCCCCTCTCGGCATAAAAGAAATTCAATTCAGCATTCTTGAATTCGGTTCCATTGTCGCTTCGAATACCTTTCACTTTCTAGCCAGTCTGATTCTCCATAAAGATTATGAATCTCTTGATTAATTCTGCAGTCTCACTTTTGTTAACTAAGAAGAAAACCCAAGTAAAACATGAGTAGTCATCAGTAATTACAAGACAGTAAGACTTTCCTGGCAGACTGAGCACATTCACTGGACCAAAAAGATCCATGTGAAGAAGCTGCATCACACTGTTAATGGTGCTTACAGTTTTGGGAAAATGAGGTCTTCGATGTTGTTTACCCTTTGCACAAGAAACACATTTTTCAAAAGTTATGAAATCTTTTACAGGTAGACCCCTTACCAACCCCAGTTTTGCAAGACAGTTTAGATTTTTCACATTTGAATGTCCTAAACGACGATGCCATAGCATAGCATTGTGCTCAGAGATTTTGGTAGACAAACAGGCAACACCTTCAGTGGGTGGTTTATTCATGTCAATGACATAAGCGTTGCCTTTTCGTTCAGATTTTAACAATATCCATTCATCAGGAATGACCATTCCTGGTTTCAGAATGAGACAGTGTTTATCAGTGAAGTGAGTTGAGTAACCGTTGTCGCAAATTTGAGCAACACTTAGCAGGCTGTGCTTCAACTCAGGAACGTAGTTGACGTCCTTGAAACAGAAATCACCATTCTTGACTATGCCTCGTTGCGTGATCTTTCCTTTCTCTCCACCCGCAAAGGCAACATATCCTCCATTAAATTCCTCAAGATCAGAAAGTTGGGATAGATCGCCAGTCATATGCCTGAAACAGCCACTGTCAATGACCCAGAGTCGAATGACAGCCCTCCATAGCCGTTCCTGCACATTACACGAGATTAATTAGATTTTGGTACCCAAGCCATAGTTGTAGTGGGTACACCCTGTTCATTAAAATATGTGACTTGCATCCAAATCAACTTTTCTTTAGAGTAGATAGGTTTATTATTGATGCACGATGATTTAGGAGAGTTATTTGGAACATGATTCTTAGGTTTCCAAACTTACCTAGGACTTTCCAATCTCTTGGATGCCTTAGGCGAATCAGAAGTAGAGTTTGGAATGTAATTCTTTGTTTTCATTTTCATTTGTTTAGCTTTGTTCCAATCTCCATCAGAAGGCTTCACTTTGGAATTCAGCTTCCTAACAGGTTTGGATTTTGAAGTCTTCTCCTATTTTGAAGGCTTGACATTCCCTTTTGGAGCCTTCTGATGCTCTCCCTTTTTGAGTTTATCAGGACGATGCTGACAATTTCTTGCAATGTGTCCAGCAATTCCACACGTGTAACATATTTGTCGTTTCACTTGTGGTTTTGCCTGACATCCATCAGTCTTTTCAGAACCTGAGGGCTTGTGTGGTTCCTGAGATGCAAACGAGACATGTTTAACCTTATCTTTAGAAACAGAATGACATTTAATTGGCTTGTTTGATCTTGATTTTGGAGAAACATATTTTGCTTCATTTCTTCTTTCAGTCTGTTTTACCAATAGATTTTTAGACTTATCAACTTTATTAGGCAAAACAACTGAATTCAAATACACACAGATAGAACCAAAATAAATGTCAGAACATTCATCACTCTTTAAAACAGAGCCCACACAATCCAAAGCATCAGAAGAAATTGAAATATTGTTTGAATTTTCAGAAATTAAAGAATTGTTTTTCTGCATTTTATTTTTCAAAACACGAAAAGCAACGTTGTTGGACCCAGTATGGCCTTAACAACTTCTTTTCATGTAATATGGCAAGTGATTTCAGTAGATGTGAAAAAGATGTGCGGAAATGGAAATCAGACTTTCAGAAACAAGACCTACAGAATTATCAAGTTTATATCACTTTGAAACAAAATGGTTTACAAGGTGATTGTAAGATTATTATCTAGTACAAATGAATCTTGAATTCTGTGGGTGAGAGGGCAATGGAGTTTTGATGTATGTGTGAATGCTAAGCTTCAAACTCAATTATCTTCTGCTGGTTGGGCCTTCTATTTATAGAAGGCTGGGTGCATGAATAAACAATAGTTTATTCATGCAATAAGTCCTGCAAAAAGTGGCCAATTGACATATTCATTGAATCCAACGTTCAAGTTGCCTTTTTCATCATGATATCCAATAATGTCAACTTGCTTCGGTAATTGTGGCAGGATAGAGCTGATTTCAGACAAGTGGGGTATTTCATCAGAAATTCTGGTGAACAAATCATCAGAAAAATCCTGATGATCAGAATCGTCAGAAACTGATGATATTTCATCAGAAATATCATCAGATCCATCAGAAATGACCTTCTCTGATAATCCAATTCAGCTCTTGATCAACTTGTGATTCTTTGAAGTAGATGCTGTGCATTTCAATTGTCCTATCTGATCTTCTTTTTCTTGTTGTGATCTTCAGGACTGTGATCTCTTCATAGATCCAGTTGATTGTGATTTTCTTCAATACTTACAAATAAAGTTTCCTAACAGTTTCCCCCCAAGTATTGTAAGAAAATGAACTATCTTATGAACAGAAAATTTCCAAACAGTGGAAACATAACACTTGCAAAATTAAACCAGTTACTGATGTTTTTGAAAAACAAATTGCATAAAAGATGAAAAAAATCAAATAAACAGGTTCTTCAATTCAGCTTCATTCTCTTGTGCACATCTCCTTCCTTTAACTGCTTTTTGTAGGAGATATATTTGTTGCAGCTGACATACAAGTCTTTGTACCATTCTCTTGCTTGGATCCATTCTTCAATCATTTGCTCAATTTCTTTCCTGTGTCCCTCCAATTTCTTTCCTATCTTCTAAAGATGTTCTTGTCTTTTGTTCATGGTTTTCAGGATATACTTCAGAGTTTGATTTGAGTACTTGCAGATATCAACGCTTCTGAACAGAGCTTTGTTATTATCAATATCTCTGAAGATGACACCATAGTTGTGACTGTGAGTTTTGCTTGTTAATTCAATGATGTCTCCAGATCTTGCATCTTCCAATATTTCTGAGGGAACTTTTGTCTTTGGAGATCTGACATACACCTTTTTGTTGTGTACATGCTCATAATTGATGCATAGATCAAAGTCTGAAAAAGCAATCCTTTCAAACAGCAGTATTCCAGCCTTTGATATGCTATTCAACGCCTTTCTGACTTCTTGATTATTTTTCTTTTCCTTTTCATAATGATCCTTCATAAACAGAATGTCTATAGGATGCAATTTGTCAGCTATTTCTTCATCAATCACCTTTTGTTCTTCCCCATTTTTTCTCAGAAGTGTGTATCTGTTTTGCACATGAGTTCCTCCAACATCATCGGTTGCAACTTTCACTTCATCCACCTTTAAAATTTTCTTTACTGGATTCTCATTCGTGGAGTGAATGCTACTTGAACCTCTTTTTATTCTTTCTTCTCTTAAACCCAATCTGACAGGAGACAGTGATCTTGGTTGTTCATCTTCTTTTGTTAAATAATAGCTCACCAGATTGTACTCAGGGAATATCATTACATCCCTGGCAATCTCTTTAACCATGACAGACTTAGTTTCAGAGATTTTTCTTTTAACAATCTTTGATTTTCTTGATGAATCACCTTCTTGTTCCCATTCATTCATTGTTTGCATATTCATAAATTTACTTATGGCTGAGTCATCAGACACTGTTGGGTTTGGGACAGATGCTAGTAATTTCAAATTTGTAATAACTTGAGGTTTTGCAGTTGCTAACCTTTTCAGCATTTCATCTCTTGGGATACTTGGAGGTGGACCCATTGGTATGGTTCCAGCCTTGACGCTTGGTGTAGCTGAAGATTGCTGTTGGGTTGACTTTGGAGCTTCTTGGTTTGAGCTTTCAGTAGGTATTTCTTTCATGAGTTCTTTGGGATCCACTTTGGCCAATCTTGCAATGTTGAATTGCATCTTCTCCATCAGTTGTTACACCTCTCTTACCTGTTTTGAGTTGCTAGTTATGTTTTTCTGAACTTTGGTGAATTCAGTTTGAGCTTTCGTCTGAATTGCAGCCCATTCTTTTGACAGCTTCTCAAGGGCATCTGTGATACTGTTATTGCTTGCCCTTAGTATGGTAACTTCCTCCAAAACTCTGTTTGTACTGCTTGACTGTAACACCTCGAAAATTCACGTCCTATAATGTATTGACACGTGTCATAAGCTTGAACGTGTGAAAGAATACTTTAAAAGGACTAAAGTTGACAAACATGGAAAGTATGTGAATATAAGGGTTCAAAATGTCAACAAGGGATAAATATACTTTACAGTAACCCTACATGATGCTCTTACCTTCAAACGAATAAATCATGGATCATGCGAAGCTAAATATGAAAGAAAGTGAGAGATTACAAACTACAGGGGTTAAATGTGTCAACATGTTTAAGTTATACCTCTGAGTGACCTTTTAGCAAACCCGAAGCTTTGTAACGGTTAATTATGCTCACTAGAATACATGATGAAAATTTCATAAAGTTTCGTTATCGTATGAGAAAGTTATGATCAAATTCGTATGCGAGGGGTTAAAGCATAAACGTTGAAAGTTATGACTTTTCGGGTAAACGTAAAGGGACCAAGGACTTAACAAAGTGGGTATAAGTCTTGAAGCCCTTGTATGTAAATGGGAAGGGGTCAAAATGCAAGATATATAAGTGAATTGACCTTTGGAAGGGCCAAGAGACAAGTTGCAAAAGCTAAAAAGGTTTAAACCTGAAATCAGGTCTTAGGCGGGCCGCGTAAGACATGTTAAGATCTTACGATGGCCGCGTCAGACCCCCAGATGCAGAAAAACGTGAAAGTTGGCTGTTCAGCCTTGGAACCGACTTAAGAAGATATTTTCTCATCCATGGGCGACCCCTAAACATTCCTAGGTACTTAGGGACACTTGTGGGTGATCCATGATCAGTTGTAGCCTTAGTTGTCAACAATCTAATGAGATTAAAGCACTATAAAAGGGCCTTGTGTTGCAACATTGTGTTCACTCATTCCTTCTGCATTTCTGGAGCTTTTGGGAGTTCAAGAGCAGACCCTAAGCATCCCAAATCGTGCATAGGACTTCAGTAAGTATGTTTAACCTTTCTTAGTAGAGTTTTTACTTAGTTTTAGCTTAAAAGTCAAACCGTCGTAATTAACGGTTGACTTCGTGATTAATCATTAATGGTCCAGTGATTAGTCGAATTGAAAGTAGTTATAAGTTGGTAATTATGTGGGCATTAAACCCTTAAAAGGGCTCCCTCTGATTCCCACTCTAACTAGATCAAATGTCGAGTCAAAGTTGATTAGAAAAAGTCAACAGAACCTTAATTTGTGAATCAACGCCTAATTAACAATGTAGAAG
Organism: Helianthus tuberosus; assembly: GCA_030545235.1. Classification (NCBI taxonomy): domain Eukaryota; kingdom Viridiplantae; phylum Streptophyta; class Magnoliopsida; order Asterales; family Asteraceae; genus Helianthus; species Helianthus tuberosus. The sequence goes on from CM060382.1 coordinate 99,168,456, forward strand.
GCATGTAACCTATTTTATCACTCATATAACTTGTTAATAAGTATAAGAACTAGTCTAAGCTTGTTTGATCCGACAATTTTCTGTTTAGACCCGGTTCGGAACCGAAAGTCGCAAAACTTTGACTTTTGCTTTGACTTCAGTTCTGACCCGATTTAGTATGATTTGGAAATGCCTTAGAGCTTCCTTAGGACCAGGCTACATGTTAGCATAACCCTCTGTGGTTGGTTCATTGATTATCCGATTCGTTTACATGTTTCCGTTAATTGCTTAAATGTTGACCAATATGCCCTTTTGACCATAAAACGAGAGTTTTAGAAATGTGAAAGGACAATAATTCTTATTACTGATTTATAAAGTTTTCCCTAAATTTTCACATCAGTTGGAGGTCTAGATTAGGAGTTATGCTCATTAGCGTAATTATAACGCCTTTTAGTAATTAAAAGGCGCAATTAGCATAAAGCCTATCAAAACCCAATTTTTGACACCAAACCTTTTACCCACTGATGTAATATAATATTTTGGGATTTTTAAAGATTTTTAATTATTTTTAATCTGCTCATAACCTAAGGTTATGGCATTAATTCGGTAAATACCGAATATACCATTTTCGGTCATAAAATGAGTTTTACATAGTATTTTGACACCAATCCAATTGCTACTAATTTTATATAATAAATAAAGTATTTTGAACTTTATAACCTGATCAAAAAACTCAGATTTCCTGTATAACCCGGAAATCGCTTAAAATGGCTTTTAAAGCGTATTAAACGCATAGTTTGGGTTTAAAACCATTTTGTCACATAAGACTTATTATCAACTGAAATGACCTATTAAAATAAGTTATTTTACTGATGTATTCAGACCCGAATCTCAGAACTTCATTTAAACTCCTTTATAACCTTTAAAATGACCAAAATACCCATACGGGGCTTAAATTAAGATTAAACTCGTTTTGGGCATAATGAAAGGTATCTTACTGATATCACAACATGTTTAAAGCATATTAACTTAGGAAACTTGCATATGATTCATTTGGTTACTCGTTACGCAATTTCCGCGTTCGGATCGGCTTATGTAACTAGTTTGCATATATTAGCCGAAACGGGTCAAACCATATCACTTTTGTCTCAAAATCCAGAATGTGTTTAAGTTACCCATATTAAACAAGCATACAAGCTTGTCGGGTCAAAACCACATTCTAATCCGGTCTTCGCTTTATCACGCGATTGAACCGTATCTTCCTTTTGAAAAACTAACCGGTCTAAGTCAAGGCTTAATTAAAGACCCGTTAGGATTCTAATAGGTTATTAAAAACCTTCGTTCCAGATTAAGAGCCCCAGTAGAAGTACTTGTGCTTGCTGATTTGAATATACGGATGAGTATAAATTGCATTGCTAGCTCAGGTAAATACTCTTAACTTATTTTCCCTATACAGGCTTGGGATACGGTATTATAATAATACCGCTTGGTCGGGTATTGAATGTTTAGTCGTATTGTGATTAAATTATTGAGGTAACCCGCTTTAATCTGTATTGTTTGAAATAAAAGCCTTTAGGGGTTAATGACCATGTCCCGGATATCCTTGACATCATTGTCTTATAAAATGGCCACGTCTTAAGCATGGGGTGTAGGCATACACTGAAAGTTGCTTAAAGGGAAACGGTATCTCACTCTCTTGTGGGCTTATACTTGTGGCGTGTCTGTTAATCTTGACTCGGTTTCTACATCGGGCCCTGAACGTACAACGAACATGTAAATCTGTATACAAGATTATAAATATAATTGTCCCAAGTTATAAAAGATATCTTTGTGCCTGGTGCATCTAAATCAATTTTCTTAAACTCTTTTTAAAATGAGTCGGTTAATTGTATTTACCAGTGTAAACTGACGTATTTTCCAAAAAGGTTAAGTGACAGGTACTGAATGTAATTGGCTGGAAGCTCAGGGCGTTAATAAGGAATCTTGCAAGTTCTAGGCGTCCAAAGTCTGTTGAACAATGTTTATGTTTTAAGATCCGCCTGTGGATCCTTTACTTTCCGTTGTAATACTTTGATATTACTTTATATTCGGATTGTAATATATTTATCTTTTGCTTCCGCTGTGCATTTAAATATTGTGTTGTTTGACTAATATGTTGCCAACCACGTCACGATACTCCCCACCGGGCCCACCGGTGATACGTGGAATTCGGGGTGTGACATTGACTGCCTTGATTCCACCGTATTTGCAACTTGTGCCTTGATCTTTTCTATTTCTGTGAGAATCATCTGGATTTCTGATGCAGAGATGTTGGATACTGGTGCCTTTTCTTTCATCTTTTGAAGAGACTTTAGTGCTTCAGTGTTTTTGTCACACCCCGACCGCGTAAAACAACAAATCGCGGCGGAAACATCGGGGAGTGTTGCAACAGAATTAATTGTTTCAAATCCATGGCAAACAAAGTTGTATCTTATTTATCAACATAAAAGTTTCATTGTCTTAAACAGGAAATACAAAGTTTATAACATAATTAAACAAAGTCTATCATCGTTTTTAGTCTCTAAGGCACAGGTCCGCCCTAGAATCGTGATCAACATCCTACGGAAAAGCTCCTGAAAACACATGTGAAAATAGGTACGTCAGCATAAAAATGCCTGTGAGATACATAGGTTTGTGAAAATAGAATTCATGACTTGTATTTGAGAAAATGTTTAGTCATGAACCTTGTAATTTGCTTTGTCTTGTAAATCATTTGAATAACAATAAGATCAGATGATATGTATAAGTAGGATAATACTGTTTGGTAAAATGAATAACCATGTAAAAATGAGTTTTATAACATAAACTGTATTGTAAAACAACGTCTTGTGAAAACATGTTACTTGTATAAAATGTATAAGTCCAACATGAATGATTTAAATAACGCTATGATACACAATATAATACAATCACTTATGTGTAGGAAGTACCAGCGGCGTATCCACCATGATTGTATCATATTACTCACATCTCGTTACTTAAATCACTTAAACCAACCAACAAAGTATATTGTCTATGTTTAAACCAATAGTCAAAAGTCCTTGTATAAACCATGTCAAATGTTGATAGTCCAAAAGTAGTCAAGTAATGTATAACAATTGTTATGTATGGTAAGTAAAAATAAGACTACTTAAACCATAAGTAAAAATGTACAAAACAAAGTATTTTGAATATATCAAAAAGTTATGTTTTGCAAGCCTTACATGTTACATTGATACAAACATTTATGTGGTAAGTTAACGCATACATTCAAGCCTTGAGACAGTCGGATAACCCTTTCAGTCAAGGTTATCAAAAGAATTGTATTCGGATTCAGTCATTCCTTACATCCAAACAAACCCGAGATGTAAGAAATGGGATTTGTCAAGTCCTATGGTACCACTACTTACTACCGAGCGGCGTAGCAAATGTTAATGAATGTAATAAAGACCCGTTTGTGCAAACCAAATGTCATAGCAGTTGTATACATGTCATATGAAAACAATGTACTAAGTATGCTAAGTTAACATACAAAGCAGAAAAGTCATGTAAATCAATGTGCTAGCATGCTATCAGTCAACATACAAAGCAGAAAAGTCATGTAAATCAATGTGCTAGCATGCTATCAGTCAACATACAAAGCAGAAATGTAATGTAAAACAATGTACTAAGTATGCACACAATGGACATACATAGCATGAAATGTAATGAAATCATGTACTATAATGTACTAACAAACATAGCCGGTATATGATGTATAAACAGGACAGCATGAAAGTAACAAGTAGGCACATGTGTTTCACCCCAAAACAGTTTGGAAAACAGTAAAAGAGGGGTCTATATACTCACTTGAGATTGCTCGGATGTCTAAAGATAACCACCAAGTAATGCTAGAGATCTCGGAATCAAACGGCACCTAATATAGGTAACTATGTTAATAACCCGGACCTAAATCGGAAGACTGGGTAGCATTAGGGTTTGTAAACCAAATGAGTGTAGGAACTCGTATGATATGGTTTAACAAAGCCTACATACTAAATGAAACTTAACCTAAGTGTTATCGACCCATTACGACCCGTTTAGATAGCTTATGCTACTTTAACGCGTCGTTCGCGTAAAATGCGTTCGGAACGCCTAACTAGCCCTATGACAAGTGTTATATGCCTAAACATGTTACATAATTAGTTATGTGGCAAAAGTTTAGGTTACATATGCTAAATTACCAATTATGCATGAAAAGGGTATACTGGTAATTTACCTAAGGCATATAAACTACCTATCATACAACTACTTAAACAATGTGACCATAGGGTATAACCTCGGAAGGTTATTCCCTACCTACTATGGTCACCTAATATATTTGGTCGGATCCTAATGATCGACCAAATGGGTCGGGTTCGAGGTATAAGCGATTGTTTAGATCGCTTACCCTACGACCCTAGACAACGTGGTAATCAGTAGGCATAGTCCTAAGGACTATGACCATCGTGATTACAATCACGTTGCGAAGTTCAACCGAACTTCGCATTGACCATTACTGGTCAACGCTGAAAGTCAAACAAAGTTTGACTTTCTGACTCGAAAAGCAGTAAATATAAGGAAAAGAACGAAAGAATACTAACCCAGGGTCCCCGAATGCTAATCGTGATCAAAATAACTCAGGTATGAAACAACGGTTTCAACTTAGAGTCACAAAGATCAGATTCTAGTGAGAAAATGCAATGGGGGTGTTGGGTTATTTATAGTTTTCGGTGAACCGTTGAGATCGTTTCTTGGGAAACGTGCCACGATCCGAGCCGTACACTTGTCACAATGTTATGGCGGCTACTTGGCACCTTAACTTAATGACACATCACTTAAAAACATGTGGTTAAGGTTCAATCAGCTGCAACTTGTATTTAAAAACATTTAATCTGATCAGAAGACCCCTAGCGCACCGCTACGCTTAAAGTGTAGCGCACCGCTAGGCACTATTTCGGCAGAATTACACTTTTGGTCCCTGCACGTGTTTTAAGGCATTTCCGACACTTCTAAGGCCCGTAAAGCCAACTTTAAGGCCCTAAAATGTTGCCTAAACATTGTGGACATGAAACATGTTCAAAAATATCTCAGATGATGGTTCGTTTGGTCGTACGAACGCGATGTTCGCTTAATTACGACGAAATGCGCACAAGTGCGAAAAACGATCCAAATGACGCGACGAATGGATTTTTCTTAAGGCGAACACTAAAATATAATGTAGTCATGCTTACATAAATTTTTAGATGTCCAGATGTATTCAGAACGTAAGTTATGCGCGAAAATGCAAACTTGTGCACTTTTTGACACTTTTAGTCCCTGAATAACCCAAAAGTTTATTTTAGCACACCGAACCCCTCAAAGCCTATTTCTAAGCTATGTCAAGGATATTTAAGGTGTGTTTAACTTATGGTTATGTTCCGGAATGTTCGTTACAGTTCAAATTGGCATACTTTCTCAGTTTGTCAAGTTTAGACCCTGTAAGCGAATTAACTTGTTTTTGCCATACCAAAGCCTTCAAAACTTATTTCTAAGTTATGTAAAGGTTATTTAAGGTATGTTGAGTATATGTTGATGTTCCGGAGTATTTCTCGCATTAAACTGAGTACGTTTACGCACTAGTTTGCGTATAACTCTCCAGAAAGTGATGTAGAGTTTGAAATTACATAAAAGTCAAAACATGAAAAATGTATAACATAACAAAACAAACATTGGGATCAAATAACATTGTTTTATTGATAACAGAACTGTTCATAGTGATTACAAGCACAGTTGTTACAGTCTCCCCTACTTGTGGAAATTTCGCCCCGAAATTTATTTAGAGGAAACTCGTGGAAAAAGATGTGGATATTTCGCCTTCATTTGATCTTCGCGTTCCCAAGTAAAGTCAGGTCCACGTTTAGCTTCCCAGCGAACTTTGACCAAAGGAATGCGCTTGCGTTTAAGCCACTTGACTTCACGTTCCATGATTTCCACTGGTTTCTCAACAAATTTCAGTGTTTTACCAACTCGAATTTCGTCAAGCGGTATGGAGAAGTTCTCATCAGCTGTACACTTCTTGAGATTGGATATGTGAAAAGTTGGATGAACATTTCCAAGTTCAGGAGGTAACTCAAGTCTGTAGGCTACCTTTCCGATTCTTTCAACGATCTTGAATGGTCCAACGTATCTAGGTGCAAGTTTTCCTTTCTTTCCAAATCTGATCACACCTTTCCAAGGTGAGACCTTAAGTAATACTCGATCACCGATTTGAAATTCCAAGGCTTTGCGTTTTGGATCCGCGTAAATCTTCTGACGGCTTCTAGCTGCCTGAAGGTTATCACGAACTTTCTTGACCTTGTCAGTTGTCTCTAAAATGAGGGCAGGTCCAGTAAGTTGAGCCTCGCCAATCTCATTCCAGCAGACTGGTGAACGACATTTTCGACCATAGAGAGCTTCGAAAGGAGCCATTTTGATGCTAGTATGATAACTGTTGTTGTAGGAGAATTCAATCAATTTAAGATGTGAATCCCAGCTACCACCAAAATCGATCACACAAGCTCTAAGCATATCCTCTAGAGTCTGGATTGTTCTCTCAGATTGACCATCCGTTTGCGGATGATAAGCTGTGCTCAGATTAAGTTGGGTCCCCATAGCAGATTGCATGGTTCTCCAAAAATGAGAAGTGAAACGAGCATCTCTGTCGGAAATGATGTTCAAAGGAACACCATGTCTAGCCACAATTTCATCCACATAGATTTGAGCAAGTCTGTCAGTAGGAAAATCCTCACGGATTGGCAAGAAATGTGCTGACTTTGTAAGACGATCAACGACTACCCAGATGGCATCATGACCTTTCTTTGTGCGCGGGAGTTTGGTAACAAGATCCATAGTAATGTTTTCCCATTTCCAAACTGGGATCTCTGGTTGCTCCAATAAACCAGAAGGACGCTGATGTTCAGCCTTAACCTTAAGACAAGTAAGGCATTTTGATACGTATAAGGCAATGTCTTTCTTCATACCAGGCCACCAATAGTGAATACGAAGATCCTTATACATTTTATCTGAGCCCGGATGAATAGAATAACGAGACTTATGGGCTTCATCCATAAGCAAGGTACGAAGATCATCTAGACTTGGGACCCACAAACGGTCCATGAAGTAATATGATCCATTGTCCTTCAGTTCCAATGCAGGCGTTATGTGATAGGGAAATTCCTTATCCATCAATCCTTGTGAAACACAAGATTGTTGAGCCTGAGAAATGCGTGCTTGGATATCAGATCGAGCTTGAATAACAGATTGAACACGTACACAATGAAGCTTAGTACGTTCCTTACGACTCAATGCATCGGCCACAACATTCGCCTTACCAGGATGGTAGCGAATTTCGCAGTCATAATCGTTTAAAAGCTCAACCCAACGTCGTTGTCTCATGTTGAGTTCTTTCTGGTTGAAGATATGCTGAAGACTTTTGTGGTCAGTGAAAACCACACATTTTGTACCATACAAATAGTGTCTCCAGATTTTGAGAGCAAAGACAACTGCACCCAACTCAAGATCATGAGTGGTGTAGTTCTTCTCATGTATCTTCAACTGCCTTGATGCATATGCTATGACTTTGTTCCTTTGCATAAGAACACAGCCAAGACCCAATTTCGATGCATCACAATACACAACAAAATCATCATCACCCTCAGGCAATGATAGAACAGGCGCATCACAAAGCTTCTGCTTCAAGTGTTGAAAAGCTTCCTCTTGTTTGCATCCCCAATAAAAGGGCATTTTCTTCTGAGTTAGAGCAGTTAGAGGAACTGCAATCTTCGAGAAGTTTTCTATGAAGCGGCGGTAATAACCCGCTAGACCAAGAAATGAACGAACTTCAGTAGGAGTAGTAGGTGTATCCCAATCCTTAATCGCGCTGATCTTGGAGGGATCTACATGAATACCTTGTTCGTTGATAATATGTCCTAAAAATTGAACCTCTTTAAGCCAGAATTCACACTTGGAGAATTTGGCGAAAAGTTGCTCTTTCTTTAGGAGTTCCAGAGTAAGACGAAGATGTTGCTCGTGTTCAGCTCGCGTCTTAGAGTAAATCAAGATGTCGTCAATAAAAACAATGACGAACTGATCCAAATAAGGTTTGCAGATCCTATTCATTAAGTCCATGAAAACAGCAGGAGCATTAGTCACACCGAATGGCATGACTGTGAACTCATAATGCCCATAACGAGTACGGAACGCTGTCTTGGGAATATCTTCTTCATGCACCCGAAGTTGATGATACCCGGAACGCAGATCAATCTTCGAAAAATAAGAAGCGCCCTGTAGCTGATCAAAGAGATCATCAATGCGAGGTAGAGGATATCGATTCTTGATGGTAAGCTTGTTAAGCTCACGATAATCGATACACATCCTAAAGGATCCATCCTTCTTCTTGACAAAAAGAACGGGAGCACCCCAAGGTGAAAAACTAGGACGTATAAAACCTTTGTCAGAGAGCTCCTGAAGCTGTTTGGACAACTCTTGCATCTCAGACGGTGCAAGACGATATGGAGCTCTGGCAACGGGATTTGCACCAGGTACGAGATCAATGCGAAACTCGACTTGGCGTGCTGGAGGTATACCAGGTAAATCTTCAGGGAAAACTTCAGAATAATCCCGAACGACAGGAATATCTGAAATAGACTTACCCTTGCCTTTATCTTCTGTAACATGTGCTAAGAAAGCCACATAGTTCTTCTGCAGATATTTCCGAGCTTTAAAACAAGACATGAGTTTGAGACCACCGATAGGCTTCTCACCTTGAACTTGCAGGATCTCGCCTGTCGAAAGTGGCACACGAACAATCTTCTTAGAACAAACTATCTCTGCGTGATGCTTGGATAACCAATCCATTCCCACAATGACGTCGAAGCTTCCAAATTGCATTGGCGTGAGGTCGATAGGAAAAAGATGATCGTTAAGATTCAGCTGGCAGTTGTGAAGAACAGAATCAAGAATAATGGGTTCACCATTAGCAACCTCTACTGTCAAAGATTTACTTAGTTTCGTTCTAGACACGCGAAGCATCGGTTCAAAAGACAAAGACACGAAACTTTTATCGGCACCAGAATCGAAAAGAACAGATGCAGGCTGATTATTAATAAAGAACGTACCGTTCACCACATTATCGTCAGCCTGTGCCTCTTGGGCATTCATGTTAAAGACTCGGCCTCGAGCCGGGGCCTGAACCTGATTCTGGTTGGCTAGCCTTGGGCATCGGTTTCTGTAGTGGGTCAGATCCCCACAATTGTAGCACGAACCAGGAGGAAAATGAGGTCGTGCAGCTTGACCTTGTTGTTGAGCAAGAGGCTGAACAACTTGTTGAGCTTGGTTCTGAACTGCCTGGTTCTGGTTAATAGGTATGCGGCAGTTGACAGCAAGATGACCAGATCTTCCGCAGTTGGTGCACTGACGACACTGGAGATGTGGTAGATGATGGCCGTTACACCTGTTGCACAAAGGTGCGTTGCCAAAATAAGGCTTCTTGACAGGTGGTTGCGCAGGCTGATTTGGTGCAGCTTGGGCCTGTGCAGTAACAGCATAGTTTTGGGAAGCCTTTCGCTTCCTAGCATTCTTTGAGGAACCCGAATTCTTCCCATTCTTGTTTTCACCTTTCTTGCTATCGCTCTTGTCAGCCGACTGTTTCTTTCCCTTGTCACCCTTTCTGTGCAGCTTCCCCTTTCGAATCTGCGACTCAGTCAGTGTCGCTGATAACTCGATCGCCTGACGGAGTGTGGCAGGTTCACTACCAGTAAGAATGTCCTGCACTGAGTCGGGTAGGCCGTCGATGTACCTTTCGATAGCCTTGTCGAGTGGGGTAACCATAGTCGGGCAAAGCAAACTCAACTCTTCAAACCGATCCGTATAAGCCCTGTGCTCACCACTATCCTGCTTCAAAACATCAAACTCTTTCTCCAATGCTCGTTGCTCATGACGAGGACAGAATTCCCTCATCATAAGGGCTCTAAGTTCAGCCCATGTCTGTGCGAGAGCAACTTCTGCACCTTGGTCCCTCATAACCCCGTTCCACCATGTCAAAGCCCTCTTCTGAAATACGCTCGAAGCAAACTCGACTTTGCGATTTTCGAGACACTGCACGTGGCGAAAAGTATTCTCTATGCTCTCAAACCACTGAAGAAGCCCAGTCGCTCCCTCAGAACCACTAAACTTGAGTGGTTTAGCCTGGTTAAAATCCTTGTATTTGCACGGACCATTGTTGTTGTTGTTGGCTTGTTGCCATTGAGCAAAGAGATTTGGGAATTGAGCAGCCATCTGCTGCGCAATAATCTCTGCCAGTTCAGCAGTAGCTATCTGGTTCTCGCGTCGAGGAGGCATTCTAAAAGAGGAAAACATGAAAAGGAACGAGTGAGATGATTGGATGAAAAGAATGAGATGATAAAAACAAGAATTGCAAACAGCATAGATGGTGGTCATTCGTCCGTATCACAAAGCAAACAAACGACACACAGTGACTAGTCAAAGTAAATGGATCAAAAATAATGTATAATGAAGACATGCTCGCCTATAAGTGAACACTCACTCCAAGAATTCCCAGGTAAGCACAACTGGTCTCGCGTCTGGTTGAGATGTATACGAAGTGCTTGCCTAGACAGAAAACCCAGAATACAGGCATTCACCCTTCCAGTTTGCACATGTTCACATTATTTAAAACCCAAAACGTTTGACGGGATTTTTGAAAATTAGAAGGCACAAGGCCAAAAAAAAACCAAACTGAAAAGGGTTCAAAACCATATAACAGAGGGTTCAAAACCTTACAATTGAGGGTTCAAAACCTTGTAAAAATTTATTCAAAAACAGATGATTGTTTTTCAAAAATCGTTTCGGAAAAATTTGATTCTTGTTTTGATAATCACCTAAGGATAGGTGATGTACATGTTTTAAGATCTAAACACAAGATAACTTGTGTTAGGTTCCTAGAAAGGTTATAGTCTAGGTCAAAGAATTACTAATAACCTAATTCCCTATAACCATTGGCTCTGATACCAACTCTTCTGTCACACCCCGACCGCGTAAAACAACAAATCGCGGCGGAAACATCGGGGAGTGTTGCAACAGAATTAATTGTTTCAAATCCATGGCAAACAAAGTTGTATCTTATTTATCAACATAAAAGTTTCATTGTCTTAAACAGGAAATACAAAGTTTATAACATAATTAAACAAAGTCTATCATCGTTTTTAGTCTCTAAGGCACAGGTCCGCCCTAGAATCGTGATCAACATCCTACGGAAAAGCTCCTGAAAACACATGTGAAAATAGGTACGTCAGCATAAAAATGCCTGTGAGATACATAGGTTTGTGAAAATAGAATTCATGACTTGTATTTGAGAAAATGTTTAGTCATGAACCTTGTAATTTGCTTTGTCTTGTAAATCATTTGAATAACAATAAGATCAGATGATATGTATAAGTAGGATAATACTGTTTGGTAAAATGAATAACCATGTAAAAATGAGTTTTATAACATAAACTGTATTGTAAAACAACGTCTTGTGAAAACATGTTACTTGTATAAAATGTATAAGTCCAACATGAATGATTTAAATAACGCTATGATACACAATATAATACAATCACTTATGTATAGGAAGTACCAGCGGCGTATCCACCATGATTGTATCATATTACTCACATCTCGTTACTTAAATCACTTAAACCAACCAACAAAGTATATTGTCTATGTTTAAACCAATAGTCAAAAGTCCTTGTATAAACCATGTCAAATGTTGATAGTCCAAAAGTAGTCAAGTAATGTATAACAATTGTTATGTATGGTAAGTAAAAATAAGACTACTTAAACCATAAGTAAAAATGTACAAAACAAAGTATTTTGAATATATCAAAAAGTTATGTTTTGCAAGCCTTACATGTTACATTGATACAAACATTTATGTGGTAAGTTAACGCATACATTCAAGCCTTGAGACAGTCGGATAACCCTTTCAGTCAAGGTTATCAAAAGAATTGTATTCGGATTCAGTCATTCCTTACATCCAAACAAACCCGAGATGTAAGAAATGGGATTTGTCAAGTCCTATGGTACCACTACTTACTACCGAGCGGCGTAGCAAATGTTAATGAATGTAATAAAGACCCGTTTGTGCAAACCAAATGTCATAGCAGTTGTATACATGTCATATGAAAACAATGTACTAAGTATGCTAAGTTAACATACAAAGCAGAAAAGTCATGTAAATCAATGTGCTAGCATGCTATCAGTCAACATACAAAGCAGAAAAGTCATGTAAATCAATGTGCTAGCATGCTATCAGTCAACATACAAAGCAGAAATGTAATGTAAAACAATGTACTAAGTATGCACACAATGGACATACATAGCATGAAATGTAATGAAATCATGTACTATAATGTACTAACAAACATAGCCGGTATATGATGTATAAACAGGACAGCATGAAAGTAACAAGTAGGCACATGTGTTTCACCCCAAAACAGTTTGGAAAACAGTAAAAGAGGGGTCTATATACTCACTTGAGATTGCTCGGATGTCTAAAGATAACCACCAAGTAATGCTAGAGATCTCGGAATCAAACGGCACCTAATATAGGTAACTATGTTAATAACCCGGACCTAAATCGGAAGACTGGGTAGCATTAGGGTTTGTAAACCAAATGAGTGTAGGAACTCGTATGATATGGTTTAACAAAGCCTACATACTAAATGAAACTTAACCTAAGTGTTATCGACCCATTACGACCCGTTTAGATAGCTTATGCTACTTTAACGCGTCGTTCGCGTAAAATGCGTTCGGAACGCCTAACTAGCCCTATGACAAGTGTTATATGCCTAAACATGTTACATAATTAGTTATGTGGCAAAAGTTTAGGTTACATATGCTAAATTACCAATTATGCATGAAAAGGGTATACTGGTAATTTACCTAAGGCATATAAACTACCTATCATACAACTACTTAAACAATGTGACCATAGGGTATAACCTCGGAAGGTTATTCCCTACCTACTATGGTCACCTAATATATTTGGTCGGATCCTAATGATCGACCAAATGGGTCGGGTTCGAGGTATAAGCGATTGTTTAGATCGCTTACCCTACGACCCTAGACAACGTGGTAATCAGTAGGCATAGTCCTAAGGACTATGACCATCGTGATTACAATCACGTTGCGAAGTTCAACCGAACTTCGCATTGACCATTACTGGTCAACGCTGAAAGTCAAACAAAGTTTGACTTTCTGACTCGAAAAGCAGTAAATATAAGGAAAAGAACGAAAGAATACTAACCCAGGGTCCCCGAATGCTAATCGTGATCAAAATAACTCAGGTATGAAACAACGGTTTCAACTTAGAGTCACAAAGATCAGATTCTAGTGAGAAAATGCAATGGGGGTGTTGGGTTATTTATAGTTTTCGGTGAACCGTTGAGATCGTTTCTTGGGAAACGTGCCACGATCCGAGCCGTACACTTGTCACAATGTTATGGCGGCTACTTGGCACCTTAACTTAATGACACATCACTTAAAAACATGTGGTTAAGGTTCAATCAGCTGCAACTTGTATTTAAAAACATTTAATCTGATCAGAAGACCCCTAGCGCACCGCTACGCTTAAAGTGTAGCGCACCGCTAGGCACTATTTCGGCAGAATTACACTTTTGGTCCCTGCACGTGTTTTAAGGCATTTCCGACACTTCTAAGGCCCGTAAAGCCAACTTTAAGGCCCTAAAATGTTGCCTAAACATTGTGGACATGAAACATGTTCAAAAATATCTCAGATGATGGTTCGTTTGGTCGTACGAACGCGATGTTCGCTTAATTACGACGAAATGCGCACAAGTGCGAAAAACGATCCAAATGACGCGACGAATGGATTTTTCTTAAGGCGAACACTAAAATATAATGTAGTCATGCTTACATAAATTTTTAGATGTCCAGATGTATTCAGAACGTAAGTTATGCGCGAAAATGCAAACTTGTGCACTTTTTGACACTTTTAGTCCCTGAATAACCCAAAAGTTTATTTTAGCACACCGAACCCCTCAAAGCCTATTTCTAAGCTATGTCAAGGATATTTAAGGTGTGTTTAACTTATGGTTATGTTCCGGAATGTTCGTTACAGTTCAAATTGGCATACTTTCTCAGTTTGTCAAGTTTAGACCCTGTAAGCGAATTAACTTGTTTTTGCCATACCAAAGCCTTCAAAACTTATTTCTAAGTTATGTAAAGGTTATTTAAGGTATGTTGAGTATATGTTGATGTTCCGGAGTATTTCTCGCATTAAACTGAGTACGTTTACGCACTAGTTTGCGTATAACTCTCCAGAAAGTGATGTAGAGTTTGAAATTACATAAAAGTCAAAACATGAAAAATGTATAACATAACAAAACAAACATTGGGATCAAATAACATTGTTTTATTGATAACAGAACTGTTCATAGTGATTACAAGCACAGTTGTTACAGTTTTCTTCAGTTTGTTTCTTTATTTCCTCCACTGATTCTGACAAAGTCTTCATATAAGCCCTTTGACCTTGTATTTCTGACAGCAACATATCAAGTTTTTCTTCCACTGGATTTCTTTTGCATACTTTGTAAACATTTTCCAGCACTGTTTCTAAATTTTCTTGGTTCAAGGGTGTTTCAGGGATATTGGGAACAACAGATGTTCCTTGTAACATTCTAGCTTCAAACACATTTGCTGCTGTTTTGGAAATGATAGGGTCACTTTTGGCTTTACCAGATTTTGGTGCAGCTTTAAGTTTACAAGAATCATCTCCACCAGTGATGAAAAACTCATTTTCACCCTGGATTTCCTTATGTCCTTGAATCATATAAACATATGATTCTCCATAAGTTTTTGAGGTAAACGGATTACCTTTAGCCAGATTTCCTTGATCAGTTTCCTGATCTCTATCTGTTGGGATCTCATCCTCTTCCTCATTTTCTGATTCAGAGTTGAGATTAATGGAACTAGTAACCTCCTCATCAACATTAGTTGTTCTGTATTCTAACTTGTAAGAAACATTAACTAACTTTCTGATTTTGTTTCTTCTATGTGAGAGTCAACTAAGACAGTGTTTAAAAGAGATGTACCAGCAATCCGAGATTCATCATAGTGTACGACTTCAGTGGCTTCAATTGTAGCAGCATCAAAGTGAGTTTCTCCAGCAACATGTGATTCTGCATAATGTTCATGTACTTCCTTTTGATGAATCTCAAATTCATGATGAATTCCTACTTCATGAATCTATTGGCTTTCAGCATGTTGTGTCTTGTTTTCTGGTGAGTTAGCTATCTCCAGAATTCTTTTTCCTCCTGCACCCTCTTTTTCTGATGGCGAGGACTTCTCATCATCTCCTTTTTTGTTGATGAAGAACAGTTCACAACTTCTCTGCTGGGCTCTTCTGTTGGAGAATCTGATTTGGTCAAAAGTTCTTCATGTTTTATTCTGTATTGTGAGTCTGATGCAATGAGGCATAACATGCTTTCTGGCAACACAGGGATATCTTTGTCTGATTCCCATCCATGATTGGAACTCCAGGCCTTCATGGTATTTGAACTCCAAACATCTTCCAAAATTGGAATTTCTATGTTCCTTGTAGCAAATGTTTCAGAGATGAAAATAGAGATTAACCTTGGGTATGGCAGATGTGAGATTATTCTTCCATTTCTGGTCATGATTGACCTTTTGAGTAGGTTGAAAATTTCTGACCCATAATCAATTTTGAACCCAGTTATGAGTCCATACATGATTGTCAGAATAGCTTGACTGATTTGATCAGTTCCCCCTATCTTTGAGGTGAGACATTTGTTTAGCACTTCCATCATCACTTGCCAGATGGCTGGCAATTCACTTCTTCTAATTGCTCCAATTTTGTTGATATCCTTTTTCTTGTAACCAAGCCCAATGATGAAGCTTATTAATTCTTCTTTGCTTGGAGCTTCAATGTAACTATCAAGAATAGGCAGTTCAAGCCATTCTCTTACTCTTGCAGGGGTTAATGTTACATAAACACTTCCCCATACATGAGCAGAGACCCGATTTTCTTCAACTTCATTAAAAGTGTGAACAAATTACTGTAATAGCCTTTCTGGTACCTCTCTTCCTTTTGTTAGTGCTCCTGAGATTGGACATTTTGTGAGATATTCTACCAGAAGTTGACATCTTACATCATACTCCGAATGCTCTGTATTCATCAGCAGATTGTTTTCCTTCATTGGTAGAAATTCTGCATCTTCAACAAAAGGTACTTCATGTTGAACAATTGGGATGTTGGGGTTTACTTCTGCCGTTGTTGATCTTTGTGAGTTAGGGTTTGAAATTTAGGGATTTTTTTTTTTTTGAATTATGAGTGAGAAACAGGGGATTTTCAGGGTTGAAGTTTTTGTGAGGAAGGTGAGTGATTTTTGAATTTATGCTAAGTGTGTGTTATATAGGAGTGTTTCAGCAGAGGATTATGGGTGTAAGGAGTTGAGGGGGTTTAGAACGTGGCATGTAATGGTGGTTAAGAGCTCATTAAATGTCTTTATAACCGTTAGATCGTGTAACGTGAGTTTTTGGTTCAGAATGTAACCGTTGGATCGTGGGTATCAAGACATTAATGAGATGGTTTATCATGTAATCGTGGTTATGCCTTTTCAACTTGTCCCTTCAATTTGTAGTTTCTTCAATCATTTCTTCACGAAAGTGTTGAACTGATTTTTGATTGGAGAAAACTATCGGTTCTTATGACACCTTTTCATCTTTGTGGACCCCATTAGATAGGAGGTCCAATTACCTTCCTTCATATGCATCCTCTTTTCTTTGTAAGTCAAAAGTCCCATTCTGATGATGTCATCAGACATTCAACATAAATTCTGTTGAACATATGTATTGCCTTTTGTTCTGTCTTCTGTTGACCTTTTAGATGTGATCAATAGAAGTCAACAAAATTTTCAACATAATTTCTTGGTTGAGTTTTCCCCCTAAACTTGTGATCCTCTTCAACAGATATAGTTTTTTTTTGAGATGAGAGGGAATGAGATAAGATCAGAAGACTCACATTTGTTTTTCTGGTGGTATCCATGTCTCTTGGCGTTTTCTGATATTTTCTAAAACATTTTATTATTGAAGTTTTACCAGAAAAAAAATTTAGATCCATTTTTGAATTACCAGATTTTGTCTCTTGTCATCAGAAACTTAGAGTTTTGAGTCAAAGTTTTGATTTCTGATGATCATGTTCCACATTTACCCATTTCTCAAAATATAAACCATAAGCCAGATAACAAAGCAATAAAGCAAGCACCTAATATAAACATATTAACACAAAAAAAAAAATTACACAAACAAAACAAAGAAAAACCTAATCAATATCTATGCCTTCTCCGTGTTCCATCTCAAGGAGCAACAACAGGTCAGTTATCAACCCATAGTTCTGGTTGGTGGGTACAAGCATGCTGAGACCCATGTTTTCTTGAAGTCTCATATCTGCTCTTGGATAACTTGCAGGGATACCTGCAAAGTCTAGCTGGCTCGTGATTATCTTCGTCAGAAAACGAGGATACATCAAGAACGGCTTGCCAACCTACATGTTACTTGCAAAATCTCTCATTAGATAATAAGAGAAGTTGTAAGGTACTTTGAGTACAAGTGCACGTATAGGCTCCATCAATCTAAGAGATATTTCATGATGATTGATGACCTTCTTTGAAAAGCATGCACCCATCTGTATGACCAGATATTGCCATGGCTTAATAAAGCCATGTTTGTTGATTGCTCATTGTTGGGTTTCCGTATGGTAACCCATTTGCCTCAGGACATCATCCTTTTGAGGCCTTGAGAACATCAGGACATCATTATCATCATCGAGTTGAAGAGCCGTCCTGATGGTGGCTTCATTTAACAGAATTTTTTGATTTAGCACCATACTCTCGATGGCCATCTGTTCTCTGTTCTCATACTCAGATAATGTTGCACTTTTCCAGAAGATTTGAAGAATCTCTGGATGAACAGTTATATGAGCAGTGAGGGCATAGCTCAAGTTACTACTCATGAGCATTTTAAGCACAACTTGACACCCTTCCCATTGAGGACCTTCTAGATTGGTCCTCAATCTTAGATTGTGATATGGATGAAGAACAAGTGGGAAGCATTCAGCTTTGATGGTATTCATTTTGTGTGTGTGAGAGAGTATGATGTGAAGGTGAACAAGAAGATTTAGAGTGCCCTTTTTTTTGTGTGTGTGTGAGGATGACAGATATTCAACACAAAGTGGTGAACATTTATAGTTAACTTAATATATGCCATAAATGAAATGTACCTACTTGTAGATTTTCTTCACCGCAATCTCTGTTATTTAATTGTTTTATCAGAGGACAGAAAGTGTAACAGAGATAAGCTTCTTCTCCACTTCTCTTGCATTAAATGGTTTAGGCGGCCAATTTCTGGTAATATATCATGATAGCCTACCAATATGTCACTTCAACCTTCTTAATACATGATGGGGTGTAATTAATGAAGGAGAGAGAAAGTTCCATATTAACGAGCTCCCAGAAATTTTCTGTTGAATGACGTTAGCAACACTAAAAAAAATTTTTGTTAAACAAATATCCTCCTTTTTTTTAAAGATTGAAAGAAAAAAAATGCCAATGTACAGTTTATGAATATGCTGTCAAGAGATATGAATAAGGATGATGACATGCAGGAATTTGTTTTAATGATCTATGATAATTCTGATTAACCAGCATATTTTTCTAATGAATCACCAGAATTTCTGATGATTTATCAGGTGTTCTGATGTTGTATCAGATTTTCTGATGATTATATCAGATTTTCTGATAACTTATCAGATTTTCTGGTGATTTGTCATAAAAATATGATTTTTCTTTGATTATCACTAAAGCAATTTATCAAGCATTTTTCTGGTGATAAGATTATCTGAGAGATTTTTATCATAGAACCGACCATAACATAGCAGATTATTTGTTAAGCCTTCAACATAGGCTACTTTCTCTATGGTCAAACATCCATACCTTATGCATCCATATCCCATGATCCTCCCTTTCACTCCATTTCCAAAATTTACCATTCTACCCAGCTTTGAAACAAAGTTGCTGAGTAAGCTCCTATCCCCAGTCATGTGCTTGGAGCTTCCTGAGTCGCAGTACCAGATCTGTTGCACATGATGGTCCTGAAATGGAATAATTAGAGGGTTTTTGGTACCCAGGCATGCTTGGGTACTGTTTCTGATGGGATTTTAATCAGTTTATTTTTTCTTCTTGGTTTTGCATCAGAAACTCTGTTATATGCTGAGCCATAAACAAATTTTACATTTTTCTTTTGAAGATGGTGTTGAACAAGTTTCAGTATGTCAACACACATACAAGATTTATCAGAATTTTCTGATATTTTTTCTTGTGATGGAATGAGTGGATAATTTTGAAAAGATGAGTGAACTGCTTCTGGAGTCTTTACAGATTCTTAACTGCATTCACTTATGTTTGTTTTGAAGTTTGGTTTTTCAAAAGAGTATTCGGAACAGGTTGTCTTGCAAGATTCAGATTCAGATTCTGATGAAAATTTATCAGAAATCTGATGAGTTGCTTTTACAAAGACAGCGGGTTTACTTCCTCTTGAGTTTTTATATCCTAAACCCTCTCCTTTGTTCTTTGGTGTGGACTCAATGAAATTTATGAATTCTTTTGCTTGTTGAAAACCTCTTACATTGATTTCTTTATCATTAATTTTCTTGTAAAGATCTTTTCTTTCATTTTCATAAAACTCAATTTTAGCTCTTTGATCTAAACTTTCCTCTATAAGTAGTTGGTTTTCAAGAATGATTTTATTCAAGGTCCTTTGCAACTCATTAGAATTTCTAATATCTGATTGATGTTTTTCTTTCATATTTAGAAAATCTGACATGAGCTTGTTTAGCTTGTGTTCAAGATCAAGATTGTCTAAATTTACCTTTTGTTCTGAAGTGTCACACCCCCAAAATCCACATGCGGAGTACCACCGCTTGGAGGCGTGACTGACCAGGATCCAGCCACCAATTACACTGAGCATTGGTTAATAGTAAGATTGTTCACCAACCACAATAGTTAGTAACATCATGGTTTGAAGTTTTAAAAGTTTAAGTTCAAATAACAGTTTAAGTAAACAGCGGAAGCATAAACCAAACAGTTGCAAACAAAGTTCAAAGTTCAAGATTATTTAAAACCCAACACATGGGTTAGACGACCACTACACATTCCCAAGCTGCAAGCTCCTGTGTCACTGGGTACCTGCAAAGCATGCAGTAGGGTATCAACAAAAATGTTGGCGAGTTCACGAGTTGTCCAGTTTTTAATTACCAAAAACTTGTTTCACCAGTTAATTTATCCGTTTATACATGCCATGGGGAGCTACCCCATAAGTAAGCGACTAAACTGTTTTACAATACCGAATACTTACTTAACCGTACGTTTCCGCAGTGCCCCGTTTGTCAATGTTCTATCATCATTGACGGTTTGCCAGAGTACATTAGTTCACTCCCGTTCCCAGTAACAAGGGTCGGTGTGAGGCTGGTTACACCTAAATAGCGCTATCAACTAATAACCCGTTCGCCAGGCCCCGGCGACTAATCAGTATTAAATGGTAGGGACTTAAGTGATAGAGTTTTGTTTAGTGTTGCTTGTTGCATTTCCGTATAAACAATAATTAACTAAGAGTCCCAATTAAGGGGAAGAAAGTAGGTTTGCATCCCTTACGAGGGGATAGCGTTGTTTAAGTTTCCGTTTCCCAAAACCACCGGGAACGCATGCTTTAATAGTTGTGAACTCACCTTGGGTTGCTCGGTAGTTTAGTTTACTTGGTTATGGATGCTGGTCACCACGTCCTAATATGGTTACCAGTATAGGTCAGGCTCGGATACAAGTAATCACGTATCCTACACGTATCTAACACATAGTATGCATACAGTTTTGAGTTATTGGGCCTGCTCTAATAATGGCACAGTCAAACAGTAACAATTAACACGTAGTCCAGTCAAACAGTAATCATGCATGAACAGTCCATACACTTTGGCCCAATAACGGAGACCAGTATCCCACTCGAGACAAGGTGGTCTCGAGTCATGCAAGTACGAGTCGCAACCTCAGATGTCTCGGGTTCAGTCTCGAGTCGAGATCATGAGATCTCGAGTCGAGACCTTGCTGATTTCGAGTCTTGAAGCTTATCTCAAGTTGTTACTTGGTGGTCTCGAGTCCAATCACTTCGGTCTCGAGTTAAAGTTCGATGGTCTCGAGTCGAGACCGAAGGTTTCGACTCCGACATTTGTTGTTTCTAGAATGCCTGCACAGTTTATACTATCCAATAGAATTTCCATTTCATGATCCTATGTACTTATCCAATAAAATTGCACAAACATGTTTTATTGTCTAATCCTTAATCATATGGATCAAGCAAAGCATCTTTCAAATGTTCATAGCATATTCAAATATTCATATTATCATTCAAACTTGTTCATCATTTTAGGGTTTTCATCCTTCACCATCATGTTCATCCTACATAATCATGCATTCTACGGACAAGAATCATAACACATAAACTAGATATCAAGATCATCTTGTAAACCATCATCAAGCAAAACATTTGTTCTATAACCTCTATCATAAATCGGATGATCATAAACAATCCTAACTATCATTCTTTTATCATTCAAGCTTATCTTAGCAAGACATTATCATACAAGAGTTCACACATGTCATCCATCATTTAATCATTCAAAGCAAGTCACATCATTATACACAAAAACACCTAGTGAACATCTAAAAACACTAATCGGTTGATATATACTCATAACTTATCATTTGTTTTAACCAAACAACTACAAGGTACTAACCGGCTAGATGTTGAGGGTATGAAGAATCAATGAACCAACTTCCGAGTGGTGATCTCGAGTTTGATCCGAGAGTCTCCTTGTTGTTGCCGATTGGTCCGAGAGGAAGGAGGGGAGGGGTGATGCTTGATTGTTAGGGTTTAAGGTTTTCTAGAGAGAGAGAGGGAGTGAGGATGAAGTGGGAGAGAGTGTAAAGGAGAGTGTGTGAGGGTTTTTGGCTTATGTTTAGAGGGTGATGCACCCTAAGTGGGTTTCCGAGTGGGCTAAGGGAGGTGCGGCCCAAACGGCCCAACTGTTCACTGTTCACTCGAGACCGGGTGGTCTCGAGTTGTGATTTCGGTTTACGAGTAAATATATATATATACATATATATTACATACACGTTATCAACACATAGCACATCAAAATAAGTCACACCTTTCAATTAATAATAGTACGTACACGAAATACTGAACTAGCAGGTTGTTCGGGAAAATCCAGAGTGTCACATTATCCCCAAGTTTTAAGAACTTTCGTCCCAAAAGTTAAGGCAGTCACTGTCAAGCTAGTATAAGTGAGAACGTTTCGACGGGGTGTCACATCATCCCCCCGTTAGTTTGGAATTTCGTCCCGAAATTCGGTTGTAGCTTCAGTGCTGGGAGTTTCATTTGGGAACAACTGGGGATACTTGCGCTTCATCTGGTCTTCCCGCTCCCAGGTAAACTCTGGGCCACGTCGCGAGTTCCAACGGACTCGCACGAGAGGTATCTGGCTACGTTTGAGGGTTTTGATCTCTCGATCCGTGATCTCAATTGGTTCCTCAGTAAAGTGTAGTTGTTCGTCAATAGTGAGTTCCTTGAAAGGAATGATGAGTGTTTCATCTGACAGACACTTCTTCAGATTAGACACATGAAAGACGTTGTGCACCGCACTCAGCTCTTCCGGCAGATTCAATCTATAAGCAACCTTACCAATTTTCTCGGTAATTTCAAAGGGTCCGACATATCTCGTATTAAGCTTGCCCCGTTTTCCAAAACGAACCACACCCTTCCAGGGTGAGACTTTAAGTAGAGCCCGGTCTCCAACCTGGAACTCTAGCGATTTCCTATCCTTATCAGCGTAACTCTTCTGACGGTCACGAGCTGCCGCCATGCGTTGTCTGATCTGGGCAATCCTTTCCGTAGTGTCTACCACAAGTTCTGGACCTGTGATTTGGCTGTCACCAACTTCCGCCCAGCAGAGAGGCGATCGGCATTTACGACCGTACAATGCCTCAAAGGGAGCTGCCTGAATGCTGGTGTGGTAGCTGTTGTTGTAGGAGAATTCTACTAACGGTAGATGTTTTTCCCAGCCCTTGCCAAAATCGATCACACATGCCCTAAGCATGTCTTCAAGGGTTTGGATGGTGCGTTCAGACTGCCCATCCGTTTGTGGATGATAAGCGGTGCTCATGTCTAAACATGAGCCAAAGGATTTGTGCATAGCTTGCCACAACTCAGAAGTAAAACGCGCGTCTCGATCGGAAATAATAGAGGTTGGCACCCCGTGCTTCGAAACCACTTCCTTTAATTATACCTTTGCTAAGGTAGAGAACTTGTCTGTTTCTTTAATAGCCAAAAAGTGGGCAGATTTAGTTAACCGATCCACTATCACCCAAATGGTGTCATTTCCGCGTTGAGACCTAGGCAGGCCAGTAACAAAATCCATGGAAATTTGCTCCCATTTCCATTGCGGGATTTCTGGTTGTTGGAGTAGGCCCGATGGTTTCTAATACTCAGCCTTGACTCTTGCACAAGTCAAACATTTTCTGACATAGGTTGCTATGTGGGCTTTCATGCTAGGCCACCAATATGTAGTCTTTAAGTCGTGGTACATCTTATCCGAACCAGGATGTACTGAGTAACGGGACTTATGGGCTTCATCCATTACAAGCTCGCGTAAATTCCCATAAAGTGGGACCCATATACGCCCGTTCACGTGGTAAGCACCATCTTCTTTTTGTTCTAGTCATTTCCTCGATCCTCGTAGGGACTCAGCCCTGATGTTTTTGGCTTTTAACGCTTCAACCTGAGCGTTTCGGATCTCTTTAGGGAGGTTCGAGTGGATGGTGAGCTGTAAGGCACGAACACGCTTAGGTTTGGTTTCCTTTCTGCTGAGGGCATCGGCTACCACATTAGCCTTGCCTGGATGATATTTAATTGCACACTCATAATCGTTTAGGAGCTCGACCCATCGGCGTTGCCGCATATTTAACTCCTTTTGTTCCATTATGTGCTGGAGACTCTTGTGATCAGTGTAAATCGTGCACTTGGTACCGTACAAGTAGTGTCTCTAAATCTTGAGCGCGAAGACCACAGCTCCGAATTCTAAGTCATGTGTCGTGTAGTTCCGTTCGTGGATCTTGAGTTGTTGCGAAGCGTAAGCAATGACCTTCTCGCGTTGCATCAACACGCAACCAAGTCCTTGAATAGAAGCGTCGCAGTAAACTACGAAGTCGTCGGTACCTTCAGGTAAGGAAAGAATAGGAGCACTACAGAGGTTCTTCTTTAGTTCCTGAAAGGCAGATTCCTGAGCATCACTCCATTTGTAAGCAACACCCTTCTGAGTGAGGGTTGTAAGTGGTTGAGCGATCTTAGAAAATCCCTTGATGAATCTTCGGTAGTATCCTGCCAACCCCAAGAATTGGCGAACTTCGGTCGGAGTCTTAGGTATAGGCCAATTCTTAATGGATTCGATCTTAGCGGGGTCGACGTGAATCCCATCCTGATTGACTATGTGCCCAAGGAAATGGACTTCTCTAAGCCAGAAATCACATTTCGAGAATTTGGCGTACAGTTGCTCATTGCGAAGGAGTTCGAGAATAAGACGCAGGTGTTGTTCATGCTCCTCTTGATTCTTTGAGTAAATTAGGATGTCGTCAATAAACACAATCACGAACTTGTCGAGGTAGGGTTTGCACACTCTGTTCATGAGATCCATGAAGATCGCAGGTGCGTTTGTCATTCCGAAGGGCATGACAAGGAATTCGTAGTGACCATAGCGGGTTCTGAAAGCAGTCTTAGAGACGTCCTCATCGCGGACTCTCAGCTGGTGATAGCCCGATCGCAGATCGATCTTGGAATAGTAGCTCGACCCTTGCAGCTGGTCGAACAGATCGTCTATACGGGGAAGTGGATAACGATTCTTGATGGTAACCTTGTTCAGTTCGCGGTAGTCAATGCACATTCGGAATGTGCCATCCTTCTTTTTAACGAAGAGCACTGGGGCTCCCCAGGGTGACGAGCTAGGACGGATAAAACCTTTGTCCAAAAGTTCTTGTAGCTGAGTAGAAAGTTCTTTTAGTTCGGCGGGAGCTAGTCGATAAGGTGCACAAGCTATAGGCGCTGCTCCGGGAGCTAGTTTGATTTGAAATTCGACCTGACGGTGAGGAGGGAGTCCAGGTAGTTCTTCCGGAAATACCTCAGGATAGTCACGTACCACTGGAAAATCTTCAATCCTGTTTTCCTTTTTCTGCGTGTCGGCAACAAGTGCTAAGATAGCGGTGTGCCCCTTTCGTAAACACTTCTGGGCTTTTAAGAATGAAATGATGCCTATGACTTCTCCGCTTTTGTCGCCTTGGACTATAAGGGGTTTGCCAGGAGGACGGGGAATATGAACAGCTTTCTCTTGGCAGAGGATTTCAGCTCGATGCTTGGATAACCAATCCATACCGATGACGACGTCGAAGCTTCCGAGAATGATGGGGAAGAGATCGATACGGAAGGTCTGACCAGACAATTCTAGTTTGCAGTTACGAATAACGTGCGAGGCCTCGAGGTTTCTACCATTAGCTATTTCAACGACGTGCTTAGAGCTTAACGGCGTGAGAGTGGACTTAAGCTTCTTACTAATACGTAGGGATACATAACTAGCATCTGCTCCAGAATCAAATAATATGGAGACATAATGATCATTAAGTAGGAACTTACCCGCCACCACGTTGAGGTCATTCCTTGCTTCAGCAGCCCCAATCACGAATGCCCTTGCATTGTTTCCAGCTCCATGGTTGTTGTCGTTGTTTCCAGCACCTCGATTATTGTTGTTGCGATTCTGGTTCAGCTGAGGGCAATCCTTTCACATGTGCCCTATTGCCCCACATTTGTAGCATTCACGGTTGTTCCCTTGTTGCTGTTGTGGTTGTTGTTGATTCTGCCTGGCTGGAAGCTGGCTCCTGCAGTCTTTGGCTTCATGCCCCATCCTGTTGCATCGCTGATACTGACTTTTGCCACATGGCCCACTGTGGTGTCGGTTACATTTGTTACACTTGGGTGGTTTCCTCGATAGCCACCCTGTTGCTGAGAACCCTTGTTGCTTTCAGTCTTCCTTTGTTGAACTGAGGCCTGAGTGGGGTTAGCATCCTTACCCTGATTTCCATCCCACTTTCGTTTGTTATCGCTAGAAGTTCAGGCAGTAGCACTGATCCTTTTGGGCAGCTTGCCCTCCTCCACAGCCTGATCGGTGAGTTTGTGAGCAAGACGGACCACTGGCTGAATGGTATGGAGGTTGGCTGAGGTCACATGGCTCCGGATCTCTGGGGCCAAGCCTTTGATGTACAATTCGATCCTTCGATACATAGGTCGGGACATGTTTGGGCAAAGTGCAGCATAGTCGTTGGACTGCTTGGTGTAGGTCTCAATCTCTGATCCAACCATCTTGAGCTCATAGTATTCGTTTTCGAGTTTGTGGATGTCATCCCTATGACAATACTCCTCTTTGATCATGTCCTTGAAATCTTCCCACGCAGTAGCATTAGCAGTTTCCAGACCAAGCATCTGAATCTGCGCCTTCCACCATGAAAGTGCGTTTCCTTCAAGCGTACCAGTCGTGAACTTTACCCAGTTAGCAGGGGGACACTCGCAGACAGCAAAGACAACTTCGGCCTTTTCAATCCAGTACAGAAGGCTGATGGCACCCTCAGTGCCGTTGAAAGGGAGAGGCTTGCAATCCATGGAGGTTTTGAAAGTACAAACACGTGGTTGCGCAGGCGCTTGCTGACCTGTTGTGAGAAGCGAATCGAATAGGCTTAGAGGTGAAAAGAAGACGCGGGGGTAGGATCTAAACATCCTAAAGTAACGAGTTTACCTCCAGGGTGAGCTGCGAAAGCTGCAGCCACCGTGTTGAGCAAGTTAGTGAACTGAGCTTGGGTCATGTTAACGTTTCCTCTTCCGCGTCCACTCATTGTCTTCATAGCCAGAAAACACAGTATGAGTGTGATGTCGTAATGTAGCGACAATGAGGTAGAAAAGGAATGCGTATCTATCTAATTAGGCACACTAGTATGTATAGTAGAGCAACAACATAAAGTAAACAAGCAAGTAAACACAAGTCCGAGCTATGAGGTCTAATACGTTGAGTCTTGCCCTTGGAGTGTAGTGTCGTCACGAGTCACAGGTTATAGTCTGGTTTTTCTCAAAAATACTTTCTTTTTAAAACCGAGTTCACTATAACCAATGGCTCTGATACCAATCTGTCACACCCCCAAAATCCACATGCGGAGTACCACCGCTTGGAGGCGTGACTGACCAGGATCCAGCCACCAATTACACTGAGCATTGATTAATAGTAAGATTGTTCACCAACCACAATAGTTAGTAACATCATGGTTTGAAGTTTTAAAAGTTTAAGTTCAAATAACAGTTTAAGTAAACAGCGGAAGCATAAACCAAACAGTTGTAAACAAAGTTCAAAGTTCAAGATTATTTAAAACCCAACACATGGGTTAGACGACCACTACACATTCCCAAGCTGCAAGCTCCTGTGTCACTGGGTACCTGCAAAGCATGCAGTAGGGTATCAACAAAAATGTTGGCGAGTTCACGAGTCGTCCAGTTTTTAATTACCAAAAACTTGTTTCACCAGTTAATTTATCCGTTTATACATGCCATGGGGAGCTACCCCATAAGTAAGCGACTAAACTGTTTTACAATACCGAATACTTACTTAACCGTACGTTTCCGCAGTGCCCCGTTTGTCAATGTTCTATCATCATTGACGGTTTGCCAGAGTACATTAGTTCACTCCCGTTCCCAGTAACAAGGGTCGGTGTGAGGCTGGTTACACCTAAATAGCGCTATCAACTAATAACCCGTTCGCCAGGCCCCGGCGACTAATCGGTATTAAATGGTAGGGACTTAAGTGATAGAGTTTCGTTTAGTGTTGCTTATTGCATTTCCGTATAAACAATAATTAACTAAGAGTCCCAATTAAGGGGAAGAAAGTAGGTTTGCATCCCTTACGAGGGGATAGCGTTGTTTAAGTTTCCGCTTCCCAAAACCACAGGGAACGCATGCTTTAATAGTTGTGAACTCACCTTGGGTTGCTCGGTAGTTTAGTTTACTTGGTTATGGATGCTGGTCACCACGTCCTAATATGGTTACCAGTATAGGTCAGGCTCGGATACAAGTAATCACGTATCCTACACGTATCTAACACATAGTATGCATACAGTTTTGAGTTATTGGGCCTGCTCTAATAATGGCACAGTCAAACAGTAACAATTAACACGTAGTCCAGTCAAACAGTAATCATGCATGAACAGTCCATACACTTTGGCCCAATAACGGAGACCAGTAGCCCACTCGAGACAAGGTGGTCTTGAGTCGAGACCGAGAGGTCTCGAGTCACAACCAAGTGGTCTCGGGTTGTAGCGGGGTGGTCTCGAGTCATGCAAGTACGAGTCGCAACCTCAGATGTCTCGGGTTCAGTCTCGAGTCGAGATCATGAGATCTCGAGTCGAGACCTTGCTGATTTCGAGTCTTGAAGCTTATCTCAAGTTGTTACTTGGTGGTCTCGAGTCCAATCACTTCAGTCTCGAGTTAAAGTTCGATGGTCTCGAGTCGAGACCGAAGGTTTCGACTCCGACATTTGTTGTTTCTAGAATGCCTGCACAGTTTGTACTATCCAATAGAATTTCCATTTCATGATCCTATGTACTTATCCAATAAAATTTCACAAACATGTTTTATTGTCTAATCCTTAATCATATGGATCAAGCAAAGCATCTTTCAAATGTTCATAGCATATTCAAATATTCATATTATCATTCAAACTTGTTCATCATTTTAGGGTTTTCATCCTTCACCATCATGTTCATCCTACATAATCATGCATTCTACGGACAAGAATCATAACACATAAACTAGATATCAAGATCATCTTGTAAACCATCATCAAGCAAAACATTTGTTCTATAACCTCTATCATAAATCGGATGATCATAAACAATCCTAACTATCATTCTTTTATCATTCAAGCTTATCTTAGCAAGACATTATCATACAAGAGTTCACACATGTCATCCATCATTTAATCATTCAAAGCAAGTCACATCATTATACACAAAAACACCTAGTGAACATCTAAAAACACTAATCGGTTGATATATACTCATAACTTATCATTTGTTTTAACCAAACAACTACAAGGTACTAACCGGCTAGATGTTGAGGGTATGAAGAATCAATGAACCAACTTCCGAGTGGTGATCTCGAGTTTGATCCGAGAGTCTCCTTGTTGTTGCCGATTGGTCCGAGAGGAAGGAGGGGAGGGGTGATGCTTGATTGTTAGGGTTTAAGGTTTTCTAGAGAGAGAGAGAGGGAGTGAGGATGAAGTGGGAGAGAGTGTAAAGGAGAGTGTGTGAGGGTTTTTGGCTTATGTTTAGAGGGTGGTGCACCCTAAGTGGGTTTCCGAGTGGGCTAAGGGAGGTGCGGCCCAAACGGCCCAACTGTTCACTGTTCACTCGAGACCGGGTGGTCTCGAGTTGTGATTTCAGTTTACGAGTAAATATATATATACATATATATTACATACACGTTATCAAGACATAGCACATCAAAATAAGTCACACCTTTCAATTAATAATAGTACGTACACGAAATACTGAACTAGCAGGTTGTTTGGGAAAATCCAGAGTGTCACATGAAGTTTCTGGTAGACCTTCAGAAAGTGCCATAAGGCAGAAATTTGCCAATTCTTCTTCTTCATCATCAGAAGAATCATCAGATAACCATGTATCTGTTCCTGCAATTAAGCTGACTTGTTGCTGCTTCTTTGCTTCTTCAAGCTTTTTCTCATAATAAGCAACATCC
The DNA here is from genome assembly GCA_030545235.1 of Helianthus tuberosus. Lineage (NCBI taxonomy): Eukaryota > Viridiplantae > Streptophyta > Magnoliopsida > Asterales > Asteraceae > Helianthus > Helianthus tuberosus. Next base: position 99,198,456 of record CM060382.1, read on the forward strand.
TTGAGCTTTTTGGTCTTGCATTCTGATGCATAGTGACCTCTCTGCTTGCACTTGTAACACACAACTTCAGCCTTCCCTTTATCCTTAGATCTAACTTCCTCTTTAGATCTCCCATCCATCCTTCCTCTATCACTTCTCTGGTATCTCTGGCTTCCTCCCCTCAAATGTTTTGGTGAGAAGTGCTATTGCTTCAGCAAAAGCTGAAAAATCTGATGAAGTATAAGAAATTTCACAACTTTGGCTGTTTGATGGTTGTGGATCATTGGTAGTTGTTGATCTTTGTGAGTTTGAGATAAGAGCTAAAGATCCCCCTCTTTGAATGGTTTCTTCAAATATTTCTTCCTCTCTGGGGACCAAGATGCTGTATAAGTCATGGAGACTCATGTTTCCTAGTTCTAAGGTTGAGGACAAAGTCATGGTTAGACTTCTCCATTCTCTAGGTAAAGCATTAAGAAATTTTATGTTTCTTTCATCATTTGACTTTGTTATACCAAATTTCTTTAGCTCGTTTAAAAGTTTTGTAAATCTTTGATATGTATCATTTAGTCTTTCATTTGGCAAACTTTTAAACCTTTCATAAGATGAAACATTATTTGTTCTTTTGTTTCTTCTCATCCTTTCTCCTCCTTCACAAAGATTTTCCAACTGATCCTATATTTCCTTGGCTGATGCACATGCATCAACTTGTGAAAATATGTCATTGGGGATGGCCATTATTAAAAGTGACTTAGCCCTTTCATCCCTAGCCACCTTTTCCTTGTCTTCCTCGCTCCAAAGTATTTCACTTTTGGGAGCTTGGGAGGCAGGGATAGCAGATGATTGGTCAGTTGCTGGAATAGCTGGTATTACAGTCATTGGTATATGTGGACCCCTTTCAATGGATTGAAACAGAGCTCGGTCATGAGCATTAAGGAAATTGACCATCCTGATTTTCCATTGGGGGTATTCCACTCTGACCAGAGTCAGAGGTTTGGACATAGAACCAATGTTAAAAGCATTATTCCAGGATTGAAAGCTGGCCATATTTAGAGAAAAGAAGATGAGCGATTGATCGTTTGAAAATAGTTTATTCAATTTGCTCTGATACCAATTGTTGGACCCAGTATTGCCTTAACAACTTCTTTTCACGTAATATGGCAAGTGATTTCAGTAGATGTGAAAAAGATGTGCGGAAATGGAAATCAGACTTTCAGAAACAAGACCTACAGAATTATCAAGTTTATATCACTTTGAAACAAAATGGTTTACAAGGTGATTGTAAGATTATTATCTAGTACAAATGAATCTTGAATTCTGTGGGTGAGAGGGCAATGGAGTTTTGATGTATGTGTGAATGCTAAGCTTCAAACTCAATTATCTTCTGCTGGTTGGGCCTTCTATTTATAGAAGGCTGGGTGCATGAATAAACAATAGTTTATTCATGCAATAAGTCCTGCAAAAAGTGGCCAATTGACATATTCATTGAATCCAATGTTCAAGTTGCCTTTTTCATCATGATATCCAATAATTTCAACTTGCTTCGGTAATTGTGGCAGGATAGAGCTGATTTCAGACAAGTGGGGTATTTCATCAGAATTTCTGATAAACCACTTCATCAGAAATTCTGGTGAACAAATCATCAGAAAAATCCTGATGATCATAATCAGAAACTGATGATATTTCATCAGAAATATCATCAGATCCATCAGAAATGACCTTCTCTGATAATCCAATTCAGCTCTTGATCAACTTGTGATTCTTTGAAGTAGATGCTGTGCATTTCAGTTGTCCTATCTGATCTTCTTTTTCTTGTTGTGATCTTCAGGACTGTGATCTCTTCATAGATCTAGTTGATTGTGATTTTCTTCAATACTTACAAATAAAGTTTCCTAACAAACGTCATCCTCATCATCTCCATCTACCCAATCTTCAATAATTACTTGGTCTGCATTTGAAGCAACAGGGTTAGTATCGTTCTTTTTTCTCACAAACGGTGTCACTTGATGCAGCATTATTGCTTTCAGCCTCTAGTGACACCATTGATTCAGAAGGATCAGAATTATTTTCCTTTGAACATTCAGCAGGGGCTTCTGTGGTTTCATTACCATCTAACTCAACAGAGGCTCCTGATGTTGCTTTTGATTTTTCTTTAAGCGAATTTGAATCAACTGTTTCAGATGATTCATTTGTTGACTCTACTGAATCAACTGACTCTGAGTTGTCACAGTCAGTCTTTTCATAAGAGTCACATGTTGAATCAGATGAAGCTGATGATTCAGTCCGAGGTGTCTCTGCTTCCTCAGGTGATGCATTGTTGACAACAAGTGATTCAACCATCTCTGATTTCTCAGGAGTGGTTGTCTCAGAAGCATCACAAGTTGTATCACATGGAGAAGCAGATTCACTTTGTTTGCCATTTTTAAATTCTTTCATGAATTCAGTCAAACCTTTTATCATGGCAAACTCAATGTTGTCTACATTTACTCTAGACTCGCTTACCTCAGGCTCTTGTGTTACTGATTTATTTTCAAAAGATTGTTATGACTCACACGATTCTTCCTTTTCCAACACTTGAAAATGTTTATCAACACTTACATTTTTCTCAAAATTTAGGGTTTCAGTGTGATTTAAAACATTTTACGATTTAACAAACGTTTGTTTATAAGCCTGCTTTTCTAAAATGACTTCAGTATTATCAGGCCTAGTGATTTTTATCTTTCGAGGCTTGACAGGCTCAGGTTTCTTATCCTCTGGTTTTCCATATTCCATCTTGGGTAAATTGTCTATCTCCTCTTCAGTCATCGGAATTGAGGAATAGTTGTGGTTGTATGGTGGAGGTATGCATACAAAACCCAACCCTTTATTCCTCACTTCCTTTTTGCTATACTTTAACTGTTGATTTATCATTTTTTCGACCTTTTCGCTTGAAACATCAAACTTTTTAAAATTAAATTCTGTATTTTTGAAAGTTGATTTTAAGTCGTTTAATTCAACAGTTAATTTTTCAGATAGCTCCTTGAAGTGGAGATATCGACAGTTTGCTTCGCTTAGATCACTATGCAACTTTCGAATATCGCGTTTTTGCGCCTCCACCATATCCTTATACCCATCCAGTTTCTTTTTAAATTCATAACTACTGGATCTGGTATATTGAAGTTGCATAGTAAGCGATTCGGCATGTTCTTTAAACCCTTTCACCTTCTCCCTACACTTTAAAGTACAACAAACATCATCTACACATACCTCAGCCTCAGAAGGAGTGTAGTCATCATTTGAACCATGAGGGCATGATAGATCGTTCCCTCAATGTCTTCAGTGGCCGAGTCAGCATCTTCTTTCACTTCTGCCATGAGAGCTTGATTTGACTGGTATAAAGTGTCTGTAGTGATCTGCAGATCATTCATCTGTTGAGTCCAATCAAAGCCCCCTCATTCCTGAATCACCAATGCATTTCCAGGATTTGCAACAGATTCTGCAGCTTGAGTTCTGGCAGCAGTGTTTGAGGATGAAACCTGAGTGGGTCGAGAGACAGTGATGTTCGAGGTTGACATAATATTTGGAGCTGGTCGAGCCGCTGAACTAACAGTGACAGTAACATTTGGATTGACTCTATCCCTTCTTGGTTGTTTACACTCTCGAGCATAGTGCCCAGGCTCATGGCAGTTATAACATCTGTGCTTAGCCTTGTTCCAACCAAGCTCATGATCAGTCGTTTCCCATTTGTTTCTACCAGTTTTCTTCACAAAGTTCTTGGCTCGAAACACTGCCATGGCCATCTGCCAAGTGATATCCATTTCTTCAACATCATCAGTGTCACACCCCGACCACGTAAAACAACAAATCGTGGCGGAAACGTCGGGGAGTGTTGTAACAGAATCATTGTTTCATAACACATGGAAATTTGAAATTATTTTTTATTGATTAAAAGAGTTACAATGTCTTAACAACAAAGAAGCATAACATATTTAACTAGTCTTGCATCTTTTATTGTCACTAAGGCCCGAGTCTGCCTAAGTGTATCTTGATCAATCCTATGCATCATTTCCTGAAACACATGTGAAAATAGGTACGTCAGCATAAAAATGCCTGTGAGATACATAGGTTTTATTGATTTAGGATTCATGACTTATAAGTTTAGAAAAAGATGTTTAACAAAAGTAAGTCATGATCCTTGTAAAATGTTTTCTTTTATAATCATAGAAAAGTGATAAGAAATCAGATAATATAAAAGAACAATGCATAATGAAATGAATAACTAAGTAAAATGAGTTTGTATAAAATATGTTATTTGTAAAACAATGTTTCATGAAGATATGATATGAGTGTAAAAATGTATTAAGTCTAACTTGAAATGGTTTAAATAACGCTACGATATGTAATACTATAAAAGCACTTATATATAGGAAGTACCAGCGGCGTATCCACCATGCTTTTATCTTATTACACACGCCTCGTTATTTAAATCACTTACCAAAACAAACCATCAATGTAAAAATGTTCATGTATAACCAAATGTAATGTATAGTGAATAAAAGCATTTACTGATTAAAAGCGTTTACTCAGCCATATAAGAAAGAAATGTACAAAACAATGCATTTGATAAATTATAATCAAAAGTTATGTTTTGTTAAATAATGCATGCTTTACTGATACAAACATCTATGCGGTAATGTTAAAACGTCTACATCCAAGCCTTGCGACAGTAGAATAAACCCTAGAACAAAGTCAAAGGTCTACCTAGAAATGTATTCGGATTCGGTCATTCCTTCCACCCAAACAAACCTAGGATTTCAGGAATAGGAGTTGTCAAGTCCTATGGTACCACTACCTACTACCGAGCGGCATGATCGGTGTTAATGAATGTATTACTCTCGTTAAACAAATCAAATGATATACCAAATGTAAGCATGTTTTATGAAAATAATGTACCTAGTATGCTAAGTGAACATACCAAGTAGAAATGTAAAACAATGTGTCCATATGTTACTGGAACATATGCAACAGAAAATGTAATGTAAAACAATGTGCTAGCATGCCAAGTAAACATACATAGCAAAAGAAAATGTAATGTAAAACAATGTGCTAGCATGCCATACATAGCAAAACATAATGAAATCATGTACTATAATTGTACTAATGAATATAGTAAGTATATGATATAAAAAGATGAAAAGCACGAAAGTAACAAGTAGGCACATGTGTTTCATCCCAAAATATTTGAAAACAGTAAAAGAGGGGACTATGTACTCACTTGAGGGTGCTTAGAAGTCTTGAACAACAACCAAGCAAAGCTAGAGGGATCACGGAATCAAACGGCACCTAATATAGGTAACTATGTAAACAACCGGACCTAAATCGGGAGATCGGATAGAATGAGGTTTTGTAAACCAAATGAGTATAGAAACTCATGTAATATGGTTTAACAAAGCCTATATTCTAAAAGTAAACCTATCCTAAGTGCTTACTACCCGTTACGACCCGTTTAGGTAGCTTACGCTACTTTAACGCGTCGTTCACGTAAAACGCGTTCGAACCGCCTAACTAGTCCTATGACAAGTAATATATGCCTTAACATGTCTAATATTGTTGCCTAATCAGTTTAGATGTCAAAATTTAGGTTACATATGCTTAAAATGAATTTTGGCGTAAAGAGGGCATTTTGGTCATTTACCTAAGGCATATAAGCTACCTATCATACAACTAACTAAACGTTGTGACCATAAGGTATAACCTCAGAAGGTTATTCCCTATACAACTATGGTTACCTAATGTGTTTGGTCGGATCCTAATGATCGACCAAACGGGTCGGGTTCGAAAGTCTAAGCGATTGTTTAGATCGCTTACCTTACGACCCTATATAAGCACTAATCCTAAAGTGATGAGCTAAACATGTTTAACGAAGTTTGAAAACAGGTTTGGTATCAAAACAAAGGGTCTTGATACCTAAAAGTAGTTTGGTTACAAAATACGCAAGAATACGCATTTTGGCCGAAACTATGACTCGTCACTATGCCTAAATAACGTGGTAATCAGTAGGTATAGTCACAAGGGACTATAACCATCGTGATTACGCTCACGTTACGAAGTTCAAACGAACTTCGTGTTGACCATAAACTGGTCAATGCAGAAAGTCAAACAAAGTTTGACTTTCATGCTAAAAACGCGTAAAAGAACGAAAGAATACTTACAACGGGTCCAAAATGGAAGTTTGATTCCAAATATTCTCAGGTATGAAGTGAAAATCACCTCAACTTAGAGAAATTTCAGAATCAAGTGTGAGTTGGGAGTGAAATGGGTGGGGGTATTTATAGAAACTCAAGAACCGTTAAGATCGTTCCTCGATAAACAAGCATCAATCTGGACCGTCCAAGTGGGCACAAGGTTTTGGAATACTAGGGGTGCCCCAAAACCATCAAATGGTATTGCAAATGTTACAAAATAGCCTCTAAACTTCAAGTTAAGTGCTGAAAATAACCTGCCGTTTGCTGAAAATTGAGTTTCTGCCCAGATGAGGCCGTGGCGTCGCGCCACGGCAAAGCCTTATGGTGGTGGCGCAGCGCCACCATGTGCCAGCTCCAGAAACTTTGCCAAAATGGCAGAAATAGTCCCTGCAACACTTTTAAGCCGTTTTCGATGCGTTTAAACCCCGTTAACCTCATTTCAAGGCTCTAAAATGAAGTTTAAGTATAGGTAACATGAAACATGCTCAAAAATACCCCGGATGTCGGTTCGTTTGGCCGTACGGTTGCGTTATTCGGTTAATTATGACGAAACACAAACGAACGCGAAAAACGATCCAAATTACGCGACGAATGGATTTTTATCAAGCCAATAACTAAAATAAAATATTTTAATAATTACATAAATTTTTGGATGTCCGGATGTATTCAGAACGTAAGATATGCGCGAAAATGCAAACTTATGCACTTTTTGATGCTTTTAGTCCCTGAATGACCAAGAAGTTTTTTTTTTTTTGCGCCCCAAACACCTCAAAGCCTATTTCTAAGCTATGTAAAGGATATTTAGGGTGTATTTAACTTATGATCAAGTTCCAGAATGTTCGTTACAGTACAAATCAGCATACTTTCGCAGTTTGTCAAAATTAGTCCCTGTAAACGAATAAACTTGATTTAGGCATACCAAACCTTCCAAAACTTATATCTAAGTTATTTAAAGGTTATTTAAGGTATCTTAAGCCTATTTCACTATTCCAGGGTGTTTGTTGCATTAAACTGGTTATATTTACGCATCAGTTCGCGTATAACCTTCTAGAAAGCGATTTAAAGCTCGAAATCGAACAAGAATTGATATGTGCAAATGATACACATATTTATACAAATACCAAGTATGAAATACAATATTTCATTGGTTTGGTATTTGTTTGATTGCCGTGGAGGCACAGGTGTCACAATCAGGATGGATTTCCAGCAGTCAGTAGAGTCGATGTTATTTGCTACCCTTCTAGCAATGAACGCGTGATAACAATTCATGACCCCTGTTATGAAGGCCATAGCTTGCTCAAATTCCTTCGAAGTAACCACTGAAGAGTTTGTTGCAGCAAAAGCAGTAGTGATATTCGAAAGAAGTTGTGTAGGTGTAGGAGCAGAGTGATTAGCAGGCTATGGAGCAGATTGAGTTTGGTTCACTTGTTGAGCAGGAGCAGGAAAATAGCCAGATTGATTGACATAAGTTCCAAGATTAGCGGGAAATAGAGCAGTAGAAGGTGTTTGAAGCGAGCTCATTCCTTGCTGAGACATCAAAGTAGTGTTGGGCAACACACCTGCATTGTTGTAGCTTGCAGTGTGATTGTAGAGCCACTGTTTGTCGTCCATCTCATAGGACTTTAGAAATGATATCAGTTCAGAAAGAGTCATTCTTGCCAAGTCCCTGGTTCTTTTGATAAGGGTAACATTTGTATCCCAGTTTCTTGGAAGAGCGTTGAGCAATTTCTTGTTGGTAACAGACTTTTCCAAGCTGATAGCATGGGTCATCATATCACTGACCAAAGCAACAAATCTCTGGATTTGATTTTCCAAAGTTTCTCTTGGGAAGTGATTGAACAAGTTAAACTTCTGAGTTAGCATTTCCCGTCTGCTTTCCTTCATCTCTTCGTTTCCCTCATACATAGCCAGAAGAGCTTCCCATATTTCTTTAGCAGTTTTGCAATCACGAACTCCAATGTCAATTTCTGGTGCAAGAGCAGAGTGTAGCATAGCAAGAGCCTTGACATCAATGTCAAGCTTTTCACGATCCTCCTCAGTAAATTGAGATTCTGGCTTAGGAGCAGTCGTTCCCTCAGCTTCATTCACAATGTAGGTGATCACAGTTGGACCGTTGCAGATGGACCTCCAAGCCTTTGGATCCTTGATTCTCATGTATTGGATGAATATGAACTTCCATTCTGAAAAGGATCCCCTAGAAATGAGCCTGGGAATCCTGTTGTTAGTTCCAATTACGTTATCTAGATCCTGGTTAATAGCAGTTGTTTCAGTCAATCCCAATTGATTAATTTGAGCCATTTCTGAAAAGACAATTAAACTTATAAGTAACAGGTAATTTTAAATATGAAAACCAGATGAATATCACTTATGATTACAATATAGTTCAAATACCAATTCAGATGGTTCAATAAACAATTAAAAGATCCAATACAAAATAAAATCCGTGTAACAGTCCACAAGCCCAATCAGTTCAGTCCACTTGAATAGATCCAATCACAGTCGCACAATATGACCCCTTTGATCGCACAAGATGAATCGCACAAGATGAGTCGCACAAGACACTTTCAGCTGAACCTTTGGCCAATCGCACAAGATAATATGACCCCTTAACTTGAATCGCAGAAGAAGTCCCTTTCAAATGAGCCTTTTGAATCGCACAAGAGGTCAATCGCACAACACCAATATCAACAGTTCAAAAGAACAGTTGGTCGCTCAAGGTCTTCACAATCGCACAAGAAGTCCCTTTCAAATGAGCCTTTTGAATCGCACAAGAGGTCAATCGCACAACACCAATATCAACAGTTCAAAAGAACAGTTGATCGCACAAGGTCTTCACAATCGCACAAGAGGTTATGAATCGCACAAGTCATAAAACTTGGGCCTGAATCCTTGAAATCCCAGTTATATATGATTGCACAACCCACCTTGAATCGCACAAGAGACAGTATTGGGCCTCAATCCTTTAAAAACCCAATAAACAGCGATCGCACAAGACTTTCAGTCGCACAAGCTAACTTTGGAAGTGCAATATCACAATCTTTCAACCACAATCCCGAAAGATATGGTGATTTTAATTTTCGAATCCCTTTTGAAATTTCCTGCAACAAACTTTCCAAAAATCCTGCAAACACAATCAATCTAGCACCCACACAGATCAAATCTCACTTTTATGCAAAAATTCGATTAATATTGATGAAATTCGAAGCACAATTTCCAGAAATTTAAAAATCTTAAGAGAAATTTTAACTAAAAATTATGACCCTTTTGGTTTGAAAGCATTCAATTTTACCAAAACTAAGATTTAATATAAAAAATCAATCCTTAAAACTCAAATCTGGGATAAAAAACAGTAAGTTTTTCACGAAAATTATAACCAAAACAAACTCACAATTTCAGATTAAAAGCTTCGTTCTGTTTCACAATCTCAGACAAATTTTTGAATAAGCACAGAAAAGCACTTTCACAAACTGTGTTCAAGCTTTAACTAGGGACGATATTTAGATGTAAATAATCAGTTTTTCCAGAAGAAAATAGATGACTCACACCCTCTATATCCCAAGAAACAATCGACAGAAGAAAGAATCTAAAATAAACAGAAATAACTATGAAAATCAGACCTTTCTTTGTTGATTCAAGAACAAGAGCACACGATTCCTAGAACCGTCTAGTACTCCAATCGCACAAAACACAAAAGTTTGCTAATGAATCAACAACCTAATTCGACTAAGGACTCCCCTATTTATACTAGCATAGGAGATCCTTTTACATTGTGCCAAGCCCATACCCCATAGAACACAAAACAACCAAACAAGTCCACTATCCATATCGAACCCAACCCATACAAAATAACCCAAGACAGATGCAAACCTACACTATAATATGCCCTTAAAATACATAAAAGACTTCTCTTCACCAAGTGATGTAAGAGGCTTAACCAAACATGGCCTTTGATTGGTAAGAACTCTTACTATCAATCTTGGATCCCGAGACTACTACACACTCTTAAGATGGATGATGGTGGTGGGTGTTGGTGTTGTAGTGGTGGTGGAGTGGTGGCAAAGTGGGAGAGTAGTGGTTTGCCAAGGGATGCCTTTGAAGTGAACCAAGCACCCCTATTTATAGCCTGCACAGAGCTCTGGCCACGGCCCCGTGTCCAGTGGGCACGCCCCCATGGCCAGCCTTTTCTCTTCCTTCATTAAATGCAAATGTCAGCAGAGGGTCCCACACGGCCCCGTGGTCAGAATCGTATCTGTACTATCAAGATTTTGCAAGATTCTGCGTATCTTAGCGTTGACCACGCCCCGTGTTGAGTTGGGCACGCCCCCGTGGTGGGCGTAGAAGCTTCTACAGGTTTGTCTTTTCTGCAGGCACCTGACCACGCTCCCGTGTCTAGTGGGCACGGCCCCGTGGTCAGTCCTCTATTGTCTTGTTTTTGCTTTGGGGATGCTGCCGAGGGGTCGGGCATGTCACGTTTATTCCTTTTCTTTGTATTTATGTTGGTTTTGGCTGTATATTTGTTCCTTTTGCTCGTTTAACCTCATTTGGTCCTGTAAATTAAAAAGAAAGACAAAAACACACTTTTTCCAACATTAGTACTAAAAATGGTTAGTTTTATGCCACATTTGATGTAATTTATATGTTACATTTTGCACACTCAAATACCCCCACACTTGAATCTTTGCTTGTCCTCAAGCAAAACTCTTTAATATGTGGCTTTACACACCCAAATGGAAGAGGTAGAAGAGAAGTTTTGGGCTTGTCTTGAGTGTCGGGAATCCAAGATCTTTATTGGGTTTTATTTTTATTTTATTTACAATCCTATTCGTCATGATTTATTTAGAACAATTTATAAGAAAAATTACTTATTTGGGCATAACATGCCTCTTTAAAATTCTATTTATATACAAGTTCACATATCTCACGGGAGATCACCCAACACTAGGCCGAAGATGTATTTTTGTGAAACACTCGAGACCGGCATGGAACTTACTTCTACCATATGCTTGCCAAGCAATCAAACCTCCTCCTTTTTTAACTATAAACCTTCGTAAATATCAAGAGAACTTTGGGAAAGGATTAGGCTTGGGCTAAGGGTAGGTGGTTTTGGTTAGTGGTTAGTAAAAATGGTGAAAAGTGTAAAAAGCGTCGGTTGTCGTAAAACTTTTTGTTTTTGTGACTTTTATTCAAACTAAGCACATTCAAACAAAGTTTCTTTGAGGAACTTGTTTGTTTATTGCAATACTTTCATATTTTTTTTAGAAACATCAGAAGATAACTGTGACAACTGGCACTTTTCCATGTATTCCGTACTATAATTAAACAGTAATCTGTGCTTTAATGATTATGCATGATTTAGTTTACAAGACGAATGAATTTCTGATTACTGTTATATACATACAATGGCATTTCATGTTGCAAGACTTTTATCATTACTAATATAGTTCTATTAATGCACAGAACAGAATTGGCACAGTTATCAGACAAACTAGAAGTACTGACGGGAGTTCAGTACTTAGACAGACATGATGCTAAGACACAAAATAAGCCCCAGGACCAAGTGTTACACTAGTACAGTGTGTAGGAAAGTGCTAGAAACACACTAAAACTGCAAAATTCTGTAGAAAATAAACAAATGCAGCAAAAATTCAGCTTTTAACATCTAAATATCATGCAGAATTATGAAATAATGCTCCTGAATACCTTCCTGGGTGTCGGGAATCAAAACTATCATGAAAGACAACGTAAAGCACACTAAACTGCGCAATTCAGCACTTTAACGAACAGTAACGAACCGAACAACCGGACACTACCCGAAACATCAAATTCTTACTAGAAGCATTGTTTTAGTGTTACAAAGCTAGTTATGGTCACCGAACATCATATTACATCTCATAACCACTAAACATATAAAATACCTAACTAACACCATTAAATTCCAACTAAATCAAGAAACTAGTGATTAAAAGTTACACTTTACCCCCCCCCATTTGATGGCCGGTTAGGGGACATGGGTCCCACATATGATTTTATTTGATTATTTTATGAGATTATGTTGAGAATATGCTAGACACTTATACCATATGCTATTGTAATGTTGGAAGTTATATTAGAAAAATCACTAGTTCTTATAACATAATCACCATCATCATCCAAGCAACTTTCTCCTTCTTCCCTTCCTCCATACTTACGGCTCAAACACCCCCTCACAACCTATCCATTTTCAATCCAATTACAAGTAATCCAAGGTGATTCTAAGGTGTCTCGGGCCTATCTAAGAAGGTTGCAAGCAACAGAATTGGAAGGACCTCTCTCTAGTGCTTTTATCCACCTCATTTGTCATCTTCATCTTCTTAAACATCATCCCTAGCCTTGTGCTAGTAGTAAGACTTTCCTCATCTCATTTTACTTCATATTATGTTGGTTAAAAGATAATATAAGTTGCTAAACATAAAGATCATGAAGAAACATAAGCATAAACATGAACATAAAGCTCTAAATCATGAAAACATGAACATAAGCATAAACATGAACATAAAGCTCTTAAACATCATCCCTAAACATAAAGATCATGAAGAAACATAATATACTTGTTTGTGGATTTCTTGTGTTTATGATGTTGATCATCATAATAACCTAACTAGATGGTGATTAAACACATGATCTAGCAAGTATAAGGATGGATCTTGAAGAAATCATAATGATCATCCTTTATGTTAAACATGAACTTGAATGTAAGCTTGTTTTAAAGTATGATGATGATTGATACATGAAATAAGTCTTGTAAATGAATGATTTCAAGAATGGTTTTCTCAAGAAACGAAGGTTATTTACAAGGTCATGATTTTGAAAGAAACTAGTCATATTTTTAGTGATTAATCAAGTGTAGAATCATGTGTTTAACATGAAAAATTCAAGAAGAAATATTTTTAGAAAATCACTTCACAAGTTGTGAAGATCTAAATTCTTCAAGAATGATATTTTTAAATAAATAACCACACTTTAAAGGGTAACTAAGCTTACTAAATACACTAGTAAGTTACTACAAATTTTTACAAAGTTTCAAGTTCATGTAGTGTAAATTTCATATTTTTGGCACATGGTAAGTGTTGAATGATTTGTTGATGATTGATGATGATTATAAAAGAAAATGATATGCTTTGAAAGCATGGAAACCTCCATTTTAAGGGGAAACTTTGGCAAATTTTTTCTAGAAATTAAACACTTAGAAAAATATTTTTAAACAGATAGTTACAAGTATATTCTTAACCATGATTTTTATATAAAGTTTGTCATAATTTTTGTTACAAGATTATAAAAATTGGAGGTTGGTTTTTGATAATAAAAGTGACTTGTCACACCCCAACCGATGGCGGAATCATCGGGGCGCGGCACTAGGCGAATCAGATTGCTCAAGAGAATCCATAACAACTATATTGCGACAATATTTAATACATTCGTTATCCCATACTAACAACCAATACAATCACATAAGTTATCACAGATTTCTTGTCCTCTCGAACAATACAAATCCGACAACCTAGATTTTTGTTGAGTTTCTAGACTCCCTAGCTTGATTTGATATAGTCGGCGATCTAACCTGCAACATACGTTAAAATAGTTTGTCAATACAAAAGTATTGGCGAGTATACAGGTTTGAATAGTATAGCATATAGATAAAAAGTGCTGCGAATTTCCACAGGCATAAACGTAATACACGACATATATACTCACAAAACTGATACTACCAACTAAGTCCTCGATGCTCGAATGTACGATGGCATAACTAGACCCCGTCGGGCGCAATAGTACTATACTAGTCTTGGTGGGACGTCGCGAGTATAAGCCCTAGCACATATGCAACTAGTATCACGTATATCTATGCATAACAGTTATTCGCGAGTGATAGTTCGTTTGATTGAATATTTCGCTTGATAAGTTTGATTTGTTAGAAACGTATGTTACACCCAAAATTCGATTAAAAAGGGTTTAAGTATACTCACAGTGCGTATTTAGCGAGATCACAATTTGATTGAGTCGGTTACGAGTTGTCTGTAATGATCCTTGAAGAAATAGAGTAAACGAAATACGGTTAAGCAAGATTAACTTGAAAAGTTACTCGTTTGATTGAGTTGGGCCTCATCCGTGCGGATGGCAAGTCATCCGTGCGGTTGGTATGGTGGTACGTGCGGATGGGCTTTGCCTGTGCGCGCGGATGAGTGTACGCATGGTTGGCTGGTGCGCACGGGTGACATGTCATCCGTGCGGGTGATATGTGCGTGTGGTGACATGATCCGTGCGGGTGACGGACTGTGCGCGCGGGCGGGGTGTGCATGCGAACATCATGATCCGTGCGGATGGCAGTGGTCCGTGCGGACTGACATGTCATCCGTGCGGACTGACATGTCATCCGTGCGGACTAGGGTCATCCGTGCGGACTGACTTGTCTGGTTCGCACTCTGACCACCGTTTCTGAATGTTTAACGGAAGGAATACGTTTGTTTTTACTAGGGTTGTGTAATTTCGCACTAACACTTGAAGTTCCGTCAATTCCGACTCATTCTAACGGCCGGGAATCACCCCGTTCCATCAGATCTGGCCGTTCATGGTGGTTCTTCATGGTTAACTCGAAATCGCACAGATTTAGGTGTGATTTGTCATTAAAACATGTGGAAATCACCTGGATCTGAGTCGTTTATAGTGAAATGAGACCCCAACTTGAAGTTCATAAGAACTCTTGGTGACATCACCTCAAAACGCCTCAAATCCATAGATTTCACGGTTAGATTTAGAGTTTTGAAAGATAGAATGATGTAGAATCGAGTGTAGATTGTAGAAGTACAAGTTTTAGGTTGAAATCTTACCGGAATCGCGAGAAAAATCGAGAGAAGAGGGTCTTGGTGCGCGTTTGGTTGAATAGGAGCTGTCACATCACTGTTCAAGTGATGTGACTTGGTATTTATAGGCAACAGAGGGAAGGAAAAGGGATCAGGCCCGGATAGCCCATCCGTGCGGATGGCCCATGCGTGCGGATGGCCATCCGTGCGCATGTCCATCCGTCCGGATGGTCCATCCGTCCGGATAGCTATCCTGACACTTGGACTTCTCCGTTTTTTGACCGTTTTGATAGTTTTCGAAGCGCGTTCATTCCATAATTAGTTTATATTATCAATATATTGTTATTATTATATTATTATATATATATATATATATATCACTAGGGGTCGTATTTACGTATTAATAACCCAAAGTTTCGATAATTAACAGTCGGTTCCTGATTCGAGTATGCGATTATTATCGACGTTGCACGGCCATCAATGAGGGTAGTATAGGTCCTTTCTTGATGTCATCGTGAACGTTATTTCGTGTAGTGCCACAAAGACTGACGGGGTACCGTTTACTCGTATTGTCATCATCGTCATGACGACTGGAGCTACAGCACTCACCCGAGAGTTCTTGTTAGCGTTAATTGTTTACGTTCGACACCTCACGGCCACTGAGGAGGGTAGAATAGGTCCTCACTCATTGCCTCCGTGAGTGTTAGTGTGATAATAGTGTAGTATAATGATATTGTATTTCGAAAATATGCGATTATCCTTCGAATAGCGATATATACGATATAGTTACATTATGATCTGAATCTCTAGTGCTAGGCGTAACGAGTGTAACGAGTAGTAACAACGCACAAAAGTGCGGGTTGTTACAGTCTCCCCTACTTTAGGAAATTTCGTCCCGAAATTAATCCAGTAGGTAGACTTCTAAGAGTTGATCTCGTATAAGTAGCGATACAGCGAGTGATTTGACCGTAAGTTGACAGCGAGAACGTTTCGGTTAAGAGAGATCGACTGCGATTAGTGAGAAGGCGACGCAAAGACAAAAGTATTAATCCCACGAGTTGGCATTCCAAAGTACCTTGTCTTGTGTAGAGTTCGTTAGTCCGATGCGATTGCAATTTGAAAGGTTTCTCATGACGTTGAATTAACTGAGTCGATCGTTAACCAACGTTACAATAAACATTCATCTTAGATGTTTAAAAGGAGTCGAGGATAAAAATCTTTGAAAATTTTTCCTTTTAACGTGCGGTCAACAGTGTCGATGTTAACCGATGTTGCAAGGAAGTTTAGAGTTTTTAAATATTTTAAGGAACTCGGAGATGAAAACAAGGGTTACGAAAATTCTCCTATGACATGGATCCAAGCTGAACTCGATGTCGAACCAATGTCCAAAGAAGGATTTCTATTTTAACGTTGTAAAAGTTTAAGGAAAAACTGGGCTTATGAAGCTTTCCTTGGACATGGAGTTAAGCTGATTCGATGTTAGCTCCACGTCGTGAGAAAATTTCACTTGTCCACCGGTTTTAAATCAAAAATTTTGTAAAAAGACGTTTTTAATTAGTACAAAAAGGTAGTTAATTACCGAGCCCCACTTGGCACTTTCCCACGAAAGTCTGTTAATATGTTTAAAACACTTATATATAGGAAGTACCAGCGGCGTATCCACCATGCTTTGCCCATACTATTCCCGTTTCGTGAGGCAGTGTCAGGTGTGCCGATATGACATGGATAGAATTGCGTTTACTTGGCCCAATCGATAGAAAGTCGGACCGAGCATAAGATAGGATCGAATAGATTAGTCCAGTGAGTTGATAAGCGAGAAGCGAATAGCGCGTTTTCGTTTAGATTCCATATTACAACCACATGGCACGTTTTTACGGGAGCTTGCTAACATGGCGAAACACCATGCTTAACCAGGTTAGTTCGCCTCGTGAAGCGGTGTCATGTGTACTACTTCCACATAGACTGCAATGAACACCAAGCGAGCGATACGCGGTACGCGAATAAGCGGTAGACTATACACGATAAGTGATAAGCGATTAAGTGATTAAGCGAATAAACACAAAACACTTTTGATGACGGCGATGATCATCGAGTTACAATAGTCGATAGTTGCGTTGCGAGCGGGGGAGATATGCGATTTGATCTACGCGGTTCGGTTCGGTTCGATTGATTATCACCACAGAGTTTGACTAGCATTAGACCCCACATGGCCTTTTTCCACGAAAGGTCGCTGATATGGCTAAAACACCCTGCCTTAATCATATGAGCTTCATCTCGTGAAGCGAGGTCATGTGTTAACTTAACACGAATATCACAGATAACGGTAGGCGATAGCGATAGATTGATACACAGCAAATGATATAGGCTTACGTGATAAGCGATAGAGGTTGCGAGATACACAAGGTAAGCGATTGCGATAGTCGAGTTCGATTCTTGTTTCGAATAAGCTTAACGTTTCGTTATGACGCATCACGGCTATCGAGGAGGGTAGAATAGGTCCTCACTCAACAATATCATGAGCGTTTATTTTGCTTGATTGAGGTTCGTTGCAACAGACTTACGACCAGTCTTGTGTCGATGCAATTATCCTGCGAGGTAGACTCCCCAGAGTCCATCGATGAGGCGATTGCATTGCGTTTGCAGACTTACGACAAGTCTTGCGACGATACGGTTTGTTACGCCTTGCGATTGAGTGTGGTGTGTTGAAAATAATCACAATAGTATAATAGGTCTAATAACGTTCAACTCCACGTGGCACTTTCTTCACGGAACTTCGGTAGTATGATAAAGCATACCTCGCCCGATCCCTACTACTTTCATCCCGTGTTTTGGTGTCACCTTTTGTCAAACGCTATGGCACCTTTAGAATTCACTACGATCACCGTGCACTGACCCAAATAATCCCGTGTGCACCCGCGATTATTCGTTCCTTGCATGTTTATCGTACCTCGTTCTAAGGGTGTAGTGATGGTAAAACACATTATATAGTATATAGTATGTGTGTGAATCTAGTCTAAGTGCGACGATTAGAAAACGAAAACGAGTGTTAATGTTACACATAGTGGTAACTTCGAATAAGAGAGTAGGTTCAAAACTTAGAAATTAACGTCGAAAATCGTATCATTACAACTTTATCCTACGCTTACTAGATGTCTGATGCTTGAAGACTTTTGCTGGAGCTGTTGTTGTAGTACTCAAGTTCACGGTTCGATGCGGCAGTTGCGGGTGAAGTGACCATAACGGTTGCAGTTATTGCAATAGCGACAGTCAGCCCCAACTGGATGATGATAGGTACACGAGTAACACTGAGGATGAGTTCCAGTGTAGGCTCGTTTTGGAAATATCGGAACGGTTCGAAGAGGTTCCGGTTGCAGTAGTTCGGTTGTTGATGAGTTCGGGCTTGAAGTCTTTCGTTTGCGGCTGGGTTCGTCGGTGTTTTGCGAAGAAGTGTCGTTGTCGGAGGGTTCGTCTGAAGACTCGCTTGCGGAGTCTTTGGCTGATTTGTCGGAAGATCCGTCGGCAGATTCGTCGGAAGAATCGGCAGCAGATTCGTCCGAAGGATCGTTAGCGGATCCGTCAGAAGAACCGTTAGCTGATTCATTAGAAGATTCGCCAGTAGATTTGTCGGAAGATTCGTCAGTAGATTCATCAGAAGATTCGTCAACATGTTCGCCTGAAGGATTACTGGCGATGACTTGATGAGCTTGTTTGACAGGATTCTTTGAGAATAATCCTTCCATGAGTCGTTTGTGGTTGATTTCTGCGGCTAAGCGGTAGGTTTCTTCGATGGTAGCAGGCCTTGCAGCTTCGACAAAATCACCCACACACTCAGGCAAGCCGCGAATGTACTTCGCGATGGCCTTCCCCGGAGTGTTGACTTGACTTGGGCAGATTATGCTAAGCTGTTTGAACCTTGCGGTGTAGCCAGCATTGTCACCTTCGGTTTGCTTGATTTCCCAAAATTCGTTTTCCAGCTTCTGAATCTCGTGAGGAGGACAGTACTCTTTCTCCATGAGCTTTTTCAGCTCATTCCAGGAGAGAGAGTAAGCTGCGGAGATCCCACGTTTGTTACGTTCGGCGGTCCACCAGTCGAGTGCTCGCGATTGAAATACTCCGGTGGCGCAAGTAGTACGGAGACTATCGGGACACCCGCTTTGACGAAGGGTAACTTCGATAGAATCGAACCACTGGAGTAGTTGAGTCGCACCTCCTTCACCCGTAAACTCCATCGGGTCACAGGCTTTGAAGTGCTTGTAGAGAAAAGCAGATTGAGGCTCTCCTGTCTTAACGTCTTCCGAAGTTCGAGAGTGGCTGAGAGAGTGCGCTCGAGCGGCAAATTGAGAACTAAGCTTACTCACTTCCTTAATCACAAGTGAAGCAATTCTCTTCTATGCGCTTCGTTTGGCTTTCCTCCTAGCTACTCGTCTCGAGGTAGAGTTGTTGGAAGGCATCTAGACAGGAATAGACTTGGAGTGAGATTCGATCATAATGATTTTTGAGTTTTGCGTTGCGATTGAGCGTATTCAAAACTTGGTGCGATAGTACGATAGTATAGTAGTAATACGAATCACTTAGGAGCCACATAGGAAACACGAAATTCCTAAGTCCTCACATAATGACTTGTTTGTTTATACGTATATATGTATATATTTATATAGATGAAATTTGTAATCATGTTCATACAGGTCGATTTAGAATAGGCGAGGTCGCGTCGAAGTGAGAAAACGAGAGCGAATGCGATAGATTATGCATTAGTTTTGTTGCGAACATTCGAATTTCGTTTTAGATTGCGACGGCTGTGCGAATTGTGTGTTTATAAAGTAGGGAGTGAAAATCGTTACATCAAGAAATTGATAAAGCGTAAAGTTTCAAAACGTAAATAAGTTCCAATCATTGTAAAATTGGCGGGTCGTACGATAGAGTGCCTTGGGTGTTTTAGGCGTCGACTACCCAAGGTAGCCCAACTACATCTAACAAGTTCGAGCATGCGCGTTGACCTGGGGGACTTCACGCTTCCACTGGGATGCAGCTCATGGCATTCGTCTCCCTAGTCATCGCGTGGCTCGAGTTATCGTGATAGTCGAGTCCTTGGTGAGAGCTTTTGAAAACCAGTTTATAGAGAATGGGACGACTTATTAAGGTACGGGTCTCACCCCTGGCTTAACAGTTTCGTTCCTAATTGTGGTTATGCTCCTCGAATAAATTCGTGAGTTCCACTAGATGTAGAAATGGAGACTTTTGTCGAGATGTGGATGTCACTCCTAACTCGATGAAAAGTTCTCGTGCTAGAAAAAGGCGCTGAGTGAGCAATCCTATCGAGAGTTCTTGGTTTTCACACCTGATCTTGACTGGATCGCTCGGTTTCGTTATGCGAGTATTTTCGAAAACGTGTGTATTGTGTCGGCCTTAGGAAAGGCTAAGTAGTATTTTAGCCTTAGGAAAGGCTTCTTCGTGTGAAGTTGTAGTACGCTGGGTTCACACAAAGTGGTATCCTTTAGCAATTTCGATCGAGAGTATCAAGTAAGCCCAGTACAAACCCCACCGGGTTTGTATGAGTCGGCCTGTTGGTACTTAGACTATAGACTAGGTCAATTTCTAAGACGTCGACCCGGACTAGGTCGAGTCTGACCTAATTCCCTATAGTTATGGCTCTGATACCAATCTGTCACACCCCAACCGATGGCGGAATCATCGGGGCGCGGCACTAGGCGAATCAGATTGCTCAAGAGAATCCATAACAACTATATTGCGACAATATTTAATACATTCGTTATCCCATACTAACAAACAATACAATCACATAAGTTATCACAGATTTCTTGTCCTCTCGAACAATACAAATCCGACAACCTAGATTTTTGTTGAGTTTCTAGACTCCCTAGCTTGATTTGATATAGTCGGCGATCTAACCTGCAACATACGTTAAAATAGTTTGTCAATACAAAAGTATTGGCGAGTATACAGGTTTGAATAGTATAGCATATAGATAAAAAGTGCTGCGAATTTCCACAGGCATAAACGTAATACACGACATATATACTCACAAAATTGATACTACCAACTAAGTCCTCGATGCTCGAATGTACGATGGCATAACTAGACCCCGTCGGGCGCAATAGTACTATACTAGTCTTGGTGGGACGTCGCGAGTATAAGCCCTAGCACATATGCAACTAGTATCACGTATATCTATGCATAACAGTTATTCGCGAGTGATAGTTCGTTTGATTGAATATTTCGCTTGATAAGTTTGATTTGTTAGAAACGTATGTTACACCCAAAATTCGATTAAAAAGGGTTCAAGTAAACTCACAGTGCGTATTTAGCGAGATCACAATTTGATTGAGTCGGTTACGAGTTGTCTGTAATGATCCTTGAAGAAATAGAGTAAACGAAATACGGTTAAGCAAGATTAACTTGAAAAGTTACTCGTTTGATTGAGTTGGGCCTCATCCGTGCGGATGGCAAGTCATCCGTGCGGTTGGTATGGTGGTACGTGCGGATGGGCTTTGCCTGTGCGTGCGGATGAGTGTACGCATGGTTGGCCGGTGCGCACGGGTGACATGTCATCCGTGCGGGTGACATGTGCGTGTGGTGACATGATCCGTGCGGGTGACGGACTGTGCGCGCGGGCGGGGTGTGCATGCGGACATCATGATCCGTGCGGATGGCAGTGGTCCGTGCGGACTGACATGTCATCCGTGCGGACTGACATGTCATCCGTGCGGACTAGGGTCATCCGTGCGGACTGACTTGTCTGGTTCGCACTCTGACCACCGTTTCTGAATGTTTAACGGAAGGAATACGTTTGTTTTTACTAGGGTTGTGTAATTTCGCACTAACACTTGAAGTTCCGTCAATTCCGACTCATTCTAACGGCCGGGAATCACCCCGTTCCATCAGATCTGGCCGTTCATGGTGGTTCTTCATGGTTAACTCGAAATCGCACAGATTTAAGTGTGATTTGTCATTAAAACATGTGGAAATCACCTGGATCTGAGTCGTTTATAGTGAAATGAGACCCCAACTTGAAGTTCATAAGAACTCTTGGTGACATCACCTCAAAACGCCTCAAATCCATAGATTTCACGGTTAGATTTAGAGTTTTGAAAGATAGAATGATGTAGAATCGAGTGTAGATTGTAGAAGTACAAGTTTTAGGTTGAAATCTTACCGGAATCGCGAGAAAAATCGAGAGAAGAGGGTCTTGGTGCGCGTTTGGTTGAATAGGAGCTGTCACATCACTGTTCAAGTGATGTGACTTGGTATTTATAGGCAACAGAGGGAAGGAAAAGGGATCAGGCCCGGATAGCCCATCCGTGCGGATGGCCCATGCGTGCGGATGGCCATCCGTGCGCATGTCCATCCGTCCGGATGGTCCATCCGTCCGGATAGCTATCCTGACACTTGGACTTCTCTGTTTTTTGACCGTTTTGATAGTTTTCGAAGCGCGTTCATTCCATAATTAGTTTATATTATCAATATATTGTTATTATTATATTATTATATATATATATATATATATATCACTAGGGGTCGTATTTACGTATTAATAACCCAAAGTTTCGATAATTAACAGTCGGTTCCTGATTCGAGTATGCGATTATTATCGACGTTGCACGGCCATCAATGAGGGTAGTATAGGTCCTTTCTTGATGTCATCGTGAACGTTATTTCGTGTAGTGCCACAAAGACTGACGGGGTACCGTTTACTCGTATTGTCATCATCGTCATGACGACTGGAGCTACAGCACTCACCCGAGAGTTCTTGTTAGCGTTAATTGTTTACGTTCGACACCTCACGGCCACTGAGGAGGGTAGAATAGGTCCTCACTCATTGCCTCCGTGAGTGTTAGTGTGATAATAGTGTAGTCTAATGATATTGTATTTCGAAAATATGCGATTATCCTTCGAATAGCGATATATACGATATAGTTACATTATGATCCGAATCTCTAGTGCTAGGCGTAACGAGTGTAACGAGTAGTAACAACGCACAAAAGTGCGGGTTGTACATGACTAAATATGTATTTAGGAGAATATATATATTTAGATGTCACCATGTGTGTGATTATTTGTATACTATGTGTATTAGTTATATTATTTTAGGACTTGAAATAATATAACTCACCAAAATACCAAGAAATTACCATACAAAATACTACCAAAATTCCAAGAAATAAATCCATAATTTAAACCCAAAATTTTGGTGAAACCGAACAAGGAATATAACTTACATAAATATTCCGGAATTAAAGTCATACGTATATTTTGGTCACGGTATTTTGGAAACCAAGAGAACAAAAATATGATTTTCGTGAGTATTATAAAATAAAACATATTTTTTACAAGGAGAAATATATTATTTTTGGTAAATAAAAATATATATATATTTTTTGAATTATTAGAAGATATGTCATTTTTGGGAAAATATATATCTTCTTAAATAAACTTTGGACATATTATTTTTAGGCGAAAAATAAATTTATATATATATATATATATATATATATATTCTACGTTAGACTTGAAAATATATTATTCTTGAGACTTATATGAAAAGTATAAATAATTTTGCCAAGTAAAAATTCTAAACAATTTTTCTATGAAATATTTCTTAAAATATATTTTGGAAATATATATTGATGCAATTTTTATTAGAAATATTATTCCGGAAAAAATAAATACAAAAATTAAATATGAGATACTTAATAAACAAAACAAAAATACATATTCTCGTATGTATAATTACACACCGGAAAACGCCGTCGATACTTGGCAAAAATATAGAAGGATAAGAATACGAATACAAATACATAAACTTGACAAGTTAAATTATATTATTTTAACTAATATTCCAAAGTTCATAAATATAATTCAAGTTAAAATATTTATATTTTAGCAAATGATTATATAACTTGGAATAATACAAAGGACACAAAGAAACGTAGCTCAAAGACACTAATTAATACTAAGTCAAGGCACGACCCGCTCGTCTAATAGACCGTAGTACGTTGTAGGTAGTCGTGCACACTAGTAGCAGCTTGAGTTACGTCGGATTGAAGAACGCAAAACCGTGAGTTCATGTCCCCCTTTTCTCTTAACTGTTTTCGGATTTATAACTCTCGGGGTGGAATACATGTTGCATACGTTTAAATGGTATGAATTGGCTATGAAATGAATTATAGATCATGTGAGCATAGATTGAAATTGAAATGCCATTAACTCTTAATTATGGACGAAGGTTAGATCTAACGGGTACGGCCGAGCCCCACTCATGGTCCTTATGTGACCACTTGAGTGCTTCGGTGTCCCAGTCGAGGTAAATCGACAACGGTCAAGGGTAAAATTGACACTGTCAAGGTAAATTGACACGTTCAAGGTAAATTGACACGTTCAAGGTAAATTGACACGTTCAAGGTAAATTGACACGTTCAAGGTAAATTGACACATTCAAGGTAAATTGACACAATCGAAGGGGAAATTCGACACAGTCGAGGAAATCGACGAGGGTATAAGCCTACTCATATTGAGTACTCCCTATGTCTCCACATGCATTAACGTCCTTGCAAAACATTAATTTGATATGTTCATAGATGCTTTTCATACCTGTTTTCAAAGGAGTCTCTCAAATGTTTACAAGCTCATCAGTACTCATACAAAACGCATGAACTCGCTCAAGTTTTGTTGATGTTTTCAAAATTACATGTAATTCAGGTAACAAGTTGGATCTTGGGCGTG
The DNA here is from genome assembly GCA_030545235.1 of Helianthus tuberosus. NCBI lineage: Eukaryota > Viridiplantae > Streptophyta > Magnoliopsida > Asterales > Asteraceae > Helianthus > Helianthus tuberosus. The sequence continues at coordinate 99,223,231 of CM060382.1, forward strand.
GGAGTGGTTACTAGAAGTAAATTCCAAGTTTGATGTCATCCACTTTTGTTGGTTTGTAACTTAGTCAAAGGTCGTGTTGTTTGAAACTTAAATGACTGGTGTTTGTAATATTTTAAACTTAATGAATGGATGAACATCGTTTTGATCATATAGTTGTTTATTATGATTGAATGCAATGATACTGAACAAGTCACACAACATACGCTTCCGCAAAAGTCAGGGTGTGACAGTTTGGTATCAGAGCTTCGATTGTAGTGAACTAGGATTCCTTCTCGAGTCTAGACTACAATCACTAGGACTCTCTCACGAAAATATTTTACAAAAAGGTTTTTCATTGCATTCACGTAAGCGTCAAGATCCATGAGTCAAAAATTTTTCAAAGAAAAGACAAGGAAAGGACATTAGTAGGGAGGAGAATACCCTAAATTAAAGTGCCAATTAAGGCATAGTCTACATGACTTGCCAAAGACAAAATGACCCCCCCCCCGAAAGGACAAACGAGAGTTATATGTGACATGATGCATTTATTTGCCTGTTTATGCTAAGTAACATACTTATTTATTGATATATATATATATATATATATGTATGTATAAGTGTACGGAATAATTATTGACGTGAACAAGATACCTTCGACTCCGAATCCTATTATTGTTCTTGACTCGCACGATGAGAAAGTCGACCTCACGTTTATTATGAAGCTCATGACTGGAGTGATCACCAACGAAATTCTGAGCTTGTTTTCCGTAGGAGATGGCTGTTCTTCCCTCTCGGATGCGAAGGTTCCTGACTACGGTAGTGACGGCGAGGCGGAGGAGGCTACCTTGGATAACAACCTTATCAGCAGGACGAGGTTCATGTGGCTTTGGTGAAACCAGATTGACGACACACTTGACCAGAAAAGGAAGATGAAGTACTCATCTTGAAGGTGCCCCTCCAACTACTAGGAATTCTCCTTATTCCTATTACGTTTAATCATCGTGCCTATTCGCGCGTAACGATAACGGATGTTAGCGCGTGGACCACCGCAATGGTCCTTTCCATGTCAGAGGTATAAGGACAGTAGTGTCCCCTCTTTGGTTGATCATCTGCTTAGACGAGGGAAAGCTGGGGTGACCGTGCAAGACAATTTATTATTACGAGGGCCCACGTAATAACGACTTGTAGTGCATGGAAATCCTGGTGGATTCTGCGGGTCAGGCTAATGATCACCATCCCTCCAAAAATAATCTCTAGGTGTTCACGCCTTCATCTAGTAGAACAATACCTAGACAGTTGCCTTAGCACTTTACAAAGTAGGAAACATGTCTTTGCCTACTTCATGTTCGACACTTCTACCCGTACGAGTTGGTTGGGAACCGATATCTAAGCAAGTGAAGATGGCTAACACACGGGAAGGACTCAGTGACGTTACACTCTCTATCACCCCTATATGTACAACCCCCACCTCTTGGAAAGTATACCCGTCTTTGTGAAGCTAAAGACCTAAGAAAACCAATGTAGAAGGAAAATAACTACTACTTTCATATTATGAAACTTGTATGACCGAGGTGATGTAACCTCGAGTTCATTTTGTTTTCCCCGTTACAAACAATAAGTTAAGTTATCAAGCATATATGAAAGCTCAGTGGTCATTTTCTAACTTATACATTGTTTATTATATATGCATGTGATATTAGGTGATTACATGTTTGCTTGTGGTAATATGTACCTCATAGAAAATTATGGAATGTTGTCTAACCTACCCCATACCTTTTGACAGACAAAAATGCCGCCCAGACGTGACAAGGACACCATTACGTTAACTATGGCCAAATACGATGAGCGCATTTCCCAAGCTATAGCGCGACATGAAGCCCTCCGCTCTGCACACAGCGGTGGCACTCCCAGAAGTAACCCTCCAACTGGCTGCACCTATAAACAGTTCCTAGACTGCAAGCCATTGAATTTTGATGGCACAGGAGGTGCCGTTGCTTTTGTTCGTTGGGCAGAGAAGACTGACTCCGTTTTGAGAATGAGTAATTGTTCGCCCGAGCGGAGTGTTACCTATATCTCAGGGTTGTTTTTGGATGGCGCACTCTCCTGGTGGAACCTTCAGGTTCAGACCCTTGGTGAAGCTACTGCTTGTACACTGAGCTGGGATGAGCTCAAGGAATGGATGCGGAAGAAATACTGTTCTAGGGCCGAGATCTAGAGCTTGAGATTGAGTTCTGGAATTTGAAAATGGACGGGCCGAAGATTTCTAAGTACATCCAACGATTTCAGGACTTGTCTAGGGTTGTTCCCTACTTAGTCAAGCCAGAGTTCAAGAGGATTGAGCGATTCATTTGGGGACTTGCACCTCAAATTCTGAGCATGGTTACTGCCTCAAAGCCTCCAACCATCACAGAGGCTATCGATTTGAGTATCACACTTACTGAAGAAGCTCTGCGTATGGGAAAGTTTTCGGGATCTGAGGCAAACAAGAAAGAGACTCATGTGGAGTCTTTGGGCAATAAGAAAAGGAAGTCCTCAAACCTAAAGATAGGCACCCAAGTCAGTTATAGAAGCTCTAAAGCAAACAAAAGAAGGGAAGTAAACCCGCCTCGTGGCATGCAAGCTTATGGAGCCACTAATAAGGCCGGTGGTAAGGTTTACTTGGGGACTAATCCGAGATGCGAGGAATGCAATTTTCACCATGAAGGTCGATGTCTGAGGCCTAAGTGTGGAAGGTGTGGAAAAGAAGGGCACAACAAGGATGCCTGTTAGGCGAAGTATGGAGACGAAAGAGATAATGGTAGAGTTCTAGGTTGCTACAGATGTGGTGAAGTAGGGCACTTTAGGAAAGATTGCCCTAGGAAGAACCAAACAAGGAAGGGTCTTCACGATCGGAGCTCGTGAAGCACGCCAGGATCCAGATGCAGTTACGGGTACATTCCCTATTGACCAATTCTATGCATCCATTTTTTATTAATACTGGCTCCAACTTTAACCTTGTATCCTTAGAACTTAAGAAACTGCTTAGCCTAGTTTCAAGTAGAATAGATGTCTCGTATTCTTTAGAATTAGCGGATGGAAGGCTAGTTAAGCGAAAGAGATGATTAAGGATTGTATTTTGGGAACTTAGAAGGCCGGAACCTTCTATTACCATTGACTTGGGAAGTCATGATATGGTAGTCAGCATGGATTGGATATCCAAGTATAAAGCTGAAGTTGTTCGTTATAAGGAAAATCATTCGCATCCCTCTTGCAAATGATGAAACACTTATAGTACACAAACTTCTTGCAACAGATGCGAGGGCACTAGGCCCCATAAGGCAGTGGATTTGCGACATCTCACATTGGTCGTATAGACACAGGAGCACCTCCGAATAGGCTGCATAGCCTTCCCTGCTCATGTTGTCGATAAAGAGACCAAGAAGCCAAAGCCAGAAGACATCCCCGCTGTGGAGGAATTTCTAGAAGCCTTTCCCGAAGACTTGCCTGGGTTACTTCCACAGCGACAAGAGGAGTTTAGGATGAACCTAGTGCCAGGAGCGGCACCAGTGACAGATGACGCCTTACTGACTAGCTCCGTCCGAGATACAGGAGCCTCCGATGCAACTGCAGGATCTGCTAGGCAGAGGGAATCTACCAGGCCGAGCCTCTCACCCTGGGAAGCCCTGGTGTTATTCGTTAGGAAGTAGGACGACAGTTTTTACACCCGTACACAGCCTAATCTGGGAGGAACTCGGAAGAACTAATGTGGAAAAGTATTACGCATAGGTTACAGGGAGATAGATGACTAACCATCAAGAACCGGTACCCCTTACCGAGAATCGATGACTTGTCGACCAACTACAAGGTCCCAACTACTATTCCAAGACGGAATTAAGGACTTGATGTCATTAGTTAAGGACACGAGAAGAAAGTTGGTAGTTTCCATTTTGCATCAACTTTAGAGAATTGGATATCAAGGACCGGTATTCTTTGCCAAGGATTGATGACTTGTTGAACCAATCATAAGGTTCTAGTTACTACTCGAAGAGTGACTTGAGGTCAGGATGTCCTCAACTGCAAATACAAGAGGAAAGTATCCCTAAAATGACTCTTAGGACTCGCCCTGAACATTACGAGTTCCTTGTCATGTCGTTTGGCTTAACAAATGCACCGGCAGTATTCATGGACCTCATGAATCAGGTGTGTAAGCCGTACCAGGATAAAATCGTGATTATATTTATTGACTACGTTCTCTTAAGCTCAAAGACCAAGGAAGGTCATGAGCAACATCTGCAATTTATCTTGGGACTCGTAGAGAAAGAACAGTTATGGGCCAGGATGTCGAAGTGCGAACTTTAGATTCGCGAGGTAAGATTCTTAGGATACGTGGTGGATAAGAATGGGATTCATATCGACCCTACAATCAAAAACTAAGGAGTCCCTAAGACACAACTAAGAATTTTTAGGGATTGTAGGCTGTATCAGACGACCCCTAGAAAACCTTTCAAGGACTGCTCAACCGCTAACAACCCTAACCTATTTGATACTTGTCTTGTCTTCAACTGACAGTACCAATAGGATTGCGGTTTTTGTGACGCATCTTGACAAGGTCTCGATTGCGCGTTGATGCAACAAGACCAAGTCATCGCATACGCGTCACGTTGATTAAGGGATCATGAGAAGAGACCTTGAACTAGGTGCAGTAATTGCGCGTTACAGATTTGACGTCATTACTTGTATAGGCAAGCGCTGCACGATCTTTACTGATCACAAGGGTTTGCAGCACACCGTTAATCAAAAGGACTTAAACATGAGATAACTAGATAGAATGAGCTACTGAATGATTATGACTGAGAGATTAAGTGTCACCTGGACAAGGAAAGCGTTGTAGCAGACGCCTTGAGCCACAAGGATCATGCAAAGCCTCTAAGGGCATAAGCCTTAGAAATGACCATACAGACAAAACTCATCACTTGGATTCGTGAAGCTGAGCATAAGATGCTCAAACCAGAGAACCTTCAAGCTGAAGCGTTATATGGAATGTAAGTGCAGTATTGCCTAAGGAAGACGGAACCATACACTTCCTGGAACGACTTTGGCTTCTGTTTCACGACAATTTACGAACGCTTATTTTGGGGCAAGGCTCATAGGTCAAGGTACTCGATCCATCCTAGGATCCGACAAGAGGTACCAAGACTTGAAGGATTAGTATGAGTGGCCCAAGATGGAAGCTGATATAGCTACCTATGTGGGTAACTGTCTTACCTGCGCCGAAGTTAAGACAGAATACCAGAAGCCCTCAGGGCTGTGGCAACAGCCTAAGGTCCTCATGTGGAAGAGGGAACGAATCTTAAAGAATTTCGATTACAAAGCTACCAAGAACCCAAAGAGGTCACTGTATGATTTGGATGAATATTGATCAACTCACCAAGCCTGCCCATTTCCTACCAAACAGTGAGGAAGACAGCGCAAGGGAATTAGCAGAGATTTAGCCTAAAAAGATTGTGGGACGTCATGGAGTGCCTGATTCTATCATGTCCGACCGAGATGGTCGTTTTGTGCCAAGGATATGGCAGATGCTTCAAAAGGCGTTCGGGTCATGATTGGACCTTAGTACTACATTTCACCCTCAGACGGATGGCCAGAGCAAACGAACAATACAAACTTTGGTAGACAAGTTACGTGCTTGTGTGATGAACTTTGATGAAAAGTTGGAATACTCACTTGCCCTTAGTGGAGTTTTCCTACAATAATAGATATTACACCGCTGTTTAGGCCGCTTCATGTGAAGCATTATAGGAACGTAAGTATTGGTCCCCTTTGTGTTAGGCGGAGACCAGAGATAAACGATTTACTAGCCCAAGTTGATTCAGGAACTTATAGGAAAGATTGTTTAGATACGTGATCGTATCAAGTCAAGCATGTGGTATATAGAGAATCTACGGCGGCGAGCGGCAGAAACCGTTGGAATTTGAGTTTGGAGAGATGATATTTTTGAAAGTCTCGCCTTGGGAAGGCGTGGTATGATTTGGAAAGCGTGGGAGGTTGGACCCACGGTATAGTAGACCTTTCGAGATCCTGGAAAGGATCAGGATCATTGCTCACAAGCTGAAACTTCCAGAGAAATTCAGCAGTGGTCACGACACGTTTCACGTGTCTAGTCTTTAGAGGAGCCTGACTCTAAGAACAATCATTACTCCCGCAAATAGGATTCACGTCAACGACAAACTCCAATTTATTAAAGAACCTGTTAAGGTTGCAGACCGGAAGTCCACAAATCACGGAGAAGTCGTAGTTGATTTGTTAGAGTTCGTTGGAATTCTCATCATGGCCCAGAGTTTACTTGGGAACATGAAGACCAATTTAAACCTAAGTGACCACATTTGATTCACAACTCCCCTGCGACCGATGGCATCGCTTGAATTTCGGGACGAAATTCTTTTAACGAGGGGAGAATGTGACAACTGGCACTTTTCCATGCATTCCGTACTATAATTAAACAGTAATATGTGCTTTAATGACTATGCATGATTTAGTTTACAAGACGAATGAATTTCTTATTACTGTTATATACATACAATGGCATTTCATTTTGCAAGACTTTTATCATTGCTACATGCAACACAAAATAGTTCTATTAATGCACAGAACAGAATTGGCACAGTTATCAGACAAACTAGAAGTACTGACGGGAGTTCAGTACTTAGACAGACATGATGCTAAGACACAAAATAAGCCCCAGGACCAAGTGTTACACTAGTATAGTTTGTAGGAAAGTAGGGATTACAAAACTGCCTTCCTAGTGATGACATAGGTACCGGAAAGTGCCAGAAACACGCTAAAACTGCAAAATTCTGCAGAAAATAAACAAATTCAGCAAAAATTCAGCTTTTAACATCTAAATATAATGCAAAATTGAGAAATAATGGTCCTGAATACCTTCCTGGGTGTCAGGAATCAAAACTGTCATGAAAGACAACGTAAAGCACACTAAACTGTGCAATTCATCACTTTAACGAACAGTAACGAACCGAAAAATCGGACACTACCCGAAACATCAAATTCTTACTAGAAGCATTGTTTTAGTGTTACAAAGCTAGCTATGGTCACCGAACATCAAATTACATCTCATAAACGCTAAACACATAAAATACCTAACTAGCACCATTAAATTCCAACTAAATCAAGAAACTAGTGATTAAAAGTTACACTTTACCCCCCCCCCCCATTTGATGGCCGGTTAGGGGACATGGGTCCCACATATGATTTTCTTTGATATTTTATGACATTATGTTGAGAATATGCTAGACACTTATACCATATGCTATTGTAATGTTGGAAGTTATATTAGAAAAATCACTAGTTCTTATAACTTAATCATCATCATCATCCAAGCAACTTTCTCCTTCTTCCCTTCCTCCATACTTACGGCTCAAACACCCCCTCACAACCTATCCATTTTCAATCCAATTACAAGTAATCCAAGGTGATTCTAAGGTGTCTCGGGCCTATCTAAGAAGGTTGCAAGCAACGGAATTGGAAGGACCTCTCTCTAGTGCTTTTATCCACCTCATTTGTCATCTTCATCTTCTTGAACATCATCCCTAGCCTTGTGCTAATAGTAATACTTTCCTCATCTCATTTTACTTCATATTATGTTGGTTAAAAGATAATATAAGTTGCTAAACATAAAGATCATGAAGAAACATAAGCATAAACATGAACATAAAGCTCTAAATCATGAAAATCAAAGATGTTTAAATGTATGTAATATACTTGTTTGTGGATTTCTTGTGTTTATGATGTTGATCATCATAATAACCTTGCTAGATGGTGATTAAACACATGATCTAGCAAGTATAAGGATGGATCTTGAAGAAATCATAATAATAATCCTTTATGTTAAACATGAACTTGAATATAAGCTTGTTTTAAAGTATGATGATGATTGATACATGAAATAAGTCTTGTAAATGAATGATTTCAAGAATGGTTTTCTCAAAAAACCAAGGTTATTTACAAGATTTACAAGGTCATGATTTTGAAAGAAACTAGTAATATTTTTAGTGATTAATCAAGTGTAGAATCATGTGTTTAACCAGAAAAATTCAAGAAGAAATATTTTTAGAAAATCACTTCACAAGTTGTGAAGATCTAAATTCTTCAAGAATGATATTTTTAAATAAATAACCACACTTTAAAGGGTAACTAAGCTTACAAAATACACTAGTAAGTTACTACAAATTTTTACAAAGTTTCAAGTTCATGACATAGTGTAAATTTCATATTTTTGGCACATGGTAAGTGTTGAATGATTTGTTGATGATTGATGATGATTTTAAAATAAAATGATATGCTTTGAAAGCATGGAAACCTCCATTTTAAGGGGAAACTTTGGCAAAAATTTTAGAGAAATTAAACACTTAGAAAAATATTTTTAAACAGATAGTTACAAGTATATTCTTAACCATGATTTTTATATAAAGTTTGCCATAATTTTTGTTACAGGATTATAAATTTTGGAGGTTGGTTTTTGATAATAAAAGTGACTAAATATATATTTAGGAGAATATATATTTAGATGTCGCCATGAGTGTGATTATTTGTATACTATGTGTATTAGTTATATTATTTTAGGACTTGAAATAATATAACTCACCAAAATACCAAGAAATTACCATACAAAATACTACCAAAATTCCAAGAAATAAATCCATAACTTATACCCAAAATATTGGTGAAACCGAACAAGGAATATAACTTACATAAATATTCCAGAATTAAAGTCATAAGTATATTTTGGTAACGGTATTTTGGAAACCAAAAGAACAAAAATATGATTTTCGTGAGTATTATAAAATAAATCATATTTTTGACAAGGAGAAATATATTATTTTTGGTAAGTAAAAATATATATATTTTCTTGGAATTATTAGAAGATATGTCATTTTTGGGAAAATATATATCTTCTTAAATAAACTTTGTACATATTATTTTTAGGCAAAAAATAGATTTATATATATATTTTCTAAGTTAGACTTGAAAATATATTATTCTTGAGACTTATATGAAAAGTATAAACATTTTTGCCAAGGAAAAATTCTAAACAATTTTTCTATGTAATATTTCTTAAAATATATTTTGGAAATATATATTGATGCAATTTTTATTAGAAATATTATTCCGGAAAAAATAAATACAAAAATTAAGTATGAGATACTTAATAAACACAACAAAAATACGTATTTTTTTACGTATAATTACACACCGGAATACGCCGTCGATACTTGGCAAAAATATAGAAGGATAAGAATACGAATACAAATACACCCATCCTTGGGAAGTTATACAAGTACAAATACATAAACTTGACAAGTTAAAATGTATTATTTTAACTAATATTCCAAAGTTCATAAATATAATTTAAGTTAAAATATTTATATTTTAACAAATGATTATATAACTTGGAATAATACAAATGATACAAAGAAACGTAACTCAAAGACACTAATTAATACTAAGTCAAGGCACGACCCGCTCGTCTAATAGACCGTAGTACGTTGTAGGTAGTCGTGCACACTAGTAGCAGCTTGAGTTACGTCGGATTGAAGAACGCAAAACCGTGACTTCATGTCCCCCTTTTCTCTTAACTGTTTTTGGATTTATAACTCTCGGGGGTGGAATACATGTTGCATACGTTTAAATGGTGTGAATTGGCTATGAAATGAATTATAGATCATGTGAGCATAAATTGAAATTGAAATGCCATTAACTCTTAATTATGGACGAAGGTTAGATCTAACGGGTACGGCCGAGCCCCACTCATGGTCCTTATGTGTCCACTTGAGTGCTTCGGTGTCCCAGTCGAGGTAAATCGACAACGGTCAAGGGTAAAATTGACACTGTCAAGGTAAATTGACACGTTCAAGGTAAATTGACACGTTCAAGGTAAATTGACACAGTCGAAGGGGAAATTCGACAAAGTCGAGGAAATCGACGAGGGTATAAGCCTACTCATATTGAGTACTCCCTATGCCTCCACATGCATTAACGTCCTTGCAAAACATTAATTTGATCTGTTCAAAGATGCTTTTCATACATGTTTTCAAAGGAGTCTCTCAAATGTTTACAAACTCATCAGTACTCATACAAAACGCATGAACTCGCTCAACTTTTGTTGATGTTTTCAAAATCACATGTATTTCAGGCAACAAGTTGGATCTTGGGCGTGGGTGTGGTTACTAGAAGTAAATTCCAAGTTTGATGTCATCCACTTTTGTTGGTTTGTAACTTAGTCAAAGGTCGTGTTGTTTGAAACTTAAATGACTGGTGTTTGTAATATTTTAAATTTAATGAATGGATGAACATCGTTTTTATCATATAGTTGTTTATTATGATTGAATGCAATGATATTGAACAAGTCACACAACATACGCTTCCGCAAAAGTCAGGGTGTGACAGTTTGGTATCAGAGCTTCAATTGTAGTGAACTAGGATTCCTTCTCGAGTCTAGACTACAATCACTAGGACTCTCTCACGAAAATATTTTACCAAAAGGTTTTTCATTGCATTCATGTAAGCGCCAAGATCCATGAGTCAAACATTTTTCAAAGAAAAGACAAGGCAAGGACATTAGTAGGGAGGAGAATACCATAAATTAAAGTGCCAATTAAGGCATAGTCTACATGACTTAGACTAGCCAAAGACAAAATGACCCCCCCCCCCGAAAGGACAAACGAGAGTTATATGTGACATGAGGCATTTATTTGCATGTTTATGCTAAGTAACATACTTATTTATTGATATATATATATATATATATATATACGTATAAGTGTACGGAATAATTATTGACGTGAACAAGATACCTTCGACTCCGAATCCTATTATTGTTCTTGACTCGCACGATGAGACTGTCGACCTCGCGTTTATTACGAAGCTCATGACTGGAGTGATCACCAACGAGATTCTGAGCTTGTTTTCCGTAAGAGATGGCTGTTCTTCCCTCTCGGATGCGAAGGTGCCTGACTACGGTAGTGACGGCGAGGCGAAGGAGGCTACCTTGGATAACAACCTTATCAGCAGGACGAGGTCCTTGTGGCTTTGGTGAAACCAGATTGACGACACACTTGACCAGAAAAGGAAGATGAAGTACTCATCTTGAAGGTTCCCCTCCAACTACTAGGAATTCTCCTTATTCCTATTACGTTTAATCACCGTGCCTATTCACGCGTAACGATAACGGATGTTAGCGCGTGGACCACCGCAATGGTCCTTTCCATGTCAGAGGTATAAGGACAGTAGTGTCCCCTCTTTGGTTGGTTATCTGCTTGGACGAGGGAAAGCTGGGGTGACCGTGCAAGACAATTTATTATTACGGGGGCCCACGTAATAACGACTTGTAGTGCATGGAAATCCTGGTGGACTCTGCGGGTCAGGCTAATGATCACCATCCCTCCAAAAATGATCTCTAGGTGTTCACGCCTTCATCTAGTAGAACAATACCTAGACAGTTGCCTTAGCACTTTACAAAGTAGGAAACCTGTCTTTGCCTACTTCGTGTCCGACACCTCTACCCGTACGAGTTGGTTGGGAACCGATATCTAAGCAAGTGAAGATGGCTAACACACGGGAAGGACTCAGTGACGTTACACTCTCTATCACCCCTATATGTACAACCCCCACCTCTTGGAAAGTATACCCGTCTTTGTGAAGCTAAAGACCTAAGAAAACCAATGTAGATGGAAAATAACTACTACTTTCATATTATGAAACTTGTATGACCGAGGTAATGTAACCTCGAATTCATTTTGTTTTCCCCGTTACAAACAATAAGTTAAGTTGTCAAGCATATATGAAAGCTCAGTGGTCGTTTTCTAACTTATACATTGTTGATTATATATGCATGTGATATTGGGTGATTACATGTTTGCTTGTGGTAATATGTACCTCATAGACAATTATGGAATGTTGTCTAACCTACCCCATACCTTTTGACAGACAAAAATGCCGCCCAGACGTGACACGGACACCATTACGTTAACTATGGCCGAACACGATGAGCGCATTTCCCGAGCTATAGCGCGACATGAAGCCCTCTGCTCTGCGCACAGCGGTGGCACTCCCGGAAGTAACCCTCCAACTAGCTGCACCTATAAACATTTCCTGGACTGCAAGCCATTGAATTTTGATGGCACGGGAAGTGCCGTTGCTTTTGTTCGTTGGGCTGAGAAGACTGACTCCCTTTTGAGAATGAGTAACTGTTCGCCCGAGCGGAGTGTTACCTATATCTCCTGGTTGTTTTTGGATGGCGCACTCTCCTGGTGGAACCTTCAGGTTCAGACCCTTGGTGAAGCTACTGCTTATACACTGAGCTAGGACGAGCTCAAGGAATTGATGTGGAAGAAATACTGTTCTAGGGCCGAGATCCAGAAGCTTGAGATTGAGTTCTGGAATTTGAAAATGGACGGGCCGAAGATTTCTGAGTACGTCCAATGATTTCACGACTTGTCTAGGGTTGTTCACTACTTAGTAAAACCAGAGTTCAAGAGGATTGAGAGATTCATTTGGGGACTTGCACCTCAAATTCTGAGCATGGTTACTGCCTTAAAGCCTCCAACCATCACAGAGGTTATCGATTTGAGTATCACACTTACTGAAGAAGCTCTGCGTATGGGAAAGTTTTCAGGATCTGAGGCAAACAAGAAAGAGACTCATGTGGAGTCTCCGGGCAATAAGAAAAGGAAGTCCTCGAACCTAAAGATAGGCACCCAAGTCAGTTATGGAAGCTCTAAAGCAAACAAAAGAAGGGAAGTAAACGCGCCTCGTGGCATTTAAGCTTATGGAGCCACTAATAAGGCTGGTGGTAAGGTTTACTTGGGGACTAAGCCGAGATGCGAGGAATGCAAAAGGTGTTGGTCCGGGTACGGTCCCGTGTTGGTCCGAGCACGGCCCCGTGGTCAGATCGCCAGTAATAGAATTTAACAGAAGGCTGGCCACGGGGCGTGTTCAGTTAGCACGGCCCCGTGGCCAGTTACATGGACTTGGCAAATTTCTACAAAGTCTGGGCCACGGGGCGTGTTGGGCTGAGCACGGCCCCATGCTAAACTTGCTGTAATGCTGGAAAAGTTATCGGGAGGCTCTGTTTTCGTGCATGGGGTGTGGTTTTTACGTTCCCTTGGTAACCTCCACCTTTTTTAGTGTGTTTTACCATTATAACATCATCCAAACACCATTCAATAATTTAAACCATCATTCATTTAAAAAGTGCGAGATACATAGATCCTAAAGATTAAAAATAAAGATGCTAAAAGTGAAAAACTACAAAGGTCCTAAGATAGATAGGTCATAAAATGCAGGAAATCTAAATCACTAAGGAGTTCTACCCTAGATGTTGCTCATTATAAGAATGACAAAAACACGGGAATGACTTTCCGATGCTTAAGGGCTTTTTAGAACTCGAAACCGGAGGATGTCCCTCAAATGTCATTGAGACATTCCTCTATCTCCCTAGGGAGAAAGAATGCGGGCTCATTCTCCACAATGTCTTGTGGGGGAGGCGCAACGGCTACCGGAACCCCGTGTAGTATGTCTAGAGGAGGTTCCGGTGGCATGACATTCCACCCGGCTGGAATAATGATTTCCGGCATGACATTCCACCCTCCTTGTGTGACGATTGGCACCATGGGAGGTGAAGCAAGAATATTCAACCTTTGGTGCAAAAGGTTGACTTCTTGGAGGCAACCCTCTAATCCCACCGACAAATGGTTAATACGGTCAATTAGGGGTTCTTCCACTGATGTCATCTCATCAATGGCTTCTCTGGCGTACACATAGTTGACCAAGGAGTCTTCCACCGAAGTTCTTCTTCCCCTTTGATTGTTTCTTGAGTGTGCTGAAGATGTTCCGCTGTTCTAGCTCGACATTCTAAGAAAACAAGTCGAAAAGTTCAAAATAATGAAACAGTAACTCCGGCCACGGCCCCATCTCCGTTGGGTACGGCCCCATGCCCACCATTCTGCAGATTTTTGAATCAAGGAATCATATTGTTTTACATTATTTTTCTGAACTTTGAGACATTTCTGAGCATAATTAACTTAAAACAGTGTTATAAAACTTATTTTTAATAAGATTCCTTGGTTAAAAACCTAGCAAATATCACAATAAAGCTTGAAGCCATGGAAGTTTCAAGCTTTAATGGAGGTTTGAAGAGTTTTTGGAGAAGAAGGCAAGAGACAAAAGTGGAAAGACAAGATGGTTGTTGAGAACCTTCTTTGGAATATAACTTTTGAGGTATGTGTGAAGATCCAAGCAAATCTTGGTCTTTGGAATGGGTCCAAATGTGCAGGAATCATGCTGACATTATAGAAAACGACAGCACGCTGACCACAGCCACGTGTCGGCTGGACACGGCCCCGTGGTCAGACAAGATTCTGACACATTTTGTCCGTATTCTGAACACGGGGCATGTTGGCCTGGACACGACCCCGTGGTCAATTTTGAGGTGGGCACGGGGCGTGTTGACCTGGACACGGTCCCGTGGCTAGAGAATTTTATGAAGTTTCGTCTTATTTTTAAGGATTTTGTCCGGATCGGGCGGTTCCTTACTGGAGGGAACAACACCGAAGTGCCTAAGGTACCTTAATTGCTCTTGATTTAAACAAGAACGCAAGAGGTTATCGGAAAGGGTAAAACCTAAGCTAAATACCGGTGGGCGAAACCGACCTTTATTCCCCTTATCCGGGCTCTTGTTAAAGAAGGTATATGTCGAATCGCTCAGGTCTATGAACGCATTGGCGGAGAGCGATGGAGAGTCCTTCACGGCACAATCGACACACGGACGATTATCGCTCATGTCCTCACAAGAGTTAGAGGTGCTTTCGGTATCGTCGATGTTGTTAGAATCCGAATGCGACCCCAATAATTCTCCTTGATCGTTGTCTTGTGATGAATAACTTGTTTTCATCTCAAGCTCTTTTAATTTTTGGAGAATTATTTCTTCGAGCTGACATAATTCTTCGGAAGTTATGTCATCTAAAAGAAATGGTTGAGGGCATTCGGGGGAGAGATAGGGATCGTTTTTACTTTTGCCCATCTTAAGGTTACAGGGAAACGATAGGTCTAAATAGTGGGGAGTGTAATTTAGAAAGTATCATTCTAAATCTTTATGAAATCCACCACATATTTGACACCATTCACCGTAAGAGGAGCGAAAGTAAAAATAATCAATATCAATCATATTTTTGTCAGAAATTACCAACCGTCAGGATCGTAGGGTTCTGTTTTCAGTAACTGAAAAGTGGATACGGGGGCGTGTTCAGTGGGCGCGGCCCCGTGGTCAGCTACTGTCTGACTTAAAACAGGATTGCTAGTAACAAAGATGGACACGACCCCGTGTCTTGCTGAGCACGGCCCGTGCTGAGGCCTGCGGATACTGAAAAATTAAGAAAAATCCTAAAAAAAATAGAAAAATAAAGAAAAATAATTAGGCCATGATTCCAAACTTTCTTAAAATCCTTGTGTCCCCGGCAACGGCGCCAAAAACTTGGTGTGCGTTCGGTGTGATATATTTTTATTGATAATTTAAGCCTATTTTACGCATTAGTCAAATTTTAAATTTATAAAACACGATATTCCACTAACACTAAACACACACTTGGGCAAGTGCACCCATCGTGAACGTAATATAGTGTTGGTAAGATACTGAGGTCGTCCAAGGACACAAGAGCTTTTAGTACCGGTTTATCCTCAACGTCTAATCAATCTAAAAATTTTTTTGAGAAAAGATTTGAAACAGGAAAAAAAAAACTAAAAATGCAGAAATTAAGTAAAATAAAAACAGATAGACAAGATGAATCGCTTGGATCCGACTCGCCTTTAATGTATCCTTTGATGATTTTTGCACTTTCGGACTTTTTAAGAGATTATCTTAGTTATAGTAGTAGGCCCCTCTTTTGAAGGTGACGTTACCCTCAAGCAGTGTTTTGAGTCAGCAAGGATACAATCCCAAAGGGTCAGAATATTGAAAGATAATTAATTACGTTATTAATGCGGAAAGTGGTAGGCCCCTCTTTTGAAGGTGACGTTACCCTCCGCTAAGTGGTTTGAGTCAGCAGGGTTACAAGCTATTCGCACCCCCGCCATCCAATACCAGTGGGTATTGAAGGAGGTCCTAGTAAGCTTGAACCAGGTCCTTGCAGGATCTATACACTAAACAAGGCAAGAACCTTACTAAACCATTCCCTTAACCCCCGACCAGGTAGCCAACATGCCTCTATATAGAACGTAGAGACATGAATGATGCAATCTTTTACTTTATATAGACAGTAAAGTAACGCCAAGACACCACGGACAAATGATAAAGAAAATTCACCTTCAACATAAGAAACTAGTTATTAAAGTCCTTAATACAAAACCAAATAAAAAGTGCCGAAAGATTAAAAATCAAAAGTAATACATAAAAGACTTGTCTTCACCAAGTGATGTAAGAGGCTTAACCAAACATGGCCTTTGATTGGTAAGAACTCTTACTATCAATCTTGGATCCCGAGACTACTACACACTCTAAAGATAGATGATGGATGATGGTGGTGGGTGTTGGTGTTGTAGTGGTGGTGGAGTGGTGGCAAAGTGGGAGAGTAGTGGTTTGCCAAGTGATGCCTTTGAAGTGAACCAAGCACCCCTATTTATAGCCTGCACAGAGCTCTAGCCACGGCCCCGTGTCCAGTGGGCACGCCCCCGTGGCCAGTGTTTTCTCTTCCTTCATTAAATGCAAATGTCAGCAGAAGGTCCCACACGGCCCTGTGTCCAGTGGGCACGGCCCCGTGGTCAGAATCGTATCTGTACTATCATGATTTTGCAAGATTCTGCGTATCTTAGCATTGACCACGCCCTGTGTTGAGTTGGGCAAGCCCCCATGGTAGGCGTAGAAGCTTCTATAGGTTTGTCTTTACTGCAGGCACCTGACCACGCCCCCGTGTCCAGTGGGCACGGCACCGTGGTCAGTCCTCTGTTGTCTTGTTTTTGCTTTGGGGATGCTGTCGAGGGGTCGGGCATGTCACGTTTATTCCTTTTCTTTGTATTTATGTTGGTTTTGGCTGTATATTTGTTACTTTTGCTCGTTTAAGCTCATTTGGTCCGGTAAATTCAAAAGGAAGACAAAAACACACTTTTTCCAACATTAGTACTAAAAAAGGTTAGTTTTATGCCTCATTTGATGTAATTTATATGTAACAATTTGCACACATCAGTTGTCTTGCTACATTGGGGGCTCACCCCACAGCCGAGGAAGGTGGCAAGGCGCAGAAGACTAAGCGGCAAGAGAAGCCTGCTGCTCTCGTGTCGAAGCAGGCTGGCACAAGTATCTTCCGCCCCAGAAAAAGTCAACCTGAAGATTATGTTTTAGTGTCTGACACTCTTGAGGGGTTGGATATTCTAGGGGCTACACTGGGCACTGGTGGTGTCGGGGCAAGTTCCAGACCCAACATTGTGAAGAAGAGAAAGCCAGCGGGTGCTCCTGTCGGTGCGCCGTTGAAGAAGCCTACTATCCGTCTTCAAAAGACGACAAATCTAGATGCGCATGAGGCGCAGGCGTCTTCCAGTAAGTGTTTATCTTCTAAGACTTTGCTTTTGTTTTTTGAATTACCCTTAGATTTTCTTCTTTTCCTTTGTTGTATTGGCTACAATCATACTTCCTCCTCTGTCTTCTCCACCGAGCATGCCTGCTAGTGAGGAGGGGAGGGTCAAAGAGCCTGAACAAACTGTTCAGGTTGAAAACGTTGCAGATGATGCGCCGTCGCACGAGGCAGAGGTGCACGTGGTTACTGAACTGGCGGTCGTGACCACGGTCCCTGATGATATTATGGATGCATTTAATAATATCATTGAACCTAATATCAATCAGGGGTCGACTAAAGGTGGTGGGGCGCACGCGCAAACTTCCCAACATTTTGAATACGCATCCAGCTCTGGCGTTGGTGGAGGTAGTGATCCTGATCAGAATCTAATCCAGCCCGATGAAACCCCACCGGAGTACTACTTCTGCATGTATAATGACATGTGCAATCAGTACATCCATTCCCCCCATGGAATATAAGACAAGGGGATGTGATGACTGATCCTTCCCTTTGCAGGGAATTTTTGAAGGGTGTTTTCACACCCGTGGAGGTAGAGCGCCTAAGGATGTTGGGGCGTGATAACTTGTACAATCAGATCGCCATTTTCCCTTGTTAGTTCTACCGCCGTAGGGAATGTTATTCTTTGCGATTGGTACACCCTCGCACAAACAAAGGAGGAGTACAATCATTTGAAGACTGAAGCTGCTGCTACCAAGGAGAATATTAGAGTGGCTCAAGAATGCCTGGCTAAGGAGAAAGCCGATTTCGAGGTGTATAAGAGGACTAAGAATGGAGCGCTGTCGCCGCCAACAAACAGGTTCGGTCATAAACCAAATTCTTATCACAAGAGCGCAAGCTCTGGAATGCAGCCTGTGCGCGTGATAATGATAAATTTTACCATCTTCACCGGGAAATCATAAACCTGAAGGTGGTGAATGCCGGTATCGAGAAGAAAGAAGTCGCTACTGTTGCGGCAATGGAGGAAGCCACCCTTGCACGTAAAAGAATAGAGGTATGTAATATAACCCTATGGTTTAACTTTTCTAACTTGGAAACTTCCTTCTCATGTTAAATCTTGTCTTTAAATAGGAGAACGCGAGCAAAGACCTGCAGGCCAAGGATGTGGCACTGACCGAGGTTAATCGACGCTTATTGGAGGCCGAAGCGGAGGCTAGGGCCGAACGGGCGCGGGCTGATGCTGAGAGCGCCCGAGCCAAAGCTGAGAAGACCAAGGCTGATGCTGAGAGTGCCTGCGCGGTTAATGCTGAAGAAAATTATCAGCGGGTACTTGCTCAGCACACCGCATCTTCTAATCAGCTTGAGGATGCGAAGGCTCTGAATGCTGGCCTCAATGCCGATCGCTAGTGGATGCGTGATTACGGTGCCATATATGTAAGTGCTTTTTCAGCCTCTCTTTTTATTCCCTTTCTCGTACGAATACGTCTTTGTAATACTTGTGCAGATTGTGAATGCAATAATTAGTGCACCCAAGGTAGATGTTGCGGTCGAATCTCTCAGAGCTAAGGCGTGTGATGCTAGGTATAAGGTCGACTATACTGAGTGCTTAACTTATGTAAACAGCATGTTAGATATGAAATTCACTGATGAGCAGTGTCGCGTGCGCGAGGTTGATGCTGAGGGTGAGCTGAAAGCTGCTTCCTAAGCCTACTGACAACACCTTGTGCCTCCCTATATTGGCTCAGGTCGAAGAATGTTTAGCCGCAGATGATTACGCCGATCGTCTGCGAGATTTATTTGAGCCTAAAGCAGATGTTGAAGGAGAGACCGAAGGTGAAGGTCAAGGGTGATCAGGCATGCGTTCCTTGTAGTTTTTTTACTTGTATAGTTTTTATTTTGTAACTATGAATAAGTTGCCCCTTGCGCCACCAGCCGGGGCGTAAGTGTGATAAATATATAATTTTTGGCTTTAAAGCATCTGAGTAAAACGTATTTAATGTTTTGCCTTGTGTAAGCGCGAGTTAATCAAAACTCCTCTATTATTTAGGCCACTGTGAGGCGCAAATAAATAATAGGTTAGTGTACTTTGTAGCCACGATCGAGGCACAAGTAAGTAGGAAGTTAAAATATTTATTTTCCCAAAGGTTGAAGGAAATGCTTAACTTTAATTGATGATTTATCCACTGTAAGGCGCAAGATCAAAAGAATATAGTTATCTATTATCAATTGTATGGGTGCAAGTAAATAACTTTAAAGGTGTTAGGCCAATTAGGGGTGCAAACAATAAGTTAACAGATTGCGTTGCCATTGTAAGGTGCATGGCAATGTTGAACTTACGTAGAACTGTATTACAATGTTTGCATGTATTAACCAGTTTGTGCAGGTATTGTGAATGAAGATTGGTCAATCTGTTTTAGTGAATACCTCAAAGTGGTACATGCATTTGTAATATAGTTATATAGGTTTGATAATATAGACAATGAAGTTTTAGAAACTATTGTATATTGATCAACATGTGGCGCAGGGCCATGCAATTGTAATACAAAAAAACAAATTACAATCTTACATATAACAGCGTCTAAGCTGTTGCGTATTCCAGGTCCTTGGGATAATGTCACCGCCCAACATTTGCAGTTTGTATGCGTCCTTGCCCAAGACCTCATGTATAAGGTAGGGTGCTTCCCATTTAGGAGCAAGTTTACCCGGGCGCTCTGTGTTAGAGGCTTCGTTATCCCAAAAGACGTAATCTCCTAGATTGAACGTGCAGATTCGCAATGTTTCTTCATTGGCACCCAACGCTATTTTTACAAGCACTTTTATCTTTTTTTTTCCAAGATCATGACTGATCAACTCGATATTGCTAACCCAGACAGGGAGCCCTATATTCCGGTCCCGATTGGCCAAACAGGGAATGCTCAGGCAGGGAACATATCGGCGAATCCGTCGGATATTCCCTAATTAGCATCAATCATACCAGAGGGGGATGATCCTCTATCCTGGTTTTTAAAGCAACAAGCTACTCTAAATGCAGTGTACGCCTAGCTCTGCACGGGCACACAACAGACTATACAGCGTACACCTGCACCAATAACACCAACGCCTTGTGTTCTTCAATACGAGGCAATACCCCAATAGCAGCATGCACCAAGGGACAGGCACGAACAACATGGTGACTCATATATGAGTCAACAAATGTTAGAACAGGGAGATTCAACATATGGATCCCGGGCAAGAGCCTCAACACATCTTAGGCTAGGGCCACCAAGGCAACATCGACGGGAATCCGACTACCGCCAAGGGTCGGACGTACATAGCCGTCTTGGGCCATCCCCCAACGACGACATGGATAACAGGACCGACCCTAAAGACTCCACCTATTATGAGGAGGAGCCAAAAAACATTTTCAACCAGTTAGATAATGATCGGAATGCATACATACTTGCGCAACCACACGCAACCTATGATCGTGCAGTGAAGCACGATTATAGAGCGGTATACCGACCAAAATCTGCTGCTAGCATCATAAAAGGAATTGCCCTAGCACCACTCATGCGGTCAAAACTTCCACCAAGTGTGGGAAAATATAACGGGTTGACAGACCCCGAAAACCACATCGGTGTGTTCACCAACGTCGGCCTCGTTGGCGGCTGGACGCAACCTTTGTGGTGTAATCTTTTTGTCCAGACCTTTACTAGCAATGCAAGGGCCTGGTTCGATAGCTTACCAGTGGGCTCACTAGTATCGTATGAAGATTTGCAAGAAAAATTTCTTGCATATTGTCACACCCCAACCAATGGCGGAATCATCGGAGTGGGACAAAATAGATTGCAAGTGACTTCATAACACTATTTGTGACAATATTTAAATCAGCCATTTTTATTTCATATGTTAAATTGTCAACATTACATAGAAATTTCAAATAACAACATGTTCATAACATAACAAAACAAAATTTGATACAACAATTTAAACCTAAGACGTCTAAACGTGTATCTAGGCATCATGGCTACTTCGTTTCATAGCATCATCATCCTCAACCTATAACATGTTTAAAATAAAGTTCAATGCAAAAGCAAGGGCGAGTACACAAGGTTTGAATAAGTATAGCATAAGTATAAAAGCATTTTCTCGAATCCACATGGCAATTTGTAAACAAGGTAACTAGCAAGCATCACAGTATGTCAAACCTAAGTGTCCACTAGTATTTAGCATCCCTCGCCACAAAAGTAACGAGACTGTTTTAGAATAAAGACTTAACAAGACCCCGACGGGTGGTGTGCTACTCCTATAGCGCTATATATGTTAAGTTGAGGGCTTAATAAAGTTAATGACATAAAGCATGTAAAATCTAGCATGAACCTAAGTAAACAAGTAGCATGTATATGGATTGAGATCATAAAGTATGTTTTAAGTGTGTGAAAGTGAAGTTTGTATAATAACATGTTACAACCCAAAGTGTTTTTAAAGGTAAATGGGTCAAGTGCATTCACGGTTTTTGCAAGCTTCCACTTGATAAATCCGCAAGAGTTGTTTTAGATTAGGGGGTTGGAACACCAAGTCCTTCTACATGAAGAAAACAAGGCGTATGAGTATTAGAGTGTAACGGTAGATTAAAGATTCGGAGTTCAAAACGTAGGAACATATCGTATGAAAGTAATCATCGTGCACATAGTGTTTTAGATGATGTAACCAAACACCTTGACAAGTGACCATTACATCATCATCAAAGGTTGATTACTTAGGTAATATATAGGTTATGTACTATGTTAATATGTCAAATAGATCAAGCATGAGGTAGGAGGATGAATCCTCCATTTAGGAACCTCTTATGTATCATGGAATTCATGTAGGAGGTAGGAAGAACAAGTATTCCATTTAGGTACCTCTAGGTGTTCACCACTACACTTGATGTTTTGAACATTCAAGGAGGGTCATGAACTTACAAATAATAGAATATGAACAACTAATCTATGAGAAAACATCAAGCAATGTGTGGATATTCAAGTAGGATAGCCCAATCTAATCCTAAATCACACATTCATCAAGCTTTAGGCTTGAACATCACTTATGGGTTAAACCCTTGAACAAAACAGAAAGTTTGTGAGGTTTGCACCTTTGATTTTGCATGTCTCAACCTTGTTTTTAAGCCTAACTAACCATAGAAGTGGTTATAAGCATAAGGACATAGGTTTGAGATAAGATAGACTTAAGTTGGATCAAGTTTAGCAAAGATTGAATTAAAACAGAAAGATCAGTCAACTTTGGAGCCTTTTTGGTGACGTTCCAGGGCCTGATTTTCCATGGAAAACCAATGGAAACGTTCCTAAAGTTAATCCAAGCAAGTAGGAAAAAGAATCAAGTGAAACGGAAAAGAAATGAGTGAGTTATGCTCACTTTTGTAAGAAGGTATCAATCTGCTCGAACTTCTGGAATCAGCTGCGATTTGGAGTGATTTGAGAGAGTTGTGAGTGATTAACAAAGTGAAAAATGCTTGGATAGCACTTGGGTTTTATAGGGGAGGATTAGGGTTTAAGTTGGTTGGCATTTATGATAATTAGTTAGAGGTTAAATGAATTAAAAAAATATCTTAACACAACATCATGGTTGCGGCCGCATGGCTGTACAACCATTAATTTCTTTTCTTTCTTTGTTCTAACAAAGATTGTAGCATGTGATAATTAATTCAAATAAAACCATGATACATATATTATGAAGTTAAAACAACCAAACAATTAGCCAATGAGGCTGTGGTCGAATAAGGGTTGTTTACATTCTTTTTAATTTTTTTTAATTTTATTTAATTTGTTTCCATGCAACTTTACATTCAATATTAGTATACTATTATTAGAGTTATTATTATTATATTATTAAAACATTATTATTATTATTATTATTATTATTATTATTATTATATTTATTAGAATTTAACTGCATATTTAATAGTTAAGAAGCATGTATAAGTTATGAGTACCAGTATGTGGAGTATCGGTTGCGTGTATTTATTCGAGATTGGTAACGCATAACCCGGGTATTGCAACACGTATAAGCATGTATAAAAATAGAATTTCATTACGATTGAATTCTTGGATTTACAATGGCTTGAAACGAAATACGATTACAAAAGGAAACAAGTTTCCAAAAATAGAATTACAAGACGAACTTTCTAATTAAGGAACGTACGAAGAAGCAGGGCGTCACACATATTTCAACCAATAATGGCGACACATCCGAGATACGACGGTCGTCATGAATATCTGGCACAGGAACAATGAAGCCTTGGAAGGCTTCATCACCAGATTCAATAAAGAGTGCCTCAAGATCGGCAAGGTACCTGACACGCTTGCACGCACACATTTCTTTCATGTCGTCAGGCATGACGAAATGGTCAAAACAATTTCAGGTAAGGAAGGCTTACCAAAGAAATGGGATGACGTTTTGGTGGCAGCCAAAACATTCGCCCAAACCGAGCGCTCCTTACTCCAAAATAAAGACAAAGATTGCACTTCGTATGGCAAATCTGCATTCGACAGGCTTCATCAAGGAGCAACAACAACAGGTGTAATAAGAACTCGTGGGCGCGCACCCACGAGTCCAGATCGTATGATACGTATGGGTCCCAACCGGATGCCAGATCTACGATCAACAACCAGCGGGCAACAAAGAAAGAGAATCGGGACCAACAATGGACCGATCTCACCAAATCATGGAAAGACATTCTTCTAACTGAAGAGTGTAACTTTAAACCCGCCGTTGCGATGAAAAACAAGAGGGGGCAAGACCTCAACTTGTATTGTGATTACCACAAGGATAATGGTCACACAACCAATAACTGCATCAGTCTCTGAAAGGAGATTGAGAAGGCCCTAAAGAGTGGAAAGCCGCAAAATCTGTTGCAACATGCGTGAAAAGAAACCAAGCGCATCAATCACCAAGATGAGGGTCCTTCTAACATAAAGATGAAATACCTGAATGTCCACATGATAACTAGTGGACACAGGCAACTGAAAAAGGCAGTTAAGAGGGTACAAGACGATGATTGGTGTGACAACCCTAATAATTACAGGTATCCGTACAATTAATTAATATTAATTAAGTGCTTAATGACTGTGCTGAATTACTTAACTGCTTTCTGAATTACTGCATCATACTTACATGTGCATCACATATCACAAAATGTCACATCTTTATCACATACAAACTTTATTGACATACTTGATGCACAAAGCACAGTTAGCACAGTTAACGGATAAAGCAGGAAAATGCTGACGAGGTTCAGTAAATAGACAGACAGTGTTTTGAGACCCAGTATGGGCCAGGGACAAGGTACTACACTAGTATGGAGTGTAGGGAAGTGAGGACCATATAACTGCGTCACTAGGTGATAGTTTGAGTGCCGGAAAGTGCCTAAAACTCACTTTAAGTGCAGAATTCTGCATTTTTCAGCAAAATTCAGCTTTTAACATAATAGTTTTATGCAGAAAATTGACTAAATGGTCCTGAATGCTTTCCTAAGTGTTGGGAATTAAAAGTGTCACAAAAGGTTACATAAAAGACACTATACGGAATAACTTAGCACTTTAACGGAACGGTATCTAACCGAACAACTGGACATTACCCGAAACACCAAAATTTTGCCAGATACATTGTTTTATTATTTTTGAGCTAGTTATGGTCTCCGAATACCCCAACACACTATAAAATATGTCATACACATATAACACTAGATTTTTACACTTAACCTCCTAAATATTTACCTACTCACCATCAACTTACAATTAACCCCCCCCCCCCATATGAAATTTACGGCCCAAAGGGGACCCACCACCAAGATCACCATATCCCACTAGATTTCCTATATATTTTATTTGATACTTGCTTGCTTACTTGAACAAAATATTGTAAGAGAAGATTATAAGTATGGTTCTCTAGATCTTCATCATTCCATTCTCTCACTTCACAAGTTCACCCCACTCCCTCAAACTCTCTCTCTCCCTCTCGGCTCACTCTAGTGCCGCCACCACCACCACCTTGCCACCACCATCCATCCATTTTCAAGCTTGTTTCAAGTGCTAGAAGGTGATACATGGAGCTTGGAGTTTGAAGAACTTGAAGAACCTTCATTTTTAGCTTTCATCCATCATATTTCATCATCTTTTTCTAGTGAACTTCCCTAGCCTTTGAGCTAGTTGTAAGCTTCTTGCTACTAGTTTTTATTTCTTATTTTGTTTGTTAAAAAGATGTACATTGTTATGAAACACAAGAACACTAAAAGACTTAAACAAGAATCATGAACATAAAGCTTAAAAATGATGAAATCTTGTTGGATTAATGTTGATTAATACATTCATGACACTTGATTGTTATTTACTTGAAATTATGATGTTGATAATCATAAGGAGCTTGCTAGATTATGATTAAACACGTGACTTAGCAAGTTAGAGGATGATTATATGTTAACCCAAGAAGATCATCCTCATTTATGAACATGAACATGAAAATAAAATTATTTCTTGAAAAATAGTATATAAAGTGAGCTAGTAATTTTGTAAATCTAAGATTTATGAATAATTTTCCAAGAAAATCAAGTTCAAAATATGATTTTAGTAAGAACTTGATTCTTACATAAATGTACATTATTTTTGGTGATAAAATAAATGTAAGAACACTTTATTTACAAGAAGAGTTCAAAAGAATAATTTTTGTAGAATATGTTTACAAGTTGTAAACATCTAAAATTTTCAAGAAGGAAGTTTATTAAGAAATAAACACACTTTAAGGGGTAACTAAGCCTACTAAACATGTTACCAAGTTACTACGAGTTTTGTGAAAAGTTCATGTTCATGTTGTTATATATATCGTATAATTTTTGCACTTGGGAAGTGTAGTTTGATTATTGATTGTTGGGTTGATTTTTGAAAAGAAAATGATATGCTTTAATAGCATGGACACCTCCATTTTTTAGGGGAAACTATGGCAAAATTTTCTAAAAATATAAACACTTAGAAAAATATTTTCTAACAAGTATTTACAAGTATGTCTTAAACTATAAGCCTTCGATATAAACTTTGCCATAATTTTTGTAACAAAAATACAAATATTGGAGGTTGTGTTTATAAATAAAAATGGGTAAACATATATATTTAGAATATATATTTTATATTAAGACACTCGTGTGATTATTTGCATACTCGGTGAAATGGTTATATTATATAACTTAACAAAGTACCGTGAAATTTATTATCCAAAAACAATACCGTTACTTATATATTTTTGGTATATATTATTTTGGACAAGGAGAAATATATATTTTTGGGAAATAAAAATATATTTTCATAGTATATTTAGAAGATATATGATTTTTGGGAAAAATATATATTTTCGGGACAATACATTATTTTGGGACAAAATGGGTTTTTAAATATATTTTCTAAAGTGAGACTTGGGAATATATTATTTCGGAAATTACAAATACAACAATACATATACATGTATAAAATACCCCATCATTGGGAAGGAAAATACGAAGTTAAATACTTGAAAAGTATTAAAACAGAAATATTGTTTAAAACAATTATTCCAAAACTAAATATAATTTAAGTTGAAATATTAATTATTTTGATAAATAATTAATAACTCGGAATAATATAAGAAACGTAACTCAAAACATTAATACTAAGCAAAGGCATGGCCCGTTCGTCTAATAGACGTTAGTACACTGTAGGTAGTCGTGTTTGCTGACAGAGTTGAGTTACGAGCTGAGGACGCAATACTGTGAGTTCATGTCCCCCTTTTCTTTTACTGTTTTCAGTTTTATACTTCGGGGGTGGAATACATGTTACAATTATTACAGACATTTTTATACATGGTATGGTTAGCCTAAGGAGGGTTTACTACTAGATCATGCGAGGGGTGGGCACAACACTTAAAGGCCATTAATCCTCGTCGTAGGACTGAGGGACATGAGTGATAGATCTATTTGGGTGTAGCGAGCCCACACCCATGAGGCCAGGGCGGCCCATAGAGGTGACTATGTCTTCCAGCCGGAAGCCCGGTACAAATTTGCTAGGTTTGAGTTTTTCATGCACCTTTTCACACATACCATTGGCTTTGCAACCCATTGGTGATCTCTTTTTCCTTATTGCTACATACCAGGGACATTTATACATACAAGACATATTTCAAAGGTTTATACACACAGACATACACATGAACTCGCTCAACTTTTTGTTGATATTTTTAAACTACATGTATTTCAGGAAACTAGTGGATCCGAAAGGGTATGCATGTGTCGTCAAGCTGCGTTTGAATTAAAGATGTTATCCAGGGTTGTTGAGTTTAGAGGGTGTATTCCTTTCCTGTACGGGATACATAATTCTAAACTCAGGTTTTTATTTAAGCACTTATGTTGAGTCTTGTGAACTCGTTTAATCAAGTCATGGATTGTAACTTAATTCGGTATTGATGTTTTCAAACAATGGTATTGTGGTAGTTTCTAAACTTTATAAATGGATAAACATCTTGTGTTTTTATCATATAGCATTGTTATGATTGTTGCTATGGTATTAAGAAGTCACACCAAATAACCACGCTTCCGCAAAAGTCAGGGTGTGACAGCTTGGTATCAGAGCCTCGATCATAGCGAACTAGGATTCTTTCTCGAGTCTAGACTATGATCATCAGGGCTCTCACGAAAACGTTTTCAAACATTTTTACATTGCATACACAAAATGTCCAGATCTAGGGAACAAACATTTTTACAAACAAAAGGCACAAGTACACATTTCAAAAAGGCTATGTATATAATTCAGTCTTAGAGGCTGAGGGAGTTCAGTCTTAGAGACTGAGGGAGTACAGTCTTAGAGACTGGGGAGGTTCAGTCTTAGAGACTGGGGAAATTTAGTCTTAGAGACTGGGAAAGTTTGGTCTTAGAGACCAGGGAGTTAGTCTTAGAGACTGGGAGGTTTGGTCTTAGAGACCAGGGAGTTAGTCTTAGAGACTGTGAGGTTTGGTCTTAGAGACCAGGGAGTTAGTCTTAGAGACTGGGAGATTTGGTCTTAGAGACCAAGGAGTTAGTCTGAGAGACTAGGGAGTTCAGTCTAAGAGACTGGGTGGGATAGCCTGGGAAGACTAGGATGCATACATGATTACATTGCTATTTGTTTACATGCTTATCTGATATATGTGCATATGTTGTGGTTGTGTTACAGACACCATGTCATCATCCTCCGAGAGTGGAGTGTCAGACACCATAGACCCGATAGCTATAGTATCAGATGACGAGATCCTTCCAGAGGGCGAGGTTTACACTTCAGATACTACGAGCAGTGACGACGATGACTTCCAGCCCTTAGCCTTGCTGGATTTCGGAGACGATTTACCTTTAGCTGATGGTTTTCTTAACGGGGATCTACCTCCTGCTCAGATCCCTGCACCCATTCCTCTTGCTGCTCTTCCCGTTGAGGATTTACCTCTCGGCGATATATTAGATGATGACGTCGATCTCTTCATCAAGGGTCCCCCTGAGGATGACCAGGATGGCGGGGCTCCGAACGATGACGATGTCGCTATTCCACTTGATGATATTCCGGTTGATGACCTTGTTGTCCCTGTTGATGATATTCCTGATGCCGATGCCGTTGTTTTGCCCCCTGTCGAGGTTCCTGTTTTACCTGACCAGTCTGGTCACGATTCGTCTGGTCCCGACTCGTTTGAGTCCGTGTCATCTTCTACTCTTCATGCACTGGGATTACAGCGATATCCCTCAGACACTGATTCTGACACTGCTATGTCAGCAGCGCCTGGTTCGCCACACGATCTCGAGTTTGATCCTGAGTTTGATGATGAGATGGATCCTATCGTTCCGCAGCTAGGTTTTGGGTTCATCCCTGACTTTCCACACGACGATGATCAGGATGTTGAGTTTGAGGGTGAGTTTGACCCTATTTTTCCACACGATCATGATCCAGACCATGAGATGGAGTTTATCCCTGAGGAGCAGCCTGTTGAGGCCCCTGTTATACCCGATGATCAGCTCCCTGATGTACCCGCTGATCATCAGCTTGCTCCCGCTGACCTAGAGCCGGAGATTGCACCTGAGCCCGTTCTTGCTCATAACCTGCCACCTGTGCACGACCCTATCCCTGCTAATATTCCAGTTGTTGCACCTCTGCCTGTCCCTATGCCTATGTTTGTTGACCGTGCACCATTTGCTACCCACATGGATTCTAGATATGCTCACACCCGCAATGGGTGGATTGAGGAGGACGACTATCCTCCTGTTTCACCTGTTCAGGCACCCGTTGATGTCCCACAGTTTCACCCTCACGTGTCAGACATTCACCGCATGGATTTACCCGTTACCTTTCTTCAGGACATTCCTCCTCCCCATCCAGGGGAAGGACCTTCAGGTCAGCAGCACACTCACATACCTTTTGTGTCAGGAGCCGATCAGTTCATGCCACAGTTTCCTCACCCTGCTTCTTTTTCAGCACCCATGGGCGAGCCATTTATGTGGTCTTCGCCCAACGTCATGCCTTTATCTGATCATTACCATCCCTTTCATGTTGGGTATTCGACGGATGATCTGCTTTTATCCCTGCAGCTCCAGCGGGATATGTTAAGTCGTAGAGTCGCTGAGATAGAGAGGATCCATCGTCCTCCACCTGGTACTAGTCCGTCACAGTTTGCTTTTCCACCTGCTCCACTATTTCCTTATCCGGATTTTGATATCCAATTTCTGACGATGGAGCAGCAGATTGCTTGTTTGTTGTAGCTTGTTCACATGCTTGAGGAGGAGTTAGCGCGTATGCGCCGTTTACTTTTTATTCCTCCACCTCCTCCTCCCCCACCATCAGCTTAGGGGTTTTAGGTCTCCTGCAGATAGGCTACATTTGGTGAGAATACAGCTATTGAGCCATGATTGTGAAGACTTTTGAAGACCACACTTTTGATATTTGACTTTTGGTTATTGTAGATTGTTAGACGATTCGGACAAGGGTGATGTGACCCTTAGTCTCTTTTGATGTATGACACAATTGTAAAACTGTACTGGTGGTCTTGTTATATGAAAAGCTCAATCGCAGCCTTCTCATTACATGCATTGTTGATTTATTTGTTTGTGTTATGACATGGGATGTTATGTGTCATTTGTGTTATTGGATGTTATTACATACGCATATTACTTACTTACTATACTTACTATGACCTGACCAATATGATCTTCTTTTAGAAGATGCCTCCACGACGAGACACACGTTTGCCCACTACTGAGGCTGAGTTACAGGAGCGAATTACCGCAGCAATAGCACAGTATGAGGCCTCTCGCGCAGAAACTAGCGGGAATACCTCAAGAAACAACAATCCACCCAATGGTAATGTCCAAGTCGCTTGAGACACATTACGTTACATTTGGATATTCCTTACATATCCGCTAATGCTTTCTGTAAATGATATTGCCTGTACAGGCTGTACCTCAAACAATTTCTGGATTGTAAGCCCTTAAACTACGACGGCACTGGAGGTGCTGTTGCTTTCGTCAGATGGACGGAAAAGACGGATTCTGTTTTAAGGATGAGCAAGTGTGCTCCTGAACATCAAGTTACGTACATCTCAGGGCTCTTTCTTGATGGTGCTTTATCCTGGTGGAATCTTCAAGTCCAAACCCTGGGGGAGGCGGCGGCGTATGCATTGACATGGACTGAGCTGAAGGAGCTCATGAGGAAGAAATACTGTTCACGGGCCGAAATACAGAAGCTGGAAACTGAATTCTGGCACCTCAAAATGGACGGCCCAAAAATTGCGGAATATGTGCAAAGGTTCCACGACTTGTCACGCGTTGTGCCGTATATGGTTGATCCTGAATTTAAACGCATTAAGCGTTTCATCTGGGGATTGGCACCCCAGATCATGAGTATGGTAACAACGTCAAAGCCTCCAACAATTACCGAAGCCATTGATCTCAGTGTGGCACTTACAGAAGAAGCCATCAGATTAAACAAGTTTTCAATTTCTGAACTGAAGAAAAAGGAAGCACACGTTGAATCATCGAGTGAGAACAAGAGGAAGTTCTCAAACTTCAAAAAGGGTACCAGCAGTGTCAGCAAGAAAGAAGAGGGAAGCGCACCAGCTAGGGCCAGAACTGGTGCCGAAAACAAAGGAAGAGGGTACATGGGCGCTCTGCCCAAATGTGATATATGCCAATATCATCACCCCGGTCCTTGCAGATTCAGGAAATGTGAGTCTTGTGGGAAGACTGGCCACTCAAAAGAAACATGCTGGGTTGGTACTGGTGCTGGTCGTGGTGGTCAGCGAGGTTATGGAAATGGGAACAGAAACCGCCAACAGGGAGGAAATGGTGGGAATGGAAATCTTGGAAATGCTGGGAATTAAGCTGGTAACCGGGGAGCAAACATCAATCGAGGCGGTAATGGTAATGGGAATGGTCGAGGACCAGGGTGTTTCAATTGTGGAGACATGGGGCACTTTAAAAGGGAGTGCCCAAAACTGAATCAAGCGCATGGAAGAGTCTTTAACATCGGTACGAGGGAAGCTCGCCAAGATCCCAATGTAGTTACTGGTACGTTCCCTATTAATCAACGCTTTGCATCTGTTCTATTTGACACTGGTGCCGACTATAGTTTTGTATCGCTAGAATTTAAAAGTATGCTTGGGTTAACTGCTAGTAAGTTAGACATTCCGTACTCAATTGAACTGGCTAATGGAAAGCTAGTTGAAACGAATGAAGTCATCAGAGGATGCGTAATAGAGCTGGGAGAGCACGAGTTTACACTTGATCTGCTGCCAGTCGAGTTGGGAAGCTTCGACGTGGTGGTAGGGATGGATTGGTTGTCAAACCACAGAGCCGAAATTTTATGTCACGAGAAGACCATTCGCATCCCAATGGTGGATGGAGAAACGATTGTGGTACACGGAGAGAAGCGCGATATGCCCTTAAGGATCATTAGTTGCTTGAAGGCTAGAAAATGTTTGAAGAAGGGATGTGTTGCCTTCTTGGCGCACATCGTGGATAAGGAAGCCGCTGAGCCAAAGATAGAAGACATTCCAGTCGTGAAGGAATATCCTGAGGTCTTCCCCGAAGACTTGCCAGGATTGCCGCCGCAGCGACAAGTCGAGTTCCACATTGACTTAGTTACAGGTGCTGTGCCTGTGGCTAAGGCACCTTATCGACTTGCGCCCTCCGAGATGCAAGAACTGTCAACGCAACTTCAGGAGCTATTGGATAAAGGATTTATCAGGCCAAGCTTCTCGCCTTGGGGAGCTCCAGTATTATTTGTCAAGAAGAAGGACGGTAGTTTCCGTATGTGCATCGACTACCGCGAGCTGAACAAGTTGACTATCAAGAATAGATATCCTTTGCCTAGGATTGATGACCTGTTCGATCAACTACAAGGTTCGAGTTGTTACTCCAAGATCGATCTTCGATCGGGTTATCACTAGTTACGTATTCAAGAGGAGAGTATTCCGAAGACTGCCTTCAGAACTCGATATGCACATTACGAGTTCCTGGTTATGCCGTTTGGTCTGATGAACGCGCCAGCAGTATTCATGGATTTGATGAACAGAGTGTGTAAGCCGTATCTCGACAAGTTTGTGATCGTGTTCATTGACGATATTTTAATCTACTCAAAGACAAAGGAAGAACACGAGCAACATCTAAGAGCTATCTTAGAGCTGCTCAAGAAGGAGAAACTATACGCAAAGTTCTCAAAGTGCGAGTTCTGGTTACGAGAAGTTCAGTTTCTTGGTCATGTGGTTAACGGAAATGGAATTCATGTGGATCCCACAAAGATCGAGGCAATCAAGAACTGGGAGACTCCGAAGACGCCAACCGAGATTCGACAGTTCCTAGGTTTGGCTGGTTATTATCGCAGGTTTATTGAGGATTTCTCGAAAATCGCTCAACCTCTGACTTCCCTCACACAGAAAGACAAGAAGTACGAATGGGGAGACAAGCAAGAAGAAGCATTTCAGCTGTTGAAAAACAAGTTTTGCGACGCACCCATCTTATCCCTACCCGAAGGTACTGACGACTTCGTGGTATATTGTGACGCCTCGCGTCAAGGTTTAGGCTGCGTGCTGATGCAGCGACAAAAAGTTATAGCCTATGCTTCACGCCAGCTGAAGGTTCACGAGAAAAACTACACCACGCATGACTTGGAGTTAGGCGCAGTGGTGTTTGCATTAAAGATCTGGCGACATTACTTGTACGGCACGTGATGCACAATCTTCACTAATCACAAGAGCCTGCAGCATATATTTGATCAGAAAGAGCTTAACATGAGGCAGAGACGATGGGTAGAGTTGTTGAACGACTACGATTGTGAGATCAAGTATCACCCAGGGAAGGCGAATGTAGTTGCCGATGCCTTAAGTCGGAAAGAAAGGATTAACCCCATAAGGGTTAGGGCTTTGGAAATGATTGTTCAGACAGACCTCACGTTGCGCATTCGTGCTGCGCAGAGGGAAGCTCTTAAAAGGGAGAATCTTGAGAATGAATATCTTCGGGGGATGGAGAAGCAATTGGTACCGAAGGAGGATGGAACATTGTGTTTCTTGGGAAGAATTTGGGTTCCTTTCTTTGGTGGTCTGAGAGACGTTATTTTTTATGAGGCTCACAAGTCACGGTACTCGATCCATCTAGGATCGGATAAAATATACCAAGATTTAAAAGATTTCTATTGGTGGCCAAGATTGAAAGGTGATGTTGCGACATATGTTGGCAAATGTTTGACTTGCGCCAAGGTAAAGGCCGAATATCAGAAGCCTTCAGGTCTTCTGCAACAACCCGAAATACCCATGTGGAAATGGGAGCAGATTTCAATGGACTTCATAACGAAATTGCCAAGAACACCCAGAGGTCATGATACGATCTGGGTAATCGTAGACCGTCTGACCAAATCTGCACACTTTTTGCCAATCAAGGAGAAGGATAATACAAGCAAGCTTGCTGAGCTATACTTGAGAGAGATTGTTGCACGACATGGAGTGCCTCTCTCAATTATTACCGATAGAGACGGAAGGTTTGTGTCAAGGATTTGGCAATCCTTCCAAGAAGCCTTTGGTTCTCAATTGAATCTGAGTACTGCATTCCACCCACAGACGGATGGCCAGAGCGAGCGAATGATACAAACATTGGAAGACATGTTGCGAGCTTGCGTAATGGATTTGGGTGGTAGTTGGGACACTCACTTACCCTTGGTCGAATTCTCATACAACAACAGCTATCATACGAGTATACAAGCCGCACCGTTCGAAGCTCTCTATGGATGTAAGTGTCGATCACCGCTATGCTGGGCAGACGCAGGTGATAGACAGCTTGTTAGTCCGGAATTGGTTCAGGAAATGACAGACAAGATTTTCCAGATCTGAGAGCGCATTAAAGCGGCTCGTGATCGACAAAAGAGTTATGCGGACCTGAGAAGGAAACCGCTGGAGTTTGAGGTAGGAGATATGGTTTTGTTAAAGGTTTCACCCTGGAAGGGTGTAGCACGCTTCGGGAAGCGTGGGAAGCTGAACCCGAGATACATTGGACCATTTAAAATCCTGGAAAGGATTGGTCTTGTAGCCTACAAGTTGGATCTACCTGCTGAACTAAATGGCGTTCATGATACATTTCATATATCAAACCTAAAAAGAGTCCAACTCAAGAAACAGTTGTCATACCTACCGACGAAGTTCACATTGACGACACACTCCACTTTATTGAAGAACCTGTTGAGGTTACTGATTGGAAGGTTAACAAGACGCGACGAAGTAGTGTCAAACTCGTCAAGGTTTGTTGGAACGCGCGACACGGCCTAGAATTCACTTGGGAGCGTGAGGATCGTATGAAGGAAAAATATCCACATTTGTTCCCTAAGACCCCTGCAACTAGAAGCAGAACTTAAATTTCGGGACGAAATTTTCTTAACGGGGGGAGAATGTGACAACCCTCATAATTACAGGTATCCGTACAATTAATTAATATTAATTAAGTACTTAATGACTGTGCTGAACTACTTAACTGCTTTCTGAATTACTGCATCATACTTACATGTGCATCACATATTACAAAATGTCACATCTTTATCACATACAAACTTTATTGGCATACTTGATGCACAAAGCACTGTTAGCACAGTTAACGGATAAAGCAGGAGAATGCTGACGAGGTTCAGTAAATAGACAGATAGTGTTTTGAGACCCAGTATGGGCCAGGGACAAGGTACTACACTAGTATGGAGTGTAGGGAAGTGAGGACCATATAACTGCGTCACTAGGTGATAGTTTGAGTGCCGGAAAGTGCCTAAAACTCACTTTAAGTGCAGAATTCTGCATTTTTCAGCAAAATTCAGCTTTTTAACATAATAGTTTTATGCAGAAAATTGACTAAATGGTCCTGAATGCTTTCCTAAGTGTTGGGAATTAAAAGTGTCACAAAAGGTTACATAAAAGACACTATACGGAATAACTTAGCACTTTAACGGAACGGTATCTAACCGAACAACCGGACATTACCCGAAACACCAAAATTTTGCCAGATACATTGTTTTATTATTTTTGAGCTAGTTATGGTCTCCGAATACCCCAACACACAATAAAATATGTCATACACATATAACACTAGATTTTTACACTTAACCTCCTAAATATTTACCTACTCACCATCAACTTACAATTAACCCCCCCCCCCCCCATATGAAATTTACGGCCCAAAGGGGACCCACCACCAAGATCACCATATCCCACTAGATTTCCTATATATTTTATTTGATACTTGCTTGCTTACTTGAACAAAATATTGTAAGAGAAGATTATAAGTATGGTTCTCTAGATCTTCATCATTCCATTCTCTCACTTCACAAGTTCACCCCACTCCCTCAAACTCTCTCTCTCCCTCTCGGCTCACTCTAGTGCCGCCACCACCACCACCTTGCCACCACCATCCATCCATTTTCAAGCTTGTTTCAAGTGCTAGAAGGTGATACATGGAGTTTGGAGTTTGAAGAACTTGAAGAACCTTCATCCTTAGCTTTCATCCATCATATTTCATCATCTTTTTCTAGTGAACTTCCCTAGCCTTTGAGCTAGTTGTAAGCTTCTTGATACTAGTTTTTATTTCTTATTTTGTTTGTTAAAAAGATGTACATTGTTATGAAACACAAGAACACTAAAAGACTTAAACACGAATCATGAACATAAAGCTTAAAAATGATGAAATCTTGTTGGATTAATGTTGATTAATACATGCATGACACTTGATTGTTGTTTACTTGAAATTATGATGTTGATCATCATAAGGAGCTTGCTAGATTATGATTAAACACATGATTTAGCAAGTTAGAGGATGATTATATGTTAACCCAAGAAGATCATCCTCATTTATGAACATGAAGTTGAAAATAAAATTATTTCTTGAAAAATAGTAAATAAAGTGAGCTAGTAATTTTGTAAATCTAAGATTTATGAATAATTTTCCAAGAAAATCAAGTTCAAAATATGATTTTAGTAAGAACTTGATTCTTACATAAATGTACATTATTTTTTGTGATAAAATAAGTGTAAGAACACTTTATTTACAAGAAGAGATCAAAAGAATAATTTTTGTAGAATATGTTTACAAGTTGTAAACATCTAAAATTTTCAAGAAGGAAGTTTATTAAGAAATAAACACACTTTAAGGGGTAACTAAGCCTACTAAACATGTTACCAAGTTACTACGAGTTTTGTGAAAAGTTCATGTTCATGTTGTTATATATCTTGTATAATTTTTGCACTTGGGAAGTGTAGTTTGATTATTGATTGTTGGGTTGATTTTTAAAAAGAAAATGATATGCTTTAATAGCATGGACACCTCCATTTTTTAGGGGAAACTATGGCGAAATTTTCTAAAAATATAAACACTTAGAAAAATATTTTCTAACAAGTATTTACAAGTATGTCTTAAACTATAAGCCTTCGATATAAACTTTGCCATAATTTTTGTAACAAAAATACAAATATTGGAGGTTGTGTTTATAAATAAAAATGGGTAAACATATATATTTAGAATATATATTTTATATTAAGACACTCGTGTGATTATTTGCATACTCGGTGAAATGGTTATATTATATAACTTAACAAAGTACCGTGAAATTTATTATCCAAAAACAATACCGTTACTTATATATTTTTGGTATATATTATTTTGGACAAGGAGAAATATATATTTTTGGGAAATAAAAATATATTTTCATAGTATATTTAGAAGATATATGATTTTGGGGAAAAATATATATTTTCGGGACAATACATTATTTTGGGACAAAATGAGTTTTTAAATATATTTTCTAAGTGAGACTTGGGAATATATTATTTCGGAAATTACAAATACAACAATACATATACATGTATAAAATACCCCATCCTTGGGAAGGAAAATACGAAGTTAAATACTTGAGAAGTATTAAAACAGAAATATTGTTTAAAACAATTATTCCAAAACTAAATATAATTTAAGTTGAAATATTAATTATTTTGACAAATAATTAATAACTCGGAATAATATAAGAAACGTAACTCAAAACATTAATACTAAGCAAAGGCATGGCCCGTTCGTCTAATAGACGTTAGTACACTGTAGGTAGTCGTGTTTGCTGACAGAGTTGAGTTACGAGCTGAGGACGCAATACTGTGAGTTCATGTCCCCCTTTTCTTTTACTGTTTTCAGTTTTATACTTCGGGGGTGGAATACATGTTACAATTATTACAGACATTTTTATACATGGTATGGTTAGCCTAAGGAGGGTTTACTACTAGATCATGTGAGGGGTGGCACAACACTTAAAGGCCATTAATCCTCGTCGTAGGACCGAGGGACATGAGTGATAGATCTATTTGGGTGTAGCGAGCCCACACCCATGAGGCCGGGGCGGCCCATAGAGGTGACTATGTCTTCCAGCCGGAAGCCCGGTACAAATTTGCTAGGTTTGAGTTTTTCCTGCACCTTTTCACACATACCATTGGTGTCACACCTCGACCACGTAAAACAACGAAACGTGGCGGAAACGTCGGGGAGTGTTGTAACTGAATTAATTGTTTCACAACCATGGTAATTAAAGTTACGTTTTATTTAGCAATCAAGAGAGTTACATTGTCTTAAACAAGAAACAAAGAGTACATAACATAATTTAACTAGTTCTTGCTTCGTTTTAAGTCACTAAGGCACAGGTCCGCCTAAGAGTGTCTCGATCATCCTATGCAACCGCTCCTGAAAACACATGTGAAAATAGGTACGTCAGCATAAAAATGCCTATGAGATACATAGGTTTTGTGAAAATAGGATTCATGACTTGAGTTTAAAGAAACTGTTTAAATAAAAAAAAAGTAGCCATGAATCTTGTTGAGTGTTCCCTTTCATAAATCATTTGAAAAGTGATAAATAAACCAAATGATATATATGTATAAAAGAATAATGTATGGTTAAGTGAATAACCATGTAAAATGGGTTTGTATAAGTTAAGTTATTTGTAAAACGATGTTTATGTGAAGATTGTATTGTAGATGTAATATGTCTAAACTGAAATGGTTTAAATAACGCTACGATATGTAATACCATAAACGCGTTCGGAACGCCTAAATAGTCCTATGATAAGTGAAATATGCCTTAACATGTCTAATATTGTTGCCAAATCAGTTTAGATATCAAAAGTTATGTTACGTATGCTTAAAAATGAATTTTGGGCGTAAAAAGGGCATTTTGGTAATTTACCTAAGGCATATAAACTACCATCATACAACTAACTAAACGTCGTGACCATAAGGTATAACCTCGGAAGGTTATTCCCTATACAACTATGGTCACCTAATGTGTTT
The DNA here is from genome assembly GCA_030545235.1 of Helianthus tuberosus. Lineage (NCBI taxonomy): Eukaryota > Viridiplantae > Streptophyta > Magnoliopsida > Asterales > Asteraceae > Helianthus > Helianthus tuberosus. The sequence continues at coordinate 99,262,617 of CM060382.1, forward strand.
GGTCGGATCCTAATGATCGACCAAACGGGTCGGGTTCGAAAGTATAAGCGATTGTTTAGATCGCTTACCTTACGACCCTAGACAAGCACAAAACTAAAAGTGACGAGCTAAGCATGTTAAAACATGCTTAACTAAGTTAGAAAACAAGTTTGGTATCAAAACAAACGGTTTTGATACCTAAAAGTAGTTTGGTTACAAAATACGCAAGAATACGCATTTTGGCCGAAACTACGACTCGTCACTGAGCCTAGATAACGTGGTAATCAGTAGGTATAGTCACTAGGGACTATAACCATCGTGATTACGCTCACGTTATGAAGTTCAAACGAACTTCGCATTGACCATAAACAAGTCAATGCAGAAAGTCAAACACAGTTTGACTTTAACGCTAAAACGCATAAAAAGAACGAAGGAATACTTACAAAGGGTCCCCGCAAGATTGATTTTCCAAGTACTCTCAGGTATGAGGTGATGAAACACCCCAACTTAGAGAAATCTCAGAAATCAAGTGGGTTTTGCAAGTGAATGGAATGGGGTATTTATAGTTTTTGGAGAGCCGTTAAGATCGTTCCTTGAAAACCGAGCTTCAATCTCATCCATCCACTTGGGCACATGGTATTGAATACTAGGGGCACTCAAATACCAGCCCATAGTTTCAAAAATACCATTTGCATGTGGGTTTTGAGTAATTAACAGCTGTAAACAGCTGTTAAAACTGGTTTTGCATATCTGACATGCTTACGCGGGCCGCGTAAGGTTTTATGGGGGCTTACGCGGGGCACCTGAGCCTTCTGATCAGTAAACAACTTTTAAAAATGACAGTTTCAGTCCCTGTTGGTGTTTAAAGCTATTTCCGACATGTTTAAGGCCCATTAAGCCATCTTTAAGGCCCTAAAATGATGCCTAAACATTGTGGACATGAAACATGCTCAAAAATATGCCGGATGTTGGTTTGTTTGGTCGTATGATCGCGATGTTTGCTTAATTACGACGGAATGCGCATAAGCGCGAAAAACGATCCAAATTGCGCGACGAATGGATTTTTCTTATGCCAAACACTAAATAAAATATTTTAACGCTTACATAAATTTTTGGATGTCCGGATGTATTCAGAATGTAAGTTATGCGCGAAAATGCAAATTTGTGCACTTTTGGACGCTTTTAGTCCCTGAATGACCCAAAAGTTTATTTTAGCACACCGAACCCCTCAAAGCCTATTTCTAAGCTATGTAAAGGGTATTTATGGTATGTTTAACTTATGGTCATGTTCCGGAATGTCTGTTCCAGTACGAATCGTCATACTTACGCGGTTTGTCGAATTTAGTCCCTGTAAGCGATTAAACTTGATTTTGCCATACCAAAGCCTTCAAAACTTATTTCTAAGTTATGTAAAGGTTATTTAAGGTATGTTAAGCATATGTTGATGTTCCGGAGTATTTGTCGCATTAAACTGATTACGTTTACGCACCAGTTTGCGTATAACTCTCCAGAAAGCAATTTAAAGCTTGAAATCGAACAAGAATTGATATGTGCAAAAGATACACATATTTATACCAATCCCAAGTATGAAACACAATATTTCATTGGTTTGCTATTCGTTTGATGGTCACAGTGACACAGGTGTCACAATTGGCTTTGCAGCCCATTGGTGATCTCTTTTTCCTTATTGCTACATACCAGGGACATTTATACATACAATACATATTTCAAAGGTTTATACACACAGACATACATATGAACTCGCTCAACTTTTTGTTGATATTTTTAAACTACATGTATTTCAGGAAACTAGTGGATCCGGAAGGGTATGCATGTGTCGTCAAGCTGCGTTTGAATAAAAGATGTTATCCAGGGTTGTTGAGTTTAGAGGGTGTATTCCTTTCCTGGACGGGATACATAATTCTAAACTCAGGTTTTTATTTAAGCACTTATGTTGAGTCTTGTGAACTCGTTTAATCAAGTCATGGGTTGTAACTTAATTCGGTATTGATGTTTTCAAACAATGGTATTGTGGTAGTTTCTAAACTTTATAAATGGATAAACATCTTGTGTTTTTATCATATAGCATTGTTATGATTGTTACTATGGTAATAAGAAGTCACACCAAATAACCACGCTTTCGCAAAAGTCAGGGTGTGACAATTGGCGTGACAAGCAAGTCGTCTTACCTCGCGTTAGAGGTGGACCGTGCGACAGGCGTGCAATCATGGTCACCGGCTGCCTAGGACAGTACTACACCGACTACGTCTTTATAGACCCGGCCAGCACCTCCGACATAATCTACGAGCAGTGCTTCAGTCAGTTCGATCAAGAAGATAAGGATAGATTACAGCCAGAGGATTACCATTTGGCCAGTTTCGCGGGGGAAACGGTGAAACCCCTTGTCCAAATAACCTTTCAAGTGATACTTACCGACAGTAGGCATACACGAACGGAGGAGGTAAACTTCTTGGTTTTGCCACACACCTCCAAACATGATGTGCTTCTTGGCAGAGAAGCACAAAGCGACTTCAACATGATAACATCCACTACCCATTCCGCAATCGGTTTCCTAACTGAAATGGGGATTGCAATTTTATATGCGTGCCGAGAGATAATGTCGACAGACGAGCTCCGTCCGACCAAAACAACAAGGCTGACACCAAGAACCGAACCAGAGAAGTGGGTACTTAATGCAAGATACCCCGAGTAAACTGTCACCATGGGCCAAGCCTTGTCTAACAACATCAGAGCACACTTGAAGCAGTTGCTCTTCAAGAATAAGGATATATTTGCTTGTACTCCTGCAGACATGACAGGAGTCCTACACGATGTCGCGCAACATTGCTTGAATACCATGCCTGGTATCAAGCCTGTGGTCCAGGCACGGCGCAACCTGGGACCAGAGAAAAACCGTGTCTTGAACAAGCAAGTGATTGAATTGCTCAACGCATGGATCCTACGGGAACTCAACTACCAGATCTGGTTGGAAAATATGGCCATTGTAGAAAAAGCAACTAGGGGTTGGCGCATGTGTGTAGATTACAAAGATCTTAACAAAGTCTGCCCCAAAGATTGTTACTCGCTTCTGGAAATTGACGAGAAGGTCGACAAACTTGCACCATTCTGATGGAAGTGCTTCCTTGATTGCTACAAAGGATATCACCAAGTGAAGATGACACTCAAGGATGAAGACAAAACGACATTTAGAACAACTATAGGAAATTTCTATTACATAAAAATGCTATTCGGGTTCCACAATGCTGGCACAACCTACCAAAGATTAATGGACGAGACCTTTGGTGAAGATATTAGCAAATGTGTGGAGATCTACATGGACGATCTCTTCGTTATGAGCATGGAGGAAGACACCATGCTCCAAGATATTGAGAAGACATTCCAAACTCTTTGAAGCATTAACACGAAGCTCAACCCGAGCAAATGCTCATTTGGAATGGAAGAAGGAAAATTCCTTGGATTCATCATCACAAAGGACGGATTCAAGGTGAACCCCGAGAAGGTGCAGGTGATTGAGCGCATGCCATTACCATGCGGCCAAATCTTTTCCGTTCATTAGCATCTTACGCAACTGCCTAAAGGAATATCATTTCCAATGGACCGATGAAGCGGAATGCGCTTTCAAGTAAATGAAAGAGTGTTTAATACAACTCCCCACTCTCACAGCTCTGCGTGAAAAGGAGCCACTAACCCTATACATGTCTGCTTCAGACAGAGTGATAGGTGCAGTGCTCCTGGTAGACTGGAATGGGGGTACAAACACCGATATACTATGTGAGCAAGATGCTCAATGACCTGGAAAGATACTCCATCATGCAGAAATTGGTTCTTGCGCTAGTACTTGCATCCAGGCGCCTGCGCTGATACTTTGTAGGGCATGTTATTAACGTCTTAACCAGTTACAGAATAGGTCAAATCCTTTCAAAGCCTGAGATCTCATGCAGACTTGCCTAATGGGCTATCAAACTAGAAAAGTACTACAATGCGCACGTGCGAATCTGCATGTCCAACCCAGGAGATTATGTCTTTTGGGATAATGAAGCCTCTAACGCAGAGCGCCCGGGTAAACTTGCTCCCAAATAGGAAGGACCCTACCTTATACATGAGTTCATGGGCAAAGGCGCGTACAAACTGCAAACGTTGGGCGGTAACATTTTCCCAAGGACCTGGAATGCGCAACAGCTTAGATGCTGTTATATGTAAGATTGTAATATGTTTCTTTTTGTATTACAATTGCATGGCCCTGAAGAAACAGTGGTTACCGAGTGGTTAGTCCACGGGTCGAGTCTCGTTAGATGGGGTTAATCCCTTCTTCCCTCGATCGATGGTTGGATGATCTTGAATCTATCACCTGCACAGTGAACACACCATGACTCGCAACAAGGAGAATGAGGTAGGGGTTGTTCCTTATTACCACCCTTCGGCATGAGAATCAATATTTGCTTAGGAAGCAAGATAAGTGATTAAGTAGTAAGTGTGAGTGAGCAGATTGGCATTACCTCAAACCTGGTCTGAAGTTTAGTATTTATAGCCAAAGAGGGAAGGAGAGAGGCCAATGGGTCATTTGATGGGCCTTGGGCTTGACGGATAACTTGCAGCTTTTCCACAGGCATGGCAAGTGTGAAGGGATCAGAAGTGTTAGACACACGGTAGAGGTGTCGCCACGTGTCCTGCTGTGCCAGGCGCATGAAGGAGTGACCGCCACATGGCCTGTTAGCTTTGGTTTCCGGTCTGTTCATCAGCTTTATGCAAGTGGGGGCTCTGTTAGTGGACTGGGTAGTCGCGTATTGACGGTCAGCTGACGTTGTTATCAGTGTCAGGGTGTACCACTCGCATTATGATAAGATGTCGCCCTTACGCGTGCACCCTATAGGCTTTGCGTAAGACAGTAGCATGTGTTGGAATGAGTTGCACATGCACATGCACAATACAATACAATACAAAACAACACATAGAGAAGGTTTCGTCGTTCGATGCGATCCGCAAGCGCCCGCGCAGGACTGCAACATGGAAACGTGTTTGATAGAAAGTGAATGTAGTAACACGACAGTTGTAGAAGATGTGGATTCAGATGATATTAACAAACTGGGTGATGGTCACTTGTCACCATCGAGTCACACCTACCATCTTTAGTAGCAATCACCGCTAACGTGCATGCGGGTGTATATGTTTTTAAGTTATATTTTAGCTCTTTTTACTCGCAAATTCAAGTTTTAAATTTATAAAACACGATATACTACTATCACTCTACACACATTATGGTAAGTGCGCCCATCGCGGACGTAGTATAGTGATGGCAAGATATCGAGGTCGTCCAAGGACACAAGAGCTTTTAATACTGGCTTATCGTTAACGTCTAATCGAACCAAATTTTGATGAAAAGGTAGACAAGAAGGAATCACTTGGTTCCAACTCCTCCTTTATGTATCCTTTTAATGATTTCTGCACTTTGGGCATTTTAAGAGATTATCTTTAAGTTATAGTAGTAGGCCCCCTTCCAGGCAGCGTTACCCTCAACTGATTGGTCTGAGTCAGTAGGGATACAGTCCCGCAAGGTCAGATTATTGAAAGATAATTAAGTAAGTTATTAATGCAAAAAGTGGTAGGCCCCCTTCCAGGCGCGTTACCCTCAACCCTTTGGTCTGAGTCAGTAGGGATACAGTCCTCGCAGGGTTGGTTTAAAGTTTTAATAGTAGTTTATAGATAAGGGATTCAAGCGGTTCTTACTTCTCCCACGGGGGTTAAGACCGTCCGCTCGTGAAGTCCTACTAAGCTTGAACCAGGTTCTCGCAGGATTTATTGTCACGCCCCGAATTTCCAACATAGCCGGTGGGGAGTATTGTGACGTAGTTGATATCATCATAGACAATTAAACACAGAATAGCACAGCAGAAGTCTTGGAATAAAATTACTATTACAGACCGAGTGTTCAAGTTCAAAATAATAAATACAGACGGTTGTAATAAAGGATCCACAGGTGGATCTAATAAATGTACAAAAATGATGTTTAACAGACTTTAAGCATCCTAAGGATTTGAAAGATCCTCTATTGATACCAAGCAGCTCCCAGCTTATTGCGTATAGTACATGTCACTTAGTCTTTTGAAAATACGTCAGTTTACGCTGGTAAATACAATTAACTGACACATTTTGAAAACATTTCCAAAATTGATTTAAGTGCACAAGGCACATGAAAATATTTTATAACTTGGAACAATTAAGAATTTTAATCTTATACATAGTTTTATATGTTTGTCAATACATATGGGGCCCAATATAGAAATCGAGACATGATTAACCAACACACCACTTTTAAAACCCACAAAGGAGTTATCCCCAACTTGTGGGAAAAAAAATTATATTTTAGCATTTTGCATCTGTTAGGTGTATGCCTACACCCCGTGCTTAAGTCGTGGCCATTAGTAAGTTAAATGAGCCGATGATATCCAGGAAACAGTCGCGTTAACCCCCAATGTTTAAGTTATTAAACAAAATAGGTTAAAACGGGTTATGCAGATTTGATATCCACAATCCGGCTAAGTGATCCCATACCCGACCAAGCAGTAAATTTACCGTATCCCAAGCCCCTATAAGGGAAAATAAGTTAAAAGTATTTACCTGAGTTATATCTTAATTCAAATGCAAGATTTAAACAACTCAGTCGTATAATTCATTAGACAACTGTAGATAGCTTTTACCGAAGGACTCTAGTCTGGAAAATGATGGTAATATTAACCAATTAGAATGCTAACGGGTCCTATTTAAGTCATAGACTTAGACCGGCTAGCTTAAAAGACGTAATACGGTATGACACGCTAGATTAAGCGAAGACCGGAACAGAATGTAGTTTAAACCCAACAAGTATGAAGACTTATAAATTATGGGTAAACTAATTACACTCTGGAATTTGAAGTTAAAATGATAAGGTTAAACCCGTTTCGGTAAACTTATGTAAACTAGTTACATAAGTCGAACCGAACGCGTATAAGCATTAATGGGTAACCGGATGAGTCATATACAAGTTCCATTTTACTTAAAAACATATTATAATATCAGTAGGATATCAACATGTATGCCTGTTAAGGTTTTAAAACCGAATTAAGCCTTATAAGGGCATTTTGGTCATTTTATGACTTATAAAAGGAGCTTGCAAGTAAACAGATGTTATGGTCATAAAAATTCTGTAAAAATATTTAATTTATGAAATAATATCAATAGGATATCAAATATATGTGTGGTTTATGCTTTAAGACCAAACTATGCACCGTAGGGGCATTTTTGTCATTTCACTTTGAGAACTTATTTTGGATTCTGAGTTCATGGCTTATACCTACTGTAAAAATATTTAAAATTATTTATAACATCAGTAGGTAACAAGTCTTGGTTCATAAATATGGTTTAAAACCATACTATGCGCCTAAACGGCGTTAAGGTCGTTAAATGACGATTTATGTGATGATTTAAGAAATCTGATGTTATGACCTGGTTTAAATAATTAAAATATGTTATTTATCATAACATATCAGTAAGCAAAAGGTTTTGTATGCATGTCATGTTTAAAACCCATTTTATGTGCCATAAAGGCATTATCGTCATTTAAGAACATTTAACAAGAACTTGTAGTTAAACTTAGAAGGAAATCTGACTTGACATCCTAAGTAATCTCAAATATGATATTATATCAGTATGTAATGAGTTTTGTCAAGAAATTATGTTTAAATTATGTTGCATGTGCATTAGTGAGCCCGAAAGACATCACTAAAAATTCATAATGGCTGTATCTGGTTCTGAACGCGGTCTTGGGTACGTCTTCAGTTCTAACCCTGAGTTGATGATACCCCAACCTTAAATCAATCTTTAAGAAGAAGCTAGCCCTTTGAAGTTGATCGAACATATCATCAATCCTGGGCAAAGGATAACGATTCTTGATCGTTACCTATTTAAGTTCACGGTAGTCAATGCACAGGCGCATTGAACCGTCCTTCTTCTTCACAAACAAAATAGGTGCTCCCCAAGGTGACGAGCTGGGTTGAATGAAGCCTTTCTCCAATAGTTCATCTAATTGGGCTCTTAGCTCTTTCATTTCAGTCGGCGCTAAACGGTATGGAGCTCGTGCAACTGGTGCAACTCCAGGCATGATGTCGATCCTGAACTCCACTTGCCTATCAGGAGGTAATCCAGGTAGCTCATCAGGAAAGACATCGGGGTAATCAGCAATGACTGGAATGTCTTCTATCTTGGGCTTTGGCTCATCCACTGTCAACTATGCCATGTAGATGACACATCCGCTCTTCAAGCACTTGGATGCCTTAAGTATAGTGCGTATCTCCCTAAATGGTGATCATTTCACCGGAATGGGTCTTAATGCCGACGAGTTTCTTGTCGCATGCGATACGTGCTTGGTTATGGGATAACCAATCCATACCCAAAACTACATCGAACCCCGCCAATTTCATTGGCAGAAGAGATAACGGAATAGAATGAATCTTAATAGATATAGAGCATCCATCAAGAATGGAAGAAGCGGTTTCTATGGTTCCATCGGCAAGCTCTACCTCATATTTAATATTTAGAGTTCTTATGGGCAGATTTAATAGTTTACTAAACTTAAGATCAACAAAAGATTTATCTGCACCTGAATCGAATAATACTCTAGCATAAACTTCGTTAATGAGGAAGGTACCTGTTATAACGTTGTCATCATTCACCGCCTGCTTAGCGTTCATTTGAAATGCCCTCGCATTCCCTTTCTTAGCCTCACCAGGCTTCTTTGCATTCTTGGGGCAGTTTGTTTTGATGTGCCCCTTTTCATTGTAGCCATAGCAGACTGCGTCTTTCAAGCTCTTGCACTCAAGGGTTTTGTGACCCTTTTTCTTGCAGATTCCATAGGGTTTGGCATGTGGGTCTAAAGTGCACTGCCCCCAATGCCTGCGATTGCAGTTCTTGCAGGTGGGCTTCTCGCCAGATCTATCTTGGTTCCTTTTGAACCCAAACCTCCCCTTTTTCTTCTTATCAGATCTGTGGGAGCTATCATCCTCCCTTTTTCTTTTGCCCTCATCATTGGTCTTTCCAGACCTACTTCTGATCACATCTAATGTGAGGGACAGAGATAGATCCACAGCAGATCTATAGGTATCAGGATTTGAAGCCTCACCATTCCTTTGATCTCTAGTGTGAGACCACCAATGAAGCGCACAATACTCTTAGGTTCGTGTGTGATCAGGTAAGGAACCAATCTCGACATGGAATTAAAATCGGTGACATAGGTACTGCAGTCCAAGTTTTTCATGACCAGAGTCAAGAAGTCTGTCTCTACCTTTCCCACCTCATGTTGAGGGCAGTAAGTTTCTTTTACAAGGTCCACAAACTTGGACCATGACAGATTATGAAGGGGAATCTTCCCCGTGGACTGCACCAACGCTTTCCACCATGTACGGGCATCGCCCTTGAAAGATTGAGACACATATTTCACTATGTCTTCTTTTGCACACCCACTAATGTCGACAACAGTTTCCATTTCATCTAGCCACTTCATACAGTCGATGGCTCCTTTATTGCTATTGAAGTCTCTTGGCTTGCAAGAGACAAAGTATTTATAGGTGCATCTTTTGAGGGAACGGGTTCCTGGTCAAATACAATCTTTTTCGATGGTTCACTCTTCGTAGTTGATGAGTGAACAGATTCTTCTTTTCTAGATGTATGTGGCTTGGAGTGGGACTTGGAGCGTGTTGCACTCGAGTCCTTAAGAATTCAATCTACAACCTTACTAACAATTGCGTCGATCATTGTCACGACCCCGTCCCGGTGTGACCCGGTCCAGGAGCCGCGGGACAGAAACCCCGTGGTATTTATTAATTGAGTTGACAGCGGAAATTTAACAGGATCTTTTAAAACTTGAAAATGCCCAATTTATTTTATTTCACAAATTGGGGATAACACCCATAATTTACAATAAAGGTGATTTCACTGGGAAATCCCTGTTTTTACAAAAACATGTTTCTTTATTTTATTGAGCCACCTCCTCAAGCTTGTAGTGCTACATGGCACTTTTCCTGGATCACAGCAGATCACCTGAAACATGTTTTAAAAAGGTTTTATCAGCAGGGAAATACTGGCGAGTCATCAAAGTTGCACAAAACGACACATTGTTATAATATACAGTATTAAGGGTGATTACAATGTTTTTATCAGTCAATTACCCCAAATCGGTATTTGTCACTTGACAATATCAGTGACTATGGTCAGATCACCCATTGGCTAACCCGTTGTCCAATGGTGACGGGTATCAAGTAATGTATACAAAACCCCATATACTGGCAGTGATTGAAGATTACAAAGACTTAATCCCTGTAATTATAACTTTGAAAACAAGTAGAGTTTTGGGTAAACAATTTGATAAAAAGAGAATGACTCACATTGCAAGTTTAAACGGGCAGAGTTTAGCCTACTGATTTAGCCTTGTAACCTAGTTTAAATAACAATGCACACGAAACTAGGTCAGTAACTTAATACAACATTTACGATAACTCACGAGATTAAAACCCTCACGACGAATGACAAAGTATAGCCCTGATTCGGGCAGCACTTAAACATCCATCGGATTGGTTTCAATCGATCGGACATCGAATCGTAGCAGCGATCGAGTTAATACCCTGTATCGTACAGTGTTTCCCTAATTGAAATCACGATTTTGAGCAGAATACCTCATCTTTTGAAATGATTTTCGAACACAGATGAAAGCCCCATGCACAGGTTACTTATAGCAACATTTTGGGTTTTACGCGGCCCGCGTAAACCCACACAAGACTCTTACGCGTCCCGCGAGGGCCACCTAGTCTATAACTAGGGCTAGCGTGTCACACCTAGGTGCGCCACGTGTGCGACACGTGGCCTGGAATGCTTATCCGGTCAACTGAACTTTGACCCGGCCCGCGTAAGCCTATGCTTACATTTACGCGGCCCGCCTGAAACTCAAATTTCTTGTTTTCTTGGTTTTTCATGCACATTAGGGTTTCAGGGGTCCGGGTTTTCACTTACGGTTCATTTTGGGGCATTTTTGCAGGTCCTTACACCTTCCCCACCTTATTTAAAATCTCGTCCTTGAGATTTACTGAAATAAGTGAGGGTATTTTCGCTTCATTTCCGATTCTAGCTCCCAGGTGTATTCAGGTCCTCTCTTTGAATCCCATTTGACTTGGACTAGTACCAATCTTTTGTGTTTGAGAAACTTAATCTTTCTGTCTTCTATTTGAAGTGGTTTTTCCACGAACTTCAACTTTTCATTTACCTGTGTGTCTTGAAGAGGGACTACTAGCGATTCGTCCGATAGACACTTCTTGAGGTTAGATACATGAAATACGTCGTGTACTCCGGCTAACTCTTCTGGTAGCTGTAAGCGATAAGCAACTGGTCCTATGCATTGAATTACTGGGAAGGGTCCTACGTATCTGGGACTCAGTTTTCCTTTCTTACCGAACCGAACTACTCATTTCCAAGGAGAAACTTTCAAGAGTACCCTGTCTCCAACTTGAAATTCTAGTGGCTTGCGTCGATTGTCAGCATAACTCTTTTGACGATCTCGAGCCGTCTTTAGTCTTTCCTTGATTTGAGTTATCTTGTCAATGGTTTCTTGCACAATCTCGGGACCTGATAATTAACTTTCTCCTATCTCTGCCCACCAAACTGGAGTTCTACACTTTTGTCCATACAGTGCTTCGAACGGGGCAGCTTCAATGCTTGAATGATAACTATTGTTATAGGAGAATTCAATTAAAGGTAAATGGTTGTCCCAGTTGCCTCCAAAATCTATTACACATGCCCTGAGCATGTCTTCCAAGGTTTGGATCGTCCTTTCACTTTGTCCGTCTGTTTGGGGATGGTAAGTTGTACTTAAGTTTAGTTGGGTCCCCATTGCTTCTTGGAAACTGGTCCAGAAATGTGAAGTGAAACGACTATCTCTATCCGATACAATGGAGAGTGGGACTCCATGTAGGGATACCACCTCGTCTATGTACAACTTTGTTAATCTTTCCATGCTAAAGGTTTCCTTCATGGGTAGAAAATGAGCTGATTTGGTTAATCGATCCACAATTACCCAAATCGCATCATTACCTTTTCTGGTTTTGGGCAACTTAGTAACAAAATCCATTGTTATGAGCTCCCATTTCCATACAGGCATTTCTAATTGTTGGAGTAATCCTGAAGGTTTCTGGTGTTCTACCTTAACTTGTGAACAAGTTAGACACTTAGATACATATCTAGCTATGTCCTTTTTCATTCCTATCCACCAGAAGTTATTCCTTAAATCTTGGTACATTTTATTATTACCATGATGCATGGTATACCTAGATTTATGGGCTTCTTCTAAAATCTTATTTCTTAAATTTCCTTGCTTAGGTACCCAAATTCATTTCTTATGGAATCTCCAAATTCCATCACTTCCTTGTTCTAATTCCTTTATTCGTCCTTTCATTCCTTCAGCATCATCCTTGATTGCTGTTTCTTGAATGTTTTTCAGTTGCTCCATTAAATCTAACTGTAGATTTAATCTAAGAGCACGAACTCGCTTTTGCTTTTCATGATACTTACGACTTAAGGCATCTGCTACTACATTTGCCTTTCCTTCGTGATATTGAATATCACAATTGTAGTCACTTAGAATCTCCATCCATCTTCTTTGCCTCATGTTTAATTCTTTTTGCCCAAATATGTATCTTAAACTCTTATGATCTTTATAGACAGTAAACTTGCTTCCATACAGATAGTGTCTCCATATCTTAAGGGCAAAAATTATAGCTCCTAACTCTAAGTCATGAGTCGTATAGTTTTCTTCGTGCTTTTTCAATTGTCTTGAAGCGTACGCAATCACCTTTTTGCGTTGCATTAGCACACATCCTAATCCTAACTTAGAAGCATCACAATAAACTTCAAAGTCTTCTATTCCTTCTGGTAAGGCAAGAATTGGGGCATTGGTTAACCTTTGCTTTAAAATCTTAAAATCCTCTTCTTGCCTAGGTCCCCATTCAAACTTAACTGTTTTGCAGGTTAGCTTAGTTAAGGGTACAGCTATTTTGGAAAAATCCTTAATAAACCGTCTATAGTATCCGGCTAACCCTAGAAAACTTCTAACTTCCATAGCTGATTGCTGGACCTTCCATTTGGTAATAGCTTCTATTTTGGAGGGATCTACGTGAATACCTTCATGATTCACCATGTGTCCTAAAAATTGTACCTCCTGTAGCCAAAATTCACACTTCGAGAATTTGGCGTAAAGCTTCTCTTTTCTTAACAAAGTTAAGAGTGCATGCAAGTGTTCACAATGCTCATCTTGACTTTTGGAATAAATGAGTATATCGTCGATGAAGACAATTACAAACTTATCCAAATACGGTTTACAGATTCTATTCATCATGTCCATGAATGCTGCAGGAGCATTTGTTAATCCGAAGGGCATGACTGTAAACTCGTAATGACCATACCTAGTTCTGAAAGAAGTTTTAGGTATGTCTTCTTCTTGTGCCTTCAACTGATGGTATCCGGAGCGTAAATCTATCTTAGAAAAGTATCTAGCTCCTTGAAGTTGATCAAAAAGATCATCAATCCTAGGCAATGGGTATCGATTCTTAATTGTAACCTTATTCAATTCCCTATAATCGATACACATTCGCATCGAACCATCTTTCTTTTTCACAAACAATACTGGTGCTCCCCAAGGGGATGAACTAGGTTGTATGAATCCTTTACTGAGCAATTCATCTAATTGTTTTTTTAGTTCTAACATTTCAGTGGGTGCTAATCGATAAGGTGCCTTGGCTATTGGTGTAATTCCTGGAATTAGATGAATTCTAAATTCTACTTCCCTATCGGGTGGTAATCCAGGTAGTTCTTCTGGGAATACATCCGAGTATTCTGATACTACTGGAATTTCTTTAAGTTCCTTACCCTTAGTGCTAATGATTACCGAAATCATATACACTATTCCTTGCTTTCGTTCATAACTAGCAACTTTCATTACTGAAATGAACTTCATTAGTTTACATGGCTTATCCCCTGTAATCATAATTACTTCTCCTGTGGGTGCACGAATTTCTATGGAGTTCTTATCACAAAGGATTCGAGCATGGTTGGCTACTAACCAATCCATTCCTAACACAACATCGAATCTAGCTAGATTCATGGGTAACAGGTTTGCAGAAAATTTATGACCTGAAAGTTCTATATTTTCTTTTTGCAAAACCGTATCTATGTTAACAGAATTCCCGTCTGTCGTCTCTACCGTAAAAACTTTCCTAAGTTTTGTTAAGGGTAGCTTAAGAGCTTGGCAGAATGAAGTATTTATAAAACTTTGGTTTGCACCAGAGTCAAATAATACTTTTGCATAAACGTCGTGAACTAGGAATGTACCAGCTATTATGTCAGGAATCAGTTCGGCTTCCTGCGTGGTCAATTGGAAGGCTCTTGCGTTTTTCTTGGTAGTTCCTTCTACAGGTTTAGCCTTGTTATCCGTTGGTTTGACCAATTTAGGGCATTCTGGTCTAAAATGCCCAGCTTCTCCACAGTTGTAGCAGATCTTTGTTTTCTTTCTGCACTCTTCTTCATGATGTCCTAGAGCTTTGCAGAAGTTGCAGGTTTCATTACATTTTCCAAAATGTTTCTTTTTACAATTCCTGCAGAACGGCGGAGTGGCAGATTACCCAGTTCCCTTTTTCTTGAAATTACTACTATTACCCATACGAAATCATTGGGTAATCTTTTGGGCCACTTCCTTCTTCCGGTTTCTTCTCTTGTGCGTACCAGCCCGTCAGTTAAAGTATTGGCTAATTCCACCGCATCATCGATTGTGCGGGGTCTCGCAGCTTTGACAATATCCCGGATCTCGCTAATCAAACCCCAAATATAGCGAGAAATGAGTACCGATTCTGGCGAAGCCAGGGTTGGTACAACTCTAGCATACTCGAAGAAGGTCGAAGTATACCCTCTACAATCAACATCCACCATCCGGTGGTTTAGGAACTTATTCGCCATTTGCTCTTTTTCATATTCAGGGCAGAATTTTCTTTCCACCAGACTTTTAAATTCTTCCCAATTCATGGCATAAGCCACATCGCTTCCCTTGGCTTGTAGTACCGTATTCCACCATTCTAGGGCTCCTTCTTTAAAAAGATGCGACGCGTACATGACCTTGTCTTCCTCGGCACATTTACTTATTTTAATTACTGCTTCGGTTTTCTCAAACCAACGCAGTGCTGCAGTTTCCCCTTCATTGCCTGCAAATTCGATTGGTTTATAGGCAAGAAATTCCTTGTAAGTGCAACCAGGCGTTGCAGCTTTCATTTTCTTAAGGAATGGGGCTTGCATCCCATCTTTATCGTTATTATTATTGTTGCCGCCTCCATTCACACTATTACTGAAATTATCGCCGTGAGTACGTTTGCTGGGAATAATTGGTTGAGGTTCAACTGGATTTCGGGCAGCAGCAAGGATTGCTGGAATAGCATTGGCTATTCCCTGAGCAACGATGTTTTCTATATCTTGTCGGTTAAGAAAGTGATCTTCATTGTTTTGCTCGGATTGATTAACCTCGTTAATTGGTTCATTATGGTTCATTACCAGCATGTTCCATCTGGTAATTAATAATAAATATAAGTTATTAACATAAAATAAATAACAACCAAACACAATAAAATAATCACACATAATCACGTTAACACGTATAGCCAAAATTGTCGACTTTGCGACTTCCATATTTTATATATTTTAATATGCATCCGTACATTACCAGATATGTTACAAAAGTTTTATTTTTAGTTATTTTACATGATTATATTTTTATTATTATATTATTATTAAACACACATTCCCACAACCATATACGATCCTCATCAACTGGCATTTCAGAAACGACGTTCCCTCTCGTCGTATTTCCATGATATTATCTCCCCCACTTCCTGGATTCTATTTCATGCGTCCACCAACTCCTCGCCATAGTGGCGGAGTTCAGCCAAGTTTTCTGTGCTCATAGGTGGGTTTAGTGGAGGCTCAGGGTGAAATTTGGGGAAAAAGGTGTTAGGGTTATTCAAAAGATTTTGAAATTACCAGTCAGTGGTCCACCATTCTTCCAGCTCTTCTGGTAGAGGTCGGGGGTGGATAATAGGATCTGGAATAGCAGGTTCCAGATTAACTGGAAGTTGTACTTCAACTGGGTAATTGAAGAGGTTTTCATCGGCAGGTCCGATGACGTCACTAAGTGCCAGTTTACGATCCAGCTCCTCCCATGATGGCATTTCCCGGGCTTGCCCGGAACTTTCCCCGATTTCCTTTCCTTTTCCTTTATCCTTCGGATCCTCAGTCTTTATAACTTTCTGTACCGTTGGTTTCTTCCTACGCACACGCCTCCAGCCTACGAGTCTTCTTCTCTTTTTCGGCTTTGGTTTTTCCTGAGGTTGGGCTTGAAATACCATTGGCTTTTCAGTATCAGCCTGGTAGCCAGTAAAAGTACTGGTGGTATCCATATCTGTAGCATGGATAGTAAAGTTTTGAAGTGCTTCTGATAGTTCATTCATGCTGTTAGCATACATGAAGAAACACACAAACTTCTAAGTTAAAATTTTGTAAATTAAATTTTAATAGAATCACAGAATGACAATCAGAAAAAATTAAGGATTTCTAAATACTTAATTGGCTTAAATCAGTGGCTCTGATACCACCTTTTTCTGTCACGGCCCCCGTCCCGGTGTGACCCGGTCCAGGAGCCGCGGGACAGAAACCCCATGGTATTTATTAATTGAGTTGACAGCGGAAATTTAACAGGATCTTTTAAAACTTGAAAATGCCCAATTTATTTTATTTCACAAATTGGGGATAACACCCAAAATTTACAATAAAGGTGATTTCACTGGGAAATCCCTGTTTTTACAAAAACATGTTTCGTTATTTTATTGAGCCACCTCCTCAAGCTTGTAGTGCTACATGGAACTTTTCCTGGATCACAGCAGATCACCTGAAACACGTTTTAAAAAGGTTTTATCAGCAGGGAAATACTGGCGAGTCATCAAAGTTGCACAAAACGACACATTGTTATAATATACAGTATTAAGGGTGATTACAATGTTTTTATCAGTCAATTACCCCAAATCGGTATTTGTCACTTGACAATATCAGTGACTATGGTCAGATCACCCATTGGCTAACCCGTTGTCCAATGGTGACGGGTATCAAGTAATTGGCTTAAATCGTAGACTACTACTGTCATCGTCATAAAAGACGATATAACTTGGCCCATAGGCAAATCAATTGACATCACTAACGGATGTTATAATAATATAATCATCATACTGATGATATTAGTCAGGATCGTATTGATCATATTGACTATAAAGGCTTGGATATAACCCAAATACCTTGACGGCTAGTGAGGTTCCTCAAGCCACTCTGCCAGGAGTGTTAACATTTTATGAATGCTAACAAAGATTTATTGTCTTAAGAGGGTTTACCAATATAGCCATGTTCACATTAACATATAGGCAAGGTTAAACCATTAAGAATATCTTTTGGAATTATTTAGCAGATCGATAAAGTTCGAATAAAATCGAGACGATCGCTCGAACAATGATGTAATGAAATACATATATAATAACAACAAATATAAATTCCAAAATAAATTTTCATTAAATTAACTAAGGTTTACAAAATTGCCCTAAACGGGTCTTAATTAACATGACTAATTGTCCACGTAGGGACTAAAATGAAAACAAGTCCACGCAGGGACTAGATACTGAAATAAAGTGTCCATGTAGGGACTATTACTAAAATAAAATGTCCACGCAGGGACTTAATTTAAATAAACAACTACATGATAAATGAAGAAAAATCTTCAATCCTTGTCCTTCTTCCCTTTGATTAACTTTGTAAGTTTCTTGAGGAACTTATTTGTTTTCCTCTCGCCTCTTTCCACTCGACGTTCTACGTCATCCACCCTTCCCAAGGCTTGAGTTAAGGCCTCCAATTGTTGGGGTCGTAATTGGGGTTGTGGTTGTGGTTAAGGTTGTGGTTGTGGTGGAGGATACCGGTACCCATAAGCGGGATATCCAATTGGGTATGCTGGAGGAAAAGGCGAAGGATACAAGGCATTATGAATGGCTTCCTCAACATAAGGGTCATATGAAGGTGCTTGATAGTTGTAACCCGTAGGAGTTGATGTTTCAAACGGGTTATACCCAGTCACAGCTGGGTAGGTAGGGATTGGGTTTTCAAAACCCGTTGGTGGATGTGGTAGTGCAAAAGTAGCCGGTGTGGTGTCAATCACCGGCGTGGCATTTGAGGGTCCACCCATTTATGGATCCTCAGGAATGGGGGGATAAGTTCTTGAAGCATGGGGCAAACTAAATCATGGGCCCCATCGCACGGACATACGTGCATTTCTTCTCCTCCTTGGTGGTTCTGGAGGCGGAGGTGGTTGTTCCTCCACTGGTGATGGTGGTGGTGTTACCGCTTGCAGGTATGGTTCCTCTGGTGGAGGTGGTGGTGGTGTGTTGTGATAAGAGGAAGTAAATTCCCACTTATATTGTCCCCCACCATTCGGCCCATTCGTCAGGTCCCTGGTAAGGCGATCCCGCGTTAGAAACGGAACCACTCGAAATGTCGATGGGATGCGTAGGCGTCCTTGATGGTGGCATGATTGGATATGGATCCTCGTCCACATCCATATCATGACTTTCGTCATGATGCTCCACTGGCTTCCACTGGTTTTGACCAGGAGGAGTGTTGATGTAGTCATTCGAGTCAAAATGGCCCTGTGACTAGGAATGCTGAGAGTGGTGAGAGTGGTGAGAGTGCTGGGACTCGTGAGATTGTTGAGGCCCAAATGAATGATGGTATGATGGCGAAGTGCTTAATGAAACAGATCGCCTTGCAGGTTCTGCGGGATATCCCCAATCTTGACAGGGATCAGAGTCAAATGAAGCTGACGGGGAGCGTTAATGTGACGGCCCCGCCTGACTAGATGGTCCGCCTCGCATCAGACCTTTTCCACGGCCTCTTCCTCGAACTCTTGGAGGCATTTTAATAAGTAACCTGTCAAAACAAAGAAAACAATATATATAAACTAAATAAATATTAGGATTAACCCTAGGTCATTTGCCTAGACTCGGAAGTCTAAGCAATGTGCTACTGTGTCATTTGAGTTTAAACACAAAAGGCTAGTGTTTAATTCCCTCAAAGGTTGGCTCTGATACCAACCTGTCACGCCCCAAATTTCTAACATAACCCCGTGGGGAGTATCGTGACGTAGTTGATATCATCATAGACAATTAAACATAGAATAGCACAGCGGAAGTCTTGGAATAAAATTACTATTACAGACCGAGTGTTCACGTTAAAAATAATAAATACATATGGTTGTAATAAAGGATCCACAGGCGGATCTAATAAATGTATAAAAGTGATGTTTAACAGACTTAGGCATCCTAAGGATTTGCAAGATCCTCTATTGATACCAAGCAGCTCCCAGCCTATTGCGTATAACACCTGTCACTTAGTCTTTTGAAAATACGTCAGTTTACACTGGTAAATACAATTAACTGACACATTTTGAAAACATTTCCAAAATTGATTTAAGTGCAAAAGGCATATGAAAATATTTTAAACTAGTTACATAAGTCGAACCGAACGCGTATAAGCATTAACGGGTAGCCGGATGAGTCATATACAAGTTCCATTTTACTTAAAACATGTTATATTATCAGTAGGATATCAACATGTATGCCCGTTAAGGTTTTAAAACCGAATTAAGCCTCATAAGGGCATTTTGGTCATTTTATGACTTATAAAAGAAGCTTGCAAGTAAACTGATGTTATGGTCATAAACCTTCTGTAAAAAATATTTAATTTATGATATAATATTAGTAGGATATCAAATATATGTGTGGTTTATACTTTAAGACCAAACTATGCACCGTAGGGGCATTTTGGTCATTTCACACATAGTTTTGAGAACTTATTTGGGATTCTGAGTTCATGGCTTATACCTACTGTAAAAATATTTAAAATGATTTATAACATCAGTAGGTAACAAGTCTCGGTTCATAAATATGGTTTAAAACCATACTATGCGCCTAAACGGCGGTAAAGTCGTTAAATGACGATTTATGTCATGATTTAAGAAATCTGATGTTATGACCTGGTTTAAATAATTAAAATATGTTATTTATCATAACATATCAGTAAGCAAAAGGTTTTGTATGCATGTCATGTTTAAAACCCATTTTATGTGCCATAAGGGCATTATCGTTATTTAAGAACATTTAATAAGAACTTGTAGTTAAACTCAGAAGGAAATCTGACTTGACATCGAAAGTAATCTCAAATATGATATTATATCAGTATGTAATGAGTTTTGTCAAGAAATTATGTTTAAAACTCATTTTATATGAAAAAGGGCATTTTAGACCTTTTAAAAGCATGATTTACGATTATATAAGTAAACTCAGTTTATGACCAGAATATTAACATCAAAACATGCTAAATATTTTTACTTATCAGTACATAACTCATTTGCATGCTCATTTATATTTAAAACCTAATTTTTAAACAAAGGGGCATTTTAGTCAACATTAAGCATAAATAACGGAACTTGCAATATAAACTCAGATTACTATATGACCATGTAATATAACCTCAGAGGGTTATACTACAATATAATATGCTCATAATGGAAACTTAAAACACAATGAAACTTATCTAATTCGGGTCAGAACTGAAAGTCAAAGCAGAAGTCAAACTTCGCGACTTTCGGTTGCGAACCGACCCTAAACCTGGAATTGTCGGGTTGAACATGTTTACACATGTTCTAGTAATTATTACCAAGTTATTAAAGTGATCAAACATGTTTTATAACATCTACATTATCATATTTGAATTATTTTAAAAACTGACCCGTTTGACTTTTTAAATTAATAACTTTGACCCAACAATTGACCAAGCAAACGTGATTATTAGGAGGTGCCCTTTTGAGGGATTAACACCTACCTAATTACGATCACGTAGCCATGTTCGCCCCGAACAATGGCTGGACCATAATGGTCTAAACCGAAAGTCAAAGTGTTTATCGAAAAACTTTGACTTTCGGCTTTTAAAAGCCTATAAAACAAAAAGCAGAGGCTAAGGACACTTACAAAGGGTCCTAGCTCGAAAACTTGACTGAAGGGGAGTCTCCTTATAGCCAGGAATCTCCAAGAGAGTGATAGAAATGAGAAAATGAAAGGTGTAAGGAATGAGGTTGGATGAACACTCCTATTTATAGTGTTTTGGGGTGATCTTGGATGAAGCCAAGTGTTTAGAGGGGTTCTAAGATCATCCCAAGTGTCATAGCAGTTAATAAAAACCATCTAAGAAGCCATGGTTTCGATTTATGTGTGTAGAAGAGTTTTGAGTGGTGAACAAGGCTGCATACATGTAGCTGTACAACTGTTTCTGCGCAGAGGTGCCTCTCGCGGCACGCGACAGAGAGAGGAGGGGTCGGTCGCGACCCGCGACCCTTTGAAAAATAAGCCAAACTTTTTAAATGTTTGGCAATTTCAGTCCCTCAACCTTTTAATTCAAAACAAGTTTCATATTTAGCACTTTTGGCCCTTCAAGTTAGGTTGTAGGTAATCTTGAAAGTATAATCGAACACCATTAAGCTTCGGGTTCGTTAAAAGGTTACTCAGAGGTATAATTAAACATGTTGACGCTTTTAACCCTTTAATTCACAAACGGTTTCGCACGTCCAACAAGTGGCTTGATAAAGAATACAAATACCATAAAAGGTAATTCAGAGGCATAGTTTATGCATGTTAACACTTTTAGTCCCTCCACATACATCTTTTCATCATTTGGCAACATTAGTCCTTTATGGTCAATGCTTGACATTATTAGGGTTAAGGACATGTATCAACATATCATTGGACACGATTTTACGTGGTGTTACATCTATACACTGAACGAGATATTGAATTTACCCAACCACCCTTCCAACCCCCTTCCGAGTAGGTAACGCGCTTTATATAGACCGTAAAGACACGAATATGTGAATCAACAACATATGAAGAATGGTTAGATAAATTCGCCTTCAATATAAAAAAAACTAGTTATTAAAGTCATTAATACATACCCAGATAAAAGGAGCCAAAGATTGGAAATCAAAAAGAAATACATAAAAGATTTGTCTTCACCAAGTGATGTAAGAGTTTAGCCAAGCATGTCCTTTGTTTGACAAAGACTCTTACGATCGATTTTGGATCCCGAGACTACTACACACTCTAAATGATGGAAGATGGATGATAGTGGTGGATCATGGTGTTGTAGTGGTGGCAAGTGTGAGAGAAGTGGTTTGCCAAGGGATGGTTTGGAATGGAACCAAGCACCCCTATTTATAATTAAAATCAGAAGCTCAACACGGCCCGTGCCCGCCTGGGACGGCCCCGTGGTCATCTCTCTCTTCCTCATTAACTGCTGTGTCAGGTCTTGTACTAACAAGGCCCCGTGTGTCAACGGCACGGCCCGTGGCCAATGTACTTGTTGTACAATCTCAGATTCTGCGAATCTTAGAGTTGACCACGCCCCGTGTTGCCTTAGCACGGCCCTGTGTTGGTTGTCTGTTTTGTCCTTTGCTGTTGTCTTTTCTTCTGCAGAGATTCCAGTCTTGGACACGGCCCGTGCCTGGTGGGCACGGCCCCGTGTCAAGTCTTCTGTTCTTGCTATTTTCTTGGTTTGGATGTTGGTTTTGGCTGTTATTTTGCTCATTTTGTGCCTTTAAGCTCTTTTGACCCTATAAATTAAAAAGGAACAAAGAAACAAGCTTTTTCCAATATTAGTACCGAAAAAGGGTTGATTTATGTCGTATTTGATACAATTTATATGTTGTATTTTAAGCACATCAACCGCATTCTACGTATGCTGCCTAAAACACCCATTTTCATGCATAAGATAAGAACGTTCTTAGCCGAGTGGGAAAGTAAAATGGCTCCACGCGCGAGACTGAAGCAAGTTCTTAGCCGAGTGGCAAAGTAAACTGGGTGATGGTTACTTGCGTCTAAGCCTGGCGCGAGATCTAGGACCATACCCCTTCAATAGTTGAGAGAGTTTTTCTGAGAAATGAGATAGTTGAGATATTTTGAACGTAAAAAAAGGTAGAATGGGTTTAGACTAAATAAGAGGAGTAAAATTTTTTGAAAAATATTTTTTAAAAAGTATTTTTTTTAAAGAATCGTTGGGGCAACGGTTAGAACCCACACCCAACCACGTCTTGCCACGTCGCCAGTAATATGCCCTCCATGCCGGTGGAAAAACCCTTGCTTCCATGTCCACACCGTTTCGGGGGGGTGATGCAAAAAGTAAAATAAGTAGTGGAGTAGGTAATGTTTAGAATAACCCTGTAAAATAATAAGAGCAAAGTTAAATGTACAAAAACCTACATCTCAAATGGTTGTGTTAATCGTTCCATACCCCTTCTCATTACTTGTTGCACACCCCATTCAACTTGTCACCTAAGTAAAACATATCATGTTATCTTTTATTATAAGGCTGGATGGTGCCGTTTGACGCTCCCCTCCTTTAACTCCAGTTAGAGTGTTTTGATCGACCTATGGGGTCCACACCTCTCATTCCTTTACCCACCCGTCATTCTACTCACGATGGCACCGCTGAAGCCCTTTTGGCACTTTGACGCCCTCAAGGTGGTGCTCTAGGCTTAATATCAAGCTGATGTGGAGAAAACATCACTTCACACCATCAAACCTAACATGTAATGTCATATCATGACACATTAGGTAACCATCACTAGTGCTCTAGTGGTGGTCACGGGTATTTAAGTTCCACCTATGGTGGGCCCGGATGAGTTTTCCCCTTCAGGTCTCAAGTTCGAGTCTGGGTGATAGGGGTTTCTCATTCAGGGGTTTAAATTGGGGTTCTATTGTGCGAGAGGGCTCTCTAGCGCGGACCTCGTTAAGAAAACGTATACTAAACCTCCCGACATTCACGAATATTTCACACATTTCCAAAAAAAAAACACATTAGGTCATATCATATCATAACATATTACATTACATTATATTACAATATATCATACTAGTATTAAGCCCCTGCGTTGCAGGCTTGCAGCGGTTGTTGTAAAACTGTGTCAAGTGGTACCAATGTCAGCGACCACCAATACCGGAAAAGCTCGTAAAAACAAATTAAATAAAAACGAAAAAAAATAACGCCGAGCGAAAAGCAGACATGAAATCTTTGAATCACGAACGCTCGTTGCAGAGAAATTAAACCGAAACGTAAAACATAGAAAAAAAATAACTAAGTCAATCCAGGACCCGCACGTTGGTCGAACTTGTTAAACGGAGAAAAATAGATGTGCTGCGACGGGCCAGTCAAACGTGAAAAAATATACGAAAAAAATGTTGAACCCCACACGCACGTTGCGGTGCATTAACTCATAAAATTTAGAACGAAACGAAAAACTTGGGAAAGATGATAAGTATGGTGGACCAAAATTGAAAATAAAAAAGAGTTGGGATTAAATTGCAAAAGATGAAAAACTTTTGGTTAAAAGTAAAAAAGGGGGTCTAAATTGAAAAATTAAAGTTATTTATTAATCTTAGATAAAGATAAGGATAAAAATAAATGATATTTATATATTAGTTATTAATATTAATATTAATTTTAAAAGAAATTCATTAAAAAATTATAAATAAAAATAATGAGATTGGAGGAGAGAATGACATGTGGCATTATTTGGAGCCTTTTATTATAAGTTAGATTACATTATCACATTAAATTCTGTAACCTTTAACCGATTAAACATTAAATTCATTTTTATTTAATATATTAAAATATTTATAGACATTATTAGTTAATCAAGGCTTATGTCTAATCCTCTCTTCACTACTATAAAACCAAAAATCCCAAATTGAACTCAAACGAGTTCACTATACTTCTCTTCCCGGAGGAAAACGATCACCAATCTCCGTCGCAATCAGTGGCTGCTGCTGCTACTACTGCTCCACAATTCCAATTCAGCACTCCAATCGAACATCAGTTGATGAGACCACATGGACGCGATTGGCAGCAGCAGCGGTGGTAGCAGAAACCGGAGGATTACGACGTCTAGCAGCGCCAGTAACGGCGGTAGTAGGTCACCGTTGTGCGGTGGTCGGAGGAGAGTGGTTGCTACGAAGAATGATGGATGGAGCAACCCGTTGTTGGCGAATAATACTGTGAAGAAGCTTCAGCGACGTGAGATTACCTCAAATCGGCATCGTTCGGGTGCTATTACTAAGTCCGTTCACCGGTTTCGGAATTTTCGGTTGACGGTAGCCTCTTTCGCCTTGTTTTATATGTTTCTGCTGTTAAGTTTTAATAATTCATATAACATGTTGTGATTGTAAGATTAAATATATTATGTAACAATATTTAATCTATAGCCATTATAATCATTTACATAATAGAGATCAAAATATATTAGAACCTATTATTTAATTAGTTGGTAATTGTTGATGGACCATATTACCCTTAGTAACTAATTGGGTTTCCTCCTGGGTGCTTATATAAGGAGAATTATGTGAAGGTTAGAGGGTTACTCAGTTTCACAAACAGACACACCCCATAAGATCATAACATCAATTCGACCTCCTCTCCTATACCGATTCCCTTATCGGTTTTTCTTAGCCACCATCATCAGTCAGCACCCTAAGGAGGAACCAGACCAAGATGACAATCATGTCAACCTTAATGGCTGCGTCTCCATGATGGATTCTCTGCTAACCTGTGCTGATGCAACCAAAGGTATGTTTTCATGTTTTCCTTTATGTTCAAACAGAACTGAACCAACATGTGGTATCAGAGCATATGTTGATTAGTCAGTTCTGTTTTCGTATCCATTATTCTGGGATCAAAAATCTGGAAAACGAAATTGTTAAAGCCTTTAGTTCATGGCTGTTTTTTGTTTTAAATAGCACCGAAATCACTGTTTTCGGAATACCATGTTTACCTTTTAATTCGAAATCATAATTGGTAATACTAATATCCGAAATCTGTTAATAAAAGTATAAAATTTAAGGTTTCGGATTCCAGATTATGATTTATTTTTTTAGGGTTCATCTTATGTTCATAATGTTCTTAGTGAAAAATTCGAAATATTCTATAAGTTTTGGAATGTGATTTGAATTGTTAGATGTTTCCCTAATTTTGATCTAATCTTGTCCATTAAGTTATTTTCGAAATCTGTTAATGAGATAAACATATATGATTTCGAAATTTAGGATAAAATAGATCAATGTTATTATAGGAAACTATATCACAATTCATAATTTTCGAATTTTAATTATGTTATCACAATTAACAGCTGTTAGCGAGGTTGCTACTCGCAACCATAACGTCATCACTCGCAACCATGAGGTTGCTACTCGCAACCATAACGTCATCACTCGCAACCATGAGGTTGCTACTCGCAACCATTACGTCATCACTCGAGACCATGAGGTTGCTACTCGCAACCATAACGTGATTAGTCGAGACCATAGTTGCGACTCGCAACCATAACGTGATTAGTCGAGACCGTAGTTGCGACTCGCAACCATAACGTGATTAGTCGAGACCGTAGTTGCGACTCGCAACCATAACGTCATTAGTCGAGATCGTGGTTGCGACTCGCAATCTCATTATTTTAAGCTATTTAAATGTGAACTAAAGAAAAAAAAAATTTCGGGGCTCCCGCCCCGAACCCCGGGCGGGGGCGCGCTGCCCCCGCACCCCCCAGCGAACTCACCGCGGAGTTCGATCCGCGCTAACGGGTGGTTTGCTATTAAATAAATGGTTTTGTAATTTACTTAGTTAATTAATAAGGATCAAATAATGTTTTACAAAACCAAAATAGCTTAACTTGAATGAGCTTCTGATATATCATTTCTGGCCAAAGCTGACTTGATACATCTACTTATCATTCAAGTATTACGAAAGCTATGTTGTGTATGCATCATAAGCATGAATGTCTTAATTTCTGGCCAAAGCTGATTTAATTCATTCATCGATGGCATACTCAACAAGTGCATAACTAAAGTGATTGTTTCAATTCTGGCCAAAGCTGATTTGTTACAACCACTTTGCACATATGCTTAAATGATTACACTTCTGGCCAAAGCTGTTTTGTTTTCGTTTAACTAGAATTTTTTAGCTATAGTCTATTATTTTGATGTTAGTAATAGACATATCACAATCTCTTCACATAATGATCCTTAGCTTAATGATCCTTAATTAGTTTTTTATGATCATTTCGTCTGCCTTATTCTTATTACCCATAATGTTACTCACTATAATTTTTTCTTCTTCATATCAATATCTCATCCACTCTAATTTTTTAAACCTAAAATGTTTGCTTTATTTAAAGTTTCTATTAGAATTAGCTCTTAAATTAAATCCTTGATTATTTCCTAAGACACGATAATCCTATTGCTCTCTTCTGATAAAGATTATAAAGAAGAAAGTTAGAGCATGATGAATAGGACAAATCGAACATGATGTCTATTATAATAAATCAAGAACTCTCTAACGTAAATGCTATCACTAAAGTTATTCCAGATTAAGTCTTTCCTGAGACTAATCTTTATTTATGGAATAATCACTAGAACTCCTAAGATGCATGCCTTAATTTGAAACTCTAAACTATAAAGTTAAGTGGTATATGTGAATACATTATAATGTACAAAACCATGACCCATAAAGTTAAGGGCTTACGCATGGAAATAAGTACATTTTTCCAGTACATTACATACTAAAATTTTCACTTGTACAATTTGATGCCTTATAAATCAACTATAACACTCAAGAAATACCAAAGTATAACGAGTGTGTTGATAAGCAACATATGTACAAAGAAATACATGTTTAACGCTGGAAAATAAGTTGTTATTCACCTTACAACCACTAATAGTTTAAAAGAGGATTATTCTAAGGTCCATAGACAAATTACAAGTGCTAATTCCAACTTTAAGGTTCTTCAAGGGAAAATCTCACTGCATTAACTATGTCATTAGGCTAGACATAAGCAACGAGACTATCCGTTATTCTAAAAGAACAGTTGGGTAAATTAATTAGACAGTCACTTATTAATGATATTTAAGTCTGGTAATTTCAATATTCCAATTAACACATGATTAGTTGACTCTAGTTCCATACGTTTCCTTACCAGAACTTGACAAATAATTAACACGAGAGTTAGTGACAAAATTAAATGTTAAGGCTATAAGAACCATAATAAGCAGTCTTCTAACAAAGCTTTTCGATACATTACATGTTCTGATTATTAATCAGAATACAGTATCATTACTTAGGCTATGTCATGAAGGTTGTGAGGTTTGCATAGTCAACATAAAGTCACACTTATCTTCAACTCTCATCTTATTTGTTCTAACCATCTGGATTGAAACATTATTAAAATGAAACTAGATGATACCTTACATTTTCACAACTTTTGTTATCATGCAAATGAGAACTTGACAAAAGGAAAATGAGATTTATAAATTTCATCCATTATAACCAAACTTTATGAGAAATCATGACATGGTTAGTGAGGATGATTATTCATCTAATCTCATTCTAAGTGATTTTAAATCATGACGTTAAAGCCCTAAGTATGACTTGGCTTAAGGAATAAGTATGGGTCCATCATAAGTCATTTTTGACATTCGTGGAACTTATTCCAAATGGAATATTCAGACATAATTCATTTATCATTTAAAAGACTATCAACTTGTATCTAAATTTTGTCGCATATGGCACACGTTCTTAGAAGAAATCTATTCATATATATACTTAATTAGATTTCTATTAGATATGTCCCTAAAGTTTCTTATGATATTTGGACATTAAAGAAATCAAATAAAGTCTAACGTATATGTGATAGGTTCCCACATCACGTAGCTCATTGAAATTTCTCTTGTAGCATTCTAGAGATATTAAAGATCAGTGGGAGCATTAAGTGTCTTATTAATAACTTGCAATAGTTGCAAGAGGTGGGGAGTGAAAATTTTACATTACCTCAGTTTGCACCTCTTGTACAAGACACCGCTCCATCACGACACTGTTCTATCAAAACTTGTCTCCTTAAATCTAATGCTACTATTACAAAAGTTTCATTGTTGCTTAATTGTGGGCACACTTAGTTTTCTTACCTAAAACTAACATAATCCTCAACACGAGAAATCACAACGACTAATGTCATTAATTTATTTTATTGGTCGTTAAGCATTGACCCTAAGCATGCTGAGTTCCTAAAGATTCCTAAGGTCAGTGGGAGCAGTCAAAGTCCTTATTATGATTTGCAAGGAATACAAGAGGCGGGGGGAAGAGTGTCATTAAATTTCATTCCAAATTTAACTCCGATTACACCTCTTGTACACCATACTGCACCAACTATTATAAACTTAGAATGAAAATGATAGCAACCTAATCAAGAGCTAATCCATAAAACTGAAACTTCTAATGAACCCAATAATCAACTCAGGAGGTCATCTAGGTTTAAAAGCCTACTAATTTTGATGATTACATAACCTCCCTAATTGAAGTTGAAATGGATTTTGGAAATATTTACTGATCCTATCTCTTCAAATTAAGCCATTAGTGTCAATCAATATTCTTAATGGAATAAAACAGTTTTCTAGTAAAACTGATTTTATGTGTTCGTATAACGTTTGGGATTTGATTGAATTACCTAAGAGTGTTCATAACTAAACCAAATCCTAATATAAGCGTTAGGACACGAAGAAGCTTGATTGATTGTCAAAGGTTGTACTAAGGAAGAGATAAATTATGAAAGAGTCTTTCTTACCTATCTTACAAAAAGATTTCTTTAAGGATCATCACTGTTCTAGTAGCTTATAATAGTTTTGAGCTGCATTAGATGAACATTAAAAGAATTTTCCCTAACAATGGCTGACACATTTACATGTTCATTAGATAATAACCTAAAGTTTCAAACTGAAGGTTAAAGAACACTTTATTTGTAAGCCAATAAAATCCATGTATGGGTTAATGCAAACATCATAATGTGATGAAATCTTAACGTAATTATTTTCATCAAGAATCAAGTGGATTAATGTACCTACCTCAAGATGAGTGGGAGCAACTAAGATAAACTTGTCTATATAGATGACATTCTTTTGACAAGTATATGTTACATAAGTCAAAGTATTGTTAACACAAACTTTGATATAATAAATCTCGGAGATATTTCTTACGTAATTGATATCATAACATACTGAGATAGACCCAATGGGATATTAGTTTTGTTCCATAAGTTTAACATTAAATGGGTCCTTACGTATGTAACAAACAATACTGCTCTCCTTTAGAGGATAATAGGATAAATGAGATTATTTCTTTATGCTTCATTAATTGGAAGCCTTATGTAAGTTCAAGTCTATACTCGTTTAGATATTACTCACATTGCAACACACTAGATATGTCTAGATTATTGTGAAGCATCTAATGGAGTATTACAATATCTTTAAAAGGAAACGAGAGACTATAATTTGAAGAATAAGTGAGAATTAAAAACCGGTTTATTACTATAACTTTGTGATATTCAAAGATGATAAAATGTAAGTTCGGGTATATTCTTATGTCAGCAGACAAAACATATCTCATGGAGGAGTCATAATGCACTGATAATAACAACCTAAGTTATAACGACATAATATAGTCACTAAATGTTGTTGGAAGTTTATCAGTGGACTCATAAGTTTATTAACTCCATATAATTAATGTTTTGAAGACTTAGTGTGATAAAGTCAGCTACCATAACTCCTTGAACAGTAACAGTTCAAGAGGTGCTGCATTAAGTTTTCGATACGCAATTAATTATTCGTTTATGAACAAATTGAGGAAACTAAGTTTGTATCGAATTCATTCATGATATGCTTGAGGATCCTATAACTGAAGGGCTATTACCCATAAGTCTTATTAAGAGAGCTCATAGACGGGTATTAGTTAATGGTCATGCGCAACTGCATATCGTACTATGAATGACTAAGTATTAGTTAATTTTTCCTCATCAGTTTGATTTTGTACGTCTCTAAGAATATGTCAAGTCGACATAATGGCATATAAGACAAATAAAGTTACAAATCAAACAAAGGGCTTACGCGTATTTTGATCATGACGATTAGGTTTTAAATTAAGGCTATAGTATGATTAATGGGGGTCCTGAGTCGCATAATGATTCAACGGCTGTATTTTTCTGCTATAGTACTTGTTTAAGGCTAAAATGAGTGTTAACTCCTGATCAGGTTTATCTAATACTCATAGTAAATGATTACTCGGCTAAGTGGGAGAATGTAAGATTAAATATATTATGTAACAATATTTAATCTATAGCCATTATAATCATTTACATAATAGAGATCAAAATATATTAGAACCTATTATTTAATTAGTTGGTAATTGTTGATGGACCATATTACCCTTAGTAACTAATTGGGTTTCCTCCTGGGTGCTTATATAAGGAGAATTATGTGGAGGTTAGAGGGTTACTCAGTTTCACAAACAGACACACCCCATAAGATCATAACATCAATTCGACCTCCTCTCCTATACCGATTCCCTTATCGGTTTTTCTTAGCCACCATCATCAGTCAGCACCCTAAGGAGGAACCAGACCAAGATGACAATCATGTCAACCTTAATGGCTGCGTCTCCATGATGGATTCTCTGCTAACCTGTGCTGATGCAACCAAAGGTATGTTTTCATGTTTTCCTTTATGTTCAAACAGAACTGAACCAACAGTGATATGTATGCTGATTGTGTGGTTTCCTTTTGTATGTGTCTTGATTATATAGAAATAACAATTTGTAATGGTCAATTGGTCATGATTGACTCAAGTGTGTTACATAGTGTTGTAAAATCGGGATTGATCGCGGATTAATAGGTAATCGGTAGTTTACTGATTAAATTTCACCTAGTTGGACTGAAAATCGGTAGGCGGTCAAAACCGATCATATGGTAACTTACATAAGATAGATTCAACATAACAAGATTTTGATGTGGTGTATTTGACTATTTGATTACTTAGTGCTTATAAAATGTAACATGATTATGCTAACATTATCATGATCTTTTTGGAAACATCATATTGAAACATACTTAAATTTGATTTTTTGTAGCAACAATTTTTCTAGATTTTCTAGGATAAATATGTTATGCGATTCGGTGAATTAGGGTTTTAATTTAGTCGGCGATGAATCTGTGCATGCTTTTTTTTGCCATACTTAGTGGTTGGCGATGAATCTGTGCATGCTTTTTGTTAGATAAGCTTATCGGTAGCTCCTTCATTTGTATGGAAAAGTGGCAATATGCATTTGTAAAGGGGAGTGTGAACTAAACTTGTAAGACCGATGAAAGGTTAAATCATATGCATGATTTTGATTATGATTATGAGTATTGATAGTTCTTATCTTTTTCTTGCCAAATTGGGAATGTTGATGTTTATTCAATCTGAGGGGAGCAGTAGAAATCTAGAACTAGAAGATAGAATTGGGATTAGGATTAGGATTTAATTTGGGT
This sequence comes from Helianthus tuberosus, assembly GCA_030545235.1. Taxonomy (NCBI): domain Eukaryota; kingdom Viridiplantae; phylum Streptophyta; class Magnoliopsida; order Asterales; family Asteraceae; genus Helianthus; species Helianthus tuberosus. The sequence continues at coordinate 99,295,198 of CM060382.1, forward strand.
GTTACTGTCTGGTTACCTGCCGACCCATTTGATCTACATTATGTATTTATAGTTTTGACCTAGTACTCTACTCATAATTTTGAACATTGAACATTTGCGCCGAACACTGGTAACATGTTCCGTGAACGGTGATCAAGAGAAATGTTTTCAGAAGTTAATGGAAATCTTAATTTCATCGTCTATTAATATGGACAGTGATAATGAAATGATAAGACACATTGATTTTTAATTGCTACGTCACAAAAGCATGATTTCTAGAGCTTCGACTTTGCATTCTAGTTTTTTCTTCAACACAACCATGCATGTCCCATAATTAGGCCCACACGCCGTAACCAGGTGTAACACTTATAGATATAATACACATGCATACATGACATGTGTACAAGTGCGTGTATGTGAGAGAGAGAGAGAGAGAGAGATAGAGAGAGAGAGAGAGGAGCGAAAATTGGTAAATGTTGAAATATATTTAAAGTTAGTTCTATGAAGTAGATATAGTAAACCATATTCATATCTAATATCTTGATATGCCTAGTCATTTCAGTATATTGTAGTCAAACAACATATACACCAGAAGGGCACATAAGTAAACAAATAGTTAGTTGTTACATTCCATGAAAGATACATGACTATTTTTTACGATATTTCTATTTTGTTTTTCTCGCCAAATTGGGGATGTTGACATCTATTCAATCCAAGGGGAGCGGTAGAAGATAGAATTGTAATGGGTATATTACAGAACATGTGCATTCGTAATGGTGTATGAGCAAGATAACTATTTACGCTTTGTACATGAGATTGTCTAAGTATCATAACAAAGATTAATAACATGTGAATATATAACGATGCTTGTCGTGTATGTATTCCATCTATGGTTGCTACATCATGATATGCGTTATAAGCATTATAAATATCTAATCATTTAATTTGTTTCCTTGTAACTGTATCAGGAGAGATATGATATGCATGATCCTGTGGGACAATGTTCGTTGGTATTACCATTGTTGATGAGAAGAGCCAAAGTGATCGAGATAGTGGTGGTACATGATATCGTCTTTGCTCTTGCTAGTTCTGGTGTTTGTGCAGCATTTAGTAGAGGTAATTTTGTACTGTTTAAATTTCTATATACTTACGTGTATTATATAAACGACGTTTTTCATGAACTTTAACTTCAGGTACAAACAAGACGATATGTTTCTTGAATATCTATCCAGATGAAGTCATTCGGAGCTTGTTTTATAACAAGAATAACGACTCGCTGATTACAGTGTCGGTATATGCTTCAGATAACTTCAGTTCATTGAAATGCCGATCGATAAGAATAGAGTGCGTCCAACTCCAACTTCTTTTTTTATACAATTTACTTGAACAAAGTACATGAAGTTAGTTAATTGATTCTGAGCTTCATTAATTCTAGATATATACAAAGAGGCAAACCCGATGAAGGCTTTCCGCTTTTTGAGACCGAGTCTTTGAAGTGGCCTGGATTTGTCGAGTTCGATGATGTTAATGAAAAGGTGCTTACCTACTCCGCACAAGATAGGTATGTTTTTAATTGATACTTGATGTTTGTATATGACATACATACATATAACATGATGTTTGTGCTTCTAACCCTTAATTCGTTTCACTTAAGCAGCATATACAAGGTCTTTGACCTGAAGAACTATACACTGTTATACTCGATAACAGACAGACAGGTAGAAGAAATCAAGATCAGGTAATCTATGATTTCTATTTATTTACTTTTTGGGATACGATCTCTCATACTACGTTTGTTTGATTAACGGTATTATGTATTTGGAGCAGCCCGGGCATCATGTTACTGATATTCAGTAGGGGTCAGAGCCATGTTCCTCTGAAGATATTATCTATAGAAGACGGCACAGTTCTAAAAGATTTCAATCATTTACTTCATCGGAACAAGAAGGTAGATTTTATCGAGCAGTTTAATGAAAAGCTGCTTGTTAAGCAAGACAACGAGAATCTCCAAATACTTGATGTATGTGACTATGTTCAGTCTTTTGTCTTTTTACCATTTTGTTGAGGTGGCTAATTTCAAAATTGGTTGGTTTTTCGGGTTATGTTTTATACATATTATTGTAGGTGCGCAATGCTGAGGTCAAAGAAGTTGGAAGCACGGAGTTTATGACACCGTCGGCGTTTATTTTTCTGTATGAGAATCAGTTATTTCTAACCTTTAGAAATCAGACTGTTTCGGTTTGGAACTTTCGGGGGGAACTTGTTACATCATTTGAGGACCATGTTTTATCGCATCCAGACTGCAATACTAACAACATCTATATAACTAGTGATCAAGATCTCATAGTTTCATTTTGCAAGGCTGATAATAATCAGGCGACTGATACAAGAGGTACAATCTTTAACAAGTTTTCTTTCTAAGGGTTGAAACGGGCTGGGTCGGGTCGTGTTGACCCGGAACACTTTTTCATCAAGTCTTTGGGGCTGTTTGGCAACATCTGAATGGTTAAGTGTTGAACCAGTAAGAGGTCTGAACCATTAAGTGCTGAACCAGTAAGAGGTCTGAACCATTAAGAGCCTATATAATGCTTAACCGTTCAGAGGCAAATGTCTGACCAATTCAGATTAGAGGTCTCAACCATTTAGACTCTATTTAATGCTTAACCATTCAGAGGCAAATGTCTGAGCCATTCAGACATCTCTCATGAAACAAACAGTCTAAACCATTAAGTGCTGAACAAGTAAGAGGTCTGAACCATTAAGAGCCTCATTAAGAGGTAAACAAACAGCCCCTTACACCTGCTTGTTGATGCAGCTGGTTCTATAAATATCAGCAACATCTGGACTGGGAAATGCATAGCAAAAATAAACTCAAGCAATGCGATGCCGTCAAAGGATGAACAAGAAGGAAGCTCGAGCAACAAAAGGCAGGTTGAAGTGAACGTGGTTGAAGAGGCACTGGAAGACATAACAGCGCTTTACTTTGATGAGGAACACAATGAAATCTATACCGGTAACAGTAACGGTTTGGTTCATGTGTGGTCTAACTAAAGTATTAATAGGTATGCCCGTTCTAAGTATATATAGTAATGTGTGTGCGCGGGCTCTTTAAGACTTTATATATGTGTAGGAGTGTGTCTAAATCGAGTATGCAGATTTATAATGTTTGAGTTGCAGAAATGACTAATAAGTGTGGTTTTATTGATTTTCCTTGTGTAGAGGTGGGTTGGGTGATGGGACCAACAGATTTGGTTTAGAAATTGTAATTTTAAGCTGTAAAAATGCGTCGGGTTGGTTAACCCGCGAGTGGGTTTTCTAAACACTTCCAACAGGTTATTGTTTTTATTGAACATCTTTTCCAATACAATAAAAGAAGAGTTAGTTAATTCCATATAAAACATATTGTTTCATGGATATGTATATATGTATATAAAACTTATATAATTTCTTTTTTTTTTTTTGGGTATAAAATGTTTTGGGAAACGTCTTTCTTACAATAAACTTCTCTACTTATACCTATACGGTACCCACTTTTATTCACTCATATGTTATACCTATGAATATATATTACATAAGTATCAATAGCATATTGATAAATCTGCACCCATGTATCTATTTATCTTATTGAACATAACTTCAGAATAGATACACAACTAATACTCACGAACAATGTAAGATATGAAGTTTCACATATCTACTATAGTGTCTTATACTCTTATCTACCTTCTTTTTAACTTGGTTTTTATACAAATTGTAACTACCATGATGTCTTATCTACCTTCTTTTGTTGCGTCTTTTCTCTAAATGGGTCTTACTATTTTGTTCTTACACCCCTCAATGATTTATATTGTTAACTAGTTAATGGTCTTACTATTTTGTTCTTACACCCCTCAATGATTTATATTGTTAACTAGTTGGTGCCCCGCCATCGTTGCGGGGCGATGACCGAATAATGAGCGAGTGTTAGTCAGCTCATTGACACGAAAAACAATTAAATCGAGTCAACCAATTAAAACAAAATACTTTTATAGTTTTGATAAAAAAAAACTAAAACAATGGCAGTATTGTAATTTTTAACCGAGGGAAAGTTGTATTTTTTGACTGGGGTAAAATCGTAATTTGACAAAAGCTAAAGTAATGGCAGTATTGTAAATTTGAACATGGGGCAAAATTGTAAATTTTCATAGGGGCAAATTCGTAATTTTTAATTTGGGGGTAACAACGTAATATAAATTTGAACTAAGGGCACAATCATAATTTTAAGCTTGAGGCAAAAACACAATTTTATTTTGAATCGAGAGAAAAATCGTAATTTTGAGCTGGTGACAAAAACATAATTTTATTTTGAACTGGGGAAAAACGTAATTTTGAATTGAGAGCGAAATCACAATTTTTAAACGGGGAAAAATCACATTTTTTACCAGAGGGCAAAATCATAATTTTTAAGTGGGGGCAAAAACAAAATTTTATTTTGAACTGGGGGCGAAAAGGTAATTCTGAGCTGAGGGCAAAACCACAATTTTATTTTGAATGGAGGGAAAAATCGTAATTTTGAGCTAGGGACAAAAGCGTAATTTTATTTTGAGCTGGGTGCAAAACCGTAATTTTAGAGAGGGACAAAAACGTGATTTTAGAATGGGTATAAAATAATAAACTGGTTGGTTCAATGGGAGAGTGCCAGGCAAAGTCGTAATTTTGAATTGAGGGGAAGATCGTAATTTTGAGATGGGGACAAAAAGCGTAATTTTATTTTGAGCTGGGGGCAAAAACGTAATTTTATTTTGAGCTAAGGGAAAAAACGTAAGTTTAAAATGAATATAAAACAAAAATCTTGTTGGTCCTGCCTGGCACTATTCCCCCATTTGGTTTTTGTATATGTAGTGCCTGGCACTATTCCTCCATTTGGTTTTTGTATATGTAGGGAATGTTGCCATACAAAAATGGAATCTAAGCGTGCAAATGTGAAAATAGTCCTCCTTAGTGGAGTGGAGTGTCGATTACACAACATAGTGTTACTAAAGTACCTTGTAGCCTAGCTGTATCAAGATGTGTAGTAAAGATTTCCTTCTGCAAGTGGTTAAGGGTTCTAGCATGATGGAAATTCATGTAGATTTAGAAGTAAGTTAAGTGTGTAGTAAAGATTTACTTCCACAAGTGGTTAAGGGTTCTAGCATGATGGAAATTGGTGTAGATTTAGAAGTTTAGAGCGTGTGTGAGTTAGTCGTTAAAAAACACATAATAGAGTGTTTGGGTATATGCTTATGTAATCTTTGTGCTTTTGCTTTAGAATTATATATATATTAAACACAAAGGTCGGTGCCTAGGTCAAATGACTCTATCTGTCCTCACCAATCAACCAAATTACAAAAGTGCCATTCTTTATCTCCCTTCCATTTTCTTCCTGATTTCACACTTCAGATTCATCATCCTTCACATCCGGTTTCTCATCTCACTTATATTTCGGTCATCCTTCACCCGGCGACCACACCCACCCACTTTCTTCCACCTCGCACAACCCTTACACGCGCACGTCCGACCTCGAAAGAGAGAGACGACGGAAAAGATGAGGCCGCCACCATTCGCGGCAGCAGCGGCGGAGCATCGGTGGAAGCAGCACCGGCGACGGCAACGGTGAAGGTGGTTGCTGTGTTCGTTCAGCTTAGGCTCGGCTCCAGTGGTTCGGGTTCGAGTCACTGCCTCTCTGACGGTGGTGGAGGTCACGGCAGTAGCAGTGGCTTGGTTTCGGGTTCACTCCAGATTCAAGTTTGGTTTCATTCCCGATTTGATTCAGTCTCGGTTCAACCCGATTTCGGTGCGGTTCAGGTCAGTTTTGGTTCTCGGATCTGTGTGTTCTCGGTTCAGTTCAGGTATCGCGTTTAGATTTTATTTTGTTTAAACTTCGATTCAAATCCAATGTTTTTGTCTCAGTTCAGATTCGGTTCGATGTGTGACTTGGTTTCGTTGGGCTCGGGTCAGGTCTAATGGCAGGTTCGGGTCCCCGTTCAGTCCGGTGTTGTTAACGGGTCTGGTTCGGTTCAGTCGCGACTCACTCCAGTTCGGGTCAGTTTTGGTCCGGTCAATCATGATCAACAGCAGCTTTGGTTCGGTTCGAGTCAACTATGGTCAAACTATCAACGCCGGTCACACCGATCAGATTCGGTGTTCGGTAAAATTAACGTCTTGAAGTTCATTATGTTATTTATGTTAATGTTAAATTTTTACGCGAAACTAACTCTTATATTTTGTAAACATACATAGAATATATATAGATATATTAGCCTCGAAATTTATTGTTTCGTATTGTTTCATTGTTGATGAATTGTTGGGTTTTGACAAATATCGACACTTAGAGTTGTCGGGATCGTCCAAAAACAGAGGAAACTCTGCCCGTTTTTTTTGTAAAATCGGTAAAACGAAACACGTTAAATTCAGAAAACGGAACCTATGAAATTCGATTAATTTTTATAAAATAGATATAAATAAATATTTATTTTGACGATACTTCCATAATATTTTTCGATAAACTTAATTCAGATTATTACTTAACTATATAAAATATATGTAATTGTATTTATATGGTGCTACCCTGATCGTTTTCTGTATTATGTTGTTTCTAAGAAGATAAAAATCAAATTTATAAGGTTTGAGTTTTGGAATTTGACTTCACGAGCAAAAAAGCATCTCTAATTTTGGAAGGGAGGGAGGGATAACAACATACTATATGCTTGATACAGTGTTCATTACTGAAGAAAGCTTTGCTACTATGGGTTACTTACTGGAACAAGTCTTGAAGGCAACATCTTATTTATTTAAATGCATAGACAAAATTTCAACTCACTGTGTCTAATATCTTTTAATTTCCCATGGTTTTATGTTTTGTGTTATTGGAAACAGTAGATGACAGTAAGCTTTTGATCCGGTAATACTTATAGTTGTTGTGGTTTCTTTTCTTATGAAATGACAGAATTCACGGAGGGAGCAGGCCTCTGGTGACTTGGAATTCTTAACAGTTAAGATAAATCAGCTGAAGAAGCAGATTCAAGCAGAAAGGGTTCTCAGCTTGCAAAGCTAGGATGGGATCGCAGGTGTCACTTCAAGGTATTTTTTGGTTTATTTGACGTGATGTCGCCGCCGCAACGCGCGGCGCGGGCAAAAATCTAGTATAAAAACAAAAATAATTGGTTTTGAAACAACCCTCATCAAAAAAGATACCCGTATATAAGTATTTTTTTACAAAATCGATCCCATAGTTTTTTTTTTTTTTTTTTAATTCTTCCAAGTAAAACGAAGAATCCCCAAATCACATAGCATTTACATATATGCTTAAGTGTTTAATTTACATGTATGTATAAAATCTACATATATTTAAATAGTTAACTTATACTTGCCTAGATCTATGAAATTGAGTCTAGGTCCTTTTTAGATTTTGAATGACAAAAGGAGAACGTTCATTTGTGGAAATTTTGCGTATAGGTAAAATGATAACTTAAAACATGTATAGAACATTTACTTATATATGTAAATGATTAACTTATACACATGCTGCTTTAAGAAAACTAATACTAATATACTATCTATAAAGAAACTGTCAAAAAAACTTAAGACCCATTATTTACATCGTGCGAACTTAATACTACTATTTTTAATGGCTAATGTTACTCTCCCAAACTCTTATACATACAAATAAATCACCCTTACTTGGGACTGAACCCAAGACCTCCCACTAAAAGGCAAGAACCTCTACCGAGTGAGCTAGCCCTACTTGGAGGTCTAATACTAATATACTAACGAGTTATTACTTATTAGCACCAGCGCGTTGCGGCGGGACCGTTAAACCAAACAAAAAATAAACGTTAAAAGTTAAAATGTTGAACCACGCATACGCATAGCGGATCGTTACGTAAAATAATGTTGTAGAAAATAATAACTAAGCCAAAAACGATAATATTTATTTCTAACTTATATATGAACAATAATTTAATATAAATGTGGTGAAAGGAAGTAAGTGGATTGTTTCATTTAGCACTGTAACTAACTTAACTTCATTAAGGAATTTATGTTAAATTTATAGTGATTGATTATAAAGTAAACTAGAACTAGCCTCGCTCGTTGCGGTGGGTTCTACAAGTTCTGTAAACCGTAACGAATAGCATCAATGTCATAACACTCCAAGCTATCACCAAAAGTTTAAAAACTCGTAAGGGACGTGAGATTGTCAAATGAGCATTTTAATAGTTCACTTAATTTGTTTTGGAAATAAATCTCGTATACGGTGGTAAAGATGATTATTTTACTTTGTCATCTGGTGTAACACTATTTGGGGAATGAGCATACATATTATTTAGAGTAAATTGCAGTTTTACCCCCTGAGGTTAGGGGCCATTGGCACTCTTACCCCTCCTAAGGAAATAAATGCAAAATTACCCCCTACTGTTAACTCTTATGTCGCATAATTACCCCCCGGCTTGATTTTTCTTGACCGGTCAATGAGGGTCAAAGGGTAATATAGTCATTTCACCAAAATTGTACTTTATATTATAAAATAACCCCTCAAACTCAACAAAACCTCACAACCTTACCCCCTAAGTTTCCCCTCTTCTTCTTCATCTCTTCCGACGATTGTGCTCTTCCGGCGAAGTCTTTCTCCGGCTTCTTCACCGGCGACCTTCACCCTCCGGCGACATCCACTCCATCTTCTTCACCACTCCTTCACCACACTAGCACAAGATGTCTGAACAGAATGGCATTACAAGTCGAGCTCCACCGGCTGAGCCAGGGCCGGCGACCACACCACCGGCCACCATCGATCCAGATGTGGTCCAGAGATCCTCCCTTTTCTCGCAATTTTCAGGTAAAATCAAACAACAATTTTGATTGTGGGATAAAATCAAACAACTAGTAATGGATGTTTGTGTATTTGCAGTGGACATGAGGATTCATGTTTCACTAAGATCGATTGTGGTCTCATTGGTGCTCAAGATGCGAGGCCGCCCGTTCCTGCATTTCCAGTTTCCGCCTCAGCAGGAAATGGTTGTGTAGGATACTTAAACTCTAATCTTCTCGGTTCTTTTGGGTTAATATGTAGTGTAGGATTCTTAAACTCTAATCTTCTAGGATCTTTTGGGGTAATGTGTAGGATCTTTTGCTTGATCATAGAACAGGTTATGTTTGATCATAGAACAGTTTATGTATTTGACTGTTAAGTGGGTTAATGTTTGATCACAACATAATGTGGGTTAATGCTGTTGTATTTGATTTGATCATAGAACAGAATAGAACCTGCTGGTGTTAAAGAGGGTGTATGTGTTTGATTTGAACATAATGTGGGTTAATGCTGTTGTATTTGATTTGATCATAGAACAGAACAGAGGTGCTGTCATGGCACTTGGTGCAATGTTGACTTAAGCTGCTGTTGTTAATGTTGACTTGATGCTGTTAATGTGGATGTGCAGTTTGATGAAATCAAACTTGATGCTGTTAATGTGGATGCTGTTAATGAATTATCACCTGAGGTTATGAATTATGTGCAGTTTGATTTGGATGTGCAGTTTGATGAAATCAAACTTGATGCTGTTAATGTGGATGCTGTTAATGAATTATCACCTGAGGTTATGAATTATGTGTAATGTGGATGTGCAGTGGTTAATAGTGGTTACTGAACATGGTTATGGCACCACAGCAGGTATGCTTAATCAGTGGTTACTGAACATGGTTATGGCACCACAGCAGGTATGCTTAATCAGTGGTTACTGAACATGGTTAATCAGTTACATGATCATAGTTGATGATAGTCTGGTTAATAGTCAAAATGTGCAGCAGTGGTTTAATCACACCACAGCAGGTATGCTTAATCAGTGGTTAATAGTCAGATTACAGAATCATAATCAGTGGTTAAGCAGTGGTTTAAAACAAAAAACTGTGAATTGATCCTAGAAGATTAGGTGTTTATATGATCAAAATCAGATTACATGTGAATTGATTCAGAATTAGGTTTCAGATCATAGAACAGGTTAAGATTTTTGATTATAGAATCATAGATCAGGTTTTTGATTTTGGCGGGAAGGTTTTTGGAAGTTGCAGGGGGTAATGTTGTATCTTAATTCAAAGTACAGGGGGTAATAACAAAGGACAAATTAGTAATTTACCAATGGGGGGTAATTGTGCGACTTAACAGAAATGTTGGGGGGTAAAATGGAAGGGTAATATAGTCATTTCAACTAAAAGTCAACAGATCTGTCATTGACTTTGAAGCCGGGGGGTAATTATGCGACATAAGAGTTAACAGTAGGGGGTAATTTTGCATTTATTTCCTTAGGAGGGGTAAGAGTGCCAATGGCCCCTAACCTCAGGGGGTAAAACTGCAATTTACTCTATTATTTAGTTACTATCATTATTAACAAACAATAAATTAGAAATATCATATCATTAACAAACAACAAATTCGAAAGGACATAACGTGCAGAATTTTGAAACGCTAAGGACAAAACTCGTCAAATTTAAAGACAAAGGACACCGCCTACAATTTGGTGGACAAAACTTATAATTTACTCCAAATATAAATATAAATTGTGAAAGGAATGGACGCCAGCTATGGTTCCTACAAAACTTATTATTATTTTCTTATTTGTAACTGTTTAATGTAATATAAGTAGTTTATGCCCCCGCACGCGTTGCGGGGCGGTAATCGGAATATTTCTCAATTTATAACATGCAGGCCTATATTTCGGTTACTTGCACATACTACTAATAACATAATCTCAATAAAAATTACATCGATACATAGATAAAAATATGGGTGTCAAATAATTTTTGTTTTAAAAAGTTTTGGAATTATAAATTAACTTTATTAAAGTCAAAGAGTAGTAGCGGTGTATAGCTAAAGGTCACTATTCCCCTGGGTTGATTCATTACGGCAACAAGGGAAAAAGGCTAAAGGATGAAATACTAAAAGGAATAAAAGTAGAGGGACTAAACATGTCACACCCCAACCGATGGCGGAATCATCGGGGCGTGGCACTGAGCGAAACAGATTGTCCAGGAAAAATCCATAACAACTAATATTACCAAATATTTAAAGTTACGTCCCATTCCATAACATATTCAGCAAAATAGTTAATACAGACATAGTATCTCAAGACAATTAAATTGTTTCGACAACTCAAAATTAGACGTGACGTTTCTAGACCTCCTAACTTGATTCCATAACGGCAAGCATAGCATAAGCATCCTAAACACCTGTCACATGTGTTAAAATAGGTCAATACACATAGTGTAAAGGTGAGCATACAAGTTTAGTAGTATAATAGTAGCGAAAGCGATTTACGCATAACCAGCATGTAACACGTAGAAATGTGAAGCATGTAAGCTATCGATAATGAAATATGCACAGACATGACTGCGAGTTGTAGAATGCGCAACACATATCACCACTATGATACGTGAAGAATTACCCTTAACAACCCCTGTCCACGACAGGTGCTGAGTCCAAACCATAATACTATCGTTGCTAAGGTGTCAGGCAACAATCACTGTGTAAACATAACATACAAGCATTCATCGAATAACACGTATAACATGCAGAGCGGTTAGCGTATAAAAAGTGTTTGCGTTGTGTGTCGATGTGATTTGATATAGATAACGTATGTAACACCCAAAAGTGCGTTAAGCAAAAAGGGATCGAGTATACTCACAGAGTCACAGATGATGGTAGCTACTAAACACGATCTGTATTGGATTGAAGGGAGCGCTTAGAGCTAGCCTGATCAGATAACGACAGTATCAGTGCGTATAGCAGTGGGTTGAATGGAACGAGTGACGAACAGTGATCCGATCGGATGACCGTCCGGACGGAGGATGACCATTCGGTCGGATAGTCATTCGTTTGGAAATGATGTGTTTGTGAACTTTGAAGTTTTCGTTGTAGCATTTATAAAAGTGAGAGGTATTCTTATTTGTCCAGCCATCCGGTCGGATGGTCATCCGGACGGATGGTGATTCGCTTGAGTGGAATTTACAAAGATTTACACCTCCGTCCGGATAGTCATTCGATCGGATGGTCGTCCGATCAGATGACTATTCGTTTGGGAGCTGTTATTCCTTGAAGTTTTGTAAAATGTTTAAGTGTTGAAAATCACAAGTTACCTGGTCGGATCGTCATTCGATCGGATGGTGATCCGATCGGACGGCGATTCGTTTGGTAACCTGTTCCGTCTGAAAACTCGTAAAATTGTTTAAGTTAAAAGTTTGCGGTTTGAACCGATACGGTATGACAACGTGTCAAACAACGGAAGCCACATCGAGTCCAAGTCCTCCAATCGGATGGGAATCACCCCGTTCGTGTCACACCCCAACCGATGACGGAAACATCGGGATGAGACGAAATAGATTGCAAGAGACATCATAACACTATGTGACAATATAATTAAAATTCGAATTTCATAAATGGACTAAATGTCATACAAGATTCCAAAGAAATACAACATTGTTCAACAAAACATAACATCAAAAGATAATTTAAATTTAGGTGTGTATCTAAGTCCACCTAATCTTTGTCCTTCATCGCATCATCATCAAACTATCACCTTGCAACATGTATTAAAATATATCAACAAAAAAAGTTGGCGAGCATACAAGTTTGTCTACATAGCATAATATAGTCTAAAAAGTTGCTCATATCCACATGAATCATAATATGCGAGTTACTAGTATGCCTAGATTGTGTAACAATATGTTCAAACCCAAGTTTCCAACGCGTTTAATTTTGCCTATCCCATAGTATCGCGGGAGGTTACTTGTTTAACTTAACAATACCCCAAGTATCGTGGGCGGTGCGTTAATCCTATAGCGCTATAATTGTTAAGGTAGGCTGGCAAAGTTAATGAGCATATATCAACACAAATAATTTACATGGCATACGAGATTAACAAGCATCACACATAGTTTCATGTTTCAACAATGGATAGAGTTTGTTTAAAACAGTTTCAAAGTGAAGTGTAGTTTGTATAGTATACATGTTGCACCAAAAGTGATTAAAAGGTAACAGGGATCGAGTATGCTCACGGTTTTTGCAAGCTTTCCTACTTGAATCCCGCGAGTGCTGTTGGTTGTTTAGTTTGGAGCACCTTGTCCTTCTACACAAAGGAACATAGATGTATGAGTTTGGGGAATAACGGAAGATTAGAGATTTCGGAATTTAAACATCATAAACTTAAACATATGAAAATAACCATCCTTAACATATGATGTTTGGATGGTAAGCTTACTACTTGACAATGTCCATCTTGTTCATCATCAAAGGTTCGGTTTGTTAAGTATATTACATATATTGTATACATATTATTATGTCCAATATTTCAAGCATGAGGTAGAAGATTAAATCTTCATTTAGGTACCTCTAAGTTTCATGGAAGTCATGTAGGAGGTAGGAAGAGTAGTCTTCCATTTAGGTACCTCTAAGTGTTCACCACTACACTTGATGTAAAAACATACAAGGAGGGTCATGAACTATGAATAATACAAGAATATAAACAACTACTCTATAAGAAATCATCAAGTAATGTGGGGATTTTATGTTGGACAACCCAAGTTAGTCCATAATCACACCTACATTAAGTCTTGGACTTAAACATTACTTGTGGGTTAAAAACCCTAAACAAAACAGAATGTATATGAGGTTTAACCTCTGATTTTGAATGTCTCAACCTTGTTTTTAAGCCTAACTAACCATAGAAGTGGTTATAAGCATAAGGACATAGGTTTGAGATGAGTTAGACTCAAGTTGAACAAGTTTAGTAAAGTTTAGATGAAATCAGAAATGTACAGTGAACTTTGGAGCCTTTTTGCCGGAGTTCCAGGGACTTATTTACTGTGAAAAAACCCATGGAATCGAAGCTAAGGTCAATCCAAGCACATAGGAAAAAGAATGGACTAAATCGGACAAGTATTGAGTGAGTTATGCTCACTTTAGTGAAAAGATAGCAATCTGCTCGAATCTGGAAACTCAGCTGCGTTTTTGATGATTTGAGAGTGATTTGGATGAGTTTGCAAAGTGATTTAAGCTTGGGAATGGCTTGGTATTTATAGGGAAGGGTTAGGGTAGGTTGTGGTTGAGTAATTAATGTTAAAACTAAGTTAAAAATCAAAAACAACTCAAAAATCTGCCAAAAATTCGAGCTGGAACGATCTGGTCACCCCTTGTGCGCGTTGGGCTGGTTTGGCGAGTGTTTAAAGGTTTTGCGGGCTGAATTATTACCGATATGGAGAGCCAGCCCAGCTGGTTAGGCGTGTGCTTGTTTTTGCTGTTGACCCGGGTTCGAGTCCCGCGGTCAGCAGCTTTTCATTATTTTTTTTTTTATGTTAACACCTTATATTTTCAGCAAAGCACAAAGAGTCCCTGCACTTTACACTTTCAAAAATTGCATAACTCACCCCTAAACTATTAAGTAACCAAGTTATATCAAAAGAAAACTAACATTTTAGTTTTAAACTAACTAAGTTAGTTTACTAACTTTAATATCTAACGAGATTAACTAGTTTATTAATAAAAATAAACTTTTAAATAACGAAATTAATTAATTTAATTAGTTTAAATTTGAATAATGACCATATTTTTAATGAATAAAAATATTTAAACGTTTATTCATTTCACGAAGCTTTCGAGTCTCATTATTTTAAGAGTTTTAACGAGTATCAAGTGTCGATAAATATAGAATCAAGAATCCTTGAATAATATTTCGTTCAAACGAGATTTGATTAACAGTTGCACATAAGACTTATATGAATACACAAAATAGCTTTATATGAATACACAAAATAGCTTCATTTTCTTTATGATCAAGAGTCTCGAATTACAAATGAAACAAAGAGAGTATAAGTGTCTAAATAAGGAAAGTACAACATGGCTTGCTAAAATAAGAAAGCGAGGAAATGCGGAGCGTTACAATTCGATTAGTAGTTGTTCTTGACGGAACTTCATGTTCAACCCGTGAATCCGGTTGTCTGATGTCTGTCGTTAGTGACATGCAAAAAACTATTTAAACTATTAGTATAGAATAAACAGGGTATCGAACCAAGGGAGAACTGTGGAAAGTGTCGTAATGAAAAGGATTGATTGACTATTACTGAATGGGAAAATTGGTTTGTTTGATTGTGAGAAATAGCTAAATTAACGAATAAAATTTGTGTTCTAAATCAATGAGAGAAAATATGGTTCCTCCAGATTTCAGGTTTTGCAGTTAACTTCAATTATGTGTTTAATCGTTACCTACATAGACATAGGTGTTAATTTTGGTTAATTAATTGTGATAACCAACGACTAAGTACTCCGGTCAATACATAACAGGAGGTTATCGAATGATTATCAATTACAAACCCTAACCCCATGTCAAATATATCCCAATTACTAGAACTCTCGGGAACTGAATGCTTAGAAATTAAGGTTTAAATAAATGTAACTGTTTACAACCAATAAATCAAATCAAGGTGAAAAGCATCGAATGCTTAGATCACCAAGTTAAAACGATTGTATCAACACATAATATTCATTAACTTACAAAAACCCTCCATCCGGAGGAAACCATAAAAGACTAGCCGCTCATAGTAGTTGGTTGATCTTCAATAGCTTGAGTACTAATTAAAATCACCATCTTCATAATATAATATAGAAAACGATGATAAAATTAATAAAAACTTAATTGTATGATCTCGTCCCCCAAGGTCACATGTGGCGGCTCCAAGATGTCATGTGATGTGATGATATTCTCTGGCTCATTCTATTTACACCCCCCCCCCCCCTTTTACTAATTACACCCCCCCTATAAAAACATCACATCCATCAATCACTTGCTTTTGTTTTTAGTTTTTTTTGTCTTTTTGTTGTCTTTTTTTTATTCTTTTATTTAATTATTAGTTATTTATTATTTGTTTATTATTTATTTAGTTATTATTATTATTATTATTATTATCATTATTATTATTAGTAGTAGTAGTAGTAGTAATGATATATTATTTATTATTAGTTTTTATTGTTATAATTTATCAAATTATATTTATAGCTGTAACAAAAGCTATATAAAAATAAGTACTTTTTTACAAAATTATTATCATTTAATAATTTACATACCGAGGTTTAATCTATACACCCCCCAAATGTAGCAGGTTGGGCTATCCAAGAATTATACATATTTTGACGTGATCCAAATATATTCTCCCAGCCAGCTGCATCATTTTCTCTCGATAATTTCCATAGGTTGGTTGTGCCGGCAATTGGATGCTCTCCTTGCAATTCTACCATTATAAAATGGTTACCATTCACGTGTGCAATTGTAATTATTTTTTTTTTCTGGGAACCGGTGAGGGCCTCTCCAAAGCGAAAAACAAGTCGAACTGTTTCTTTTTTCTTGAGATAAAAAATGAACGATTACATTAAATTTGTTCGCAATCAAGAATCCTGTCTCTGGCATAATCATCCAGTGTTTTTCTGGTGCAACCCCCGATCCTGACCAATCCAAGGACGTTAACACATCTTCAAATGAGCCTAAGAAAGCCTTAGTGTTCTTATTTCTAAACTCGAGTAGCTCTTCCATTAGTGACCTCCGGATAAATAACCATTCATCTTCACCGTACCCGAGAGCAGAAGCTGTCGCCCGAAACCCACAATTTCCATCACCTAACACGTTATGTATGCGTGTAACATACGCATGGAAGATTTTTGGAATTAGATGAATATAGTTGTGTATCGCCTGTGATGCTTGATCCTGGTTCAACCCCATGAAGTCATATCCTGGCGCACTTGTAGAGTTGGCGAAAGAACTTTGTCCGACAATATCTTGGTTCAACCCCATGAAATCATATCCCGGTGTGTTTAAAAGGTTGGCAAAAAAACCTTGTCCGTCTGTATCTTGTGTCATGAACGGAATTGGTTCACCAGAAACTTGGCAGTTTACAAATGGACTGGCGTAGTAGCCCATATTATCATCATAGTCCTTGAATGGTTTTTTTTCCGTAAATATCTTGATTTATGAACGGACTTGTTTCACCAGGCACTTGATAGTTCACGTCTGGACTGATGTAACCAACATAATCATTATGGTCCCTAAATGAACTTTCTGTAGCAGCCTCTAGATACCCGAATGAACTATGTCTCCAAGGCTCTTGAGTGTAATCATGATCTTGGGAGTTCACAAATGAACTATGCCTTGCAGGTTCTTGAGTGTAATCCTGCTCTTGATAGTTCGTAAATGAACTGTGCCTTGCAGGCTCTTGAGTGTAATCATGATCTTGGGAGTTCCCAAACGGACTGTGCCTTGGAGGCTTCTGAGAGTAGCTTCGTTGAAGGGGCGGTTTAGCAATTGCAGGGTTTGGTATTTTTTGTTGTTTGGATTTTGTAGTTGGTCGTCCACGAGTATTTTTTTTAACATCAGGTTCTTCAACAAAAGGTATACTTGGATTGGTTAATGCTTTTAACTTTTGTAGTAAACTTTTCTTTCCAGGCTTGGATCGATTATCGAAGGCTTTTTTAAAACTTTCCAACTCAACGTCACAAGTAATATCCTCACAATATACTGGTAACTCGAGTTTCCTCCAAAATTCATCGACCGAATCTAAAGGAATAGATTGACCTGCATTAAAGCATAAGTTGTCAGCTTTTAAATATTACCAAGCACATCGACCGAATCTTAGTTTAATACACTGACCTGCTTTCTTATACTTTGAGATTTCACAAGCACATGGTAATCCATAACACTTACGAACTTGACAACGACAATGTGAACGCTTTAAATGACGCTCTGCTATTATTATATCAAGTGCTTCATGAGAAACAGAGCCATGTAATAGCATTCCACATTATATTGAAGATATTCCAATCATGTTCCGTGGTGAAAAATGATTTGCAGTTTCTAAATATACTTTGAGAAATGTGCCACCTACAAAGTAATCGGGTAGCATTCGGAAAAACTTTCTCGCATGCATTCATCAGAGCTAACTCCCTGTCCGTAACTATAACACGTGGTTGCATGCTCTCATCTAGAGTTGATTTTAAACAGTTTAATGCCCAAAGAAATTTCTTCTCTGTTTCTTTACGCATAACTGCAAAAGCTATGGAGATTGTCTTGTTGGTAGAAGTTACACCAACACTTTCAAGAAAAGGCAATTTATACTTGTTCGTATTGTATGTGGCATCCATAAGCAACACATGTGGAAAATCAAGGAAGTACTTGTATGATATTTTAGGAACAAAGAATAAGTCTTCCAACTTGTTTGAAACTCTATTGGTAGAAATTTCAAAAGTATACCCTTTATCATTTAAAAGAGACATTAGCACCTCCATCAAAGATTTCCCTTTATGATCCGTTGCTCGAATTTTATCACATGCGTTATATATGTTTTAAATTGTAGAGACATTATTTTCATCACGCTCCTTCATAACACCTAAAATATCTTTTGGGAACACACCCTTCCCCGTCAACTCTGCCACCAATTGGTGTTCATTAGGTGTCAATCGTTTGAAGATTGGGTGTCCCTCCATATATTCTCCGGGTGGATGATTATGTTCACCAGGTTTTACTTTTAACGTCCAAGAACCATTCTCTTTTGAAAATTTCCCTACCATTTCAAACGGGCAATTTATCTTTCTAGTGCCGGTCTCTCTACTTGAATCTTTAACTGATTTATACACACCACCACGATCACACATAAGTACAACTTTAGACACGTAGCCATTTTTCGCTTTCGATCTTTTAGTCACAATAGCGTAACCAAGACTACGTCCGGTGTTTCTAACCCATTCCATCAACTCTTCACGAGACTTGAACACCTAAAAGTGAACTAATATTAGTTACAAAATATTAGGTGAACAAGCTTGAGTAGTTACAAAATATATATTATCCAAATGGCGCATTTAAACTATACAGCATAATTATTTTCCAGACAAACTCATTTAAACTAAAACAAGACCCTTAACCTAGCTAGATTATATAACTAAGTTGAAACTTGAAACATGGGAATTAAAAACTATATCTGATCTGTTGAAAATCCAGACATCTCTTTAACTTTTCTGAATGCTATGATGAAGCATAAGTAGATCACTCTTTGAACAAGTAAATTTATGCAGCTCTTTAAATAGCTTTCTCGAGTATATCTTAAAGAAACTGAAGTGAATGCACCGATAATTTGAGAATTATGAAACTGAAGTGAATGCACCGATAAGCTTGAGTAGTTACAAAAATTATGCAACTCTTTGCAATTCTTTGAATTAGTTTTGGTGGAAATGCACCAATAATATGACCTAAAGACAACAAATTACTTGCACCAATAATATGACCTGCGCATGATTGTTTCTTTGAATTAGTTTCGTTGCCATCATTTTCATTATTATATTATGCTACTATAAAATTACCATATGCTTTCTAGAATTTTCTTTCCTTTGTTATATGATAATATTTATATATTTACATGTCATTTTCACTGTCGGAAATAAATATAATTGTGATGTGATTTGTGTAGTAATTAATTGTGTAAGTGGTAGTTAATGTGAGATCTTGGTGATAAATGGTGAATCACAAAGTGATAGTATATTTATTTTAAAAAAATCTAGGAATTGTTTTTTTTTTTTTTTTGAAAAATTAACTTCATTAAAAAAACGGCCTAACTCATTGTTTGTGCCGGCAATTGGATGCTCTCCTTTTTACCTAAAAAGGTAAAAAAAAAATAAAAAGATGTCTAGCATAAAAAAACTAAAAAGGTAAAAAAAAAAAAAAGTTTAAGGCTTAAGTAATAAGCTTAATAATAATAATAATAATAATTCATTACTAATAGTAAATAATAATAATAATAATAATAACAAAAAGACTAAAAAGACTAAAAACAAAAAGCAAATGATTGATGGATGTGATGTTTTTGATAGGGGGTGTAATTAGTAAATAGGGGGTGTAAATAGTATCACCCTATTCTCTCCAAATACAACCTTACTGCCGTCAATATGAATGATGTTGGACGATGTGATGATGATTGATGATGAAAAGTCAAGTCCCTTCACATGTGTTAGGGCTTTTGGCCCATTAATTGCCATCCAACAAAGCAAAACATGCGTGTCCCAAATAAGTCCACCGTAGCCTACGAAATAAAACGTAACCTACGATTTGTAGGTTCTGTTTCTTTTTTTTCTTTTTGGCATCATTCCACCGTAGGCTATGGTTTGAAACCGTAGCTTACAGTCGCTCTTCCTTGACCCCTTGTTTCAAATACATATCAACTTTCAACTAATGACATCCAGGCCCCTCAATTTCAGTATTCCATTTTTCTTGTTCCTTTGAGCTATCTTTTGACCCGAACATCTACCGAATAATGTAATATATCATAATTTCCATCCGCGGTCATTCCTCTTCATTTCCAAACGTCCTAACTTCACCGAATTACTCGATTAACCTGTCAAACCACAAACTTTCGTAGTTACTATATTCAACACTCATAATCGCTTAAAACACAATAACATGCGTAATATAAGCACTTTAACAATCGAGTTTCACAACCTCAATCACATCCCCACACTTACCTTTGCTTGTCCTCAAGCAAACTAACTAGAACTAATCACCATAGCAACAACACCTCTAAACTCCTTAACCGGTTCAACCTGTTCAGTCCCAAGTCATACCCATCCCATAGACTGACACAATCGAGATTGACAGTCTGACAAGTAAATGATGCAATTTTAAAAACTTAAGACTTGTCTATCTAAAACTAACATGTTTACAATTAGACACATGCTACACACCCCTCACAATGTACTCTCCTCTCGGGCTAATATCTGGACTAGCGTTTAATGTGCTAGTATATAAAACACTAAAAAAGCAAACATGAAATCCTGCAATCATAGGCTTGTATGACAATCACACCTCCACTGTATCATCTAACTTGGCACATATCAAAAGGACTTTCGGGTTTTGGGCTTAGGGTAAAGGTAGGAAAACATTTTTAGATTTTTTTTTCCTTTCTAATTGGCTCACAAACAATAACCAAACCGTAATAACTTTATTCAAACACAACTTATACTATTGGGTTGGTTTCTACCCAAGAACATATACTATATTCACAATACTTCTATTTTTGTTCTTTTCTTTTCATTTCACATATTTTTTTTATTTTTCTTTTTCTCTTTTTTTTTCTTTTTTTTTTCTTTACAATATCATCACGGTCGGTTTTTCACAATAGACAATGGGCGAACAAACAAAAGGTAATTAGGCTCAACAGGGCTACTAAGGGAAATTGGTGAATAACATGAAAGAGACACAAACACAAAAGGGTGTAATGGGAAATCCTAATGCCTTTATCATATATGTGCACATGTCAAACCCACAGTCTCAGCATGCATCGAATCATACAAGTTCTAACACAGAATAACCCGTAGCCTGCACTCAACAAATGAATTCATCATATAATGTATCCTATCCGTCTACAGGCTCAAGATCTCACCAAGAAAAAGTAAAAAGGTTGACGACATGTAGCATATGCAATTAAAACATGTTACCCCTAGATAGACATCTCTTTTCAACTCATTTTCTTTAAAACACTTGTCAAACCTACTCTCATGAAACTTAAAGGGACAACCATGACAAGGGACTAATCTAGTCTACTACCGATAAGAAGCCTATTAGTGATTGAAACTTCAGGTTTTCGTATCCAATTAGCATACTTAAGGCGATGAAAAATTTTAAAATTTTCAAAATTTTCAATTTTTACCAATTTTCATCGATTTCAATCACATCTCAATCTCTTCAAGCTTTAACCACAAATCCCTTCCCGGGCTCCCCCATCCCCAGACTTGGTATACATTGTCCCCAATGTATGGTGTTTTTAAACTATAAGCCCGGGAAAACAAACCAACTATCCTAAATGAACGGCTAACTCATAACAAAACAAACAAAACACATCCCCTAAACAAAATAAAGTTTCACGCCACCAAAAACAACAAAACACACCAAAAATAAGGTAAGATAGATAAACACATATGCACCTGACCATGTGTCTGTAGTGATGCTGATGTTGTTCTTTAACCAGAATAGACGCATTCCACCGATTCTTTGATATCTCACAGGGGATGTTGCAAAACATCCCCACACTTGAATTATTGCATCCGTGAAGATAGAATCAAGAACCTGTCAAAACACAAACACAACACCAAAACAAAACAACACAAAACAAGGTACACTACTCTACATCCTCGGGCTGCCTCCCGAGAGCGCTAAGTTTTAGGTCTTCAGCCAGACCGTACCTGACGTTCAAGGTGGTTCAGCCGCACGCTTGCCCTCCCACTTGTTTCCATACATTTCCATCCAGTCCTTCGGGAGAGTCATAGCTGCACTCCGGTTGGGATTATGATCAACTTCATTAACCCATCCAAACCCACCATCCGGTGGTTTTCCTTCACCCACTGGTCTTCTCACACTCGGCTTCTTCACCTGATATCCACTTGCCTCTAACCTGTCCTTGGTCACACTTGAAACATGTTCGTTAGTAGCAACTGTGTGACAAGCATCGGTAACAAGATCGTAAGAAATAGTTTTTAAGAACACATTAAAATACAACTTACGATTCTTGTAGCTCATGGTGACTATTCCGCCTCGACAATCGATCTGGGCGTTCGCGGTATATAGGAATGGGCGACCCAAAACTACCAGCGGCTGCTCGTCTGTAAGCGATGGTGCATAATCGACCACCATAAAATCAACCGGGTAGTAAAAATCGCCAAGTTGGATGACCACATTCTTCACAACCCCCCGTGGTCGTTTCAAACTCGCATCTGCAAACATGGCCATGCTATCACACGCTTGTAGCGGACCGAAGTCATACTGGTCATACAAGCTACCAGGTAACACGCTCACTCCTGCTCCATAGTCCAGCAATGCCTTGTGGATTTTGAACCTCCCAACTCTGATGGAGACAACCGGCTCCCCCAAATCGATTCCACTTTCTTCCACAACCGCTTCATTTAGACCTGTAATCACATTCGAAGCAGACAAACCATTATCATAACAAGTATTATTAGGAACTGGATTTACCCCACTAATCAATGTGCTCCATGGATTCTTGGGGTTTGGTTGAGTATCACTTGGCAGCTTCCCTTGTTGCTGCTTCAGCTCCTTTATCTCGGTTGCAAGTTGGGCCATTTGTGTAGTTAATGATTGAACAACCTTATCTCGCATCTCATCCTTTCGAGCATGGTTTTGTAACTCAAACCTTTGGTTTTGTAAATCAAGTTGAATTGCTTTCAACATCTCCATCATATCATTATTCACCTGACCATTACTATGCTGGTAATTTCGTTGGAAACCCAAATTATTACCCCTTGATAATTATTTTGGTTCCGGGGCTGGTAATATTGGTTGTTTCCTTGGAAACCCGAATACCTGTTCCCACTTCCCTGTATCATATTCACGTCATCCAGATTACCGATAATGTTAGGGCACTGATCAGCAATGTGCCCTATATCCCCACAATGACCACACAACGGGTATGGTCCCCCTGTCTCTGGTAACTGGTCTGCAGCTTTCACTGTTGAATGTCGTGCACTTCTAGAAGATTGAGCTTTGCGTTTTGACGCCCTTGCGGTTCTTTCTAAATATTCCCAATCATCCTCTTCGTAATTTGTTCCAAAAGTACCATTGGATATTGAATTGGCATCCCTCGCATCTTCATCTGTTAAGCCTTCGTGGAATGTATTCATAAGCTCCCACAAATAGATACCATGATGTGGACAGTTCTTGAGCATCATTTTAAAGCGATTGAACGCTTCGTGAAATAACTCACCGGGCTGTTGTCGAAACCCCCGAATATCCTTCCTGGCGTTGTTAGTACGAAAATGAGTATAGAATTCATCTAAAAATTGTTGCTGCATTTCGCCCCATGTGAAGATCGAAGCTGACGATAGGGAATGAAACCATTGCTGTGTTTTGTCTTCAAGTGTGAATTGGAAAAGTACCAATTTCACATCATCAACTGAGAAACCTTGGCTGCTGATTGTGTTGCAACGTGCATCATATGCAGCAATGTGTAGATATGGTTCTTCATGTGCGTGACCATGAAACTTAGGCAGACTGGATATTGATTGTGTTCGTACTTCGAATGACCGCCCTCCTTGCAGTTGTGGGATCACAGCCGGTGATGGGTTGTTAGCTATAGCAGGCCTGAAGTGGCTCTCTATACCTCGAACTGGACCTTGATTATTTCGTCGTGGAATTCCTTCCGGTAAAATCACCGGTCGGTGTAAGTTTCGTGCCAGCGATCTTGCCTGACCCTGCATCTGAGGTACCGGTGGTGGTAATGGAATATCTACCACCGGCCTTCTCGGAACAGGCTGCTGATTGATTGGGTCAGGTTGATTATATTGTTGTTGTATCGGTATCGGTTGCACCTGCAGTTGTTGATATGGAACTTGTTGTTGCTGCACAACCGTTTGATAACCCGAAACATTCTGATTCCCCTGTTCTAATACTCTCGAACCCATATTCCCTTCGTAATTACCCAATTGCATTCCTTGCCGCTCACCTTGATTACCGTAACTATCATACTCATCGTAATCATCCCCAAAATCCCTTAAACTATTCCCTTGCTCAGTTATTGAAGGTCTGAAAGAGAACCGTTGATGCTGAGCTGGTTGGTAAATAAATTGAAGTGAATGAGTTAGCGGGTTGTGCTTGATTAGGTAGGGTGGTGCTCTGATCATCAACGATCCTCACGTACGGTGAGGAATGTTGGATGTTAGAAGTTTGGGTGTATGTTGGATATTGAAAGGAGATTGGTTGAGTTGTGAAGGGTGGCATGTTGTCTAAATTCGGGAATGGTGGTGGTGGCATAGGTGGAAGTGGAGAAGTAGCTTGGGTGGTTTGTGGTTGTTGTTCAGACGGTATAAAGGTGTTGGGTGGTGGCTGTGTAGGAGTCAGGGTGAATTGAGTTTGTTCAGTTGAAGTTTCCGGTTGCTTCTCGAGGTTGCTTGAATTCTCCATTGCTTTGAGATTCGATGTTAATGCTTGCACTACTTTATTTTCTCGTTGCACAACTCGGGTGTGCCTAACGGTTCTCTCGATTTCCGGATCAAAAACTAGTGGTGAAGCTTTTCCGGAATTTCTCGTATGATGCATACAAATATGAGATCACCTGCGCAACACAAACAAACAAAACCTCGCGTAATTCTGAACAAAACAATACAAAATAAACTGGAACTAATTTTTTTTTATCTATTTCTACTAAAAACTTAACACTAAACACTTTGCGCACGCCTCCCCGGCAACGGCGCCATTTTGATGTCTTTCACGTGAGTCCAAGAAAGTCCATCTTCATGTGAGTATTCATATGATGATGATGCTCTAATATTAATTCTTAAAATATGATGCCAATTAATTTTGTGATCACTTGTTCTCTATGCCAGCCGCCACACCCCCTTTAATCTATGTATATCCTTTTCCTGATGGGATGGATTTGTGATGATGAGAAAAATACTAAAATAACTCCCCTTAAGTCACGTGAATTGGAGCTGCCAATATTGTCATGTTGATGTTTTTGTTGATCAAAGTCAAAACCCTCTTCAATTTCTTTTTAATATTGTGATGATGGATAATTAATTCCTTCACTCCCCCAAGTCCACGTGATCCCTTAGATGTTTACCAAATCCTCCAAAAACATATCCCCATATTAATTAAACAACTTATGCGCTGACATTTAACCAACCGTAGCTTACGGGTTAAAATCTGTAGGTTACGGTTCATACATTCTGTTGTAATCAGACACTTCTACCCGTAAGCCACACTCCTCACACACCCAACTTTCATTTAATTACCACTCAGCCCCTGGACTTCAATATTATGCGTATCTTATGATTTGAAGTCATTTTATCACCCGAACAAGTACCTAGAAACATGATATGTCCCGGTTAACATCCATGGGTGTTCCGCTTCATCACCAAGCATCCTAACTTCACCATTTTAAGCTGATTAACCTGTAACACGAGAAATACGCGTAGTTATCACATTCGAAACACTTAACCGCTTAAAACACAATACAATACGTATTTTAACACACTTAACGCTCATGTTTTACACTCTCCATCATTGTCTCTCCGATAGTAATCCGTTCTCAAACCGGCACTTCACTAGAGACTGAGTAGAAGGCCTGAACGAGTTCAGATTCTGTCGGTTTTTGAGTAAAAAGTTAAGAATATTGAAGAAAAGTTTGAAACACTTGAAAAGTGTTTAGATTTAGGTGAAATCATTGTTTAAACATTGTAGAAATCTGTTCGATTCGGACCATTCTTGCTGGAATGAAGTCATTCTACAAAGTTCATACAAACCCGTGATGACGTCACCCTAGAACAGCCCAAAATCAGGTGATTTCATGGTTAAAAGTTGTGATTTGATGGAGAAGATGATGAGAAAGTGTGTGTAGATCAAGGAAGTACAAGATTTGGGATGAAAACTTACAAGAATCGCAAGGAATCGAGAGAAAAGTGGCTTGAGAGTGCGTGGGTCGGAGGAGAGCTGTCACATCATGAACAGTGATGTGACAGGCGAGTATTTATAGGTGAAGAGGAGAAGAGGCGGTATGGAGTGGTTCGGTCGGAGGGCCTTTCGATCGGATTGCCATCCAATCGGATGGCCATCCAATCCATCCGATCGGATGGCATCCGGTCGGATGTCCATTCGATCGAATGGTCCTTCGATCGGAGGGCTTTTGCGAGTTGGTTTTCCGACTTTTGTTTTGTGCGTTGAGCATTGCGATGCGTTTGAGTGGGTGTCGAATAAACGATGCGATAATTTTAAATAATAGTTACCCAAATAACATAACTAACCTACAACAACATAAATAATCTTGCGTTTCGAGTTCACGTTGAGATTGCTTTGCGACAGAGTTGCGATTGCGTTTGCTATTAACACCTTTAACATAACTAAACATGCACAAGTAACACCTTATAGCACACACACGTAAAACAATATCCATAACTGCTATTTGAGTTACGATGCGATAGCGATGAGATAGCGTTAAGTAGATTAGCGTTTAATTGCGTTTATTGCATTGTTACTTCACATAATACAACTAAAACAACGTAAACTAAAGTATCGATTATCGAGATTCGAGAGTACAAGCAATAATTAAGCAAGGAATCACAGATCTGATTAGCAATCTTTTCTTCCTTTGACTTTGACTTTGACTTTGACTTGTACTTTGACTTCAAAGAGTCGGGTTGTTACAAAACATGTGCACTACCAAAGTTAAAGCAGGGTGACTAAACACGCATATAAACAGAACTAACCAATAAAAAGAAAACTTTTTTTAAAACTGATGGGCTAAACACGTGTATTAGCAAACATGAAGGTTTTAAAGTTAAGTACTGTCACACCCCAACCGATGGCGGAATCATCGGGACCCGGCACTAGGCGAATCAGATTGCTCAAGAGAATCCATAACAACTAAATTGCGACAGTATTTAATGCGTTCATTATCCCATACAAATAAACAAGTACAATCACATAAGCTGTCACGAATTTCAAGTTCTCCCAAACAATACAAATCCGACAACCTAGATTTTAGGTGTGTTTCTAGACTTCCTAGCTTGATTTGATGTAGACTGCGACTAAACCTGCAACATACGTTAAAATAATGTCAATACAAAAGTATTGGTGAGCATACAGGTTTGATATGTAATAGTGTAATAGATAAAAGCTGCGAATTTCCACATACATAAACATAATACACGACATATATACTCACAAAACTGATACTACCAGCTAAGTCCTCGAGCTTCGATCGCGATTGCTAAACTAGACCCCGTCGGGCGCAATAGTACTATACTAGTTATGGTGGGACGTCGCGAGTATAAGTCCTAGCACATATGTAACTAGCATCACGTATAACTATGCACATTAGTCATTCGCAAGTGATAAATAGTTTAAACATTTGATGTGATTTGATTTAATAGCAACGTATGTTACACCCAAAAGTGCAAAAGCAAAAAGGGTTCAAGTATACTCACTGTCAGTGTTTGGCAAGTAAACACAACTTGGTTGGATTGAAGGGATCGCGTCTGAGAATAGCCTGATCATAGTTTGATAGCGTAAGCGTTGGATAGTGCGTGAAATGGAGCAAGGTGTCAATGGATCGGACAGTACTCTGATCGGATGGCAATCTGATCGGGTGGCCGGTCGATCGGGTGGTAATCCGTTCGGATGGTTATCCGATCGGGTGACCACTCGATTGGTTTGCTACCTCGTTGGGAAAGATGTGTTTGTGTATGATGATTTGCCTTTTGAAGTTTTCGTTGTAGCATTTTGAAAACAGAGGAGTATCTCTACCTTTCAGGTCGGTCGATCGATCGGGTGACAACCCAATCGGGTGGCTGTTTGTTCGGACGGTGATCTAATTGGCAAGTCACTTTGGTTGCTGAAGAGTTCACGGCAGGCTGGTCACTCGATCGGGTGGCAATCCGATCGGGTGACAATCCGTTGGAACTGATGTGTGATGAGGATTTGTAAAACGTTTATGTGTTAAGGATCCAAAAGTCTACCGATCGGATGGTCATTCGATCGGACGGCAATCCAATCGGACGACAGTCCGTTCGTTGTTCAGATCCTTGAATGTTTGAAAATTGTTGAAGTCTTGGTACCAAGTGCAATCCGATCGGATTGCGGGTCGATCGGGTGGCAGTCCGATCGGACGGTAATCCGATCGGACGGTAATCCGATCGGACGGCAATCTGTCCCGCAGCCTGATCATTTCACAACTTGTTTATTTTGTAAGGTTTCTGCGATTTGATCGAGACGGTATGACCACGAGCTAAACAATGGAAACTCCACCGAGTCCAAGTCATTGGATCGGATGGGAATCACCCCATCCGATCTGTTAACTGTTCTCGACGGTTGTTCGTGTTCAACACGATAAGCCGGTCATCTCATTGATAGGAACCAGTTCTCAAACCGACACTTCACTAGAGACAGGTGGGAGGTCTGTACGAGCTTTGTTGCTACCGGTTTTGAGTGAAAAGTTAAGAAAGTTTGAAGAAAAGCTTAGAAAACTTAGATTCGGCGGTGAGATTAGTGTTTATACACCGTGGAATCTATCAGATCTGGACTATTCTTGATGAGATGAGGTCACACTTCATTGTTCCTAAGAACTCCATGATGACATCACCTTAGAATGGCTCAAATCCAAAGATTTAAAGGTGAAAATGTGAGATTGATGACGAGAAAGGTGAAGGAGTGCGTGTAGATCATAGAAGTACAAGATTCAGGGTGGAAACTTACAAGAATCGTGGGAAATCGAGAGGAAAAGCCCCAAAAGCGTGCTGGTCGAGTGAGAGCTGTCACACCACTGTTCAAGTGATGTGACAAGTGCTATTTATAGGTGAAGTGGCATGAAGGGGAGAAGTGCAACGGATTGGATGACTATCCGATCGGGTGGCTGTCCGATCGGGTGGCAATCCGATCCGGTGGTAATCCGATCGGGTGGCCACTCAATCGATCAGTCACTCAATCGGTGGTCTCCGGCGTGTTGCGTTTCAATGTTTCGTTTCGATCGTTAAGCGTTGCGATAGTTTGGTCACACCTTTTCATACCCATATTCATATATTTAGTATAATTAGTCACATAGGGTCGTATAAATATCCATATTTCAAAGTTGCGATACAATAACCGGGGTTCGTTTCGAATATGCGTTACTCTACGACGCATCACGGCCATCGAGGAGGGTTGAATAGGTCCTCACTCAACATCATCGTGAGCGTTAGTGTGTGAGATGCGATGTGTTATAGCGATAAAGTATGCGTATCATGCGAAAATACTGCGAAATAGCGGTGTATGCGATATAGCTACATTATGATCCGAATCTCTGGTGCTAGGCATAATGAGTATAATCGAGTTGTAACAACACACGAACGTGCGGGTTGTTACAACTACAAAAAGAATCAACCAATGAGGAGGTGTTAGGCAGTTGCCTGGCACTATTCCCCCTCATGTTTTATGTAGATATAGTAAATGAGTCAGAACCTATTTAATAGAGTTTCTATTGTGTGTCCTTTCCTCGATAACGACTGCCCTACTCCAAAGTAAACCAAAACAGAACATTAAACATCCGGCCATACAACTCCACCTATGTTAGACCTTGAACATCTCCTAGATCAACGATAATATAATGACTGTGTTTGATTCGACGAATTCCACGAACAACTATCCCCTGATTTGAGTAGTTGACAAACATCAACACAGTGTCACACCCTCAAATTCCACATGCAGGGTTTTACCACAAGGCGCGTGACACACAAGGATCAAGCCACTAATCATGTTGAACTATTTCATATTAATTGTAAAACGTTTGGCTACCACATTCAACATGAATAGTGATAATAGTTTCAAGTGTTTGAAACGTAAGTTTAAGTTTATCAACGGAAGCAAAAGTATAAAATCCAGACATAATCAAAAACCATAGTTGTTTAGCATAAATAATGAAAGCAGTTTACTAAGACCATGACACTCTCCAAGTTGCCAGTTCCCATGTGCATTGTACCTATCTTCCTGAAAGTAATGCTAAAGTGTATCAACAAAAAGTTGGTGAGTTCACAGTTTTAGTTCAACGAAAAGTAAGTACAAATACAAGAGTTATAAAGGTATGTCATTGGTAGCTAACCCATTGTTAAGCAACTAAACATGTAGTACCGAATATTGACTGTGTATGTTTTTGTGCCCCACATCAATGTCTATCGGAATTGATGCAAAGGAAAGGTCAAAAGTTCACGACCGGCTCCCCTACGGTGTGAGGCTTGTCAAACCTAATAGCGCATTCAACTAATACCTCGTCTGCCATATCCTGGAAACTAATCGGTATAAAGGTAAGGACTTTCAAGATAAATGTTCCGTTTAGTCCACTATAGACATGAAATTAAATTAAAGTATTTATGTTGTAGTATTCCATCTCGGAATATATGTGTAGTCCCAAACCAGGGATGCATGCTTTTAGTAAAGTCATGAATGTAAGGACCTTCAAAAATATCCCAAAACAACCCGTAAGTAAAAACCCGTACCTCTGAAACCCTAATCCATATTAAAAATCAAGAAAAATCACATTTTGGTCTTCTCGCGGGCCGCGTAAAGGATAAGCAGAACCTTACGCGGGCCGCGTCAACTTGAAGTTTGACCGGATAAGCATCCGGACCACGTATCATCCACATGGCGACCCTACTCGTGACCCATCAGACCTACACGTAGACTAGGTGGCCACGCAGGCCGCGTAAGAGTTGAGTATGGGTTTACACGGGCCGCGTAAAACCCAAAATCAGGCTCTAAATAGCCCATGCATGGGGCTTTCATCTGTGCTCGTAAAAACTCTCAAAATCACTCATATTCTGATCGAATTTCACTTTCAAAATAGCAAGGCACTGCTACGATACAGGGTATTAACTCGATCGCTGCTACGATTCAATGTCCGATCGATTGAAACTATCCGATGGATGTTTAAGTATTGCACTTTGTCATTCGTTGTGAGGGTTTTAATCTCGTGAGTTATCGTAAATGCTGTATTAGTTACTGACCTAGTTCGTGTGCATTGTTATTTAAATTAGGTTACAAGGCTAATCAGTAGGCTAAACTCTGCCCGTTTAAATCTGCAATGTGAGTCATTCTCTTTTATCAAAAATGTTTTACAATGCTCCATTTATTTTCAAATGTTATAATTACAGGGATTAAGTCATGGTTATCTTAATCACTGGCTAGTGGGGTATTGTACACATTACTAATTTCTCACAATTAGGCTAATAAATCCTAACAGTGATAATCATCACTACTTGGGTGAAAGGACCCAATAGTGGTATGACCATCGTCACCAGGAGGTGACACGGCGCCAGATAAAAATAAGATAAAAGCCATTGTAATCGCTCTTATGTTGTAATTTATAACTATGTGTCGTTTTATTAAATTTGAATGACTCGCCAGGATTTCCCCGCTGATAAAATATTTTCAAAACATGTTTCAGGTGACTACTGTGAACCAAGGAAAAGTGCTACGGAGCACTAACAAGCTTGAAGTAGTGGCTCATTTAAATAAATAAACATGTTTTGTAAATCAGGGAATTTCCTTATGAAATTCCTCTATTGTAAATTACGGGGTTTATCCCGAATTATGAAATAAAATAATCGGGCATTTTCAAGTTTTAAAAGATCCTGTTAAATCTTCCGCTGTCAATTCAATTAATAGATACCACGGGATTTCTGTCCCGCGGCTCCTGGACCTGGTCAAACCGGGACGGGGGCCGTGACAGAAAAAGGTGGTATCAGAGCCACTGATTTAAGCCAATTAAGTATTTAGAAATACTTAATTTTTCCTAATTACCCTCCTGTGATTATGTGTTTTATTATTTGACTATTTGTTAACTACAGTATGGGTAAGCAAAGAATCTCGGACATCTATCGTCAATTAGATAGTTCACCAAAAGATTAGGGAACTTCATTTCAATCAAATTCCTCAAAATACTCAGCAGATACTGAGGAAGGAATATTTGTTCGTAAGGCACAGTTTGAGAAACCACTTACCATTAAGAAAAGAAATTTGATTATTAGAAAAAGTCAAGAGAAAATGAGGAAGTCACAAACAAAAGAAGTGATAATTAATAAAGAGACTCAGGAAACAGGTGATAACCCACCATGGGAAGATGAATTAGATAAACAATGGGAAAATCTCTACATGTTAGCCACTACAGCAGTAAATGCTAACTTATAGTTGAATCGCCAAACCAGTACCAGCACCTATACCACCTACGAGCTGGAAACTTTAAAAGAACTTTATCCATTAGATAACCACTAGTATATTTCGAATTTCCATTGTAAATTATAATAGATATATATCACAATATTTTGTTTCAATAAAATGGTTTGTATAAATTTAATATTTATAATTAATATTTAATTTTCTAATTGTCATTCTGTGATTATGGGAAAATTCAAGTTACAAACTTTTAACCTAGATTTTTTTTTGTGTTTCTTCATATCTGCTAAAAAGCATGAATGAGTTGTCTGAAGCTCTTCAGAATCTCAATCTCTATTCTGTTAATGTGGAAGTTTCCAGAGACTTTACCGGTTATTATGCCGATGTTGAGGAACCTATGGAGTTTCAAGCCCAGCCACCGGAGAAACCCAAGCCAAAGAAGAGAAGAAGAATTGTGGGCTGGAGGCGTGTGCGCAGGAGGAAACCAGCGACACGGAAAGTTATAAAGACGGAGGATCCCAAAGATAAAGGCAAGGGAATAGAAATTGGAGAAAGTTCCAGGCAAGATCAGGAAATGCCACCCTGGGAGGAGCTGGATCATAAACTGGCACTTAGTGACCTCATCGGACCTGCCGGTGAAAACCTCTTTAATTACCCAGTGGAAGCACAACTTCCAGTTGACCTAGAGCCGAAAATCCCAGATCATATTATCCACTCCCAACCTCTACCAGCAGAGCTAGAAGAATGGTGGACCACCGACTGGCAGTTTCAAAATCTCCTAAATAACCCTAATACCTTTTTCCCTCAGTTCGACCCGGAACCTCCACTACACCCACCTATGAGCTCTGAAAATCTGGCTGAACTCCGCCACTATGGCGAGGAGCTGATTGATGTGGGAAATCGAATTAGGGATGTGGGAGAAAGAATCTCGTGGAAGTACGATGAAAGAGAACGTCGTTTCTGAAAAGCCAGCTGACGGGATAGTATGTGGTTGTAGGAATGTGTGTTTAATAATAATAATAATATAATCATAAATATATATATATATATATATATATATATAAGTATGTGTAATAACTTAAAAATAAAACTTTTGTAAGATAACCAGGTTGTACAGATGCCTATTATAATATATAAAATATCGAACGTCAAAAAATCAACATTTTTTGCTATACTTGTTAAACGTCATTATGTGCAATTATTTTATTATGTTTGGTTATTAATTATTTTATGCTAATCACTTATATAAATTAATTACCAGATGGAACACACTGGTAATGAACCCGTTAATGAAGTTAACCAATCTGAACAAAACCATGAAGATCAATTTCTGAATAGGCAAGATATCGAGAATATCGTTGCTCAGGGAATAGCCAATGCTATTCCAGCAATCCTTGCTGCTGCCCGAAATCCAGTTGAGCCTCAACAAATTATTCCTAGAAAACGTACACACGACGATAATTTTAGTAATAGTGTAAACGGATGCGGCAACCATACTAATAATCACAACGATGGAATGCAAGCCCCACTCCTTAAGAAAATGAAAGCTGCAACGCCTGGTTGCACTTATAAGGAATTTCTTGCCTGTAAACCGGTTGAATTTGCAGGCAACGAAGGGGCGACTGCTGTACTGCGTTGGTTAGAGAAAACCGAGCCAGTGATTAAAATAAGTAAATGTGCTGAGGAAGACAAGGTCATGTACGCGTCGCATCTTTTTAAAGAAGGGGCGCTAGAATGGTGGAATACAGTACTACAAGCCAAGGGAAGCGATGTGGCCTATGCTGTGAGCTGGGAAGAATTTAAGCGGCTGGTGGAAAGAAAATTCTACCCTGAATATGAGAAAGAACAAATGGCGAATAAATTTCTGAACCACCGGATGGTGGATGTAGATTGTCGAGGGTTAACTTCGACATTCTTCGAATATGCTAGAGTGGTACCAACCTTGGCTTCTCCAGAGCCGGTGCTTATTTCCCGCTATATTTGGGGATTGATTGGCGAAATCCGTGACATCGTTAAACCTGCGAGACCTCGCACAATTGACGATGCAGTGGAATTAGCCAACACTTTGACTGATGGACTAGTGCGTACGCGAGAGGAAAATAGAAAGAAGGAAGTGGCCCAAAAGATTACCCAGGGATTCCGTGTGGGTAACCGTAGTAATTTCAAGAAAAAAGGAACTGGGCAATCTTCCACTGTTCCATTTTGCAATGCCTGTAAAAAAAGCATTTTGGAAGATGCAAAGGGTATTGCAATTTCTGCAAAATCTAGGGGCACCAAGAAGAAGATTGCAGGAAGAAGAAAACAACAATCTGCTACAACTGTGGAGAAGCTGGACATTTTAGGCCAGACTGCCCGAAATTGGCAAAACCAGCTGATAACAAAGCCAAACCTGCAGAAGGAGCTACCAAGAAGAACGCAAGAGCCATCCAGTTGACTACTCAGGAAGCAGAACTAATTCCTGACGTGATAGCTGGTACGTTCCTAGTTCACAATGTTTATGCAAAAGTATTATTTGACTCTGGTGCAAACCAAAGTTTTATAAATACTTCATTCTGCCAAGCTCTTAACCTACCCTTAACCAACCTTAGACAAATTTTTACGGTAGAAACGGCAGATGAGAATTCTGTTAACATAGATAAGGTTTTGCGAGAAGAAAAGATAGAACTCTTAGGCCATAAATTCTTTGCAAACCTGTTACCTATGAATTTAGCCGAATTCGATGTAGTATTAGGAATGGATTGGTTAGTAGC
This sequence comes from Helianthus tuberosus, assembly GCA_030545235.1. Classification (NCBI taxonomy): domain Eukaryota; kingdom Viridiplantae; phylum Streptophyta; class Magnoliopsida; order Asterales; family Asteraceae; genus Helianthus; species Helianthus tuberosus. The sequence goes on from CM060382.1 coordinate 99,330,659, forward strand.
CAACCATGCTCGAATTCTCTGTGATAAGAATTTCATAGAAATTCATACACCCACTGGAGAATTAGTGGTGATTACAGGAGATAAGCCACGAAAGCCACTGAAATTCATTTCAGTAATGAAGTTGGCCAGTTATTCAAGAAAACAAGAAATGGTGTATATGATTTCAGTAATCATTAACACGAAAGGTAAGGAACTTAAAGAAATTCCTGTAGTAGCAGAATACCCAAATGTATTCCCAGAAGAACTACCGGGATTACCACCCAATAGGGAAGTCGAATTTAGAATTCATCTAATTCCTGGAACTACACCGATAGCCAAGGCACCTTATCGGTTAGCACCCACCAAAATGCTAGAATTGAAAAGGCAGTTTGATGAATTACTAAGCAAAGGATTCATACAACCTAGTTCATCCCCGTGGGGAGCGCCAGTGTTGTTTGTGAAAAAGAAAGATGGGTCAATGAGAATGTGTATCGATTATAGGGAATTAAATAAGGTTACAATTAAGAATCGATATCCATTACCTAGGATTGATGATCTTTTCGATCAACTTCAAGGAGCTAGATACTTTTCTAAGATAGACTTATGCTCTGGATATCATCAATTGAAAGTACAAGAAGAAGACATACCTAAAACTGCTTTCAGAACTAGGTATGGTCATTACGAGTTTACAGTCATGCCCTTCGGACTAACAAATGCTCCTGCAGCATTTATGGACATGATAAATAGGATCTGTAAACCGTATTTGGATAAATTCGTAATTGTCTTCATCGACGATATACTTATTTATTCCAAAAGCCAGGATGAACACCGTCAGCACCTGCATGTACTCTTAACTTTGTTAAGAAAAGAAAAGCTTTATGCCAAATTCTCGAAGTGTGAATTTTGGCTGCGAGAAGTGCAATTTTTAGGACACATGATGAATCACGAAGGTATTCATGTCGATCCCTCCAAAATAGAAGCGATCACCAAATGGAAGGTCCCGCAGTCAGTCATGGAAATTAGAAGTTTTCTAGGGTTAGCTGGATATTATAGACGATTCATTAAGGATTTTTCCAAGATAGCCGTACCATTAACTAAGCTAACCTGTAAAGCAGTTAAGTTTGAATGGGGACCTAAACAAGAAGAAGCTTTTAAGATCTTAAAACAGAAATTAACAAATGCTCCAATTCTAGCTTTACCGGAAGGGACAGAAGATTTTGAAGTATAGTGTGATGCTTCAAAACTAGGATTAGGATGTGTGTTAATGCAATGCAAGGAGGTAATTGCGTATGCATCAAGGCAATTGAAAAAGCACGAAGGAAATTATACGACTCATGACTTAGAGTTAGGAGCCATAATTTTTGCCCTTAAGATTTGGAGACATTATTTGTATGGAAGTAAGTTTACTGTCTATACAGACCATAAAAGCTTAAGATACATATTTGGGCAAAAAGAATTGAACATGAGGCAAAGGAGATGGATGGAAATCCTAAGCGACTACCACTGTGATATTCAATATCATGAAGGAAAAGCAAACGTAGTTGCTGATGCCTTAAGTCGTAAGCATCATGAGAAACAACGACGTATTCGTGCTCTTAGATTAAATCTACAGTTAGATTTAATGGAACAACTAAAAAACCTTCAAGAAACAGCTATCAAGGATGATGCTGAAGATATGAAAGGACGAATAAAGGAATTAGAGCAAGGAAGTGATGGAATTTGGAGATTCCACAAAAGAAGGATTTGGGTACCTAAGCAAGGAGAATTAAGAAATAAAATTTTAGAGGAAGTCCATAAATCTAGGTATACCATGCATCCTGGTAACAATAAGATGTACCAAGATTTAAGAAATAACTTCTTGTGGATAGGAATGAAAAAGGACATAGCTAGGTATGTTTCTAAGTGTCTTACTTGTTCACAAGTTAAGGCAGAACACCAAAAACCTTCAGGGTTACTCCAACAATTAGAAATGCCTGTATGGAAATGGGAACTTATCACCATGGACTTTGTTACTAAGTTACCCAAAACCAGAAAATGTAATGATGCGATTTGGGTAATTGTGGATCGATTAACCAAATCAGCTCATTTTCTACCCATGAAAGAAACCTTTAGCATGGAAAGGTTAGCCAAATTATATGTAGATGAAGTAGTATCCTTACATGGAGTCCCACTCTCCATTGTATCAGATAGAGATAGTCGTTTCACTTCCCACTTCTGGACAAGTTTCCAGGAAGCCATGGGAACCCGACTAAATCTAAGTACTACATACCATCCTCAAACAGATGGACAAAGTGAAAGGACGATCCAAACCCTGGAAGACATGCTTAGGGCATGTGTGATAGATTTTGGTGGAAATTGGGATGACCACCTACCCTTAATTGAATTCTCCTATAACAATAGTTACCATTCAAGTATTGAAGCTGCCCCGTTCGAAGCACTATACGGACGTAAATGCAGAACTCCAGTCTGTTGGGCAGAAATAGGAGAAAGTCAATTATCAGGTCCTGAAATAGTGCAAGAAACTACCGACAAGATCACTCAAATCAAGGAAAGATTAAAGAAGGCTCGCAATCGCCAGAAGAGTTATGCAGACAATAGGCGTAAGCCATTAGAATTTCAAGTCGGAGACAAGGTTCTCTTAAAGATTTCTCCTTGGAAAGGAGTAGTTCGGTTCGGTAAGAAAGGAAAGCTAAGTCTAAGATACGTAGGACCATTCCCCGTAATCCAATGTATAGGACCGGTCGCCTATCGCTTACAACTACCAGAGGAGCTAGCTGGAGTACATGATGTATTTCATGTATCCAACCTCAAGAAATGTCTATCGGACGAATCATTAGTAGTCCCTCTTCAAGACATAGAGGTAAATGAGAAGTTGAAGTTCGTGGAGAAACCGCTTCAAATAGAAAACAGAAAGGTCAAGTTTCTCAAGCACAAAAGATTGGTACTAGTTAAAGTCAAATGGGATTCAAAGAGAGGACCTGAATACACTTGGGAGCTGGAATCGGAGATGAAGTGAAAGTATCCTCACTTATTTCAGTAAATCTCGAGGATGAGATTTTAAATAAGGTGGGGAGGATGTAAGGACCTTCAAAAATATCCCAAAACAACCCGTAAGTAAAAACCCGTACCTCTGAAACCCTAATCCATATTAAAAATTAAGAAAAATCACATTTTGGTCTTCTCGCGGGCCGCGTAAAGGATAAGCAGGCCCTTACGCGGGCCGCGTCAACTTGAAGTTTGACCGGATAAGCATCCGGACCACGTATCATCCACATGGCGACCCTACTCGTGACCCATCAGACCTACACGTAGACTAGGTGGCCACGCGGGCCACGTAAGAGTTGAGTATGGGTTTACGCGGGCCGTGTAAAACCCAAAATCAGGCTATAAATAGCCCATGCCATGAAAATTCACGTCCTATAATGTGTTGACACGTGTCACATGTTTGAACGCATGAAAGAATGTTATAAAAAGGACTAAAGTTGACAATCATGGAAAGTATGTGAATATACGTATTCTAAATGTCAACAGTGAATAAATATATTGTACAATAACCCTACATGATGCTCATACCTTCAAACGAATAAATCAAGAATCGTACGAAGCTAAATATGAAGGAAAGTGAGAGATTACAAACTACAGGGGTTAAATGTGTCAACATGTTTAAGTTATACCTCTGAGTGACCTTTTAGCAAACCCGAAGCTTTGTAACGGTAAATTATACTCACTAGAATGTACGATATAAATTTCATGAAGTTTCGTTATCGTATGAGAAAGTTATGATCAAATTCGTATGCGAGGGGTTAAAAGCGTCAACGATGAAGTTTAGGACTTTTCGGGTGACAATAAAGTTAACCGAGGACTAAACAAAATGGGTATATGTCTTGAAGCCCTTAAACATCAATTGGGAGGGTTCAAAGTGCAAGAAACAAAAGTCGAAGCAAAGTTTTGAAGAGCCAAGGACCAAAACATAAAAATCTAAAAGTTGATTTGGTGCAGGAAGGCTTCGCGCGACGCGAGGCCCAAGGGGGGGGGGTCCTTCGCGTCACGCCTAGGCCTATCTGATCCGAGAATTTTGGTTTCTTGTCTGCCTTTGCCATTCTAACCGACTTTAATCCGAGTTTCCTCATATTGGACGACCCCTAGGCAACCCCTAGACACTAGGGACACTTGTGGATGAGTTGTGGTCAGTTGTAGACTTGCATGTCAACAATCTAGTGGGTTTGAATCACTATATAAAGTCCCACATGTTGGCAACATTGATCATTCATTCCCATTTGCATTCCTGATCATTTCTGGAGCTCAAGTGCAATTCCAAATCATCTCTGGTCGTTCATAGGACTCTTGTAAGTATGCTTAACCTTTCTTAGTTAATTTTTTGCTTAGTTTTAGCTTAAAAGTCAAACCGTCGTAATTAACGGTTGACTTAACGATTAATCACTAATGGTCCAGTGATTAGTCGAATTGAAAGTAGTTATAAGTTGGTAATTATGTGGGCAATAAACCCTTAAAAGGGTTCCCCCTGATTCCCACTCTAACTAGGTCAAATGTCGGGTCAAACTTGTTATTAAAAAGTCAACAGAATGCTTATTTTCTAATTTATGCATAATTAGCAATGTAGAACACATACAACCTGTTTGATCATTAATATAACTTGGTAATTAGTGTAAGAACATGTCTAAACATGTTCAACCCGACAATTTTATGTTTAGACCCGGTTCGGAACCAAAAGTCGCAAAGCTTTGACTTTTGCTTTGACTTCAGTTCTGGCCCGTTTTGGTATGTTTTAGAAATGCCAAAGAGCTTCCTTAGGACCAGGTTACATGCTAGTATAACCCTCTGTGATTATACACCTTGGTTCGTTAGTTAACCAATTAATATGCATAATTCCGTTAATTGCTCATATGTTGACCATTATGCCCTTTTCACCTTAAAACGTGATTTTTGAAAATGTAAAAGAGTAGAAACTTTAATTACTGATATATAAACTTGCACCCAAAATTTGACATCAGTTTGAGGTGTAGATTGAGAGTTATGCTCATTAGCGTAATTAGAAAGTTTATTAGCGATTAAACGACATAATTAGCGTATAGCCTATTTAAACATACTTTTTGATATCAAACTCTTTACCCACTGATGTAATATATTATTTTGGGATTTTTGAAGATTTTAATAAATTTTAGGCTGAGCATAACTTATAGTCGTAGGCTTAATCCGATAATTGTCGGTTTTGCCCTTACGGGCCATAAAATGAGTTTTGCACATCTAATTGACTCCAAACCTTTTGCTACTGATTTTAAATGATAAATAAATTATTTTAAGCCTGCTGGAATAATAAGAATATCAGATTTCTATATAGAACCCGGAAACGGCTTCTAATCGCCTTATTAAGCGTTTTTAACGCATAGTATGTACTAAAACTATTTTAAACATACAAAGGGTGATACCTACTGATATTTGAGGTAAATTATAATATTTCAACAGTAAGCAAAAGTTGTTAAACTCAGACTTCAGTTTTGAGCTTTTCGGCTTATGTGAAATTACCAAAATGCCCCTATGGTGCATAGTTTGGTTATAATTAATAAATTTCACATATATACTTTACCATACTGTTATAACTTAGTAAATTGAGTATCTTTGCTGATTACATCAGACCTGTAACTCAGGTTAATACTCAAACTCTTTTATAACCTTTTAAATGACCAAACTACCCCTACGGGGCATAGTTTGTGTTTAAATTCGTTCCGGGCATAATAAAAGACATCTTACTGATGTCACAACATATTTGAGACATATTAACTTAGGAAACCTGTATATGGCTCTTATGAATACCCGTTACGCTTATTACGCGTTCGGTTCGGTTTATGTAACTAGTTTACATAAATTAGCCGAAACGGGTCAAACCTTATCGGTTTTATCTCAAAATCCAGAATGTGTATGAAATACCCATATTAAGCAAGTCTTCGAACTTGTCGGGTCCAAATCACATTCTATCCGGTCTTCGCTTAATCATGCGTACGAACCGTATCTTTGAAACTAACCGGTCTAAGCTTAAGCTTAACTAAAGACCCGTTAGGATTCTAATAGGTTATTATAAACCTTTGTTCCAGAATAGGAGACCAGTAAAAGCTACTTGCATTTGCTTATTGTGATTATTACTTTGCTCAGGTAAATACTTTTAACTTATTTTCCCTATACGGGCTTGGGTTACGGTATATAAAATACCGCTTGGTCGGGCATTAAATCTTCCATCGTTTGGTGTTTAATTGAATAATTTAATCGGCCCGTTTAAACTATTTTGTTTACTTAAAGCCTTTGGGGGGTTAATGACCATGTCCCGGATATCCTTGGCATCATTTTACGAAATGGCCATGACCTAAGCGCGGAGTGTAGGCGTACACTCGTCAGTGCATAAATAGTTGATGCGGTGTGTCTATTGATCTTTAACCCGGCACGCTCCGGGCTACTGAACGCATAAGGAACATGTAATTCTTTCACAAGATTATATATTTAAATAATTATCCCAAGTTATAAAATGTTTATGCCACGTGCATCCAAATCAATTTTTAATCATTTTTAAAATGAGTCAGTTTATTGTATTTACCAGTGTAAACTGACGTATTTTCCCAAAAAGATTAAATGCAGGTACTAAGCGTAATAGGCTGGGATTTCTCCTTAGCATCAATAGAAGTCTCGCAAGCTTAAGATGCCTAAAGTCTGTTGAACTACTATTTATTTTTGATCCTTCTGTGGACAAACTTTCAACTGTTGTGATACACGATATTACAATATTTTATTCGGTTGAAATATATATTTTCATTTGCTTCCGCTGTGCATTTAAATGTTGTGTTGTTTGACTATTATGTTGCCAACCACGTCACGATACTCCCCACCGGGCCCACCGGTGACACGTGGAAATCCGGGGTGTGACAGGTTGGTATCAGAGCCAACATTGAGTGAATTAAACACTAGCCTTTTGTGTTTAATCTCAATGCCACAATTGCACATTTCTAAACTTTCGAGTCTAGACAGATAACATAGGACAAATTCTACTTTGTTTTATTTTGTCCTTTATTTTTATATATATTCTTGTCGTTATCTTATGTTGTATTGACAGGATTAATTATGCCGCCAAGATTCTTTCGACGTAGAGGAAGAGGCAAGGGGCCAATCACCGCCCCCAATGACGACGAGGCAGGACCTTCGCATATGCGAGCTCCTTCTGCCACCGCGAGTGTTGACCCTAGAGATAACAAGAGGAACCTGTTTGAACCAGCTAGACGATCTGTATCACACAGTTCGACACCTCCTTTTCATAACTCTTACGGGCCACAATCTGAAAATGAGCCTGATAACCCTATTTCATCACCAAATTGCCGAAGACAAGGAAAGGCAATGATACTATATGGGTGATCGTTGATAGACTGACTAAGTCAGCTCATTTCTTACCCATCAAGGAGACTTATAGCTCCGATATGTTGGCCTAGTTGTACGTAGATAAGATTGTAGCCTTACATGGCATACCTGTGTCTATTATCTCTGACAGAGATACTAGATACACGTCACATTTTTGGAAGAGTTTCCAACAATATTTGGGCACGCGTTTGAATTTTAGTACGGCTTACCATCCTCAGACGGACGGTCAGAGTGAGCGTACTATTCAAACGTTGGAAGACATGCTTCATGCATGTGTGATTGACTTGGGTGGTAGTTGGGATAACCACTTACCGTTAATCGAATTCTCCTACAACAATAGCTAACCGACTTTAATCCGAGTTTCCTCATATTGGACGACCCCTAGGCAACCCCTAGACACTAGGGACACTTGTGGATGATTTGTGGTCAGTTGTAGACCTGCATGTCAACAATCTAGTGGGTTTGAATCACTATATAAAGTCCCACATGTTGGCAACATTGATCATTCATTCCCATTTGCATTCCTGATCATTTATGGAGCTCAAGTGCAATTCCAAATCATCTATGGTCGTTCATAGGACTCTTTTAAGTATGCTTAACCTTTCTTAGTTAAGTTTTTGCTTAGTTTTAGCTTAAAAGTCAAACCGTCGTAATTAACGGTTGACTTAACGATTAATCACTAATGGTCCAATGATTAGTCGAATTGAAAGTAGTTATAAGTTGGTAATTATGTGGGCAATAAACCCTTAAAAGGGTTCCCCCTGATTCCCACTCTAACTAGGTCAAATGTCGGGTCAAACTTGTTATTAAAAAGTCAACAGAATGCTTATTTTCTAATTTATGCATAATTAGCAATGTAGAACACATACAACCTATTTGATCATTAATATAACTTGGTAATTAGTGTAAGAACATGTCTAAACATGTTCAACCCGACAATTTTATGTTTAGACCCGGTTCGGAACCAAAAGTCGCAAAGCTTTGACTTTTGCTTTGACTTCAGTTCTGGCCCGTTTTGGTATGTTTTAGAAATGCCAAAGAGCTTCCTTAGGACCAGGTTACATGCTAGTATAACCCTCTGTGATTATACACCTTGGTTCGTTAGTTAACCAATTAATATGCATAATTCCGTTAATTGCTCATATGTTGACCATTATGCCCTTTTCACCTTAAAACGTGATTTTTGAAAATGTAAAAGAGTAGAAACTTTAATTACTGATATATAAACTTGCACCCAAAATTTGACATCAGTTTGAGGTGTAGATTGAGAGTTATGCTCATTAGCGTAATTAGAAAGTTTATTAGCGATTAAACGACATAATTAGCGTATAGCCTATTTAAACATACTTTTTGATATCAAACTCTTTACCCACTGATGTAATATATTATTTTGGGATTTTTGAAGATTTTAATAAATTTTAGGCTGAGCATAACTTATAGTCGTAGGCTTAATCCGGTAATTGTCGGTTTTGCCCTTACGGGCCATAAAATGAGTTTTACACATCTAATTGACTCCAAACCTTTTGCTACTGATTTTAAATGATAAATAAATTATTTTAAGCCTGCTGGAATAATAAGAATATCAGATTTCTATATAGAACCCGAAAACGGCTTCTAATCGCCTTATTAAGCGTTTTTAACGCATAGTATGTACTAAAGCTATTTTAAACATACAAAGGGTGATACCTACTGATATTTGAGGTAAATTATAATATTTCAACGTAAAGGGCAATTTCGTCACATTTTGTCGACAGTTTAAGGTTTACTTTATAGAAAAATCCTCGTCGATTCGATTGACGAAATTCCAGTTGGAGAATTTTTTTAACCTCCTAGGACTATCTGATGTAAAAATTTTAAGTATTAACTCCAACTATAGGCCAAGTTATGATTTCTGTAATGGACTGCAGTTTCTGTAGAAAAACGCAACATGTACTTGTGTTTCTTTTTTAATCTTTTAACTGACCTAAACTAGTCGAATATTACGAATCCAGTTGAGTTTGAAAGCTACTTCATGGAACTTCGTTTAAGACTCAAGAATTACTCGTTTTCATTATGTTTTTATCAAGTTACAACCGTTACAAATTGACATAAAAACGTGTTTGTGATCATGTTTAACTTATATTCGGCTACTAGATCATGTATAATATCAAATATATGAAATCTATCAACAAGTTACTATCAAGATCATGTTATAAATCGAAACCCTAGCCTTATACATGCATGCATACGTAACTATATTAACAAACTCCATAAACATAAAGATTCTTGTTTATTAGTAAACCCTAGGTTTCAATAATCATGCAATCATCAAAACACAGCCATGATTTCACGTATAAACAGGAACTACAAACGAGTTTATGACAACGAGTTTAAGATAGATTACCGGAAGCGATAGATATCAAGAAAATCTTGAAAAGCTAAGGAGTTGAAAGTCTTAAGGATCCAAGTCGCCGTTCAGAGAGGAAGAATGAGATCGCAGGTTCACCAACACGATTAGGGTATGCATGTTATGTGTGTATATATATATATAGATATATATATATATATATATAAATTATGCCGGTGCAAGTTTAAAAGTTCCGAATTTGTATAAGGCTAAAGGATTTTTGAGTTTGTGATGTAAGGTATAGAGGTTCCAAATTCAGTTTAGGTTTAGGGGTTTCCGAATTTAATTTGAGTTAGAGGTGTCTGAGTTTGGTTTTGGTTTAGGTTTAGGGATGTGTCCGAGTGTGGGGTTGGGTTATAGGGGTTCCGAATTTAAGTGTAGGGATATAGGGATGTCCGAATTTGAGAGTTTGATTTTAATAATTACACATTAAGTCTTTCAAGTTTCAACCCTTATAACTTGCACAGAAAGTTAGCATTTAACTTTAAGTGTAAATACGAAAATAGTCCCACTAGTTTATGTTAGTTCGCGTGTTATAACCTACACGTCTAACGTGAATGCATGTGCGAAAGTGCCACAAAATCATAAAGATTTAAATGATAAAGTTAACAGTAATAACATGAAAATGCGAGTTGTCACACACGGCCTGATGACACGGCTCTCAATCCGCTGCTTTCCTAGTAGACATTGTGTCGTTGCTTTCCTAATGAGCCATCAACCACATGTTGTAGTGAGAACTATGTTAAACAAAACATTTAAGAACAACAACATATTCCAATATATTGAGATCAATAGTTCATACAAAGACTTATGATACCGACTAAACTTGAACCTCAAAATCACAAAGTACGAACAATTAATTGAAACAAACATATTTTCGAAACTAAGTGTGGAAGAAAATTACGAAAACAAATCAGATTCCTAGAAAGCAGGGAGGACGAAGAACAGAGAAGAAGCAACGAACTAATTTGTATCGATGGTGGTGGTGGGTAGAGGCGCATTTGTGTTGATTATGAATATCTTTAATTGCAATAGGAATCTCACACACATGAGAGAGCCCGAAAATATACAATTACAAAGGATCCTTGATTCACTCAAAATATTATGTCTTTGGAGAATAAATCCTGGCTAATTTTGTAGAAAATGAATACGAATCTATCATTCAGCATCTATGAAATTAAAATTCACCATGAAATCCAAGTTTCGAGAATTATGTACACTTCATACAATATACGTGAAAAAATGCATTAATGGTCACAGATTGATGCCATAAACCATCAAATCTTTTTTTATCGAAACCATTGGTATAATTGTTTACATCTTCATCAAAGTAACAAATATTCCAAAAAGGAACTAAGGGAAGACTATCTGGAGTTTTTCATGAAGAATAAGTCTTATAGAGCTTCACGAGCTTAATTCTCTGGTTGGTCTATAGAAGCCTTTCCGGAAGAAATAACAAGGATTGAGATGTTAAAGCTCAATCCAGACACCAATCCCACTCCACCCAACTGGGCTGTAGGAAGAAAACATGTTGGTCAAAAGGCAGTTGAACTCAGAAGAATGAAGGAGAAGATGGTTGCTGCAAAGTATGAATCTATGCAATCCATGGCTAGATGGGATGAGCCAACAATCAGAGAAAACTACAAGAAGCTTGAAGCGTTAAGAGTAGTAGATCCCTTAGTCCCTAAAAATCCTAACTATGAAGATTTACCTATCAGTTCTAAGGCCAACACATTTGAACTTCCATCTGCAAAACATGTCTCTTCAATTGTCAGAAGCCTCTAAAAAGACAAAAGGATATGTCAGCAGAAGATGTAAGAAGACATGAATATGATCTTAGAAAGGAAGGGATAAAAAATGTGATAATGTATGGGCATCCTGATGCCAATCCAGCAGAACTGTTAGGGCAAGTCATGGGAATGCATATTCCCTCACCTCTTCCAATAACATCACTCCCGGTAACCCCTTCTGCCTCTAGAATTCAAAAATGGTCCTCAGACAAAGCCAACCATGAATTGACAATAGTCAGGGCAAATAGGAAAGTGAAAAAGACTTCAATGAATAGTGTGATGAGCTTAAAAATTGAAGATCTGCAAGATCTATTGAATCTTCCACTAGAAAAGGATGCTAATGAGTTACTTTCTGAAAGGTTTGAAAAGCATTTTAAAGCACAAATCAGAATTAAGATGAAGAGAAATAAAGATTGATCCAATAAACATCTGTTTTCGCATCATCTGTTCTAGGGAAGATTGTTGGACCTACAAAGAGCAGATGATATTCAAAAGCCAAAACATGATCCACTGATCAAGAAATAAACCAAATATTGAACCAGTCTCTCCCCAAAGACAGTGAATCTTGAACACCTAATCAGAACATCTGTTGAAGACAAAGCAAACCTCTATTCAAGCCCTAGAACCGCTGTTCAAGAAGAAACAATATCTGTTGAAGGCTAAAGTCTGGTTGAAGTCAAAGGTCTGATGAAGAAGACCAAACATTTGTCTGGCCAAACATATGTTTGGATCACAACAACAGATGATAGTCTAGACAATGGTTTCTCAATGTAACAGTATTTATCTTGTAACAATGTTTAGACTAGTTAGAACAGATGTTAGCATTTGCACAGATGTTTGCAAACATCTATGAAATCTTTTCTGTTAGAAATGTTAGATGTCCCTATCAGGGTGATGTCAGTCAATCACTAAACAGAGTTTTCGTACTTAGTATAAATAGATCACACATGTTAGTGATTTATTTATCACACACATCACATTTTCTCTTGCACGAACAAATTTGTTTACGTGATCGACTGAGGGGAATTTGTAAAACACATTGTAATCATTGAATTATAATTGAAAAGCAATCGTTGATGATGATTTTCTACTTGTGAATTATATTGTTATTAATCAATATTTGTTTACAAGTATCAAACTCAGAACTAACACTTATCTACCTTCTTTTTAACTTGGTTTTCTTAACATATTGTATCTACCATAATGTCTTATCTACCTTCTTTTGTTGTGTCTTTTCTCTACATAGTCTTTAGTATTTCGTTCTTACACTCTTCAAAGATTTATATTCTTAATATTGTCGTACAAGATTAATATATTGCCATACAAATATGGAATCCAAGTGTGCAAATGTGAAAGTAGTTCTCCTTAGTGGAAACTAGAGAGTTACGTAAGTTACACAATATGGTGTTACCATAGGCTTACAGGCATAGGCTAGTCGTATCAAGGTATGATGCGAAGGTCTTGTTTAGACCTAGATTTGGTGATTAGGTTTTCTTACTTGTCCTGGGTGATGATGTTATGCGTGTGTGTTTATAGGTTGTCGACAATGATTTTACAAGAAACTATGAATTAATTTTATTTGTTATTAGCAAATCGATGTCAATCACTTTTTTTAGTGGCAAATGTTACTCCTACTAATTACACTAATAAATCTAAATTACACATTGGCTTAGATTTGAACCTATGACCTCCCCTCTAAGAGGCATAAGCCTCTACCAAGTGAGCTAACCCACATTTGATGATGTCAAGCACATTGGTGTTGGTTGTTCTTCTATTAGAAACAATTACAATAAAACCTCTATAAATTAATAATGTTGGGACTGAGATATTTTATTAATTTAACGAGATATTATTATATCGATAAATTAATAAATTATTAATTTAAAATTGCTTTCGACACTGTAAAATTCGTTCGGCTAATCCAACCGGCTCAAATGATTTAAACGATGTAAATTCTGGAGAAGACATTCGTGAGCTTGAGAACTAGATTACGGGAATGCATTATCGGCACAAAATGGATGTGAATGAGTTATTGGATTATCCAGGTGAAAATAATGAATGTTACGAGGTTCAAAGCATTGAAGAAATTATGGTGGATACCGTTCAAAATACGGTTCATGATGAAGTTGATGATGATTCAGTACCTTTGGAACCGGTCACTATGGAAAGAAGAACTGCAAGCGGCGACAACTCTTCACAACTTTTTGTTGCAATACGAGAATACAGTGCCTCGACTCTTGAGTGCAATGGGGAGATTTAAAGATGAACTCAATATAGATTTGAAGTTCAAAAAAAACAAGTGACTATAGATTCATTTTTTACTAGACAATCCTAGAATTTTGGAATATTTTAGTAATTCTTAATTTATAGTTTTGCTGGGACCAATATATTTACATTGGTATTTCAAAATATTATTATCTTATTATTTTATCGATTGGGGTCCAATTTTGTACTGGTCCCAAATTGTGACCGAACAAATAATTAGTTTTATCGAGATTATTAATTTATCGAATATTAAATTATAGAGGTTCTCATCTAAAAGAAAACCTTTAGTATTGTTCCAATTATGATATCAGTGGTTATTACGAGTTTTCATAAAATCGCTTCTTTAATGGAAACTCTCCTAGTGCAATGAAAATGGGCGTAGTTGGGGGTTTTTTGTGTTTCGTTTTTTGGCCGGTTGTATTTTTTCTCTTCGGGTTGTAGTTTTGGACAATGTATTCTGGATTTTGCTTGCTAGCATCTTGCTAGTTTTATGAATATGTTTTGTTGGCCGTTCAAAAAAAATAAGGTATAGATCTTATGGAAGCTTTTTTTTAATGCATATACCTAATAAGCATTGATTATGATTGATCAATGACTATAATTATCCAACTACATGTAATTAATTGAAAATTCTCTTCTTCTGCTATCTTCGAGCCGATCTCTCTCTCGTCAGTAGAAAATCAAAAGAAAGAGACGAAGCAGCAGCGCAAAAGAAAGAGACACCGTGGCATGGACACGTGATGCAAAAATATGACGAATAATAGTGGCACTGTTCATTGTAGCTCATAAATGATGTAGAGATATGATTGATCAATGAGTATAACTAACCAACTACATGTAATTAATTGAAAATTCTCTTCTTCTGCTATCTTCGAGCCGATCTGTCTCTCATCAGTAGAAAATCAAAAGAAAGAGACGAAGCAGTAGTGCAAAAGAAAGAGACACCGTGGCATGGACACGTGATGCAAAAATATGACGAATAATAGTGGCACTGTTCATTGTAGCTCATAAATGATGTAGAGATAATTGGTGATTTATGTTTAAGACATTAAAGATATATTAGGAAAAAAAACATAAATATTTGGTTTCGAAACAACCCACATCAAAAAGGAACCTTGTATATTTCTTGTCACTTCTACAAAATCGATCTCATGTTTTTCTTTGAATTTTTTTGAAGTAAAACCAAGAACCTGATGAAGTATCCTCAAATCTTAGACCATATGTAAATATCTAACTTACATATATGTATAGAATTTTACGTTCCGCTTACGGTATGCGCATATAATGTATATATGTGTGAGCGCTCGGGGGCAAAAGTGAAAGTGCACTAATTTTAACGTTATTTTACTAATTTCGTGAAAATAATGTTAAAAGAGGGAGATGGTTAATCATGCATCATGTGGTGGCGTTGATAGCCGAAAGACAAGGGAGTACATGCACTAATTAGCCTTTGTCTTAATTGCCGAGTGTTATGTGTCTTATGTCCAAGACTTGATACAAAACTACCATCGAGCCGGGGTCTCACTGGAAGCAGCATCTCTATTCCTACGGTGTAGATTTAAGTCTGTCTACATCTTACCCTCCTCAGACCCAACCTTAGCTTTGCTATTAGTAGGATTTACTGAGTATCCTGATGATGATATATATATAGAATTTACATATGTTTAAATGGTTTAACTTAAACATAGCAGATCTATAAAATCAAGCCTAGGTCCTTTTTTAAAGATTTTGGATAACAAAAGAACATGAACATTTGTGAAAATTTACATATAGGTAAAGGTAAAAGGATATCTTAAGTATACGTAAAGAGTTTTATGTCCAACCTAACTCAACAGGTTTGCAAATTGATTTGTTTAACCTATTTATATTTGTTTAATTTTTATAAAATAAGTTTTTATGTAATAACTTAAAAGGGTTGGATATTTATATAATATAAAAGATAAAGGTTGGTGGTTCCGACCATGCCTTTCTCACGTGACAACAAATTTCCGTTTTGTACACAAACCCCGTATTTTGATTTTTCTTTTATTTTAGATCTCTTATGGCATTATTAAAACTGGTTTACATTCTCTATATTAAATTATTATTTCGATGTAAAAAACTGGAAAAAAAACAATAGTTATATAATAAGAAATAATTAAACAAAAAAACAAAAAACAAATTTACACCGCAATATGCAAGGCATCCAACTTTAGAGATTTAATACATTCAACATTCGTCCTTTGGTAAGTGACACATTGACCCCTAACTTTTGGTAATTGACAACTTTGAGCCCTATTTTTTCTACTTAAAAACTTCACATTTCGTCTTCTCCAACATTTCAATTATTTTGTTTAAATTACTTTTACGAATTTACACCATAACGTGTAAGACATTCTACTTTCTTTTTTTTATCTTTGACTAACCACATTAAACGTAACATGTGTAACAAAGTTAAAAAACATGTCAAGTCACATGCGGGCACCACATGTTAATGGCATCATCGAACGTGTGCAACGAAGTCGCAAACGCGACGTTGTCGCTGCAACGCGCGGCACGGGTAAATATAATCTTAAAGACAAAGGTCGGTGGAGGACCTTTGTCTTTAAGTCCTCAACTTTTACAAAAATACACACTTAGCCCCTATACATTTATTTCCTTTCAATTTTCATATATTACAATTCTAATTTCTGTACTTTTACTTTTTAACCTCTATACTTTTACTTCTTTCAATTCACACTCTCAAACTAGGTAACTTAAGCATTCACTTTTAACTTTTGGTAATTGACAACTTTGATCTGCCAACTTTTTCTACTTAATAACTTAACGTCTCATTTTATTTGAATTGCTTCTACGACTTTAGACCATAGTGTCACACATTAATATTTTTTTTTTATCTATGTCTTACCATGTTAATGTCTAAAGTACTTTTACGATTTTACACAGTTGTCTAAAATATTGTTACAACTTTACACTGAGATGAGCGAGCCATATATATATATATATATATATATCTAATGACGTTAATTTCACGAACGTACCGTGTGTAACAAAGTCAAAAACGTGTAATGTCATTGTCACGTGCGGGCATCACATGTTAATTTCATCATTGTACATTGTAACCACAATGCTTATACAGGTTACACTGAGTTTGATCGGATACGTCAAACACGTGTTTTATGTGGTTAACGCATCACATAACGTGTCGACAGCTATAAACAACTAAGTTGCCGCCGACGTAACGCGCTATGTATCGCGGTTTTAACGTACATGTCCTTTTAAAATTCATGTTTCAACGTAAAGGACTCACGGGTTTTGACAAACTTTTTTCTCAAGCGAGTCTGGTAAAAAATAATGCGTTTTATACTTATTTTGTGTACGTTTGTAAACTGTATTTGAAAGCAAGTCCGGTCAAATATGATACGTTTTCATTCGATGGCGATGTAATTTTTTTAAGTAAAGAGTCGGGTCAAATATACGGTATAAATACGAGTTACTTTAACTTTCGACGCCGCCGCAACGCGCGGCGGGTAAAAATCCTAGTTTTACACCAAAAGAAAATTTGACGTCAATTTTTTGATTTAATGTAATAACTTAAAAGGGTTGGATATTTTACACCAAAAGAAAATTTGACGTCAATTTTTTGATTTAAATATAACTATCATACATACAATTTTTTTTGGTATATTATTAGTGTATTGATATATATATATATATACACACCAAGTACATCTTGATACGTATCATGTTTCAGGTTCACATATCTAACATTATTTTCGCATTCGTATACGGCGTGATGCATTGTTTCTTATGCCATAATAGAAAAGGATTAAATTGCCTGACTTAACGAAGTTCATAGATAAGGTTAAATCAGCTGGACCAAAATAACAATAGTGAAAAGTAGGCTATAAACGAAACCTTTAAAGTATACTAACAAAATTGCCCAAACCACAAAATGATACTTTACTCGTAATTTTAAAAGTAAAACTTTGTTCGCTTCATGTTTGCAAAATAATAAGTATTAGCCCTTTTCTACACACATTCAAGACAATATATACTCCGCAAGCGATCATAAATTACTCAAGTCAAAACCGCATGATAATAAAAAATCTACAAAAGCCTCAATGGATGGTCAAAACAGAGATTGGCATAGAGGACAGTTAGACTTGTTAGAAGTTAAGAACCACTTGTATAAGCATGCAGAATGGAACTTGTGCTTGCAGGTCCGACATGCCCGGCGTGGAAGACTATGATTTGATGTGTGAATCACACTGTAACAAATAGGACACTCTTCAACGCCCTCAAATTCCTTGTCGAAATTGTTCTTCCATATTCTAATTGCTTCTGCTAAAGCCCCATTCTGAGATATAACAAATGTAACAGGTTAGTTATTACCCTCATGCATATTGCATGTTAATTAATTAATATGTTGTGTTGCGGTTAGCCGTAATTGTTATCTAGCCACCTCTAATCATCATATTTATAATAAAAGGACATGTAGCAAATACGAAAAGCAACGGCTTACTTGATTACGAACGAATGACATCATTGAAAGCAACCATTTCCTTTGCTTGACTTCAGAGATGCCAAGGCTTCTAGTACATTCCACGTCAACGGGTCGCAATGGATAAGACGTTGGGAGACGAACGACCAAGTCCATATTCGATTCGTCTTTTGTATACGTGGCAACAACCTCGTTAGCAGACTTGCTCACACTAACTGAAAAATTCGCATCAGAGAGATTGGCTTTCTTGATCTGCAATAACAATTATTTATGAGACACGTTCATTTTCTAAATGATGATATTGGATAACATTTAACAGGAGACTAAAACACACCTGAGACAATTCAATTGCAATTAGAGGAGGACTACACCATGTTCTCGTAAACGACTCTATTGCAGAAGATGATGTGTGATCGCGTATATCATTAAACCACTCTCTAACATAAGCAGGGAGTGTTTTTAACATCAATCCATATATTGCACCAGCAAATGATGTCACTCCATCGGGCCCAACAGGCCAAAGGGATTCCACAGCAAAGAGCAATGAGTTGTCTGTGATTGCACGAGATGCGGCTTGTGCAAACTCGGAAATGCCAGGTGGAAGCTGAGAAAACTTCTTCTTTACACTTGCAGCGCACAATTCCAGTGGTATGTGTTGGAAGATGCAGTCCAATATCATTGAATTGCAGGAGTCTTTTATGTGTTGAATCAACTTCTCCTTTGTAGGAGATGATTGTGAAGCGAGTAGATGTAACGTCAACAACCAAGCAACAAAAACATGCACCTGTCCAGTTTAACAATATATTAGTTTTAGAAATAAACAAATGACGGAGAAAGAAACTAGTAAATGCGCGGGTCGTTGGGCAACCGGCCAAGTTTGACCTCAAAAATATTTTTTCTCCAAAAACTTAAACTTATGTAAAGAGTAAAGTACACGGATGGTCCCTGTGGTTTACCAAAATTTTGGATTTGGTCCCTAGCTTTCCAGAAGTACATGGATGGTCCTTGTGGTTTGCACTTTGTAACGCATCAAGTCCCGAGCCAATAAATATAAAGGTTTCAGCAGGTCCAAGTTAGGGACTATATACGTTACAAAGTGCCAGGGCCGTCTCCTAAAAACCTCAAAATTCTATGAGCCCTAGGCGAATTGAAAATATGGGCCCCGAAAATATATTTTTTTAAAGAACGTATAACAAAGGTTAAAATAAAGCATATATTGAATAATAATGCAAGATTTAGTTTAAGTAATCATATTTTTGTGCTTAATCTGGGAAGTAAACTACCAGCATTTAATATATAAGAAAAAAAATCGAAAATTTCAACTAAAACAAGTGATGCCAGGATTAGAACCTACTTCTGCTTCTTGTTAAAGAAACCAAGTAACCACCACACCACGTGCTTAATTATGAAGTTTTTCGATTCAGAATGTATTTATCCCAAGTTTTACAGCGTAAACATTTATAAAAAATAAAAAATATCGGGCCCTCGAAGAGACTAGGCTCTGAGCCATCGCCCCCCCCCCCCCCCCCCTTTCGCGCCACCCTGCACAATGCAAACCACAGGGAACATCCATGTGACTTTTGGCAAAGTCGGGACGTAATGCGTTACAAAGTGAAAACCACTGGGCCATCCATGTACTTTTAGAAAGCTTAGAGACCAAATCCAAAATATTGGTAAACCACAGGGACCATCCATGTACGTTACTCTTATGTAAATAATTAATGGGTCCCATACAACTACAAAGCATGTATTATTTCACCAAGATTGTAACTTCTAAAATAAAAACAATTTAGAATTTTTGCATTAAAAATACACTTTGGGGAGTTTGGGCAACGTTCGACCCAATTACTTGTTTCCTCGTAAACTCTTTTTTTTACTTTACCCATTGTTTCCTCGTAAACTCGTTTTTTTTACTTTACCCATTCGAGATAAAAAAAAAAGATAATCAGATTGACCGATTTACAAGTAAATAGGTCGAAATTTAAGAAAAAAAGTGTTGATTTTAGTCGAAATGGACTTACTCTATCCGGGGCTACCAAATCCAATTCAATAATCTCCAATGGTGATTTCTCGAGAAAGACAGAAATCTCCTCTCGTAGCTGAATCTTCGTTTCTGAAGACGCAGCAAGAGAATCTTTATCTTCAACATCACTTTCGTTTAACGAAGAGGTACTTTCTTGAGTAAAAAACGCCGAGTCTGCAACAGGTTCACTCGAAAGAATGACATAAGCGGCATACTGCAAATACGGAACCGGTTCGGACGAGAAGAGAATAGCGTATAAAGAGCTAACAACTCCTTTGCTAAGCCCCCACATATCAAACGATTTCACGGCTCGCTCTCTTGCATGAGAAGAAGATTCAACCGCACTCGAAGAAACCAACTCCCAGAAATAACTGTCACCGAGTCGACTCGATGCTATAACCGAAGAAGCCGTTAGAGAATACGAACCAGCCATGGCCTCAGCTGCACCTGTCGAAAAGAGCAACCGAAGAACGCCTTGTAGAATCTTATCTTTAATAACGTCCCACTTCTCGGGTCTTAACGGATTTTGATCGTTTTCGTTTTCAACAGTTTCTTGTCCAGTTTCTTGTCCAATGAGCCCGCAGAACATAGAAAACGCAACAAGTGCGTTACTTGCAAGTTTTAAAGCAGAAGAATCCAAACCCGAGACTGTATGCCGGAGCATCTCGAGTATATCTGAAGTGGACCCGTTTGTAACGGTATCGTTCACAGCCTCTGCTACCTCCTCCATTAACACAACTGCGGATTCAATCCAATATCGTGATTTATACAACACAAATTCCCAATCATCTTGGTTAAAATCATTCCAACAGTATCCAACTACGACAACGGTTAACTTGGACAACAATATCTGCACAACGGGTAATTTGTTGACTGCGACGGATGTAGAAGCGAGACGCTGCTTCCGGAGTAACTCGAGCAGGAGACCGCGTTCCACATCGGAGATATCTCTTTGTGGTCGAAACTGTTTCGTTCCTCTTACGGGATAGCATGACGCAAGAAGCTGAAACCAATCTTCCATATCTTGTCCGGATAGCCATGTGTTCAAAGGCGGAAACGACAGAGTTCTCTGAAGCCAGCCCTCGATGACGTCATGTACTTCGTTTCTCTTTGAAGTGTCGGTTATTTCGTTTCCGAATAGTGGTCCAGTTAGAACACTCATAACAACAGGAAGTATCTTCAAACAATTGGAATTCACATCTTCACCTACATAAAGTCTACCTACAAGCAGATTAAAAATCTCCAGAGCTTTGTTTCGTCCCCAAATATTAGCCTCGAAAAGTGTACCGAGTATTGACACAAGCGCTCTCAAAAACGCTTGTTCAATGCTCTCCGGTGGGGCCGGATATATACTTGAACAACAGGTTGTTTCACTGTTTGCTCCTTGAACAAGAGCGCCGTCGATAAGGATATTGACGATGGAATCTAACAAGTTGTCGTTACTAGCAAAAGAATCTTGATCCCGTATGTATTGAATTAATGAAGGTAGAAACGAGGTTAGGACGCTGCCACCTTGCCATTTCCATGTGCATAGCATCTCTGTTGCGAGCCAAACGCGATGATAATGACAATGAGATGTCGTAACTTGTTCGGAAGATATAGAGCCTGCGATAACTCTAGCTATACCCACTTTGGATATAAGCTTGTCGACAAAAGCAGCCATTCGGTGATCCTCCGATGCCTGCACAGACAATTTTACGTTCTCAAGCACCAGTTTAAACTAGTTTCATATTTTCGTTACAAGTTGTTTACAAAAGTTTTTTATTTGCTTAACAATGTAATGCATGAAGGCCACAAGAAAATGTTGAGAGAAGTATAGTATTCAACTTCCATGCACAGTTTAATCATGTAATCTTGAAGTTTGTTTCCTCGTGATTAGGGCTACAAATGAACCGTACTATCAGCAAACAGTGTGAACCGTTCGGCGGGAAGTTCGTTTGTGTTCATTTGTTTAATATATGAACAAACACTAAAAAAATTTCGTTCATTTAGTTAAATGAACGACATGAACAGAGGCCGTGTTCGATCATTTATGTTCGTGAATGTTCGGTAGCATGTTTGTTTGTGTTCAATTGTTCATTAGTGTTTTTAGGTTTTATATTTTATTTAAATAATTCAAAATTCCAACAAATAAAATACTTAATAAATATCAGTGTATTATATATTCTATTCATGAGCGCTTGTTTGTGTTCATTTGTTTTCATGAACATTCGTTTGCATTCGTTGCCTAAAATTAACAAACGAACACGAACATGTTTATTTCCTTAACGAACAAGCACTAACATAAAATCTCATTCGGTAAGTGTTCATGAACAATTCGTGAACATGTATATATTCTTAACAACGAACACGAACAAGGTCTTGTTCGTGTTCGTTCGATTCATTTAGAGTCCCACTCGTGATATATATGACAGTCGGTTGAATTTATTTATATACAAGGGGTTGTAGCGGGTCAGTATAGAATGTGTATGTGATCAATACTTGAAGCTTTAAAAAATTTCTAAGGTTATACTTGTAATTAAATTTTAGAACAATGATATTGTATGTTCTATAAGTCATAACAAATATAAGAAAAAGATTACTCACATCAGAAGAATTGCTTTCAATTTTCAAAGTAGCCAATCTCCGTCCGTCTTTAATATCAGGCATGACCCACAAAGGCCACGAATCACCGTTGCTTAGAAGCTCATCCAACAACGTTTGTTCCTCATCTTGACCTTGACAAACACTATCCACGACATCCAGGAAATAAAGACAGCCCAAAGACGTAGCCGTCTCAATTTCTAATTTATCTTCATTACATACAACACAGCGGATAGCCCAAACCAGAGTACCGCCCAGCGTTCTCCTACAATCCAGACTAAGGGTTCTAAGGGATTTATTTATCTTTCTGCGAAAAGCATGCACGGATTTACAGAAACCGAATCGATCCATATCAAGTCCCTCACCGAAAACCTCGAATGTGCTATGTTCCCAATCGATCACAAACAATGCAGCCAGCACATTTGGAAGGAATGTAACGGTTTTTAATCTAAAGAAGCTACCGTTAACCACTTCCATGGCGAAATTAGCCGCTTCAAGCACACTTGTTGGAGATTCGGATCCCATGACGGTTATGTGTTCGTCAAGTTTTAACAACTCGTTAGCACTCTTGACCCAAGTGAAGTTGGAAGTTTGGATGAAAGATAGTAACTTTTGGAAGATTTGTTTAAATATAGCGATCGATGTGTTCTCGCTCACGAAGTAAGTTTGATCTTCTTCTGTCATGCCTCCAAGGGCAGCACAAACAAACCGGGCATCAGAAGATCCAAAGGGGGGAAGAGAACGAGCAACCGAAAGAGCGGTAGAATTCAGAAGCTCGTGATGAGAGAGATCCAAACGCAATTTCATCCTTATACGTTCCTCTCTCATTTTCTCCAAGACAAGTGCCAATACACGAGTATAGTCGGAATCAGGGGTACCAGTTGCATGTAAAATTATACTCTCGCATTGCTCAGAAAAGCACTCGACATCTAGTAACGCAAACAAGAGATCTAACCGGGTCAAGGTGACGCCGCTATCAGTTTTAAAGCACCACGGAACAAAAATCTCCTTAAAAAGTTGCAAAAACTGCGTTAAGCTCATATCACTATTCTTCTCTGATAGACGAGAAGACTCGTTTTGTTCCCGCGTAATTTCTTCAACAATCTTGCGTGGACCGAAAATCGAGACCACAACCACCATAAATTTTAAAGTGTTTGGGGAGTCCTGAACACATTACAAAGAACAACAATATTATAATGATTCTTAAACAAAAAAATAGTAATCAAGTGATAGCAACTTACGATAGTTTGGATAAACTGGAAAGACTTTGGCATCATCGGGCCCACAAGATAAGATAAAGG
The DNA here is from genome assembly GCA_030545235.1 of Helianthus tuberosus. Classification (NCBI taxonomy): domain Eukaryota; kingdom Viridiplantae; phylum Streptophyta; class Magnoliopsida; order Asterales; family Asteraceae; genus Helianthus; species Helianthus tuberosus. The sequence goes on from CM060382.1 coordinate 99,354,885, forward strand.
CCACGAGTCACCTTTGCGAACAGCATGTAGATCCACTAATCGCAAAAATCTGATGATTTTATCCACATTCTCATGATTTTCAATGCTCTCACTTTGTTGAAACGCTTCGAAACAATTCTCTTCGAATGTAATGCAAAAGACCGATAAGAGAGCAGGTTCCAGGGAATAGATACCCGAAAGGATCTCGGTAATGCATTTTCCAAATTCTTGTACAAATTTTTTTAACTTCTCTTCAGAAAATGGAACCGAAAGATAGTCACACCACATCAGTTTCAATAACACCTCATCAATGATAGTACGCCTGAAGTTATGGATAGCTTCTACTCCATCACAATATCTGATATTAAAGTGACAAAAAGAGTGAATCAACAGCCTAATGTGCGTAACGTATGATGCAAGACAGAGCTGACTGAAACTCACCTTTGAGCGCTTTGTAACGTCCACAGAAAACATTCTCGGTATGACTGGAAAAACGCTAACTGATCAGCGTTTGAGGACTGCGAATGAACTTTTCCAGCCCAAAAATTCCGAAAGAACTCAAAGAACTTATTCGTTGTTATAGCTTTAGGAGGTACGCAGTCCAAAAACAGAACTAACGACGGGTACGATACTTGTTGAGATCCAAAACACCCGTTCCTTAAGAAGTTCCAAAACGGATTAAGCAAAGTTTTGTGAACGTTCAAAGTTGTCCAACTTTCCGGAAACTTCCGAGAAAACAGTAGCAGTGCTTCCCACATAAACGAGTGGCAAGTGGGGTCTTTTTCTTGGAACGCACCGAGTATTACCGGTGCGAGAGTTTTAACATTTGCTTCGTTTAGAGCATGAGGAACGTTTTTAACACAGCTTCTAACGAGTGAATATGCAGCAGATCGGATAGCGGAACTGGGAGAACGAAGGAAGTCCAGAAAACATTTATGGACGGATAACAACTTTTCTGCGTGAGATATGGCGGCTGATCTTGCTTTTTGAGTGCGTTTTTGTTCGGAACTTGTGTTCTCTAAACCGTGTTTTTCACTTGTTAGAATATCGAGGAGTGTAGCCAATGCTAACAAGGATGATGAGATAACCTATAGGAAAGCAAGAAGCAATAAATCATTAAGAAACAAACAATTTCGTATGCGTTTATCCCTTAAATATATTCAGTAACATAGAATACACTGTATGTGTAATGAATTTGTCGATGTTGTGTACCTGCTGATGCATCTCTTGTAGCTCGTCCAAAGCAACTGCCTTATCAGACATACTTTGTGGAGTGAGCTTTAAGTTTTCTTCTAAATACATAAACACCTCATCGATACATAACATTAGAGCATCCAATCGCTTTTCTTGTGCAGGAAAAGCAGCCTGTTTCAGAGTAAAAAAATAGCATCTTAACTTTATTTCTTCTGTTCTTTTGTTTCATTATTTTGGAAGAGTGAAAAAAAAAGAAACAGAACATGAACTATGTATTGATGCCTTGAAGTTAAACTTTATAGGTTTCAATATGTCATTGCTTTTTTTCATATTTTCTCAAATGTCGGCGTCTCCAAGAAACCTAAATAACATCTGCACTTCAAAGATTACATATAGACATGTACAAATCGGTTTTTCTTCCAAACCGGACCGGTTTTTTTGTTGATAAAAAACCGGTTTATTTAAAACTGGGTCAAGTTCTAAACCGGTTTGAAAGCCTTAAGATCCGAACTGATACGGATTGGTTTGGGTCGGGCTTCAAACCGGTTTTAAAAAGAACATTTTTTTACTTTTTTTTTTTTAAATTAACACAAACAATTAACTAAAAATCACTTAAAACTTATAAAAACCGGGTTTTTTAACTGTAAAAAACTGGCTTGTTTAGAAATTGGTTTTCAAACCGGTTTTCGATGCGTCATGGGGAACCGGTAAACAAACCGGTGATTCGGGCCTGGGGTGAAACCAGTTTTTTTAACCGGATTGTTTTGTCCCAAACCGGTCCTTATGCCCCCCTCTAGTTACATATACGACTCCTAAAAACGTGACAGCAAAAACGCCATCAGGCATCTCGCTCTATAAGTAAAATGAATCATTTTGGCAAGATACGTAACCGAGTATGTAGAATACGTATTACATATTGTAACAAGTAATTTCAAACCTCCAATGATCTTTTTGCAGCTTGGGAAACTTCATGGACCGGATCAAACTGAGAATACCACCACGGCCCCATCAAAGTCTTCAAATGTGGAGCTAAATCTCTCCTGATACCGTATAGATACAATAAGAAAGAAAGAACCAATAAGAACTTGTAGAACATGCTTTATAAAGAAGATTGAAAATGAGTTAAGATATGTCCTAACCCAACGGTGCTGACAAGAGCGGCCATGGTGCCATGAGTCGCCCGGCGGACCTCTCGGTTGTAGTCCAGCAACAGCTTCTTGTATTCAAATGCCTAAACCACAAATCACAACTACTTGTGAGTCAAAAGTTTGTAATTGTGTGTCAAATCAAACAACTCCTAAATACATTTCTTAAAACAAACAAGCATACCCATTGCGGAATAGCTGGTAATACATCCTTTGCAGATTTTTCCTTAAGCAGCGCCAACAAAGTTGTCAAAGCCTTGAGCTGTAGAACCATGAAATAGGATAGCACACAAAATTAAGTCACTATGTGCAATATATAACATGATATGTTAGTGAGCTCAACATTCATTCAGCATCAAAAAGAAAATAACACAAGAAACTAGTTGGGCCTCTTCCCAAAGTGAACAAGGCCTTTGTGGTATCATAACATTACCTTTGTAGTTGGATCTTTTCGGGAAAGCCTCTTCAGTTGCTGTGCCAATTCACCATCAATATCCTACATTGTCATTAACAGTTCCAAAATCATTATGTATGTTTCACCAAACATAGTATTGGCACTATCACATAGAACTTAAGTACTTCCACAAATCAAATGTAGATTAAAATTTAGTCTGATTTGTTACATATCAAGAGCAATCCCACTCTATCAGATTTGTATGCCCCTAAGTTTCACTTATGTCATTTCAAAATAACGTACATCATTCATATAGGGATAAGAATCAGTCAATTGTTTATTAGGGGCGGACGAATTGCTTCTACCATATTGCCCTTGGAAAACGGAAGTGATAGTTACAAAGGTTAAATTGTTGGTACAAATTATCATAATCTAACACGCCATAGTTTGGATTATTAAAATCCAATTTACCTAATAACATAAAACACCTCAAAACAATGGATCAAACCGAAGTTTAAAGGCTGTTAAAATCTCTGTTCTCAATGCTCAACCAAGACGCGCGCCTAGACCCACTTTTCAGGCCCAGAACGCAGCCTTCTCGCTTCGCTTCAACCCCCCCCCCCCCCTTTTAGGCCCTCGAAGGCATTTTTTCAGGCCAAGTTCCAACAAAATTCCAGCTAAAAATCATCAAAACAGGTCTAAAACACTTCGATCAACCCTAAACAACCCTGGAATCAACATAAAACTATAACAACCTAAACTAGCCCTAGAGAAGCCTAAAACGTGACTAAAACCCCTAAATATTGTATTTTTATATTGTACGTCTCGCCTAAAAAAGTCCTCGCTTTTTAAGCGCCTTGCACCGAGGCCCAAGCATAGTTGTTAACAGCGCTCATAGCGGGTGCTATAGCGAATAGCGTAGCGAAGCGCTCATGTGTCGCTATCTATTTTGGCGCCTCCATAGCGGGTAAACAGCGGGATTTTTGGAATTTTTGTTTTTCTTTTTTGTTTTTATACAAATAGCGGGATTTAATAGGTAATTAATAGCAGGATTTTAGGCTTTTTTGTTAAATATACATATAAAACAACGTAGGATTTAATATACGTATAATACAATATTTCTAAAATTTTAGTATCGCTAAACATAATAGGTAGCTTGTCGCTATCGTCCGCTATTCGCTATTGACAACTATGGGCCCAAGGCTCACACCCTTTGCACCTTGAGTGCGCCTTGCGCCTCAAGACAACTATGGTTATAAACATCAAAGCTTTAAACTTTAGATACTAATTAACACAACAACAACAATAACAAAAGTGAGAAGATACAATAACAGAAGAAGAGGCAGCATCTGAAGTTGTTGGAACAGAAGCATCAAGCCGTGAACTGCCGACATAACCCCCAAATCCAACGGCTGTAGCACCGGCGGCCGGTAGCAGCGAAGCGGCTAAACTGCAAGCAAACAACGTCAACAATCGTTAGTTTAGATTATTAATCGAATGAACAAGAAACAGATTGGAATTGCCTGCTGCTAGAAGGACGAGCTTTGCTTCTTGCTGCTTCTCCCTTTTGTCTGCCCATACTTGTGTCGCCAATCTGAGTTTATGTGATCCGATTCAACTCAGAGACGATCGAAGTATCGAATCAATCGATGAAGATGCTGCTGCACAAGGAAAAAAGCTGCGGGCTTATTGGACAGCAATTTGCATGAGTTCTAGGGCTACAACAAAGCTAGTTGAGAGATCATAAACCATTGAGTTTATTGAAGTAGAATTATAAATTATAAAGATTAAATTGGAAACCCAATTTAGCTTAGGAAACCATAAAAAAATTTTGTTACAATCCAAAAAAAAACTTTATTTTTGTAATAAAAAAGTAAGGTAAAAAACTTTTCCAAACAAAAATAAAAAAACTTTATGTAAACACCTTGTTTATGTAAACTAGTGGTCTTTCCCGCGCTTCGCGGCGGATTTTGGTTGGTATCAGTTTGTTTCATTATAGTATCAGTACGATACTGACACTCGATTTATCAATCGACACATGCTTTATATTAATCAAAAACCATAAAAACAAATATCGATATCGATTTCGTTATCATTTGGTCGGTATCAGTTCGCTTCGTCACAATATCAAAATCTTAAAAAAAAAGGTTGTGCGTTCCAATCCATGAGTGTCAAGTATCTAATCGACTCAACAGGAATAATCACTAATTCCTAACCTTATTAAATCATATATATATATATAGGGTCGGGATTTAGAGAAAACGGTAGAAAGTGTGAGAACGGTGAGAACGCTTATCAATCGTCCGATCAAAACAATCTATGGACTAGATTGGCGCGGTGGCATTTTCGTAAATAACATCAATTATATTACGTGGACGCGCTACTCCAAACAAAACGTCATCTCATGAAAATAAAACGCCAAAACAAAAATCACACAGCATTCTGCTAAAACGCCATTAAATATAAAACGCCAAACTTAAATTATAGTAAAATCCCGCATAAAAAAAAACCGCCAAAAAAATCCTATATATACAACAACTTAGACCTTCAATTAAAAAACACAAACAAAAACCCCAAACGCCATATTTAATATATACCATTCAACTGATAAACGCCAGAAAACACAAAAATCAAATATATTGCTGAAGAAACACGTAACTAATTTTAGGGGTTGATTAGTTTGGTTTATGTTTCTACCATAAGGGTTAATCTTCTTATGACTTTCTGAGCTCCTTAATGATCCGTTAATCCTGCAAAACTGAACACCGTTAGCTCGTTAAGAGGGGAATATGGGGGTTTCCCTCTTAACCAGACTCCGGCGTGAGAATAAGTAACTTCTTTGAGGAGATAATTGTGTGTTAAGAGTGAGAGTATATGGAATAGAATGTTTAACCTGTGAACTAAGGTCTCTATTTATAGCCGGAGATGTGTAAGAGGATGTGGGTTGATGGGCCTTGGGCCGGAAAGCGACAACATAGGGGATATGCTCCTTGTCTCACTGGTGTCGATCGTTAATAGCTTCTAGAAGTTCTCCGGTGCTGGCGCACCGTGATTGGAGCCACGTGTCCCCGTTGTCGGCCTGGCCGTCCTTCTGCCATCAGCAGGTAAGTGAAGATCGTGGGGCAGGTGTCTCTGCTTTATGATTGGTGCCACGTAGGCGTCCTTAAGTACTCTCTGTCTCCTGCACGTCAGACGATCGTGGAGCACGATTGAGCAGAACCTGGAGGACGCGGATTGGCCCTTTTCTTCTGCCACTTGTACCTTGTGTGCCTTCTGATGTAGCCCTGCGCCATAGCCCTGCGCGACTCTTGCTGAGCACGTAACTAGCCCGCGCAGGGTATGGGTGGTTGGAGGCTCCTATTCAGAATGCTAAGTGTTGAATGTGGTGTTTTCTCTTGTTGAGACCTCGCGCTAGATCAATACATGATGATGTAACGCGCGCGAGGTTGGAAGTAAACATCTTGATGAATAAGGAGTATGGTCCTGCGCGCGACCTGAACGAGGTTTGCGCGGCCTTTTTGGGACCATACCCCTTCAAGTCCCCCCAGTCCAGTGCTGCACCATGCGCGAGGCAAGTGGTTGGAGCTCTGGACTTAGAAAAAGAAAAGTGCTAAAAATGCTTGCTTTGTGTTGGGTAGGCGCGCGCGTTTAAATGTTTGACAGTTGCTACGGCGCGACTACTATGCCTGGCTGTTGGTGATTCTTTGCTTCACATTGTAAGCACGCAGGTTCGTTGGGTAACCATGAATATTGCGCGGCCTGAGTGACTTCTGCATGAACCTTTTGGTAATTTTGGGCGGCAAAATCCTCGAATTTTGAATTCTGACAGGTTAGTAAGAAATGCCGTCGATGGCGACGTTTGAGTTGACCGCTGACACGGCCGTCATCAAGTTGTCCCTGACGGTTCGGCTTTCCGTCAGGAGAGTGAGGTCCACGCGCGCGTGGTAACTGTCACTCCGGGATTTACGATAGACGTAGCAGTCGCTGATTGGGTACGCGCGCGGTGAATCAGGCACGTCTACTCATCGCATTAAATACGATGAGTATAAATACTCGTGGAGATGAGAGGAGAGATCATTCTTTCTTCCAATGTTGCTATCTTCTCTCTATCTCTTCTTCAAACCTTCAAATCTTAAAGTGATCTGTGGCAGATCTTCAAGATCATTATCAAATCTTCAAGTTTTTCCAGAATATTCAGAGTTTATACTCGGTATCCATAGCTGAAGAACATCAAGAAGAAAATCCTGGTGAAGAAGGTCCCGTTCCTATCCTTAAATGGGATCTAGGATTGTTCGAGCAGATTACACGAAGTTTCCGGTTTCCACCAGAATGGGATGCACGATGCCCCGGCCAGAATCAGACGGCCGCCGATGCACCGCCGGGGTATATTACCCTTTTTGAAGATTTCTTCCTTCGGGGCAACTTCCGGTTGTCGGCGACGGAGTTCTTGGCCCATATCCTACACTTTTATGGGTTCCACATCTCTCAGATGAGTCCACCCAGTATGGTAAGGGTGCGGCACTTCGAGTTCTTATGCCGAGCCCATGACATAGAGCCCGCAGTTGAAAGGTTCCGGGTATTTTACTAGTTAATTCGAAATATGGGTTTCTTCTCCTTTGCTAGCCGGGGGTCTGCTAAAAAGATCTTGTTGAATCCACCCAAGAGTTTCCATGATTGGAAATAGAAGTTCTTCTTCATTCGCGAGAAAGTGATGCCTATTGCCATGACCTTCCGTCCATGGTCCGAGGTGATCGAGAAGGAGGAGCTGGCAATTCCCAAGAAGGAAGATTGGTATGTGAAGCTTACCGCCACTCCAAATCGAGTATTTGGTGAAAATGTTCTGGTTGCGGCGCAGATGAGTGACCAGTGGCCGCAAGATAGCGAAGAGGTGCCAGTATTGAAGTTTGAGGTTAGTTGCTTCCTTGATTTTTTGTTTAATTTCGCTGCATTTAACTGTTGAATTTTGAATGTAGAGGCACACCTTTACCAAGCTGCCTTTCCCACATTTGGTGGATCTATGGGCGCGCGCCCGCTGAGGTCAGGGGAGCAATATTGGTACGAAACGATCAAGCCGCGCTTCATGTACCCTATTGCTGGGGCCTTCGCCAATCCTCCTACCGCAACTGAAGGTGTGCATCTTCCCAATCCCCGACCCTTGCGAGCTGTGACCTCCGTTGGGAAAGAAATTCTTTATCTTTCCAGGGAGGAGTCTGTAGGGTCTTCGAATGGGGAGCTAAGTTCGTGGTCTAACATCTTTGCAGGTGTGTTGCGCGACTTGGGGATTGACCCAGAAGAAAAGAAGAAAAAACCCACCAAGCGGAAGAAGGTGATTACCTTAGATGCTGAGGTGACCAGCAAGAAGGGCGGGAGTAGCCGCGCAGCTGTTGGTGCTGCTGACAAAGGTACTCTCCGCCTTCGTCAGAGTAACTTGGAAGATTACGTTATTATCAGTGACTCACTTGAGGGTTTGTCACGTATAGGCGAGAAGAAGACAGGAGATGCTGGTTCAAAGACCTCAGGTAGCGCGAGTTCTCACAACCCAGATGTTGGAGCCACTCTGTCTTCTATCGCACTTGATGAAGAAGAGGAGGAGCCTGCTGCAAAGTTGGTCAGCAGCCGCCACGTAAGGCGGGATTCTCGGAATAACGGTTACCACGCGCCTCACTCGCCTGATGGAAAGCCGAACCGTAAGTGACAGCATGATGACGGCCGTGTCAGCAGTCAACTCAAACGTCGCCGTCCACAACATTTCGCACCAACCTGTCAGAATTCAAAATTCGAGGTTTTTCCCGCTCAAAAGTACTACAAACTTCATGCAGAAGTTACCAAGCCCGCGCAATTGTCATGATTACCCAATGAACCTGCGCACATAGACTCAAAAGCAAAACGCTATCAACAGGCAAACCTGGTAGTCGCGCCGTAGTAACTGACAAACACTTACACGTGCGCCGCCCACCAAGGTCTAGCAAGCACTTTTCAAACATAGCACACTTTCTTTTTTCTAAGTCCAGAGCTCCAACCATTTACTTCGCGCATGGAGCAGCACTGGACTGGGGGGACTTGAAGGGGTATGGTCCCAAAATGCCGGGCAGACCATTTTTAGGTCGCGCGCTGGACCATACTCCTTACTCAGAAAACTGATCAATCTTCAGACCCGCGCGGGCTGCTCAAGCAAAGCATGACCCCGCGCAAGGTCCAAACAAGAGATGACATCAGTTTCCACACTTGGTGTTCTGAATAAGAGCCTTCAACCCCTACAACCCTGCGCGGGCTAGTTACGTGCTCAGCAAGGGTCGCGCAGGAGTTAGGGCGTAAGGCCACTTCAAAAAGTACAAAAGGTACAAGTGGTAGGAGAATAGGCCAATCAGCATCCTCCAGGTCGTGCTCTATCGTGCTCCACGATCGTCTGACGTACAGGAGACAGAGAGTACACAAGGACGCCTACGTGGCACCAATCAGGGGGCGGCGACACCTGCCCCATGATCTCCACTTACCTGTTGATGGCAGAGGGACAACAAGGCACACAACTAGGACACGTGGCTCCAAATGGTGCGCCAGCACCGGAGATCTTCTAGAAGACACTAACGGTCGATACCAGTGAGACAAGAAGGATATTCCCTGTTTGTCGCCTTCCGGCCCAAGGCCCATCAGCCCATCTCCTCTTACACCTCTTCAGCTATAAATAGAGACCTCCATGCATAGGTTAAACATTCCGTTCTCTCTACTCTCACTCTTAACACACACTTATTCCCTCAAAGAAGTTACTTATTCTCACGTCGGAGTCTGGTTAAGAGGGAAACCCCCATATTCCCCCTTAACGAGCTAACGGTGTTGCTGTTTTGCAGGAAGAAAGGATCACATCGGAGCTCAGGAAAGTCTAAAAAGATTAACCCTCATGATTGAAACATAAACCAAACCAATTAACCCTAAAATTAGTTCCGTGTTTCATCATATGCTGAAATATCTAACAGTGAAAGAAATCACACTTAAAGCCATTGTACATTTAATAATCTAATCAATCAAAACGTGTAGATTTAATAGAAACATATTAATGTATATTTCAAAACAACAGTCTTTTAATGCAAAAACCTTTTCAAACCCCAACTTTTATGGGAAAACTGTAAAATTAAATATCAAGAAACCCAAGGGACAAATTTTCGAACTTCAAAGAACAAAAGCAGATTATCATAATTACAATTAACCTCTTCATTTACCATGTAGACGCGTTTTTCAATTCTATAAAAGACCAATGATTACTTTTGATTCAAAACATCAACAAATTGTCCTATAAATCACTGTCTGACAAAAATTGTTCCAAATCAGAAAATCCAACAAAAAATCTACATGGCAAACTTCAGCTTCTACCACTGGTCAGACACCAGCAATGTTAAAACACAATTCTCGATGTGGTCACTCAAAGAAAAAAGAACAGACGAATAACTAAACAGGAAAGTCGACATAATCAATGACACTAATTACAACAAAACCTGGAACAGCATAGCATTGCTCGACGAAGTCCTCCACTCTCCTCCATTAGATTTCCAGAAGAACGCAAAAGAATTTCTGACACAACTACTAAAACAAGATCAGAAAATCTGCAAAATGCTAACTGATCTGAAAAACAAAAGAGAGCATGAAATCACATGGAGAAAGGCCAGAGTCTACGAAATCCTAGCAAGTGTTAACTCTAGCGTGTAATAGTTGATGTGTGCAAAATGCAACATATAAATTACATCAATTGTGGCATAAAACTAACCCTTTTTTAGTACTAATGTTGGAAAAAAGTGTGCTTTTGTCTTCCTTTTGTATTTTCAGGATTAAATGAGCTCAAATTAACAAAAGAAGCAAAAAGACAGCAAAATCTAACATAAATACAAGAAAAGGAACAAACGTGACATGCCCGACCCCACGACAGCATCTTCCCAAGCAAAACAAGAAGACATAAGACTGAACACGCCCCGTGCTCAGACAGCACGGGGGCGTGCCCAAGTGTCAGCAGAAAAGACAAAGTGGTAGAAGCTTCTATTGCCCACCACGGGGCCGTGCTCAGCGGACACGGGGCCGTGGTCAACTATAAGATTCGCATAATCCAGGCAAATCTTCATAGTACAAAGATTCTTCTGCACACGGGGTCGTGCTCAGTGGACACGGGGGCGTGGTCAACTAATACATACAAGCTGCAATAAATGAAGAAAGAGAGGATGTGGACACGGGGCCGTAACCACTGGACACGGGGCCGTGCCCGAGCTTATGTTCAGCCTATAAATAGGAGTGCTTGGCTCAAGCTCAAACCATCCCTTGGCACACCACCTCTCTCACACTTCACCCACCACCCACCACCACCATCCATTGTCCATCATAGAGTGTGTGAGTCGTCTCGGGATCCAAGATTGATCATAAGAGTTCTTGACAATCAAGGCCATGTTTGCCTAAGTCTCTCACATCACTTGGTGAAGACAACTGTCTAGTGTAATACTTTTTATTTTTAATTTTTTCGCACTTTTTACTTGGTTTTGTATTAATGACTTTAATAACTAGTTTCTTATGTTGAAGGTGATTCTTCTTTATCGTTTGTCCGTGGTGTCTTGGCATTATTTTACTGTCTATATAAAATAAAATATTTTCACCATTCATATCTCCACGGTCTATATGGAGGTATGTTGGCTACTTGGTCGGGGGTTAAGGGAACAGTTTGGTAAGAGTCTTGCCGTTGTTCAGCGTTTAGAGATCCTGCAAGGGACCTGGGTCAAATTTAGTAGGACCTCCTTCAATACTTAACGGTATTGGATGGCGGGGGTCCAAACTCTTTGATCCCCTTATAAGTTAAACTACTATTAATACTATAACCCGGCTATTTAGGACTGTATCCCTGCTGACTCAGGCTACTTAGCCGAGGATAACGTCACCTTCAAAAGAGGGGCCTACCATAATTTGCATTAATAACTTAATTAATTATCTTTCAATAATCCGACCCTTTAGGATTGTATCCTTGCTGACTCAAACTACTGGGTTGAGGGTAACGTCACCTCCAAAAGAGGGGCCTACTACAATAACTAAGATAATATCTTAAAATAGTGCAAAAGTGCGGAAATAATCAAAGGTTACACTAAACACGAGTCGGAACCAAGTGATTCATCTTGTCTATCTGTTTTTATTTTATTTTTATTTTCAGCATTTTAGTTAGTTTTTATTTTTCTTAGTTTAAAACATTTTTTCTAAACTTTTTGATTTGATTAGACGTTGAGGATAAACCGGTACTAAAAGCTCTTGTGTCCTTGGACGACCTCGGTATCTTACCAACACTATACTACGCTCACGATGGGTGCACTTGCCCATATGTGTGTTTAGTGTTAGTAAATATCGTGTTTTATAAATTTAAAACTTGACTAAAAAGGTGTAAAATGGCTTAAAATATACTTAAACTTATATATACACTTCACACGCATCAAGTTTTTGGCGCCGTTGCCGGGGACACAAGGATTTTAAGAAAGTTAGGAATCAACGGCCTAATCGTTTTTCTTATTTTTCATTTTTTTAGGATTTTTTCTTAGATTTTCAGCTTCTGCAGAACTTAGCACGGGCCGTGCCCGCTGAACACGCCCCGTGCCCAATCATTGGAACTGGCAATCCTGTTTTAAGTCAGACAGTAGGCTGAACACGGGGCCGTGCCCACTCAACACGCCCTCGTGCCCAAGATTCAGTTACTGAAAACAGAACCGTAAGATCCCGACGGTTGGTAATTTCTGACGCAAACATGAGTGATACTGATACTTTTTACTTTCGGCACTCTTATGGTGCGTGGTGTCAATTATGTGGTGGTACCCATGAGGAATTAGAATGTTATTTTCTAAATTATAAGCCCCACTATATAGACCCATCGTCTCCTTGTATCCTTAAGCGGGGCGAAAGTAAAAATAATCCCTATCTCTCCCTCGAATGCTCCCAACCATATTTTATACGAGAAATGCTTCTTGATGAACTATTTCAATTAGAAGATCTAATTCTTAATTGGTTAAAAGAACTTAGGATATATTTCAATAATTTATCTCAAGATGATAACCAAGAAGAAGTGTTGGAGTCGCATTCAAACAACTTCGTTGTTTTCGACGATACTTCTAACTCTAGTGAGGACTTGAGCGATAGTCGTCCCTGTGTCGATTGTGCCGTGAAGGACTCCCCATCGACTTCGTTTGATGCATACATAGACCTGAGCGATTCGACATACACCTTCTTTAACGAGAGCCCGGAAAAGGGTTGGACTTGTCCACCTACATATAGCATAGGATCACCCTCACCGACAACCTCTTGCGTTCTCGTTTTAATTTAGACCAACTAAGGTATCTTAGGCACTTTGGGGTTGTTCCATATAGTAAGGAACCACCCGATCTGAAGAAGTTCCTTGAAAATAGACGAATTCCTTAAGACAGCTTCTAGACACGGGGCCGTGTCCAGGTCAGCACGCCCCCGTGTCCACCCAAAGATTCCCTTCTGATTTTATCAGAATACGGACAAAAATGTGTCAGGATTCCCTCTGCACACGGGGCCGTGTCCAGCCGACACGGGGCCGTGCGCAACGTACTGTCATTTTCTATAAATGCAGCCAAGAATCCTGCACATTTGAACCATTCCAGGGACAGAGATTTGGGGAATATTCTCACATACCATCCTAGGTATTTTCTAAAAGAAGTTTCTCAACTATCTTCTTCTCCTTTCCTCTTTTATCCACTATCATCTTCTTCAATTTTTCTTATACTTCCATTAAAGCTTGAAACTTGCATATCAATGAAGCTAATCTGGAGCGGAATCAAGAACTAGTCAGCTCGAGCGGAATCACTTCGGGGGTCCATTTCAGTCACTTTTAGTTCGAATTTTGCAATGAAACTTTCCAGGGTTTGTTAATATGCTATTTTACACAAACTGTGAAAAATTGATCTGATTTTGACCGTTAAAACTTGTTGAACTAATGAAAGAAGGTGTAGAAGATAGAAAATGCAATGAAAACAGGCTGATATATGCAGAACTCCTCCTCCTGAGCTCTGATACCACTTGTAGGATCGATTTCGTGACCCAAACGAGTCAATAAGAAGAGCTCTAATCCGTTTCAGAGGCGAAAACTAAGAAACGGACAATAAAAACAGCTTGTTTCACTTAAATTTGCCTTGTATATTGATTTCACACTAATTACAGTCAAACAGCACTTCGGCAGCAATTCTGTACCGGAAAACAAGATCGTTACAAATGATTCCGCTCAGAAGGTATTTATAGGGGAAGGGGTTCCGCTCGAACATGCTATGTGCATTTCGAGCGGAATCAGAAAATTCACTTTAGAGCGGAATCAGAAAATTAACTTTCGAGCGGAATCAGAAAATAACTATCTCGAGCGGAATCAGGACTTATGTGATTTAGCTCGAAATGACAAGGTGTTATTTCGAGCGGAATCACCCCTAAAAACCATTTTCTAGTTTTTCATGCCCTGATCTAACTATTACAGTACAAGACTCGATACAAGACATAGACGACAGACGGATGCACCAACAAACTCCCCCTCGGATGTTGACGGAGTCTTCAGTGTCGAGTCTTCGCATCTTCAGTCTTTATCAGTCTTCGGGCTCTTTCTTCCAGAATCTCGATCTGGCTCTTGCATCTTCAGACTCTCTCGTTCTAACAGACTCCCCCTCAACTTGAGCTGGGATCGTAGTCTGGCTTTCACAGGTTCAGGATCGTGACCTGACTCACCTGCATATTCTCTACCCAAAACATAAGTTTCATAAAAGATAAGATATAACAAAATTTAGAAACTTTGCTAATCACTTGAAGACACAACCCTGAATACATCATTTTCAAGTATCAAACAAAATGATTTATCATGTCAATTTCTGATGAACCACTTAAATATATCATTTTCATTTCAAACATCTTCAAACAAACTTTCCCAAACCTGTTCGTCATGTTCAACACTCGGAATTTTGAAAATCAGCTTTTCAACATCAGTCGTCTAAAATCTTTTTGAATTTTTCAAAAATTTATGCTAAAACACACCGAAAATCTTTTTGGATTTTTGATATAACCGAAATGAAATGCAACAAATAAATATATACAATATTTTTGTGAGTTTGCGTAAGAGGATCATATCAGTTTTTGAGACCAATCACTAGCACCGTTAAGCTTTAAACATTTTCAGCTCTAAATGATTCACGTTGATTGACGATATTGTTGTCCACATAAACTCAATCTAAAAACTTTCGAAATGCTTACCGATACGTTAAGGTATATTAATTTTGCACTAAATTCTTATGGACCCCACGATCTCAGCATATCCCCTCATCATGCAATACACTGACCCAAGTAAAGCCTTTAAACTTTTATCAACTGTGATTTGTGCGAAAAAAAAAGCAGAATGTTTAAACATTAACAATCAGGTCGATACTTCCGTATACGCAGAGAAAGTCCAATGTTTAAACAAAATAAGAAAAAATAAACCAAGTTGAAATTGTTTAGGCTTTAACCACCAGGTCGATACTTCCGTATACGCAGAGGAGGTCCAAAGCTTAAACGAAACACCAAAGAAAGTAAAGCAGAATGTTTAAGCAATAACATCCAGGTCGATACTCACGTATACGCAGAGGATGTCCAATGCTTAAACAAAAATAAAGAAATAAGACAAGTTTAAATCTTTGCAAAATGAAATGCACAACCACAGCGACTTTTCAGCAAAGTTGTAAAAGTTCACAAATGTAACCAGTTTTATGTCTTTCGACAATCAGCGATTACTGAGTAGGCACACAGTCAAGAAGGACAAAACTAAGTACTATGTTTTTGACCATGTTTCCCACTAGAACTAGGCTTTTTCATTTTAGGTTTGTATCGTTATCGCAAATCTACTAGTCTAGCTGAGCCTACCGTCACATCTTTAGTGAGACCGTTTATCACATTTTATCTTTCCATTTCTTTAGCATGTTGTGATCGTCCACTGATGTACTATCATTTCCTCTTTTATACAACAAAACTCATTTTGAATTTTATCATGTTTTTGCCTTTTTCAAATTTTCTAATGTTTTTGGATTTTCTGAAATTTTTACTTCCCCTACAATGCAAACACATTTTAGGAAATTTGAAAACAAACTATACAATAAAGTGACAATTGTTGTGAATTGCTTCAATTCGCCATCCACTTGGCATAAACAATCAGAACTCCCCCTCACAACAAACTATTTTCCCATTGTGATTTCAAAACACTTAAGTTTGTTTTAATCAAATGGTTTTTCCGGAAAATAAGTTTTGTTGATTTTAAGAAACCATTTGTAGGTTAGGGGTTCATCACATTGTTCTCTAAAATACCACTTGTAAGTATGGTTCAATCAAGTTCAACTTAATGACCTTGATTAACTATTTGAAGATGAAAACCTCTTTTAACCACTTACAGGTTCATTTCACCAACCATAACCACTTGTAAATCAAAATATAACAATTTAAATATACCACCTGTACTTTACCAACTGTACCACTTGTAGGATCATTTGCTAAGAAAGATGCCGATTCCTGCTCCACTCTTACCAACCTGGGAGCTCCGGCAAGTCAGGATTTCAGTTAGGAAATACTTTCCCCCAAGCCTGACCAGCCTTGGGAGATTCTGGTACACATCTATCCCACCAACATTTTGATTTATAAAAATCTTTTGCAGTTTTAACCTTTCTGTCAACCATCTTACCAAAAATATGCTTGACTTTTCTATTGAAAGCCTTCTCAACATCAAATTCTTCCTTATCAACGAAGAATTGATTTGAGATCTCTACTTTTCCCACTTTCTTCATCAAATTTTCTTTTAACAATGGAGGAAATTCCTCATCGTTCACCTCTGGAACGGAACTCACAATCTTTTTCTCAACCAATGACTCCTCTGATTTTATGGAATCAGATTCATTGTCAGAACAACTATCTGTTTTAACCACCCACTTTTGTTTACTCAAATCACCTCTTCTTTTGTAAAACCTTTTTGAACTTTCTCCTTCCTCAGAAGTAGAATTTTCAAACTTTTTAACATTTTTTACAAGTTGTTCTTTCTTATCAGCACAAGTCTTTCTTAAAACAGAGTTAGAAGAAACTTCCTGTTTTTGGTAGTTGGTCTTGGGGCAATTCCAAGCTATGTGTCCAACTTCTTGGCATTTGAAACAGGTTCTTCTGTCAACTCTTGAAGCAAACTTTCTCACATTCTTCTTTACTTCAGCAAGAAACTCTTGATTCGACTGCTATCAGAACGGTTTCTTCTGTTCATCCTCTGAACTTCCTCCTGAAACAAATTTTGTTTTTGGTTTATAAGTTTTCTGATTTTTATAATTTTCTGAAGAATTGAAACCAAGACCTTTCTTTTTGAGATTACCATTATGGTTTGATTTCTTTTGAAAACCATAACTACAATTATAACCCATTTTCTTGTTTACTCTCTGTTGAATTCTTGAAGAAGTGTACTTGTTAGGTTTTCCATCAAGATTTAAATCTTTTATTTCAGAAATATTAATTTCTGTCAGTTTAAAAACCTGTTTGATCATTTCAGTTTTTACACTTCTTATTGGAAATTCATTATCAGAATATAATTTGTCTGAATCATTCAAAATATAAGCCAAATTGATTGATTCATCATTCAAATTAGATTTTGATAATAAAAATTCCTTGTTGTAAATCCTCTTAACCGGTGAACCCAGACTCTTTTCTGACGAACTTAGAATATCAGACTTAGACTCCGACTTTGACTCTTCATCCGTATCTAACACCTGATCGACAACTTTCTTTACTAACTCAGACTCATGATCAGTGTCAGACACTGTGAATGTAACATCAATATTGTCTGGTAATTCATCAATGATTTCAGACTTTAACTTGATGTTGACTGCCTTTTTAGATGCTCTTCGTTTGGATTCCTAGGTGAATAACTTTCATGGATCGGGGGCGGACATCTGTTATACTTGACACTTAGTTTCTTACCAGTATCAGTATCTTCAGTCTTTTTATCCATGAATGCTTCCAGACCTGCAACAGTAGGATAAACACGATCAATCAAATAATATCAAGTAGTATAACTCAACAGTAATCGTTTAATCCTTTCACTTTCGATCTTTTCAAGTTCCACTTCTTTCTTCAACTGTGCACAATCTTCGATGTACTCATTGATGACGCTCTGCTTTGTCATTAATGTTGCACTCATCTTTTCCATTGCTTTTTCAATCTCTGTATTCGTCCTTTTCAGACTATCAACTGTCCTGTTCAGCACATCGTACGACTCCTTCACATACTTCACATCAGACAGTAAATCTTCTTTAATCTTTTCTAATTCAGCAATCTTCCTGTCTTTTTCTTCACAAGCTGTGCAAGATTCTGAACATTTCAAACATGGTTTTTTAACTTCAACCACTTTTTCAACTATCTTCTCAACTTCGATAGTCTTTTCTATTTCAACAAGTTTCTCAACTTCAACTATCTTTTCAACAATCTTCTCAACTTCGACAAGTTTCTCAACTTCGACTATTTTCTCTACCACTTTCTCCACTTCAACAATTTTTTCTATTGCATTTTCAATCACTGTTTCACATTTTGTTTCTCCAGCTTCTGTCTTTGCCTTTTCATCAGCGAGTAACTTTGCTGCTTCCAGCTCTCTCTTCAATCTGTCAATCTTCTTTTGATTCAGCATCTCAACTTTATCTGCATAGAAAAAATTAAAGTTGTCAGGATCAATGCTTTTTCTACATTTGTTAAGATATTATTCCTCATCATCAGTATCAACATCACTTCCTAGATCTGGAAATATTGGAATTCTTTTCTGACTAGCTTCATCTTTCAGAACTCGGGCAACTAGAGCTGAATCAGGTATGTATTTGTCCCAACTAAAACCCTCCGCAACCTTTTCATCGTCCTGATGAATGATTAAAGCTTTCTTCTTTCCGTTGTCATTGACATGAGACGGGGATGGTTGTTGTTCAATCTGATGAAAAATTGATTTCTGATAATAATTGTTCTTTTCTTGACTCCCAGTTGATTCTTGATTTTTACACTCCCGTTTAAAATGACCCTTTCCTTTACATCGGAAACAGGTTACTTTAGATTTGTCAAAGCCCAATGGAGAGGTAGCCATTCCTCGAAACTCATCTCTGCCAGTAATCTGTTGAAACTTTTCTGCTCTCCTCACAACACTTGCTAAACACCACTTCACATCCATCAACTCAAGTTCTTCTGCATTGATTTGGTCGTAATCTTCTTTTGTGAGCATCGGATTACCAATTCTTCCTGCAACTAAGCTTTCGTATGACTCTAACATAGCTACAAGAGATGCCATGTGTTGTTTAGCCAGCTCTGGAGAAAGATGTTGACCATTCTGAATGTTCAATGTCACATTGCATTGAAGATTTGTAGAATTCTGCTGTTGAGGACTTGATGTTGTGCTGTTTGGATCAAAGCTTGAAAATGATGAAGAATATCCACCACTTTGAGTTGTAGTGCTAGCATTTGGACTTGAAGAACCATCTGCACTAAAAGCAGTACTAATTTTTGGACTTTGACTGGGGGTAGCCTCAAACTTGTTCCCTCGGTAGTACAGACTGACATCCTGTTTAGCATTTGGATTTGTCATAATAGCTGTCTTTTGAATATCCAGCTCCTGCTCTTCAATTTTCTGAATGAATTGTGCCAAATTCATGCTCTCGGACTTCCTCATGAGTTTCACAACCATCAAATATGTTCCCCACTTATGCTGTGGTAACGCCTCAGCTAGTTTATCGACCCACTCATCGTCCTCTTTCTTGATGTCCAATCTACCCATTTCTAATACCAGATGACAATATCTATCAATGGTCTGTTTTGTTGTTTCATGATCGAAAGCTGTAAACATATCGAATGATTTCTTTAATAATGCCTTTTTGTTTTTGATCATATCAGCACTCCCTCTGAATTTCTGAATCAAAGCCTCCCAAATTGATCTAGCTGTCCCATTATGTTGAAGCAAAATAAAGATATCTTCTTTAATCGCTTGTTGAAGAATACTTATCATCATTTTCTCACTTGTAAACTGTAATTTGTCACTCTCTGTATAATCACTAAAAGCCTTTTCAATACCCCGTTCATTCTTTGGTTTCTCATAATATTTCAATAATGAACACCATGCATCAAATTTGTATGCTTGTACCCAATTCTCGAATCTATTTTTCCAACCCTGAAAATCTTCAATGTACATGAGTTTCGGTGGTTTCTGATGAGTACCCGTCTCATTCTCACTGTATAAAGTTTCAGCAGCAGTAACAGGTGCAACTGGTGTCGCAAATGCATTGTAAAACTCTTCAGCCATGATTTGGTAGCACGTTTTTCGATAACAGACAGTTTGGAGCGGAATAAGAAAAATGCAGTTTGGAGCGGAATCAGAAAAATGCAGTTTGGAGCGGAATCAGAAAAATGTAGTTTGGAGCGGAATCAGACTTTAGCAACTTGGAGCGGAATCAGCTTTTTATAACTTTGGAGCGGAATCAGAAAAACTTAAACTGAATCAGTGTACTTTTCGAGCGGAATCAGATAAATGAAGCTAATCTGGAGCGGAATCAAGAACTAGTCAGTTCGAGCGGAATCACTTCGGGGGTCCATTTTAGTCACTTTTAGTTCGAATTTTGCAATGAAACTTTCCAGGGTTTGTTAATATGCTATTTTACACAAACTGTGAAAAATTGATTTGATTTTGACCGTTAAAACTTGTTGAACTGATGAAAGAAGGTGTAGAAGATAGAAAATGCAATGAAAACATGCTGATATATGCAGAACTCCTCCTCCTGAGCTCTGATACCACTTGTAGGATCGATTTCGTGACCCAAACGAGTCAATAAGAAGAGCTCTAATCCGTTTCAGAGGCGGAAACTAAGAAACGGACAATAAAAACAGCTTGTTTCACTTAAATTTGCCTTGTATATTGATTTCACACTAATTACAGTCAAACAGCACTTCGGCAACAATTCTGTAGCGGAAAACAAGATCGTTACAAATGATTCAGCTCAGAAGGTATTTATAGGGGAAGGGGTTCCGCTCGAACATGCTATGTGCATTTCGAGCGGAATCAGAAAATTAACTTTCGAGCGGAATCAGAAAATAACTATCTCGAGCGGAATCAGGACTTATGTGATTTAGCTCGAAATGACAAGGTGTCATTTCGAGCGGAATCACCCCTAAAAACCATTTTCTAGTTTTTCATGCCCTGATCTAACTATTACAGTACAAGACTCGATACAAGACGTAGACGATAGACGGATGCACCAACATAGAAGCTTCTATTGCCCACCACGGGGCCGTGCTCAGGGGACACGGCGCCGTGGTCAACTATAAGATTCGCAGAATCCAGGCAAATCTTCATAGTACAAAGATTCTTCTGCACACGGGGTCGTGCTCAGTGGACACGGGGGCGTGGTCAACTAATACAGACAAGCTGCAATAAATGAAGAAAGAGAGGATGTGGACACGGGGCCGTTCCCACTGGACACGGGGCCGTGCCCGAGCTTCTGTTCAGCCTATAAATAGGAGTGCTTGGCTCAAGCTCAACCAATCCCTTGGCACACCACATCTCTCACACTTCACCCACCACCACCATAACACCATCATCCACCACCATCATCCATTGTCCATCATAGAGTGTGAGTCGTCTCGGGATCCAAGATTGATCGTAAGAGTTCTTGACAATCAAGGCCATGTTTGCCTAAGTCTCTTACATCACTTGGTGAAGACAAGTGTCTAGTGTAATACTTTTTATTTTTAATCTTTTCGCACTTTTTACTTGGTTTTGTATTAATGACTTTAATAACTAGTTTCTTATGTTGAAGGTGATTCTTCCTTATCGTTTGTCCGTGGTGTCTTGGCATTATTTTACTGTCTATATAAAATAAAAGATTTTCACCATTCATATCTCCACGGTCTATATGGAGGTATGTTGGCTACCTGGTCGGGGGTTAAGGGAACAGTTTGGTAAGAGTCTTGCCGTTGTTCAGCGTTTAGAGATCCTGTAAGGGACCTGGGTCAAATTTAGTAGGACCTCCTTCAATACTTAACGGTATTGGATGGCGGGGGTCCAAACTCTTTAATCCCCTCATAAGTTAAACTACTATTAATACTATAACCCGGCTATTTAGGACTGTATCCCTGCTGACTCAGACTACTTAGCCGAGGGTAACGTCACCTTCAAAAGAGGGGCCTACCATAATTTGCATTAATAACTTAATTAATTATCTTTCAATAATCCGACCCTTTAGGATTGTATCCTTGCTGACTCAAACTACTGGGTTGAGGGTAACGTCACCTCCAAAAGAGGGCCTACTACAATAACTAAGATAATCTCTTAAAATAATGCAAAAGTGCGGAAATAATCAAAGGTTACACTAAACACGAGTCGGAACCAAGTGATTCATCTTGTCTATCTGTTTTTATTTTATTTTTATTTTCAGCATTTTAGTTAGTTTTTATTTTTCTTAGTTTAAAACATTTTTTCTAAACTTTTTGATTTGATTAGACGTTGAGGATAAACCGGTACTAAAAGCTCTTGTGTCCTTGTACGACCTCGGTATCTTACCAACACTATACTACGCTCACAATGGGTGCACTTGCCCATATGTGTGTTTAGTGTTAGTAAATATCGTGTTTTATAAATTTAAAACTTGGCTAAAAAAAGTGTAAAATGGCTTAAAATATACTTAAACTTATATATACACTTCACACGCATCAATAGTTTATAAATATTTCAGTAAATTTATATTTTTCTATGTAATAGTTTAATTTAATAATCTCTACATGTATCTTAACATATTCTAAAATGTCAGTGTCAATAAAAACTCTCAACATCATCAACATTTGTTTGCTCATAATCATTTTAAACTACAGGTAATCAAAATAAGAAATAAACCTAGAATGCAAAGGTCTCCTCTCAACTGTTGTAACACATCTAACTTTTCACGATATTGCACCAATCTATACTCTGTATAAAAGAAGAAAATCTCGCTGACATAAGAAAAGCTGACTTTCGATTTAACGAAAATCGAACAATGAAACTCTCCCATCAAAGAAGGTAGCACATGCAACTTTTCACGATGTTGCAACAATGATACTGCAACATCGATGTTGAAAGGTTGATGTGTGAAGGGAGGCTTCATTGAAACGGCGATGTTGGAATAATGATACTGGAACGATAACATGTAAACAGAAGTTCAAACACATGATATTGGAATGATGATATGTAAACAGAATCAACAAACCTTCGAACAAAGAAGTATAATCGGAGATTAGCCGGCTGAATCACGAGAAATATGCATTTGAGAGAGAGAGAGATACGCTCGCAGATATGAGCGAGAGAGATAGAGTTGAAATTTGAATGTGGAGCCAGATTCATATATCTTATTTATAGGATTTGAATATATGGTTTGAATTTTGAATCTGGAGTCCGAATTTTGAATTTGGACAGAGGTTTACTTTGGCTAAGGCGAGCAGAGGATTGATTGTAAGGTGAAGGGCAGAGGTTTGAATATAATTTTAAATGATTTTATATATTAGGCTTTATGATGCAGTAATGACATAAGAAAAACATTGTTGGACAACCTCTCTGGCTGACCATCAGCTTTTCTTATGTCATTGGGATTTCTCTTTTTATAGAAAGTATAGACAAATTAATCAATTATCAATTTATCATGTCAGGTAACACTTATAATAATTACATATGCCATATGACTAACATGGTTGGTTCCGGTACAAACCATATTTATCCTACAAACCGTAAGAACAAATCCTAACACTTAAAAAAAAGTTGAATTAACACATACCAAAACAATACATACATAAAAGTAGCACTTTTGAATCATATTAGCACATGAAAGTTAATCAAGAAAATTGATTTTAGCACATATTTGAATGATATCAGCACCTTTCTTAATTAGCACATTGAAAACAAAAGGAAGATCCAAATAAAGAATTAATTGATTGTTAACATATTTATAGGGAATTCAATATAATTGATATTATTTAGGATATTATTTTATCATTTCTCTATAATTGGTTAGATGCCACGTGACACTTTTTAAATGGTTCTTATAGTTTGTATACGAAATGTGATTTGTATTTGATCCTACTTCATGGACTATATATACTCAAATCTTAGAGGGTATTTAGGATTTCATTTTCTCACCTCCTTATAACTTATAATTTTTTTTAAAAGGAGTTTTTTAGAAAATTTTGTTTGGATAATGGTTTGAAAATGAGTTTTTATGCTTTGAAAAGGAGTTTCAATAAGTTAGTTAGTTGTGATTTTTTGAAACAGATGAAAAGAAGATAAGGACATGAAATCCCAAACAACCCCTTAAATTACATATCATATAGATCCAAACACTCCATGTTATCTATTGGTTCAAGGTCCTCATGATATTTTAGGTGTTGCAACCCAGGAGGTCTCACTGGAAGTAGTCTCTCTATGAGGTAGAGGTAAGATAGTCTATATTTTATCCTTCTCAGATCCTAGCTTGGCTTTGCTATTGATGAGATTTACTAAGAAAAAAAAAAACAATTGTCTACCCACCTTCAAAGTTAATCAATTAAGGTCTAGATTTGTACAAGGCTTATTCTATACACACCCCCCTCCCTTCCTGATTATACCCCCCCTTGTGAGAGGAAAACTGTCGGTCCCATACAGGCCCCACCTGTAAGTATGTGAGAGCATTCTCATCCAATCCATCAAAAGTTGTGAGGGTGAGTTTTTATATTGTAAAGGGTAAAAAAAGTGGTTGTGAGTGGAGGAGAGAGAAAATGTTACTGTTCATCTGTATATTTTGGGGGACACTGTTCACCCAGTATAATTTTTTTAATATATATTGAAAGTGGTTGTAAGTGAAGGAAAGAGAAAAATGTGATGATAATATTATTTAATTGAAAAGGAGAGAGAAAAAAATATTTGTTTTTAGTGGAAATATATTGATATAGGAGTTGTTTTTTAGTGGAATGTATGTGTAATTTGATGGATTGGATGAGAATGCTCTGAGAGGAGGGGAGTGAAAAAAGTAATTAGGTGGTGTAGAAAGTAGCACCCTTGTACAATTGCAAATGTTTGAAGGTTAGTTTTGTAAACCCATGGGAGCATCTATCTCTCTGGTAACGTCTGGAATGGCATAGTCTCGAATACATCCAATGATGACAATATATATCACACCAAAAACACTCAAGCCCTAGTTGCAAACTTTTGATCACACTTGGAAAATTCCTCTAGAAATCATTGCTGTAATCAGTTCTCGATATCTCGATTTGTGATGGCGCTTAACCCTAATCTGTACCCTAACGGGATGCCCGTAGCCTTCGTCAACGAGATGTTCGTCTTGATCAGAGACGGTGTCGAGTTTGAGGTTGACAAGATCGCTGGGTAATCCATTAATCTTTCATAATTTTCTGTATCAATTGAATGATCACCGTCTTAGAATTTTTGTATTACAGTCTGAATGAGTTTGAATTTAGGGTTTATTGTCTCAGTTAGGTTTAGGATTTGTTTTCATGCTATTATGCCAAATTTTATAAGTTAAAAGAGAAATTGACATTACCTTTTTGTAACTTAACCGTTACTGTTACATATGTGGACTAGATTTGTATGTATTGTGCATGTAAATATCTGCATATATAATATACATGTATTTGTATATATTTGTATCTTTGTGCATCAAAATAGTAAGTGGTGATTGCCTCTTATTAGGGCTAGTTTGGTGAATCTATAGTCTGCTTTTTGTTTTTTGGTCTCTTTGATTGGGGAGGATGAACAGAACTGCACTGTAGAACATGTATGTTATTGATCTACAGGTGGAAACACAAATTGAACTGACATCAGCAAAAACTTTCATGAAATTGCAAGTGTTTTTGAAATTGTGAGGGAGGCGAACACGCCAAGAAAGTTTTATTTAGGTTTATAGTTGGATTTTGAATCACCTTTCTGATCTTGAGAATCATATTGTTCGTAGACTTCTTTTGTAAGTTGTAATCGAAGCTTGTAAAGTTTAACATAAGAGTCTAATCGTGAATTGCTTTTGTAAACTTGATTCGTGTATATGTGCACAGTATGCTTATGGATGATATATGTAAATGTGTGCACAAACACATACATATAGTACCACATATATCTATGTACTGGTGCACAAACACATACATATAGTACCGCATATGTAGTTTGAGCAGACTCACTATACTCCGTTCAGAGCTGCACAATATGCGTTTAGATATGCATATGTATTATGCATCTACGTCTATGCATGTACGTGTATATGTTTTTGTCTTTGTACACAAACACATACATATATGATCACATATGTAGTTTGAACGAACTATGCTCTGTTCAGGGCATCTGGAGGGACTGTGAAAGCGAAGGGGAAGATATATTTGTCAAATATTCGCATGGTGTTTGTTGCTGATAAGCCTACAGGGAACTTTATTGCTTTTGACATGCCCCTGGTGAGAACTTTTTCACTTGGTTAAACGGTTAATGTTGCGTTCTCTTGTAAACTTAAGTCAAGTATCTGACTTTTGCAGCTTTATGTTCATGGAGAAAAATTTAACCAGCCGATTTTTCACTGCAACAACATATCTGGACTTGTGGAGCCTGTGAGTTGATTAATGTGATGTTTTGACTTGTGAAAATTGTGGCTGATTTGCCGTCTCATGTAATTGTGTTTGCCTGATTGTAGGTAGTTCCAGAGGGGCAGCCTGCGGCCTTATACTCCACTCACTCGTTCAAGATTTTGTTCAAGGAAGGGGGTTGTGGAACATTTGTGCCATTGTTCTTTAATTTGATAAAATCTGTGAGACAGTATAATCAACAGTTTAGTGCTGCTGCTTCTGCTCCTCCTGATCCTTTAAGAGCAGCAGAAACTCCAGTTGATGAAATGATGAGATGCGCGTAAGTACCATTTCTAATGATTGGACATTTAGGGGTTGTTATTTTATGAATGACTCAATTCAGGTTATGGTTTAGGGGTGTGAATTTATGACGCGCTACAAATCTAACGCGAAATTTGCGGGTTTGGTTCGGTTTAGTCTAAACGGGTTCAGGTTGAAGTGTTGGACATGCTAACTTGTGTAAACGGGTTGGGTTGTCCTCATAGGTTTGCGTGTTGACCTGTTTAACCCGTTTATCTTTTTTTTTTGTATTTTTAAAATGTGCCTTTTTGTCATAACAGATTGGTTGCGTATTTTATGTCAATTGACTATTATAATATAAATGTAATTATTTCGTATATGTGCTTTTATGTCATAAAAATGGTTGGGTATTTTATGTTAAATTTTAAGAGTTAAAAGAGAAATTGACAACAACTTTTATAATTTAAATGTAATTGTTTTACATAAGTTTGTAAGTCTAGAGTATTTATATGCAAAAGAAGTAGTTTTAGGTTAAACGGGTTATCATGCCAACCTGTGAATATCATGTATCTAACACGATTTTGGGTTCATGTCGGGATCAGTTGTCAGGCTACGAACACGACCTGTTTACCATCCCTATGAATATGGTTTA
This sequence comes from Helianthus tuberosus, assembly GCA_030545235.1. Taxonomy (NCBI): domain Eukaryota; kingdom Viridiplantae; phylum Streptophyta; class Magnoliopsida; order Asterales; family Asteraceae; genus Helianthus; species Helianthus tuberosus. Next base: position 99,382,132 of record CM060382.1, read on the forward strand.
TTTGTAGAGCGAACAAACGGGTATACTTAAGAGAAGTTTAGCCAAGAAGGAAACTAGTCAAATGAATTATAACTTTTAATGCATAATACAACCCCTTAAAGCATTTTGTTTTTAACTAATTTAATTTTTGTAACAATTTTTTACCCGAATTTGGCCTCTTTTTAGTGTTTTTCAATCATCTAACTTGAATTTTGTGCAATGAACCCTTTTGTGTGAGCAGATATGTGGATCCGAATGATCCAACAAGGATCTTTCTGCAGCAGCCGACTTCAGACGCACAGCTGAGACGCCGTACATATCATCCTCAACCTGAGCAATCCTGATTTGAAACTTCATGTGATCTGCAAGCTACTTCAAATGATTACTTGTGTGCAGTTCTAGTTCTGCACATGAGGTTTATCTTTCTGTGTATGTACTTTGTATTTCAACTTGGTAAGTTGCTGGTGAGACCGAAATGCTTCATCTATGATTTCAACGATTAAAACTTGTATATTTTTACATCGAAATAAATAAATAAATGCCTATAGGTTTCCTTGATCTTCTGTTTGTGTCGAATAATAACAACTATGACTGACTATATGGTACATAGGAGGATGGAATATTCATGAGAAGCATCTATGAATGATTTATCAACCTCATAGAATTGCTTGTAACACGTGGTTACATAATAATTCTTTTCTTTCATCTCCTCTTTGACATGATAGAATGACTGTAACAGCTATGCCTGAATGACATTGTTGGGGTTTTCGTATGGGTCTCAAGTTCTTTTTTCTTTAACAGAAGCATGTAAAGAAATAACGTTTTTAAAACCCATCACCGCTGATTCATTTGCATATCAACATAAAAACCTGAGAATAAGCATATGATGTTTTACATTTGATTTTGATTCAAGGGGTTACGATAACAGACAATGTAAGGTGATTTACAAGGTTATTTGTGTGAATCAACTTGTGGTTTGATAGTTTCTAAGCTCTTCTTTGCTGCGGAGGACCACATCTGTAGACATCTGTAACAGAAAAGGTGGACCAAACCTCTGCAGTCTGTAAGAAGAAGACTGTTTGTTTTTAACTGTTGATTAGATTAGTTTAAGAGGGTGTTTGGAATTACGTTTTGAAGTGATTATTTGATTATTGCGTTTGTAAAACATAAATAATCTAAAAAAGTGTGTGGATGAAAAAGTGATTATCTGCCTCCAAAACACAGTTTTGGAGAAGCATGTACCTACATGCTTTTTTAAAACGCAGTTTTGAAAACACATAATCTATTTTGAAAACGCAACACCAAACACCCCCTAAGTTGTTCTACATCATGATGGTTCTTTAAAATTTTTTAAATTAAGTTTTTATGTTCTTAATTTAAGTTCTTGCTTTTCTTTAAGCTTAAACTCCTTATCATTAACTCAACAATATAATACTGAGATGTAGTTAGGGGCTGTTTGGTAGCCTCTTAATCCATTCAGATGATGTCTCTTAATGAAATCATTTGTGGCCCTTATGTCTGAATGAATAAGAGGTAACCTTATGTCTGACTGGATAAGAGGTAACATCTGAATGGTAAACTATCACATGTCACATTCTTCTACATCATCTTTGTTAAACTCTTAAATGATTTCATTAAGAGGTAGCATCTTAATGTCATTCAGATGCTACCAAACAGCCCCTTAGCTTTATAGTGAGATAATACATATGTTTTTTTTAAAGGAAGATAATACATGTGTCGTTTGGCAAGGCCGTGCCAGTCATTCTCCAAGCTTTCTCTCCATAAATATCTTCATCTGAAAATGGTGGACAACCACACCTCTCTGGTTATGATTAGAGATGTTTTGAAAGAGAGTAATTCTTCTCTCTCACATAGATAACTCATCACGTACCAATCTAGGAGGCTTGTTTGTAGATCTATTATCAAAGTATCCATCTTTGATATTTTCTTCAAAGATAGCTTCTTTTATATATTCTGTTTAAGCATGAAGAAGAATACGTTTTTGAAATAATAATAATAGGTAGATTAAGAGTCTTCAGAGCTTGTTTGTAAATCAGTGATCAAAGTGCCAATGATCTCTAAATCAAGTGGTGGAAGACTTGCATTTCTCTTAGGAAATTGCAGGTTCAACTATCACTTGGTGCATAGTGAGACAATGATAGGGACCCAAAGAAACCTGAGTTCGATCCTTGAGCCAAACAAGTTTTACTGGTTTCGCCGTCATGCCTACGGGCGGGTGGGTTACCGGGTTTTCCCTGAAATTGATGGTGCACTCGGGTTACTCTCAGAGTACTCCGATTGGTCAAGTGGGTACCTCAAGAGTTCTTGAGATTGATTACGTTGGCCGTTTAAAAAAAAGATCTATGATCAAAGTATCTATCTAATATTTTCTTGATCGCTTCTTTTATATTCTATTTAAGTATACGTCTTTGAAATAATAATATGTAAGAGTCTCGAGAGTTTGTTTGTAGATCTATTATCAAAGTATTCATCTCTTATATTTTCTTGAGAGATGACTTATTTTATATTCATTTGAGTATAAACAACACATCTTTGAAATAGTCATCGATAAATAGAAGGTATGTTTGACATAGATTTTTTAGAAGTTTCTAGCTTTAAACTTTTAAGAAAAAAACTCTACTCAATAAAAAGTATTGTTTGGTTGAAGGAGCTTGAAACTTTTAGGTTAGGAGCTTGAAGCTTTTGATTGAACGATCATACTAGTAGCGTTCAGAAGAAGCTACAAGCTTTTAGGGAAAACATAACTATTTTAACCTCTAATGATAACTTTTTCATTTTTTTTCTAAAGATAACGAAAAATCAGATTTTTGGTTATCTTTTAAACAAATTCTTTGATTATATATACATGATCTTCGTATGATGTTGTTCTCATACGTTCTTCTTCGATCGTCCCTAAAGGGGTATGGTCCAAAAAAACCGCGCAGGCCTTCATTCAGGTCGCGCGCAGGACCATACTCCTTATTCATCAAGATGTTTAATGACAACCTCGCGCGGGTTACCTCATCACATATCGATCTCGCGCGGGGCCTGGACAATAAAGCACCCTGAACTCTAACACTTAGCATTCTGAATAAGAGCCTCCAGCTCCTATAATCCTGCGCGGGCTAGTTACGTGCCCAGCAAGGGTCGCACAGGAACTACAGCGCAAGGCCACTTCAGAAGGTACGAAAGGTACAAATGGCAGAAGAAAGGAGCCAATCCGCGTCCTCCATGCTGTGCTCAATCGTGCTCCACGATCGTCTGACGTGCAGGAGACAGAGAGTACACAAGGACGCCTATGTGGCACCAATCACGGGGCAGAGACACCTGCCCCACGATCTCCACTTACCTGCTGATGGCAGAAGGACGGCCAGGCCGACAACTGTGACACGTGGCTCCAATCACGGTACGCCAGCACCGGAGAACTTCTAGAAGCCAGTAACGGTCGACACCAGTGAGACAAGGAGCATATCCTCTATGTTGTCGCCTTCTGACCCAAGGCCCATCAGCCCACATCCTCTTACACCTCTCCGACTATAAATAGAGACCTCAGTTCACAGGTTAAACACTCGATTCCCTCTACTCTCACTCTTAACACACATTTATCCCCTCAAAACAGTCGCTTATTCTCACGCTGGAGCCCGGTTAAGAGGGAACCCCCCATATTCCCCTCTTAACGAGCTAACGGTGTTCTGTTTTGCAGGATTACCAGGTCATTAAGGAGCTCAGAAAGTTATAAGGAGATTAACCACTATGGTAGAAATATAAACCAAACTAATTAGCCTTAAGATTAGTTCCGTGTTTCTTCAGTCCCCTTCATCACCGATTTTCTGGTACGTTATCTCTTCCCTTACACGTGAAAATTTTGATTTTATCGATTACTGGAACTTGTTATGTGTATCAAGAATATCTTGGTACTCATTATTTGATTGGTTTCTATCCACACCGATTCATATATATTCCATGAAGTGACTTTCAATTAATTGTTTGATTTGCATTTAATTCATCTTTAGTTTATTAGTAATCTCTCTATACTAATAAATAAAAATCTTTTTAGGACACATGTCACTTTCTGATGCCTTCTCACATTATTTGTTTATTTTTCTTACCTGTTAATTAATAATAATAATAATAATAATAATAATAATAATAATACACTTCCGATAAGAATAAAGATTAGTAACAATAATATTAAACAATACAATTCCAATAAGAATAAAGATTCGTTTTCAAGAATAAAAGTTTTTTTTTTTTTTAAATTTCTTTGTAAAACCATAATTAGAATAAATTACATAAATTTGTATTCTTATTTAGGGAAAAGATCAAATAGGAAGTATAATCTAGCTAGGAAGGATAGGAAGTAATCTTAGCCATCCACGTGGCAAATAAAAATACAAGTGGAAAGGGTATTTTAGTCCAATACAAAAATTAGTTTTATCTAAAAAAATCCAGAATATCAAGATCAGATCTGAAAAACAGTTTCTTCATCTCCATGGCCACCTCTACACCACCACCACCACCACCACCACCACCACCACTCACCTCTGCCACCACTCTCACCTCCTCCTCGCCACCAGTACCACCAACACCATCTCGCCACTTTCACCCTCACCTGCATGTTTGCGATTTTCAGATCTGAAACCCATTTCACTATCCACCTCCACCACCCACCACCACAACAAGTTTCCGAATCATCAGAATCGGATTTCGCACTCGCTTCTAGAAGCTACCGACGTTCACATCAGATTCGATTTCACCAGCGTATTGCAGTAACAGCGTCGTCTTGCAGCGTGTTGCGTTTTACTCATTTTTTGTCTATTTTGATACCCTGCTGTATGAAATCACCAGGAGGTGAAAGAAGGAATATTTTGAATGTATTGATAGCAGGTTTGTGGTTTTCTATGAATTGAAATATAGCTATCGTTCCCAACAGTACACTTCTCCTTTAATGCTTAATTTTTTTTGTCTTTTTTCTAATATATAGTTTACCGATGAGCATAAAGATTATTATAGTGTTATAATGATAATTATATCATTAGGAAGTTCTTTCGTTAGTTATATATTCACTTATTATCGGAAAACGCAATTGTAGAGTTGTTCGTAAAACGCAATTTGTAGAGTTGTTTGTAAAACGCAATTTGTATAACACAACTCATTTTTTTTGTGTGTTTGTATTTGTCCATTCCGTTTTAGGTAGTGTTTTAGTCCATTGCGTTTTACAAAATAGTGAAAAAACACAGTTTTTTATCCATTGCGTTTTACAGAAGAATGAAAAAACATATTTTTTTGGTGTTTTTTGTCCATTGCGTTTTACCAAATAATAAAAAAACACAATTTTTTATTCATTGCGTTTTACAAAATAATGAAAAAACACACTTTTTGGGTGGTTTTTGTCTATTGCGTTTTACAAAATAATGAAAAAACACATTTTTTTATCCATTGTGTTTTACAAAAGTATGAAAAAACACATTTTTGTGTGTTATTTGTCCATTGCGTTTTACAAAATAATGAAAAAAAAAACACTTTTTATCCATTGCGTTTTACAAAAAATGAAAAAAAAAACACACTTTTTGTCAACTGCGTTTTACAAAAGAATGAAAAAACCCACTTTTTGGGTGTTTTTTGTTCATTGCGTTTTACAAAATATTGAAAAAAACACACTTTTTATCCATTGCGTTTTACAAAACAATGAAAAAACCCACTTTTTTTGTCCATTGCGTTTTATAAATAAGACATTTCTTTGTGTTTTTGGTGCATTGCGTTTTAGAAAAATGTCATTTTTAGGGTTTTTTTTCATTGCGTTTTACGCAACTGGGTTTTCAATTTTTTTTTTCGAAAATATAGCAATAGTATACTCGTTTTAAAGATAAAAAACGCTCTTTTTTGGTGCAATTTTTATAAAAAAATAATGTCGTATGAAAGAGTTATTAACGTTTAAAAAATGGGGGGGGGGGGGGAATTGGAGGAGAGAGAAACTATTGCATTGGATTGACTAGAATGCCCCTAAACAAACTTACACGCCTCTTTTCTTCCCTTTAATTTCCATCATTTAATCTTAGCCCTTGATTAACTAAATGGATGGTCAAGATCACTTCCTAGCCTTCTTAGCCAAATAAACTTCCTATTGTATCTCCATCCTTCTTATTTAAATTAGATTTATTTTTCAATTTCTCCCTACTATTAAATAATAATATTATTAAACAATATAATTTCATAAGAATAAAGATTTGTTTTCAACTTTGAATTAATAAAAACTAGGTTTTTAACGATTGCCGCATTTCGGCGAACTTTTTTTTGTTATTTAGTTTGTGTTTACATGTGTTTTGAAATCACTACAAGCGCGTTTCGCACGAAACCGCTAATAAGAATAAAAAGAAGACATAGAAAAAACACTATCTTGACGATTGTATGTGTTAACCGATCACATTATATTTATTTAACCCGCACAAATACACGGATCGTTTTTTAAGATACAACTTCTTTATTATTACTTAGTATATAAATATCACTTATATTTATGCAACACGTAACACAAATTGATCTATCTAGATTAGATTGTTTGAAATTAATTCAAATGGGTTTCTCTTCGGCCAGTGGCGGATCTAGGATTCAAGCCAAGCCGTAACGTTTTATAAATAAGCCGTAACGAAATCGAAAAAACATCAATTTTTTCCAAAATTTACACTAAAAACGTCAAATTTTTCCGAGCCAAGCCGTAGCGGAGGTTACCCCCGGTTAAGGCTAGGTCCGCCCCTGTCTTCGGCTAGAGTTTGAAAAGATTATATGTGTGTGTATGTGTGTGATTACATTTAGTATTATGTTTTTTTTAGTTATGCCCATTTTGGTCATTTTATACATTTTATTAAAAGCTCCAGCTACTCTGCCAAACACCTAATATATCTAAAAAGCTACAGCTATCAGCTTTCAGCCACCAGCCACCACCTTACAACCACCAGCCACCAGCTACTTTTGGCAAACATACCCAGAGTCTCAAGAGCCTACTCTCATACCACTTGTTGGACCAGGATCTCTATTTCACCGATTGATTCTGTATTATACGTTGGTTTGCACAACAGGGATAGGCTATCAATACCATTCAAGCACACACCTTTTCTAAGTATGATCAAAATCAAATAATATGTTTTCTGGAAATCGTACTTCTGTATCGATCTTGAACAACCACTGTTACTAAACTTAGAGCAACCACAACGGTAAGTCCGCTGCCTGTGGTTTGCTCGACGGACGAGGGGGCAAAGAAGACCACCCATTGGAGGTGGTGATGTGGCTTGGTCCGGTGGTGTGTGGTCCGCTCTAGTGGACCAGTGTGGTTTGGATTGAGTGGGGACCACACACTCACAATTGTTTTTTTAGTATAAAAAGTGGGGTGTGATGTGAGGGTTTGGAGTGGTTTATTGTTGTAGCAGAAAGTGGGGGGTTTGGAGTGGTGATGTTTGAAATGACGTGACATACTGATTAGGAGGTCTGTTGGGTGGACATGATCCATCGTTGTAGATTCTCTTACTATTACAATTCCCCATGCCATATATGTCTTTCCTATACCACTAATACCTTCGGTAGTAGTAGTTTTCCGTAGTGTCTCCGAAGGACATGGTGTCTTCCCTTTATCCTAGATGTGAAGGGTTTAAATTCTATAAGATGCATGTATGAGAGTATTTAGCTACAAGGTGCAAGTATATGAGTATTTAGCTTCGGCAACCCCCTTTTGCCGCACGGGAATCCGCTCCAACCCCTTTTTTTATTTTTGGTTTTATCTTGTTTATAGTTTAAGTTATAAAACCAAGTTTTTAAAAAGTTCAAATTTTTATAAATTATTTACAACCGATAGTACCATGATAAAAAAGGAACCATACAAGAAATTTTTTTAAAAAGGGCATTATAAACTTCTTCACCCCTTATTTCAAGATTAACTTCTTCACCCCTTATTTGTTTTTAAAATATTTTACTGTCATTTGCTCTTCTATGAATGAAAAGGAAAATCAAAAGCAACAGGATTGATTGGTTTAAAGTAGTTATTTTAATGGATCTTAAATGCAGTGCTCACGTGATTCTATGAGAAACAAGTTGCCAATCCTATTGTGTCAAGAAGAACGAAAGGTGGGGTCTATTTTTTGGGTTGCCAACAGTGGCGGATCTTGCTCGTTGAACGTGCCAGGGCCGAAAGACACGGACACTAAAAAAGCCCGGGCCAAACATAGTATATATAAAAAATTTCGATCGAAATGCGGAAAACTAGCACTACGGCCGAAAAATTTGCCCGGGCCGTGGCCCTACCAGAAGCCTTCAAAGAACCACCCATGGTTGCCAAGTTGCATCTTGCAACACGTAAATTCATGCGCCAACACCACAACAAACATCTTTATTAGTATTTTTTCTTATATATTGGTTCATCTTCTTTGGAGTTGTCTTCTGTTATGTGGCGTCTACGTCAACATAACTAATTTCTTTCACAAAATGGTATAATGGTTCACTCCACTTATTCCGTTAATGATTGCCTAATTATTATTTAAAACATCATTAACCAATAGAGGAGTGAATGGTATAGAAGTAGGTGAGCAATAAGGCTTGAATCAAACCAGGAGCCACGTACAATATGGGGCTTTCACTAAAGGAGGGGGTGTGGGGCCGTGAAATGGGGCAGAAATGCCCCATTATATTTGCTATTAAAGGATACTTTACATATTCACTTATCCTTACTTTTAAATTTGCACATATTATTGACCACAATACTAGAACCCTCAACCTCCTTGTGAGAAGAAACACATTTCTTTTACCACTAGTCTGGAAACACTCTGTTGAGAAACATCTTCAAATGCATGCAAACCTAATATCTTTAAGAGCATCCCCCATTGGATTCCTTGTGTTTATCCCATCCCTATAATCTGAGGAAAAATGTAAGCATTTCACATATTATCCACTCCATCCCATTCCCTAATATAGAAATAAAATTTCGGGACTCAACTCTCATCTCCTATATTTAGGGAATCACTATATGTTCTCCATCCCAAAAACCCTATATTTTGTGAGTAGCAACCCTCCATAATTAACGCCTTCGATGCTAACTACCATCGGTGAACTTCTTTTCCTTTTTTTTTGAACGGCAAATTTCTTTTATTCCATGCCGTCAATGGCTTGAACTCAAGACCTCCCTCTCTCCTAAGGTGTTTAAAAGTTTTGTATTTGCCAATGAACCACCACCCATTGGTACGTGGTGAACTTCTTTTCCATAGTAGATGTCTTAGACTTTGTATAATCTTTGTATTATTAGTACATGATGGTATTCCTAACATTTCGTGATGCACCTTATTTGTTCTTTAAAATAATAGTAATAGGGTGGCAATCTTTTAGGACCATTTGCCTTTTTTCTTTGAATGAAATAAAAAACAAAACAAAAGTAGTTGGTTTAGGATTAAAGAAATGAGTTATTTCTCACCTGATTTTGGTGAGAAACAAGATGCCAATTCTATTCCTGCTAAAAGATCAAGAAGAACAAAAGGTGGGGCATTTCTATTTTGGATTGTAAATTGGGACAATACTTAAATTAATACACCACAGGAAGCATTTTCTAACATTTTAGATCTTTATCCCTATAATTTAACTCTTCCCTAATATATGGAGTTAATAGTGATTCACTCTCTATCTATTCCTCATATTTTTTGTGAGTGGAATTAAGAGAAAAAGTAAGAAAAAAATATCATTTAATTGAATAAAAATAGATATAGGGATTTAAATGTTGTGTGTTTTAAAAGGTGAAGTGTCTAAAAATTAATTCTGTTTTTGGAGTTAAACCACATAAATGAAGATAAAGATTCGAATGTGATTGCTGTAAACCTAAAATCTTTTAAAATAGTTGAGATACGAGTTTTTTAATTACTCTAGCAGTATAAACAAGGGTTGAATCAACTTTCATCAAGTTTTTTTTTTTTTTTTTGAACTGTGACTTTCTTTTTGAGTGACCCAATGTCACGCCGCCTAAATAGCGGCCCTAGCTAAGATCTGCCCATATTACGTTGTCTTAAACGGGTCCGTGCTGAGTTGGTCAGACTTTGTTACGGCGTTTTCCCGGACCATACTGCCTCCACACGAGTTAAAGTTCATAACTTGCTTGTGTCATTGCCTATGAATACTAGAAACTATGAGGGTTCCTTTTCATCAAAACTATCCATTTATTTTAAATTTAGGTCTATGTTTTAAAACCCATTATGCTTAAATTTCTTGAGTAGCAGGGGGGGGGGATAGTGCACGGTCCTCCCAACCGCCGGAGTTATCTCACTCCGGGAGCCACTACCCGACCAAGCTAGCTCCGCGGTGACTTCCCCATGCCGAGTTCTTACCCTGGGCGACATATGCCACTCCCAAAAGACTCGAACCCAGTACCTCTGGGAAGAGGTGGGTGTCGGTGGCCAACTGGGCTACCCCAGTTGGTTAAATTTCTTGAGTAGTAGGGACACTTGATTCTCTATAGACACAGAGACATTAAGGACCCACTTTACCACTTTGGTCTATATCCATCTTAGAAAAATAAACATCAAACTACAGACAAAATCCCTTTAATCACTCCACACCAATTTCAACAATCTCATCCTCCTTTTTTCCACCTTTCCATGATTTCCCATCTCCCAATTCCTAAATCATACAAAAAAAAAAAAAAAATATCTTTATATCTATATGTCACAAATCACAAAATCAAACCATGCAATTCTGTATGTTAACTAACTAAACATCACTTTCTTTTCTTGTTTTTTGGCAACACCCAACATGTAAACCACATATAAAGGTTAAACATCTGTCACTTGTTGGGTCGAGTCAACGACGTAAGAATCTCTGAAAACGTTGGCCGTTTAGAAGGCGTATTATGCCAGCATTTGTTCAACAGCGATCTGAGATGTTGCGGACAGTCTTTAGGGATGTCGGGTCTGAGCCCACATGCAGCAATACCGACAGTGGCTTGAACGGGTGACAGTGCAGCATACGCTGCCTCCCCTGTCATCATCTCCCATACCACCATCCCGAAACTAAACACGTTGCTCATCCACGTCTCTGTCACTGTTTCTGGATCACCCGCGATGATCTGTACACAAACAACTAACCAGTTATTAATGATTACTACCCCCACCTACCTATATCTTGGATACGTATTCAATACATACACGTCAATCCGATCCAATAATTCATGTATTTATTTGTCAAATCATGAAAATAATTGTATACCAATCAGTTTTAATGGAAAATGATGGAAGTGGTTCAATAAAGCCAAAAGTTATGCAAGATAATAATGAAATTCTGTTCATCTAATCTAATCATGAGGGAAAATTGCTTTAAGATCTATATGATTAAGCACACAAATGTTTGAAATAATTTCATGTATGTCCCCAGAAACTTCCTATATATCATACATATCCCTAGAAATTTCCTAAATATCATATGTATGCAAACCCAATTCTAAATATCATATCTATCACAGAAAAAAACTGTAAAAAACACTAGAAACCACAATAAAAAGTTGTCAACAACCACGGTATACATCTACACTAAAAACCTGAGTTAAAAATGAGTAAATATGTGTGTTAGAACTAATAATAAGGTAATGGACTAACCTCGGGAGCAAGCCAACGGTAACCATCGGTTTCATATTCCATAGCTTCACCGGCATTTTTACAAGCGGAGACAATGCCCATATCCCCTAAACAGGCATTCCCGTTTTTATCCAACAAAATCCTTTGCGTGTTAAGGTCTCTATAAGCAACACCATGATCATTCATGAACTTGATCCCTTCCGCCACATCAGCAGCGATTCGTATGACCTCTTTCATTTGAATCTTTTTGTTCTTCACCATTATACGATCATGAACCGATCCACCCTCCATCAACTTATTCACGACACATAAACCATGAACATCATCTATGCATACACCATAGAATTGCAAAATGTTCTTATGTCCACATGTCATAAACTCTAGAAGATCTTTCCGGATCTCGAATTCATACGAATTTCCCTTTTCACACCCTTTTAACTTCTCTATTCCGACCTTTTTACCTTTATACGTTCCTTTAAACGTCCCAAAACCGATTTGATCAACAAACTCTAGACTATCGGGATTTAACAACCATTTCTTGATCTCATCGGCTCCGGATTGAACAGTCTGCCACTCGTCAACCGATATTACAATCGAAGAACTCGGTAAAGGCATTTGAAGTTTCAGCTTTGAACAAGTTGAAGCTACACCCTCAGCCTCATTTCGGTAACTTTGCTCGTTACTATCGTCTTCGATTTCCCCGAACTGTTTACCTTTCGTACCCTCTTCTTGACACCCGCAAAGCCCAAACGCGAGCTTCATCGAATTCGTCTTCGTCGGCTTCTTTAAAGCCGATTTTAACGCGGTTTCAACTCGCGATTTGAACAATTTCTCTTGCCCGGGTTGTACTAAAAGAAGAACAACTCCTAAAGTGAAGCCTTTTTTCTCAAAGATTTGTATCTTTTTGCAACAAATTGAAGCAGAATCTAATGATCCTGACATTACAGGCCAGGAAAGTGATGAGTTACACACAAACGTGAGTTTGAAAACCGACCCTTGAACTTGATCCTCAGATACCTCTTGTATCATAAAAGCTGGATCATCATCTCCAGATGCTTGTTCTATTAATCTAACATGTAAGAACACATCCTTCATTTCAAATCCTGCTTGTGAATAACTGTCATCAATAACATAAATTCAGCAAAAATCCTTATCCAAAGGACTTATGATTAAATTTTCGAATTAGTTAATGATTTCTTACACCCTGCTTGTCATACTTTTTAAAATGACACACTTTAAAAAAAACAAAATCAAATAAAGAAGTCGGTTAAATATCGTTATAAAACTCTACACTAAACTTATTTACATAGCTGACGTTATGAAACCGTTGGTTAGGATCTTAAATTCGAATAACGCTAAGCTTTGAGTTTCCAAAACAGTCTAATCCGATCCGACCCAACCCATACCCAAAAACGCCTAATCAAGTTAACAGATATCCGAGCACCAAAAATCAGTCACATCACTTGTCAAACTAGATTACAAGGATGTGCGAGTTAGCCGTTAAAAAACCAAAATAAATAAATCCTTAATGGGAAACCTAAGATGAGTAAGATCCATATCAGTTCCAAAGTTTGACTTATGATTTAGTCAACCAAAACACCATCAGATTTCCCTAACTAAAACCCTGTAATTATCAAATTAATCAAGAATTTGATATATAACTAAACCAAAAAATTAATAATACCTGAGAGGCAAGGAGTCAAAATGTTTTCTTATACTAGACACCAACTTCTCCGGGAGTTGACTTCCGGGATACAACTGAGTCAAATTCCTGACAACACTCCCCCACACATTTTTCCTACAAGCATCGATCCGGGTCGGGTTAGAATCCCGGGCCGGGTCAAGATTCAACGAGTTCTTCAACGAAGCAATGGCTTCAGAGATATTTCGGCTGAGCTTCTGCAGCTTCTTCTGCATCACCGACCCATCTTTTCCGGCGCCGGCGACTGAGGCGGAGGGGGAGGAGGAAGACGACGACGTTTCAAATGCGGCGGCGGTTGAAGATTCCGATCTGTCGGCGGTCCGCATGAGACCTTGCTCTACTGTGTCTTCATCGGTGCTTGTACGGCTAGACCAGCATTCGAGTGCAGCTGCCATTGTGGTTGTGGAGTGGATGGTGGATTTCGGGTTGACCCGAACTGGTATTGGTATGAAGAAAGCTATGTGTATAATTAAATAAGGGAGTGTTGGATGGGTGGGGGCTGGTTGTTGTTTGTTATGTGTGTTTGATTTGAGATCAGTTTTTTTTTTTCACATTTTGGTTCTGACATGAAGAGAGAGAAAGTGAGGAGAGAGAAGGGGTTTGTTGGGAAGGTGAGATGAATAGGTGGAGACTGTTATTTTTGGAAGCTGGGGTGAATAAGACTAAAGGGTATGGGGCCGGCTAGGCCCGGCTAGGACCGGCGCCGGTCCCCACACCGTCCCCCTGAGGCTCGGCTCGGCTCAACCGGCTCCCCACAGCCGGATAAGACGGGGCCCACTTTGAATATTATATTTCCTTTTTCAATTTAAATATTCTCTTTCTCATCCTTTTTCAATTTAAATACCCTCTATCTCATCCATTTTCAATTTAAACACTTAGAAAATTATAAAATAATGAGGTGGGGTAGCCCCATCCTCCATCCCCTCAAATGTGAAGGAGGCCCATCCCCCACGAGCCACCTACGTGGCGGCTCATCCCCTCCAAGCCCATCCTCTCCATACCCTTTAGTCTAAGGTGCTGTTTGTTTTTGCTTCAAACAGCTGCAAATTGCTTATGTCTGTAGGCGGGCAGACATAAGATGTTGAAGACTGTTTGTTTTTTTTTTAAAACAGATCTACAAATGGCTTCTTTCTTCTTAAAAAAAAAGCTAAGAACATTTGCTTCACACATCTTCACAAAACATCTTCTGATACATCACCTCCTCCGCCACCTCCTCCGCCACCACCTCCGCCACCACCTCCGCCACCTCTTACATCTCAGCCACCACATCTCCGCCACCACCTACATCTCAGCCACCACCTCCTACATCTCAGCCACCATCTCCACCACCACCATCGTCAAAACCCACCACCACCAAACCATCGTCAGAGAGAGAGAGAGATATGTGAGAGAGAGAGAGATCTGTGAGAGAGAGAGATCGCTGAGAGAGAGAGAGAGAGATCTGTGAGAGAGAGAGAGATCGGTGAGAGAGAGAGAGAGAGAGGCGGTGGTGTGATGGCGGAGGTGGTGCGGTGGTGGTGGCGGAGGTGGTGCGGTGGTGGTGGTGGTTGTAGAGAGAGAGAGCAGAGAGAACTGGTGTGTGTGTGTGTTGTGTGTTTGTGTGTGTGAAGTTGTTTTTGAAGGAAAAAAACAAACCCTCTTCTTCTTGCAGACTGCAGACATTTGGTCCACATCTTCTCCTCTTGCAGATGCCTGCAGATGTGGTCCACAGACTACAGACATTTTACATCTGAAAAAACAAACAACACCTAAGTGTAGAGTGATGTTTTAGGGTGCAATCTTGTTTTGGTAAAGAATAATAACTGTGTATACTTGTCATATCCAAGAATAAATGCAACAAACTGAATTATTTATTTTTAAAAGTAGAAAAATATAGTTTTTTTTTTTAAAGTTAAATTCGATTTGACAAAAAAGCTTTCATTTTCTCCCAGAAGATTAAAAACACTCATTCTGTTATCAAGAAGTCTAACAATAAGAAGATGAGAAAAGATATTGGAAGAGAAAGAGATGTATATTATTGATGGTGTGTTCATACAATAAATACAATGGAATATATACAGGGTAAAGAAACTTGAAGAATAAGCATATTCTATTTTAGGCGTTGATAACCACAATATCAATATATTTATAATACCCCCCCTTGGTTATCAACTTTATACGCTTGGAGATGTTGCCTCGTTAAAAACCTTGCTAGGAAAACCCAGTGGGACAAAACCTCAGCTAAGGGAAAAAGAGTGCAGTGCGTATTGTCTCCCCCTGATACGTCTGGATTGGGTACGTTGCCTCATTAAAAAACCTTACTAAGAAAACCCAATAGGACAAAACTTAGTTAAGGGAAAAAGAGTGCACCTTGAATAAATCTCCCCCTCATTATAATACGTATCATTTAAGTGACGTGTGTCCATCTTCCTTGAAAGTTGATCAAAGCTTTTGTAGCCAATGATTTGTCGCTTGATCCATTAATCCCTTAATGTGCAATCATTTATGTTGAGCAATGTTGTATAATCTTCAAACGAGACTTTAGGTCCCTCCTTTCAAAAATATCATATGTCCCCGATTGTGTTTTGTTACATTCCTGCATCTACAAGACTATCCAAACTTGTTTTGATGGGTTAGTAAAATATAATCAAATATCGTTTATACCTGAAATATTTCTTTGAACTCGTTCCAATGCCTCTTTGCTTGATAAAGGCTATATCATGACAATACTCAAGTGAAAAATATTATAATCATACAAAGCTAGCAAAACATATTAACGCACATATGCATTTAACGATGGTACTTCTAGAATGAGAATCTCTACTTTGGTAGGAGATAATAATAGGCATTTCTTATAACAAGTGACTTAAAAACCTTTAACATACTTTACGGTTCAACTATGTCCATACTAAAATATCCCAACATCATCTTCTAGATGTACTTGAGGGATTGATAAAATATAATTACATGTATACTCGAACTGCAGTTCGAGTAATAATTAGAGCGTGCCAAAGTTATTCAAAAATTCTCCCTCTAAAAGCTCGACAATTTCTCTCGATGATGTCTAGACATTATCACTGTAAACTGCGATTATAGTAAACTTTTAAAAGTAGAATGTTGATAAAACATGGCTAATTTAATCAAACTTATATCCCTCTTTAGGCGAATATCTCGAGTTGTACCACACTCGACCCGACTATTTTTGTTCATACATATTTTGTCAGCTTCATATAGTATGTTCTTGAGGTTTTGACATCAATGCTTTTGGCCTTTTCAATCCATGAGGGAATTCGTTCCGTCTTATCCCAATATGCATGTGCTTTCACTCTTTAGGAGTTTTGCTACATAACTTTGTCCATTTAACATATAGATCTATATCATATGCAAAAATGTCATGAACACTTGCTTTTATCTCCAAAATCCATATTGTACCATGCGTGTACACTATTTATTAATATGTCAAAATCACCGAGTACAATTTTTCTATGTATGTTTCTTGGTGCACAAGTATTACATTGTTAAAATGTTTCAATTAACCTTTTAAGCACTCAATTGCTTTAGAAACTCATCATGAGTTCCAACATGTAAAATAATCATAACCTATTCAAATCCGAATATGTATAAATGATCACATTGTTCTCGAGAACTTACTTTACATGACTTACATAATTTAATCCTTCGGGACTTTAATGTAAACTTTCAGTATCAAGTGATACATAACGTACATTAGATGCATATCCGTTCTCTCTTTATATTACCAGACTAATAAATTATTGGAAAGTCAATGCATTTACCACTGGAGAATACGTCTCCTCATAATCAATCATAGGTCCTTGCGAAAATTGTTGTGCCACCAATTTTTCTTTATATCACTCAATTTGATTTTCACGTAATTCGCATAAAAGACCCGTTTATATCCTATATTTTACAACTTCAGTTGTATGGACTGTTGGTCTAGATACTTTCCATGTCATTAGAGAATTCAACTTTGCCTTATTTGCATCTTTCCATTTTGGGCAATCATTTCTATGTTTACGTTCATTGGCAGATCTCAAATCTTGATCCTCATCGCTTAATCATTTCAAGTGCTACATTATATACAAAAGTATAACGACGTCGATTTTTATTTCGATTCCATACATATCTTAGACATGATACAACTTATCGTGATCTCTTTATTTTCAGGTACTTGAGGTTCTTCTTGAACCATCATGTCTACTATCTCTTCAGGAGATTCTATAACCTCGACTTGACCATCTTAATTACTTGCTCCAATTTTCGAGGAATTTTATTATTGGAATCAACTAGTCTACCACGCTTTAGGCGTGCAATAGACTCATTACAAAAAAAATGTGGTTATCCTTTTGGGACACAAATATAACTAGAGCATAAGCTGTGACAACCCTCACTAAACCAGGTATCCGTACGACTTAATTAATAATTAATTACTGCTTAATTGCTGTGCTTACTTGAACTTGTGGATAAACTGCTACTTGAATACTGATACATGTACTTACTTGCATCATACTTTACTTGCTGTCACTCCATGTTTTGCTTACAGCACCCTTGTGACAACCTTGATGCACCAA
Organism: Helianthus tuberosus; assembly: GCA_030545235.1. Lineage (NCBI taxonomy): Eukaryota > Viridiplantae > Streptophyta > Magnoliopsida > Asterales > Asteraceae > Helianthus > Helianthus tuberosus. The sequence goes on from CM060382.1 coordinate 99,399,975, forward strand.
AAGCACAGTAGCACAATGAACGGATAACCTATTAAACGTGCTGTCATAACTAGCACCAGGCAGGTACTGCCTCTAAGGCCTGTAAGAGCCTGAGATAGTTGCTACACTAGTGGTGAGTGTAGGGATATAAGGGTTGTAGAACTGCGTCACTAGGAATGAGATTACAGTGACCGGATGTGCCTAAAACGTACTTTAAGTACAAAATTCGGCACTTTAACATAAAAATTCAGCATTAAGCTACTTAATAAAGTGCCAAAACATGGGAAAAATATTACTAGACACTTTCCAAAGTGTCGGGAATAAGTTGTGTCACTAAAAATAATAATAACGACACTTTAAAGCTTTGTTAAGCACTTTAACGGATCTCTATCCAACCGAACAACCGGACTATACCCGGAACATAAAAATATTGCCATCAACACTGTTTTTCTTTTCTGAGCCAGTTAGGGTCCCTGAATACCCTAACACCCGTCATAATGCATGACACACTAGTAACCGGGTTAATCCCTAAACTAACTAAATTAATCTAACTAATACTTAATGTTTAGTTGGAAACCAACGGGATTACCCCCCCCCCTAACGAATTCGGTCCCCAAGGGGACACCCTTGTCCTATATTTGATTAAAATAATCTTATATGTCTAATATCATCTAGACACCAAATCCTTTGGATAATTAGAAAGACTTTGTCTATAAGTATAAGCTTAAGTCCATCATATTCATTTCATCACAAACTCAACTTCACACCTCTCTCTCCCTCTCTATAAGCTCTCGGCCGAACACCCCCTATATCATTCATCCATCTTTCGATCTTGATCATCTCATTTCAAGAGCATACAAGTGTTGAGGATCACATACGAGGAGGCTTGGTGCATTCGGAACGCGAAGGACCTCTTCTCATTGCTTTTATCCACTCATTTTTCGACTAGAATCTTCCCTAGCCTCGAGCTAGTGGTAAGTTACTATAAACACAATCTCGATCTATTTTAAAGTGGTTAAAACGGTATATGATGGTTAAAACTCATGAACATACAAAATGATATGAAAAAGTCTAATAAAAATGCTAAAAATGATGGTTAAAAGCTTGATTGTTGTGTAAATCATGTAGGATTTGTTTTGTGTAATTATTTAGTGCCGATCTATGTTGTGGTAGCTCGGATCATTGTTTAACCCGGATTGGTCATGATCATGGATCATGACATAGAGCTTGTTTAAGTGTAACAAGGGTTAAGTAATGAAACTCTACCACACGAGAAACTTGAACTTGTGTAAAAACGATTTTACTTACGAAATAGTGTTTAAAACTAGTAGATCTACGGATCTACAAGCGGTATTTTTAAAGAACCACGTGTCAAGAGAAAACATACTTTTAAAGACGGATCTTACATAACCAAAAGTGCTTTTGTAAACACACAAGTGTGTAGACACTTGTGTAACACAAAGTTTTGACGAAAGAACTATTTTTGTAAATGTTGACAAGAAGTTGTGGAAATTTATTTTCTTTAAAAACGAGACTTTTACGAAACCGGGTTGATTTATACGAAAGATCCACTAAAAATAATGGCAAGATACTACATATTTTGGAAAAACCACAAGTTCATGTATTTTTGCGATTTACATCTATTTTGACTAGTTTGATGGTTTGAATAATGTTTATTGATTGAATGAGAAAATTGTTGGTTTGAATTGTAAAAGAAAATGATACGCTTGAAAGCGTGGCCACCTCCAGTTACAGAGGAAACTCTGGCGAAATTTTTCCAAAAACCTAACACTTAGAAATATTTTCACTACAAGTGTTAGAAATACATTTTTTTAACGTGTTTTCGAATTATAGATTTCGCCATGACTTTATTACAAGATTTCTAATTATCGGAGGTGGGATTTTCACAAAATAAAAACTTGCTAAGATATATATTTAGTATATATTTAGTAACAACACTTGTGAATTTTTATGATTATTTTGTGAACTATACAAATATTATTTTTAGGGTAAAAATAATATTACCAAATGATAACGATTCCAAATAATACGAACGCACATGTATAAATCCCCCATCCTTGGGAAGGAGAATAATTACCAAGTATTTACAAAAATATAAACACGAAATAGTTGTCTAACTATTTCCCAAAAACTTAAACCTTAAGCTAAGGCACGGCCGTCCGTCTAATAGACTTAGTACGTGTAGGTCGTCGCACAGCTGCTTGATCAGGAGATATACTTGGTAGAGACGCACCACTGTGAGTTCATGTCCCCCTTTTCTCTAACTGTTTTCAGTTTTCTAAACTGCGGGGGTGAAATACATGTTACTATGATTACGAATATTTCTTACATGGTATGGTTAGCGTAAGGAGGGTTATTATTTAGATCATGTGAGTGGGTAGGCGGAAACTTGGGACTATTAATCCTCATAGTAGGACCGAGGGGCAGGAGCGGTAGATCTATCTGGGTGTAGCGAGCCCAGCCCCAGGCCCAAACAGTACGGACCTCGGGGTGACTTTGTACCCAACGCATAAATCTGCTAGGTTTGAGTCTTCCTACTTGCACTTCACACATATCAATGGCTTTGCAAACCATTGGTGATCTCTTTTTCCTTATTTGCTACATACCAGGATTTTTATACATACAAAGGTTTATTTACTCACTTACACATGAACTCGCTCAACATTATTGTTGATTTTTTTTTCAACTTACATGTATTTCAGGGAATTAAAGATCTGGCGCGGTATGTTATGTTTTCCCGCTGCATATGGGTTCCGAGGTCATCCCGGTTTAGGAAATGTGACTTTTTCCTGGACGAGTCACAAATCTTAAACTGCATTTTATTCATGTTGATGTTTATGTCTTTAAAAAACAATGTTTTATGTTATGGTGTTGTAGTCCCTAAGACAATGTTATGTTACTTCGGTTTTAAAACTTAAATCTATGGATGATCTTGCATGTTTTTATATAGCTTGTTATGATTAAGCTATGGTATTAAGAAGTCACACCAAATTAACCACGCTTCCGCAAAGCCAGGGTGTGACAGCTTGGTATCAGAGCTCTGATCATAGCGAACTAGGATTCCTTCTCGAGTCTAGACTATGATCACTAGGGCTCTCACGAAAACATTTTTACACTGCATACCACTTAAGTCCAGATCCAAAACGTTTTTATAAACAAATGTTGAGCACATTTTATTTATTATTTATAGGCTCAGTCTGGGAGACCGAGGCTCGGTCTGGAGGACCGAGGCTCGGTCTAGGAGACCGAGGTAGTTGCCTAGTAGGACTAGGGAGAGCAGTCTGAGAGGCTGGGAGAATTTGGCTAGTTGGACTAGGAAGAGCAGTCTGAGAGGCTGGGAGAATTTGGCTAGTTGGACTAGGAAGAGCAGTCTGAGAGGCTGGGAGGCTAGTGGGACTAGGAGAATTATTTGATTGCTTACTTGGTGACTAATGTGCTTATCTGATTATATGATTAATTATTTGTACATATTTGTGTTTGTGTTACAGACACCATGGACTCGCCCGGCACAGGTGATTCGGACACCACAGGCCCTAGACCCATAGTATCAGACGACTTAGAGTCTTCAGAGCACGAGGTCCACACATCAGATGTTACCAGCACCGACGAGGACGACTTTCAGCCCTTTGCGCTGCCCGACGCTGTCGATGAGCCCGCTGATGGTCCTTTTGCTGGGTACCTACCACTCGTAGAGATCCCTGCTCCCATACCTTTGGCCGTTTATCCTGCTTACGATATGCTCCTCGACGCCGACGTTGACGACGACGTCGATCTATTTGATGATGAGCCCCTGGAGGACGATGTTGAGGGCGAGGCCCTTCTAGCTGACGGTGGTCTTTTGTTACTCGCAGATGCTCCAGCTGAGGAGTCACCTGCACACTCACCCGCTCCAGACTCTTTCGAGTCTGTGGCCTCCGCACCGTCACACACTCGGAGCGCACAACAATATTCACACGGTTCAGATCCTGACAGGGCATCATCTGCTGCCTCTGCTCCTAGATTTGCTTTTGATCACGACCTCGATGAGGATTCAGACCCTGTTTTCCCCCCTGGATTTGACCCGGACCAGGAGATAGAGTTCATCCACTTGGATCAGCCTATGGTTGACCCAGTAGACCCTACATTCGCTGATCATGCAGATTTTGATATGGAGTTCATTGATCCCGAGCAGCTACTGGACCCTGCTCCTGACCCAGTGCTTAAGCATGACCCTGCTCATGCTGGCATACCTATTGATCCTGTGATTGCTGACCCGCCCATTGATGATCACCCTGCTGATGCACCACTATTGGAGGGTGACCATGTTATTGCTGCTGATCATGTTGATCCACCACTTATCGCTGATATACCTGCTGACCCTCTTGTTGCACCCCACCTTGGCCCTATGCCTGTACAGTTTGATCGAGCACTTTTTGAGGCACAGATTGACCCACGAGATGAGCTCGCCCAGCATGGGTGGATTCCTGCGGATGATGAGCTTCCACCTATTCCTCCTCATACCACCGATGCACGTCACGTTGATTTCTCTTTTTCATTTGCACAGTACACACCTCCAGCTCGACCTGGAGAGGGTTCCTCAGCCCGTCCCTTTGGACATGTGCCGACATATATTCCAGTTATGCCACAGTCTTCATCTGCTATTCCCCCTGTACCACCATTCTTTGTGCCACCTTTTGATCCAGCCAGCGAGCCGTTTCTCTGGACGTCACCATCTGTTATGCCATCGACCGATCCCTACCATCCTTTCCATATGGGGTATACTATTGAGGACGTTCTGATGTCGTTTGTTGTCCAGCAGGAGGCACTCCCACGGCGTATTCAGGAGCTTGAGAGAGTTCAGCCACCGCCGTGCCAGTGTCAGGGCCAGACCCACCCTGCTTCTTCGCAGCACCCTCGACCATTGTTACCTGACTATGCTGCACGCCTTTTGGCACTTGAGCAGCAGGTTGCTTCTTGGTTGCGTACCCAGAGAGCCATGGAGGAGGACTGGCTCCATTTGCGACGTTTGTTCTACACCCATTTTTCCCCTCCTCCACCACCATCAGTTTAGGGCATCTTTAGTACAGCATGGGTAGACGCTGGTGAGAAGACGGCGATTGTTTTGACTGCACAACATTTTTGGAGACTACATTTTGATTCTGACTTTTGTGACATGTATATGGATGTATTGACACTGGTTTGATATTCTTTTGGACTAGGGTGATGTAGCCCTTAGTCGATGATGATGTATGACACTATTATGTACCTGTACACTTACTATGTGGTCTCGATATATGGCAATCACAGTATTCTCATCATATGTGATGTTTTGATTGATTATTTATGTTTTATAACATGGGATGTTGTGTGATTGATATGATTATAACATGAGATGTTATGTACTATTACTATCATAATAAAGCGTACGTATTACAACATGGGATCTTTATTTTGGCCTGACCGACGTGAACCCATCTTTTAGAAGATGCCGCCGAGACGTCAAACGCCGATGCCTACCAATGAGGCAGAACTCCAACAAGTCATCACTGCTGCCATCGCGCAATACGCCGCCTCGCAAGGAGGACCCAGCTGAAGCAGCTCAAACAACAATGGCAACAACAATCCACCTCATGGTAATACTAAGTCATTGAGACATACCATGATCTAATTGGATATCTCTAGCAAGGATGCTAATGCCATTCATATGTTGTAACGTATGTGCAGGGTGCACCTACAAGCAGTTTCTAGACTGCAAGCCTGTCAACTTTGATGGCACCGGAGGTGCTGTCGCTTTTGTTCGTTGGGCCGAGAAGACTGAATCTGTTCTCCGCATGAGAAAATGTGCACCAGACCAGCAAGTCACCTACATTTCTGGGCTATTTTTGGATGGAGCCCTATCTTGGTGGAATTTGCAAGTGCAGACACTTGGTGAAGCTGCTGCCTACGCACTAACATGGACCGAACTGAAGGAACTAATGCGCAATAAGTATTTTTCTCGCGCTGAAATCCAAAGATTGGAAACTGAGTTCTGGCATTTGAAGATGGAAGGTCCGAAGATCGCGGAATATGTTCAGAGGTTTCATGACCTGTCGCATGTGGTACCCTATATGGTCACTCCAGAATTCAAGCGGATTGAACGCTTCATTTGGGGATTAGCTCCTCAAATCATAAGCATAGTGACCTCCTCCAAGCCTGCAACAATTACTGAGGCAATCGATTTGAGCGTAGCTCTCACTGAGGAGGCTATCCGCCTGAACAAGTTTTCTGATGTTGAGCAAAAGAAGAAAGAGACTCACGTCGAGTCATCCGGAGGTAACAAACGAAAGTTCTCGAACTTCAAACAAGGCACTAGTGGTGTTGTTAAGAAAGGAGAGCCAAACGCGCCAGCTCAGGTTACAGCTAGTGGTGGAAAGAAAGGAAAGGGATATATGGGCACCCAGCCCAAGTGCAACACCTGCCAGCGTCACCATTCTGGCCGATGTGGTTTGAAGGTATGTGAAGCGTGTGGGAAACCTGGCCACTTGAAGGATTCTTGTTGGGCCACTATTGGTCAGGGAGGCCAAGGAGGATTTGGAAACAGAAACAATAACCGGAGTGGAATTGGAAATCGCCCACAAGGGAACAATGGAGGTAATGGGAATCGAGACAACAATGCGAATCAAGCAGGCGCTGTGAATCATAACCAAAGGAATAACCAAGCTGGAAATGGAGGTGGAAACGGGCAAAGACCTGGATGCTTTAACTGTGGTGATATCGGGCACTTTAAGAGGAACTGCCCAGAGTTGAACCAAGCCCGTGGAAGAGTGTTCCATATCGAAGCAAGGGAAGCGTGCCAGGATCCCAATGTCGTTACTGGTACGTTCCCTGTAAACCAACGCTATGCATCCGTTTTATTTGATACTGGTGCCGACTATAGCTTCGTATCGTTAGAATTTAAGAATATGCTTGGTTTAGCCGCTAGTAAGTTAGATAATCCCTACTCAATCGAATTGGCTAATGGGAAGTTAGTAGAAGCCAATGAAGTGATCAGAGGTTGTGCAATCGAGTTGGGAGAACGTGAGTTTACTTTGGATCTACTACCAGTTCAGCTGGGGAGCTTTGACGTGGTAGTAGGAATGGATTGGTTATCGAGCAACAAGGCAGAGATTGTTTGTCACGAAAAGATCGTTCGTATCCTGACCGAAGATGGTGAAACGATTGTGGTTCATGGCGAAAAGCGCGATACGCCGTTAAGAATCATCAGCTGTCTCAAAGCGCGAAAGTGTTTGCAAAAAGGGTGTGCTGCCTTCCTGGCACACATTGTAGACAAGAAAGCTGCAGAACCGAAGATCGAAGACATCCCTGTCGTGAGGGAGTATCCGGAAGTCTTCCCAGAGGACTTGCCTGGACTACCACCTCAGAGGCAAGTGGAGTTTCACATCGATTTAGTCCCAGGCGCCGCGCCTGTGGCTAAGGCACCTTATAGACTTGCCCCGTCTGAGATGCAAGAATTGTCGACACAACTTCAAGAGTTGTTAGACAAGGGATTTATCCGACCAAGCTTCTCGCCTTGGGGAGCTCCGGTCCTGTTTGTCAAAAAGAAGGTCGATATTTTCCGAATGTGCATAGACTACCGGGAGCTGAACAAGCTGACGATCAAGAATAGACATCCTCTGCCAAGAATTGATGATCTGTTTGATCAACTACAAGGTTCAAGCTTTTACTCAAAGATCGATTTGCGATCTGGATACCATCAGCTAAGGATACAAGAGGAGAGTATCCCAAAGACAGCCTTCAGGACTCGTTACGGACACTACGAGTTCCTTGTCATGCCGTTTGGATTGACAAACGCACCTGCAGTCTTTATGGATTTGATGAATAGAGTTTGCAAGCCGTACTTGGACAGGTTCGTGATTGTGTTTATCGACGACATCTTGATTTATTCAAAGACAAAGGCTGAGCACGAACAGCATCTAAGAACTATTTTGGAGCTGCTGAAGAAAGAACAGCTGTATGCCAAATTCTCTAAGTGCGAATTTTGGCTACGTGAAGTCCAATTTCTTGGACATGTGGTGAATGGAGATGGAATCCATGTGGATCCAACCAAGATCGAAGCGATCAAGAATTGGGAAACGCCAAAGACGCCAACCGAGATTCGACAATTCTTGGGTTTGGCTGGCTACTATCGAAGGTTCATTGAGAATTTTTCGAAGATCGCTCAACCATTGACGCTCCTCACCCAGAAAGATAAGAAGGTTGATTGGGGAATCAAACAGGAAGAAGCGTTTCAGCTGTTGAAGGATAAGCTCTGCAATGCGCCAATCCTAGCACTACCGGAAGGTACTGACGATTTCGTGGTATACTGTGACGCCTCGCGTCAAGGATTGGGTTGCGTGTTGATGCAACGCCAGAAGGTTATTGCTTATGCTTCACGTCAGTTGAAGGTACATGAGAAGAACTATACCACGCACGATTTGGAGCTAGGCGCAGTGATATTTGCTTTAAAGATCTGGAGACACTACCTATATGGTACGAAATGTACAATTTTTACAGATCATAAGAGCCTACAACACATATTCAACCAGAAGGAGTTGAATATGAGACAAAGACGATGGGTTGAGTTGTTAAATGATTACGATTGCGAGATAAAGTATCATCCAGGGAAGGCGAATGTGGTTGCCGACGCCCTGAGTCAAAAAGAGAGGATCAAGCCTATAAGGGTTAGGGCTTTAGAAATGATTATCCAGACCGATCTTTCCTTGCGCATTCGTGCCGCGCAGAAAGAAGCTCTTAAGGAAAGAAATCTTGAAGAAGAATATCTCCGTGGGATGGAGAAGCTATTAGTACCAAACGAGGAAGGAACGTTATGTTTTGAGAAAAGGATTTGGGTTCCTCTGTTTGGTGGTTTAAGGAAAGTTGTTTTTGATGAAGCTCACAAATCACGGTACTCTATCCATCCTGGAGCGGATAAGATGTACCAAGATCTCAAGGCTTACTATTGGTGGCCTAGGATGAAGGGCGATGTTGCTGTTTATGTGAGCAAGTGTCTAACGTGTGCTAAGGTGAAAGCAGAATACCAGAAGCCTTCAGGACTTCTGCAACAACCTGAGATTCCCAAATGGAAATGGGAACAAATCTCCATGGATTTTATTACAAAGTTGCCAAGAACGCCAAGAGGTCATGACACTATCTGGGTGATAGTTGACCGCCTAACAAAGTCCGCACACTTTCTGCCAATCAAAGAGAAGGATAACACCAGCAAACTGGCAGAAATATACATGAGAGAGCTCGTCGCACGTCATGGAGTGCCTCTCTCGATCATCTCTGATAGAGACGGAAGGTTTGTGTCAAGGATATGGCAATCCTTCCAAGAAGCTTTTGGCTCACAATTAAATCTGAGCACTGCATTTCACCCTCAGACCGACGGTCAAAGCGAGCGGACTATTCAGACCTTGGAAGATATGCTGAGAGCATGTGTTATGGATTTGGGCGGTAGCTGGGATAAGCATTTGCCACTGGTCGAATTTTCATACAACAACAGCTACCACACCAGTATTGGAGCCGCGCCATTCGAAGCTCTTTACGGACGCAAGTGCCGATCACCCCTATGCTGGGCTGACGCAGGTGATAGGCAGCTTGTTGGTCCCGAAATCGTCCAAGAGACGACAGACAAGATTGCGCAGATTCGAAAACGCATCGAAGCAGCTCGCGAAAGACAGAAAGCCTATGTAGATCCAAACCGGAAACATTTGGAGTTCCAAGTTGGAGATATGGTTTTATTGAAAGTTTCACCCTGGAAGGGTGTGGCACGCTTCGGAAAGCATGGGAAGTTAAATCCGCGCTACATTGGCCCTTTCAGAATTTTGGAAAGAATAGGACTAGTAGCATACAAGCTGGACTTACCTGCCGAGCTGAATGGAGTTCACGATACATTTCATGTATCCAACCTGAAGAAAAATCCAACTCAAGATACCATTGCCATTCCCACCGACGAGATTCATGTTGATAACACGCTCCATTTCGTTGAAGAACCGGTGGAGGTTACGGATTGGAAAGTAAACAAGACCCGCCGGAGAAGTGTCAAGCTCGTCAAGGTTCGTTGGAATGCCAGACATGGTCCTGAATACACCTGGGAGCGTGAGGACCGGATGAAAGAGAAATACCCCCACCTATTTCCCAAGAACCCTGCTTCTAGAAGCAGAACTTAAAATTTCGGGACGAAATTTTTCTAACGGGGGGAGAATGTGACAACCCTCACTAAACCAGGTATCCGTACGACTTAATTAATAATTAATTACTGCTTAATTGCTGTGCTTACTTGAACTTGTGGATAAACTGCTACTTGAATACTGATACATGTACTTACTTGCATCATACTTTACTTGCTGTCACTCCATGTTTTGCTTACAGCACCCTTGTGACAACCTTGATGCACCAAAAGCACAGTAGCACAATGAACGGATAACCTATTAAACGTGCTGTCATAACTAGCACCAGGCAGGTACTGCCTCTAAGGCCTGTAAGAGCCTGAGATAGTTGCTACACTAGTGGTGAGTGTAGGGATATAAGGGTTGTAGAACTGCGTCACTAGGAATGAGATTACAGTGACCAGATGTGCCTAAAACGTACTTTAAGTACAAAATTCAGCACTTTAACATAAAAATTCAGCATTAAGCTACTTAATAAAGTGCCAAAACATGGGAAAAATAATACTAGACACTTTCCAAAGTGTCGGGAATAAGTTGTGTCACTAAAAATAATAATAACGACACTTTAAAGCTTTGTTAAGCACTTTAACGGATCTCTATCCAACCGAACAACCGGACTATACCCGGAACATAAAAATATTGCCATCAACACTGTTTTTCTTTTCTGAGCCAGTTAGGGTCCCTGAATACCCTAACACCCGTCATAATGCATGACACACTAGTAACCGGGTTAATCCCTAAACTAACTAAATTAATCTAACTAATACTTAATGTTTAGTTGGAAACCAACGGGATTACCCCCCCCCTAACGAATTCGGTCCCCAAGGGGACACCCTTGTCCTATATTTGATTAAAATAATCTTATATGTCTAATATCATCTAGACACCAAATCCTTTGGATAATTAGAAAGACTTTGTCTATAAGTATAAGCTTAAGTCCATCATATTCATTTCATCACAAACTCAACTTCACACCTCTCTCTCCCTCTCTATAAGCTCTTGGCCGAATACCCCCTATATCATTCATCCATCTTTCGATCTTGATCATCTCATTCCAAGAGCATACAAGTGTTGAGGATCACATACGAGGAGGCTTGGTGCATTCGGAACGCGAGGGACCTCTTCTCATTGCTTTTATCCACTCATTTTTCGACTAGAATCTTCCCTAGCCTCGAGCTAGTAGTAAGTTACTATAAACACAATCTCGATCTATTTTAAAGTGGTTAAAACGGTATATGATGGTTAAAACTCATGAACATACAAAATGATATGAAAAAGTCTACTAAAAATGCTAAAAATGATGGTTAAAAGCTTGATTGTTGTGTAAATCATGTAGGATTTGTTTTGTGTAATTATTTAGTGCCGATCTATGTTGTGGTAGCTCGGATCATTGTTTAACCCGGATTGGTCATGATCATGGATCATGACATAGAGCTTGTTTAAGTGTAACAAGGGTTAAGTAATGAAACTCTACCACACGAGAAACTTGAACTTGTGTAAAAACGATTTTACTTACGAAATAGTGTTTAAAACTAGTAGATCTACGGATCTACAAGCGGTATTTTCAAAGAACCACGTGTCAAGAGAAAACATACTTTTAAAGACGGATCTTACATAACCAAAAGTGCTTTTGTAAACACACAAGTGTGTAGACACTTGTGTAACACAAAGTTTTGACGAAAGAACTATTTTTGTAAATGTTGACAAGAAGTTGTGGAAATTTATTTTCTTTAAAAACGAGACTTTTACGAAACCGGGTTGATTTATACGAAAGATCCACTAAAAATAATGGCAAGATACTACATATTTTGGAAAAACCACAAGTTCATGTATTTTTGCGATTTACATCTATTTTGACTAGTATGATGGTTTGAATAATGTTTATTGATTGAATGAGAAAATTGTTGGTTTGAATTGTAAAAGAAAATGATACGCTTGAAAGCGTGGCCACCTCCAGTTACAGAGGAAACTCTGGCGAAATTTTTCCAAAAACCTAACACTTAGAAATATTTTCACTACAAGTGTTAGAAATACATTTTTTTTAACGTGTTTTCGAATTATAGATTTCGCCATGACTTTATTACAAGATTTCTAATTATCGGAGGTGGGATTTTCACAAAATAAAAACTTGCTAAGATATATATTTAGTATATATTTAGTAACAACACTTGTGAATTTTTATGATTATTTTGTGAACTATACAAATATTATTTTTAGGGTAAAAATAATATTACCAAATGATAACGATTCCAAATAATACGAACGCACATGTATAAATCCCCCATCCTTGGGAAGGAGAATAATTACCAAGTATTTACAAAAATATAAACACGAAATAGTTGTCTAACTATTTCCCAAAAACTTAAACCTTAAGCTAAGGCACGGCCGTCCGTCTAATAGACTTAGTACGTGTAGGTCGTCGCACAGCTGCTTGATCAGGAGATATACTTGGTAGAGACGCACCACTGTGAGTTCATGTCCCCCTTTTCTCTAACTGTTTTCAGTTTTCTAAACTGCGGGGGTGAAATACATGTTACTATGATTACGAATATTTCTTACATGGTATGGTTAGCGTAAGGAGGGTTATTATTTAGATCATGTGAGTGGGTAGGCGGAAACTTGGGACTATTAATCCTCATAGTAGGACCGAGGGGCAGGAGCGGTAGATCTATCTGGGTGTAGCGAGCCCAGCCCCAGGCCCAAACAGTACGGACCTCGGGGTGACTTTGTACCCAACGCATAAATCTGCTAGGTTTGAGTCTTCCTACTTGCACTTCACACATATCAATGGCTTTGCAAACCATTGGTGATCTCTTTTTCCTTATTTGCTACATACCAGGATTTTTATACATACAAAGGTTTATTTACTCACTTACACATGAACTCGCTCAACATTATTGTTGATTTTTTTTTCAACTTACATGTATTTCAGGGAATTAAAGATCTGGCGCGGTATGTTATGTTTTCCCGCTGCATATGGGTTCCGAGGTCATCCCGGTTTAGGAAATGTGACTTTTTCCTGGACGAGTCACAAATCTTAAACTGCGTTTTATTCATGTTGATGTTTATGTCTTTCAAAAACAATGTTTTATGTTATGGTGTTGTAGTCCCTAAGACAATGTTATGTTACTTCGGTTTTAAAACTTAAATCTATGGATGATCTTGCATGTTTTTATATAGCTTGTTATGATTAAGCTATGGTATTAAGAAGTCACACCGAGGTCCGTGAACTTGTCTGGTAATTTGTTCTTTAATATTGGTAAATGAATTATCCTTTCAACTTCTGGTTCACCGTTTATAGTGTCGGTAGTCGACGTTTGACGTGTTCATTCGTCGGTTGCGTTAAAATCGCGTAAAATCACTACGGTCGTCTTTCTAATCCGTTTTTCGATCTGATTTTGACTGCAGACATTAGAATTTGATTATGAAGCTAAATTTATTATAATATTTCCATTTCAAAAGTTATACACGAGTCCGATGCTTCCGTTTCGTTGTTGGTGCGTTCCTACAATTGCGTTTTTCGTTCATGTTTGCGTTTTGTGACGTTCGAAAACACGATAAATTCGCAAAACCAAATTCATATGCATAAAATATACGTATAATATTCGTATTTGTCAGCATTGTTAGTATTTCATCCTGTGTCAACTCGTTACCGTTTAACGTTCAACAGATTTCCCGCAAATCACCATTCGCGCACTATAAAGCCGGATAGACGTTCCTAGACACTCCAAAGGCCTAATTCAGCTGGTTTCGTCTTAAAACACTACTTATAATCATCTTAACATTTATTATTTGCGTAATTAAAACCCGAAATTTACCGGTTGTTACATTCTCCCCCTGTTAAAGAAATTTCATCCTCGAAATTTAGACTATGTTATCTCCTTGGAGTTGTGTCGTGAGTAGGTAGGTACGAGTAATATCAAAGTGAATGACCATGTAATCGAATCAAGACCTATTCGAATCATGTGAATACAAGGAAGTACTACCATAATAAGAACCCAACGGTTTAAAATGAATGTGTTTCAGAAATTGACGTCAAGTGAACGAGACGTACTGATATAGTCACCAACATGACTAAGTTTACAGGGGTCTGTAACATCCCAAAAACGGGTTTGGAAATCAAACCACGTTAATAGTAAAGACGGGTAAAATACCGTTAGTGGTAAAAATTAACCCGGTAAATATTTGGACTCAAATAAATAAACCTAATATAAATTAAAAAGGAAAATAAATACTTTGAGAAAACAAAGTATATAAAAAGCCCAAATTAACGGGACATAAAACATAACAGGTTATAACTTCCCGAACCCGTTAAAACAACTAGGAATAATTAACCTAGTTAGATGATGACTTGTGTGTAGTTAAAGATCTAAAAATAAACTAAGAGAAACTAGAGGGACCAAAAGTGTTTAACTTGAAACTAGTTTTAATAAAAACATTTTATTAAGACACAAACACTCCATTTGGAGTCTTCTGGAGATTAACCAGAGCAAGGAGGGGCGACCCAGATTTCTCAAACCCTAAGTTCATGCTATTTGATCAATTGAAGGCAAATTTCAGTCCCAAATCAAATTCCGAGCATAGATTAATGATCCCCATCGCAAGGAGATCATAAGGTATGCAATATTTGACAAAAATTCTCTACTTGAATTTCTGATCAAACCTAGAGAATTCGAAATTGATGGTTGCATGTTTGTTATTCTGATGAAATAGGAATGATATAATGTCTAGGAGTAAAACCCTAGTCAATCACATGTTGAAATCATGCTTATTTCTTGAGAATTCACAATCACCATTGAAGGTGATAAGTGGGTGTTGTAGGAACATGTTAAACACTAGAATTTTAATTGTTGTTCTAGTGTAATTTGAGTTCTAGGAAGTAAATTCAGATTTTGTTAATGTGAAAATTGATGTAAACATGCTTAGTTGATGTTAACCATGGCTAAATGACAAGTATTGAGCTTGATAATAAATTGTGAGAAATCATGCCCGCAAGGTGTTTGTTAAAATGCCTAAGTGAATGTTTATATGTTGAAATTACGAATGAAACGCGTAATTGCCTTGTTTGACTAATTACGTGAAATAAGGGTTAAAACGGGTTCTAATCATAATGTTGATTTAACTTAATTATGCCTATTGTATGATTTAAGATAGTTGACCTATAAAAGTCAAACTAACCAATGATAAAGTCGAATAGTGGTTTCGACATAGAAAATACGTAAGATGGAATAGTCGTGAATTGAAATGACTAATCTAACCACCTTGTGAATGATGATAGTTTGTCGCCTAACGAGCTAGGTGGAGGCTTGGGAAAGAAGCGGTCAAACGAATCAAGCACGAGAAGAAAACGTATTCGGATGCGAGGTAAGTAGAGCTTATGCCCCTTTACATTATTTGCAAAGTTAATTTCAAGTATTGATATGAATGCTACTAAGTGGTTGGTATATGATATTCCGACACGATTCAATGAGAGTCGGAATGAGGGAAAATGGCAAGAAATCATGAATTATAGTAAAAGGGGTAAATTAGTCATGTAATGACGAATAAATAAAAACGGTTTTAAGTAAAACAAGTTCAAAGGAAAACCGGGATAGGTTTAAAGGGGTGGAATGGTAATTAAATACCATCTTATACGGACAAATGGTCAATTAGACTAAATGGGTCAAATGGTGTGGTTAACACCATTTGACAATTACATTTGACAAATCGCTTGTTGAGTTTTGTAATCACAGGAAATAACATAAGCATGCGTTGCTTTAACTAGAAAGATTTAAAGCAAAAGATATGTAAACAGGTCAATACCTTGACCTGAGCCAGGTTCGCATAAATAAGCTTTTAGTTAAATATATAATTTATGGTCAAATATTTAACGAAAGTCCTTCGTCGTAAAGTGAGGGACTAAAGTGGACCAAAACACCCTTGAAGGGTATATTGGGTAAACGACCCATAGGGGTTGTTTAGGAACTTGCATCAAGATCATGGAATCATTAGATATGAATAAAAGTTACAGGAATACCTATTCATGGGTCAAATGCATAAAAATGGTCATTTGCGTAAAATGACCAACCAATGGGTAAATTTTGGGATAATAGGTTAGTTATGCTAAATCCACCATAAAAATAGTTGTGGTGGAAGATCATTTGATAATGTGACAACCCTCAAAATCCCATGTATTCCGTACAAATTATTAATGATAATTAAAGTGTCTGACGACTGTGTGGAATTACTTAACTGCTTTCTGATATCTGTGTTATGCTTACACGTATTTGTTAATATGCTAAGGAATATGCTAAGGAATATGCTAAGGAATATGCTAGGAATATGCTAGGAATATGCTAAGGAATATGCTAGGAATATGCTAGGAATATGCTAAGGAATATGCTAGGAATATGCTAGGAATATGCTAGGAATATGCTTGGAATATGCTAGGAATATGCTATATGGAAGATCTTATAAATACCACCATTCAACCAAGCTCTCTCTTCTCTCCCTCTCCTTTCCCTTGTTCGGCAGCCACCTTCCACCATACTACCACCATCATCAAGCTCTTTTTCAATCATTCCTCATACATACAAAGGTGTAAGAGGTCCAACAACGAAGCTCGGTGCTCTCGGAAGTGGAAGGACCTTCTCCATTCGCTATTAACCACCACATTTCTTCACTCGAACTTCCCTAGCCTTGAGCTAGTGGTAAGAACTTAGATCCGTTCATTCTTTATGTTATTTTAGTGGTTAATAGATGTTAGAATGATAAAAAGTTAAGAAACTTTAAAGCTCATGAACAAGTCTTGAACATAATGTGTTAAAGTGTGGATAAAGAGAAGTTATGTGTGTAAATCATGTAGATCTTGTGTTATTATGATTTTTGGTTGATTATTTGATGATTTGCTGATTAATATTAATATGTGATGTTGTGGCGGTCACTAAACTTGTTAACGGAATCATTCGAACACGATTTAGAAGGATAAACATTGAAAATCAGAATCTGTCCTGGTTTTACAGCCAACTTCAGTTGGCTGTAAACGGGTCATAAACTTAACGAAAAACCGATATTTTGAATCTAAAATATGTCATTATAAAATACGGTTCTAATGGCACCGGAATCGTAATTTTTGGACTCCGTTTACTATTTTTAAAGTGTTAATTTGTAACAGCAACTTAAGCTGAATTTTGACAGCAATAAATGGGTGCCATACTTTCAGTCATAACCTGAGTTCTGTGATGAATCGGACCATGAAATTTGTACAGTAAATGAAAACCTATGTATTTGTAATTACCCCACTGGAATTTCGTAAATCGGACAATCGATAAATTTTTAATAAATTTTTCCGTGGACTGTGGTCAGAAATACATAAATCTGAGTTCAGTCCGGAATATGAATTTTTATAAAATATTGGTAATGAACCGGACCCCGATATTTTTACACAATAAAATATGGAACGTTTCTGACATTCTGTAAAAATTTGGGAATTTTTGGAATAATTTAACTATTTTATTAAAATGTCCGAAAACAGCCGGTTTTGAATATAAATGCTGAAATGACATAAGTTGTGACTCGCGTGTCTAAATGTCAAGTATGCTATCTGTGAATGATCTAATATGTTATATATGTTATGTGTATTATCGTATGTTTGATTATGAGTGGGGAATGGATGTGAAACATACATGGGCATAAATAGTTAAAGTAATGCATGTTGTGTGATAGATACGTGTAGGAACTTTGTGTTTTATTTGAAAGCCACTAAGTGACTAACTGGTAAATTATACTAGGACGTGATTGACCGACCCTGACTGTTAGCTATATTGAGAATCTAACCGAGCAAACCGAGGTGAGTTCACACACTTTCTAAGGCATGGGATTCCCGGTGGTTTGGGAATGGGTTAAAGAATTAAAACTAAATCTACATATCCTCCTTGGGTAGGATATGTACGGCCATCCTCCATAGATTGGATGCCATTATTAATCCTACGAATTCTCCTGGTGCAGAATACGTACGTTGTGGTCCTCCTGGTGCAGGACAGCAACCTTAAAACTAGCTAGACAAAACTCTATCATGAAGTCCCTCAATTTATATCGACTTAATCGCCGAGGCCAATGGCGAGCGGGTCATTAGTTAATAGCGCTATTAGGTTTAACAAACCTCACACCGTGCCAGTCGGACGGGCGTGTACTAATGGACTATGGCAGATTGTCAGTGATGATAGACACTGATATAGGGCACAACTTATTTGCGTAGCAGTCGATATCACTCCGTCTAGTAGTTCAAACGGGGAAAAGCCCCCACTGATTATGGATATGGCTTGGGTAAAGAAAAAGGAACTGGTTAAACATACTTTCAACTACGGGGTAACCCCCACGGCAAATAAGCCAACGAAAGTCAAACCACGTTTTCAGAAACAACTTAAAACTAAACAACCAAACGTGAACTCACTCAACTTTGTTGTTGACTCGTTGTTACATGCCTTACAGGTCGCTAAATGCTTGGAGCTTGCACGAGGAAGGAGTCGTTGTGGTGTACGGACTGTTATGTTCCGTGCTTAATAATTAAATCCTTATGAACTTATTAAACTTGCGTTTTGAAAACTTTAAACTTATGAACTGTGAACTTATGTTTTGAACTCACGTTTATGCTTCCGCTGTTTAAACTAAACATGGTTAACTAGCTTTGGTCACCAATCGTATTATGTTTGGTTTTATTTACTTAATTGAGTTGTTCAATATGATTGGTGGCTCGATCCTGGTCACGTCACGCCTCCAAGCGGTGATACCCCGCATGGTGGATTTTGGGGGTGTGACAGATAAATATTGCGAAAATAAGATGCTAGAAATAAACGAGTATGAATTATGCGGAAAAGTACTTAAATACCCTTAACGGGTCAAAATATGCATTTAAGTACAAACGGGTTTAAGAATATACATAAACTCGTGAATTGAACCTAATATGATAGACAAGATTGAAATTTATAAGATTCATGTGAATTTGGGATCAAACAAACATGTTTGCTTGATAAACGCATGAACGGGTCAAAACTTTGTAAAAAGGTAACGAGTCGAAGGCTTAGAAGTCTCAAAATTTATTATGTTGGATGTTGGATTTTAACTCCATTAGATGGAGAATTAAATTACGAACGTATAGGAAAAAGAATCGGGTAAAACGGATTAAAAACAAGAGAGTTATGCTCGTTTCCGTGAAATCGGGTTATGCTGGGAATCTGCAGCACCAGCAAACAACATTCTATCGAAAACAAGTGCTAGCGTAGCGCGAGCATGCCGTAGCGCTACACGAGCATGTGTCAGTTTCGAGAAAATCGTTTATTTTAACCGCTGATGCATTGCGAACCCGTTTAAATACGTTCTAAGCTACGTATGACTAATCCAACTCATGTTTTATGGGTTTCAGGTAGAATTTTAGCACCAGAGGACGATCAAGAAATGAAGAACTGAACACGATCAAGAAATAAGCTTCCGCACGACGTTTCGTTGATTACTTTTAATTGACGAACTTAATTACGTTATGTTCTAAACTTTTAAATTGTAAGAGGTTTTAATAACCCGTATTTCCGATGTATATGTAATCTTAATTACATGATTGTTTTTCCTAAAAGATACGTTAAACCTCGATTTATTATAACGGGTGTTACAAGTTGGTAATCAGAGCTCATGGTTAAAAAGTAAAGTGTGTTCGGTTCGAGGCTTGATCGCAAATCCGGTAAGTACGTGTATTTTAATGGTTTAGCATGTTAAAGTGTTGTAAACAACACATAGGGTTATCGTGTAATATACGATACCTCAATTAAATAATAGATATAGTTAACAAAATTACGTGCGTTAACACGTATAGTAGAAAAGCCTTGTATTATGATACGGGCATTTAGTAAAGTTGACATTACTAACTTTTAAGAATGTTTTAATTGGAGGAAACTCGCATTTGAAGATGACGAGAGTTGAACAAATTACGGATATGATAGAGGAACGGTCCGAAGTATGACAAGAGGAGCATGCTCACCAAGGACTAAATCGCGTAACGACCGCGAACAAGGTTAATGGCAAGGAACGCCCGTCGGGGCAAACATTACCAGGTGCACGCTTTTAAATGTAAACGCACAAATAGCAATATGCAACAAACATGTAGAGAATGATTGTTGCATATGTAAATTAGAAACTTGAAAAAACGAATAGAAAATGTATTTGGGGTATTTTTTCCAAAAGAAACAAATAGAGGCATTACTTACATAGGGCGTGATGTGAAAACTATAAAAAGGTCATGCGTGTCATGTGTTAATCGCTTACTCTGGCCAAGTAAGTAGTGGCATATGATACCATGAACTTCTTATAGTGGACACATTTACATCCGATGTAGTAAGGACGGGGTGAATGAGACAAATTAAAAAGTACCCAAATGAAACAAATGAACAAAATAGTTGATAATAATGTAAACGCACAGCCGGGTGACGGAAGCGTATTACATTAGGATAATGTGCCCGAGAGAAGGGATAAGGATTAATGTAAATGATGATATAAATGAATGATCAAAAGAAAAATCACGAAAATAAGTCATCTTGGACGAAAGGGCCATGGTGAACAAAATGGGCAAGTAAAACCAAAGTATAGATGATCCGCCGGGTCATAAAAACAGAGGTGTTGCCCACACGAAAAAGATAATCAAGGTTGTTAACTTTAGTCGTAGTAAAGCAAGGATAACGATGATAATCGTCACTCATAATTAATAAGGCCGCCAATGGTGGTCACGTAAAGAATAAAAGACATGGTCGAATAAAAGCGACGGATTTCGCTAAGATGACCAAGTAAATCGAAATGAAGTCTCAATGCATACCGGAAGGGGTGCAATGATAACGATTTCGGTAAAACACCCGGTTAATGGGTAAGGAATTAAACGCACGCGTAGACTAAGAAACAAGAACGTGTATGGAAAGTAAAAAAGACTCGGGTTTTGGGTCATGACTAAAGGACGATAAGGTACTGCAAATAGAAATTTTGATAAATTACGTTCAACTATTTCAAAGCTGAATGGGTCGAACAAAGACTGAAGTTTGACATTTATAAGTGATGAATTTTTCACACGAACAAGTCAAACAAATTTAATAAAGGATGACACTTGCTAAAGTAAGTAAGCGCGAATCGAATAAATAAAAGTGCGAAATATTAATAAAACTATGTAAAGGAGTTATAGGCGTTAAAAACATTAAAATAAAAGAACCCGAGTAATGGGACGTAAAGGAGTATAGGTAAGAACCGGGTAACAGTAAGTGTAGGGCAAATCGACGTGTAATTGACGTTAGAAGTCACGAAGTCGGAAAGATAATTTGAAAGAAAACAATGTAGCCTTAGACTACGGTCAAGGTCAAACGAAATCCAAAAAGTAAAAGTGAATAATTCTAACCATAAAAAGGGGTGCCTTAACGCCATATGCATATATAAACGTATACACATTTGAATAAAGACTCGAATAAAAGATGATCTACGGGATCATCATAACCTACGGGATATTAATTAGTGTAAAGGTCTACGAGGCCAAAATGACCCACGGGTCATGAATTGAAGCAAAGGGATCATAAGGGCCTCGCCTTAAAGAGGTGAAAGCTTAAGGAAATAGCCTACAAGGTTAAGTGAAGGAACCTACGGGTCAATAGTGTAAGGTGAGGGAACTTGTTACGATTCCCCGCATAAAACTAAGACTGTAAAAGAATAAATTATGGACTGTCAATATCCATAATTCTGACAAAAGTCAAAGAGAAGATCCTAAAACTAAAACTCTGGTTTTAGTAAGAAATAACGTTTTTACAAATATAAATTCTGATAGGAATTTAAATAGTAAGCATGAAGGATACAAGTCTTGACGCTAATAGGCGCAAGACAATATATTCGAAAATAAAAGGTAGATATAAATTAAACATGATATGACACGATCACGGTTAAGAAATGTACTGTGAAGTAGAATCACATTACAACCAAGCGAGCGGTAAAAAGTAACTGGACTAATAAGTCCAGTTAGTGAGACCGGTTAAAGTCAGCAATTCAAATCAAGAAATTTAGTTTGCTTGTAAGCGGTGGATTCGGTATAACTGAACCGAATAAATAAATTTGAAAACAAAAGAAATAGCAGCTAAAAGTGAAAGATTTCACTAGAGACTTTGAAATGGGTCAAATTAACGGATTCATAAAGAATTCGATAGTATATGAAAGCGATGGATATCGCTAAGTTAACTAAACTAGTGGAAATAACGAGATTACGTTATTTCAAAGTTACACTATGTCGTATGAGATATGTAGACAATTAGTAACCAAAAAGATGTTACCATACTTTTCGGATAATACTAACGATTGGTTAAAAGTATAAGTAATGTTTAAAAGATTTCTCGGATCGAATACATTGAGTTTAAACTCAATGAATTATGTAAGAAAAGGTTTCGAGGACGAAACCTCTTTAAGGGGGGTAGACTTGTAACATCCTAAAAACGGGTTTGGTAATCAAACCACGTTAATAGTAAAGACGGGTAAAATACCGTTAGTGGTAAAAATTAACCCGGTAAATATTAGGACTCAAATAAATAAACCTAATATTAATTAAAAAGGAAAATAAATACTTTGAGAAAACAAAGTATATAAAAAGCCCAAATTAACGGGACATAAAACATAACAGGTTATAACTTCCCGAACCCGTTAAAACAACTAGGAATAATTAACCTAGTTAGATGATGATTTGTGTGTAGTTAAAGATCTAAAAATAAACTAAGAGAAACTAGAGGGACCAAAAGTGTTTAACTTGAAACTAGTTTTAATAAAAACATTTTATTAAGACACAAACACTCCATTTGGAGTCTTCTGGAGATTAACCAGAGCAAGGAGGGGCGACCCAGATTTCTCAAACCCTAAGTTCATGCTATTTGATCAATTGAAGGCAAATTTCAGTCCCAAATCAAATTCCGAGCATAGATTAATGATCCCCATCGCAAGGAGATCATAAGGTATGCAATATTTGACAAAAATTCTCTACTTGAATTTCTGATCAAACCTAGAGAATTCGAAATTGATGGTTGCATGTTTGTTATTCTGATGAAATAGGAATGATATAATGTCTAGGAGTAAAACCCTAGTCAATCACATGTTGAAATCATGCTTATTTCTTGAGAATTCACAATCACCATTGAAGGTGATAAGTGGGTGTTGTAGGAACATGTTAAACACTAGAATTTTAATTGTTGTTCTAGTGTAATTTGAGTTCTAGGAAGTAAATTCAGATTTTGTTAATGTGAAAATTGATGTAAACATGCTTAGTTGATGTTAACCATGGCTAAATGACAAGTATTGAGCTTGATAATAAATTGTGAGAAATCATGCCCGCAAGGTGTTTGTTAAAATGCCTAAGTGAATGTTTATATGTTGAAATTACGAATGAAACGCGTAATTGCCTTGTTTGACTAATTACGTGAAATAAGGGTTAAAACGGGTTCTAATCATAATGTTGATTTAACTTAATTATGCCTATTGTATGATTTAAGATAGTTGACCTATAAAAGTCAAACTAACCAATGATAAAGTCGAATAGTGGTTTCGACATAGAAAATACGTAAGGTGGAATAGTCGTGAATTGAAATGACTAATCTAACCACCTTGTGAATGATGATAGTTTGTCACCTAACGAGCTAGGTGGAGGCTTGGGAAAGAAGCGGTCAAACGAATCAAGCACGAGAAGAAAGCGTATTCGGATGCGAGGTAAGTAGAGCTTACGCCCCTTTACATTATTTGCAAAGTTACTTAATTTCAAGTATTGATATGAATGCTACTAAGTGGTTGGTATATGATATTCCGACACGATTCAATGAGAGTCGGAATGAGGGAAAATGACAAGAAATCATGAATCATAGTAAAAGGGGTAAATTAGTCATGTAATGACGAATAAATAAAAACGGTTTTAAGTAAAACAAGTTCAAAGGAAAACCGGGATAGGTTTAAAGGGGTGGAATGGTAATTAAATACCATCTTATACAGACAAATGGTCAATTAGACTAAATGGGTCAAATGGTGTGGTTAACACCATTTGACAATTACATTTGACAAATCGCTTGTTGAGTTTTGTAATCACAGGAAATAACATAAGCATGCGTTGCTTTAACTAGAAAGATTTAAAGCAAAAGATATGTAAACAGGCCAATACCTTGACCCGAGCCAGGTACGCATAAATAAGCTTTTAGTTAAACATATAATTTATGGTCTAATATTTAACGAAAGTCCTTCGTCGTAAAGTGAGGGACTAAAGTGGACCAAAACACCCTTGAAGGGTATATTGGGTAAACGACCCATAGGGGTTGTTTAGGAACTTGCATCAAGATCATGGAATCATTAGATATGAATAAAAATTACAGGAATACCTATTCATGGGTCAAATGACTAAAAATGGTCATTTGCGTAAAATGACCAACCAATGGGTAAATTTTGGGATAATAGGTTAGTTATGCTAAATCCACCATAAAAATAGTTGTGGTGGAAGATCATTTGATAAATATTGCGAAAATAAGATGCTAGAAATAAACGAGTATGAATTATGCGGAAAAGTACTTAAATACCCTTAACGGGTCAAAATATGCATTTAAGTACAAACGGGTTTAAGAATATACATAAACTTGTGAATTGAACCTAATATGATAGACAAGATTGAAATTTATAAGATTCATGTGAATTTTGGATCAAACAAACATGTTTGCTTGATAAACGCATGAACGGGTCAAAACTTTGTAAAAAGGTAACGAGTCGAAGGCTTAGAAGTCTCAAAATTTATTATGTTGGATGTTGGATTTTAACTCCATTAGATGGAGAATTAAATTACGGACGTATAGGAAAAAGAATCGGGTAAAACGGATTAAAAACAAGAGAGTTATGCTCGTTTCCGTGAAATCGGGTTATGCTGGGAATCTGCAGCACCAGCAAACAACATTCTGTCGAAAACAAGTGCTAGCGTAGCGCGAGCATGCCGTAGCGCTACGCGAGCATGTGTCAGTTTCGCGAAAATCGTTTATTTTAACCCCTGATGCATTGCGAACCCGTTTTAATACGTTCTAAGCTACGCATGACTAATCCAACTCATGTTTTATGGGTTTCAGGTAGAATTTTAGCACCAGAGGACGATCAAGCAATGAAGAACCGAACACGATCAAGAAATAAGCTTCCGCACGACATTTCGTTGATTACTTTTAATTGACGAACTTAATTACGTTATGTTCTAAACTTTTAAATTGTAAGAGGTTTTAATAAACCCGTATTTCCGACGTATATGTAATCTTAATTACATGATTGTTTTTCCTAAAAGATACGTTAAACCTCGATTTATTATAACGGGTGTTACAGGGTCCAACAAAAGATGAATTTTGACCAATAGAATTCCAAACGAATGTTCACAATATGCAAATGAATTTCTGTAACACCTCGAAAATTCATGTCCAATATTATATTGACACGTGTCATGGACTTTAAACGTGTAAATAATTAAGTTAGAGGGACTAAAGTTGACAAACAAGGAACCTATGTGTATAAAAGGATTCAATGTGTCAACAATGGATAAATATACTCTAAAATAGCCCTACATGATGTTTATACCTTCAAACGAATAAATCATGGATCATACGAAGCTAAATATGAAAGAAAGTGAGAAGTTACAAACTACAGGGGTTAAATGTGTCAACATGTTTAACATATACCTCTGAGTGACCTTTTAGCAAACCCGAAGCTTTATAACTATTAATTATGCTCACTAGAATGTGTGATAAAAATTTCACAAAGTTTCGTTATCGTACGAGAAAGTTATGAAAATATTCGTATACAAAGGGTTAAAAGCGTCAACGTTGAAATTTGTGACTTTTCGGGTACGCACAAAGTTAACCAAGGACTCAAAAATGTTTGGCTACCTCATGGAGTCCTTAAAAGTCAGCTTAAGGGGGTGAAATTGCAAGAAAAGAAGTTAAAACCACGTATAGAAGGACCAAGGACTGAATTGTAATTAATCAAAACTTGTTTGGCTGGTTCTGAAGGGCCAGGCGGCCCGCATAAGAATGCCCTTGGGGCTTACGCGGCCCGCTAGAGCAGCACAACGACATAAAAAGACCTGCAGCTGCCAGCCAGGTCTGTAACCGACTTTAAACCTTGTTTTCTTATACCAGGGGCTTCCCCACTGGTATTTCATGCACTAGGGACAGTTGGGACCATCTTGTAACACTTGTAGACTTGCATGGCAAGATCTAATGGCACCAAGTTTGCTATATAAGAGCTCCCAAGTTGTAACACTTTGTTCATCAATTGCAAACACTCACAAGACTCACTTCTGGAGCTCTCTGATCATCAAGCAAGCTTCCTAGTGATCCCTAGTCGTGATTAGGACCTTTGTAAGTGTCCTTGATCCTCCTTAATTCAGTTTAGCTTAATTAATTAGCTAAAAGTCAAACCGTCGTAATTAAGGTTTGACTTCGAGATTAATTAAAATTTGTTCAGTCAAATATCGAATTAAAAGTACCTATAAGTAGGTATTTATGTGGGTAATAAACCCTTAAAAGGGTACTCTCTGATTCCCACTCTAACTAGGTCAATTGTCGGGTTAAAGCTAACTTTAAAAAGTCAACAGAATACTTATTTTCAAATTAATGCATAATTAGCAATGTAGGATCCATGTAACCTGTTTTATCATTAATATAACTTGGTAATTAATGTAAGAACATGTCTAAACATGTTCAACCCGACAATTTTCAGTTTAGGCTCGGTTCGGAACCGAAAGGCGCATAAATTGACTTTTGCATTGACTTTCGATTCTGACCCATTGTAGCATGTTTTAGAAATGCCTTAGATCCCTATTAGGACCAGGTTTCATGTTAGTATAACCCTCTGTGATTATACACCTTGGTTCAATAGTTATCTGATTCGTATGCATGTTCCCGTTAATTGCTTATATGTTGACTATTATGCCCATATAACCATAAAATATGATTTTTGAAAATATAAAAGAGTAGACACCTTGGTTACTAATTCATAAACTTGTACCCAAAATTTGATATCAGTTTGAGCTCTAGATTAGGAGTTATGCTCATTAGCGTAATTAGAAGGCTCTTTATGAATTAAATGGCATAATTAGCATATAGCCTATCTAAACCCTGTTTTTAATACCAAACTTTTTACCCACTGATGTAATATAATATTTTGGGATTTTTGAAGATTTTTAATTTATTTTAGGCTGAGCATAACATAGGGTTGTAGCTTTAATTCGGTTAATGCCGGTTTTGCCCTTTTGAGCTATAAAATGAGTTTTACAAATCTTTTTGACCCCAAACCTTTTGCTACTGATTTTATATGATAAATAAATTATTTTAAACCTTCTGGAATAATAAAAAATATCAGCTTTCTATATAGAACCCGAAAATGTCTCCAAATCGCTTTTTTTAAGCGTTTTAACGCATAGTATGTATTAAAACTATTTTAAACACATAAGGTTTGATACCTACTGATATCTTAAGTATATTTTTATACTTTGACAGTAAGGTAAAGTTTTAAACTCAGAATTCCAATCTTGACTTTTTTTAGCCTAAGTGAAATTACCGAAATACCCCTAAGGTGCATAGTTTGGTTTTAAATGATGAATTTCACATATATCTAGTACCCTACTGTTATAACTTATTAAATTAAGTATGTTTACTAAATAAATCAGACCTGTAACTCAGATTACTAATTAAACTCTTTTATAACCTTTTAAATGACCAAAATGCCCTTACAAGGCATAGTTTGAGTTTAAATCCATTTCGGGCATAATAGAAGATATCTTACTGATGTCGCAACATATTTAAGGCATGTTAAATTAGGAAACCTTTATATGGCTCTTATGGTTACCCGTTACGCATCCTTCGCGTTCGGTTCGGTTTATGTAACTAGTTTGCATAAATTGACCGAAACGGGTCAAACCTTATCATTTTTGTCTCAAAATCCAGAATGTGTTTAGTTTACCCATATTATACAAGTCTTCAAACTTGTAGGGTCTAAATCACATTCCATTCCGGTCTTCGCTTATACACGCGTTTGAACCGTATCTTCCTTTGAAAACTGACCGGTCTGAGCTTAAGCTTAATTAAAGACCCGTTAGAAATCTAATAGGTTATTATAAACCTTTGTTCCAGAATAGGAGACCCAGTAAAAGCTACATGCACTTGCTATTTGTGATTTATACTTGCAAAGGTAAATACTTTTAACTTATTTTCCCTATACGGGCTTGGGTTATGGTATATAAAATACCGCTTGGTCGGGCATTGAATCTTTAATCGAATAGAGGTTAAATCATTGAAATGCTCCGTTTGGAAATGTTTTGTTTGCTTAAAGCCTTTGGGGGGGGGGGGTTAATGACCATGTCCCGGATATCTTTGGCATCATTTTACGAAATGGCCACGACCTAAGCACGGGGTGTAGGAGTACACCCGTCAGTGCCTAAATAAATAATGTGGTGTGCCTATTAATCTTTAACCCGGCAAAAACCGGGCTACTGAATGCATAAGAAACATGTAATTCTTTTACAAGATTATATTCAAATAATTATCCCAAGTTATAAAAAGTTTTGTGCCACGTGCATTCAAATCAATTTTTATAAACTTTTCAAAATGAGTCAGTTAAATTGTATTTACCAGTGTAAACTGACGTATTTTCCCAAAAAGGTTAAGTGCAGGTACTACTCGAATTAGGCTGGCTTTCTCCTAGCGTTCACAATAAGTCTCGCAAGCTTGGATGTCATAAAACTGTTGAACAATGTTTCCTTTTTATTTTGATCCGCCTGTGGATCTGTTTCAACTATTTGTGATACTTAATATTACAATTTATTAAAGTTGAAATGAATCTATCTTTTGCTTCTGCTGTGCATTTAAATATTGTGTTGTTTGACTATGATGATATCAACTACGTCACGATACTCCCCACCGGGCCCACCGGTAATACGTGGAAATATCGGGGTGTGACAATTTCGAAACAAGAGAATTCACTACCAACGGAAACTTGCGTTGGTGGTTGTATAAATGAAACTTAGAATCAACAGGCTCAAATGAAATAGGAACATGAAAATAATGTGTCAAATTGTCGGACCATGACGTGAGGGAGAATCAGTGTGTTAACATTGTTGAATGATAAGGATACATCGGAATATAACAGAATTTAATGTATCATTGTCTTAACACATAGTTGCATTAAGACTATTTAAATGATGAGTCAAACGGAAAGCATACATAGTTTTGCATGAAACGCTCGATCATGATTAGCCCAAGCTACAAGTTTATGCCGACACTACAAGGTGTCGTTGTGATCGAAATAGTACAACAACAGCGGTGACCGAACAAATTCAACATGTTTGCAATCAGATGAAAGGCTCAACGAAGTGAATCTAAATATTTGTTCCAAATAATTCTCGTAGGATTTTCAATTGATAATGAAACAACAAATAAATAATATTTTTGATCGAAGATGAAGGAGCAATGAATATCGCAAAATGTTCGAACGATAATGAAAGAACCGTTAAGAGGTACACTGGAATACAACATGAATTTGTGTACCATTATCTTAACACACGATTGTATTAAGACTGCTTTGATATAATAAACCAAAGAGGTGGATTTAAAAATAAATCAATAACTAAATAACTAAATCCGTACATGATGTGTGCAAACGAGATTAGCGCAAGTTTCAAATTAGTGAAAATGCCACCACAAGGTGTCGTAACCAACAAACAATTTAATGATGTTGAAGACCAAACAAGTCTACTATGGTTCAAAACAAATGAAACGCTTGTTGAAATTAATTTGAATATGATGTTCTTAATACATCATATGGTGCCTTGAATTGAATATGTGTAGTGGACAAGTTCAAACAATTGAAGTTGGTTTAGGCACAATCCAACAATAAATACATGTATCGAAAAGGAAATTTCGACATGGTTACAACGAAAACTATGTACGTAACTCGAAAAGAAAAAAAGGAGTTTCAAAAAGTTCGTTGACTCGATATCAAGAAGTCAACACTTACAATAATACAGGTCATCCAAATCACAAAGCAATAATTAGATATAGCGAAATAATATTTGAACGTTTGATGAAAATGATGATTCGACGTGAAACCACATGCATAACAAATAATGCATGTGTAACAGATGAATTTATCCAGAAATGAAGCAAATGAGTGTTCGCTACCATGAAAGAAATTCTCGTGATACAATGACCATTAAGAGGAGTAGAGGCGTGAAGATCCACTCACGATACGCAAAAGTCGGAATTTCAACAAAAGAAATTTAAGGACTTTACCTGGGGTTTCATGTGATGACCGGTTGTTAGGTGACATTACCGTGGAATGTCGAACATAGCGTAATCGTCATTGATGAGGTAGGGGGAATGCGAAGACATTTCTCCTCGGCTTGATTCGTGTCGTTTGCAGGACCGTGTGACAAACTGCCGCATCCTGGTTGGTAGTCCTCCCGCTGACGGGATTAGCATCATCGCTGAAATGCTCAATCGTGTTTTCTCAAAGGCCTTGCCTAGATAGTCGTATGTGACGTATTTCAACCTCCGTTGATGTATAGTTTAAGTTTCACGTACATTTATGCACTATTGTTTCGTTCAGCGTAGGTTACCTGCTCGAGTAAATAAAATACCATGGACAATACAATAATGGCGTTTGCCCGAGTTAATAGTCATGGTTC
Source organism: Helianthus tuberosus (assembly GCA_030545235.1). Classification (NCBI taxonomy): domain Eukaryota; kingdom Viridiplantae; phylum Streptophyta; class Magnoliopsida; order Asterales; family Asteraceae; genus Helianthus; species Helianthus tuberosus. The sequence goes on from CM060382.1 coordinate 99,430,860, forward strand.
CTACGTGACGACCTTTAATGGACTTCGACATAAGTTTTCCAAAGGTCCTAAATGTATGTTCCTAAACTCTCCAGTTTTGCTTACTGTATGTAACTGTTTCGTGTACCGTGCATAAATCTCACACTAGCGTATGTTTAAAAACAAAATTTTGACTCATGGTTTTGGCAACGGTTGGAACCCATATTCGAGTCCTAGGCATTCTGTAAGTATTCAGAGTCTTAATGATCTAAGTCCCAAGAGGAAAGTGAGGTTAGAGCCTAGGTATCTCTACAGAAACCCTATTCGCTGAAATCTGGCTCTGATACCAATCTGTCACACTCGCTAAAATCAGAGTTGGTGTGATCTGACTGGTCTCTTCATTGCACAGCGGAAGTATATTATGTTAAGACTTCTAGAAAATGAGCGCCCGCTAAGTACTCGAATCCACTTGGGTTGTCCTATTCCAACCGTGCCATAATTTGAAAATGTAACATGAGAAAGAAACATGCGAAAAATCAACATAAAGTTGGAGAGTTAATAGTTTGTTTGAAAAAGATTTTAAATAAATCTTTGTGATAACCTGTTTAAAATATTGTTGAAAAAACGAAATAAAAATCATTTTCTTCGGCATGTTATATGAAAACTTTGTTTGTGTAAACGTTTATGTTTGTAAAACTTTGTATTTATAAAACTTTGTATTTGTAAAGCTTTATGTTTGTAAAACTTGTTTAACCGTCAATGTCCGCGTATGACAATGACAACATGCCCGCATGAGCCTGTTAGTTGTATGTAGGACAATCCAGTTCTTAAGTTGAAGCCTTAAAGTTGCATTAATGATCCGTGGGTTCTATGCAGGACACACTGTCCCGTTGTTCGTAAGTAGGACAAACCAGTCACCTTATTTGTACATAGGACACCCAGTCCCATTGTAACTAGGACCAACCCCGTCACTAGTCTGTAGCTATTGCATGTTTCGTAAACCGCTTATGTTTTTGTTAAAACCGGTATGTTTTGCATAAATCTTTCATAAACCATTTGAGTTTATTGAAATTCACAAACCATTTGTGTTAGTTAAAACTTATTTGTAGGATGGTTTAGAAATATGTAATTTTTTTTCATCGAAAACCTTGTATGCTTTTGCAAAACTTGCATGTCATTCCACCCCGGAAATATTTACAAAATTGTAAAACCGTAAAAAGTGGGGGTTATGAACTCACCTCGATATCCTTTTACAAATATAGCTTAATATGATTCCTTAATGTCGTTTCCAAAACGTGACTCGCTAGCATGAAATCATGGCATTCCTATCACGGAATAACTTATAAATTTCTGCTAAAATGGTGTATCTACACTACGTGTCACCGAGCTCTACCGAATCGCTAACCGAATGATTCGACCGAGAAGTTGTTAACTTGATGGAATTGAATAAGTTATACCTGTTAAGTTCCCTTTATAGTCGTTGATAATTACTAAGTCTGGGAAACACTTAGTTTCCGAGTGGTTTAGAGTATATATTTATTTATATATATAATTATAAATATATTTAAGAAATCGTGTTAGTCGTCTCGAATAGTGTTACGTGTTTGTGACGTATATTTATATGAAAATAATATATTGTAAACTTGTATAATGTATCGCGTCTCGTATATAATTATCAACATAATTACATATAGTTGTAGGTTTGTTATATTCGACTTGTTCGTTCGTTACCGGAGGTATCTCGAATAATAATATATGTTAAAATTGTTACAGTAATATATCGTATGACGTTTAGGCGTTTGAAATAAATATAAAAAGTTATATTTATTTTATAAAAGATTTCCGAGTTTTTTGACGTCTGAAATAAATATAAATGATTATATTTATTTTGTAAATGAATTTCCGGGTTTTTTAATGTCTAAAATAAGTATAAATGATTATATTTATTTTATAAAAGAATTTTCGAATTTTTGATGTTTGAAATAAACATAAACGATTATACTTATTTTATTAAAGAATTTTCGAGTTTTTGATGTTTGAAATAAATATAAATAATTATATTTATTTTATAAAAGAATTTCCGAGTTTTTGACGTCCGAAATAAATATAAATAATTACATTTATTTTATAAATGATTTCCGAGTTAGTTTGACGTTTGAAAGAAATATAAATAATTATAATTATTTAATAAAATACTTTGAATCCGAATAGGTGTCATTTTTAGAATATAATACGTTTCATTTTACGGATTTTACGAAAAACGAGCAGAGTTTCCTCTGTTTTTGGACCATTTCTACAATGCAATTGTTGCTATAATTTTCAAAACGCAACAATCAATGAAACAATATAAATATACATATATATATATATATACATACATATGTCTAAATACATGTTATATAAACACGATTAATGTACAAGTCCAAGTAATTTATGTTTTACAATTTCATTAGTCGGTTCGGTTTGAGAGTTCGGTTTCGCGATAAAAACAATGATTAAATATAGAACAACATAAATAATATTCATGTCATCATTATTTTACCAAATCTCGTGCCGATTCGTTGACCGGGTTGACTGAGTTGAACGCGCTGACCGAATTAACCGAGTTGACCGGGTGGACCGAGTCTAGCCGAGTTGACCCGTGATACCAAAGCTGACCTGGTTGACTGTTTGACCAGTTTTGACCGGGTTTGACCCGATGTTGACCCAAAACTCGAACGTAAACTGGAACATTGTTGACCCGAGCCCATAATATGATCGCGTTTACCCGAGCCGTGACCCGAAATACCCAGGCTGACTCAGTTCTAACCCCTGAGCTCCGAACCACCGCCGGCCGGTCCCAGCGCCGCCGACTGTGGCAATTTTGTCGCCTGCCATCGTAGCTTCGGTGGCCGTTGCCGCCGTTGGCTACCATTAACCACCACCATCACTCTAGAAAAATCTTCGAACCGTGGATGCCGAACTCTGCCGTTCGCCGCCGCGGCTCACCGGTTAACTACCTCCACTGCCTTGCTGCTCGAGACCCACCACCAGCTCCACGCCGTTCCACTCCAGCTGCTGCCGTTGGGGTTCGCGCGCCGCCATCAAGAGTGGTGGTCGGCTCCTCTTGTTTCACCATTCTCTCTCTCTCTATAGCTTCCTTTCTTTAGGGGGTGTGGGGTGAGAGGGTAATAAAAGAAAAGGAGGTTGGGGTGTCTTGCCGGAAGAAGGGGCGCCGGAGCTCGGCCGGAATTCCGGCTTCGATCACCAGAGAAGAGGGGGAGAGCAGGGAGTGTATGTGCTAGGGTTTATTTTACAAATGAGAGGATAATGGATAAGGTTGTAACACCCCGTGTTTCGAAAGTCAAAGTCAAGATTGAAGTCAAAGGAAGAAAAGATTGCTAATTGCGGCCTGACACTCCTTGCTCAACTAATGTTTTGACTTCTTTGACTTGTAATCGAATCTATCTATTCAATCGCTTTAGTTGTATTATGTGGAGTATCTATTAATAATCGATTTTTAATCGCTATTTAATCGCATGTTTAATCGACTTATCGCTTATCGCTACCGCAATCGCAACTCGAGTTATGTGTTCTGGATATTGTTTTACGTGTGTGTGCTACTTATGTGTTATTTGTGCATGTTATGTTTATGTTGAGGTGTTAATCGCAATCGCAATCAATCGCATCGCAATCGAATCAAGAACGCTTAACGCAAGCTAATTATAGAGATTGTATGTTAGATATAGTAGTTATGTTATTTGTGTGACTAAAGGGTAATACTATCTCATTGCTCTCTCGAACCGCATCGCAACGCTCAACACGCGAAACGAAACGACAAAACTCGTCGCGCCGAACACTAGGATCGAGTGGCCAACCGATCGAGTGGCCATCCGATAGGATTGCCATCCGATCGTGTTGCCATCCGATCGTGTTGCCACCCGATCGGGTTTGCACCCGATCGGACTGCCACCCGATCGACCAGCCATTTCCCCCCACTTTCCTTTTTGGGAAACCCTATAAATACCCACCTGTCACATCATTTGTGATGCGACAGCTCCCTTGTTCGACTAGCCGAGTTCAGCCCTCATTTCTCTCAATTTCTCTCGATTCTTGTAAGTTTCCAACCTAAATCTTGTACTTCTATGATCTACACGCATTTCTCCAACATTTTCACCTTTGAATCTTAACTTTTAACCGTGAAATCACAGGATTTGAGGTGTTCTAGGATGATGTCATCATGGAGTTCTTATGAACTTCAATGTTTGGCCTCATTCCACCAAGAACAACTTAGATCTGAAGGATTTCCACAAGATTAATCAATGTTTTTGCAAAGATCTACACAAATTCATGGTTGAAAGGATTGAAAGAAGGTTTTCCAACTTTCTTTCAACTCTTTTACACTCAATGCACTCAAAACCGATAGAATCAGAGCTCGTTCTGATTTTCTACTCGTTCTTAGTGATGGGTTAGTTCAAGATCTGGATTCTATCCGAGAGTTGAATGATTTCGGGTTTGAACATAAACAACCTTCTCGAACCGTGAACCGGCCGGACTAGGGTGGTTCCTGTTCGATCGGGTCACTTAGGTCGAGATGGGGTTTCTGTTGTTTAAGCCAGTTATCATCACGTCTCGTTCAAAACTACAAAACTTCAAACGAAATCAAGAATCAAGACGATCTGACCGTTGGGACGGATTGCCTTCCGATCGGGTAGCCATCCGATCGAATTGCCATCCGATCGACCGGCCATCCGATCGGGTTGCACTTGGTTCCATTCTTAAACTTTTTATTCAAACTTTTCAAAGGTCTGAACGTTTAACGGATTGCCACCCGATCGGATATCCATCTGGTCGAGCGACCGTCCGATCCTGTGACGTTTAGGACTTTGGTACTTACACAATTTTCAACATGTTCAATACAAACGGATTGCCACCCGATCGGATGGCCATCCGATCAAGTGACCGTCCTGCTGTGAACTTGTTCTCAACTAAGAAGACTCGCAAATCGGATTGCCGTCCGATCGAACAACCGTTCGATCGACCGACCTGAACGGTAGAGATGCTTCTCTATTTATAAAATGCTATAACAAAAACTTCAAAGTACAAACCATCATGTACAACTCATCCTCACCAAACGAGGTGACAATCCAATCGAATGGCCATCCGATCGGATGACCATCCGAACGGATTGCCACCCGATCGACTGGCCATCCGATTGGATTACCATTCGACACTTGATGCAAGGTACCATTAAACGCATCGTTTAATGTGCCGCTCATCGATTATGCTATCGTAACTGTTCAGGATAATCTCTCTCAAGCACTCCCTTCAATCCAAGAGAGTGTTTACTTGTTAAACACAATCTGTAAGTATACTCGATCCCTTTTTGCTTTACGCACTTTTGGGTGTTACATACGTTACTTATTCTAAATCACATCGAACACACAACGCAACACTATTTATACGCTAACCTCTAATGCATGTTATACATGACTCGATGAATGCCTGTTTGTTATGTTAACACATTGATTGCTGTCTACCTGCCTTCGCAACGGTAGTACTATAGTTTGGACTCAGCACCTGTTTACTCAGGGGTTGTTAAGGACAAATATTTTTCGTGTTCACAGTGGTGAATATGTGTTGCACACTCACTACTCGTAGTCATTGGTATTGATAGGATCTTTGTCGATAACTTACATGCTTCACATTATACGTTGTACATGCTGGTTATGCGTAAACGATTTCGAACTCTATATGCTATTATCAAACTTGTATACTCACCTTTACACTATGTGTATTGACCTCTATTTTAACATATGTGACAGGTGTTTAGGATGCTATCTGCTAGGATGCTTGCTGTGTGGAATCGAGTTAGGAAGAGTCTAGAAACAAACAAACAATTTAACTTTATTTGAAATCTGAGTTGTCGAAACAGTTTTATTTGTTTTGGAGATATTATGTCTGTAATAACTTGCTTGCTTAATGGGTTACGATATGGGACGTAATGTTTAACTATTCGGTAAAGTAGTTGTTATGGAATTTCTCTCGAACAATCTGTTTCGCTCAGTGCCGCGCCCAGATGCCATCGTAGCTTCGGTGGCCGTTGCCGCCGTTGGCTACCATTAACCACCACCTTCACTCTAGAAAAATCTTCGAACCATGGCTGCCGAAGTCTGCCGTTCGCCACCGCCGCTCACCGGTTAACTACCTCCACTGCCTTGCTGCTCGAGACCCACCACTAGCTCCACGCCGTTCCACTCCGGCAGCCACCGTTGGGGTTCGTGCGCCGCCATTAAGAGTGGTGGTCGGCTCCTCTTGTTTCACCATTCTCTCTTTCTCTCATCTTACTCTCTATCTATACCTTCCTCTGTTTAGGGGGTGTGGGTGAGAGGGTAATAAAAGAAAAGGAGGTTGGGGTGTCTTGCCAAAAGAAGGGGCGCCGGAGCTCGGCCGGAATTCCGGCTTCGATCACCAGGGAAGAGAACGAGAGGGGGAGAGCAGGGAGTGTATGTGCTAGGGTTTATTTTACAAATGAGAGGATAAGGGATAAGGTAGCCTATATATGTCCAGGGTTTTCAAGTGGGTTTGGGCCCAAGGCCCACATGCCCACTTCTACTGTTTTAGGCGGCCCAACTGCACCTACAAGACCCGTTTTCACACCCGTAATTCGTAAAATGTTGTAGGATATAATTTTAGGGTTATAAGTATGTAAAAATAGTGTTGGTAGTTGACGTTTGATGCGTTCGTTCATCGGTTGCGTTAAAATCGCCTAAAATCACTACGGTCATCGTTTCTAATCCGTTTTTCAATCCGATTTCGACTGCGGACATTAGAATTTGATTAGGAAGCTAAATTTATTATAATATTTCTGTTTGAAGGTTATACATGAGCCCGATGCTTCCGTTTCATTGTGGCGTTCGATGCTTCCTGCAGTTGCGTTTTTCGTTCACGTTTGCGTTTTGTGACGTTCGAAAGCACGATAAATTCGCCAAACCGAATTCATATGCATAAAATATACGTATAATATTCGTATTTGTTTCCGTAGTCAGCATTTCATCTGGTGTCAGCTCGTTACCGTTTAACGTTCAGCAGATTTCCCGCGAATCACCATTTGCGCACTGTAAAGCCAGATAGATGTTCGTAGACACTCCAAAGGCCTAATTCACCTGGTTTTCGTCTTAAAACACTACTGATAATTGTCTTAACTTTTGTTATTCGCGTAATCAAAACCCGAAAATTACCGGTTGTCACAGATAAGCACTTGGGCTTGAATATTCTCTAAGTTCATTGTTTCCCGAAAACAAAGCAACTCCAACACCACTATTTTCCTCATTTTGTTTGGCCTTGTACAAAACTGGCTCATGGATTTTATCAAATGCCTTGGCTTAATCTTCCATACTCCAAGAATATCCCTTCAACTTTTGTACCGCTTATTCTAATGTAAGCTCAGAATACAATGGATTTTCCATAATCAAGGTTGTATACATGTTCCATTCTTTAGGTAGACTATTCAAAAAAGTTTCAACTTTTTCAAATATGAATAGATTCCGATTTGACTTTTATCAAGTTCACAGAGAAAGTGATAATATCTATTCACTAAGTCGTCAAATGATTTATTCTTTATGGCCTTGAAGACTACAAATTGTGTCTTCAAGTGATCTAGTCTTCTTTTCTTTTACAACTCATTACCGTCATATCATTCTGTCATACATTCCCATAGTTCATTTGACGTACTTTTCTTCCTAAAAGTATGTAGGATTGATTGTGGTAAGGCCATAGTAATCAGTAACATAGCTCTTTCTTCAGCTTCATAATCGGTTAAAGCTAAGTACGATACAACTGTAAGCTCATGACTTGGTACTTCACCATATCCCTTGGTAATACACAACCACGTCTCACATCCTTTGATTTAATAAACTGTTCAAATTATCCTTCCACTCTGGATAATCTGTCAAGACTCAGTGGTTTATCGCTACTACCCACTCCTGTATTATGCTTGATATTCTGTACCACTGTTGTTAAGCTATTTACCATTTTGAAAAAATTAACCAGTAGGTTTTTCTGTTCTAACACTTAGAAAATATTTCAAAACTTAGAAAATTTAGAACACTTTCAGAATTCTGATATTACGGAATATCTCTCACAAATATGGAACCCGTAACTCTTTTTAGTTCGGAACACTTTGTACTTCGAAACAATATCAGAAGTAATACCCCAGATCTTTACTTCAAATCAAACTCTTCCGAAGACAAACAAGAAACTCGGAACACACTTGAAAACTCAGAACTTTTTGAAACTTCTGTAAAGTACGACTAAACACGTGAAACTCGAAATGTTAACCTCGAAACAAGAAATGCGGATCAAACCTCTAAACAAGTCAGAAATTTAGACAATATTTGTAGGATCGTTCGACTGATCCGAATGAGTCGTTCAGAGGTGTTCTTCTCTGTTTCAGGTGCGGAATAACAAGAAACAAAGTAGAAACAGCTGATTCTACACTTAATCTGCTAATTGTATTGATTAACAATCTATTACACGCAGTTCTTCACACCGACAGAGTTTCGGTATGGAATACAAGGCAACAGTTATGAGGTTTCGCTCAAGAAATCCTATATATAGATGCTAAGGTTTTGCTCCAATGGACATGACACATGAGCGAAACCTCATGTGTCCACATAAGCGAAACCTTCAGATGACATATAAGCGAAACCTTCAGTCTATGTCACTATGAGCGAAACCTGCTCACTAAACACTATAATCTCCTATTTTTTTGTAAAACGTGCCCTAATTTATACAATGCAATGTAAGACTCGATCCAAGACGAAGTCAACAGATGTAGTGCACCAACAGACTCCCCCTCAGATGTTGACGGAGTCAACTATCGAGTCACGACAATGCTGTGTCTTTACTTCTTCAGTCTTGAACATTCTCTGGGCTTTTCTCTCTCTATCTTCATCAACAGACTCCCCTTCACTTAAAAATCTTCAGACTCTCCCTAACAATTTGCTGGCATTCCTTTGATCTTCAGCAAAATCTGCTACAGGATCTTTGTCTGACTTTCTTTGTCTTCAGAATTCGAAATCTGGTTCTCATTTAGCTTGGATCTTAGAATCTAATAACCTGGCTCATCTTATCCTGCAAAAGCTCTACCTCAAAGTAAGTTTTACAAATTTAACAATTTAGTATAAACATATTCACCAACACTAATTCTCTCTCAAAACACTTTCACTATGATGAACCACTTGTTGATTTTCAAAACATATTTTGACAATTAAAACACACTCCCCCTCACAACAATGTCATCATGTTTAGCATTTGGAATTTTGAAAATCAGCTTTCCAACATCAGTTGTCGAAAATCTTTTTGAGTTTTTCAAAAGTTTATGCTAAAACACACTAAAAATCTTTTTGAATTTTTGAATGTAAAGAAATGCAGTAAAGAAATATTTACAGACAATATTTTTGTGAGTTTTGTGTAAGAGAATCATATCAGATTTTGACAAGTCACAAGTACCGTTGAGCTTAGATACACATTAAGAATTAAACAATTCACTTAGATTGCCAATATACTGATCCACTTAAATTTTCACACAAATTTCAACTGATTCAGGATATGAGTTAGGTGTGTTAAGGACTTAAACTCATTCATGTGTCCCACCTCTTGAATATACTCCCGTATCCAGATCCCAATATTCAGTCTTACAGGTGAGTATACCACAGATGATATCTGTCAAGGGTTAAATTGCGAGGGCCGTGAGAGCTCAGGTCGATCTTTCGATACGCAGAGAGATGACGGCTTCGACTTTTGGTGTGTCCCCTTTAGAGGATCTTTTGAATTACAATAGCAATGACTATCAATTTTATTGTTTTATCAATTTGCTGAGGGCGGCGCTATATTTCAAGCAAGCAGAAAGTATTCTCCGGGGACTAGGCCATTGCTTCCCCAAAATCAGAAGTCCCGGGATAATACCCCAGATATCACTGAGCATAAAGACCTAGTATCTCAGAAAAAGGGACATTTCAAACGAGATTTCAGGGGATACCTATATATCCAAGAAGTGTTCCCCACGAAACAAGCAAGTTTGAATTTAAGTTTATATCCCGAAAAAGTTTACTAAATGTGTAAAAACCTATCGGCATATCATCAGTGAGACTGTTTAACGCTATTTAAACATTACATTTCTTTAGCATACTGTAACTGTCTACTGATGTACTATCATTTCCTCTTCTTTGACACAAAAACACATTTTTGATTTTATCATGTTTTTGCCTTTTTCAAATTTTCTAATGTTTTTGAATTTTCAGAAATATCTACTCCCCCTAAAATGCAAACACATTAAAGTAAATTTGAAATCAAACTGTACAATAAACTTGACAACTAATATCAAATCGCTTCAATTCGCCATCCACTTGGCATAAACAATCAGAACTCCCCCTTTCACAAAACTATTTTCTCATTATGATTTCAAAACACTTAAGTTTGTTTTAACCAAAATGATTTTTCTGGAAAATAAGTTTTGTCGATTTTGTCACTTGTAAAGTTCGGGGTGTGGTTCATCACATTGTCCATTCAATCACTTGTATAAGAATTACATCAAGTTCAAACTAATGACCTTGAGTAATCACCTTGTCAAAATCAGCCTCTTACCACTTGTAAGTATATCCAAAACATATAACCACATGTAGGAATAAAACATCTACACAAACCATTTTACCAATCAAGATGCCGATTCCTGCTTCTCACTTACCAACCTGGAAGCTCCGGCAATTCACACTTATCATGTAAAAATTAAACACATTTAAAAATCTTTCACAAAATCTATTACTAAGAAAAATGCCGATTCCTGATCCACGATATAAACTTGGGATCTCCGGCGTAGTCCTAAGACTTCAAGGAAAACAGACTTCCATCCAAGTCTTTTCAGACTTGATGGCTTTCAATTCTTGCGCAGTAGGGTTGTAAGTTGCCTTTTTAGTTGCATAAAAATCTTTAACCCCCTTAGCTTTCCCATTCAACATTTTCCCAAAAAATTTCTTAACACTTCCATTGAATGTTTTCTCGACATCAAACTTAGTATTCTCGTTGTAAAACTGATTCGAGATATCAACCTTGCCAACTTTCTGTTTAACTTCTTAAAATTTCAGTGATGGAAACTCATCATCATTCACTGGAATTTTCATCTCAACCTGTGGCTCTTCTGGCTTTGTGGAACCAGATTCATCGCCGAATTTCTCATCAACTTTCTTAACAACCCACACTTGGTTGTCATTCTCTTTCTTTTTATAAAAATTCTTTTTAGAACACTCACCAACCTCATAAGTTGAGTTTTCAAAAATTTTAAATTTTTCAGTTGGTGGTTCACTATCAACAACTTTTCCTTTCAACTTGTTAGAAACTCCCTGTTTTGACTTGGCATTTTTCTGGCAGTTCCATGCAATGTGACCAGCTTCATTGCATTTGTAACAGGTTCTAGTTTCTTTTGAATAAAACATTTCAGTTCCATTCTTCTTCTTTTCTGCAAGAAACTCTTGATTTGACTATCTCCAGAATGGTTTCTTCTGTTCCTCTTCTGCACTTCCACCTGACACAAATTCTGTTTTTGTTTTAGAATTTTTCAAATTTTTATGATTTTCTGGTGGAATAAATCCAAGACCTTTCTTTTTTTAGCTACGATTTTGGTTTTGTTTCTTTTGAAAACCAGAACCAGAATTGTAACTTTTTTTCTTGTTTAGACGTTGTTGAACTCTTGAAGTGTACTTTTTAGATTTTTCCGTAAGATTTAAATTTTTTATTTCAGAAATATTAATTTCTGTCATTTTGAAAACCTTTTTGATCATGTCAAAACGAACACTTCTTATTGGAAACTCTCTGTCAGAGTATAATTTGTCCAAATCATTTAAAGTGTATGCTACTTCAAATGTTTCATCATCCAAATTTGCTTTCGATAACAAAAATTCTTTACTATAAGACCGTTTAACCGACGACTTTGGACTGTTGACAGACGAATTTGACCCTCCAGACTCAGACTTTGACTCAGACTCCTCCTCAGTATCTAACACCTGATCGACCACCTTTTTGATTAACTCAGACCCATGATCAGTATCGGACGAGGTAAACGTGATATCAATGTTATCTGGTAAAACGTCAGTTGTGTCGGTTTTTAGCTTTATATTGACTGCTTTTTCAAGTTGCTCTTCGTTTGGTTTTCTAGGAGAATACCCTTCCCAAATTGGAGGCGGACACTTGTTATAGCTAACAATCGGTTTCTTACCACTATCTTTCTTTTTCTTTGGCTTCTCATCTTGAAAAGCTTCCATACCTGCAACAGTTGGGTAAATACGATCAATGAGATAATCAGAACTAGAATAACTTTGTAATAAACGTCTAATTCTCTCATTCTCGATCTTTTCTGTCTCCAACTCTTGCTTCCATTTAGTACTTTCTTCGATGTAAAAGTTGATGGCTTTTTGCTTTGTCATCATCACAGCATTCATCATTGTAAGTGCTTGTTCTCGTTCTGAGTTTGTCTTTTGGAGACCAGTTACTGTTTTGTTCAAGACATCATAAGATTCTTTCACATAGTTGGGATTGAACAGTAACTGCTCCTTCTTCTTCTCATATTCATCTATTATCTCGTCTTTTGCTGCACATCCCTTGCAAGCTTCCAAACACTTCATGCAAGGCTTGACAACTTCAACAATCTTCTCAATCTCGATTGTCTTCACCACTTCTACCACTTTTTCTTCTTCAATCACCTTCTCTTCTACATTCACTTGCTCAGTCTTTTCAGCAACAACTTTACCATTCTCTTTCTGAACAACATCTTCAGATTTCTTTAGTTGTTGTTCTTTAGCAGCTCGTTTCTCCTTCAGTTTCTCCATGCGATCTGCAAAATAGAAATGAAAACTTTCAGGAGAAAGATGAGTTTTAGCAACATTAATGTGTTTTTCCTCCTCATCATCACTGCTATTATTATCTGGAGGTGACTGATCAAACTATGCATACTTTTCAGAATCAGCATCTGATAAACCAGAATCTGACGGTGTTTGATCAAATACAACTTCCTTTTCTGAAGTAACAACATTTTGCACACTCTCATCTGAACTTTGTAGACTTTCATCAGCACTTTCTGAACTTTCAACAGAAACAATAGATTCTTTATCCACACTCTTTATAGTCACTCCAATAGACTTCATCCATGTGATAAACATGTCTGGTTCTCTGACAATCTTAGCAATGAAAGCTTTAAAATTCCCATTCTCATCTGCAAACATATTCCAACTGAAGCCTTCAGGTAGCCTCTCATCATCTTGATCGACTATGCATGCTTTGCTATCAGGAGAGATATAATTGTTCCAGTCAAAATCCACCGCACATGCTCTTTTTGAATCCTCGATTTTTCTACCATGAGCCGTCTGTGAGTCTTGTGATTGACCAACTTGCTGATAAATAGCTTTTCGGTAGTAATCATCTTTTCCAAACGGATTCTGAGCGCCACTAGCTTCTCTGTTCTTGCACTCCCGCTTGAAATGGCCTTTCTCCCTGCAACGAAAACAAGTAACTTTAGATTTATCAAAACCTAAAGTAGATACATGAGCATCAAGAAAGTCATTTCTCCCGGTAATCGTTTTGAACTTTTCAGCACGTCTAAGAACACTCGCTAGACACCATTTGATATCCATCAGTTCCATCTCTTCGGCATCTATTTGATCGTAATCCTCTTTAGTGAGCATAGGATTTCCGATCCGACCTGCAACTAGACCTTCATACGAGAGAAGCACGGAACCAAGTAATGCCATGTGATCTTTAGCAGTGTCTTCTGAAAAACTTTGACCTTCTGGAAGATTTAGAGCGATGTTGCACTGAATCACATAACCATTTCCTGTCTTTGTGCTTTGAGACTGAAAGCTTTCTGATGAACTCTTTGGATTGACACTCGGATATAATGAGAAACAACTACTGCTTTTGTTTGAACTTTGATCAATCTTTTCTGTAGAATCCCCAGCACTAAACGCAGTCTGAATTTTCGGACTTCTCTCAGCTTCTGGAACTGGAATACTACCTTTGTAATACATCTTTACATCCTGTTGACCACTTGGACTGTTCATCCTTGCGATCTTCTGCTGTTCCAAATCTTGACCCTCAATCTTTTCGATAAACTCACCAATTGATAACCCATCATAAACCCCTGTGTTTTTCAGGATCATCAAATAAGTTCCCCACTCTTTTTGCGGTAACGCATCAGCTAATTTGTCTACCCACTCTTCAGGTTCTTTTTTTATACTAAGCATTTAGATAGATCGCACAAGGTGACAATAACGTTCAATCAGCTTCTTCGTATCTTCTCCCGGTAAACTACTGAACAGATCAAACTCTTTCTTGAGCAACGCCTTCTTGCTTTTAATCATTTTCTCACTACCCTCAAACTTAACACGTAAAGTATCCCAGATTGACTTTGAAGTTTTGTCATGCTGAAGCAGTATGAAAATGTCTTCTTTGATAGCTTGCTGAAGTAAACTAATCATCATCTTTTCAGATCTATACATATCACGTTCTTGATCACTAAATTCAGATATTCTTTTGTCAACTTTCATATCAGTTTGTGGCAAAACATATTTCTTCAAAATACATTCCCATGACCTAAGATGGTTTGCCTGAACCCAGTTCTCAAATCTGTCTTTCCACCCGTAGTATTCTTCGATACTCATCAATTTCGGGGGCTTTTGGGTGGTTCCCGTCTCGTTTTCCAAATTCATGTTCTGAGCAATGGTAGATGGACCAGACGGTGTTGCAAAAGCGTTGTAGAACTCAGTATCCATGACTTTTCAACACGTATTTCAAAAACTGTGATGTATAAACGAACCCAAGTGATTTGTGACACAAAAACGAAACCCTAATGTTCGTTGGAGCGAAACCTTGATGTATAAGTGGAACTACTAATGTTCAAACGAGCGGAACCCTATTGTCGAATAAACGAAACCACAGAGTTGTTCAAATGAGCGGAACTACTTGGACAAAAGAGCGAAACTACAAGGTGATCACAAGAGCGGAAGCTCTTGAATGTAACACAAGAGCGGAACTAACTGTCCAAATAAGCGGAACTATACTATGTCCGAAAGAGCGGAACCTAGTTTGAAGGTCATTTGATCCATTTTTAGTCCGTAATTTGGTCCGAAACTTTCAAGGGTTTATCTCTGTTCAATTGCGCACAATCTGTGAAATTTTGAACGAATTCCGACAGGTAAAATTTTCTGAATTAATGAAAGAAGGGGTAGAAACAAGAAATCTCGATAAATTTCAGCTATTCTCTGCAGAACTCCTCCTCCTGAGCTCTGATACCAATTGTAGGATCGTTCGACTGATCCGAATGAGTCGTTCAGAGGTGTTCTTCTCTGTTTCAGGTGCGGAATAACAAGAAACAAAGTAGAAACAACTGATTCTTCACTTAATCTGCTAATTGTATTGATTAACAATTTATTACACGCAGTTCTTCACACTGACAGAGTTTCGGTATGGAATACAAGGCAACAGTTATGAGGTTTCGCTCAAGAAATCCTATATATAGATGCTAAGGTTTCGCTCCAATGGACATGACACATGAGCGAAACCTCATGTGTCCACATAAGCGAAACCTTCAGATGACATATAAGCGAAACCTTCAGTCTATGTCACTATGAGCGAAACCTGCTCACTAAACACTATAATCTCCTATTTTTTCGTAAAACGTGCCCTAATTTATACAATGCAATGTAAGACTCGATCCAAGACGAAGTCAACAGATGTAGTGCACCAACAATATTTTATCCGAAATATAATATCCTCTTCCAAAGTATCTACCAATACGTTACTTCACATAAAGGTCATCAAAACTATGTAAGATAAACTCGGAACGAGTAATACTGAACAATTAATACGGAACTCTAATAAACTTTAGCAAACTCGGAAAGAACTGTTGCCTGTTCAGTACCTCGGGACACTCCAAAAGCCAGCAAATCAGACCATCTTCCTTAGATCTGAACCAAATTCGACCCAGTTTTCTGCAAACCTCAGATCTAAACCAAACCAAAACTATAACCTAACAGTTTCCATCTTAAAACCGTTGAAATCTGATGAAAACTAATGCAAATCACTGAAAAATCACCGAAAATCACCATAAACGCCAAAAACTCATCACGAACTCAGAAATCTCTAAAATCTACACCTCCAAATATAAACCTACAATACTATGAGCACTCTCTATATAGAGCCTACTCTGATACCACTTGTAAGGTCGCATAGCCTTTCTAAACAAGATCTATCACGAACAACAAATCACGTATAACATGATGAACCTATTATACGTTCACACTATGTAAGTAATCAACCAGAAAGAGTAGAAACAGAAGATTTCATCAAAATTATAGTTGTATATCAAACAGAGAACACACAGAGTTTTCTCAGATCTACAAATGCCCAGAAGTCTATCAAATACAAAGTATAAAATAATATTTATACTACCCTAGATACTACAAAACATACATAATTTTCATAGTACTCAACAATACATTAGACAAATTTCAAACACAAAAGGCACTCTGAATTACAATTAGTAATTCAGAATGTTACATAAATTCAGAACATATCAAGTACAAACATCGTAAACATAGTTACATAAAGACCCATGGCTTCTAAGGTTTTAACGAATCCAACACTTCATCACTACTAGTGCACTTACAGGTTTCCATCGTGTTCATTTTATAACATGCTCTAATTTGGCTTCGAAAACCGTATGGGCCGTCCCTTTTATGGCTCAAGTCCCAACTTAGACTTTGTCACTTTCTGTCTGGCAGCAGTTACGAGACGTACCCTCTTAATACGATATGGGTCGTATGCTTCTCAATCTGCAAGCTTCCTCCAGCTTTTCCCTTTCTGCTCCAATCTCATCCTTTTAAGTCTAATTACTCCCTTTTCTAGTAATTACTTGCAAATCTCACAAAACATATATAATTACCAATTCTTGTCAGATTTGAGATAATCGCCCCTAAAATGGGTCTTTTAACACTAAAATGTTACGTATCCTACAACTACATCAGCTAACTAGAACCACTAAGTTATATAAAAGTCTTGCTACCAAAACACTTATTCTATGTGTAGCGAAATTTCTTAGCAAATCAACCTTTATGCCCTTAAAAACCAAAATAACTCTTATATGTGTACCATTTTAATATTATATGGTCTTAAAAGATAAATACATGTCCATGTCATGCGAGTTTTCAACAACCCAAATCTAATTTGCCCGATAATATGGAATGTTGTCCTTTTACATGGTTTAGCACTGGTCTTTGACAAAACAGTTATATGAACCATTGTTAGGCACAATGTGAAATATAGTGAGAGACACATGTAGTTGTGATAATTTCATCTTTTGACGAATATCTAATTGGTTTAAGACCAATTGCTAATCATGAATACACCCATTACAACTGGTCTTCTGAAGAGAGCCAAGTGTGTCCCACTTCAAGATATTTTCTTATACGCTTTATATACCAATACTGCCATCATTACGCACCAAGATGGATTACATACAAGACTGGTATCTACATTGGTTTTAACTCCTAGTCATCACTAAGTATCTATAACCATTGATGTGAGACTTATGTTGAATGTCAAGTTCATAATGCAATTATCTCAGTCTTTAGGGGAAGACAAGAATAAGGAAAGACTGGTAATGCATGTTAGATATTCAATGCATCATAATTGCGATCCTTGAAGTTGTCATTATAAACCAAAGTCCAAAAGAGTGAATACATTTGAAAAGAATAGCTAACGAATTACAAGATGCATCCACAAATATAAATAGAGTTAAAAAGTCACTTATACCAGTGTCAAAATCATCTGCCTGAATTAAAGTAATCTAAGAAACATTACTATACAAAGAAAACGTGGAAGATAAATCAGTTCCAAAGATAAAAGAACCATGAAAACCAAAAGAGCAGAGTAACGCAGTTGGTGTAACCAAGAAAAGGTTGCATAGGAAACCCCATAAGTGGTTGAATATAAAACCACCGAAGTGGTTGCATACAAAACCCTAGAATGGGTTGCATACAAAAACCTTAAACAGGTTATCAATAAAATCCTAGAAGAGATAACGTAATCCTTAAATAGGATAAAGGATTTACAAAAGAAACTCAGATACCAAACAAATATGAGATCTCAAATGAATTATGTACAAAATATCACAATATGGAATCATAATGAAACACGTTTAAAATAATATATTGGAATTTGCTATTGCAACAGACGTAATCATTGGTAAAGATAACATACATAAAACCGTGTAAGAGTGACATAAAAATAGCCAAATGGCTAGATGAATTAAAGAATAATTCGCTCGATAAACTAAACATTTTCGAACCTGAAGTTCTAACACCCATAGACATCAAACGAGTAACATTTTTTCTTAAATCCCAGAAGTTGATTACGAGGAAGAGTATTCCCCTGTAGCAGATGTTTTAGCAACCTCACAATCTCAGAAAGTCTATGAAGGATTAAAAATGTCTGAAGCATTATAAAAATGTGTGTTATAAATATCAAAGATTTTTATACGGTCTCAAGAAAACTGGTCGTATGTGGTACAATCGACACAGTTCATAATGTGAAAAAGATAAGTATAAGCTGATAAATTGAGTCATATCCATTTATCAAAATTTCACTCTGAAAGTTCATAATCATAGTTTACAGTGATGATGTAAACATCATTGAGAAGAACTGTTGAACTAGAGAGACAATTTTGAAGGACCTTTGCACAACATAATTTTTTATCGATTTGCGGTTCGAGTGTATGTGAAATATTTTATCATCAATCAAACTACATCTAGAAGATGTTATATGGAAAAAGCTCATTCGTTGAGCACACTAACGATTGTCCAATAGCTTGACATATAGAAAGATTCTTATCCTCCCAAAAGGATGGAGAGGTACCATACTTAATTGCAATCGACGCATTGATATATTTGCAGAGAAAATGACATGTGGGATTAGGTTTTCTAACACTTGTTGCACTCTTTTTCCTTCACTAAGTTTTTTCTGTTAGGTTTTCTTAGTAAGGTTTTTAACGAGGCAACATCACTGATCCAGTAGCATCAACATATCTTAGAGGTCCCAAATTACCAATTTAACATCAACTTGAAGCAGGTTGTTAATGCAGAGTGCACTCTTTTCCCCTTAGCTATGGTTTTGTCCCACTGGGTTTCCTAGCAAGGGTTTTAATGAGGCATAATTATAAAACTTATTAAATGATATGAGATTCGAGACATGATATTGTTCTATAAGAAAATGGAGTCCCAATTATTAGACCCACACAAAGCTAAATCCTAATATGATTTTACTTTTGAAAGTCAATTGTCTCAACACGTACTATATGGAAGCGGACTAAAGCTGAATCAAAAGAAGCCCAAATTGTACTATTTGATGACCACATTGAATAAAAAGAAGCCCAATTTGTACTATTTGAAGATAATACAACCTTAATAACTCATAGAAAAGAAGACTACATAAAAGATCAAGTCAAGTAGTTGTCATTGATGATTAGATTCCACAAACTAAGATATATATGTAAAATTTAGGGGAGTAATATACACATTGTAATTGTTGCACTCTTTTTCCTTAACTAAGTTTTGTCTCATTAGATTTTCTTGAGTTTTTTTTCCAAACTAGTGTTGGTGGAAAAACTATTTACCAAAATGGTGTTCCTTGAATAATATTTACCAAAATCGTGTTCCTTGTTTATTTTGTATTTCCACCTTTCTTTTTTAACCAACATATTAAACCTTTTTTATATTTTCATTAAACTAATTAAGTATCTATTCTTTTATTGTTGAAAGATTTATATTTTTTTAATCAATCCAATATTTGTGTATTTATTTGATTATAATTTTCCAACTAACTCTGTATATCTTTTTAGCAATGATTCTTTGTAAATAGTAAAACTCTCATTATGATTTTGCTTATGTCTGATATTTCAATAATAAAATAAATTAAAAAATGCAAATAAGCAAGCATATATGTATCGTGTGTATGTATATGTTCTTAGCAATAATTCTTTGTAAATAGTAAAACTCTCATTATCGTTTTGCTTATATATGATATTTGAATAATAAAATAAATTAAAAAATGCTCATAGGAAATATGTATTGTATGTGTATGTATATGTAGTATGTAACTATGTATGTATGTATGTATGTGTAATGAGATATATATAAATTTGATGTAAACTATCAAAATAAATAAGTAACAACAAAAACGATTTACACCAAATCGATTCTAAAAAAATAGCAAATTCACAAAAGCTTAGTAATTTGCATATTATTGTTTTAGCACTTTTATAAGTTTTATTAAACATGGACTTCTTGATTTCTTTTGTTGTTCAATATCAATTATGTATTTTTTTAAATAGTTGTCGGTTTATTTGAGCTACTTGTTTCACTTTGGAATCAATACTCTTCTTTCAAGTGTGTGCACACATATAACTTTTAATTTAAAGCAAAAACAGTTGAAAAAACAATAATTATTACTAAAAAACATGGTTGTAAAACAAGGTCTCCAAGGCCGAGTACACCCCGAGTAGTCGCTACAAGGTAAGCTGCCGATGCGACTTTCTTTACTCCGCCTAATTACTCGGAATCGATCAAACGTGGTCAGCATCGGCCAAAATCGGATCTAGTAGGTCAATTCGAGCCGAGTTTGACTTAAAATTAAATAAAATATAATTTCTATGCATATCATATTAAAGAATAAATATCATCTTCACGTATTTTGTTATAAATATTAGTAAATTTATGTTATTTGACGTATATTTAATTTCTGAAAACTAATTTCTTTGTAATTTAACATGTCTGAGTACTCCCCGTGTACTCTCCGCCTAGGCCGAATACTCTCAACTCCCCAGTCGACCGACTAGGGAGCGCCTGGCGACTTTTGCAACCATGCTAAAAAATATAGATTGTTAGTCGGAAAATTAAATTCAAAGAAACAAAAAAAGATATTGAATCGATTGAAAAATTATAAATAATTCAAGAAAAAAAAATAGATACTTGATTAATTTAATAGAAATATAAAAGAAGTTTAATATGTTGGTTAAAAAGGAAAAGGGAAATACAAAATAAACAAGAAACACTATTTTGGTAAATATTTTTCAAGGAACACCATTTTGGTAAATAGTTTTTCCACTAACACTAGATTGGTAAAAAACTCAGATTTTCTTAGTAAGGTTTTAATGAGGCATCATAACTAATTATGTAGTGTCAGTTAATGAGACAACATAACTTATCCGATAGTATCACTTTTTCTTCTCGGTCGCGAAGTACTCACTTTGTTAACATCAGCCATAAGTATGTTTTATAATTAATATAATGAATGGTAATATGTCTGAGAGGAAGCATTATAATAATAATAATATAATAATAATAATAATAATAATAATAATAATAATAATAATAATAATAATAATAATAATAATAATAATAATAATGATGATGTACCATCATTCCTATATTTATGATTCATTAACACTTGTTAGGGGTGCTAAACGGTTCGGGTTCACAGGTTGGCAGGTTCAACCTGACCCGACAACAGAAATTTTAGACAAACCCCGCCCGAACATGAAAATTTTAGACGAACCCGACCCGAACCCGAAAATCTTGTCATATATATGAACCCGAACACAACCCGAATATTAGCGTGTTGACCCGAACACGACTCGTTCAACCCGAATTTTTCAATTTTTTTTCTCCGTAAATTAGTATATTAAAATCAAAATTTTACTACAAAAAACACAAACTTATATAATACAAATGCATTTTAGTTATAAAACCTTATGTTTAATCTCTCTTTCTAATTTGTAATTATGCATAAAATACACACCCAAATTAATTTATGACATAAAACGTATTGTAAAAAAATATAATATAATATAAATGGGTTAAACGGGTCAACCCGTCAACCCGATCGTGTTGACCTGAACCCGACCGGTTTAGGTAAACGGGTTCGTGCGTTCAACTTGATACTGACCCGACCCCGTTTAGACTAAACCTAAACCCGCGAATTTCGTGTTAGGTTCGTGTCATGTTTTCGGGCCGTGTCAGAAATTCACACCCCTAACTAGGGATGAGCAAATACCGATACCATCCCGATCCTGAATTTTGTGTAAACTTGGTACCGATACCGATACCGAAATACGTCGGTACGGTACGGTATCGGTATTTTGAGGTCGGTATTATACTGATACCGTACCGTACCGTACCGTACCGATACTGAAAATGCCAAAAAGTGGATACCGTTTCCGGTACCGAAAAAATTCGGGATCGGGATTTCAGGATCGGGACGGTATTTTATACCAATTACTCATACCTACCCCTACCCCTAACACTTATATATATGCTATGTTTTTGTAAGTTGGTAGATTATGAATAAATAAGAATCATTTTTTCCGTTCTCGTATTTCTCTCTTGTTTCTTTAAAGGTATGTTCTTGTTATTCTCACAATATTTTAGTATATTGTGATTAACCTCAGCATATATGGGGTGAATTCTAGCCTGTTTTCCATAACTCCTAATTACGATATTGTCATCACATAATATCAATCATTGAATTAGTTTGATTAATAGCACATAATTCTCCCTACACTCCTAGATAAATTAGGTTTGGTATCCGATCTATCCCATATAAAGCATAAATAAATAGGAATGTACATTTTACCATTAGAGCATGGCCAGAGCACACATTTATGGATGCACTTAACTTATGTGGTAGTGCATTTGGGTTAATTTGTTGCAGATGCATCTTAATTTCCTTGTAGTTATTGTCTAATTTTCGGTAGTTTTTGAGTCATTTTTGTCCATAAATAGCTTGTATTTAATAAATTTGGTGTTTTGTAGAAAATGTTAGACGAATATTTATAAGCCAGATTGCATTATTATTATTATTATTATTATTATTATTATATGGCGGTTACAGCCAATTTTTATTTATGTATATATATACGTCTGTATCATAACATTACCGATTATCAATTCATTTTATGAACAATAATCTTCATTCTTCGAAACCCTAAATCAGAAATCCAACATAGTGGTATCAGAGCCACATCGATCCAATCCACGAAGTCACAAATCACGATCAAAACATGAATCAAGCACAAGGAATTCAAACTCAGATTCCCAAACTTACTGGACAAAATTATTATCACAGGCACATTCAGATCAAAGTTTTATTTGAATCGCAAGAATTATGGAGTGTTGTTGATGAAGGAATTCAAGAACTGGGAACAAATCCTACAGAGGATGCAACGGCAACGCATAAAGATGCAGTCAAGAAGGACAAACGGGCATTACACATTCTTTTTCAATCAGTAAACGACACTATATTCGAAAGGATTGCCCTTGCAAAATCGTCAAAAGAAGCATGGAACATTCTGCACAAATCTTACCGAGGAGAAAACCGGGTAAAAACAATTAAACTCCAAACTCTTCGTTGTGAATTTGATGCATTGAAAATGAAAGAAGGAGAATCTATCAAAGATTATTTCAATAGAACAATCCTTATCGTTAATCAATTACAAATGAATGAAGAGAAAATCAGTTAACAACGAATTGTAGAGAAGATTCTACGAAGTTTGACTCGAAATTTCGAGTCGGTGGTGATCACTGTGGAAGAAACGAAGGATCTGGAGAATGTTTCAACCGAAGAATTAATGGGAATTCTTCAATCTCATGAACTGAGATTGAAACGATATGAGGACAATCCAACAGAACATGCATTTCAAATGCAGAATTCGAATCAAGACAGGTTCAAACAATCAAGGAACGAAGCAGGAGGAAAAGGACGCGGTAAATACAGGGGTCGAAGCATGAACTCGATTAGATGTTATAATTGTCAAAGATTAGGCCACGCGGCCAAGTTTTGTCAGCGAAAGGATGAAAGTGAAAAGCTTGACAATATGTTAATCCATAAAGATGATGAAATCGATGAACAAGATGACACGATGTTCATGATTTTTAATATGGAAGAGACAGTCAAGGATGATTGCTGGTATTTAGATAGCGGATGTAGCAATCACATGACTAGGGAACAGGGATTTATTCGTCAACCTGGATGAATCCTTAAAGAAGGAAGTGAGGACCGGCGATGATAAAAGACTGGAAGTACTTGGCAGTGGTGAAGTGTCTATCACTATTAAAGAACGAATTCGAAAGATACTGAATGTATTTTACGTGAAAGGTTTGAAACATAACCTGTTAAGTGTGGGGCAACTTATACAGAAAGGGTATATAGTCCTGTTTCAAAAAGACCGGTGCATTATCAAAGATTCAGGTAATGAAATTATAGGAGATATTAAAATGACTAGTAATAAGATGTTTCCCCTTCGTCCGGGTAGTGATCTAAACTTTGCAATGACTATGACCACAAAAGATATGTCAACTCTATGGCATAAACGGTATGGTCATGTAAATACGGATACACTAATAAGTATGGGAAACAAAGAACTAGTCTCGGATTACCTAAAATCATGAAAAATGAGAGCATATGTGAAGGGTGCATCTCGGGAAACCAGGCCAGGAAATCATTTTCAAAGAAAGTTACATGGCAAGCCGACAGACCCTTGCAATTGGTTCATTCAGATATATGTGGACCTATGAGGACTGAATCGATAGGAGGATGCATGTATTTTATTACATTTATCGATGATTATTCAAGGAAAACTTGGGTGTTCTTTCTCAAATATAAATAAGAGGCATTGAACTATTTCAAAACATTCAAAGCCTTAAATGAAAGACAATCCGATCACTTAGTTAAAACACTAAGAACTGATCGAGGAGGAGAATACTATAGTAAGGCATTCCAAGATTATCTGAAGCTAAACGGAATACGTCATCAACTCACAAACAGTTACTCTCCCCAGCAGAATGGGGTAGTGGAAAGAAAAAATAGAACGTTAATGGAATTGAGCAGAAGCATGATGAATGTCAAACAATTACCGAATTGTTACTGGGAAGAAGCAATAGCATGTGCTACATATATATTAAATCGGACGGTCACAAAGACAAGACCCAATATAACTCCGTACGAGGCATGGAATGGCAACAAGCCAAATGTGGAGCATCTCAAGGTACCGGGTTCGAGTCTTGGGAGTGGAATATGTCGCCCAGGGTAAGAACTCGGCATGGGGAAGTCACCGCGGAGCTAGCTTAGTCGGGTAGCAGCTCCCGGAGTGAGATCACTCCGGCGGTTGGGAGGACCGTGCACTATCCCCCCCATGTTCATATTCCCAAACAACATCGAGATAAGTTAAACAAAAAAATGGAAAAGGCGGTGTTTATTGGTTACAGTGAACATAGTAAAGGTTACAAGCTTTATAATCCACAAACAAATAAAATCATCATAAGTCGTGATGTAGTATTTGATGAAAACAAAAGGTGGGTTATAGATTCAGGAACGTCTGATGTTCCATTTGTTGTGACTGATACCGATGAGAGTCAGACTCAAGATGACAGTGGATCTGGCAAGACACAAGGCGAAACGACATCTAATGAACAACCTGAGCACAGTGGATCAGCAACACGAGAAGATGAGGAACAAAGTCAAGGAACGAATCAAAATCAGCATTATGAGAACGTCTCAACAACCGAACATATGCAGCAACAAGAAAATGAGTCATCATCATCAGATTCTGAGAATGAAGTTATCCGTACAAGAAGTCTCAACAACATATATCAAGATACAAGTGCTCTCACAGACGCAGAAGTGTTGCAAAAGTATAACGAAAGTCAAGTTGTAAACTTTGTTCTTTATACAAGTGCTGATCCAACTTCATACGAAGAGGCCAGCAAAGACTCGAGATGGATGGATGCCATGGACAAAGAAATAGAGTCAATTCACAAAAATCAGACATGGGAACTTGTAGATCCTCCAAAGCATCAAAAACCAATTGGTGTTAAATGGATCTATAAGACAAAGTATGATGAAAAAGGAAATGTAGATAAGTATAAGGCCAGACTGGTGGTGAAAGGATAAAAATAGAAATACGGCATAGATTATCAAGAAGTGTTTGCTCCTGTAATCAGATTCAAAACGGTCAGAGTAGTGTTGGCCCTCGCGGCTCAATATGAATGGCATCTTCATCAAATGGATGTAAAAACTGCCTTCTTAAACGGAAAATTGGAAGAACAAGTCTATATAGAGCAACCTCAAGGCTATATTAAGAAAGGAGAAGAAAAGAAGGTATGTTATCACAAACGAGCTTTATATGGTCTAAAACAAGCTCCTAGGACGTGGTACAGTCGAATAGATACATATTTCATTCAAAACGAATTTAAAAAATGCATTTATGAACACACGCTTTACATCAAAGACACCAATGAAGGAAAGATCATAATATGTCTGTATGTAGACGACTTAATTATAGCAAGTAGCTCGATGAGATTAATTTCAGAATTCAAAAACTCAATGAAAAGGGAATTTGAAATGACGGATATGGGTAGATTACACTACTTCCTTGGCATGGAAGTTTCGTATGAGAATGGTAATATTACTCTCTCACAAAAGAAGTACATGAGAAACTTATTAGAGAAGTACAGGATGACACTATGCAACACAGTGTCGACTCCAATGGAATATGGATTAAAATTATCTAAAGATGATCCAGAAGAGTTTATTGATGAGGGGATATATTGTAGCTTAGTCGGAAGTTTGATGTACTTGACCAATACTAGACCAGACATTATTTTTGCGGTAAGTAAAATAAGTAGGTTCATGGAATGTCCAAAGAAAAGTCACTGGGAAGTAGGGGTGTTCAAAAAACTCGTGGCTCGCAGCTCGCTCGAAACTCGCTCGAAAAAAGCTCGGCTCGAAATTGGCTCGGTTGTAAACAAGCCAGCTCGGCTCGGCTCGGTTTGTAAACGAGCCGAGCTCGAGCTTGGCCTGGCTCGGCTCGTGAGCTCGTGAGCTAGCTCGATATGGTTTACATCCTTCATTTTTTTTGTCCCATATCGCTTAGAAAACAAAAACTAAGGGAGTATCTCCCCTATAAAAGAATGTAAAGACAATGTACAAAGTGAATTAACTATTTATACTTGCATATTTAGCCATATGGTTAAATTAAATGACAATTGTAGCCCTTAGTCTATGAAGAAATTCATTTTTAAGTAGTAAATTTTGTGGTTTTTTGTTAGTTCGAGCTAGATCGAGCCGAGCCGAGCTAGCTCGAATTCTAATCGAGCCGAGCTCAAGCCTCGAATCTCAGCTCGATTTGAAATTCGAGCTCGAGCCGAGCCAGCTCGAATCGAGTTCGAGCCGAGCTCGAGCTAGGACTAGCTCGGCTCGACTCGGCTCGTTTACAGCCCTACTGGGAAGCAGCAAAACATATACTGAAATACATCAAAGGGACCCAAGAACAAGGAGTTACATATTCTAAAGGAGGAAAAAACATCTATTGGGTTCAGTGATAGCGATTATGCAGGAAATGTAGATGATAGTAAAAGTACCTTGGGATATATTTTTCATCTAGGGTCTGGTCCTATATCTTGGCAATCAAAGAAACAAAAGGTGGTGGCATTGTCTTCAACGTAAGCTGAATACATGGCTCTATCCTTAACGAGATGTCAAGCATTATAGATCAAAGGAATTCTGGATGATCTGCAAGGAAAAGAAGACTACTCAATTCCAATATTCTGCGAAAACAAATCAACTATTTGTCTAGCTAGAGATCCAGTGTATCATGGCAAAAGTAAGCACATAAGGGTCAAGTATCACTTTATCAGAGACTTGATCAAGAAAAGGGGAGTAGCGGTTGTTTTCTGTGCAACGAAGGACCAAATGGCAGACATTATGACGAAGGCTCTCCAGCCGAAGGATTTCACTCGCTTGAAGGAACTGCTGCACTTGAATCTAAAATAATCTAGCTTACGGGAGGGTGTTAGACGAATATTTATAAGCTAGATTGTATTATTATTATTATTATTATTATTATTATTATTATTATTATTATTATTATTATTATTATTATTATTATTATACTAACCTAAGTTATTATATGGCGGTTACAACCAATTTTTAATTATGTATATATATACGTCTGTATCATAACGTTACCGATTATCAATTCATTTTATGAACAATAATCTTCATTCTTCGAAACCTTAAATCAGAAATCCAACAGAAAAAGGGTGCAAAGGAAGCTTAAATGAACTAATATGGTGAAGAAACGATCAAACAAGTGGAATCGGGAAGTAAAACCAACTTTGTGGACAAAAGCCTCCTAAGAGAGTTGCGTGGCAAAGGTAGATTTACATCATGACTCGTCTAGGGAGATTAAAGCCACAAAAAGACTAAAATAACCTTCAATAATTCCAAAAATTACATCACCAAGCCAACACCAAGTTTTGGGATGGTTTTAACTGAGCCGTGCATCACGAGCTAGTTCCTTGGCCACGTCATGTATCAACTGATGTCACAAAGTTGGCTAATTTGTGTTTGATTACATGTATAACACCTTAAAACCCTAATTTGATATATTTTATGTAATACCATTCATAATTATGAACCATATGACGTATAACTAACTGATTATGAAGGGAGATCGTATCACGGATGAATTAAAGTGCTTTCTAAGAGGAGGAGGCTTAGGTTTGAAGAACTCGGCGTAAAATATTTAATAGCTTTCGGTTAGATACGTTTTTTTTTTAAGTTTTTGGTTTATTAGAACTTGATATAATGACTTTGTTTTCTAGAATGTGTATGCTTTAAATTTATTTATGTTTCATGAATGAACATGAGTAGCTAAGTTTATCTTAGCTACCTAGGCGTATGGATAATTGTTGATCCCTTATATGTTTCCGATTTTGGTTTAATTGTGATTTGGCTTTATGTTTTGATAAAAGGTGTTTTTAATTCAGGTTTTTAATGTGTTTGCATGCTCTTACTGATTAAATAATCAACCCATCATTCCATGCGTGTCTTGTTGAATGTCTTTCAGTTATAGATATGTATTAGGTTGCTTACTTTGTGTTTGTGACTAGTTTATGGTTTTAAGTCGACATTTACTGTAACACCCCGTGTTTTCAAGAAGTCAAAGTCAAAGTCAAGGTCAAGGTCAAAGTCAACGACCGATTTCGCGCAACTTGACTTATAGAAATTTCTTTATTTTGATTGTATTATGTGGAGTAAGTGTCGTTAATTACAATAATCGACCCACGACTGTGAACTATAGGAAGTAACAATGCGATAAAGTTAAATAAACGATAATCAAACTATGCTAATCAATCGACATCGAATCGCAACTCGAACTACGCATATTAGTTATTGTTATACGTGTGTGTGTGCCTTATGTGTTACATGTGCATGTTCATTTATGTTATACGTGGTAATCAATCGAAACGCAATCGAACTCGAAATGAAATCGAACTCAATCGACATCGAACCCGAATCACAATCGAACTATGATAATTAGTGGAGAAGAGATAGTGCTAGATATGAGTGGTTGGGATTAAAAGTAATTTGAATAGGAAACTCTATCGCATTCGCATCACTCGCAATCGAAATCGAATCAGCAAAAATCGTCGCGTCAAACATTCGAACCAAGTGCCATCCGGCCGGATAGCCACTTGTCCATGAGTCAGGTGCCATCCGACCGAGATGACATCCGACCGGATAGTCATCCGGGTAGTGTGCCATCCGACCGGACAACACTTTCCCCTTTTGGAATCCTATAAATACCCATGTCACTCTCAAACCTTTCTACTTTTGGAAACCTCTGTCCGAACAGCTCGTGTTCTTCACCTTTTCTTCGATTTCTCTCAATCCCGGTAAGATCTCGTCCTAAATCTTGTACTTTCTTGATCTACACGCACTCCTACACCTTTCTATCTTTTAAATCTTAACTTTTGACCGTGAAATCACTAGATTTCGGGTGTTCTAGGATGACGTCATCATGAGTTCTTGAAGAACTTCATGTTTTGACTTCAATCCATCAAGAACAATCTAGATCTAACTGATTTCCACACAAATACACAAAGATCTTGTAGAGATCTCAACATAAACATAGTGCAAAAGGATTGAAAGATGGTTTCTAACTTTCTTTCAACTCTTTTACACTCAATGCACTCAAAACCGATAGAATCGGACTTTGTTCTAGTCTCCTACTCACTCTTAGTGTTGTGCTAGTCCAAGATCTGGATTCTACTCACGAGACCAACGATTTCGGGTTAAACAAGAACAACCGTCTTGAGCCGGTAACCGGCCGAACAAGGGTGATTCCTGGTCGGTTTGGTCACGCGGGTCAAAACGGAGTTCTATTGGTTAACACGTTGTCAACACGTATCGATAGAACGACAAACAATCAAAACGACCAAGTGTAAGACGAACGGAACAATCGGGACGGAATGCTGTCCGACCGGACTATCGTCCGACCGGATGACCATCCGAACGGATTGCTGTCCGAATGGATAACACCTTGGGTCCCACACCTCATCAACTCTAACTGAAGTTTGAGCATCGAACGAATTGCCATCCGACCGGACTACCATCCGACCGGATTACTCTTCGGATCATGAGATACTAGGACTTTAAAGACTTAAACAATTTTCAACATGTTCATTAACAGGGTTGCCACCCGGTCGAATGGGCATCCGACCAAGTGACTCTTCTGCTAGGAATTGTTCCCACAAAGTAACCTCATCACTAAGGTCGCCGTCCGACCGGACCACCGTCCGACCGGATGACCATCCGAACGGATCGTTATCCGCACGATTGACCGTCCGATCGACCGACTTGAAGGATAGAGATACTTCAATGTTTTCAAAATGCTACAACGAAAATTTCAAAAGACAAGCTATCATACACAAACACATTCACCTCATAGGAAGAAACAATCCACTCGAATAGTCATCCGACCGGACTACCGTCCGACCGGATGACCATCCAAACGGATTGTTACCCGCACGATTAGCCGTCCGATCGGATTACCATCCGACCGAACTGCTATCCGACCCACTCACACTTCGTATCGTTTTACGCGTCACTTATCGATATGCTATAAATCCATTCAGGCTAACTTTACTCGCTAAGCTCTCCCTTCAATCCATCAACCGCTGTGAGTATACTCGATCCATTTTTTGCTTTATGCACTTTTGGGTGTTACATACGTTACAACTATTCAAATCACATCAAACACACTGCTCAATACTATTTGAACGCTAACCATTAATGCATGTTATACGTGGCTTATGAATGCTTGTTTGTTATGTTTACACATGGAATGTTGTCTACCTGCCTTAGCAACGATAGTACTATAGTTTGGACTCAGCACCCGTTCGCGGGGGTTGTTAAGGACAATTACTTGCATGGTTACGGTGGTAATCATGTATTGCAAACTGCATTTGGAAGTCAACCCGCAGTCATTGGTATCGATGGATCTATGTCGATAACTAACGTGCTTCATTTCACTATGTCTACGTGCTGGTTATGCGTTAACGAATTCGAACTTTATATGCTATTATCAAACTTGTATGCTCACCTTTACATTTTATGTATTGACTTTATTTTAACGTATGTGACAGGTGCTTAGGATGCACACTTGGTAGGAAATTGAAGCTAGAATAAAGCTTTAGAGCCCAACAAATAGTTGTCTGCAGATATTGAAACAAGGGTCTCTAGAAGCAGATAAACAATTGCTGACTATTTAAATCTGAGTTGTCGGAACAGAATATTTGCCTGGATTTTGTCTGTAATAATTTATTTTACTATTTGAGATACGGTATGGGACGTATTATCTAAATTGAATAGTAATGATAATTGTTATGGAAACTTCTGGACAATCTGTTTCGCTCTGTGCCATGCCCTGATGTTTCCGCCATCGGTTGGGGTGTGACAGATTGGTATCAGAGCCATAACTATAGGGAATTAGGCAAGACACGACCTAGTCCGGGTCGATGTCTTAGATACCTAGTCTATAGTTAGGAACCAACAGACCAACTTGTGCATAACCATTTGGGATTATGTATGAGCTCGCTATTCCTTGCTACTCTCGCTTATGCTACACTATCACTGCACTCGAATTTTCAAACATGAAAGAGTAACTAAGTCAAGATTAGGTGTGAAAACCGCAAATTCTCGACTGAAGTTGCTAAACAACCCGCATTTTATCTACAAACGAGGAGAATTATGCCAAATCAGGGGTGAAACCCATATTTTTATTAATAATCTCCTCTATTTTTATTAAAAATAGGGACGAAGTTGTTAAGATAGGTGTGAAACCCTAACCTCGACGACTTGTTCCACCCATGCTACAAAACTCTCACCAAAGTCTCGACGGACTCCAATGACCTGAAGTCGCGATACGACTAACGGGGTGCGTGCCCAACGCCTAAGAATCGAGGCAGAGGCACTACCCTGAAGGTCGAACGTGTACAACAAGCCCTTAGGAATAGTCGAAACACTTTGGGTAGTCGAAGTCTAATAGCCGCAGACGATCTATTTATCGATTTTTATGTGTTTTGATTCTGAGCCCGCAACAGCTGACTCTGATGATTCGTCGATTTTATGTGAATTATGTGGTTTGTGTTTATTTGTTAGCATTTTGAGGTATTATTGGATTCGATCTAACGCCTTTTGCTTCTGCTGATCACACAACACACTACACAACGTTAACAAATCGCTAAATTGTGGACGACTTTATGCTACGTTATACGACCCGATATACTAAACGCGGACGCTATATTCGAACGCTCGCGAACTATGCATGATAGGTTTCTGTATTCTGACTGCATCTTGTGACTAAATGTGTATGTGCTTCTGTGCTTATGTGCTTCTATGTTTTTGTGAATCGATAATTATGTGATTGCGTGTTAACATGTGAGGTGAGATTCGAATACGTTGTGTTGAGTCCTATGACGATGTCTATTGCAGACAATGTCATCTGGATCCCGTCACACACTTTCTCGTCAAGAGAAGAGAGACAAACACCTTGCTGCTATCATCGCCAAGCAGGTAGCAAAGGCCGTAAGTGATGTCTATGAGAACGTCAGCAAGTCGTTCGAGGAATCGAGAACCGAAGCTCCTAAAGATGCTACCAGGGCATTCAATTTCAAGCAATTCAAGTCGTGTGGGCCAAAAGAATTCACTGGCGAAGGATATCCTACTGCACTATTCCAATGGTTTGATTCCATTGAGGTCACTCTACGACAGAGTGGTTGCCCCGATGACCTCCGAACTCTGAATGCTACCGGCGTTTTCCAGTCCCGTGCACTAGACTGGTGGACGGCCGAGAGAAACAAGCGAGGGAACGATGCAACCTATGGTCTGTCGTGGGACGAGCTCAAGGAAGTCATGCTAGAAGAATTCTGCCCTCCTCATGAACGTCAAAAGTTAGAGGATGAATTTTGGCACATACATCAACATAAAGGCGACAATGCTGCGCTCACTGCTCGCTTCAAGCAGCTAAGTATCATCTGCCTTGATCAAGTCAAGACTCCGGAGATCACAATCAAGAAGTACATCCGCGCTTTGCCCGACTGCGTCGCAGATTTCGTACAAGTGGCTAAGAATAAGACGATCGAAGCGACTTACCTACTGGCCGTCGAAATCAATGACAAATGGGTCAAGGCTGGTGTCTGGGATAAAACTTCGAAGCACCTGCATCAAGCTACCACCACCGCACCAACTGCTGAAAACACCACATCGAGCAACAAGAGGAAGAACAGCTCCAGCAACAAGAACTGTGCGATCACTGCTGCACCGATTCAAGCTGTACCAGCCCAACAGCGTCAAGTAGCGGCGCCTGTGGCAAATGCACCTCCTGCAAAGCGTGCATACACTGGGCCACACCCGCTCTGCCCTACTTGTACCTACCACCACCCGACTGCCATTGCTTGTCGTTTTTGTGCTCATTTCAATATGTACAACCATTTTACTACCAACTGTCGTGTTCGACAAGCTCCTGCTCATCAAGCTCTACTCACCACCCCTCAGGGTCAACAAGCTCCTCCGGCACCCGCGGTCAGCGCCAGAGCCTGCTTCGCATGTGGCGATCCTAACCATTTCGCCAACATGTGCCCAAACAGGGTCGTGAAACAAGAGCCTCAGCAGCAGCAACAACAGCAACAGCAGCAACAACAGGCCGAACGTGCCAGAACTTTCAACATTAACGTGCGTCAAGCCCAAGCCGACAACAACGAGGTCAATGGTACGTTCCTTGTGAATGGTATTTATGCTTCATGTTTGTTTGATACTGGAGCCGATAATTGCTTTGTGTCGTTCGAATTCGAGAAACTCCTTAGTCGTAAGCGCTCTCATCTCTCCTCAACGTTTGATGTTGAAGTCGCTACCGGAAGAACTGTCGCCGTTAATTCAGTTCTTCGTGATTGTACTCTTGAGCTCAATAATCACATCTTCCCAATCGACCTTATTCCGATGCAACTCGGAAGTTTCGATGTCATAGTAGGCATGGACTTTCTTCGCGAAAACCATGCTGAAGTTATGTGCTTTGACAAGATGATCCGATTCTCGCTTGCGAATGGTGATTTATTGTGTGTCTATGGTGAAACTACTTCAAAAGGTCTCAAGCTCATGTCATGTGTGCAAGCTAGCAAGTATCTCCGCAAGGAATACAGGGCTTTCTTGGCTAATATTGTAGTAGCGGAGAAGGAAAAGAAAGAGAAGAAGGAAGTGAAAGACGTTCCTGTGGTTCGAGAATTTTCTAATGTTTTTCCAGAGGACCTTCCCGGACTACCGCCAAGTCGTGATATCGACTTTCGTATCGACCTCATTCCTGGAGGCAACCCCATTACCAAAGCTCCTTATCGACTCGCGCCGTCCGAAATGCGTGAACTTTCAACCCAACTCCAGGAATTACTTGAGAAAGGCTTCATTCGCCCGAGCACCTCGCCTTGGGGCGCGCCGGTCCTTTTCGTCAAAAAGAAGGATGGGTCGTTCTGGATGTGCATCGACTATCGGGAATTGAATAAGTTAACTATCAAGAACCGCTATCCCCTACCTCACATCGATGATTTGTTTGACCAAC
The DNA here is from genome assembly GCA_030545235.1 of Helianthus tuberosus. NCBI lineage: Eukaryota > Viridiplantae > Streptophyta > Magnoliopsida > Asterales > Asteraceae > Helianthus > Helianthus tuberosus. The sequence continues at coordinate 99,465,847 of CM060382.1, forward strand.
TGCAAGGTGCTACGTGTTTCTCGAAGATCGATCTACATTCAGGCTACCACCAACTACGCATTCAAGAGGAGGATATACCCAAAACCGCGTTTCGCACTCGATACGGCCACTACCAATTCGTTGTTATGCCCTTTGGTTTAACCAACGCACCTACGGTATTCATGGATCTGATGAATCGCGTGTGTAAACCATATCTCGACCGTTTCGTCATCGTGTTTATCGACGATGTCTTGATCTATTCCAAGTCGAAAGCCGAACACGCGCAACATCTACGTTTGGTTCTCGAGCTACTCCAGGGGAACCAACTCTACGCCAAGTTCTCCAAGTGTGAATTCTGGCTGGAGGAGGTTCAGTTTCTGGGTCACATCATTAATAGTCAAGGTATTCATGTCGATCCCACGAAGATTGAAGTAGTTAAGAGTTGGGTTACGCCTAAGAACCCGTCCGAAGTCCATTCTTTTCTCGGACTAGCGGGCTATTATCGACGATTTATCGAAGGATTCTCAAAGATCGCTGTGCTGCTTACTGCTCTCACGCATAAAGACAAACCCTTTGTTTGGGGAATCAAACAGGAATCTGCTTTCAGAACCCTTAAGCACATGCTTTGCAATGCTCCCGTTCTCACATTGCCCGATGGAAACAATGATTTCATTGTCTATTGTGAGGCTTCCAACCTTGGTCTTGGTTGTGTCCTTATGCAGCGGGACAAGGTTATAGCTTACGTATCTCGTCAACTCAAAATCCACGAGAAGAACTATACAACCCATGACCTCGAGCTAGGCGCAGTTGTTTTTGCGTTAAAGATTTGGCGACACTACCTGTACGGTACCAAGTGTACGATCTTCACCGATCATAGGAGCCTACAACATATCTTTAATCAGAAGGAACTAAATATGCGCCAACGCCGATGGGTAGAACTTCTCAACGATTATGACTGTGAGATTCGTTATCACCCTGGCAAGGAAAATGTTGTTGCCGACGCACTCAGTAGACGGAGCTATCTGCTTAGCACTCGAAATGTTCAAGCCCAATACGATCTCGAATCCCTCATCCGCGAAGCTCAGCACGCGTGTTTCAATGAACGCACTCTGAAGAAAGAAAGAATCTAGCACGATGGAGCCCAGCTTGTGAGCAAGTCGAATGGGATATTCCACTTTTTGGACCGAATTTGGATCCCCAAACGGACCAATTTGCGACAGATCTTGATGGATGAAGCCCACAAATCCCGGTATTCTATACATCCCGGTGCTGACAAAATGTACCGGGACCTTTGTTATAAGTACTGGTGGCCGGGCATGAAAAGGGATATTGCTCTCTATGTTGGAAAATGCCTGACCTATGCGAGAGTCAAGGCTGAACATCAAAGACCCTCTGGCTTACTCGAACAACCACCGATCCCCATGTGGAAGTGGGAGAGTATAGCTATGGACTTTATAACAAAGCTACCGCACACGTCATCAGGTCACGACATCATTTGGGTTGTGGTTGACCGTTTGACTAAATCAGCCCACTTTTTGCCAATACGGGAAGACTACAAGGTAGAACGATTAGCCCGAATCTACACCGATGAGATCATTTGTAATCATGGGATGCCTCGCGACATCATCTCTGATCGTGATGCTCGGTTTACCTCGCGACTGTGGGAAACGTTTCAAATAGCACTCGGTACATCGCTAAATCTAAGTACCGCTTTCCACCCTCAAACCGACGGTCAGACTAAAAGAACGATCCATACTCTTGAAGACATGCTCCGTTCGTGTGTCATAGACTTAGGTGGTAATTGGGATACATACCTGCCGTTAGTCGAATTTTCGTATAACAACAACTATCATTCCAGCATTCAAATGGCACCATTCGAGGCTTTATACGGAAGAAGATGTCGATCGCCTATTGTGTGGCACGAGATCGGTCATTCACAATTAACCGGTCCTGAGCTATTACAAGAAACGACAGACAGAATTTTCCAAATTCGAGACAACCTGGTAAAAGCTCGGAATCGACAGAAAAGTTATGCCGATAGACGACGCAAGCTCCTTGAATTTGACGTTGGTGACTACGTACTCCTAAAGGTATCACCTTGGAAGGGTGTGGTCCGATTCGGCAAGAAAGGGAAGCTCGCGCCTCGATATGTTGGACCTTTTAAGATTCCAGAAAGGATCGGAAAAGTTGCCTACAGACTCGAACTACCGGAGGAACTTAGTAACGTCCACCTGATTTTCCACGTGTCAAACCTCCGAAAGTGCCTAGCCGACCACGACTTACATGTTTCTCTCGATGACCTTCAAGTGAACGAAACACTACACTTCGTGGAGAAGCCTGTCAAAATCATGGACCGCCAAACCAAGCAACTCAGGCACTCGCGCATTCCTATTATGAAAGTCCGATGGGAAGGCAAACGAGGCGCCGAGTTCACTTGGGAACTCGAAAGCGACATGAAGGTGAAGTACCCGCAGTTATTCAAAGAGAAAGTCTAGAGAGAGAAAGTGATTCACGGTGTCGTACAACTTCCAGCTTAATTTCAGGACGAAATTCCCTAAACTAGGGGAGGCTGTAACACCCCGTGTTTTCAAGAAGTCAAAGTCAAAGTCAAGGTCAAAGTCAACGACCGATTTCACGCAATTTGACTTATAGAAATTTCTTTATTTTGATTGTATTATGTGGAGTAAGTGTCGTTAATTACAATAATCGACCTATGACTGTGAACTATAGGAAGTAACAATGCGATAAAGTTAACTAAACGATAATCAAACTATGCTAATCAATCGACATCGAATCACAACTCGAACTACGCATATTAGTTATTGTTATACGTGTGTGTGCCTTATGTGTTACTTGTGCATGTTCATTTATGTTATACGTGGTAATCAATCGAAACGCAATCGAACTCGAAATGAAATCGAACTCAATAGACATCGAACCCGAATCACAATCGTACTATGATAATTAGTGGAGAAGAGATGGTGTGACACCTGTGTCACTTCAACCATCAAACAAATACCAAACCAATGAAATATTGTATTTCATACTTGGGATTTGTATAAATATGTGTATCATTTGCACATATCAACTCTTGTTCGATTTCAGGCTCTAAATCACTTTCTGGAAGGTTATACGCGCCCTGATGCGTAAATATAACCAGTTTAATGCAAAAAACACTCCGGAACAGTGACATAGGCTTAAAATACCTTAAATAACCTTTACGTAACTTAGAAATAAGTTTTGGAAGGTTTGGTATGCCGAAATCAAATTTATTCGCTTACATGGACTAAATTCAACAAACTGCGAAAGTATGTCAATTTGTACTGTAACGGACATTCCGGAACTTGATCATAAGTTAAACACACCCTAAATATCCTTTACATATCTTAGAAATAGGCTTTGAGGGGTTCGGTGTGCTAAAATAAACTTTATGCTCATTCAGGGACTAAAAGCGTCAAAAAGTGCATAAGTTTGCATTTTCGCGCATAACTTACGTTCTGAATACATCCGAACATCCAAAAATTTATGTAATCATTAAAATATCATGTTTTAGTTATTGGCTTAATAAAAATCCATTCGTCGCGTAATTTGGATCGTTTTCGCGTCCGTTACGACTTCCGTCGTAATTAACCGAACAACGAAACCGTACGGCCAAACGAACTGACATCCGACATAATTTTGAGCATATTTTAAGTTCCCTACACTTTAACTTCATTTTGGAGCCTTAAAATGAGGTTAACGGGGCTTAAACGTGTCAAAATGCATCAAAAACCAAGTTTGGGGCTTTAGGGACTAAATCTGCCATTTTTGAAAGTTGCTGGTCTGCAAGGTCCTTGCGGACCGTATGGACATATGCTTACGGTCCGTAAGCCTTCCCCAGAACCACAGAATTGTAGAAACAATGAATCTGGCCTATTCCACTTGCTCAAATGGTTTTTACCCCTTGAATTACACATTATGGGCTGGTATTTGATGTCCCCATTGTGTTCAAAACCTTGTGCCCAAGTGTAAGGCCAAGATCATTCCCTCTTCTCCAAGAAATGATCCTAATGGTTGTGAAATTCCTATAAATAGCAACCCCCACTTCACTTCATTCTCACACTTGATCTGAAATCAGCTCTAAGTTGGGGTGTTTACACTTCATACCTGAGCTATTTTAGATCAAACATCCTTCTTGGACCCTTTGTAAGTCCTCTTCTTGCTTGTTCTTGAGTTTCAAGCATGAAAGTCAAACAAAGTTTGACTTTCAGCTTTGACCAGTCAATGGTCAACACAAAGTTCCGTTGAACTTTGCAACGTGAGCGTAATCACGATGGTTATAGTCCCTTGTGACTATACCTACTAATTACCACGTTGACTAGGCGTAGTGACGAGTCGTAGTTTTGGCCAAAATGCATGTTTATGCGTATTTTGTAACCAAACTACTCTTGGTTATCAAAACTGTTTGTTTTGATATCAAAAACCTGTTTTCTAACTTGACTAAACATGTTCTAGCATGTTTAGCTCGTCACTTTTAGTTTAGTGCTTGTGTAGAGTCGTAAGTCAAGCGGACTAAACACCCGCTTAGAATTTCGAACTCGACCCGTTTGGTCGATCATTAGGATCCGACCAAACATGTTTAGTGACCATAGTTGCATAGGGAATAACCTTCCGAGGTTATACCTTATGGTCACTTAGGTTTAATTAGTTGTATGATAAGTAGTTTATATGCCTTAGGTAAATGACCAAAATACCCTTGTCATGCATAATTGGTAATTAAGCATATGTAACATAAACTTTTGTCACGTAACTGATTATGCAGCATATTTAAACATGTTTAGGCATATAACACTTGTCATAGGACTAGTTAGACGTCTCGAACGCGCTTTTGTGCGCACGACTCGTTAAAGTAGCATAAGCTACCTAAACGGGTCGTAATGGGTCGTAAGCACTTAGGTTATGTTTCATTTTAGTATGTAGGCTTTGTTAAACCATATCATATGAGTTCCAATACTCATTTGGTTTACGAAACCTCATGCTATCCAATCTCCCGATTTAGGTTCGGTTATTTATGTAGTTATCTTTATAGGGTGCCGTTGATTTCCGTGATCTTGGTTGTTGTTCAAGACTTCTAAGCACCCTCAAGTGAGTACATAGTCCCCTCTTTTACTGTTTTCCAAATGTTTTGGGGTGAAACACATGTGCCTACTTGTTATTTTCATGCTTTCCATGTTTTCATATCATATACTTGCTATGTTCATTAGTACACTATTAGTACATGATTTCATTATGTTTTGCTATGTATATTTACTTAACATGCTAGCACATTGTTTTACTTTACTTTTTTGCTATGTATGTTGACTGAGCATGCTAGCACATTGTTTTACATGACTTTTCTGCGTTGTATGTTAACTTAGCATACTTAGTACATTGTTTTACATTGCATCTCTGTTGCATATGTTCTCGTAACATATGGACACATTGTTTTATATCTCTACCTTGTATGTTCACTTAGCGTACTAGGTACATTATTTTCATAAATCATGCTTACCTTTGGTATATCATTTGGTTTGTTTAACGGGACTAAATTACATTCATTAACACCGATCATGCCGCTCGGTAGTAGGTAGTGGTACCATAGGACTTGACAAATCCCGTTCCTAAAACCCTAGGTTTGTTTGGGTGGAAGGAATGACCGAATCCGAAAACATTCTTTTTGATAACCTTCACTCTAAGGTTATCCGTCTGTCTCAAGGCTTGAATGTTGGCGTTTAACATAACCGCATAGATGTTGTATCAGTAAAGCATGCATTATTCTACAAAGCATAACTTTTGATTTATCAAATACTTTGTTTTGTACATTTTTACTTGTGGTTTAAGTAGTCTCATTTTACTTACCATACATAACTTTTGTTTACACACTACATAATTTACATTTGATGGTTTTCACACAAACATTTGACATTTGAGTATACATAAATTTTTTTACATTGGTGGTTGGTTTTGTTTAAGTGATTTAAATAACGAGGCGTGTGTAATAAGATAAAAGCATGGTGGATACGCCGCTGGTACTTCCTATATATAAGTGCTTTTATAGTATTACATATCGTAGCGTTATTTAAACCATTTCAATATCCGACATATTACATTTTACACAAATGACATGTTTTCACTAAACAATTGTTTTACAAAACAACTCATTTTATACAAACTCATTTTTACTTGTTTATTCATTTAACCTTACATTACTCTTTTACATATCATCTACTTTATCATCGCTTTTCAAATGATTTATAAAAACAAAACATTTTACAAGGATCATGACTGACTTTTGTTAAACAACTTTTTTCTAAACTTATAAGTCATGAATCCTATTTTCACAAAACCTATGTATCTCACAGGCATTTTTATGCTTACGTACCTATTTTCACATGTGTTTCTTGAAATGACGCATAGGATTGATCAAGATACACGTAGGCAGACTTGGGCCTTAGTGACATTAAAAGATGCAAGACTAGTTAATTATGTTGTGTTTCTTTGTTGTTAAGACATTGTAACTCTTTTAATCAATAAAACAAAATTTCAAATTTCCATGTGTTATGAAACAATGATTCTGTTACAATACTCCCCGATGATTCCGCCACGTTTTGTTGTTTTACGTGGTCGGGGTGTGACAGATAGTGCTAGATATGAGTGGTTGGGATTAAAAGTAATTTGAATAGGAAACTCTATCGCATTCGCATCACTCGCAATCGAAATCGAATCAGCAAAAATCGTCGCGTCAAACATTCGAACCAAGTGCCATCCGGCCGGATAGCCATCCGACCGGATAGCCACTTGTCCATGAGTCAGGTGCTATCCGACCGAGATGGCATCCGGCCGGATAGTCATCCGGGCAGTGTGCCATCCGACCGGACAACACTTTCCCCTTTTGGAATCCTATGAATACCCATGCCACTCTCAACCCTTTCTACTTTTGGAAACCTCTGTCCGAACAGCTCGTGTTCTTCACCTTTTCTTCGATTTCTCTCAATCCCGGTAAGATCTCGTCCTAAATCTTGTACTTTCTTGATCTACACGCACTCCTACACCTTTCTATATTTTAAATCTTAACTTTTGACCGTGAAATCACTAGATTTCGGGTGTTCTAGGATGACGTCATCATGAGTTCTTGAAGAACTTCATGTTTTGACTTCAATCCATCAAGAACAACCTAGATCTAACCGATTTCCACACAAATACACAAAGATCTTGTAGAGATCTCAACATAAACATAGTGGAAAAGGATTGAAAGATGGTTTCTAACTTTCTTTCAACTCTTTTACACTCAATGCACTCAAAACCGATAGAATCGGACTTTGTTCTAGTCTCCTACTCACTCTTAGTGTTGTGCTCGTCCAAGATCTGGATTCTACTCACAAGACCACCGATTTCGGGTTAAACAAGAACAACCGTCTTGAGCCGGTAACCGGCCGAACAAGGGTGATTCCTGGTCGGTTTGGTCACGCGGGTCAAAACGGAGTTCTATTAGTTAACACGTTGTCAACACGTCTCGATAGAACGACAAACAATCAAAACGACCAAGTGTAAGACGAACAGAACAATTGGGACAGAATGCTGTCCGACCGGACTACCGTCCGACCGGATGACCATCCGAACGGATTGCTGTCCGAACGGATAACACCTTGGGTCCCACACCTCATCAACTCTAACTGAAGTTTGAGTATCGAACGAATTGCCATCCGACCGGACTACCATCCGACCGGATTACTCTTCGGATCATGAGATACTAGGACTTTAAAGACTTAAACAATTTTCAACATGTTCATTAACAGGGTTGCCACCCGGTCGAATTGGCATCAAACCGAGTGACTCTTCTGCTAGGAATTGTTCCCACAAAGTAACCTCATCACTAAGGTCGCCGTCCGGCCGGACTACCGTCCGACCGGATGACCATCCGAATGGATCGTTATCCGCACGATTGACCGTCCGATCGACCGACTTGAAGGATGGAGATACTTCAATGTTTTCAAAATGCTACAACGAAAACTTCAAAAGACAAGCCATCATACACAAACACATTCACCTCATAAGAAGAAACAATCCACTCGAATAGTCATCCGACCGGACTACCGTCCGACCGGATGACCATCCGAACGGATTGTTACCCGCACGATTAGCCGTCCGATCGTATTACCATCCGACCGAACTGCTATCCGACCCACTCACACTTTGTATCATTTTACGCGTCACTTATCGATATGCTATCAATCCATTCAGGCTAACTTTACTCGCTAAGCGCTCCCTTCAATCCATCAACCGCTGTGAGTATACTCGATCCCTTTTTGTTTTATGCACTTTTGGGTGTTACATACGTTACAACTATTCAAATCACATCAAACACACTACTCAATACTATTTGAACGCTAACCGTTAATGCATGTTATACGTGGCTTATGAATGCTTGTTTGTTATGTTTACACATAGAATGTTGTCTACCTGCCTTAGCAACGATAGTACTATAGTTTGGACTCAGCACCCGTTCGCGGGGGTTGTTAAGGACAATTACTTGCATGGTTATGGTGGTAATCATGTATTGCGAACTGCATTTGGTAGTCAACCCGCAGTCATTGGTATCGATGGATCTATGTCGATAAATAACGTGCTTCATTTCACTATGTGTACGTGCTGGTTATGCGTAAACGAATTCGAACTTTATATGCTATTATCAAACTTGTATGCTCACCTTTACATTTTATGTATTGACTTTATTTTAACGTATGTGACAGGTGCTTAGGGTGCACACTTGGTAGGAAATTGAAGCTAGAATAAAGCTTTAGAGCCCAACAAATAGTTGTCTGTAGATATTGAAACAAGGGTCTCTAGAAGCAGATAAACAATTGCTGACTATTTAAATCTGAGTTGTCGGAACTGAATATTTGCCTGGATTTTGTCTGTAATAATTTATTTTACTGTTTGAGATACGGTATGGGACGTATTATCTAAATTGAATAGTAATGATAATTGTTATGGAAACTTCTGGACAATCTGTTTCGCTCAGTGCCATGCCCCGATGTTTCCGCCATCGGTTGGGGTGTGACATTTACCATAAGAACCTTGATTGATATTTTGAAGTACTTAGTGTTCTACTAATCCTAGAGACTGAGAGGTAATAAGTTGTCGGGTAGTCTTTGTCATTAGTTGGTTTGGGAATTAATTACGCGAGAGTGAGTTATCCTTTGTGTGACAACCCGAACTTTCAAGGTTAGTGTCTTTTAGTCTCGTAATCCTGATTTCTCAATATTCCTCTTTCACGTTCCTTGCTATGATAATTTTGTTAAACACTCGTGGCTACGATAAACTTGTTAAATGTAAAACGTATTTGAGTATGATTGAGTGTGTAGATGGGCTATTCTAAATGTCTAGTTGCTAGGATGGGCCACACATTTGGGGCCGGAGATCTTACACTATCTTACACCGCACTAGAACCCACATTGTCATTATTATGCATACCCGGCCCAGCTTCCTCGAAACCCAACTCCTTCGGGCCCAAGACCCTTAAACCCAAACGGACACAAACCCATTTTGGTGTCACGCATATATGTACTAGGGATTTACGTATCTAACTTATTTGCAAATATTTTCAAACCCTAACATTCTCTTCGTCCCTAGAAGCATCGACAGCCCCTTTCCCCTCGATTGAAGCCTCTTTCTTGGTCCTAGCACTCTCTTTTACGTCTTGAAACGGGTTAGTATGTTGTTATGGGTTCATGCAATTTTCTGTCGAGTTTATATGTGTATATTCTGAACTATCTTGTGTCACAAATTCATGTTAGATGTTCATTAAAAGGATTGGGTGAGGGTTGAGTTATAATTAGCCTTGTTTGTCTAGTGGGTACTCGATGATGTATACATGTGAGTTTTAATCTGTTAGGGTCATGATCATGTGCATGAGCACTAGGGTTTGGTTAATAAATTCTAGTGATGATATGAAGAAACTGTTCTTGTGTGATTAATTACTCAACTAGATAACTGTAATTGTTATTGAAATTAATATTGATATTATGTGGTTATTCGATGAACTATTATTTTGGTTTGAAATTTTTCGTGTTGATTAATCCGAACCGAGTATTGTTTTGCTGATGTTTGTTGTTTGCGGCAATTCAAAAAAAAAAAGGGATATGATGGTGTAACGGGGTTGGGCCGAGGGTTAACGTTGGGCCGTACCCAACTATAAGTTGCACACATCCACCTGATCACATACTCTCGGTATTGGGCCACGCATGGGTCGCACACCCGGATTGTGATCGTATACTTCAATGGAGTCGCACAAGTTCCCTGGACTTGACTTTATTTGGGCCGGTACCCAACTGGGCCGCACACTGTTAAGAAAACGACTGTGGGCTGTTAAATAGTGTAAGCATGGTATGTTGTGTATGTGTTGTACGTGACCCAATAGCCAGTGAATAATTTTTATGTAATGAAATTATGACATGCTATGTTAGCCTATGATTGATTCAGTGTGTGTGCTAAATGTCTAAGTTGTGTCATGAGATCATATGCATGCTCTACAAGATGTTAATTATGTAATCATGTAATGTAAGTGCTTGTGAACTAATTGTAAATGTACCGTATTAGGACTTGGTTGACTCACCCGAACACGTAACTAATCTTACCGAGCAAATCGAAGGTGAGTTCATTCTCTTGAGCATGCGTCCCGGTGGGTGGGACAATCAAATGGGTATTCATGAGAGGAATAAATCTTTTGGGTAAAACTGGGATGTTAGATAATACACTCCTTTCCTATCACGTTAAGTCCCCTCGTATACCGAATAGTTACCTGAGAGGTAACGGGGTATTAGTTGATAGCGCTATTAGGCTTGGCAACCTCACACCGTACCTGAGAGGACGAGCGTGAACTAATGACCTTAAATCATGACCAATGTTTAGATATGGGGCATTGGGGATGGGCAAAACAATCTGGAAGCCATCTTGTACGGTACTCGAGTTATTATCAACATGATTATCAATGAACTGAACTAAACACTTGGTAACTAACGTTTTCGTAAAACTATGAACTCACCAGCATTGTCTAACATACGTGTTGCATGCTCGCAGGTCGTTAGATTTATTGGATATGGGACTTGTTGTCTGGAATGGCTGGAGTGGTCATGTGTCGAACTGATTGGATACACATGACATGCTTACTGATTTTCATACACTTGGTTTTGAAACATTTAAACAATGGGTTACATATTGCTTTCGCTGAACTTGTTGGATTTTGTTAAAGTTATTGTTTGATACATTTTTATTTATAATTGACAACTCCATTTGAAATCTTGTTATGAGTTCAATATGATTAGTGGCTAGATCCTGGTATGTCACGCACCTAGCGGGGTTTCTGCATGTGGTATTTTGGGGGTGTGACACTTTGAACCTTGCTATCCCGTGTTAGAAACCGGTTAGATTCACTCCCACTGCATCCCTTACACTTCCTGGATGTATTGTTCCTGGCGGGACCGAGAGGTTATCCTGATTTACGGTACCATTGCATTTAGTTTAGAGAGACTGAGAGGTGATCAGAACCCTACACCGGTGAGTTTACACACTTTCACTAGATTTTAGATTGCATCCTGTTTGGGAAATGATATACCAGCCGGTTTAAGTCTAGATTAGTGTATTTTAAGATATAGGTAGCCAAATCTAATTATACAATCCCAAGAGCTATGATGAGTTAACATGATTCTTGCCTAGGTAGCTACTTTCTCCTCATCTGATTTCACCTAAATTCGTTATCTCTTTGCTTTGCTCTCATGATTTTCATAGTTACTTGTTTTAGTAGTTATTAGAAATGTGAACACCCAATAAAAATTACTAGACTAGGACTCAATAGAGGTTTAGTATCGAGAGTCACCCTCTTGTGTCCTTAGTTGACACTTGGTCTTACCAAATTTACTACATCATGACTGGTACATGTGACATTTGTGCCTTTACAACCGTCATACAAATACGAAGCCAATGAAATCTTGTGTTTCATTCTCGGGATTTGTACAATTGCACATAACATTACATATATCAAATCTCGTATGATTTCGAACTCTCAAGAAGCTTTTCTGGAAGTTTTACGTAAACTATTACACAAACGTAATCAGTTTAATGCAACGTACACTTTGAAATAGTGACATAAGCTTAACATACCTTAAATAACCTTTACATAACTTAGAAATAAGTTTTGAAGGGTTTGGTATGGCAAAAACAAGTTTATTCGATCACAGGGACTATTTGCGACAAACTGTAAAAGTCTGCCGATTCGTATGGCAACGTACATTCTGAAACACGATCATAAGCTAAACATACCATAAATAACCTTAACTTAGCTTAGAAATAAGCTTTGAAGGGTTCGGTATGTGAAAATGCGCTTATTTGATCAATAGGGACTAAAAGCGTCAAAAAGTGCATAAGTTTGCATTTACGCGCATATCTTACGTTCTGAACATATCAGGATATCCAAAAATTTTTGTAATCATTAAAAATTATTATATTTTAGTGATAGGAATGCAAAAATACCATTCGTCGCTTAATTTGGATCGTTTTCGCGTTCGTTCGAGTTTCGTCGTAATTAACCGAACCGTACAACCAAACGAACCGACATCCGAGATATTTCCAAGCGTGTTTCAAGTCCCCTATGCTTTAACATCCTTATAACACCTGAAAAATGGGTTAACGGATGTTAAAAACGTCGAAAACATGTTTAAATACGTGCAGGGACCAATTATGTAAATTTCTGAAAATATGCATTAGGGGGTCATGCCACGCGACAGCCCTGGGCTGCTGCTGTCGCGCGACGCGACAGATGGATCTGGATAGAAAGTTTGGAAACAGCTGCAGCACTTGTTTTTGGCTCTTGTTTAGCAAACCGGTGGGTGTTTTAAGTGGTAATTAAGGTTTTAATTTTGTCCACACACTTGTAATCATCCTATGCTTGCTTGGGCAACACATAATACACATGGCACCATCTTGTAGCTTCTCAAAAACTATAAATATGTCACACCCTGGCTTTTGCGGAAGCGTGGGTTTATTTGGTGTGACTTCTTGATACCATAACAACAATCATAACAATGCTATATGATAAAAATACGAGATGTACATCCATTAATTAAAGTGGGAAAATACCACAATCATTGTTTAGAAACATCGACACTTGAAATAAGTTACAAACCATAAATTATTTAAAATGTGTTCATAAGACTCACAAAAGACTTTAGCTAAGACGAGGTTTAGAGACATGTAACCCGTCCAGGAATAGGTTACACCTCTCAAACTTCACAACTCTGGATGACATCTTTTACTCAACGCAGCTAGACACATGCATACCCTGCCAGATCCACTAGTTCCCTGAAATACATGTAGTTTGAAAAATCAACAAAAAGTTGAGCGAGTTCATGTGTAAGTCTGTGTGTATAAGCCTTTAAAATATGTCTTGTGTGTATAAATGTCCCTGGTATGTAGCAGTTAAGGAAAAAGAGATCACAAATGGGTTGCAAAGACATTAGTATGTGTGAAAAGGTGCAGGAAAACTCAAACTTAGCATATTTGTACCGGGCTTCCGGCTGGAAGACATAGTCACCTCTATGGGCCGCCCCGGCCTCATGGGTGTGGGCTCTACACCCAAATAGATCTAATCTATCACTCATGTCCCTCGGTCCTACGACGAGGATTAATGGCCTTAAGTGTTGTGCATAAAAAAATGTCTGTAATAGTTGTAACATGTATTCCACCCCCGAAGTATAAAACTAAAAACAGTTAAGAGAAAAGGGGGACATGAACTCACTTTTCTGTAAACATTTAGTAACATGTACTTCACCCCCGAAGTTATAAAACTAAAAACAGTTAAGAGAAAAGGGGGACATGAACTCACCTTGATTACGAGTAAGTCCAAACAAGTATGCAAATGTGAGAGTTCTTGGAAATAAGATTCCACGTCACTCTAATTGATTGAACATGCAACAATATGGAATATGTATCAACCATAATGTTTAATCGGATAATTGGAAATCCTAAATCTCTAGGATTTGGTAGGGTTTTGTCTAAATGGTAACTATGTGGTTTGGATAAAATTTATATAGTTATATAATTTAAATACATTAAATTAAACTATATTTTTAAGTATAAATACTGATTTATTTATATAAATATCAAAATTATATAAAATATCAGTAGCAACATTATTTTTGTAAAGATCAGCACTTAAAATAATTAATCTGAAAATTTCAGATTTTAATTCCTAAGAATTGATTTATTATGAATTATTTACTAATAAACTGTTTTAATATCATAAAAATTAGTTTTATAAATAAATTGACCAACTTTCATATTTTTAATAAAAGCAACAGTAGTTAATAATCTTATAAAAATTATTGGAATGTCACAAATGTTAAAAATAAAAAGATTAAAAAGGTTTGCAGACCCCTGGGTTCGAACCTGGGTCTGTATTGAAACAAACACACACACAACCACTGGGCTAGCCTGGTGGTTTGTGTTTGGTTTTAGTTTAAATAAAACAAATATTGAAATCAAAAAGTGTCATCTTCCCCAAACAGAGTCAACAGAAAAAGTCAACTCTCAAAATTAACAGGGAAATCTGTGTTATATTCAAATTAACTTTGGAGAAACATTGTATAAGCATAAACGAACTAATTGGACGGATAAAAACTAACCGGTATCGACTGGATCGATGGTTCGACTTAATTCCGGCGACTGGTTCGGTTTTCCGGCGGTTTCCGATTCGGGTTTCGTAGAATATCGAAGTTTAGGTGGATTGTAAAGGGTGTAAGAGATTAGTGGGAGTCGGAGGGACTTATATAACAGATCAAATCGATCTCAGATCCAACAATTCGTAGTGGATTTGATCTACTTAAAATTTTTTTTATAAAAAGTCCGATTTACAGCCGAATGGGCAATAAAGTGTGTCGAATTAATGCGAAAACGAGTTGGCAATGGGTTGGGGGACTCGTGGTTGATGATTATAGTGATAAAGATTCGATTTTGGCCGGATTTGGTGTATTTTTGTCAAAATCCGCGACCTGCAGATCTGTTTATATATTCAGATCTTGTTTTAATGAGTTTATAAATATAATACCATCTATTTTCTAACACATGTGGCCGGTAGTCCAGCCGGTTGGTGCTTGAGGTTTAATGAAACCTTTTTAATTTCTGAATTAATATTAATTATATTAAAATCCTAATAAGTATATAAAAGGAATTAAAATCTATAATCTTTCAGCTCCTATTAGGAGGATAAACTGGTTAAGGCGTTGCGGTTGTAACCGAGAGCTCACGGGTTCGAATCTCACAAGGGCCGGTTCTCACCCAGGAGACCCCCTTTTTGACCGGTTTTTGACTTATTTACACTTTGGCCCCTGTAGTTTCAGTTTGTATAAAAATAGTCCCTGAACTTTCGAAAGTTGACATAAATGGTCCCTGTACTGTTCAGTTAAATCCACTAATTGAGTTAGTGTTTAAAGAAGAAAACCTTTATATGAAAGTTAACCTGGTTAGACTGTTAAGTTAAAATAAGTTTCTAAAAGTCAGTTTTAGTCCCTGAAATATAAGTTTCATAAAATGACCAAATGAACCCTAAACTTGTAGTTTGCAATAATTGCACTTTTAACCCTTGTACTTATATAGTTTTAAAAATGACAATTTAGTCCTTGGACTTGAAAAGTAATAGATTCCTAGCAGGTTTCAAAGAATGACAAATAGGTCCCTCAACCTATTGTTTGTCTATGTGTTGGCATTGTCAGCATGTTCCTGAGTTATCCGTTCACTGTGCTAACTGTGTTTTGTGCATCAAGTTTATCACTAAAGTTTGTGTGTAATACATGGAGTGACAGTATGAATGTGATGCATATGTATGTATGATGCAGAACTCATAAAGCAGTTTAATTCGTCAGTTGTAATTCTAGCACAGTCCTTAAGCACAAAGTTAATATTAATTAATTGTACGGATACCTGTAATTGTGAGTGTTGTCACAAAATACCCCCTCAATCTGCCCATTTCATTGCTCATCATCATTCTTCTTTCTCTAACACTCAAGAGGAGTTGCTACCTTCTTAGAAGGCCTCCCCACTAAGTTTTCTAGTTGATCTTTCAGCCATTAGAGCATTGTAAGTGTTCTTTCATGGCTAGTTCTTTAGTTTCAACAATTACAAGCTGAAAGTCAAACAGTTTGACTACTGTTTGACTTTCGGTTTTGACCATGAATTGTTCAAGTCAAAGTTCAATTGAACTTTGCAACGTGATCGTAATCACGATGGTTATAATCCCTTGCGATTATACCTACTGATTAACACGTTGATTAATTGAAGTGACGAGTCAAAGTTTCGGTTAAAATGCACGATTATGTGCATTTTACGACGAAACTATTTTCGGGTATCAAAACACTTTGTTTTGATATCAAATCAGTTTTCTAACTTAGTTAAATATGTTTGAACATTTTTAACTCGTCACTTTTAGTTTAGTGCTTATATAGGGTCGTAAGTTAAGCGGTCTTGACATCCGCTTAGACTTTCGAACCCGACTCGTTTGGTCGATCATTAGGATCCGACCAAACATATTTTGTGACCATAGTTGCATAGGGAATAACCTTCCGAGGTTATACCTTATGGTCACTTAGTTTGATTAGTTGTATGATAGGTAGTTTATATGCCTTAGGAAAATGACCAAAATGCCCTTTTCATGCATAATTTGAATTTAAGCATATGTAACTTAATTTTTGACACTTAAACTGATTATGCGAATATTTAAACATGTTAGGGCATATAATACTTGTCATAGGACTAGTTAGGCTATTCGTTTGAACTTTCGCGCAAATGATGCGTTAAAGTAGCGTAGACTACCTTAACGGGTCATAAGTACTTAGGATTGGTTTCGATTCAGAATGTAGGCATTGATAAACCATATCATATGAGTTCCAATACTCATTTAGTTTACAAAACCTCATTCTACCCGATCTCCCGATTTAGGTCCCGATTATTAACATAGTGATTCCATACTAGGTGCCACTTGATTCCTTGATTTCCCGTGCTTTGTTAGGACATTTAATCAAGGATACTTGCAATCTCAAGTGATTACATAGTCCCCTCTTTTACCGCTTTCAAATGTTTTGGGGTGATTCATATGTGCCTATACACTATTTTCATGATTTCAAGCTATATGTTTTCACATGCATAGTACATATCCTTTGACGAATTGAACTATTATCTATGGCTTAAATACTGATTTTCAAAGTTTGTAAAACTATTTGTTGGTTCATATTGTTACTTATACATTCATTAACAATGATCAAGCCGATTGGTAGTACGATATAGCGCTATAGGACTAGACACTCCATTCCTGTTGTATGGAATGTCAGAAACCAAAGTTTAAACCAAATAGATTTGCCTTTTTGGTATTTCTATAGTCTCCAAAGTGTAGTTTGATACACTAGGTTTGAATGTATTGCCAAATCACGATCTATGGTATATTTCGGTATACCACTAAGGCATATTTCGATATGCTGCCAACGTGATATTATATTAACCAACGTATAGATTGCAAATGTTTTCCAACTAAGCCATAAAATCTTATCTTATGTTGTTTCCAAAACCAAAGCATAGTTTGATATGCTATTGTTTACTAAAGTATAGTTTGATATACTGCCAAATCACGATTTAGGTATATTTCGATATACTACCAAAGCATATTTTGATATGCTACCAACGTGGTACTGTTTTGCTAAAGTATAGTTTGATATACTACTAAATCACAATTTAAGTATATTTTGATATACTTCCAAAGCATAGTTGATATGCTCCCAATATGATATTGTTTACCAAAGCATAGTTTGATATGCTATTTACAAAACCAAAGTATAGTTTGATATACTACCGACTCTGTTATTTCACAAACCAAAGTATACTTTGATATACTACCAAAGCATAGTTGATATGCTATTTTCAAACCAAAGCATAGTTTGATATGCTATTTTCAAACCAAAGTATAATTTGATATACTACCGATGCTTTCATTCTTAAACCAAAGTATATTTTGATATACTATCTATTTAACTATTTCAAAACTAAAGTATATTTTGATATACTACTTATCCAATTATTTCAAAACCAAAGTATATTTTTGCATATACTACAAACCTTTTTATCAAAGCAATGTGAATAAGAAACCAAACTTTATACAAGGATTCATGGCTATTTTTGTAAACATAAAATCTTTTTCTTATATCAAAGCAATGTGAATAAGAAACCAAACGTTATACAAGGATTTATGCTGACGTACCTATTTTCACATATGTTTCAGGTGCTTCTATTTGATGATTGTTGATGCATGCTACACATAGGATGGACTCGTGCCTTAGCGACTTTAAAACTTGAAAGATAATTATTTGTATTTATCTGGTTTGTAATAAAACAATGAGTTCATTAATGGATAAAACAAATATTTACTCACCATGTGTTGTGAAACAATGATTCTGTTACGACACTCCCTGATGTTTCCGCCGCGATTTGTTTTTTTACGCAGTCGGGGTGTGACAGTACACTTTCTGATTGTCTGTAATAAAGTTAGCGAGACCATTTAGTTTGGTGTTTTAAATCATATAAACAATATTTTACACATCAGGGGTCAACATCTTTGGCTACCTATTGTGCATTTGTGGTGTTGTAAGAGGAAGGAGAAAGAATGGGTAGGAGGAGGGAGAAGAGGGAAAAGTGTTGTGTCAGGCTGAATTAGTGATAGTCTTAGAAATTTTTTAGGGGTTAAAGGTTAAATAAAAATAATCTATTGTTATCCACCCTAACAAAACTGAAGGGAGATGGATCCGAACCCAACTAGATCGGCCTAAGTACCATGTAACGCTTCACATTTATGTACTTTCCATATTTAGAAAGTTGTGTTCGCATCTCTAATTTTAGAAATTTGTATTCATATTTCATTTCCAACATTGTAATCTGAGACCTCGATCATAATGGGCAATTTGTATTTATATCAATCATACTTGTTTTATATACAATTAATCTTTAAATATGTGTTTAAACGCAAAACCAAGACTTATTATACATGCATACTATCATTCATACACGCACAACACATAACACACACATGCATACCCTCCGTATACTTGAAAACCCGCAAAATATAAACTTTTAGCATAAAATAACGATGACATACAAGTTCACGGGCCATTTATGTTAAAAATCAAACTTCGGTTGGATAGTGGACACGCCGCGTCGCGTGTCAGTCAAGGATATGAAGCCCGTGGGACGCGTAGATGCATAATCCGCAGAAATTTATTTTAACCAATCCAAATTCCACCTTTTCTCACTTCCTTTCTTCCCCAATCACCTTATTTATCCATTAAATCTCCAACCCTAATCCACCATTATATAAACAAGCTTCCCACACCTTCATTTCACTTTTCCCACACTCTAATCTCACTCAAAATACTCTTAAGCTACTGAATTTTCAAGTCTTGGGCAAATTATACTCAAGCTCAAAAGTGAGCTCTCATCTCACTTTTTTTAATGTTTGTTCACTTCTTCTTGTTCTCAACACTTGGAACACATCTAGGAGTGTTTCCACAAGTTTATCATGGTAAATCAAGGTGGAACATCCCCATTTATCCAAATTTTCTATTTAGGTTTAGATTTTTACAAACTTTCCATAAACTTCTTATTTATGTGGTGAAGCGTGCACATACCTTGCCTCTAACCAAACCTATGGTTGTGGGGCTTGAGTATGGTTGATTCCCATAAGTTTAGAGGTCCAAACACCTCCTAAGCTTTCTGTTTTAACAAGGTTACAAGCAACCTACAAGTGTTGAGACTATCCAAGCTCACCATCTTCAATGTGGTGAGACTTATGTTTTGGTAATGCGTGAACCATGGGAGCCTTGGCTTTCCAACTTTGTTTCCACTACCACACTTGGTTAACTTGTCATTCAATCTTACATCTAAGTTACCAAGTAAACTTACTAGTAACAAAGTGACCAAACTACACCAAGTCTCCAAACATTTTCCCACACTCTAAACTCACTCAAAATACTCTCAAGCTACTTAATTTTCAAGTCTTGGGCAGTTTATAATCAAGCTCAAAAGTGAGCTCTCATCTCACATTCTTTCATGTTTCTTCACTTCTTCTTGTTCTCCAACACTTGGAACACCTCTAGGAGTGTTTCCACAAGTTTACCATGGAAACCAAGGTGGAACATCACCATTTTGAGGTCCAAACTTTCTGTTTAGGTTTAAATTTTTACAAACTTTCCACAAACTTGTTATTTAAGTGGTAATCTTGCACCTACCTTGCTTCTAAACAAACCTATGGTTGTGGGGGCTTGAGTATGGTTGATTCCCATAAGTTTAGAGGTCTAAACACCTCCTAAACTTTCTGTTTTAACAAGGTTCCAAGCAACCTACAAGTGTTGAGAACATCCAAGCTCACCATCTTCAATGTGGTGAGACTTATGTTTTGGTAATGTGTGAACCATGGGAGCCTTGGATTTCCAGATTTGTTTCCACTACCACACTTACTTAACTTGTCATTCAATCTTACATCTAAGCTACCAAGTAAACTTACTAGTGTGACCAAACTACATCAAGTATCCAAACATTTGCCATGATTGGAATGCACTAGTCTAGTTTGAGATCACTTTGTTATTTGATGACTTGGATATTACAATATTCCAAGTAGCTTCCTAGAATTAAAGTAAGCCAACCCTACCTCATCTCCAACATTTTCCATGTTGGGTATGCAAACGTCTGGGTTGTCCTTATTCGGCTACTTGGCAAACGTAGTTAGTTGTAATTTCAATCTTATTCATGACCAAACGAAATCATCAACTAAGTTGATAATTTTGTGCTTTGGTAAATCATATAATGAGGTTTAATGGGTGTTGGTCATCCTACCTCCTTGCATGATCATTCTCATGGTACCTTTACTTTACATTGGACCAGAATATACGTATAAATTATCCTCTATACTCCCAATCTAATCTAATAATTAAACCCATAACTCACACACCTTCGTTTTGGCTCTTAGGGTAACTTGTGTGTTCCAAAACTCAAGACACAACAAACTCACTTTCATGGACTTTCTACGCAAACCGTGAGTATACTCGAATCCCCTTTTTAAGCTTTAACCACTTTTGGGGAGTAACATGTATGACTTAATCAAGTACACAATGCACACTATCAAACTTATACATTCACTCAATCCATCAAACATGCTATTTGTTATGCTTAGATTATTAATGCTAGATACTCAAACACTCATAAATGCAAACTACTTATCATTAACTTTGCGCAAGCCTACCTTAACATGTATACGCTATAGGAGTAGCACACTTCCCTTAGGAAGGGTCATTGTTAAGTATGGTTGTGGGACTTGAGTATGGTTGATTCCCATAAGTTTTGAGGTCTAAACACCTCCTAAACTTTCTGTTTTAACAAGGTTCCAATCAACCTACAAGTGTTGAGACCATCTGTAACACCTCGCAAATCCACGCCCAATATATTAAAGACACGTGTCATGAACGTTAAATGTGTTATAAACCCGGATCATATTAAAAGATAAATAAGGATATTAAAAGCGTCAACATGTTAATTATTACCTCCGAGTAACCTTTTTAACATTACCGAACCTTGGTAAAATAATAATAAACTTTCATAAATATCCGATGAGGACTTCACATGCATCCGGTTAAAATCTCATAGTAACTAATGCAAATATTCAAATATGGGATCCTATGTGTTTATACGAAAATTTCTCCATTTCTTGGCTTCTTTCAAAATTCCAAACAACACATATGCATGGCAACACTTTCAAGATTGACCAGACCTGATCAAGTGGACCCATTGTGATGATAATGACTAAAGATACGAGTTATAAGAGATTGCATGGTCAAATGTTAGAAGTTCACAAGTTTTTGTCTTCTGACCGAGTCTTACGGACCGTAAGGTGGCTGAATTGGGAGATTAAGATTAAAAAGCGGATACGAACCGTAAGGCCCTTATCTTACGGTCCGTAAGACCTGTAACTGGGCAGAAAATAGTGGACAACTGCAGGTTCAGCCGGTTCCACCGCCTTAGATGCATGGTTTTCGAATTCAGGGGCTGCACCAGTGGTATTTCATGCATAGGGGACACTTGGACTCATCAGGGATCAATGGTAGACTCATGTGGAATGATCTTGTGCAATTAAACTTCCTATATAAGGAGCCTTTATTGCAACATTGTTCTTGCACATTTGAAAATCTTTCTCATACACTCTCTAGAGCTCTCTGGACTTCAAGCAAGCTTCCATCAGATCATAATTCGTGCTAAGGACCATTGTGAGTGTTCTTAGCCTTCCTAATTCAAGTTTTATTAGTCTGATTTCCACTCTAACTAGGTCAATCGTCGGGTCAAACTTAATTATAAAAAAGTCAACAGAAAGCTATTTTACAAATAAATTCATAATTAGCAATGTAGAAGCTATGAAACCTGTTTTAACACTTAAATAACTTGGTAATTAATGTAAGAAGATGTCTAAGCATGTTCAACCCGACAATTTTGAGTTTAGGCTCGGTTCGGAACCGAAAGTCGCAAAAGTAGACTTTTGCTTTGACTTTCAGTTCTGACGCAATTTAGCTTGGTTTAGACATGCCTTAGAGTTCCATTAGGACCAGGTTATAGGTTAGTATAACCCTCTGAGATTATACAACTTGGTTCCTAATTAATCCGATTCATTTGCATGTTTCCGTTAATTGCTTAAATGTTGACCATTATGCCATTTTGACCTTAAAACGAGATTTTTGAAAATGTGAGAGGACAAAAACCTTTGTTACTGATTTAAAAACATGTCCTAGAAATTTGACATCAGTTTGAGGTCTAAATTAGGAGTTATGCTCAATATCGTAATTTGAAAGCTTTATATTAATTAAACAACATAATTAGCATAAAGCCTATCTAAACCCAAATTTTTACACCAAAACTTTTACCCACTGATGTAATATAATATTTTGGGATTTTTGAAGATTTTTAATTATTTTTAAACTGATCATGGCATAGGGTTCTTGCTTTGATTCGGTAATTGTCGGTTATACCATTTTTGCTAATAAAATGAGTTTTACATAACATTTTGATACCAAAGTTTTTGCTACTGATTTTATATGATAAATAAAATATTTTGAGCTTTATAAACTGATCAAAAACTCAGATTTCCTATTATAACCTAAAAATCGCTTAAAACCGACTTTTACGCGTTTTAAACGCATAGTATGGGTTAAAACTATTTTTGGCATATAAGACTTAATACTGTAACACCTCGTAATTTCATGTCCAATGTAATATCGACACGTGTCATGAACTTTAAACGTGTAAAGGATTACTTTAGAAGGACTAAAGTTGACAAACAGAGGAAGTACATGAATAACATGGTTCAAAGTGTCAACAATGAATAAATATATCTTTCAATAACCCTACATGATGTTTATACCCTTAAAAGAATGAATCATGGATCATACGAAGCTAATTGTGAAAGAAAGTGAGAAATTACAAACTACAGGGGCTAAATGTGTCAACATGTTTAAAGTATACCTCTGAGTGACCTTTTAGCAAACCCGAAGCTTTGTAACGATTAATTATGCTCACTAGAATGTGTGATAAAAATATCACAAGGTTTCGATAAAATATGAGAAAGTTATGATAATATGCGTATACGAGGGGTTAAAAGCATCAACGTTGAAATTTATGACTTTTCGGGTGATAACAAAGTTAACCAAGGACTTAACAAAGTTTGTATATGTCTTGGAGCCCTCAAAAGGCAAGTTAGAGGGTCCAAAACGCAATAAATGAAAGTTAAATAAAGATTATATGGACCAGGGACCAAAACAGCAAAATTTGAAAGTTGAAATTCGGTCACAAGGGCGTCGCGCTACGCGTAGGCTCCTTAAGGAGACCTAGGCGTCACGCGAGGGGTCATCTGATGCAGAAACTCTTGACAGGTGTTTGTTCAGCCCGTTTAACCGACTTAGATTGCTTGTTTTCAATACCATGGGCTGCACAAACAAGTTTTTAGGCACTAGGGACACTTGTGTTGATCAGGGATCAATTATAGACTTGTTTGGCACCATCTTGATCAATCAAGATCACTATATAAAGACCCACATTGTTGCAACTTTTGATCATTCATTCTAACTTCATTTCTGGAACTCCCTAGCGCACAAGACTACTTCCTAAGCATCATTAGTCGTGCATAGGACCTTGGTAAGCTTCCTTAACCTTCCTTAATCGTGTTTTACTTAGTTAATTAGCTTAAAGTCAAACTGTCGTAATTAAGGTTTGACTTAACGATTAATCACTAATGGTCCAGTGATTAGTCAAACTAAAAGTAGTTATAAGTTGGTAATTATGTGAGCATTAAACCCTTAAAAGGGCACCCTCTGATTCCCGCTCTAACTAAGTCATTTGTTGGGTCAAAGTTAGTTATAAAAAGTCAACAGAAACATAATTTTCGAATTAACACATAATTAGCAATGTAGAAGACGTGTAACCTGTTTTACCACTCATATAACTTGGTAATCAATGCAAGAACATGTCTAAACATGTCCGACCCGACAATTTTCAGTTTAGGACCGGTTCGGAACCGAAAGTCGCATAAATTGACCAGTGCTTTGACTTTCAGTTCTGACCCATATTAGCATGATTTAAAAACGCCTTAGAACTTCATTAGTACCAGGTTATATGATCGTATAACCCTCTGTGATTGGCTCGTTGATTGTCTGATTCATTTACACGATTCTGTTAATTGCTTAATGTTGACCATAATGCCCTTTTGACCATAAAACGAGAATTTTGGAAATGTGAGAGGACAATAACCTTTGATACTGATTTGTAAATATGTCCCTAAAATTTCACATCAGTTTGAGGTCTAGATTAGGAGTTAAGCTCAATAGCGTAATTAGAAAGCTTTTTAATTAATTAAACGACGCAATTAGCATAAAGCCTATCTAAACCCAATTTTTGACACCAAACCTTTTACCCACTGATGTAATATAATATTTTGGGATTTTTGAAGATTTTTAATTATTTTTAAACTGATCATAACATAGGGTTATTGCCTTAATTTGGTAATTGCCGATTATACCCTTTTTGCTTATATTTAACCTCTTTTATAATCTTTAAAATGACCAAAATACCCCTACGGGGCTTAATTTGAGATTAAACTCGTTTTGGGCATAATGGAAGGTATCCTACTGATATCACAACATATTTAAAGCATATTAACTTAGGAAACCTGTTCATGACTCATTTGGTTACCCGCTATGCGTTATTCGCGTCCGGTTCGGTTTATGTAACTAGTTTGCATAAATTAACCGAAACGGGTCAAACTTTATCATTTTCACCTCAAAATCCAGAATGTGTTTAGTTTACCCATATTATACAAGTCTTCAAACTTGTTGGGACTAAATCACATTCTAATCTGGTCTTCGCTTAAACTTGCGTTTTGAACCGTATACCTTTCTTTAAAACTAACCGGTCTAAGTATAAACTTAAGAAAGACCCGTTAGGAATCTAATAGGTTAATTAAAACCTTCATTCCAGATTAGGAGCCCAGTAAAAGCTACGCGCACTTGCTGTTTGTGATTTATACTTTGCTCAGGTAAATACCTTTAACTTATTTTCCCTATACGGGCTTGGGGTACGGTATTATAATAATACCGCTTGGTCGGGTATGAAGTCGTACAATCAAATATTGATTAAAAAGATGCATAACCCGTTTTCTTCCGTCTTGCTTGATGCAATGCCTTTGGGGGGTTAATGACCGTGTCCTGGATATCCTCGGCTCATTCATTAGAAATGGCCACGACTTAAGCACGGGGTGTAGGCATACACCTGACAGTTGCGTATGTAAAAAGGTAGTCCATAAGAAGGGTATCTTCTTGTGGGTATTATACCATGTGGTGTGTCTATTAATCTTGTTAAACCGGCTCTTCTAACCGGGTCCTAAATGGACGACAAACATGTAAAACTGTATACAAGTTTATTTTTTTAATAATTATCCCAAGTTATAAAAGATATTTTGTGCCATGTGCATTCAAACCAATTTTCTCAAACTCTTTTCAAAATGAGTCAGTTAATTGTATTTACCAGTGTAAACTGACGTATTTTCCAAAAAGGTTAAGTGCATGTACTATACGAAATAGGTTGGCTACTCCAGGCATCAATAATCAAGTCTTGCAAGCTCTAGATGTTAAAGTCTGTTGAACAATGATCTTATTTACCTTTTGATCCGCCTGTGAATCTTTTACAGTCCGTTGTAATACTTTGATATTACTATTTATTCGGTTTGTAATGTGATTCATACCTTTTGCTTCCGCTGTGCATTTATATTTTTGTGTTGTTTGATTATGATGATATCAACTACGTCACGATACTCCCCACCGGGCCCACCGGTAATACATGGAAATATCGGGGTGTGACAGGTTGGTATCGGAGCCAACATTGAGTGAATTAAACACTAGCCTTTTTGTATTTAATCTCAATGACACAGCTTGCACATTCCTCGGCTTCCGAGTTTAGACAAAGAACTTAGGACAAATCCTAATTTGTTTTGTTTTGTTTTGTCCTTTATATTTTTCTTGTTGTTTCTTTCATTTGTTTTGGCAGGAAATATGCCACCGAGGTTCCGAAGAGGAGGACGAGGAAAGGGGCCAATCAACGCCCCCAACGATCACGAAGCCGGGCCTTCACACCAGCGAACTCCTTCTGCTACTATGAGTGCCAATCCTCAAGGAAACTGGAGGTCCTATGTGGAGCTCGCTAGGTGATCTGCCTCGTTGAGCTCAACGCCTCCTTACTACCATTCCTTTGGGCCGCAATCAGAGAACGATTCCGAAGACTCACGCCACTCCTTCTTGCCGTTGCAGTGGTCCATTTCGCACCATTACTTTGGCGACCCCACTCCTGTTTTCCAGGGCCGGTTCAACCCGGAAAACTATATTGAAGAACCAGTGGGTTTTAACCCACTAGGACCTGAAGACCATTTCTCGGGAGACCATGCAATGGATATGGACGAGGACACGGATCCCTTCGAACCTGCAACCGGGACCCCCAACCACCCCATCGAGATCTCTGATGGGTCGTCCTTCCATGGATCACCGTACCGTGGTCCAGACAGCTACCAGGCGAGATTTAACCAGTATGAGTGGTATTTTACTCCCTCTCATAACCCACAGCAGCAACAGCAGTAGGATCCCTCCGAGGATGCGCGTTTCGTGGCAGTCACACCACCGCCGCCAGTTCATCAAGCACCTCCAGAACCACCAAGGTGAAAAAGAACAGGCGCACGAATGTCCGTACGAGAAAGGGGTTTTCACTTTAGCACCCCTCAACACTTAAGTGGTAGCTATTATCCGCCACTGCACGAAGACCCACAAGTGGGTGGACCTTCAAATCCAGTTTCAGAGGTGAATTCTGCACCAGTTGCACCACCACCGCCACCATTGGGTTTTGGTAACCCAATTCCTACATACGCCGGTTCAACGGCATATAATCCATTTGAGCAGCCGACCCACACTAACTACAACTATGCTGAAGCCGACCCATACCTTGTAGCGGCAAACTACAACGCCCTTCATCCTGAAGGACCATATGGAGCTCCCTAGGGAGTGGGATACCCGGCTCATGGGTATCAAATACCTGCTCGACCTCCGATTCAGCAGCAGCCGCAACCACCATGGTTTTCCCCACCGGAACAGGAGGAAATCCTCCAAAGGCTAAGTCGGGTGGAACATGAATTTCAAGAAGAGCGTAGGAACAACCGGGGATTTCTCAAAGGCCTAGCAAGCTTACTAAAAGGAAAGAAGAAAAGGGATCACTAAATCCCTATATGTATTGTTGTATTTCCTTATTTCAATCAAGTCCCTGCGTGGACATTTATCTATATACTTAGTCCCTGCGTGGACTTGTCTTTCTTTAGTCCCTGCGTGGACTTGTCTTTTTAGTCCCTGCGTGGACACCTATCTTAGTAATCAGTCCCTGCGAGGACTTGTATTATCAGTTTAGCCCCTGCGTGGGCAAGTTATCTCTGTTAAGAGTCCCGTTTAGGGCAATGTGTACTCCTTTTAATATTTAATGGAATGTTAAATTTAAAAATTTCATTTTTGTCATTACATGCATAAATATATTATACATGAGATAAATAAATTAAAAATCGTTCCTCTTAAAATAATCTGCCTATTAAATACTAATTAAAGAATCTTAAGGGTATAACCTAGCCTGCATGTCATTATAAGACTTGGCCGAGATGGTAAGACCTGTTTAAAAAGATTCAAATCCCTGTTAACATCTGAAAACATGTCAACACTCCTGGCAGACGTGATTCGTTAAAATCACACACATCATTCTTATAATAGGATTCTTCAAAAGATTCCTATCTTAACCTGATGATCTATAAATCATGGGTTTAAATCATCAATTAAGATGATCATATATTAAACATCCACTGGTGATGTAGTGCCTACGGGCCATAATAAATGTCAAATAAGACAAAAGACAAGTGTAGTCTACGACTCCCTGTCAGAAAAAGGTAAAGAACTATGTTCAAACCTTAATGCCTTGATTCTCTGAAATCATGGCTTATGATTTAGAATGTCCTTGTGACTAGGCCTTTTGTGCCACTAGTAATACTATTATTGTTTTATAATTAGGATAAGTTATAATAAAAATCCTAAATAAATATGATTGACAAATTAACTAAATATGGTCTAGGTTTACCATGGTTAATGAATTGCCATAAAAGACAATTCCATAATAAACTCCCAAATAAACTATTTTTGATATTTCATGTAACAGTTCAAGCTACATGGCTGACTCGGATGAGATCAACAGTCACCCACAGGAAAATCATGATAATACCCGAATTAACATAGCGGGTGAAGAACTTCAGGCATTGATAGACAATGCCATTACTCGAGCTCTGGATAGAATGGAATATGAATCAAGTGGTACACATAGCAAGACCTTATCTTCACCTCACTCTAAGGCACCCTCTAAAGTTCATTCAGCTCGAAAAAGTGAATCTCACCACTCCTCAAATCAGAAAAGTGTCCCGTCTAAACAGGTTGAGCTCAACCAGGAGCCTCGGGTCAAGACCTGTTCATATAAGTATTTTGTCTCCTGCAAGCCGAGAGACTTCACGGGAGAAAAAGGAGCCGTCGATTGTATGACCTGGCTCGACGAGATGGACACTGTAGTGGATATTAGTGGTTGTGCCGAGCAAGACATTGTGAAGTATGTGTCGCAGTCGTTTAAGGGAGAAGCTCTAGCATGGTGGAGATCGTTGATCTAAGCTACCGGAAAGATCCTGCTCTATAACATGACATGGGGTCAGTTTGTTACGTTAATCAAAGATACTTTCTGTCCTCAACATGAGGTCGAGAGGATTGAGACTGACTTCCTCACACTGGTTATGAGGAACCTGGACTGTCAGGCGTATCTCACGAGTTTCAATACCATGTCTAGGTTGGTCCCATACTTGGTTACACTAGAACCTAAGCGTATAGCTCATTTCATAGGAGGTTTGGCTCCAGAGATTAAGGCAAGTGTGAAAGCATCAAGACCTACTACTTTTAGGTCTGTAACTGATTTGTCATTATCCCTTACCCTCGACGCGGTCAGGCAGAAATCTCTTAAGAATTCAGATGAGGGAAAGAGGAAGCGTGAGGATGATAACTCGCATCGTTTAGACAAGAAACACAAAGGGAACGATGAGAACAAGAAGAGTTCAGGGTTCAACAAAGGTAACCAACAGTCGGGTGAGAAACCCAGGTGTAAAGTTTGTCGGAAACATCACTTTGGGAAGTGTAGATTGGAATCGAACTCACAGACACAATCAAGGACTTTTGGATGTGGGATCTGCAAATCCAAGGAACACAAGACCTTAGATTGCAAAAAGTTGAAGGATGCGACCTGCTACAACTGCAACGAGAAAGGGCACATCAAGTCGAACTGCCCAAAATATGCCAAGAAATCAGAAGAAGGTAAAAAGACCAATGCTAGGGTCTTCAGAATGGATGCTAAGGAGGCAGTGCAGGATGATAACTTGATAACATATACCTTTCTTATAAATGATGTTTATGCGAGGGTATTGTTTGATTCTGGGGCGGATAAGTCATTTGTAGATAATAAGTTTTGTAAGTTGCTGAATTTACCTGTTAAAACCCTAAGTGTGAAATATGAGGTGGAATTAGCTGATGGTACCTTAGAAACCGCCTCAACCGTTTTAGATGGATGTTTCATATCCATTAGGAACCACTCTTTTCTGTTATCCTTACTTCCTTTGAAGTTAGCCGGTTTCGATATAGTAATAGGCATGGATTGGTTATCTCGCAACCAAGCCCAGATCGTTTGTGCTAGGAAGCAAGTGATTGTTAGAACTCATCATGGCGAGCCTTTGACAATCCAAGGAGATACTAAGTATGGAATTCCTGAGCAAGTGTCCATGCTCAAGGCATCAAGGTGTTTGACGAAGGGTTGTGTTATCTACATGGCGCAAGTAACTATTGATGAACCAAAGCCTAAGATCGAAGACATACCTATTATCTCTGAATATCCAGGAGTATTCCCTGAAGAACTACCTGGTTTACCCCCAGATAGGCAAGTGGAGCTCAGGATTGACATTATTCCTGGAGCAGCACCTGTTGCAAGAGCGCCTTACAGATTGGCACCAACGAAGATGAAAGAGTTGAGAACTCAACTGGATGATTTGCTAGCCAAAGGATTTACTAGACCTAGCTCATCTCCTTGGGGAGCACCAATCCTGTTTGTGAAGAAAAAGGATGGGTCGATGCGTCTGTGCATCGATTATCGAGAACTTAACAAAGTTACTATTAAGAATCGGTATCCATTTCCCAGGATCAACGACTTGTTCGATCAGCTTCAAGGAGCAAGTTATTTTTCTAAGATCGACTTAAGGTCAGGATATCATCAACTGAAGGTCAAAGATGAAGATGTACATAAGACTGCATTTAGGACTCGTTATGGTCACTACGAGTTCTTAGTGATGCCTTTTGGACTCACTAATGCACCAGCCGCATTCACGGATCTCATGAACCGCGTCTGCAAGCCCTACATGGATAAATTTGTCATCGTCTTCATCGATGATATTCTTATTTACTCGAAGAGTCAAGCTGACCATGAGAAGCACCTCCATTGCATTCTGAAACTGCTTCATCGAGAAAAGCTCTACGCCAAATTCTCTAAGTGTGAATTTTGGCTTCGTGAAGTCCAATTTCTTGGACATGTGGTTAGTGAACGCGGAATCCAGGTAGATCCCGCTAAGGTTGAAGCTGTCATGAATTGGCAAGAGCCGAAGACGCCCACAGAGATTTGCAGCTTCTTGGGATTGGCAGGATATTACAGGCGTTTTATTGAAAATTTTTCAAGGATTGCTGCACCCCTAACTTCTTTAACTAGGAAGAACATTAAGTTCGACTGGGGACCGAAGCAACAAGAATCCTTTGACATCCTTAAGCAGAAGCTAAGCAATGCACCAGTGTTGACATTGCCTGAAGGGATTGAATAATTTGTATTATATTGTGATGCATCGCACACAGGTATGGGATGTGTGCTTATGCAGAAAGGCAAGGTTATTGCCTATGCTTCTCGACAGTTAAAGGTGCACGAAAAGAACTACACCACCCATGAGTTGGAGTTGGGTGCCGTTGTATTTGCGCTAAAACTTTGGAGGCACTACTTGTATGGAACTAAGTGTGTGATCTATTCGGATCACAAGAGCCTTCAACATCTGTTCAATCAGAAGGACTTGAACATGAGGCAGCGACGTTGGATGGAAACTTTGAATGATTATGATTGTGAGATAAGATACCATCCTGGCAAGGCGAATGTAGTCGCTGATGCCTTAAGTCGAAAGGAAAGAGTGAAGCCTATAAGAATCAATGCCAAGAGCATTGAGATAAAGAATAGTTTGAATGAAAGGTTGTTAGCTGCGCAGAAGGAAGCTTTGCTAGAAGCTAACGATCCTGATGAAAAGCTTGGAGTAACTGAAGAACAGTTATCCTATGGCAAGGCCGGAATTCTGAGGTTAAATGGATGAATATGGGTTCCAGTTTATGGAGGACTTCGGGATGTTATCCTCCAGGAAGCCCACAGTTCTAAATACTCCGTTCATCCTGGAGCTGACAAGATGTACCAGGATCTGAAAGCAAATTTTTGGTGGATAGGCTTGAAAAATTCTATAGCTGCCTATGTAGCTAAATGTTTAACGTGTGCGCAAGTCAAAGCTGAACATCAGAAGCTGTCAGGTTTGCTACAACAGCCTGAACTTCCCACTTGGAAGTGGGAAATGGTGACAATGGATTTCATCACCAAGTTGCCAAAGACAAAGAAAGGAAATGATACTATATGGGTGATAGTAGATAGACTGACTAAGTCAGCACATTTCCTACCCATTAAGGAGACCCATAACTCCGACATGTTAGCCCAATTGTACGTAGATAAGATTGTATCTCTACATGGCGTACCGGTGTCTATTATATCTGACAGAGATACTAGATACACGTCACATTTTTGGAAAAGTTTCCAACAGTCTTTGGGCACACGCTTAAATTTCAGTACAGCTTACCATCCTCAGACGGACGGGCAGAGTGAGCGTACCATCCAAACTTTGGAAGATATGCTTCGTGCATGTGTGATTGACTTAGGTGGTAGTTGGGATAACCACCTGCCATTAATCGAGTTCTCCTATAACAATAGCTGTCATACAAGCATTAAGGCTGCGCCTTTCGAGGCCTTGTACGGTAGGAAATGCAGAACGCCCGTTTGTTGGGCGGAAGTTGGAGATGTCCAACTGACAGGACCTGAAATAGTCCTGGAGACGACATATAAGATTGTGCAGATACGCGATCGTCTCAAAGCTGCCAGGGATAGGCAGAAAAGCTAAGCGGACTTAAGGCGTAAACCTCTAAAGTTTGAGGTTGGTGATAAAGTTCTACTTAAAGTATCACCCTGGAAATGGGTAATGCGATTTGGTAAGAAAGGAAAGTTAAGCCCGAGGTACATAGGACCATTCGAGATCATCGAATGTGTCGGATCTGTTGCTTATAAGTTAAACTTACCTGAAGAGCTCAGTGGTATTCACAACGTATTCCACATCTGCAATCTAAAGAAATGTCTAGCTGATGAATCGCTAGTGTAGGATCGTTGTTTTGACCCAAACGAGTCGTTCAGAGAAGTTTTGATCTGTTTCAGATGCGGAAACTAAGAAACAGACTTAGATACAGCTTGTAATTCACTTTAAACACTGTTTTGATTGATATAACAGCTAGTACAATCAGAATTCAAACCGGCAGCACCTCGGTATGAATTTCAGGAACTCTACAAATGAATTCGCTTGAAGGGTATTTATAGGATACAAGATTTCTCTTGAAGATGACAAGACACAATTCAAGCGAAATCACTATGGATGATTTCGCTTGAAACAGCACAAGCCACTCTCAAGCGAAATAGCCTCCTTGAAGCGAAATCACATTATACAAACCTTAAAACAATCCAATTTTCTCATACAACACACCCTGATCTAACAATTCTAATTCTAGACTCGATACAAGATGAAGTCGACAGACGCATGCACCAACAGACTCCCCCTCGAATGTTGACGAGTCTTAAAGTGTTGAGTCTTCAACATCTTCAGTCTTTATCAGTCTTTGGGCTTCCAGAATCTTGACTTGGCTCTTTGAATCTTCTAATTCTCTTGATCAGATCTCTTGATTCCTTAAGTTCATCAGCATCATTAGTTCCAAGATCGAAACCCGGCTCACATTTTTCACAGGTTCTGACTCGATTCCTGGCTCTAACCTGCATAAATCTCTACCCAAAAATAAATTTTCTGATAATCATTTGTAAAGCAATCTAAGAATGATTTATCATTTATAGTCTCTGATGAACCACTTGCAAAAATATCATTTTCATTACAAAAACATTTCTCATTTAGACATTTCTCATTTAGAACACACACTCCCAAACCATTAGCTCATCATGTTTAGCAGTTGGAATTTTGAAAATCAGCTCTCCAACATCAGTTGTCGAAAATCTTTTTGTCTTTTTCAAATTTTATGCTAAAACACACTAAAAATCTTTTTGGATTTTTGAAAATAATAAAATGCAGTAAAGAAATATTTACAAACAATATTTTGTGAGGTTGCGCAAGAGGATCATATCAGTTTTTAAGACAAATCATCAACACCGTTAAGCTTTAAACATTTTAAGTTCTAAACGATTCACTTAGATTGTCAGTATACTGATCCACTTTAAATTTTCACACAAAGTTCAATTGCTTCGAGATATGAAATTAATGTCTTAAGAACTTAAACTTACTCGCGTGTCCCACCACTTGAATATACTCTCGTATCCAGATCCCAATATTCAGTCTTACAGGTGAGTATACCACAGATGATATCTGTAAGGGGTTAAATTGCAAAAACCGTGAGAGCTCAGGTCAGAACTTTCGTTCAGCAGAGAGATGACGGCTACGACTTTTGGTGTGTCCCCTTTAGAGGATCTTTTTTACAACAGCATTGATTAACAATTTTATTGTCTTATCATTTATGCTGAGGGCGGCGCTATATTTCAAGCAAGTGGAAAGTATTCTCCGGGGACTAGGCCATTGCTTTCGCATTATCAGAAGTCCCGGGATAATACCCCAGATATCACTGAGTATAAAGACCTAGTATCTCAGAAAGAGGGACCTTTCAAACAAGATTTCGGGGGTTACCCATATATCCGAGAGATGTTTCCCCACGATATAAGCAAGTTTGAATTTAGGTTTATATCTCGTCACAATCTACTAAATGTGCAAAAACCTACTGGCACATCATCAGTGAGACCGTTTATCACATTTTGACTTTCCATTTCTTTAGCACGTTGTGATCGTCCACTGATGTACTATTATTTCCTCTCTAGACAACAAAACTCATTTTTGATTTTTATCATGTTTTTACCTTTTTCAAATTTACAAATGTTTTTGGATTTTCTGAAAATTTTTACTCCCCCTAAAATGCAAACACATTTTAGGAAATTTGAACACAAACTATACAAGAAACATGAAAACCGATATCGAATCGCTTCAATTCGCCATCCACTTAGCATAAACAATCAGAACTCCCCCTCACAACAAAACATTTTCCCATTGTGATCTCAAAACACTTAAGTTTGTTTTACTAAGTTTTGTTAAAACCAATTATAGGTTAGGGGTAAACTTCCTCACTTTGTTCATTTTTTATAATAATGAACCCCAATTTTATCACATATATGAGAATTACATCAAGTTCAAATTAATGACCTTGAGTAATCCCTATGTCAGAATAAACCTCTATACCACTTGTAGGAATAAAACATCTACACAAATTCATTTTACCAATAAAGATGCCGATTCCTGCTTCACGCTTACCAACCTGGAAGCTCTGGCAAGTCATACTTAACCTGTAAAATTTAAACACAATTTTTTTTAAAACTCTTTCATACAAACAATTTTATCAAGAAAGATGCCGATTCCTGATCCACGATTACAAACTTGGGATCTCCGGCAAGTCATACTTTTCAAGGAAAGAGAATTTCCACCCAAGTCTTACCAACCTTGGGTGTTTTTAACTCTTGTTCAATAGGGTTATAAGTTGCTTTCTTTGTAGCATAAAAATCTTTAACCCCTTTTACTTTCCCATCAATCATTTTTCCAAAAATTTTCTTCACATTTCCATTAAAAACTTTCTCAACATCAAATTCATTCTTCTCAGAATAAAATTGATTCGAGATTTCAACCTTACCAACCTTTTGTTTAAAATTTTCATTCTTCAATGATAGAATTTTAACATCATCCATTGAAGACTCTGATTTTTCTTCTTTTACCTCAACCTGTGGCTCCTCTGATTTTGTGGAATCAGGTTCATCGCCGATTTTCTCATCAACCTTCTTAACAACCCATATTTGGTTGTCTTTGGCTTTCTTTTTGTAAAAAAATTTCTTTGAACACTCACCAACTTCATAAGTCGAATTCTCAAAAAATTTGAATTTTTCAGTTGGTGGTTCAATATCAACAACTTTTTCTTTAAGTTTTTCAGATACTCCCTGTTTTGTCTTAGTATTCGTTGGACAATTCCAAGCAATGTGACCAGCTTCATTGCACTTGAAACGGATTCGAGTATCCTTTCTGTGAAAAACTCCAGTTCCAGTTCTTTCCTTCTCAGCAAGAAACTCCTGGTTTGATTGTCTCCAGAATGGTTTCTTCTGTTCTTCCTCAGCACTTCCTCCTGAAACAAATTCTGTTTTTGTTTTAGAATTTTTCTCATTTTTATAATTTCTGATTAAATAAAACCTAATCCTTTCTTTTTGAAATTACCATTATGGTTTGGTTTCTTTTGAAAACCAGAACCAGAATTGTAACCCTTTTTCTTGTTTAGTCGCTGTTGAACTCTTGAAGTGTATTTTTTAGGTTTTTCAGTAAGATTTAAATCTTTTATTTCAGAAATATTAATTTCTGTCATTTTGAAAACCTTTTTGATCTTTTCAAACCTAACACTTCTTATTGGAAATTCCTTGTCAGAATATAATTTGTCAGAATCATTCAAAGTGTAGGCTACTTCAAATGTTTCATCATCCAATCTTGATTTTGATAACAAAAACTCTTTACTGTAAACCCGTTTAACCGATGACTTTGAACTGTTGACTGATGAACTTGAACCTCCAGATTCAGACTTTGACTCAGACTCCTCATCAGTATCCAACACCTAATCGACCACCATTTTAATTAACTCAGACTCATGATCAGTGTCAGACGATGTGAAAGTAACATCAATGTTTTCTGGTAAATCATCAGTTGTATCGGTTTTTAACTTTATATTGACTGCTTTTTCGACTTGCTCCTCATTTGGTTTTCTGGGAGAATAACCTTCCCAGATTGGGGGCAGACACTTGTTATAGCTAACACTCGGTTTCTTACCAGTATCCTTCTTCTTTGGTTTCTCGTCTTGGAAAGCTTCAAAACCTGCAACAGTTGGATAAATTCGATCAATAGGATAATCAAAACTAGAATAACTTTGTGATAAGCGTCTGATTCTCTCATTTTCAATTTTCTCCCTTTCCAACTCTTGTTTCAGATTGGCACACTCCTCAATGTAATGATTTATAGCTTTTTGCTTTGTCATCATCACAGCATTCATCATAGTTAATGCTTTTTCTCTTTCAGAATTCGTCTTTTGAAGACCAGTTACTGTTCTGTTCCAAACATCATAAGATTCTTTCACGTAATTTAGATTGAACAGTAATTGCTCTTTCATCTTCTCAAACTCAATCAGCTTCTCATCTTTTGCTACACATTCTTTGCAAGATTCAAGACACTTTGGACAAGGCTTGATGACTTCCACAATTTTTTCTATTTCAACTATTTTCACCACCTCAACCACCTTTTCTGTATCAACAATCTCCTCAGCAGCAACTTTAACTTCTTCATTTTGAACAGTCTCATCTTTTTCAGCAACACATTCAGACTTCATTTTCTTTTGTTCTTTTGCAACTTGTTTCTCTTTCAGCTTCTCCAATCGATCTGCAAAATAAAAATGAAAACTTTCAGGAGAAAGATGAGATTTTGCAAGATTAATATGTCTTTCTTCTTCATCATCATTGCTGTCATCAGTTGGTGATTGGTCAAACTCAATTGACTTGTCAGAACTATCATCTGAAAAAACAGAATCAGATGGTGTTTGATAAAAAACAACTGCTTTTTTCTGAGTTTTCATCAGAACTTAGTGAGCTTTCATCTGATGAAACAAACTTTTCATCTTCATTTCTCACACTAACACCAATAGATTTCATCCACTCGGTAAACATATCTGGTTCTTGAACTATCTTCGCAATGAAAGCTTTAAAATTCCCATTCTCATCCGCAAACATATCCCAGCTGAATCCTTCAGGTAACCTTTCATCATCTTGATTGATTAAACAAGCTTTGCTGTCGGATGAAATGTATTTGTTCCAGTTAAAATCTTCTTGATTCACTAAACATGCTCTCTTTGAATCCTCTATCACTCTTCTACCATGAGCCACTTGTGGTTCTTGTTGTTGTTGTTGACCAACTTGTTGATATATGGCTTTCCGGTAGTAATCATCTTTTCCAAACGGATTCTTTGCTTCACTTGCTTCTCTATTTTTGCATTCCCTCTTAAAATGACCTTTCTCCCTGCACTGAAAACAAGTAACTTTAGATTTATCAAAACCTAAAGTAGAAACATGTGCATCAAGAAAATCATTTCTTCCAGTGATCAATTTGAACTTTTCTGCTCTTCTTAGGACACTAGCTAGACACCATTTGATGTCCATGAGCTCCATCTCTTCAGCATCTATCTGATCGTAATCCTCCTTTGTCAGCATAGGATTCCCGATTCTTCCCGCAACCAAGCCTTCATAAGATAGTAGCACGGAGCCAAGTAATGCCATGTGATCTTTTGCAACTTCTTCAGAGAAACTTTGACCCTCAGGAAGATTCAAAGCAATGTTACATTGTATCACATAACCATTTCCACTTTTAGAACTATGATGCTGAAAGCTTGAGGTTGTATCTTTTGGATTAACACTCGGATATGAAGAGAATCCCCTGCTTTTGTTTGAACTTTTATCAACTTTTTCAGATGAATATCCAGCACTAAACGCAGTTTGTATCTTCGGGCTTCTTTTAACTTCTTGAACACTGCCTTTGTAGTACATTTTTACATCTTGTTGACCACTCGGATTATTCATCCTCGCAATCTTTTGCTGTTCAAGATCTTGACCCTCTATCTTCTCAATGAACTGAGAAATTGTCAACCCATCATATACCCCAGTGTTTTTTTTTAAATCATCGAATAAGTACCCCATTCCTTTTGCGGTAAAGCATCAGCTAACTTGTCAACCCATTCTTCACGATCTTTGATTATACTTAGCATCGACATGGATCGCACTAAGTGGCAATATCTTTCAATTAGCTTCTTTGTATCTTCCCCGGGCAAACTAGTGAATAGATCAAATTCTTTCTTAAGCAATGCCTTTTTACTTTTAATCATATTTTCACTACCCTCAAACTTGATTCTAAGAGCATCCCAAATTGATTTTGATGTCTTGTCATGTTGAAGCAACACAAAGATGTCTTCTTTGATAGCTTGCTGAAGTAAATTGATCATCATTTTCTCAGCTTTGTACATATCTTGTTCTTGGTCACTGAATTCAGAAATTGTTTTCACAACTTGCAACTCTGTACGTCGTAGAACATACTTCTTCAAAATGCATTCCCATGATCTCAGATGGTTAGCTTG
Source organism: Helianthus tuberosus (assembly GCA_030545235.1). Lineage (NCBI taxonomy): Eukaryota > Viridiplantae > Streptophyta > Magnoliopsida > Asterales > Asteraceae > Helianthus > Helianthus tuberosus. The sequence goes on from CM060382.1 coordinate 99,505,194, forward strand.
AACCCAGTTTTCAAATCTGTCTTACCATCCGTAATACTCTTCAATGCTCATTAGCTTCGGGGGTTTTTTGTAATGTTCCGGTTTCGTTTTCCAAATTCATGTTCTGAGCAATGGAAGCCGGATTAGTCGGAGATGTTGTGAACGCGTTGTAAAATTCTTCACTCATGATTTGGTAGCACGTTTTTCAAAAACAGATATATTCAAGCGAAATAGTATCTTCAAGCGAAATAACCTGCACAACACTTCTAGCGAAATAAAAAATCAAACATAATGTCGATTCAAGCGAAATACTTGTTTGAAGCGAAATCAGGTTTTCACTTTCAAGCGAAATCTAATGAATATACTTCTCAAGCGAAACCAGGTATTTTCAAGCGAAACCTGATATTTCGCTTGAAATGGCAACAATCTTTCAAGCGAAATCTGATGATCCGTTCAAGCGAAATCTAGTTTTTAGTCCAATTTTGTCAGTTTTAGTCCGAATTTTAAACTGATATTCTCAAGGGTTTGTTAAAAAATGTTTCGCTTGTATTGTGAAAAATTCAGGCCATTTAAACCGTGAAAAGTTGTCCAATTGATAAAAGAAGGTGTAGAAGTAAGAAATCGAGATGAAATCAAGCTGTAATCTACAGAACTCCTCCTCCTGAGCTCTGATACCAGTTGTAGGATCGTTGTTTTGATCCAAACGAGTCGTTCAGAGAAGTTTTGATCTGTTTCAGATGCGGAAACTAAGAAACAGACTTAGATACAGCTTGTAATTCACTTTAAACACTGTTTTGATTGATATAACAGCTAGTACAATCAGAATTCAAACTGGCAGCACCTCGGTATGAATTTCAGGAACTCTACAAATGAATTCGCTTGAAGGGTATTTATAGGATACAAGATTTCGCTTGAAGATGACAAGACACAGTTCAAGCAAAATCACTATGGATGATTTCGCTTGAAACAGCACAAGCCACTCTCAAGCAAAATAGCCTCCTTGAAGCGAAATCACATTATACAAACCTTAAAACAATCCTATTTTCTCATACAACACACCCTGATCTAACAATTCTAATTCTAGACTCGATACAAGACGAAGTCGACAGACGCATGCACCAACAGCTAGTCATACCACATACAGATGTGCACATAGAAGAGAGCTTGAAGTTCGTTGAAAAACCTATGTCGATCGAGGATCGACAAGTTAAGAAGCTTCGAAGGAAGCATGTGCCGATCCTAAAAGTAAAATGGGATGCCCGTAGAGGTCCCGAGTACACGTGGGAGGTAGAGTCCACAATGAAAGCAAAGTACCCTCATTTATTTAAGTAAATCTCGAGGTCGAGATTTCTTTTAAGGGGGTGAGGATGTAACACCTCATAATTTCATGTCCAATGTAATATCGACACGTGTCATGAACTTTAAACGTGTAAAGGATTACTTTAGAAGGACTAAAGTTGATAAACAAAGGAAGTACATGAATAACAGCGTTCAAAGTGTCAACAATGAATAAATATATCTTTCAATAACCCTACATGATGTTTATACCCTTAAACGAATGAAACATGGATCATACGAAGCTAATTGTGAAAGAAAGTGAGAAATTACAAACTACAGGGGCTAAATGTGTCAACATGTTTAAAGTATACCTCTGAGTGACCTTTTAGCAAACCCGAAGCTTTGTAACGATTAATTATGCTCACTGGAATGTGTGATAAAAATATCACAAGGTTTCGATACAATATGAGAAAGTTATGATAATATGCGTATACGAGGGGTTAAAAGCATCAACGTTAAAATTTATGACTTTTCGGGTGATAACAAAGTTAACCAAGGACTTAACAAGTTTGTATATGTCTTGGAGCCCTTAAAAGGCAAGTTAGAGGGTCCAAAATGCAATAAATGAAAGTTAAATAAAGATTATATGGACCAGGGACCAAAACAGCAAAATTTGAAAGTTGAAATTCGGTCACAAGGGGCGTCGCGCTACGCGTAGGCTCCTTAAGGAGACCTACGCGTCACGCGAGGGGTCATCTGATGCAGAAACTATTGACAGGTGTTTGTTCAGCCCGTTTAACCGACTTAGATTGCTTGTTTTCAATACCATGGGCTGCACAAACAAGTTTTTAGGCACTAGGGACACTTGTGTTGATCAGGGATCAATCCTAGACTTGTTTGGCACCATCTTGATCAATCAAGATCACTATATAAAGACCCACATTGTTGCAACTTTTGATCATTCATTCAAACTTCATTTCTGGAACTCCCTGGAGCACAAGACCACTTCCTAAGCATCATTAGTCGTGCATAGGACCTTGGTAAGCTTCCTTAACCTTCCTTAATCGTGTTTTACTTAGTTAATTAGCTTAAAGTCAAACCGTCGTAATTAAGGTTTGACTTAACGATTAATCACTAATGGTCCAGTGATTAGTCAAACTAAAAGTAGTTATAAGTTGGTAATTATGTGAGCATTAAACCCTTAAAAGGGCACCCTCTGATTCCCGCTCTAACTAAGTCATTTGTCGGGTCAAAGTTAGTTATAAAAAGTCAACAGAAACATAATTTTCGAATTAAAACATAATTAGCAATGTAGAAGACGTGTAACCTGTTTTACCACTCATATAACTTGGTAATCAATGCAAGAACATGCCTAAGCATGTCCGACCCGACAATTTTCAGTTTAGGACCGGTTCGGAACCGAAAGTCGCATAAATTGACCACCGCTTTGACTTTCAGTTCTGACCCATATTAGCATGATTTAAAAATGCCTTAGAGCTTCATTAGGACCAGGTTATATGATAGTATAACCCTCTGTGATTGGCTCGTTGATTGTCCGATTCATTTACACGTTTCCGTTAATTGCTTAATGTTGACCATAATGCCATTTTGACCATAAAACGAGAATTTTGGAAATGTGAGAGGACAATAACCTTTGATACTGATTTGTAAACATGTCCCTAAAATTTCACATCAGTTTGAGGTCTAGATTAGGAGTTAAGCTCAATAGCGTAATTAGAAAGCTTGTTAATTAATTAAACGGCGCAATTAGCATAAAGCCTATCTAAACCCAATTTTTGACACCAACACTTTTACCCACTGATGTAATATAATATTTTGGGATTTTTGAAGATTTTTAATTATTTTTAAACTGATCATAACATAGGGTTATTGCCTTAATTCGGTAATTGTCGATTATACCCTTTTTGCTTATAAAATGAGTTTTCCATAAAAATTTGATACCAAATCTTTGGCTACTGATTTTATATGATTAATGAAGTATTTTGAACTTTATAAACTGATCAGAAAATTCAGATTTCCTATTTTAAACCGGAAATCGCTTAAAACGACTTTTTATGCGTTTTAAACGCGTAGTATAGGTTAGAACCATTCTTGTCATATAAGACTTATCACCAACTGATGTAACTTATTAATTTAAGTAGTTTTTCTAATTAATTCAGACCCGAACCTCAGAATTATATTTAACCTCTTTTATAATCTTTAAAATGACCAAAATACCCCTACGGGGCTTAATTTGAGATTAAACTCGTTTTGGGCATAATGGAAGGTATCCTACTGATATCACAACATATTTAAAGCATATTAACTTAGGAAACCTGTTCATGACTCATTTGGTTACCCGCTATGCGTTATTCGCGTCCGGTTCGGTTTATGTAACTAGTTTGCATAAATTAACCGAAACGGGTCAAACCTTATCATTTTCACCTCAAAATCCAGAATGTGTTTAGTTTACCCATATTATACAAGTCTTCAAACTTGTTGGGACTAAATCACATTCTAATCCGGTCTTCGCTTAATCTTGCGTTTTGAACCGTATACTTTTCATTAAAACTAACCGGTCTAAGTATAAACTTAAGAAAGACCCGTTAGGAATCTAATAGGTTAATTAAAACCTTCGTTCCAGATTAGGAGCCCAGTCAAAGCTACGTGCACTTGCTGTTTGTGATTTATACTTTGCTCAGGTAAATACCTTTAACTTATTTTCCCTATACGGGCTTGGGGTACGGTATTATAATAATACCGCTTGGTCGGGTATGAAGTCGTACAATCAAATATTGATTAAAAAGATGCATAACCCGTTTTATTCTGTCTTGCTTGATGCAATGCCTTTGGGGGGTTAATGACCGTGTCCTGGATATCCTTGGCTCATTCATTAGAAATGGCCACGACTTAAGCACGGGGTGTAGGCATACACCTGACAGTTGCGTATGTAAAAAGGTAGTCCACAAGAAGGGTATCTTCTTGTGGGTATTATACCATGTGGTGTGTCAATTAATCTTGTTAAACCGGCTCTTCTAACCGGGTCCTAAATGGACGACAAACATGTAAAACTGTATACAAGTTTATTTTTTTAATAATTATCCCAAGTTATAAAAGATATTTTGTGCCATGTGCATTCAAACCAATTTTCTCAAAATCTTTTCAAAATGAGTCAGTTAAATGTATTTACCAGTGTAAACTGACGTATTTTCCAAAAAGGTTAAGTGCAGGTACTATACGAAATAGGCTGGCTACTCTAGGCATCAATAATCAAGTCTTGCAAGCTCTAGATGTTAAAGTATGTTGAACAATGATCTTATTTACCTTTTGTTCCGCCTGTGAATCTTTTACAGTCCGTTGTAATACTTTGATATTACTATTTATTCGGTTTGTAATGTGATTCATACCTTTTGCTTCCGCTGTGCATTTATATTTTTGTGTTGTTTGACTATGATGATATCAACTACGTCACGATACTCCCCACAGGGCCCACCGGTAATACGTGGAAATATCGGGGTGTAACAAATACCTACTGATGTTTTAAGTAAATTTTTATACTTTAACAGTAAGCAAAAGTTTTGAACTCAGATTTCTAAATTCGACCTTTAAAGCTTATGTGAAATTACCAAAATGCCCCTACGGTGCATAGTTTGGTTATAAATGATAAATTTCACATATACGCAATACCCTACTGATATAACTTATTAAATTAAATATTTTTACTGATCATTTTAGACAAGAACTTCAGATTAATATTTAACTTCTTTTATAATCCTTAAAATGGCCAAAATACCCCTACGGGGCTTAATTTGACTTTAAATCCATTTTGGGCATAATGGAAGGTATCCTACTGATATCACAACATATTTAAGGCATATTAACTTAGGAAACCTGCTCATGACTCTTTTGGTTACCCGTTATGCCTTTATCGCGTTCGATACGGTTTATGTAACTAGTTTGCATAAATTAGCAGAAACGGGTCAAACCTTGTCATTTTCACTTCAAAATCCAGAATGTGTTTAGTTTACCCATATTATACAAGTCTTCATAGTTTTCGGGTCTAAACCACATTCTAATCCAGTCTTCGCTTAATCATGCGTTTTGAACCGTATACCTTTCTTGAAAACTAACCGGTCTAAGTTAAACTTAAGTAAGACCCGTTAGGAATCTAATAGGTTATTAAAACCTTCGTTCCTGATTTAGGAGCCCAGTAAAAGATAGTTGCACTTGCTGATTTGTACGTCTGGGATAAATTTGTACAATTTGCTCAGGTAAATACTTTTAACTTATTTTCCCTTATACGGGCTTGGGGTACGGTATATAAAATACCGCTTGGTCGGGTATTAAATTTTTAATCGTATGAAGGTTAAATTATTGAGATAACCCGTTTAATCTGTTTTGTTTATTCTAAGCCTTTGGGGGGTTAATGACCATGTCCTGGATATCCTCGGCTCATTCATTGAAATGGCCACGACTTAAGCACGGGGTGTAGGCATACACCTGCCGGTGCGTATATAAAAAGATATAACCACCTGTTCGAGAATAACTAGCCACGGGATTATATCATGTGGTGTGTTTATTAATTTTTAACCTGGTTTTCAGCCCGGGCTACTGAACGTATAATAAACATGTAATTCTTTAACAAGTTTATTTTTAAATAATTATCCCAAGTTATAAAAGATATTTTGTGCCTTGTGCATTTAAATAAATTTTATTAAATATTTTTAAAATGAGTCGGTTAATTGTATTTACCAGTGAAAACTGACGTATTTTCCAAAAAGGCTAAGTGCAGGTACTAGACGGAATAGGCTGGCTACTCCTAGCATCAATGAAGAGTCTTGCAAGCTTAGATGTTTATAAATCTGTTGAACAATGTTCCTTTTTACTTTGATCCGCCTGTGGATCTCTTACAACCGTTTTTGTAATAATTGATATTACTTTCATTCGGTTTGTAATGTTTTTATCTTTCGTCTTCCGCTGTGTATTAAACTGTGATAAATTGTCTATGATGATATTAACCACATCACGATACTCCCCACCGGGCCCACCGGTAATACGTGGAAATATCGGGGTGTGACAGGTTGGTATCAGAGCCAACATTGAGTGAATTAAACACTAGCCTTTTGTGTTTAATCTCAATGACACAGTTTGCACATTCCTCGACTTCCGAGTCTAGACAAAGAACTTAGGACTAATCCTAATTTATTTTATTTTGTCCTTTATTGTTTTCCTTTGTTGTTTCCTTTATTTGTTTTGACAGGTTCAACAAAATGCCACCGAGGTTCCGAAGAGGAGGAAGAGGCAATGGGCCATTCAACGCCCCCAACGATCACAAGGCCGGACCTTCCCACCGGCGGACTCCGTCTGTTACAATGAGCACAAGTCCTCAAGAGGATTGGAGGACATATTTAGAGCCCACGAGGCGATCTATCTCCCTAAGTTCATCACCCTCGTACCTTTATTCTTTCGAGCCGCAATCGAAGAACGAGCCCGAAGATTCGCACCACTCTTTCCTGCCGTTGCGGCGGTCGACCTCACATCCAGCCTCCTAGGACCCGACCCCATATTTTCAGAGCCGGTTCAACCTGGCTAATCAGATTAAAGAACCAATGGGCCATAACCATTGGGCCCTGAAGACCATTTCTCTGAAGCTCAGGGAATGGATATGGATGATGACCCAGATCCTGCCGAACCACCATCTGCGACACCTACTCACCCCATCGAGATTTCGGATGGGTCGTCTTTTCATGGATCACCTTATCGTGGTCCAGACAACTATGAGGCGAGGTTTGCCCAATACGACTGGGTGTTTACTCCCTCCTACAACCCATCGCAACAGCAGCAACAACAGCAGGATCCCTCTGAGGATTCACGTTTTGTAGCGGTCACTCCACCGCCACCACCGCCGCCAGAGCAGCAACCGCCTCTAGAGCCACCGAGGCGTAGGATATCAGGAGCACGAATGTCTGTGCGAGGGGGATTCCATTTCAGCACCCCTCAGCATTCAACTGGCAGTCATTACCCGACACTTCATGAAGACCCACAGATGGGTGGGCCTTCAAACCCCGTTTCCGAGGTGGACTCTGCGCCAGTCGCACCGCCCCTAGTGGGTTATGATAACCCAATTCCTTCATACGCCGGTGTAGCGGCGTATAACCCTTTTGAGCAGCCAGCCCATACTAACTACAACTACGCCGAAGTTGACCCATACCTTGTAGCGGCGAACTACAATGCTCTTCATCCCAAGGGGCCCTATGGAGTCCCATATTAGACTGGGTACCCGCCACCTCCTCAACCTCCGCAGCATCAGCAGCCGCTGCAGCCGCCACTGATACCGCCACCACAGCAACAAGAGATTCTACAAAGGTTGAGCTAGGTGGAACGGGAGGATCGAGAGGAGCGTAGAAGCCAATGGGGATTTCTTAAAGGTTTGGCGAGCTTAATCAAGGGAAATAGCAGAAAGGATCATTGAGATTCCTTGTTTGTTTGTTTGTTTTTCTTTAATTTTCAATAAAGTCCCTGCGTGGACATCTATTTATGTACTCAGTCCCTGCGAGGACTTGTATTTCAGTTTAGCCCCTGCGTGGGCAAGTTATTTCTGTTAAAGTCCCGTTTAGGGCATTTATGTACTCTTTTTATTTAATTATGGAATGTTTTAATTTAAAATTTTCATTTTATCATTATATGTATAAATATAAAATATTAAATAAATAAAAAATATCATTCCTTTTAAATGATCTGCCTTTAAATATTAAATAAGAATCTTAAAAGGTATAACATAGCCTGCATGTTATTATAGACCTGGCCATGATGGTAAAACCTGTTTAAAAAGATTCAAATCCTTGTTAACATCTGAGAACATGTTAACACTCCTGACAGATGTGATTCGTTAAAAATCACATGTCATCCTTATATTGGATTCTTCCAGATTACTTATTTAGCCTAATGATCTATAAATCATGGGTTCAGATCATCATTTAAGATGATCATATATGAGACATCTATTAGTGATGTAATGCCTACGGGCCATAATCATTGTCATATAAAACAAAAGACAGTTGTAGCCTATAACTCCCTGTCAAGAAAGGTAATGAACTATGATTCAATGCCTTAATGCCTCGATCATATAAGATCATGGCTTATAGTTTAAATTGTCCCTATGACCTGGCCTTATGTGCCATTATAATATGTTAATAGATTATGACTGAGGATAATTATAATCCTGAATGAATATGCTTAATTAAATTAACCAATATGGCTTATGGCTACCATGGTTAATGAATTGCCATAAAGGACAATTCCATAATGGACTTTTGAATAAATCTTGTCAATATTTTATGTAGCAATCAAGCTACATGGCTGGGTCAGACGAAGTCAATAGTCACCAGAGGGAGAATCATGACACTTCCAGAGTTAATGTAGCGGGCGCGGAATTGCAGGCATTAATAGATAATGCCGTTACTCTAGCTTTTAACAGACAATTTAATGAATCAAGTGAAACTCGTGTTAGAACTCAGTCTGTACCTCATTCAAAACCACCCTCCAAGACTCATACAGCTCGCAAGAGTGATTCTCATCACTCATCAAATCAGAGGAGTGTTCCATTTAGGAAAGTTGTGCTCAATCAAGAGCCGCATGTTAAGGGTTGTTCTTATAAGTATTTTGTCTCCTGCAGGCCTAGATGCTTTACAGGGGAGAAGGGAGCCGTCGATTGTATGACCTGGCTCGATGAAATGGATACAGTGGTTGACATTAGTGGTTGTGCAGAGCAGGACGTTGTGAAGTTTGTGTCACAATCGTTTAAGGGAGAAGCTCTAGCTTGGTGGAGGTCACTGATTCAAGCTACAGGAAAGATCCACTTATATAGCATGTCTTGGGAGCAGTTTGTTGCTCTAATCAATGAAAATTTATGTCCTCAACACGAAGTTGAGAAGATCGAGACTGACTTTCTGACATTGGCTATGAAGAATTTAGACTGTTAGGCGTATCTCACAAGTTTTAACACTATGTCATGATTGGTTCCTTACTTGGTGACACCGAAACCAAAGCGTATAGCCCGTTTCATTGGGGGTTTAGCCCCGGAGATCAAAGCTAGTGTGAAGGCATCAAGACCTACAACCTTTAGGTCCATAGCTGATTTGTCATTATCTCTTACCCTGGATGCGGTCAGGCAGAGATCGCTTAGGAACTCTGATGTAGGGAAGAGGAAGCGTGAGGATGATAACTCACACCGTTAAGACAACAGGCACAAGGGGAACTCTGACCACAAGAAGAGTTCCGGGTTTAGAAAATATGATCAACAGTCGGGTTAAAAGCCCAAGTGTAAAATTTGCAAGAAACGTCATCTGGGAAAATGCAGGTACGAATCGAAATCCCAATCGCAGCCCAGGGCTTGTGGGATTTGTAAGTTGAATGAGCATAAGACGTTAGACTGCAAGAAGATAAAGGATGTGACGTGCTATAACTGTAACGAGAAGGGGCACATCAAGTCCAACTGCCCGAAGTATGCAAAGAAACCTGGAGAAGGTAAAAAGACCAATGCTAGGGTCTTTCAAATGAATGCACGGGAAGCAGTTCAGGATGACAACATGATAACAGGTACCTTCCATATAAATGATGTTTATGCAAGAGTATTATTTGATTCGGGTGCAGATAAGTCGGTTGTGGATGATAAATTTTGTAAGTTATTAAATTTGCCCGTTAGAACCTTAAGTATAAAATATGAAGTAGAATTGGCCGATGGTACCATAGAAACTGCTTCAACCGTGTTAGATGGATGTTTCATATCCATTAGGAACCACTCTTTTCCATTGTCTTTGCTTCCTTTGAAATTAGCTGGATTCGACATAGTAATAGGCATGGATTGGTTATCTCATAACCAAGCTCATATCATTTGTGATCAGAAGCAAGTAGTTATCAAGACTCCGTATGGTGAGCCACTTACCATACAAGGAGATACTCAGTACGGGTTGCCTAAGCAAGTGTCTATGCTTAAGGCATCAAGGTGTATGAAGAAAGGTTGTGTCATTTATATGGCACAGGAGACTATTGATGAACCAAATACCAAGATTGAAGACATCCCTATCATTTCTGAATACCCTGATGTATTCCCTGAAGAACTACCTGGTTTACCCCCAGATAGGCAAGTGGAGTTCAGAATCGACATTATATTTGGAGCAGCACCTGTTGCAAGAACACCTTACCAGTTGGCCCCAACTGAGATGAAAGAGTTGAGAACTCAGTTGGATATTTTTGTTGGCAAAAGGATTTATTAGGCCTAGCTCATCTCCTTGGGGAGCACCGATCTTGTTTGTGAAGAAAAAGGATGGATCAATGCATTTATGCATTGATTATCGAGAGCTGAACAAGGTTACAATAAAAAATAGATATCCATTGCCCAGGATCGACGATCTATTCGATCAGCTTCAAGGAGCCAGTTACTTCTCCAAGATTGACTTGAGATCAGGTTATCATCAGCTGAAGGTTAAAGATGAAGATGTACACAAGACTGCATTTAGAACTCGCTATGGTCACTACGAGTTCTTAGTGATGCCGTTTGGGCTCACTAATGCACCAGCAGCGTTCATGGATCTCATGAATCGCGTTTGTAAACCCTACTTGGACAAGTTTGTCATTGTATTCATTGACGATATTCTTATTTATTCGAAGAATCAGGCTGATCATGAGAAGCATCTTCGTTGTATGTTGAAACTTCTTCAACAAGAAAAGCTCTATGCCAAGTTTTCAAAGTGTGAATTTTGGCTTCGTGAAGTCCAATTCCTTGGACATGTGGTTAGTGAGCGTGGTATCCAGGTGGATCCCGCTAAGATTGAAGCTATCATGAATTGGCAAGAGTCGAAGACGCCCACAGAGATTCGCAGCTTCTTGGGCCTGGCAGGATATTATAGGCGCTTTATTGAAAATTTCTCAAGGATTGCTGCACCCCTAACTTTGTTGACTAGTAAGAATATCAAGTTTGATTGGGGTCCTAAGCAACAAGACTCCTTTGAGATTCTTAAGCAAAAGTTGAGCAATGCTCCTGTGTTGACATTGCCTGATGGGATAGAAGAATTTGTGGTTTACTGCGATGCATCGCACACAGGTATGGGATGGGTGCTCATGCAGAAGGGCAAAGTTATTGCCTATGCTTCTCGACAGTTAAAGGTGCACGAGAAGAATTACACCACCCACGATTTGGAGTTGGGTGACGTTGTATTTGCACTGAAGCTTTGGAGGCATTATTTATATGGTACTAAGTGTGTGATCTATTCTGATCATAAAAGCCTTCAACACTTGTTCAACCAGAAGGATCTGAATATGAGACAGCGTCGATGGATGGAGACACTGAACGACTATGATTGTGAAATCCGATACCATCCAGGCAAGGCGAATGTAGTCGCCGATGCTTTGAGCCGGAAGGAAAGAATTAAGCCCATTAGAATCAATGCCAAGAGCATTGAATTAAAGAACATCTTGAATGAAAGATTGCTAGCCGCTCAGAAGGAAGCTGTATTAAAAGCCAACTATCCGAATGAAAAGTTGGGAGTAACTGCTGAACAGTTATCATATGGCAAGGATGGAATCCTAAGATTGAATGGACGAATATGGGTTCCAATTTATGGAGCACTTAGAAATGCGATTCTTCAAGAAGCCCATAACTCCAAGTATTCTGTTCATCCTGGCTGTGACAAGATGTACCAGGATTTAAAGGAAAATTATTGGTGGATAGGCTTGAAGAAGTCTATAGCCACTTATGTGGCCAAATGTCTGACATGTGCTCAGGTTAAAGCCGAACACCAGAAACCGTCAGGTCTGTTGCAACAGCCTGAACTTTCCACCTGGAAGTGGGAAATGGTAACTATGTATTTCATCACAAAGTTACCAAAGACAAAGCGAGGAAATGATACTATTTGGGTTATTGTTGACAGGTTGACTAAATCAGCCCACTTCCTACCTATAAAGGAAACACACAGCTCAGATAAGTTAGCTCAGCTGTACTTGGACGAGATTGTATCTCTTCACGGAGTACCAGTGTCTATTATCTCTGATAGGGATACGAGATATACATCGCATTTCTGGAAAAGCTTTCAGCAATCCCTAGGCACTCGATTAAACTTCAGCACTGCATATCATCCTTAGACGGATGGTCAGAGCGAGCGTACAATTCAAACTCTGGAGGATATGTTAAGAGATTGTGTTATTGATGTAGGTGGAAGTTGGGATGATCACCTCCCATTGATTGAATTTTCATACAATAATAGCTATCATTCAAGTATTCAAGCTGCACCTTTCGAAGCTTTGTATGGAAGGTGACAAAGTTCTTCTTAAGGTGTCACCCTGGAAAGGGGTAATGCGATTTGGCAAAAAAGGAAAGTTAAGCCCAAGATACATAGGACCATTCGAGATCATTGAATGTGTCGGAGCAGTGGCTTATAAATTAAACCTGCCTGAAGAGCTCAGTGGAATTCACAATGTGTTCCACATTTGCAATCTAAATAAGTGCCTAGCTGATGAATCACTAGTCATGCCACATACGGATGTGCATATTGATGAGAGCCTAAAATTTGTTGAAAAACCTTTGTCGATCAAGGATCGACAGGTTAAGAAGCTTCGAAAGAAGCATGTACCGATCGTTAAGGTTAAATGGGATGCCCGAAGAGGTCCCGAATATACGTGGGAGGTTGAGTCCACAATGAAACAGAAGTACCCTTATTTATTTCAGTAAATCTCGAGGTCAAGATTTCTTTTAAGGGGGTGAGGATGTAACACCTCGCAAATTCACGCCCAATATATTAAAGACACGTGTCATGAACGTTAAACGTGTTATAAACCCGGATCATATTAAAAGATAACTAAGGAGATTAAAAGCGTCAACATGTTAATTATTACCTTTGAGTGACTTTTTTAACGTTACCGAACCTTGGTAAAATAATAATAAACTTTCATAAATATCCGATGAGGACTTCACATACATCCGGTTAAAATCTCATAGTAACTAATGCAAATATTCAAATATGGGATCCTATGTGTTTATACGAAAATTTCTCCATTTCTTGGCTTCTTTCAAAATTCCAAACAACACATATGCATGGCAACACTTTCAAGATTGACCAGACCTGATCAAGTGGACCCATTGTGATGATAATGACTAAAGATACGAGTTATAAGAGATTGCATGGTCAAATGTTAGAAGTTCACAAGTTTTTGTCTTCTGACCGAGTCTTACAGACCGCAAAGAGACCACCTTACGGACCGTAAGGTGACTGAATTGGGCGATAAAGATTAAAAAGCGGATACGAACCGTAAGGCCCTTATCTTACGGTCCGTAAGACCTGTAACTGGGCAGAAAATAGTGGACAGCTGCAGGTTCAGCCGGTTCCACCGCCTTAGATGCATGGTTTTCGAATTCAAGAGTTGTACCAGTGGTATTTCATGCATAGGGGACACTTGGACTCATCAGGGATCAATGGTAGACTCATGTGGAATGATCTTGTGCAATTATACTTCCTATTTAAGGAGCCTTTGTTGCAACATTGTTCTTGCACATTTGAAAATCATTCTCATACACTCTCTGGAGTTCTCTGGACTTCAAGCAAGCTTCCATCAGATCATAATTCGTTCTAAGGACCATTGTGAGTGTTCTTAGCCTTCCTAATTAAAGTTTTATTAGTCTAATGACCAAAAGTCAAAGCCATCGTAATTAAGCTTTGACTTAGTGATTAATCACTAATGGTCCAGTCATTTTTCGAATTGAAAGTGGCTATGAGTTGGTAATTATGTGGGTAATAAACCCTTAAAAGGGCACCCTCTGATTTCCACTCTAACTAGGTCAATTGTCGGGTCAAACTTAATTATAAAAAAGTCAACAGAAAGCTATTTTGCAAATAAATTCATAATTAGCAATGTAGAAGCTATGAAACCTGTTTTAACACTTAAATAACTTGGTAATTAATGTAAGAACATGTCTAAGCATGTTCAACCCGACAATTTTGAGTTTAGGCTCGGTTCGGTTCGGAACCGAAAGTCGCAAAAGTAGACTTTTGCTTTGACTTTCAGTTCTGACCTGATTTAGCTTGGTTTAGACATGCCTTAGAGTTCCATTAGGACCAGGTTATAGGTTAGTATAACCCTCTGAGATTATACAACTTGGTTCCTAATTAATCCGATTCATTTGCATGTTTCTGTTAATTGCTTAAATGTTGACCATTATGTCCTTTTGACCTTAAAACGAGATTTTTGAAAATGTGAGAGGACAAAAACCTTTGTTACTGATTTAAAAACATGTCCTAGAAAATTGACATCAGTTTGAGGTCTAAATTAGGAGTTATGCTCAATATCGTAATTTGAAAGCTTTTTATTAATTAAACGACATAATTAGCATAAAGCCTATCTAAACCCAAATTTTTACACCAAAAATTTTACCCACTGATTTAATATAATATTTTTGGATTTTTGAAGATTTTTAATTATTTTTAAACTGATCATGGCATAGGGTTCTTGCTTTGATTCGGTAATTGTCGGTTATACCATTTTTGCTAATAAAATGAGTTTTACATAACATTTTGATACCAAACTTTTTGCTACTGATTTTATATGATAAATAAAATATTTTGAGCTTTATAAACTGATCAAAAACTCATATTTCCTATTATAACCTGAAAATCGCTTAAAACGACTTTTACGCGTTTTAAACGCATAGTATGGGTTAAAACTATTTTTGGCATATAAGACTTAATACATACTGATGTTTTAAGTAATTTTTTATACTTTAACAGTAAGCAAAAGTTTTGAACTCAGATTTCTAAATTTGACCTTTAAAGCTTATGTGAATTACCAAAATGCCCCTACGGTGCATAGTTTGGTTATAAATGATAAATTTCACATATACGCAATACCCTACTGATATAACTTATTAAATTAAATATTTTTACTGATCATTTTAGACCAGAACCTCAGATTAATATTTAACTTCTTTTATAATCCTTAAAATGACCAAAATACCCCTACGGGGCTTAATTTGACTTTAAATCCGTTTTGGGCATAATGGAAGGTATCCTACTGATATCACAACATATTTAAGGCATATTAACTTAGGAAACCTGCTCATGACTCTTTTGGTTACCCGTTATGCATTTATCGCGTTCGGTACGGTTTATGTAACTAGTTTGCATAAATTAGCAGAAACGTGTCAAACCTTGTCATTTTCACTTCAAAATCCAGAATGTGTTTAGTTTACCCATATTATACAAGTCTTTATACTTGTCGAGTCTAAACCACATTCTAATCCGGTCTTCGCTTAATCATTCGTTTTACCTTTCTTGAAAACTAACCGGTCTAAGTTAAACTTAAGTAAGACCCGTTAGGAATCTAATAGGTTATTAAATCATTCGTTCCAGATTTAGGAGCCCAGTAAAAGATAGTTGCACTTGCTGATTTGTACGTTTGGGATAAATTTGTACGATTTGCTCAGGTAAATACTTTTAACTTATTTTCCCTTATACGAGCTTGGGGTACGGTATATAAAATACCGCTTGGTCGGGTACTAAATTTTTAATCGTATGAAGGTTAAATTATTGAGATAATCTGTTTAATCTGTTTTGTTTATTCTAAGCCTTTGGGGGGTTAATGACCATGTCCTGGATATCCTCGTCCCATTCATTGAAATGGCCACGACTTAAGCACGGGGTGTAGGCATACACCTGCCGGTGCGTATATAAAAAGATATAACCGCCTGTTCGAGAATAACTCGCCTCGGGATTATATCATGTGGTGTGTCTATTAATCTTTAACCTGGTTTTCAGCCCGGGCTACTGAATGTATAATAAACATGTAATTCTTTAACAAGTTTATTTTTAAATAATTATCCCAAGTTATAAAAGATATTTTGTGCCTTGTGCATTTAAATAAATTTTCTTAAATATTTTTAAAATGAGTCGGTTAATTGTATTTACCAGTTAAAACTGACGTATTTTCCAAAAAGGCTAAGTGCAGGTACTAGACGGAATAGGCTGGCTACTCCTAGCATCAATGAAGAGTCTTGCAAGCTTAGATGTTTATAAATCTGTTGAACAATGTTCCTTTTTACTTTGATCCGCCTGTGGATCTCTTACAACCATTTTTGTAATAATTGATATTACTTTCATTCGGTTTGTAATGTTTTTATCTTTCGTCTTCCGCTGTGTATTAAACTGTGATAAATTGTCTATGATGATATCAACTACGTCACGATACTCTCCACCGGGCCCACCGGTAATACGTGGAAATATCGGGGTGTGACACCATCCAAGCTCACCATCTTCAATGTGGTAAGACTTGTGTTTTGGTAATGTGTGAACCATGGGAGTCTTGGCTTTCCAACTTTGATTCCACTACCACACTTGCTTAACTTGTCATCCAATCTTACATCTAAGTTACCAATTAAACTTACTAGTAATAAAGTGACCAAACTAAACCAAGTCTCCAAACATTTGCCATGATTAGAATGCAGTAGTCTAGTTTGAGATCACTTGGTTATTTGATGACATAGATATTACAATATTCCAAGTAGCTTCCTAGAATCAAAGTAAGCCAACCCTACCTCGTCTCCAACATTTACCATGTTGGGTATGTACACGTCCGAGTTATCCTTATTTGGCTACTTGGCAAACTTAGTTAGTTGTAATTTCAATCTTATTCATGACCAACCGAAATCATCAACTAAGTTGATAATTTTGTGCTTTGGTGAATCATATAATGAAGTTTCATGGATGTTGATCATCCTCCCTCTTTACATGACCATTCTCATGGTACCTTTACTTTTCATTGAACTACAATATACGTATACATTATCCTCTATACTCCCAATCTAATCCAATAACTAAACCGCAAATCACACACCTTCGTTTCCCCTCTTAGGGTAACTACGGTGTTCCAAAACTCAAGACTCAACAAACTCACTTTCATTGACTTTCTACGCAAACCGTGAGTGTACTTAAATCCCCTTTTTACGCTTTAATCACTTTTGGGGGTGTAACATGTATGACTTAATCAAGTACACTAATGCACACAATCAAACTTATACATTCACTCAATTCATCAAACATGCTATTTGTTATGCTTAAGTTATTAATTCTAGATACTTGAACACTCATACATGTAAACTACTTGTTATTAACTTTGTGCAAGCCTACCTTAACATGTATAGCACTATAGGAGTAGCACACCGCCCTTAGGAAGTGTCATTGTTAAGTATTCAATCATATACTGGTCTTATTCATTGTGATGACAAGATTACGCTCATGGAAACGTTGGTTTGACATTTAGGTTGTGCATGCTAGTATGAAATTGACTTAGTATGTAAAATGCCATGTTGGATTTAAGACAACCTTTTTTTATACGTATGCTATGTAATCATACTTGTACACTCGCCAACTTTTGTTGATTGTATTTGAATACATGTTGCAGGAAATTAAAGACGACATATGAAGAACTTTACTTAGGATGAATTAGAAACACACCTAAACTTTAAATTATGCATTTCGTCTATGTTGTTATAATTAGTTGCAAGATGTTGTATTTCCCATCTCAAACAATGTACTTCTGGTTAGATGAAATGAAATATGGTTTATTTAATTATTGTCACAATTAGTCGTTATGACGTCACGAACAATCTCGTTTTCGTCTCACTCCGATGTTTCCGCCATTGGTCGGGGTGTGACAGATTGGTGTCAGAGCCATAACTATAGGGAATTAAGAAAAGTGCTATGCTTTTGACCTAGTTTATAGTTAAGAAGTCCCACACTTGACGATTCTTGTTATCATGCTTAAATACTTGAATTCTCCCTATTTTGCTTCTCATATTACCTTTTGTCTATACACATGTCTTTCCTAAGAATAACTATACCACACACACAAAGATGCGAAGACACTCTCATTACACAAACAAGACAATCTCACTAAAATAGGCTTGAAAAGCCTCCCTTTTGGCAAAATTCCTCGATCCGCGTTTATTGATTTTCATGAAATTGTACCATCAAGATAGGAGTGGCATCCTCACCTTGATGGGGAATTTCCCATTCTCATTGTAGGTTAAGGATAGGACGGGTTTAGACGGAAGTTTGAATAGAATAAAGCTAATTCGGTAGAAGTCTCGTAAGAATCGTTATAAGTAGAAAGCTTCCATTAATACCGAAAGGCATACATCATTCACCGGCTGGAGAGAGCATCAACAATCTCTCCAACCAAACTCTCAAAACTTAACAACAAACGAACACACGACACTATATACACATGTGAGATTGGGACAGACGAGTACTTTCGTGTGGATGTGCTTGTCCGTGCGGATGTACTTACATCCTCCCGAATGTGTTACATCCTTACGACATTATATCAGCATGAATGAGTTACATCCTTACGAAATTATATTCGCACGAATGAGTTACATTCGCACGAATGAGTTACATCCACATGAATGTGTTAGATTCGTATGAAGTTACATCTGTACGAACCTCTCCCATCCTCTCCAAAGTCATGTGTTCATATCTCAACTATACAATATTTAACACACGCTCTATCTTGCCTATTCGCACAGTGGTGGACATACATAATATGCACTAACAAATTCCCCCTTGACCGTCACTGTCGAATCTTGATCTTTGACTATGAGAGACATGTTTGAATATTTGCAACTTCAATCAAGCATTTGATATCTTCAGATAATTCCCCCTTGATTAATGATTCGGGCTTGCGTTCCCGCTAAAATGAATATTCAGGTCTTTCTTTGCACGGTTCTTGACCTCCTCTGATTTGCTATACCGCAAGCTTCACGAATAATCACCAACTTGAAATAACACAATGTAACTTCTCCGTTTCGACTTTAACCACATCCGCATTCGGTTTTAGCGAATTCCCCTGCTTGATCCTCTGATATTTAAAAACCCATCCGACAATTGATAAAAACTTCGAATTAACACACCGGTAAACTTCAAGTATATGAATACCCACGAAAATCTGAAATCCCGTTTTCCGTAATCATCTTTAATCACTTTCCTGAATGATTGATCAGTGTAAATGGTAATCTCCAAATTTAACAAATCTTCATCGGATAACAAATCATCTGGTAACACATTAAGTTCTCAGAAGCATTCTTCCATGATCAGATTCACATTCTTCCTCTTCAGTCATGTTAGATAACAGATGTATAGTTTTCTCCGTTTGTCCCGGCAGCAACTTAATCAACAAACATCATCATTCCCCAGCGGTTAGTCCGAAAAACAATTCCTATGCTCGAAGATTAACCATTCTGATACTTTAGACTATCACAGAATTACTAGTTCTGAGATATCTTTTAAGTATCGACAATACTAATGCATCTCTTGACGCTAATCCTGCTAACCGGCTTGTATGAAGACTCGGGACTCAAACCCTAAGACATCAATCTCACCATGATCTGTAGAATCTGAACTTCATATGATCATGAACTAACGAAACCAGATCCTATGCATACCCGAACAATCTGAAGTCGGAACCACCCGAATACTGTTGCACCTTTGAATTTCAAAAATGTCGGAATTTCAATATATTCTGATAAAATTTTTATTCCCCCTCATTTTTGCAAATTCTGACTTCTCTGAACTCATCACTGAAATCATTGCAAGAACCAAACTAATTTAAAGATATGGGTAGTGATGGAACTGGACAGTCAAACCTCAGGTGATCCTCTCATCAACATTCTAACCCACAACTCGCTCCACTTGTCGTAAGCACCAGCAGCCGTGTACCAACCACTGGCTGTTGTCTACCAACCCCTGAAAGCAAGAACATGGCGATTTCCACGTTTAAATCCTCATCTTTTGAACCCTCCACCTCCATAGAAGTATGATTAGGATGGTGTCACTTATGGTGAAGCCAATTACATGTACGGCTTGACAATGGCACAATTCCAATTTGACCGTCTGTGACTTGGGAGAAGTCAAACTAACTTCAACACCAACCCTCCTGCCACAAACCCTCCACGGACAAACCCAGCACCCACTAACCTCCGCCCAACACAAATCGTACCCAGCTGGGCTGAAGGGTATGAAACCGACTCGGGAGAGGAATACCTGTCACCAACACACGATGAACAATCCCCCCAACTCCTGACTGGGGACGCATACATCAAGATTATCGGTCTAACGGTCAGAAAAACGATTGTAATGTGTCACCTCCATCACACAACCTTTTTCATTAGGATTTTTTTGGTCTTTTATGTGTTTAATTAGGCATTGTGTGGTTTGTTTAGGTTTAATTGTTTGGTTTGTTTAGGTTTAATTGTTAGGTTTGTGTAATATTTACATTGTGTAATATTGTAATATTATAATTAGGTTTGTGTAATTTTTTAATTTGGTTTATGTAATTTTAATTTAGTTTATATATTTATTTTTATAATTTAATTAGGATATAACTATTAATTTTAAAATTTAAGAAAAGGTTTTATTTAAATAAAAATAACATTAGAAATTGTTTTTTTAATTTAATCCCACATAGGGGCCCACCACTTGCCATCGGATGGGTCTACTGGAGCGGACCGCCCCCTCTCCAGACCATGCCATGTTGGCACCTCCAACGGTGCAAGTTTGTTTGGTTTGGGTTTGTTTGAGCGGACCACACAGCGGACCAACCGCTGTGGGTGCTCTAAGTCTATCCCCGTCTTCATTTCCTTCAACTCATGGCTGAGAACTTTGAGGATCTCTGAGCTTCCAGTAAAGAGCATTGCTCTAGTAGTCCCTATTCAGATTCACACTTCAGATCTATCATTAAGGTTTCTTCAGGCCCAGCATTATATGCATGTTCGTATCTATACTTGATCGACTCTCTAGCAGTACTGCTGTTGAGATCAAATCCAACATGGTTAACGGCCTGCCGTTTCAACTGATAATCACTCGACAAAGATTGCTAAAAAGTGATCAATAATACGGCCTACAGGTTCTAGGAACCGGTCAGTCCGGTCATGAAAACATTGCCTAATATACCAAAACAACTAATATAGAAACAAGTAACTGAAACCAATCTAACACCATCTTCTTCATTATCATATCTTTTTCATCTGTATCATTTTCACTGCCTTCAGATCAAACCAATATGCCTTTCAAACTGTATAATCATAATCACAGTACTTTTCTTTAAGTTCTATATAACTTGCGTCGTCCATATGAATGTACAAATAAAAAATAGCTTAAATTATATGAATACGAATATACAAATAAAAAAATAACTTTATCATGACGCTCGTGATGTAGATTATTTGTATATAAAAAAAACTCAAATAAAAACACATAAGTTTTTGTTTTTAAAAAACAGGTTCATAATTCATTAATCCTTGCACAACAGAACTACTACCAACATGAGTTTGGTGAATAACAAACAATATAAACATTTCATCCAAATTATCAAATAACAACATTTAAAAGTACAGAAATATTACTGACATTCAAACTATAAATTTGAAAGATGTTAAATTTAGTAACAATTTTGCTAATAATTTTACACCCAAAACCAAAATGAACCACTAAAAAAAATACTGGAAAACCAAAACCAACCTCTCAATAATCCCTTTAACCTTTTCAACAAACCACCACCTTCCCGGAAAACTCACCACCATCATACCAATTCACCATCACCGATCAAACCCTAATCCAATTCCGGCACAATTCCCCCCTGAAATGTGGCTATCCCGCAAGAATTCAATCAATCATACCCCTACCAGCCCTCGCCGATCAAATTTCAACCGCCATTCCTTCAAAAACATCGACGATCTCTTAGGCGATGATGACAAAACCGCTTCCACCACCGCTGATCAACCGAAACCAAGAAAGAAACCGTCATCTCCGGTCTCATCATCTCCACCAAAACCGAAACACAGACCATCATCTCCAGTATCCTCATCTCCACCAAAACCGAAACATAAACCGTCATCTCCGCTTTCATCACCTCCGGCCGCAGCCTCAGCCGCCGGTAAACAACGCCAGTCCGTCTTCCACCGCGTCTGTCTCGCTAATCATTTCACGCGCACGCTAGCATCTTCTCGATCTAAACCTAAAATCCATGAAAAACCTAACAAAGCGCACGATAGCATCGCTCATGATAAACCTAACAAGGCGCACGATAGCATCGCTCCGGCAGTTAAGTTCCACGAAAAACCTAACAAGGCGCATGATAACATCGCATATGAAAACCCTAGCAAGGCGCACAATCGCACCGCACATGAAAAGCCTAACAAGGCGCACGATAGCATCGCTCTTGAAAAACCTAGCAGAGCGCACGATAGCATATCTCACGAAAAGCCTAACACGGCGCACAATAGCGATGGGCAGGGGGTTAACATACCAAACTCCGAACAACGCGTGGTCGTATACATGACAAGCCTGGGCGCCGTACGGCCGACGTTCGACGCTTGCCGAGCCGTGCGATCAATACTGCAAGGGTTTCGTGTGGCGGTGGACGAGCGAGATCTGTCAATGGATGCATCATTCAAAGATGAGTTGCAAAATATCATGTTACCGGCTCAGAAGAACAAACAGGTAGGGTTACCTAGGGTTTTCATAGGCGGACGTTACGTCGGAGATGCGGATGACATGCGGCAGCTGAGTGAGACTGGAGAGTTGAAGAGGCTGGTGGAAGGGCTGCCGGCGGTGTCGCGCGCTGTTTGTCCGGGATGTGGTGATTTCCGGTTTGTGATATGTAGTGATTGTAATGGGAGCCGGAAGTGTTATAGGGAGAATGGGGAGTTTAGGAGTTGTTTGGTTTGCAATAAGAATGGGTTGATCAGGTGCCCTACTTGTTGGAGTGCTGTAAAATCTTGATTGTTTGTTATAAAGTGAAATATACTTTTACTCAAATTTGTAAACATATGTTTATGTTTATATTATAATTGATTGATTGATGATATATATAAACATGCATGGAGGTTAAGAAATCGAACAATAACATAGGAAATGTGTACGATGAGTTATTGATGGGAGCAACAAATCCTTCAAAGATTGAAAATAATCAGGTTTTGAGTATATTAAGATAATCTAAATATTAGGGTAAACTTGATATCGACTTTTCAATAAATGGGTTGGTATGTTAATTCATTTAATTATAAAGAATTAGGTTCATATTTTTTATTTTAGAAGTTATTTAAATAATATTAACCGAAGAAACAGACACCTGAATGGGTCACGAACGGATACTTGGCTTCAAGTTGTTCTCTCTAGATAATCCTTGGCTATGAATACTTCGCGAATCTTGGATCACTAATCTATGCAAAACAGACAACGTTAGTGTCAGTCTTACCATAGGAAGATGGTTCTCCTTGTGAACACTCACCGGTGTGAGAATAAGTTTCGGCTCTTAAGAGTGAATAAAACTATAAAAAAATGTATGTCTAAGTTTAGGGCTTGTGACAATGCATGAGAATGCGTTTACTTTTAGTAGTGAGTTGTTTTGTAAAAATCGGGATAATTAATAGCTGATTAATTGGCGATTAATCGGTAATTGATCAAAGGTGGTCAAAATCGATCAAAAGTTGTCAAAATCTATGAAGTAGTCAAAAAGTTATACTTATTAACCCAATCCGATTAATAAGTTTGAAAAATTTTATATAAGTTTCTCTGTGTGTATACATATATATACGTCTGAAAAGTTACATATAAAAGTCCAATATATATGATTAATCTCTGTTCATCCATATTATTCACTAGTCGGTATCGCAACACTCGATAGCGCTTAACGATTTTTATGTAACACCTCGTAAAATCACGACCAATATAATAAAGACACGTGTCATGGGTTTAATGAAACGCCCTAACACGTTTTAACCGAATTTAACACAGCGGAAAAAGCATATTTAGTTTCTTTCATGATATTCTTTCTTTCACTTAAATACATTAATCCCATTTGTAAATTAACCAAAAACTGACAAACTTATATCAAATTAAGTGACCACATACACACCCACGTACAATCCATGTCTTGACTCGATCTTCAACCGCGTACACTTCTTGATGAAACATCCATAAACCTGTACAACCTGCAGTCACCACAACCAATTACTTCATTAGCAACCGGTGACATAATACATATACTTTAAAACGTGCATAATCAAGCATCAACATCTCTTGTTCTCATTCATATAAGTCCATTCGTCCATCCATTCGGACACTCTCGTCTGAATTCCATACTTAACCTTCATTCTCCATTATTAGTATACCTGCACTTCCATTTCATTCTTAACAGAAAACAATTAGCATCATTAGACTTATCTCATATGTGTAATCTAACTAATTTCCATTTCATGCATAAATACCTTACCAATCATACCCCCTTCATTTACAACTTACATCTTACCCACATGTATACTTACTTATTTCATCTTTGTGCATAATACTAACATGTATATTCCCTTCCTCACCCATACTTAATAGTAATTACTTTCCTATCCACTTTCGACTCCTTTTCCGTAAACTTACCTTATTACTTCCATTGTTTAATACTTTCTCACATGAATCACAATAAATCATCATACTACAATACATTTTACATCTAAAGTGTAAGTCCGGGATTTACTTACCTTACGCGTCCGTATTTGCATTCGCTTACTTGAGTCTTCTTGTCCCGTTAGCCTTCCACGCTCCCATCCATCTTGACATGATTCCTATACTTTCATGTCATTACATTTACATCCTTATTAGCATACATGATTATTCATATGAACGATCATATCAAGTTCATATCTCACATATGTATTTCATTAGCCGATTCAAACAAGCATATAGCATACTCAACATCATCATAACACAACCTTCACATATTATTGTCATTTAGACATTTCATCAAGCACGTGGTGTGCGTACTACTTCCTAGGCACCATGTACAACTAGTTTATGCATAATTTTCCTAGTTCATTCATATTTCATCAAATCTTCTTACTAATCAACAAGTATCATTAACACATAAACATCAAACATATCAACACCATATTTCTTTCGATTCATTTAACAATAGTTCATCATAACACAACATAATTCATGAATATTGAACAAGGATTGGACATGATGAACACCCATGTCATCTTAATCATCCAACTAGTGGGTTTACATCCTTAAACATCAAATTAGTCAAAATTATGCATAACACATGTTCCCTATGATGATGTTAACACATATTCATGCTTAATTTCATACAAATTTGTGGATTGATCATAACCCACTTCATACAAGATCATCAAATCTAAGTTTTAAGACATACCTTATGATCCCCTTGCTTGGGTGATCATTAATTCACGTTCGGTTGTGAATTTAGACTTCATTCCACCCTTCAATTTGAAGATTTATCAAGAACTAGGGTTTGAACCCTTGTTCTTCTTCTTCCTGATCGTCTCACACACACACGGTTTTGGTCCTTTATTTAATAATTCATGTTTCCTTTTTAACGGTTTTGGTCCCTCAAGCTTCGTTTCAATTAATAAAGAGACTAACACTCATTATCTTGTTACTTATATACATGTCACCACTCGGTAAATTATTCCTAGTCAACTTTTATTTACGGGTTCACTTTTACCCCAAACGGTATTTTACCCGTTCCTTTATATTAACCGGGTTTAAGTTATCAAACCCATTTTTGGGGTGTTACATTTAAACATGTAAGGAATTATTTCCGAGGGACTAAAACAGTCAAACAATGTAAATGTGTTGAAAAAGGGATCCAAAGTGTCAACATGCCATTCTTGTGCCTCTGATTGACCTCACACGACGTTCGTATTCTTTAACGAATAATTTACCGAACTTAGAAAGTCGTTTGTGCTCAAAATAAGGATCTTATGAAACATAGGGGTTAAAAGTGTCAACATGTTGAAAGTAACCTCTGAGTTACCTTTTAACGATCCCAAGAACATTGTAATAATTGTATATTTTGATCTCAAGAATGTCGGAGATTAATTTTGTGGAGTTTCGAAGAAAACAAGACTTCTCGGGTGATCGTATAACTAACCGGGAGCTTAACGGAGTTAGAAAATTACCTAAGGTCCTTAAAAGTTAACTATGGGGGTCCAAAATGCAATAAATGGAACTTATATAAAGTTTAAATGGACCAGGGACTGAAATTGAAAAGTTGGCAAACTGTTTACCGGAGATTGCCCTTTACGTAGGCTGCGTAGCCCTTAGGCCAACTCTTACGCGGGTTGCGTAAGAGTGCCAGATGCAGAAAATGTGGACAGCTGCATGTACAGCCTGTTCCACCGCCTTTGCATGCTTGTTTTCGATTCCAGGGACTGAGCCAACAGATTTTCATACATAGGGGACACCTGGGATCATCAGAAATCAGTTGTAGGGTCATGTGGAATGATCTTGTGAAGTTTGAAATCCTATATAAGGGCCTTGTTTGCTAGTTCATTTGCACATTCTCATAGATCTTTCACAACTCATTCTCTGGAGCTTTCTGGAGTACAAGCAAGTTTTCCCCAGCTCCTAATTCGTGCTAAGAGTCCTTCTAAGCATTCTTAGCCTCTTAAGTTCAAGTTTTATTAGTTTAATGACCAAAAGTCAAAGCCATCGTAATTAAGCTTTGACTTAGTGATTAATCACTAATGGTCCAGGCATTATTCGAATTGAAAGTGGCTATGAGTTGGTAATTATGTGGGTAATAAACCCTTAAAAGGGCACCCACTGATTATCACTCTAACGTGGTCAATTGTCGGGTCAAACTTAATATTAAAAAGTTAACAAAAGCTATTTTTGCAAATAAATTCATAACTGATAATGTAGAAGTTATGGAACATGTTTTAACACTAAAATAACTTGGTAAATAATGTAAGAACATGTCTAAGCATGTTCAACTTGACAATTCTGAGTTTAGGTTCGGTTCGGTTCGGAACCGAAAGTCGCAAAAGTAGACTTTTGCTTTAACTTTCAGTTCTGACCCGATTTAGCTTAGTTTAAATATGCCTTAGGGTTCCTTTAGGACCATGTTATAGGATAGTATAACCCTCTGACGTTATACAACTTGGTTCCTTAGAAATCCTAGTTCATTGCATGTTTCCGTTAAATGCTTAAAAGTTGACCATTATGCCCTTTTGACATTAAAATGAGATTTTTGAAAATGTGAGAGGACAGAAACCTTTGTTACTGATTTATAAACGTGTCCTAAAAATTTGACATCCGTTTGAGGTCTAAATTAGGAGTTATGCTCAATATCGTAAATTGAAGCCTTTTTATTAATTAAACAGCATTTTTGGCATAAAACCTATTGAAACCGAAATTTTGACACCAAACTTTCTACCCACTGATGTAATATAATATTTTGGGATTTTTGGAGATTTTAATTAATTTTTAAACTGATCATAACGTGGGGTTCTTGCTTTGATTCGGTAATTGACGGTTATACCCTTTTTGCTAATAAAATGAGTTTTACATAACATTTTGATACCAAACCTTTTGCTACTGATTTCATGTGATAAATAAAATATTTTGAAGTTTGTAAACTGATCAAACACTCAGATTTCTTTATATAACCTGAAAATCGCCTAAAACCAACTTTTTACACTTTTTAAACACATAGTATGGGTTAAAACTATGTTTAACATTTAAGACCCATTACCTACTGATATTATAAGTAAATTTTAATATTTTAACAGTAGGTAAAAGTTTTAAACTCAGATTTCCAGAATTGATCTTTAAAGCTTATGTGAAATAACCAAAATGCCCCTATGGTGCATAGTTTGGTCATAAATGATAAATTTCACATATATGCAATATCTTACTGATATAACCTACTAAAATAAATATTTTTACTGATCAATTTAGACCAGAACCTCAGATTATTATTTAACCTCTTTTATAATCTTAAAAATGACCAAAATACCCCTACGGGTCTTAAATTGGTTTTAAATCCGTTTTAGGCATAATGGAAGGTATCCTATTCATATCACAACATATTTAAGGCATATTAACTTGTGAAACCTGTACATGACTTATTTGGTTACCCGTTTTGCATTTTTCGCGTTCGGTGCGGTTTATGTAACTAATTTGCATAAATTAACCGAAACGGGTCAAACCTTATCATTTTTGCTTCTAAATCCAGAATGTGTTTAGTTTACCCATATTATACAAGTCTTCATACTTGTCGGGTCTAAACCACATTCCAATCCGTTCTTCGCTTAATCTTGCGTTTTGAACCGTATACATTTCTTTAAAACTAACCGGTCTAAGTTTAAACTTAAATAAGACCCGTTAGGAATCTAATAGGTTATTAAAACCTTCGTTCCAGATTTAGGAGCCCAGTAAAAGATATTTGCACTTGCTGATTGTTATACGGCTGAGATAAATTGGTATATTTTGCTCAGGTAAATACTTTTAACTTATTTTCCCTTATACGGGCTTGGGGCACGGTATATAAAATACCGCTTGGTCGGGTATTGAATCTTTAATCATATGAAGGTTAAATCATTGAGATAACCCGTTTAATCTGTTTTGTTTGTTTTAAGCCTTTGGGGGGGGGGGGGGGGGTTAATGACCATGTCCTGGATATCATCGGCTCATTCATTGAAATGGACACGACTTAAGCACGGGGTGTAGGCATACACCTGCCGGTGCGTATGTAAGATAATATACCCGCTTGTTCAAGAATAACTCGCCGTGGGTTATATTATGTGGTGTGTCTATTAATCTTTAACCCGGTATTTCTTACCCGGGCTACTGAACGTATAACAAACATATAATTCTTTTACAAGATTATTTTTAAATAATTATCCCAGGTTATGAAAGATTATTTGTGCCTTGTGCATTTAAATCAATTTTCTTAAAACATTTTCAAAAATGTCGGTTAATTGTATTTACCAGTGTAAACTGACGTATTTTCCAAAAAAGGTTAAGTGCAGGTACTAAGCGTAATGGGCTGAAACTCCTGAGTGAATAAATAAAATGTCTTGCAAGCTTTTACCACTTTAAGTCTGTTGAACAATACATTTTTATCTTTGATCCGCCTGTGGATCGTTTACAATCCGTTGTGTAATACTTTATGTTACTTTCTATTCGGTTTGTAATATTTTTTACTTTAGACTTCCGCTGTGCATTGAACTGTGATTATTTGACTGTGACGATATCAACTACGTCACGATACTCCCCACCGGGCCCATCGGTAATACGTGAAAATATCAGGATATAACATTTTACAATCATGCCAGGGAGTATTTATTGAGATGGAAGATTAGGGCTTCCATCTTTCTCATATCAAGTATCAAGAGATAACGACGTCATCTTTTCACATTGGTTAAAGATATTGAGAACTCTTTTTTCAAATAGGTCAAAGATTTCTTTCCATTTATCCATTAAGCAACAAAGACATAACTAACTTTATTACTAATGAAACCTGAGTTGACCATATCAAATAAGAAATTATGGGTATTCTGAATTTAATTTAGATCATACCTATTCATTACATTTGCAAGTGATACTTTGATTTTTTGTTTTCTTTCTATCCTTTCAGCTCTAAAGGTGAAATTAATTAATTTTCTTCCCAAACTCTTTATTTTCAACAATTTTATCATAACCACGCATTCTCACTTACCCATTCTCTAATCTATCTGGCTCCTACAAACTTGAGCCAAGCAAACCTAATTTTGTTAGTTTGGAAAAAAACTAAAAAAGTTAAATAGTAAAACAATGAAAAGGACAGCAACTAAAACACTACTCTATAACATGGAGTGATTAGTTATTTATATTGTTGATGAGTAACCGGTAAAAACTATAATATTCTTTTAGTGTAACCAAATATAATCAAAACCTGAAGAGGTATGGTCCTAATTCCTTGCCCAAATGGCAAGGACCACACCACTTTTCCATCCTATGTGGCGCTGACATCAACAAGATCATCCAGAAGCTTCTGGAAAACATCAAGGTGGCACTAAAGATGCTCCATTCGACAAAAAGGACAACACGTGTCACCAGTCATCAAGCGCTAGGTAGGCCTGCGACGAATCAAGGAGCAGTTCGACAGCACAAGTACGACGTCTCCAAAATAGGCAAATGTAAGCGCGTCACGTGTACCACTACACTGACCACGGCAGAGGAGACCAAAGGGATATTCCCCTTGGTCGGACAGCTGGCGCGCAACCACAACTGGCACTGTGTGCTCCTCCCTCCTTCACCCTCCGGCTATAAATAGAACCCTTCATCACCCAGGTTGATCCATCGTGCTCCTTATACTCTCACACTCCACACACACTGTTTATTCTCCCTCAGAACAGTACTTATTCTCACGCCGGAGCCTGGTTAAGAGGGAAACCCCCATATTCCCCTCTTAACGAGACTAACGGTGTTGCTGTTTTGCAGGACCCAAGTCATTTCTATGAGTGAAAGAGGAGATTGAACCCACAGAAGAAATAACCCCACTGATTAACCCTGGTGTTAACCTGTGTCTCATCATTGGCGCCATCCGCTTTTAGCAAAAACCACTCTCATCTCTTTTTCTTTTTTGAAAAACACTCGTCAAAATGGCTGAAACAAACCCTTCCCACCAAGTGAACGGAGACGTTTCTTCCTTTGAGCTCGTTTCGGACACTGTGCACGTCCAAAGGGGCCAGAGGAACGAGATTATCCAGGAAGGACAAATGAACAATGATTTTCCTAGTATTTTTGGGAGTGCATCCAGGATTGTTAGCCAAAATACAACTGGTGCTACCTTCTAAACTCCACCTAGGATCATCACCCAAACTACAAACGGAGCCACTTTCCAACCTCCGTCAGGGGTAGTCCAACAAATACCTCCACCAGTGCAAACACAGAGCCATGGAGCTGGCCCCTCAGCTCCATCGGACCAAACACAACTGAACTTCTCTGCACTACTAGGGCTACCCGAAGGAAAAACTCTGGCTTCCTGGTACGCCGAACAAATGGCGTCTATAAACCTTGTTTACACACAGCTCAGCGCGCAGCAAGCTCTGCTCCAAGCACAAGCCAACCAATCCACATTTGTTACCCCACCGCAAAGGCCTTTGAGCGCTCCCATGCCTCAACAGACCAATGCATTCAACTTACGCCCTGAATCAGTACCAGCACCAAACATTAGAAGACCGAGCGCGCACGACACGCGCGATACTTACGGAGAAACAGAAAGCAATTACGTGCAGTACTCTCACCAACCAAGGAAGCCAATACAAAGTCGTTTAGTTCCGCGCAACATAAACGACGAGCTCGAAAACTATGAAGAAGAAGAAGACGAGACGTACAAAGAAAGTACAGTGTTCAGTAGGTTGCCGCCAGAGCATGAAGCGTACAAACCTCGCAAGCGCGCAGGCTATAACCCAAAAGCAGAGCATGATTACACCTTGAGCTATCGTCCAGACGACATGGCTGAGAATTCAAAATTCATTAGAGAGATTGCCACGGCTGCTATCGATAAAATGAACCTGCCACACAACGTGGGTAAATACAACGGGTTGACAGACCCAGATGATCACCTTCAAGTTTTTAATGGTGCTGGAGCAACAGTCGGATGGAATTTACCAACCTGGTGTCATCTCTTCGCTCAAACCTTCGTCGGCGCAGCACGCGTCTGGTTTGACAGCCTACCAGCAGGAAAAATCAAATCATGGGTCGATTTCCGAGAGAAGTTCCTTGCACACTTCTCTCAGCAACGTAGACACTCCAGAGACCCAGCTGATTGTTTAAACATATGGCGCAAAGACCACGAGAGTGTGGAAGACTTCATCACTAGGTACAACAAAGAATGTCTGGAAATAGGAGACGTAGGCGAAAAGATGATGCGCGCACACTTCATGAGGGCAGTTAAGTGCGATGATCTAATCAAACGAGTAAAGGGAAGAGACGGAGGACCCAAAGATTGGGAAACCTTCATTGAAGCAGCAAAAACCATTGCGCAGTCTGATAGACAGTTGACCGGTGATGACAACCGTCAGCGCGGATACAACCATAACGACCAGCATAACAAGAAAGGCAGAAGCCAACCATGGAAAACATCCGGTCACAGAGAAAGAAGCCCAGTAAGGGAGGATGCGCGCCACACAATCAATCAAATAGCTCACTGGAAAGAGGTGAAAAGAGAAAACAGGGAGAAACAGTGGACGTCACTAACAAAGACCCCTTCCGAGGTCTTGGCCACTGAAAATCACCAGTTCAAACCACCCCTACAAATGCGAAAGAAGAGGGGTCAAGACCCCAACCTTTTCTGCGAGTTTCACAAAGACACGGGTCACTTAACTGACGACTTCTTCAGTCTAAAGCAAGAGATAGAAAGGGATTTAAGAGATGGAAAACTCACTCACTTGGTAAAGGGCGGAAAGCGCGACTACCGCCAAATACAAAGGAGAGAAGAAGGACCAGATAACAAAAAGCTCCGGAAATTAGAAACCCACATGGTCCAAGGGGGTCCACGAAAACCAAGAAAAAATTATAACAAGCGCACGCAAGATGACTCATGGCGCGAGAAACAAGTTGTTTTCCCAGTTGTAAGAGGAGGCCCAAGAGAAAGAAGACTTATAGTCATCTCGGGAGTGATTGGTCACTATCAAACCGACTACATTTTCATCGATCCAGGGAGCACCGCTGATATCATATACGAATAATGTTTCAATCAATTCGATCAGGAGGATAAGGCGCGCTTAGAATCAGTTGATTACCCACTCACTGGTTTCTGCAACGAGGCCGTCTTTCCCCTCGGACATATATCGTTCCCGGTGTTACTCTCGGATGGAAGGAATTCAAGAACAGAAGATGTTACCTTCATGGTGCTACCCGCACATTCAAGACATGACATCCTGCTGGGAAGAGAGTCCCAAGGAGACTTCAGTATGATCTGCTCTGGCCCACATTCAGCTGTGGGATTCCCAACAGAAACGGGGGTAGCAATAATATACGCAAGCAAGGAAATCTTAGCAACAGATGAACTCAGACCAGCAAAAGCAAGTAAACCAGCACCACGCGCGGAAGCAGAGAAATGGGTGTTGAACAGCGCATACCCGGAACAGACAGTTACCTTAGGACCTGCAATGTCCGATCTAACGCGCGCGGCGCTAAAAAAGTTGTTGTTCCAAAACATGGATGTGTTCGCCTGGACACCAGCAGACATGGTGGGTGTTCCACGGCACATAGCTGAACATCGATTAAACGTCTCAGAAGAAGCAAAACCAGTGGTGCATGCCAAACGCCACCTGGGAGACATAAAACACGATGCTATGAAAGAGCAGGTGATGGAGCTGTTAAATGCGGGAATCATCAGAGAAGTCAGATACCAAACATGGGTGGCGAGCCCAGTAATGGTACAGAAGCAAAATGGTAGTTGGAGAATGTGCGTAGATTACAAGGATCTAAACAAGGCATGCCCGCGCGACTGTTACGCCCTACCAGACATTGATGAAAAGATTGACTCGCTGGCAACATTCCGATGGAAATGTTTTCTTGACTGCTACAAGGGTTACCACCAGGTACAGATGGCTGTGCAAGACGAAGACAAAACCGCATTCCGCACACCGACGGGGCTATATTGCTATTTTCGGTTTAAAGAATGCGGGCGCGACTTACCAGAGGCTAATGAATGAGACATTCCACGATGCTATCGGCAAGTACATCGAAGTGTATATGGATGACTTAGTCATTATGAGCAAAGAAGAGAATACAATGCTGATGAACATCCAAAAAACGTTTGACACCTTGCGCGGAGTAAGTATCAAGCTAAACCCAGCGAAATGCTCTTTTGGCATGGAAGAGGGAAAATTCCTGGGTTTCATCGTCACAAAAGATGGCTTCAAAGTGAATCCTGATAAAATACAAGCAATTGAACGCATGCCTTCACCTTCAACGATCAAGGAGATGCAAAAATTGGCAGGGCGGTTGGCAGCACTTAACCGTTTCCTGGCCAATCACGCAGCCAAATCCTTCCCGTTTATCAAAACTCTTCGCAATTGCATGAAGAAAAGCCAATTTCAGTGGACTCCGGAAGCTGAAAGCGCATTCCGCAAGATGAAAGATTGCCTCATCAGGTTGCCAACATTAACTGCACCAGTCAAGGGAGAACCTTTGGTGCTATACTTATCAGCCTCCGACAGAGCAGTAGGAGCAGTGTTATTTGTTGATCGACAAGGTGTCCAAACACCAGTTTACTATGTATCACGAACCTTGACCGATCCAGAAACCCGATATGCCATCATGGGGAAGCTAGTACTCGCATTGATCTATGCATCAAGGCGGTTGCGCAGGTACTTTGCCAATCATGTCATTCACGTGTTAACAAACTACAACATCGGCAACATCCTTGCAAGGACAGAGATTTCAGGAAGGCTAGCAAAATGGGCGATAGAACTCGGAGGCCATAATGTGGTTTTCAGGCCAAGACCAGCAATCAAGGGCCAAGTGCTAGCAGACTTCATGATAGAAGTACCTGACGACAAGGATCGGGAATATAAAGCAATGGAAAAAGCCGAAAAACAGCAATTGGAAGAACCGTGGTTGTTATACACAGACGGCGCGTCTAATGAAGACGGCGCAGGCGCAGGGCTTCGGCTGGTGAGCCCTGACAAACATGAATTCACCTACGCCATACGGCTGGATTTCAAGAGCACGAATAATGAAGCTGAATATGAAGCCTTCCTTGCTGGCTTAAGACTGGCAATCAAAATGGGAGTTAGGCACATTGAAGCACATGTGGACTCCATGCTAGTGGCCGGATAAATCAACGGGCAATACGAAGCCAAAGGAGATGTAATGGCGTTATACCTGAATCAAGCAAAGACGTTGCCACAAACTTTCTATTCTTACAAAGTGCACCACATCAATCGAAGTGAAAACAAACCAGCCGACGCACTAAGTAAGTTAGCATCTACAAGCTTCCAGCATTTGGCCAAGGATGTACGCATCGAAGTCTTGAGCAACCCATCGGTTCCGTTGAGGCAAGTGAATGTGGTCCAGGTAGGAACGACGTCTTGGATGACCCCCATAATCATGTTTCTACAGTCCGGGACCCTAACAGAAAACAAGGCTGAAGCACGAAAGATTCAATACAAGGCCGAGCATTACCAGATGGTCGATGGGATCTTGTACCGAAAATCATACCTCGGACCTTTGTTAAGATGCGTCGATCCAGAAGACGCGAATTATTTGAACAGAGAAGTACACGAAGGGATCTGCGGCATCCACGCCAGACCGAGAATGGTTGTAGCAAAAGTGATGAATGCCGGGTACTACTGGCCCGGAATGCATTTAGACGCGGTGAAAGTTTTGAGAAAATGCAGCGGGTGTCAGAGACACGCCCCAAAGACGATGCGTCCCAAGAACGAGCTAGTCCCTGTGACAACGGCGTGGCCGTTTCAGCAATGGGGGATAGATATGGTTGGCCCCTTTCCCGAAGCCCCAGGTGCTGTCAAGTTCATAATAGTCGTCGTCGACTATTTTACAAAATGGGTAGAGGCAAAGGCACTTGCGTCAACCACATCCACCGTCGTCAAAAGATTCATATGGGAACAAATCATATGCCGTTTCGGCCTGCCACTCAAGATCATCACCGACAACGGAACGAACTTTGCCGCAGATGATCTCTAACAGTGGTTTAAAGAGTTACACATCGAGCACACCTTCTCCTCGGTTGCGCACCCGCAGGGGAATGGTCAAGTGGAAGCCGTCAACAAAAGCATCGTAGACGGCATCAAAGCACGACTGGGAGAGAAAAGAAGAGGCTGGGTCGACGAATTGCCCAGCATCTTATGGGCCCATAGGACGATGCCCAAGACGAGTAACGGGGAAACACCGTTCAGCTTGGTCTACGGGTCTGAGGCGGTGATACCAGCAGAGATCGGGCTGCCATCGCCAAGAATGCTCTCCATGAACCTGATCAACAACGACGAAGAACGGAGATTAGACCTTGACCTCCTAGAAGAAAGGAGAGAGATGGCGGAAATAAATGAAGCAAAGTACAAGACAAAACTGGAGAAGTATTACAACTCCAAAGTCCGCATCTGCACCTTCAACCCAGGAGATTACGTTCTGAGGGACAACGAGGCGTCTAACGCCGAAAAACCGGGAAAGCTAGCCCCCAAGTGGGAGGGCCCTTATGTAGTAGATGCGGTACTTGGAAAAGGGGCATACAAGTTACGCACCCTAGACGACAAAGAAGTTCCAAGAACCTGGAACGCCCAACAATTACGAAGATGCTACATGTAAAAGGCCGAAGTTTTTTATGTACTTGTAACGGCTGCGCGCCAACACAGTTAACATTAATACAAGAAGTGTTTGGCTACTCCTTTTCATGCGAATTCCTTGTCACAACTGCATATATTACTTTGGGCATACACGAAAACATCAATGACTCGACCTTAGGAAACGTTGTAAGACCTCCAAGGCCTGTCACAAACAAGTGCACAGCCGGGTAAAAAACACAACTAAAGCCTAAGAAAACGCCAAACAAATACTTCGTGCCCACAAAAAACACGAAAGCATCGAACACATGGTAAACAAACATTGTAAAACCCCCAAGGCTGAATACAGCTGGGTGCACACAATAACCTGTAACTCGATCACTTCGTATTCACGAGCAAATCTGCGCACACGAACGACAGAATAAAACGTGTTAACTAACACAACACAACCTGTCAGCGCCATCACTCATTCGTGATACCTGAATCAAAGTAATTATACATGCACATATTATGACGATAACAAAAATTCGCATAAAACAAAGGCAACTATTAACACAACAAACGTCAAGCATAGTTAAATGTTCACAAGCATAACAGGTAAGCAAAAATTAATGTTGTTCACAAAGTTGTCAAACAGTTACAAGGCCGTCTAAGGCCATACGCGACACGCAGGCCGGAAACCTTCATTCCGGATGACTGGAACCAGCTCCCCCAGCCGCATGATCCTCATCTCCAAGAGCTTTTTTCAACAAGGCAACACCATCAGACTTCCGAGCCAATTTTTGAACAGCCTTAACAACAGTAAAATCTAAAGACGCGAACTCTTGTCTTTTTGCGGTATAAGCAGCACCACAATCCTCCTTATATAACTCGAAGTGATGGTCCTTCTCACTATTGAGAGCCGCAGCTCTACCCTCGTTATAACCATCCTTGCGCCCGCTATTGTACCCAGCTTACCCCAACTCAAACATATAGTTGGCAAGTTCGTGGGAGTTCACTATGCGACCAGCAATCTACGAGAAACACACAGCAATGTAAATAGAGTAACTAACGCAAACCAAAAGCAAATATAAAACAAGGGAGGTTACCAGAGGTACAGCACGCGATAGCAACCACTTGCAATCCGCGGACGCCTCTTCAGCAAGGAGTTCAGAGGCTTTACACTCAGCTATCTTCTTCTCAACAAACTCTTCTAACGCAGCTATGCGCTCAAAATACTCTGTCTCCCTTTTCTCAAACACCAACCTTCCTCTTCTCAGCAGACAACCGCACAATCGCATCACGTTGCGACTGCAACTCCTTATTTGTGCGTTCACAGGCAGCCTCCCAATCCTTCTGCTTTTGCGAATTCACCTGTTTTTTCGCAGCAAGCTTGTTCTCCGCATCCGAAACCCTCCACATCAAACCTTTCTTTTCAGCATTAAACTTCTCCTTCTCTTCGGCAAACATTTTCTTCTCATTTTCAAACTCAAGTGTGTCCTCCCCCATCAGTTTCCATTCACGCACAATCTCCTGAGAGGTGGACAAAAAGTTGACCCCTGCACGAACATGATCGTCTAATAGCTCTAAACGGCGACGTCTCTTCTGGAACAACCTCTCAGCTGGGGGGAGGGACAAAGAAAAGAACTCATGGCAGTTGTCAAGGTCATTCATCCGGGAGCCTTGGGTAAGATTCCAGCGAGGAGCATGTGGCATATCATCACACGCCGGGTTCTGAGTATCCCAAGAACCACCTTGAACATGCTCAAAATCGGGACTCTGAACCACACCAGATGTCGCACCACCACCAGCACCTGGTGGACGCTTGGTATATATCGTTTGATGAGGAGTGGTCTCACTTGACTCCAATCCGACTTCAATGTTCTTACCACGTTCAACACCGCCAGCGCCACCTGTATCACCACCACCCTCCCCAACCTGCTCAACATTCACGACATTTTCTTTCCTCTTCTCACCAAGACCACCACGAGGAGGCGACAACTCAAAGGTCCTCGAAGGCGGAGAGGCAGGGGGAGTAATTTTTGAAATATCAATTTTGTGTAAAGTCTTGGCTGGTTTGGCACCTGTCCCAAAACGAGCAACACATTTAGAGAAAAGAAGGGAAAGTAAGGAAAAATAAAAGACAAACGGGAAACTGATAAAACGAGTACCAGAAGCCTCAAAAATTTTCTCCAACAAATTCCCAGTTTTCTCAATAAAAACACCCATGTCAACCTCCGACTCCGAAGGGGCAGGAGGGTCCTCTTTCTGGAGTTTAATCTTTTTTTATGCAAGCATGGCAGCAGCCTACTCGTCAAGATTTCGTTTTTTATCTTCAAAGGCCTTTTTCTGCAGCATCTCTGTCATTGTAGCGCGGTCTTCAGGATCCGACCCAGGATGTTTCTCTCCGGTCCCTAAGCCGGACAACGTATCAGAAACTACAACGTAATCTAGGACAAGAAGAGTAGAAGGTCGCTTACGAGGAGTTTCAGTGGCATGTTCCTCAGCCTTTTCCCCTCTCCCTTCTGGTTTGTCATCTTTTGTTTTTCTCCTTGTTTCCAACTGCTCAGCAGTCTCAACCGGAATCTCGACGTCATCATCAATGGGTTCATTAACAGGCTCACGCGCAACCCCTGGTGCTGGACCTGCACGCAGGGAATGAGAAGTTAGGCCTTTACAAGATCTGTCAGAGCCATCACTCGAAAGAACAACAACTTCTTCCCGAGTAGGATTAACAGCATCATCATCCTCACTATCTTCACCTAAGACAGCATTGGCATAGATGGTAAAACTCTCGTGGGTCGGATGCAAGAAACGACCGCGAATCTGATCCAACCAGGGTTGTTTCTCAACCTTTTGAATCGCCTCAACCATGGCACCACCGGCCTTCGAATCCAGAGCATTCAACAAGGTGTAACCCACTGCAAAAAACACGAAGATGAAGAACAATGACAAAAACAACACAAAAAATATATACAAAAGAGAAACAAAAGGTTATGGAATGACACATACGTTTGCCATTATAACCATAAACTGGAACCCCCAAAGGATGTTTCGGAACCCACAACATACTCATACCGGCACCCACCAACGCCATCTCTTCAAGCTGAAGAATAGGAGTGGCTTTATGAGTCAACTTTTTATACCAGTCTTGTTCAGAAAAATCTGCAACCACATCAACCTTGGGGATACCCTCATCCACCGACCGGTAATGCATATCCATAGGGACAACACCCCGGCGAATAAAGAAAAACTTTTGTTTCCAGTCATGAAGACTCTTCAAAGGAACAGAACAAACTGGAGCAACACCGGTCCGAGCGCTAAAGGAATAAAAGCCACTAGCATACGTAACAGAATAGAAGACGTTGAACATCGCAAACGTCGGATCCAAACGGTTAGCCATGCAAACAAACTCAAGATGAGTAATACGGGGAAGCCCGATAGCATTGATCTGAGAAAGATGGAGCCCGTAGTTCCTCAAGATGTCGGCGGTAAACCTGGTGATTGGAAGCCGGAAGTTGCCCTCTCGGAAAAACGCAGCATACAAAGTCATATAGCCCGGGGGTGCATCCATAGCAGTCGAACCAGTAGTCGGGTACTGGGCCCCCCATTCAGGCAAGAAACCCATCTCCCTCACAAGATTGTGGAACTCCTCTTCTTTCCACCCTATGACCGCCTGGTCAGGACCCGGAGGAGTTTTCCCTTTATTCCTCCTCTTCCTCGATGACGGATTCGTACCAGACATATTGCAAGAAGATGAGAACAATAGTATAGATGAACTCAAGAAAAGAGGAATCAAGATAGAGGAAGAAGAGAGAAAACCGGAGTTCAAAATTTGAAAAGTGAAGAAAATATAAGAAACCGCCTAATATTTATACCCATCGCATTTAATGCGATGGGTAGTGGGCCGTCAGAATCCAGAAAGGCGATCAATGGGGGAGAGACACGTCATAAGAGAGAGAAGACGTCACCTCTTTTTTCGGGAGCGTGAGAAACACACGCTTGCCACCTTGACATAAAGTAACTGACATGACTGAAAAGGCGCCTGTTCACCTCCGATAAGACAGGGGACACCAGACAGTCACATCAGTTGCTCCCTCCCAAGACAACAAAACTTCTTTCAGAAGAAAACAACAAGTGCCATTGCGCCATGCGTCCATTTGGCTCAACTTTTGCAAGTTGCCAAAACCCATGCGCCATGCGTCCATTTGGCTCAACTTTTGCAAATTGCCAAAACCCATGCGCCATGCGTCCATTTGGCTCAACTTTTACAAGTTGCCAAAACCCATGCGCCATGCGTCCATTTGGCTCAACTTTTATAAGTTGACGAAACCCATGCGCCATGCGTCCATTTGGCTCAACTTTTCAAGGTGCCAAAACTCATGCGCCATGCGTCCATTTGGCTCAACTTTTCAAGTTGCTAAAACTCATGCGCCATGCGTCCATTTGGCTCAACTTTTCAAGTTACCAAAACCCATGCGCCATGTGTCCATTTGTTCCAATTTTTCAAGTTTCCCATAACAAACACACGCCATACAAACCACTACTTCCATAAGTCCAGAATCCCTCCTAGACGATCAACTCAACTAGAAGGCACAATGGACTGGGGGACTTGAAGAGGTATGGTCCCAATTCCTTGTCCACATGGCAAGGACCACACCACTTTTCCATCCTATGTGGCGCTGACATCAACAAGATCATCCAGAAGCTTCTAACATCAAGGTGGCACCAAAGATGCTCTATTCGACAAAAAGGACAACACGTGTCACCAGTCATCAAGCGCCAGGTAGGCCTGCGACGAATCAAGGAGCAGTCCGACAGCACCAGTACGACGTCTCCAAAATAGGCAAATGTAAGCGCGCCACGTGTACCACTACACTGACCACGGCAGAGGAGACCAAAGGGATATTCCCCTTGGTCGGACAGCTGGCGCACAACCACAGCTGGCACTGTGTGCTCCTCCCTCCTTCACCCTCCGGCTATAAATAGAACCCTTCATCACCCAGGTTGATCCATCTTGCTCCTTATACTCTCACACTCCACACACACTGTTTATTCTCCCTCAGAACAGTACTTATTCTCACGCCGGAGCCTGGTTAAGAGGGAAACCCCCATATTCCCCTCTTAACGAGGCTAACAGTGTTGCTGTTTTGCAGGACCCAAGTCATTTCTACGAGTGAAAGAGGAGATTGAACCCACAGAAGAAATAACCCCACTGATTAACCCTGGTGTTAACCTGTGTTTCATCAAAACCTCATCCTAGTTATTTTTGAAAAGCATTTAGCATGTCTCTCGCCTTCAAAGGACATGGTGTGGTGGTAAGGTTTCTCTCCTTTATTCTATAGGCGAATAGTTCAAGTCCGGCAAACTGTATGTATATGAGTATTTAGTGGTAGGTTAGCTATTAATTTAAGTAGCAAAATTCATCTTGTTAGTTAAGTTATCAATCGGAATTTAATAATAACTCTCTCGGCAATCATGTAATTTACACAAAAGAGCCGTTGCTTAGGTCTTGGGTTAGGTGAACTTGCAGCATATCACGAAAGAAGTGGCAAAAACTGGATCTGGGCTTTGACCCAACATATGAAAATGGACAACCGCAGTGCGGGCTACTGTCTGCTTGCAGCCCAACAAGAGTAATAAGCAATAGAATACAAAACCCAAAAAAAATAGTGCAATATCTAACTCAGATTGGTTAATTTTTCTAACCGGTTTGGTTGACCGGTTTAGACGGTTAATTGCAACCTTTTTGCTTTAACCGGTTATTGTTTTAACCGGTTCGGTCAATAACCGGTTATTTTCGGTTAATTAACTGGTTATTTTCATTTTTTTTTTCATTTTTTCAGTTTTCCCCGGTTAATCGGTATATCGGATAAGATACGACTAAAAATAAACAGTTATTATCCTAAAGATCTAAAACCGTTACTAACCCGCGGTTATAATTAGCCACTAACTGGTTATTGTTCTACCATCTCTGGTTAGAAACCAGTTTTTTTGCCCACCTCTACTAAAAAACAAGCAGAAACGCGTAGATAAACCTATTCAAATGAATCACGAGTTCGTAGCCTTGGGAGCAACCCTTCTACATCAAAACCGAATATACTAATATATTATATGGTCTTAAAAAATAAAATAAATAGTATGTTGAAGTCGTTAAGAATATGAAATTGTTAAAATTATAGAATTATTAACAATATAGTTGAATATTTGATAATTTATATCGTTTGTTGAGGTGAGCTTACGATTGAATTTCGGGTAATGAACATTCAAACGGGTAATTTTTACCCACATAAAACCACAAGCGTGTATACCCAACACCCGTTGGTATATCTACGAACCTTGATGGGGATTAGTGACAGGTACCCGACATGTATTAGCACATTTATAATAAGGTATGTGACTTGGATTTCCAATACTCGAGCCATAACATCCTAATCATGGCCTCACTTGTGGAGCATCTTGATGGCTTAATGGTGACCGGCCCCTCCCGATTTTTCGCTCGTAGTGTTAATTTTACAAAAAAAAATTAGTTTTTTATAGCGTAAAATATTGATTTTTAAAAGTCTGATCCCCACTGATTTGAATTTTAAGAGTTCGCCCCACTAATTTTTCGTTAAGACTAGGCCACTGCCATACCTTCCTATCCACAACCAACAACATAGTGTCAAAACACCTACGCTTAAATTGAGATACCATGTAAAAAAGTAATTAATGAGGGAAAAAACAACATATTGACTATCATCGATTACTTAGGGTAACAGGATTCTACTAAGATTCAAAGAAAAATAACACCGAATATGAGTAGTTTATTTTTGTGTCCTTTGCTAATATCCAGGGGTTATTATAGAAGCCAAAGGTTGAATCATTTTCATTTTTCCTCGAGCAGATATGTTGTTTTAATATTTGATTACCTATTTAACTAAATAAAATAATCCAAAAATAAAAACTAAATACGGAGATATGTCTTCACGTTAATCCAAAAACACCATTTTATGCTAATCAGTTGATATGGAGTTACTGATTATTTAGACCATGTGTAGTGGTTAGCTCAATAATGCCCCCATCATAGGGCGTTTTTTGTCATGTGGCAGTCCAGTCAGCATGGGAGCATTATTGCAAAAATGCCGTAGTGAGAATAATGCCCAATAACGTCCATGCAATCATTACACAATTATTTGTTTTTTTAAATTTAAAACTAAAAATACTTCATTAATTTAAAAAAAAAATAACACTACTAGAAAAAAAAAAAA
Organism: Helianthus tuberosus; assembly: GCA_030545235.1. NCBI lineage: Eukaryota > Viridiplantae > Streptophyta > Magnoliopsida > Asterales > Asteraceae > Helianthus > Helianthus tuberosus. Next base: position 99,548,820 of record CM060382.1, read on the forward strand.
CATAATTAAAAAAACGGAAATAAAAAAATAAAGTTAAAAAAAAAAGATGAAGATCTAGAGTCCGTATTTTTCCTGAATTTTTTGGCGATGCATTTGCGCAAGGATCAACGCGTCGCCTTTGAGGTGGTCGATCGGTTTGGACAAAAACTCAATGTCCTTTTCCATTTGCCTCGCCTCTTGCATCTCGTTAAACTTTTTGGTTTCGGCGACGCGTTCTTTCATAGTCTCCAAACGTTGGTGGCCGAGATCTCGAATGTCTTGGAGACGACGGTTCATCTCCTCGAAATCTTCCTTCAACTCGAGATCGGAAGACGACTCCACCGGTTTTTTCCCGGTTCGCTTATCTTTTCTTCTACCGGGCGGTCGGGCCACCTCTTCTTCAAGTTGCTCGTCAACGTCCACAATCTCATTTAGATCGACATTGCGGGCATCGGAAGTCGGTGTTTCAGGGTCAACGGAGGATGATGTTTTTGACCGTTTAGCTCGATGTCTACTACTCGACGTCATGGTCACTACGCCCGCCCACTTTGGACTTTTTCGTAGTAGATCCCAACACTTATAGTACGGGAAAGGACATTTCGTTCTCTCGTACTCTTCCAAAGCCTTCGTTAAAACCCCGACGTCACCTTCTCCGCTCGGGCGATTATCGTAGTTACGTTGATACACTTCTTGGAAGGAGTGACACTTGTTGTTGATGTCGGTCCATTTGCTAGAAATGAAATCTTTGTCACGATGCTCGCCCTTACCCCACGTGCTATAAAAGAGTGCACGAACCCTATTCCAAATTTCGGGGCCCTTTTGAAAGTTTGCTACAAATTGAAATATAAAGTCGTACGTTAAAAATAAAACAAAATAGACGGGTACGAAAAAAATAAGTAAAAAAAATATATAAAAGTTACCAATTTCGGGGTCCTCCGAAACCTCGAGCCACGCCCGAGCCAACGTGTATTCCTCCTCCCTCGTTCAATTAAGGTAAGAATGCTTACGTCGAGGTTCGTTCGTTTCCTTCTTCTTATGCGACCTTCTGCCGCGTTTCGATGTCTCTCGCTCCGGTTCAGGTTGCGTCTCCGGCACGATATCCACATCGGGTTCGGCTTGTTGTTGTGAAGGATGCGACCCGCCGGCTTGACCAAAGCCGAAAGTGGGTTGCACGAATGGAGTAGCGTCACTCAAGTAAGCCGCGTACGATAACATGTTCGGGTCCATGTCTTGAAAGTTAAAGGGTTGTTGCGGTTGGGTTGTGTTCGGGTTCATGAGTCTTGAGGTGACACCAAATGGGTGTCGGAATGGATGCATGTTTTTATAAAGAGTTAAATGCTTGGTTGGTCCCTGTGGTTTTCAAAAATTGCAGACTTGGTCCTAGTTGTTTACTAATTACACGCTTGGTCCCAAAACTTGTCAAAAATGCACTCGGTTGGTCCCCAGCCCTAACATCAGTTAAATTTCTCAGTTAAGTTCATGTTAAATGACCAAACTACCCTTGCTTATTAACAAAACTCACTGCATCATCTTCATCACCATCATTATCTGCATCATCTTCAAACCCATTCATCAATTTACACTCACCCAATCATCCTCATCAAACCCATTCATCAATTTATCCTCATCAAACGATTCCCTGTTAAAGATTAAACTCGATGAAGCTTTGAATCTTCCTAATTCGCTTGAAGAACAGAGAGATGGGGATTACGGTACCCAATTTAACGAGAAAGAATTACCCCCATATGTTGTTGTGCAAAACCACAGCGTCATCATCTTCATCACCATGAAAATGTTGGATTGAAAGAGGATGTTACCTGATGGAGATGATGAAGATGTTGTTGAAAATTAGGGTTCGAGATTGGGGGAATTTGGAGTCGGCAAGAAACCACAGCATCATCATCTTCATCACCATCATCATCTGAATCAAGCACCACCGCCTGTGCCTCCACCTGAATCAAGCACCACCGCCTGTGCTTCCACCGCCGCCGCCGTGAGTGACGACGCTACCGCCGTTTCACCATCTTCTCCGATCTCTTCTCTCTCTTGTCGTCTCTCTCCTCTCTCTTCGCTTCTGATCTCCGTTGCTGAAGTTGGCGAAAGAGGGGAAGTTGATACGGGAAGTTGATAATTGAAGAGGGTGGGGTGAATCCGTTGCTGGAGTTGGCGAAAGAGGGGAAGCTGGAGGGACCAATGAAGGTGCAGGTGGTTGTCGCGTGGGCTGTGGCAGGAAAAACGGGAGAGAAGAGGGAGGAGGGTTGGTGATGAAAATGATGATGGTGATGAAGATGATGCAGAATGTTCATACATATACTGTGTTTTAATTTTTTTAATTCTTAGTTTTAGGTTTTTAATTGTTCAAGGGTAATATAGTCATTTCACACATAGTTAACTGAGAAATTTAACTGATGTTAGGGCTGGGGACCAACCGAGTGCATTTTTGACAAGTTTTGGGACCAAGCGTGTAATTAGTAAACCACTAGGACCAAGTCTGCAATTTTTGAAAACCACAGGGACCAACCAAGCATTTAACTCTTTTATAAACTATAGAAGTAGTAGAGAGAAAGTTTGAGAGTGTGTGAGTTTTTTTTTATAAAAAATGATGAAAAAGTGGGTAATATATATAGTGTGTTAATATTGAAATTAAAAATAAATAAAAAAATGACCGTTGGCAACGGTCAACTCCATTCCCAATTCAATTTTAGGCGTTTTTTAAAGCACGCCGGCGACAATTTTTTCTCGAAACACGGTCAAAAACGCCCGGGTGTAATGGGATGGGGGCGTGGTCGGGCGTTTTTATTTTTTTATTTTTTTAAAACAAACGCCCCATTACGGACGGTCTTAAAGTGTTACTAAGTAACCATATGAAAGAGTAGCATTTGTATCCAAATACAATAAAAAAAACCCCAACAAAATTATTTTGAAAAGCATTTAGGTTGTCTCTTGAGTAAAATTATATGATTAAAAACAGTTAGATCTAGTAGATAAAAAATTAAGCTGATAGTTAATGTAACGTATCAGTTATAAAAATCCACTCTCGGAGTACCTCCGCTTGGAAGCGTGACTGACCAGGATCAAGCCACCAATCATATTGAACATATAAGTAAATAGTAAAAGTCATTCATCAATACGATAGGTGTTTTCAAAACCAAACATAAACAAGTGTGTAGCGGAAGCAATAATGTAAAAACCCAACATAAGTATTTAGTTGAAGTGTCACAAAAAGTGTATCATAACATCCAAAAATCTGTGCCCACAACGACCGCGCCTCCCGTGCAAGCTCCAAGAGTACCTATGGTCCTGCAAGGCATGTAACAGAGAGTCAACAACTAGTTGAGCGAGTTCACAGTTGGTTATTCAGTTATAGTGTTCGTATCGTAAATCGTAAGTTCGTTTAGTAATCATGTATCGTATGTAATGGTATCGCGGCCCTCTAGGCATGTTTGCGAAGTTTAGTGGGGGTTTCCCATATGTTCTCTAGACTAGGTATATTTGTATCGCGGCCCTCCAGGCATGTTTGCGAAGATTAAAGTACAGTTCGCGGCCATTCCAGGCATGTATGCGAAGATTGTTCTAGTATCGCGGCCAATCCCGGCGTGTGTGCGAAGAGGAGTATATGTATCACTAGTCTAGCAGTATCTACCATTAACCTTCCTCTCCCGAGGCCTATGGTATGTAATTCCGATAATTCTTAAGCGTAATTAATCAATCAACCCATTCCCAACCCCGGGAATCCCATGCCTTGGTAAGAGTGTGAACTCACCTTGTTTTGCTCGGTATGCTAAAGGAATACACGCTCACAATTAATCAATCACGACCTATAGTGCACGTATACTAAATCAGCTCATGTTCGTAATATTTCACATGTAACTATCATCACAGTAATATCACAAAGTGTGTTTGGCAGTTAATCATACATCACCTAACAGTTAATCACATGTGCACAATTCTTGTTTCACATAACAGTCTTTCACAGTTTATTATAGCATACTATCCAATAACATACTTAATACAGTTACTGTTTTAGCATAGATAATGAGCCATAACATGGTTGGATCAGAACTAACAGAGTTAACATATTTAACATGGTTTGATATTTATAACAGAGATGCTAAACTAATAATGAGAGTAAACTAATAAGGTTAACAAACAATAAAAGTCAACAACTTACTAACTTAACAGAGTTGACAACTAACTGAATTAAAAACTAACTGAATTAATAAACTAACAGATTAATAACAACACAGGAGCCGAAAACACTATATAATCGAAATCCCCCCCTGAGCCGAAATCCTAAAGTGGCGAAAACCCTCATTGGGCCGAAATCCCCTTTTTGGGCCGGAATCACCTGGGCCGAAATCACCTTAGGTGATTTCGTTGATGTGTGGATTTCGTGAGGTGGGGGGTGTTTTCGTCAGTCATCATCATCAACGAACAGCAACAAGAACAGTTAATCAACTCAAAAATCCCCAAATCCCTAAATCACGCTAACATATACATCGGCTGTAGCAATCATCTATCAATTATAAGATCAATTAACAACATAATCATTCCACCAGATCGATTCATGAAAACTTATAAATTACCAAAACATTGTGAGATCAAGATCATTAATAAACCTGCAGGTTATTCAATGACAGCACACATGATCAATCATTTCATCGGATTATAAAGATTCCCAACCGGCAAATCGATTTCAATCATAAACAACATCACATGGCAGACGATCTACTTATGTGTGCACCTCATTCAAAGTATATGACTGTTTGCAGACAATATAGATATAAAAATCATCCAGTTACATCACCACAATCTACTCACAAGATGGAATTACTAACCAGATGACACGAGGCTAGTCAAGGTTTCGAAAGATCTAGAGACTGCCGTCACACATAGAGACTCTAGGGTTTGCCGATTGAAAAACTCTCCGTAAAGGTTGTGATAAAAAAAAGATATATAAATATTTCACTACTGGGCCTAAAGCCCATCTTTGTTTTCGCCAAACATTGGTGGACGAAAACACTAATGTGTTTTCATCACAGAAGGGTGTTTTCAGGTTGGTTAGGTTATTGGCCAATGTTTTATTATTTATGCAAGATATGTATAATATACACATAACAATAACACTTATATAGCACCTCAATTATATATAAAATACACTTACGATTAAGTACGATTTAACATATTACAACGTGTACGATTGTGAAACATGACAAGTCGTGTCAACAAACAAACGAAACAATTAACGCGTAATAAATGCGAAGATGGAAATCTTGAAAACTCGAGTTGTCACATTATCCCCAACTTGAAAGAAATTTCGTCCCGAAATTTAGCACATGGTTACTGAGGAAGCTAGTTGTGTTGTGTTGTGTAGTTTACCGGTTTTCCTGGGGTGTCACATCATCCCCCCGTTGATTTGGAATTTCATCCCGAAATTTTGTAGTAGCTTCAGCCTCAGTAGTAGTTGCATTGTTTTCGAACAACTGGGGATATTTGAGTTCCATTTGGTCTTCTCGTTCCCAGGTATACTCTGGGCCACGACGGGAGTTCCAACGAACTCGAACAAGAGGTATTCTGGTGTTCTTGAGGACCTTAACATCTCGGTCCGTAATTTCAACTGGTTCTTCGACGAAATGCAACCGTTCGTCGATAGTGAGCTCCTTCAAAGGAACTATGAGGGTCTCATCTGACAGACACTTCTTCAGATTCGACACGTGAAAGACGTTGTGAACTGCACTGAGTTCAGCTGGTAAGTTCAGTCTGTAGGCCACTTTGCCTATTTTCTCAATGACTTCAAATGGTCCAACGTATCGTGGATTGAGTTTGCCCCTTTTGCCAAAACGAACAACACCCTTCCAGTGTGAAACCTTGAGTAGTGCTCGATCCCCAACCTGGAACTCGAGTAGTTTCCTGTCTTTATCGGCGTATGCTTTCTGACGGTCACGAGCTGCCGCCATGCGTTGTCGTATTTGAGCAATCTTTTCAGTAGTATCAACTATCATTTCTGGACCTGTGATCTGACTGTCACCCACTTCTGCCCAACAAAGAGGTGATCGGCATTTACGCCCGTACAATGCCTCAAATGGAGCGGCTTTAATGCTGGTGTGGTAGCTGTTGTTGTACGAGAACTCCACTAACGGGAGATGTTTTTCCCAGCCATTGCCGAAATCGATTACACATGCACGAAGCATGTCTTCTAAAGTTTGAATAGTGCGCTCAGACTGTCCATCCGTCTGAGGGTGATAAGCTGTGCTCATGTCTAAACGAGAGCCAAAAGATTTGTGCATTGCTTGCCATAGTTCTGAAGTAAAACGTGCGTCACGATCAGAGATAATGGAAGTTGGCACCCCGTGCCTTGAAACCACTTCTTTTAAGTAGATGTCTGCTAAGGTAGAGAACTTGTCTGTTTCCTTAATAGCCAGGAAGTGTGCAGACTTAGTGAGTCGATCCACGATCACCCAAATAGTATCATTCCCACGTTGAGATCTAGGCAGGCCAGTAACAAAATCCATGGAAATTTGTTCCCATTTCCATTGTGGTATCTCAGGTTGTTGGAGTGGGCCTGATGGTTTCTGATATTCCGCTTTGACTCTCGCACAAGTCAAACACTTGCTAACGTAAGTTGCTATGTGAGCTTTCATGCTAGGCCACCAGTATGTAGTTCTGAGGTCGTGGTACATCTTATCCGAACCAGGATGTACTGAGTAGCGAGACTTATGAGCTTCTTCCATTACAAGCTCGCGTAAGTTGCCATAGAGTGGGACCCAGATGCGTCCTGTTACATAGTAGGCTCCGTCTGCCTTTTGTTCTAACCGTTGCCTTGAGCCGCGTAGGGCTTCAGCCCTGACGTTTTCTGGTTTCAATGCTTCTACCTGAGCATCTCGTATCTGTGAAGGAAGACTAGACTGAATAGTGAGTTGCAACGCTCGTACACGCCTAGGTGTAGTATCCTTTCGACTGAGGGCGTCGGCCACCATATTGGCTTTGCCCGGATGGTACTTTATAGCACATTCGTAATCGTTCAGTAACTCGACCCATCGACGTTGTCGCATGTTCAACTCTTTCTGCTTGAAGATATGCTCAAGACTCCTGTGATCGGTGTAGATGGTGCACTTAGTGCCATACAGGTAATGTCGCCATATCTTGAGCGCAAAAACAATAGCTCCCAACTCTAAATCATGTGTAGTGTAATTCCGTTCGTGAATCTTAAGTTGGCGCGAAGCATAAGCAATAACTTTATCCCGTTGCATCAACACACATCCAAGACCTTGGATGGATGCGTCGCAGTAGACTACAAAATCATCCGTGCCTGCAGGTAATGAGAGGATAGGTGCGCTACAGAGTCTATCCTTTAAGTGCTGAAACGCTGTTTCCTGTGTATTACCCAAATGGTAAGCAACACCTTTCTGTGTCAGTAATGTAAGCGGCTGTGCAATCTTTGAGAAGTCTTTGATGAACCTTCTGTAATAACCCGCCAAACCCAAGAATTGGCGTATTTCTGTCGGTGTGCGAGGTGCAGGCCAGTTCTTGATCGAATCTACCTTGGATGGATCGACATGAATCCCATCCTTGTTTACCACGTGGCCTAAGAAGTGGACTTCACGAAGCCAAAAGTCGCATTTTGAAAACTTAGCGTATAGCTGTTCCGTTCGAAGGAGTTCCAGAATAAGTCGTAAATGTTGCTCATGTTCCTCCCGATTCTTCGAATAAATCAAGATGTCGTCGATGAAAACAATAACAAACTTGTCAAGATAAGGTTTACACACCCTGTTCATAAGATCCATGAAAACCGCAGGCGCGTTCGTTAGCCCGAATGGCATGACCAAAAACTCGTAATGGCCGTAGCGAGTTCTGAATGCTGTTTTGGAGACGTCCTCATCCCGGACTCTCAATTGATGGTAACCTGACCTCAGATCAATCTTCGAGTAATAGCTCGACCCTTGCAATTGGTCAAATAAGTCGTCGATGCGCGGAAGAGGATAGCGATTCTTCACGGTCACTTTGTTCAGTTCGCGGTAATCTATGCACATACGAAAGGTACCGTCTTTCTTCTTCACAAATAATACTGGAGCTCCCCAGGGCGAAGAGCTAGGACGTATGAAACCCTTTTCTAAGAGTTCTTGCAATTGTTTAGACAGTTCTTCCAGTTCAGTTGGAGCTAAACGATAAGGCGCTCGAGCTATAGGTGCTGCTCCTGGAGCTAGCTCGATCTGAAATTCGACCTGACGATGAGGCGGTAACCCAGGTAACTCTTCAGGAAACACTTGAGGAAAGTCGCGTACAACAGGAATATCCTCTAACTTCTTCTCTTTCGTCGATGTATCTGTAACAAGTGCTAAAATAGCCGTGTGGCCCTTTCGCAAACACTTCTGTGCCTTCAAGAAGGAGATGATGCCACTCACGACACCACTCTTGTCGCCTTGAACCTCGAGAGGTTCTTTTCCTGTACGGGGAATGCGAATGATCTTCTCCTTGCATAGGATCTCTGCTTGTTGTTGAGATAACCAATCCATACCAATGACGATATCAAAACTACTCAGAGTTATAGGAATGAGATCGATAGAGAAAGTCTGACCAGCGAGGGTAAGATTACAACCCTGAACTATGTGTGTGGCTTCTAGACTTTTACCGTTAGCTAGCTCTACGACATGTTTGGTGTTCAAAAGTGTTGGTGCGCGTTTAAGCATTTGACTAACTTTCAGAGACATATAACTGGTATCCGCACCCGAATCAAATAATACAGTAACATAAAAGTCGTCGAGAAAAAAACTTACCCATAACCACATGAGGATCGTTCCTTGCATCACCCTGACCAATCACAAATGCACGACCCTTAGCACCATTGCCGTTGTTGTTTCCCCCATTGTTGTTCCCGTTGCCCTAATTGTTGTTTTTATTCTGGTTCTGGTTTAACTGGGGACAGTTCCGCTTGAAGTGACCTTCAGCCCCACACTGAAAGCATGCCCTATTTCCTTGTTGTTGTTGTTGTGGCTGATTTCGTGGAGCTGGTGGCTGTTGTTGCTGGTTCTGATTCGCAGGCCTTGAGCTCCTGCAATCTTTAGCTTCATGACCTACCCTTAGACATCTCTGACAGCGGCCTTTACGACACTGACCACTGTGGTGTCTGTTGCACCTGTTACACAGTGGGTGAATTCCCCGATATCCACTCTGTCCCTGACCACCAGACGATTGCTGACTTGGACTCTGGTAATCACTAGTCATGCGCTGCTGCTGTGCTTGAGACTGTATGGTAGCGGAACCCTTGCTGGAATCCCCTTCCCATTTCCGCTTGTTGTCACTGGGAGTAGCAGGAGTAGCTGGAGTGGTAGCGGTAGTGGTAGCGCTGATACGTTTAGGCAGCTTGTTCTGTTCCACTGCCTGATCGGTGAGGCGATGAGCTAACTTGACAATCTGTTGAATGGTGCCAAGATTCGCTGAGGTTACGTGACTTTGAATTTCCGGTACCAGACCCTTGAGATACAGTTCAATACGCTTAATGGGAGGGTCTACCATAGTAGGACACAGAATAGCCAACTCATTCGATCTTCTGGTGTACGCTTCGATTTCTGACCCCGTCATTTTCAAGTGGTAAAACTCTACCTCCAGCTTATGAATGTCATCACGGCTACAGTATTCCTCTCTGATCAATTCCTTAAAATCATTCCAGGGTGTGGCGTTAGCGACAGCCAACCCTAACATCTGAACTTGCGCATTCCACCAAGTCAGCGCAATGCCTTCTAGAGTACCAGTGGCGTACTTCACCCTGCGAGCCTCAGGGCATTCACACATTTCAAATACGGACTCGAGCTTTTCAAACCAATGGAGGAGTCCAACTGCTCCTTCCGTGCCACTAAAAGTAGTAGGACGACAGTCCATGAAAGTTTTGAAGGTGCAAACAGGTGGTTGACCTATTGTGTAAAAGAATCAGGACAAAGTTAAACACAAGAGTTGGTTTAGGAGTGTAGGATCTAAAGATCCTAGTGTGAGTTACAACTGCAGGATATACCTCCTGCTTGTGCGGCTGCAACTGCCGCAGTAACTCGTTCATTAATAAGAGCCGTCAACTGGGCTTGTGTCATGTTAATGCGTCCAGCCATAATCTTCATAGTAAAGGTAACATAAGTAAGAGAGGTTCGCGAATAGTACGATGACAGAAGAAAGTGAGCACACAAGTATTCTCAAGCAACATGGGTTATGTGTATCTAAGCATACCATGAGCAAAGTTCTATGCAATTCTAGCAAGTAGGCAATAAGACATGTACCATATTACCTAGAGTGTTGAGTCTTGCACATAGGGCGAAGCGTCGTTGTGGATCGTTGAGCACTGTTCTGGTTATAGTCTGGTCTTAATAAAAACGTTTTCCCCTTATTAAAACCGAGTTCTCTATAACCAATGGCTCTGATACCAATCTGTCACACCCCCAAAATCCACTCTCGGAGTACCTCCGCTTGGAGGCGTGACTGACCAGGATCAAGCCACCAATCATATTGAACATATAAGTAAATAGTAAAAGTCATTCATCAATACGATAGGTGTTTTCAAAACCAAACATAAACAAGTGTGTAGCGGAAGCAATAATGTAAAAACCCAACATAAGTATTTAGTTGAAGTGTCACAAAAAGTGTATCATAACATCCAAAAATCCGTGCCCACAACGACCGCGCCTCCCGTGCAAGCTCCAAGAGTACCTATGGTCCTGCAAGGCATGTAACAGAGAGTCAACAACTAGTTGAGCGAGTTCACAGTTGGTTATTCAGTTATAGTGTTCGTATCGTAAATCGTAAGTTCGTTTAGTAATCATGTATCGTATGTAATGGTATCGCGGCCCTCTAGGCATGTTTGCGAAGTTTAGTGGGGGTTTCCCATATGTTCTCTAGACTAGGTATATTTGTACCGCGGCCCTCCAGGCATGTTTGCGAAGATTAAAGTACAGTTCGCGGCCATTCCAGGCATGTATGTGAAGATTGTTCTAGTATCGCGGCCAATCCCGGCGTGTGTGCGAAGAGGAGTATATGTATCACTAGTCTAGCAGTATCTACCATTAACCTTCCTCTCCCGAGGCCTATGGTATGTAATTCCGATAATTCTTAAGCGTAATTAATCAATCAACCCATTCCCAACCCGGGAATCCCATGCCTTGGTAAGAGTGTGAACTCACCTTGTTTTGCTCGGTATGCTAAAGGAATACACGCTCACAATTAATCAATCACGACCTATAGTGCACGTATACTAAATCAGCTCATGTTCGTAATATTTCACATGTAACTATCATCACAGTAATATCACAAAGTGTGTTTGGCAGTTAATCATACATCACCTAACAGTTAATCACATGTGCACAATTCTTGTTTCACATAACAGTCTTTCACAGTTTATTATAGCATACTATCCAATAACATACTTAATACAGTTACTGTTTTAGCATACATAATGAGCCATAACATGGTTGGATCAGAACTAACAGAGTTAACATATTTAACATGGTTTGATATTTATAACAGAGATGCTAAACTAATAAGGTTAACAAACAATAAAAGTCAACAACTTACTAACTTAACAGAGTTGACAACTAACTGAATTAAAAACTAACTGAATTAATAAACTAACAGATTAATAACAACACAGGAGCCGAAAACACTATATAATCGAAATCCCCCCTGGGCCGAAATCCTAAAGTGGCGAAAACCCTCATTGGGCCGAAATCCCCTTTTTGGGCCGGAATCACCTGGGCCGAAATCACCTTAGGTGATTTCGTTGATGTGTGGATTTCGTGAGGTGGGGGGTGTTTTCGTCAGTCATCATCATCAACGAACAGCAACAAGAACAGTTAATCAACTCAAAAATCCCCAAATCCCTAAATCACGCTAACATATACATCGGCTGTAGCAATCATCTATCAATTATAAGATCAATTAACAACATAATCATTCCACCAGATCGATTCATGAAAACTTTTAAATTACCAAAACATTGTGAGATCAAGATCATTAATAAACCTGCAGGTTATTCAATGACAGCACACATGATCAATCATTTCATCGGATTATAAAGATTCCCAACCGGCAAATCGATTTCAATCATAAACAACATCACATGGCAGTCGATCTACTTATGTGTGCACCTCATTCAAAGTATATGACTGTTTGCAGACAATATAGATATAAAAATCATCCAGTTACATCACCACAATCTACTCACAAGATGGAATTACTAACCAGATGACACGAGGCTAGTCAAGGTTTCGAAAGATCTAGAGACTGCCGTCACACATAGAGACTCTAGGGTTTGCCGATTGAAAAACTCTCCGTAAAGGTTGTGATAAAAAAAAGATATATAAATATTTCACTACTGGGCCTAAAGCCCATCTTTGTTTTCGCCAAACATTGGTGGACGAAAACACTAATGTGTTTTCATCACAGAAGGGTGTTTTCAGGTTGGTTAGGTTATTGGCCAATGTTTTATTATTTATGCAAGATATGTATAATATACACATAACAATAACACTTATATAGCACCTCAATTATATATAAAATACACTTACGATTAAGTACGATTTAACATATTACAACGTGTACGATTGTGAAACATGACAAGTCGTGTCAACAAACAAACGAAACAATTAACGCGTAATAAATGCGAAGATGGAAATCTTGAAAACTCGAGTTGTCTCATTTTTCAAGAAATTTCATTTTTTGGACCCTGTAGGGACGAAAATTAGCTTCTATAAACTTGGCGGGTTAGAAGGAAATTATCCCGCTTTGTGAAAATACTTGTACCAACGAAATTTCGTTCCAACTGAAGAATAAAGTTTAAATTTTCATTTTTTTAACCAAAATGTAAAAAAAAAAACGAAAAAAGAAAAAAAAATCATTTTTATTAAGCTATGGCGACTAAACCTAGTTGCAATAGCCTGAGCATTGTTTCATTTATAAAAGACACCAAGATTCTTCCCTAAAACCCTCTAGTAAGAAACCACCGCCCTCAAGATTCTCGGCCGTTTTCCGACGATTTCGGGCAAGAAACCACCGTCGTCACCGGTCGCTTGTAAACTCCATCCTCTTTAGCTTTTTTTCCGTTCATATAGCGACTATAAATCGTCATTGTAGGACAATCTATAGCGACACCTGTATAGCGACGAAACTAGCAGCCTGTTACGACGGATCAATAATAACGACTCTGTTGCGACTAATTTTGGTCGCAATAGGCTACAGGGACGAAATTTCGCCACCAAAGGCCTTTTTTGGTCGTCGCTAAAGGTCCAATTTCTTTGATGAAAATCACTAGGTTAAATAAATAAAAAAACTTTCAAACTTACTAATTAAGACAAATTAGTTTAAACAATATATATATATATATATATATAGGGGTCGGTTAAAGTACAATATTCCTTAACGTGCGATGCGTACGAGATAAAAATACGCACGTTAAAAAACTAAAAAACCCTAATCATGCATATTGACAAACTATAATCACGCATGTTAAAAACCTAAATCACGCAAGTTATAAAGCTAATTACGCATGTTATAATTTCATCTCATACGTATTGGACGTTAAGGATATTGTATTTTACAATATATATATATATATATATATATATAGGATGAGGATCCTGTACATTAATCCAGAAGTGTGAGAAGTGTATTATAACACTATATAATACCATATAAACACCTTATAACACTATATAACACCATATAACACTATGTAACACTATATAACATTATATAACAAATATAACACTATATTTTGTCTGATAGCATGTCTATGATAGACGTATAGTGTTATATATTGTTGTATAGTGTTATATAGTGTTATATGGTGTTTTACGGTGTTACATAGTGTTATACGATGTTTATATGGTGTTATATATAGTGTTATAATACAATTCTCACACTTATGAATTAATGTACACTATCTCTACCGTATATATATATAGGGTGGGGTTCCGCTACAAAGTCCATTTTTCCTACAAAGTGTACGAAGTCACAAAATATCACAATTTCAGTCATAAAACACACTCAAAACCCATAAATAACATAGTGAAGTTCACTAAAACACAATATCCAAACCCTAACAGTCCTTAAAAACTTCAAACACAACATCGTATAACTATGAATATAAAACACAACATGATAATCAACATAAAACAGACTAATGTTAGTCATTCGATAATCAAAGCCTTATTATTCAAAACGCAGCACAAAACCCACAAATATGGTATTTTAGTTATCTCCACTATGTTATTTCTGGGTTTTGAGTGTGTTTTATGGTTGACATTATGGTGTTTTATGACTTGTTGGGTCAAATTAGAGAATGATGTTATCAATTATGGTGACCTTATTATCGATATTATTGTTCGTATGATGTAGCGAGTTTATTTATGTGGTTTGTATTTTTTAATGTCTTTAGGTGGTTTTCCAAGCAAGGGGCGGCTTGCTTGGAGGACAAGGCTCATGGTCTTTAAATAGAATAGTAGACATCACTTGTAGGGGGTGCATTTGTGAGCCACCACCCCGGGGGAGCTCACCCGGGGTGGATGATTATCTAATTACAATATAATCATCCACCCCGGGTGAGCTCCCCCGGGGTGGTGGCACACAAATGCACCCTGTACAAGTGATGTCTACTATTCTATTTAAAGACCCTGAGCCTTGTCCTCCAAGCAAGCCGCCTCTTGCTTGGAAAACCACCTAAAGACGCTAAAAAATACAAACCATATAAACAAACTCGCTACATCATACGAACAATAATATCGCTAATAAGGTCACCATAATTGATAACATCATTCTCTAATTTGACCCAACATGACTTTTTACACTTTGTAGAAAAAATGGACTTTGTAGCCAACTCCCACCCTATATATATATAGGGTAATGCTCCATAGAAAACCTTAGATTTTTAGAAAACTTTGCAAACCCATCTAATGGCCTACATGTTGCCACGTGTCTCAGCCACCTTCATATCCTTTTTAGCTTTTGAGGGCACATTGGTAAATTTACATATTCATACCCCACTCCCAAGATATTTTGACCAACCTGATTTGACACTATCACCCATCATCCTCCATTTTGTTTACTTTATTTCAAATTAACCAGTTTTTTTTTCAAAATATGTTAATCTTCTTAAACCACTCATTTCACACTAGATCCGCCATTAATGCACTATGGAGCATCCATCAACAATGGTAGATCTAAAGGAAAATGGAGGATACTCTGTTGTGCTCGACCATGAAAACCCAAAACATCTTCTTTGACAACGATGATGTGTTCTACAATGAAGATAATGTTCCAGGTTTGCTCTACAATCTTCATCATGTTTATCAAGAACACATAGAGAGAAGCAAGTTTGAAGATCTTCATCGTGTTCATCGCATGGTTCTAGATCCGGTAAGTGTTTTAGAGAGAGAAAGTTGCTGTTTTAGAGAGAGAAACAACAATCTCTTGAGTATTTTATTTTAAAAAATCATTTCACACTTGATGTTTTTGTTAAAATAGTTGTTAATAGGTTTTTGTGTAATGGCTGTTTTAGAGATGAAACATGATTTTTTTTGTTAAAATGGTTCTTAAAAGGGGTAAATGTTTATGTAATTTGCAGGTTTTTATTTTTGTGTTAAAAAGTTGTGCTTGGTTTGGTTGCTTGTTTGGGCTTTTGATCTGAATAGTAACTGCTTTTTTTTTGTTTGGTTGCTTTGTTTGGGGTTTTTGATCTGAATAGTAACTGTTTTTGTGATGTTATTTGAGAAAAAAGTTTTTCTGGCTATGAATGTGTTAATATTTATGTTTGGTTAACGACTTAACGGTTATCTTATCTTTTTGTTATTAGGACGGTGATGGATACAAGGGAAATAAGATCCAATTCTCGGGACCGTTGGTTTCGTCAAACGAGGATCAGATGCTCAAGGATCATGACCATGTTTATGTTACAGCACAACACAACTAACACGTGTTATAGCTTGAACTTCTCAGACATGCATGTGTTACATGTGACATGAAACCCATTTACAACGTAACACGTGTTACGTGTGACATGAAAACACATTTTTATAACTTCCCTAGCATACACACACCCACATGTTTACAAACCGTTTCAAGACCGACCCAAACAAGCAAGGGTAGCCCATGTACAACGTAACACGTGTTACGTGTGACATGAAAACACATTTTTATAACTTCCCTGGCATACACACACCCACATGTTTTCAAACCATTTCAAGACCGACCCAAACAAGTAAGGGTAGCCGCTGAAAAGCTAAGGCAGCAAAGGTAGCCGCTGAAAAGCTAAGGCAGACTGTCAAAGGAAGCTCCACCATTTTCTTAGTGCTATGTATTTTCGTTTACTAGTAATATGTAATGTGAGACTCTTATTGTTTTGTCTAGTACATGATGTTAAAACGGTATGGACTTAACACATTCTGGAAGTCTTAACACACGTTATAAAAGAGGCTTAACACACGTTATATCAGGTATACTATGTTGTTATTAAGTTACTATTGGAGTTTATGCATCCATTCTGGAAGTCTTAACACACGTTATAATAGAGGCTTAACACACGTTACACATGTTACAGTATGTATATACAAATCATGGTGTTTTGGAAACCACTAGCTTATACATGACACCATGTTGGGTTAAACCAAGATTATAACAGAGGCTTAACACATGTTATCCCAGGTATACGGTCTTACAATATTAACTTGTATGTTCCATATTAACTTGTACACGTGTTACGATCAGTCTATGCACATCATGGTGTTTTGCAAACCACTTTCATATACATGAATACAAGTCGGGTTATAATGGATGCTTACATGTTATCATATGTATACAAGTGGGGTTACAACAAGATTACGATATTAACTAAGCTCACCATTAAACTCATCGCCCCCGTCGACTGTTTTCACCATTGTCACATGTTAAGCAATTACATGTTTCGAACAGACAAATTGTAACACATGTTAGATCAGTATATACACATCATGGTGTTTTATAAACCACTAGCTTATACATGAATACATGTCAGGTTACAAAAAGATTATAACAGAGGCTTAACACATGTTATACATTCCAAAATGTGCAAAACAAATGACCCGTTTCATATTATATATTCCAAAATTACCGGTACATGTGTTACCATAAATGGCTCGTTTCATATTACACGTTACATACTAACTTGTACATTTATTACTTGTACAAGTTTTACGCTCAGTATCCACATTATCGGATATTTTAAACATCAACAAAAATAAAATAGATATTACTTGTTTTTTTAATTAACAAAAGGTTAACACACGTTATATATCATTCTAACAGGGGCTTAACACATGTTATACATGAACACATGTCAGGTTACATCATGGTGTTCTGTTATAGCATGAACCACCAACACATGTTATAAATGAACGAAGACTTCTTTTCCAAAGGATGTGACTTATTCAATGTCCTCGCATTAACGTCGCCTACATCCATCCAGCTTGTCAATTGAATATCTTTTATGGATATGTTTCTGTAAATCACCACACGTTATATATCATTCTAACAGGTGCTTAACACATGTTATGGGTCTGTCTCTGTAAATCAAGCAACCCAACAAAAATACAATTATTGTTAAGATCAAAAGCCCCAAACAAGTAACCAAACCAACAAAAAAACCCGTTCAAAATCTCATCCTAAAGTTTTGGATTTATTTAAAATACATGAACATTAACCATTACTAGAACACGCATTAACTTCGCCTACATCCATCCAGCTTGTCAATTGAATATCTTTATGGGTTTGTTTCTGTAAATCAACACACGTTATATAACATTCTAACAGGGGGCTTAACACATGTTATGGGCCTGAGTCTGTGAATCAAGCAACCAAACAAAAAAAAAACACTTATTGTTCAGATCAAAAACCCAAACAAGCAACCCAAACCAACAAAAAAACAACTACTGTTAAGATCAAAAGCCCCTAACAAGCAACCAAACCAACAAAAAAACATGTTCAAAATCTCATTCTAAAGTTTTTGATTTATTTAAAATACAAAATCATATTAACAACCATTACTAAAACACTTTCAGCACACAAAAACATATTAATAACCATTTCAACAAAAAAATCAAGTGTGAAATGATATTTCAAGAACACTTACCGGATCTATATCCGTCCGATGAACACGAAGAAGATCTTCAAACCTTCTTCTCACACACATACTCGTGCGTGTGTCATCGTTCTCTCTCTAAAACAACATACTTCAAACTTCTTCTCTCTCACACACTTGTATGTGTGTTCTTGATGTTATAGATGAACATGATGAAGATTGTTGTTTCTCTCTCTAAAACAAAAAAAATCATCTCTCTAAAAACCTTCATCCTGTCGTCGTTCTCTCTCTAAAACAACAATCTTCAAACATTTTCTCTTTCACACGATTTAGATCTGAACTTGAAGATCGAAACTTGTGTTTGGTGTTCATCATGATCTTGATTGAAGAGAGAGGAGAGAGGAGAGAGAGATAACATGTGTGTGTAAGAGAAATAAAGTTGATGTGTGCGAGAGAAAAATCATATTTTCAATACCTTAAATGCCCTTCTCCTTTACTTTTTTATAATTTATGGTTTTATTTAAATGTAAAAGACACCAAAAAAAGCTCAACCATTGATCTATTTGGATGAAACAAAATTAATGGATGAAGTTGGGTTTCCAAGGTTTTCTAAAAAAGATGGGATTTTTCATATAACCCAACCCTATATATATATATATATATATATAGCCTTCAAACGTACTAAATAAGACAAACTAGTTTAACAATATAATTAAAAACCACGTAAAACAAACTTTCACTTTTGACACCATCCTTCAATTATCACGATTACTTAAATATTAGGCGTAATTCGACATGTGAATGAGAATGAGAAGTAAGCGCGCGTCAGAAAAGTGGCATGGTGAAATAGAGGAAAATGTGAGAAGATGCGTGAAAGTGGAGGGCTATTCAACACGTGGCACATATTTTTTATTATTATTATTATTATTATATATTTAAAAATTACATTAAAAATCTATTAAATTTAAATAAAAACCAATTAATACTAATTAATCATATAACATTAAAAATTAAAGAGAATACAAAACTTAAAAATTATTTCCCATGCCTCGAAGTGTCCGAAGTCATGCCCGTAAATGTTAAAATACTCGAGGAGACCGACTTGGATGATGTTGTCTTCGCTGCTCATCATCATCGTTGGCCACGTTGTTGAGAACCACTTCAAATCTCATACATTCAACATGAATCATTCGAAAACGTGAATAAAGTGCATGTTTGGGTCGGATGGCATCACCCCTGCTACGAGTACAAAATTCTTGATAAACTCTTCCCAAAACGGAGATGTTTTTAACGAAGGCCCTTGGTTCTCACGGACCGCGACCCACGATTCGCATAACGTGATGTCCTGTTCTAAGATCCATGGAATAACCGTCATTACGCAACGTTGTGTGTGAGAGTGTTGTGGCATGTGAGATGAAAGTTTTAGATTGAATGAGAAAATGGTGTAAAAATTATGTGTTTATATAAAGTAAATTGTTTGAAAAATTTTGAATTTTTTTACTAGCCGTTGAGTTAACCGACTAAGTCCATCAACTAATGACAACATGACACATGTGCACACATATTAACTCAAAGCCGGTGGAATTCTCCAATCCCTTTTCTCAACGCTGTGTACAACGCCAGATGCGGTGTGGTGTGTGTGACGTGGAAAGACATAAACACCGTTTATCTCTACGCCCACACCGTGTGTTCTAATATCAACTTTCGACGCCCATAACAATGGAGATAGTGTTATGTTAGCTATGGTGTAATTGAGCTACACTGACACGTATGCGAAAATATTTAATAAGAAAAAAAGAAAAATATATTCACTATCATCGATTACTTATATTAAGAATCCACCAAGATTCAAAGAAAATATATATACCTAACATGAGTAGTTTATTTTTATGTCCTTCCGTAATACCATTGGTCCTTTGTGGAACCCAAAGGTTGAACCGTTTAACCGTTTCCCGTTTTTATCGAGCAGATATTTTAAAATAATCCAAGAATCAAAATAAATACGGAGAGATAATGGAACCCAAAGGTTGAACCATTTATTTTAAAATTTGATTAATTATACAACCGATTAAAAAATAATCCAAGAATCAAAATAAATACGGAGAGATAAGCCAACACACCCTTTTAAGTTCAACAAAATCTACTTCTATTCAATAATATTCAATTCTATGCCATGACGTCGGCGCTACCAGAATATTCCGACGAAGAACTGCCAACGCCGGCACCAAAAAACCTGTTCGGAAAATACGAGGTGGGGAAGCTTCTCGGCTATGGAGCTTCTGCTAAAGTCTACCATGGCTGGGACACTGAATCAAAACAAAGTGTCGCCATTAAATCTATGGACAAGCAGAGAATTGTTATGGGTGGTTTAGCCGCGCTTGTTAAGCGTGAGATCGCGGCCATGCGCAGGCTAAACCACCCGAACATCGTTCGCCTGCACGAAGTGCTGGCGAACCAGAAGAAGATTTATTTTGTATTAGAGTTTGCACCAGGTGGTGATCTCTTTTCTAAAGTGGCTAAATGTCGTTTTAGTGAGGATCTAAGCCGGAGATATTTTCAACAACTCGTCTCCGCTGTCCGATACTGTCACTCCCGCGGTGTTTACCACCGTGACCTAAAATTGGAGAATCTTCTGTTGGATGAAAACTGGAACCTGAAAGTTACGGATTTTGGATTATCTGTGGTGACGCATCGTAACATGAGTCCGTCAGACACAGGCGGACTCGTGCATACGATGTGTGGTACTCCCGCGTATGTTGCACCGGAGATTTTAGCGAAGAAAGGTTATGATGGTGCGAAGGTGGATATATGGGCGTGTGGTGTCATCTTGTACGTTCTTAATACCGGTTATTTACCGTTTAACGAGTCGAATGTGATAATGATGTACCTGAAGATTTGTAAAGGCGAGTATACGGTTCCTAAATGGATGTCTCCGGAGTTAAAACGGTTTTTGTCGCGACTTCTTGACACAAATCCTCAAACACGGATCACCATTGATGAAATCATCAAGGATCCGTGGTTTAGAATCGGGTATAAAGATGAGGAGTTATGTTCGGATCATTTTGAGATGAAAGATGGCGAAGATGGTGGTTTGAAGAGTTTGAACGCATTTGATATAATTTCGTATTCGTCGGGGTATAATCTGTCGGGTAGCCACCAAGATAATTTCTTCTGGACAAGCCGATGTTAGGGGATGGGGACTCATGGAATAGCAACTATGAATTTGAATTCATTGTAACTATGTTAGCGAATTTTAAAATGCTACATTTGATGTATACATGTGATTGATAAAACTTCATATAGATGTATATAATTTTGTATTTTTTATTTCAATTTTTAAATAATACATTTTGCTTTTGAATTTGAGTAGTCTCAAATTCATTACAAGATTTTAGAATGAATGCTTGGCTACGCCACCATACACTTTTTGCAAGAAAGTCTTGCAATCAACCTCACCCATTTTTTTATCGCTTAGGGTTAGGATGCTATGCGAATGTGTCCGGTGGGCAATCGTAAATGGCTCAAAATTTTACGGGGCCCAAACCTTTTCTTTTTTATTGTTCAACATAAATAAAAATAGTTGTTAATTAATTATTATATCAACGTTTTAAACACAAATGTAGCAGTCGAAGAGTTTGTTAGACCTTCTCCATGCTACAGGTGAGGTAATGTGTTTAAGATTTGAGAACTTACTATATTTTCAAATATCTATACTTACTATTATAAAAAGGAGAAGTGATGTACAGAAATGTAATTTAGCATCAGGTACAAATTTTATAACAACATGTGCAAGGATGTTAAAGCTATTTAATCTGTATTTAACCTAAAATTTTAAGACACCAAAGGGTATAATCGGTAATTTAGAAGCCATAAGCTTAATTGCAGGAGAGAGAAATGACGGTTCTATTCCCTTTCTTCCTTCAGCTTCAGTTTCAGCATAAATCGAATGGTGTAAATCTAGGAGTCTCGCATTCCCCGTTATCTTTTGGCTTCTGCAACTCTTGCTTCACCATCATCTTCAATCGTTGGTTTACACAGACGACTGATGGATTCTAAGCGACGACGATGAACACCAGGCGGTGATGGTGGGTCGATTTAATTTACGCCAAACCTCGGTCGTGCCTTTTGGTTGGTTCCATAGACAGTCTTAAGTTAATGTGATTTTGTATATTAGATACGCAATCATTATTGTTTGTTATGGGCTCAATTTTTCCTCTGTGTTTCTAATTTAGGGTTTCTAAATATGCTTTACCACGATTCGTTGAGATAACTGGTGTTCACAATGCAATCAAGGAGTGTTAGTTCCTTCATTCTCCTTTTTTTATTTTAATCGAATTATTGTAATTATTATTTAGTTATTCTGAATTTTTTATGTTTATCTTTTTGATTACTGATTAGAAATTTGTGATTTGTAAACGAATCTTGTGATTTAACTGTATGAATGTTGAATTAAACGAGTCTCAGTTAAAGTTTTGTATGGGTCAAATGGGTGCCTTTAACAATAGCTTGTTTCATGTGGAGATTAATTCAAGATCGCATCCTAGTTGCTAAATATTTGAGCCATGGGTGTTTTTGGTAAACTCTGTGATCTGAAATCTTTGCTTAAAGGATGAAGTGTTTGTGATCTGCAATCCATGTTATCAAATTTTTGTTCTCATGATATTCTCTGTTATGTGCTTCTTCACCCTCACGTAAGTATCCTCACTATTACTAATACCATTAGCATCCTGAACTGGGAATTCATTCTGCACTATATTGGATTGAAATACCACACTATTTTCGATATTAGGATTCAACGTCATCAGGAGCTTGTGATCCTTTATGTTCAGTGGATGAAACAAGCTCACTAGAATATGAAGCTACTTACCAGCCAAAAACCGATTTATTAAAAGCTCTCGCAATATTTGGAGTTGCGGCCACAGGGGCAGTTGCAATTAATCATTCCTGGGTGGCTGCAAACCAGGTAGGTGTTTTTCATAATCTTATTATTGTGATCCGATTTAACTGATATTCATATCTAGCATTATTATGTATACACGTTGCCGATGATTTCAGGTTGGATTTGTGACTTTCTTCCTTAGCTCGGTGCTTGATAACCCTATTAATGCTCTAATAATTATAAAATTTGTCTCATGTTCGAGAGTAAGGTTAAATGTTATGAAGATATGCCATTGATGTTTATTATCATGGGTTTAAAAGAGTATTTTGAAACACAAAAGCATATTACACTTGCCACATAAACATATGGTTACATATTTACATTGAGTTTTTGTTGATCACCTTTTGTTTTTAAAATATAACAGATAGACATATGCCGACTTCCAGCAGATCCGTCACGTATTTTGGATCCTTATCAAACAACACCTTTTTCGATGTGTACTATGCACTTAACTTATTTTCCCAAGAATCTTGAAGTTCGTTCTCATACACACATAATGATCAAGGTTGTAAAGCACTCAAAGCTTTTGCAAAAAGAAGTGAACATATGTGATTTGTTGTTCTTGATCCTTTTGTTCTGTCGCATAGGATTTGGTTGCTTTTACGGAAAGAAAAGAACAGTACATATCTCTTAACTTTCTAAATAGCGATGGCGGCTACACAAAAATTGAATGAAGAAAGGTCATTTTCAGATAACTATTTATGGACCAAACATAGCAGAAAGGTAACATATAGACATGAAGGTGAGCGTTGTTTTAGATAATAGTTGATAGACAACATGTTTTTGACACAAACATCCAACTATTGGTTGCTAACGTTTTCTAATTTAATGTCAAATAGCGAAGAATTTGGAACTCAATCGGCGAAAAACTTGAGGCGTTTCATGTTTTCTACTATTTTTGTAAAAAAGGTATTTTGCATACTCATAATCGTGACTTGTTTCTGGGGGTTTACCTATACTTCTTTGCCGTTTTATCGAATTACAGAGTAATATTTTAATGAGGTTCGATGATCTTTATTTTCTATCAATCTTTCCTTAACAGTTCATGTAATAAAGTTGAGTAATATTTTAATGAGGTTCGATGATCTTTATTTTCTATCAATCTTTCCTTAACAGTTCATGTAATAAAGTTGAAGTATAAATGTTTTAATATGGGATAAGTTTATTGACAGTGGTGTTAAGTGCTAGCAAACACTATTGTTTGAAACATCATATTAAGCACTTTTCAGCTTGCTGGTACAACATTAATCGTTGTATTACATCTCATCACATCACTTACAAGTAACATTTAAGCGATTATGTTTATATTTCAGCCATGTCAAACCAGCAACTAATGGATAACGATCATCAAATGATGGATGAAACTGACCAAGCTATTGAACGGTCAAAAAAGGTTAGCATCTTCTCTGAAACAATTCTATACTTTTTCATGTGAGTTTCAAGCGAGCCGCGAGCTTTTTGAACACCCCTAGCGATTTCGACCCACTTACTTTTTAATCGATTGATTTGGGTTGTGTTATATCTCAAACTGGTTAAGCGACAAGTAGCTTAAAGTGGAATGGTTCAGATAGGGGGAACACACTGAAATTCTGCCAAACTCTGCTTTTAAGAATAAAACCTCTGATATTATTATCTATACTATCTATAATAAGAGATTATGAGCTGATGTAAATCTGCTTACTTGTCAACTTCTAAGCTATGCCACATGGACTTGCTGATGTCATAATTCCCTTTACAATATTTAGATATGTATAATAAATGTATAAATCTTTTTAAAATATATAATCAACCACTGATGATTCAAAATCAAAATTATGGCTCCAAATTCAAAATTCAAATTTATGGCTCCAGATATATAACCTATAATCTTCTTCAATCAATTACCCTCTCTATCAATTTCTCTCTCAACTCTCTCTCTCTAAAATTCACAATCTTTTGAAACACAAATCATGCGGTTCACAGTGTTTTAAATGCAATACTCTTTCTTCTTTGGCAAGAATCTGGAATAATCTCAATTGCTTCTTCATATCGAAATCTTCTGCCCTAATTCTGTCTGCCGTCCTTCCGCCTTACGAAATCTTCATCACAAAGGTACAATTCCATCTCTTTGGTAACATTCAATCTTGGTTTTCTGCCATTTTCTTTCGATTTCTTAGTTTTTATTTACTTGAACAATATTAGGGTTTTTAGAGTCATCAGGGCACATGTAGTTGAATATTACACCGAATCTTGACCCTCATGTAGTGTTTATTCATCATCTTTACAAACATATATCATTAATAACCTAGGGGATAAAAACCATTTATGTTTGGCAAAGTATTATGAGCTAATTTCACTAGGTTAAAAAGCATTTATGTTTGGCAGAGTTTCAGGTATGAGTTTCAGGTTTATATAGATACTATGGTTGTTTATAAAGGTGAAGTTAGAATTGATGACAACCATTCAGAATGTTTTGGTGGAAAACTTGGAGGGGGTCGGTGACGTTGTCGAGGTTGTCAGGAAATGCAAAGTGATAGCATTTCCTGACAACCCTCGTCAATGTCACCGACCTCCTAATCTGAGCGTGACCCTCTGAAAATATAAATGTTTTAATTAAGTTATGTGGTCTCACATATTTTTTGTTCAAATTAATTTCATGGGATGATAACATCTTCATTTTTATTATTTTGTTTAGGGATTGAATTTTGTGTAGAGTTGGATGGAAGAAGTGGGCACCTGTTTCATCGGACGAGTTTTGGTGTAATCGAATCGAATGGAATGGAATGTTGGATCCTTATGTTAATCTCAATGGAACTGTTAGTAGCGAAGAATGTTATTGGTGCTCATCTAAATGGAATGTTGGATCGTTATGCAATCATCACTTGTGGTTCAGAAAACCGGTTTAGGTAATAGATAGTATAAATTAAGTTTGTTGTGAAACATGTATTTGGGAAAGGTCTGTTTTAGGTTTGAAACCTCTGTTTGTTGTTAACAGATGTTAGAATATAAAACAGATGTTTCAAACGACTGGTGGGTTAAATAGTGGTTCAAACCACTGTTGGGTTAAAACGGTGGTTGAAACCAGTGTTGGGTTAACGATCCATGGTTGAAACCACTGTTGGGGTTAAAACAGTGGTTTAAACCACTGTTTTGTTCAAACCAATGCTTGAAACTACTGTTCCGTTAAAACGGAGGTTTGAAACCATTGTTGGGTTAAAACAGTGGTTGAAACCACTGTTTGGATGTGTGTTGAAAGTTTTTGGATGTGTTGAAAGTGTGGAAGCGAAGGGTAATAAAGTGGTTTTGTGATTTGGTGGTTTCGTATCAATGTAGTTCTTTCCATTTACGTTTTTTTCTATTTGTATGTAGTGAAATATGCTGAATTTATGAAATGTTTTTTAGAGCTTTTTTGGAAGAACCGAGACGAGAGGGTTTTTGAACTAAAGTATATGGATACATCAACACATCTCCTGGAAAGTATAAAGACAGAATGAAATCATACCGGTGGATGGTTAAAAGGAGAAAAATTGCGGATCTCACCTTAGATAGCTGGAACAATTTTGTAAAAGTTGGATTTTGTATAGGCTTCTCTGTAGTTTGTTTGTTTTTTTGTTCTATTTGGGGTGTATTTGCTCTTATGTTATGGCTAATATAGTAGTTATCAGGTAGAAGCATTAGCTTAGGCAATTAAGGAGAACACTATAGTGTTCTTGGAGATGGGCTCAGGCAAGACGTTGTTCGCGATTATGCTTTTACGTCACTATGCTTATCTGTTGAAAAAACCCTTCCCGTGTATTGTTGTGTTCTCGGTAGTTGGTACCCACTGTTGTATTGGTCAAACAGGTATGTCGGTTGACTTAGTTGTTTCTTGAACATGTGGTTAAAGCATACTAATGAAAGCTTTCTCTGTCTTATTAGCAAGCGGAGTATGTGGGAAAGCACCTTGATTTGAAAGTGGAGTATTGGGGTGAAAAAGTTGTTGATTTTTGGAATGCTGCTGATTGGAAGAAACAACGAGATCAGAATCAGGTATGACAAGTCAACATTTGACTTTTTTGTTGACCGCATAAATTTTGAGTAATGATCAAATACGTAAAGTACCCCTGAGGCGGACAATTGCAGTCTTGAGTAATAAACTTTTATTATGTTACTCTTTACCTTTGTTGTATCATGTAGTTTTTATTTTTTCAATTTAAACTGAATATACGTATATGTTATACATCATTTTTACAGCTATTGGTCATGACCCCTGACATTTTAAGGAATGCATTCAGACATAGATTCTTAACGTTGGATATTATCAAGGTGTTAATGTTTGATGAATTCCACAACGCAAAGAAAAATCATGCGTATGCTATCATCATGAAGGTATATTAATGATTGTAATTTTTAACGTTATTAATTTGTTTTAGTTGAGTTTAAAAATTGAAATAATATTTGTTCAAACCACTGCTTGAAACTGCTGTTCGGTTAAAACGGAGGTTTTTGGCTGAATTTGGCTGAATTTATTTGTATGTTTTTAGAAATGTTTTTAGAGCTTTGTTGGAAGAACCGAGACGAGAGGGTTTTTGAACTAAAGTATATGGATACATCAACATATCTCCTGGCAAGTATAAAGGCAGAATGAAATCATACTGGTGGATGGTTAAAAGGAGAAAAATTGCGGATCTCACCTTAGATAGCTGGAACAATTTTTTAAAACTTGGATTTTGTATAGGCTTCTCTGTAGTTTGTTTGTTGCTTTTGTTCTATTTGGGGTGTATTTGCTCTTATGTTATGGCTAATATAGCAGTTTTATATTAATAATGCAAAAGAACAATTGCATCAGCATTTCAATATTAAAGTTTTCAAATTAGAAGAAAATGTGCATTAAGTACTGCTTGTGTACAACAACTGCTGAAGACAAGGTGTTGGTACTTAATCTACTGGCCTAACTCAAGTGCTGCTAAAAAGCAAAGCCCTGCTTGGAATGAAGCAGTGGAATTTAAAAAACTGTTGACAAATTAATACGATTAAAATATGAAGTATTAAGAAAGTAGCAATTACATACAAAAAATAAATCTAATTAGACACGTTTAACTCTAATAACAAAAATCAAGAAACTTTAACTTCAATTGTGGATCTTTACTGATGGTATTTGATCAAAACGATCTGAGAGTGCCGTATGATGATGCAAAAGAACACTTATTTGTGGTGTATTTGTTCTTATGTTATGGCTAATTTAGCAGTTATACATTAATTATGCAAAAGGACAATTGCATCAGCATTTCAATATTCATGTTTTCAAATTAGAAGAAGAGGTACTACCATCTTATTTTTCAATATCATAACATTATTATTAACCATTGAAATAGACTTTCCCCTTCAAAGTCGTTATTTTGGGCCAAATAAGACTGGTTCACATCAGTGGATTCATCATAAGCAGGTGTTTGCATTACACCTTCCCCCTGAAAGTGGTTATAACACCTGATGGCCCTCATCCACCGTTTGTATACTACAACTGCTGTCCATTAAGTACTGCTTGTGTACAACAACTGCACCAGAGCAAGTGCTGCTATTTAATCTACTGCCCTAAGATAAGTTCTGCTAAAGACCATAGCCCTGCTTCGAATGAAGCAGTGGGATGTAAAAACTGCTGACATATAAAGATTGACAATTTGTGTCTAAAATGTATTTTGTTAAGGATGGCATTCTTGCAGATATTTCATAAATCACCATCAACAGATGTTAGACATGATATTTTGTGGTTACGCAAGACAAAATCATTCCTTTCTTCAGCACAGCAGATGATCAAAACATTTGTCAAAAGCTTATTCACTGTTGCACTAACAGTTGCTGATTTAATAGTCTTTCAAATCATTATCATTTCCTTACCCCTAACTACTTTTGTGCTAAAACATCTGTTTTCTAAATACTGTCCACTGCTATTCATCATAAGCAGCTGTTTGCATTAGACTTTCCCCTTGAAAGTGGTTATAACATCTGATGCCCTCATCCACTGTTTGTATACTACAACTGCTGTCCATTAAGTACTGCTTGTGTACAACAAATGCTGAAGACAAAGTGCTGCTATTTAATCTACTGCCCTCAGTCAAATGCTGCTAAAGACCAAAGACCTGCTATTTTTCTATTTGTATGTAGTGAAATTGGCTGAATTTATGAAATGTTTTTTAGAGCTTTTTTGGAAGAACCGAGACGAGAGGGTTTTTGAAGTAAAGTATATGGATACATCAACACATCTCTTGGAAAGTATAAAGAATGACAATTTGTGTCTAAAATGTATTTTGTTAAGGATGGCATTCTTGCAGATATTTCATAAATCACCATCAACAGATGTTGGACATGATATTTTGTGGTTACGCAAGACAAAATCATTCCTTTCTTCAGAACAACAGATGATCAAAACATTTGTCAAAAGCTTATTCACTGTTGCACTAACAGTTGCTGATTTAATAGTCTTTCAAATCATTATCATTTGCTTACCCCTAACTATTTTTGTGCTCAAACATCTGTTTTCTAAATACTGTCCACTGCTATTCATCATAAGCAGCTGTTTGCATTAGACTTTCCCCTAGAAAGTGGTTATAAAATCTGATGCCCTCATCCACTGTTTGTATACTACAACTGTTGTCCATTAAGTACTGCTTGTGTACAACAAATGCTGAAGACAAAGTGCTGCTATTTAATCTACTGCCCTCAGTCAAATGCTGCTAAGGACCAAAGACCTGCTTGGAATGAAGCAGTGGAATGTAAAAACTGCTGACATATTATACTTGACAATTTGCCTCTAAAATGTATTTTGTTAAGGATGGCATTCTTGAAGATGTTTCATAAATCACCATTAACAGGTATTGTAATTTACATTTTCATTAATTATTTCCGGTGACATTTTTATTTTATCAATGACTTATAGTTATTCTTTTCGATAAAACGGTCTTATGGCATTTTATGATACATTGTTTAGGTACACTACGCCAAAATAGGGCTACGGCCACACTTTTGGCAAAACCGCCCTGCCACACATTTGAAAAAATATGCGGCGAAAGGTCCTTTATAACATTTTAAAACACGTTTAGCCACACATTTTATTATTAATGTGACCATTGCACAATAGTTCAAAACCTTTAGCCACATTTTTCAAAAAAAATGTGACATTGACTTGCCACAACTCTAAAAGTGTGGCGAAATGTGACCTACCGCCACAATATTTGTTTGATTTTCTAATTCATGTGACAGTAACACATCTTTTTGAAACCTTTAGTCACACTTTCAATAAAAAAATGTGACAATCACTAGCCATATTAGAAAAATGTGGCTAAATGTTACTAACCGATACAATAGGCTTTTAATAATGTGGCTAAAAGATAATAAATATAGCCACTTATAAGTTTTTGTGGCTAAGAAACATTTTTTATTAGTCACTCATAACATTTTATGTGTAACTAATTAAAAGTTTTGGAAAAAAACGTGACTAAAAGTGGTCTATTACCACACTTTAAGTAATTTAAGTGACCATCCATTTTCACTCTTTTATCTCCCTCCATTCCCACCAAGCAAAAACCATAAACCATCCCCAATTACCATTTTCACCCAAAATTCGACATAATAAACCATCTGTTGGATGTTGGAGGCCGTTTCGAGGTGTCGGAATGGTGGTAATACGATTGTTGATGTTTCTTATGGTGGTGATAGTTTGAATTTGTGCTCTCAGAGAGTGGGAGGTCTGTGTCTAGGTGGAATAATGGTGATGGTTTTCCGGGTAAACTTACCCCATTCCACCGCTGCTGCTCCAGTCCTTCGTGCAAATTCAATTTTCTAACTCCAAAACCGTGTTTTAATCTCTATCACCACCGGTCGCCGTCGCGTCACCGCCGTCACACACTCTCTCTACACTCCGGCTACACTGATCCTCCTCACATCTCAACAATGACATCAACCGACATTGCAAATTTCGATCTCAGGGTACACTATCTCATCTCTTAAATTCAATTTCATCTTCAATTGTTTCTAATTTCTCATGAATTTTACCTATTTTTCGTGAATTTGTTTGCTCGATCTGTAACCGACACAGTCCAGCTATGGCACGAGGTACAGTTTAATCGTTTTTTCACTTTTTCGCTACGAGTTGGGGTATCGAATTTGTTCGAATTTTGTAAGATTTGTTCTGTACGGTTGTGCAGTGAGTATACATTTGCTGCCGTGGATAATCTGGACCATTGTACGAAGTATTTGAACCAGACGCTTATCACATTTGGATTTCCGACTTCTCTGGATTTGTTTGCAACTGATCCGGATTGAGAATTTTGAGTTTGTGTTATGATTTTGACATTTTGTTGTTTTAGTTTGTGTTTATTTTTTGTTTATGGGTTATGTATAGGTTTCGGTTGCACGAACTTGCAATTGCATATACTCGTTGTTGCAGCAGAGGCACCGCGATATTGAGTTTCGAGAGTTGACTAATGATAAGAGGCAACGGTGAGGTTTTTGTTGTTAGAAGTAGTTTAGTTTACTTGAGGCATTTGGTTAGTTAAGTATCGCACCGCTTCTGCGCATTTGGTACCGGTACCCGGTGCCAAATGAAGTTCATCGTGACGTACAATCCTCAAAAAGCACTAAACCTTTTTTTTAGTTTTTTTTTTTAATTTTTGATTTTTTTAAATTATTTTTGATTTTTTTGATTTTTTTTTAATTTTTCTAATTTCTCATGAATTTTACCTGTTTTTTGTGAATTTGTTTGCTCGATATGTAACCGACACAGTCCAGCTATGCTGTGTTTTCGTTAACGCGTTCACGCGGTGGTCCGAATGGACGCCTATAACATTTACCGAAAGCGTTAACTACTTCACCACTGATATGAAAATCGGATTCTACGCCGGAGAACACGGCGATGGTGAGGAGTTTGACGGTGTGTTGGGGACGTTAGCTCACGCGTTTGCACCGCCTAGACAACGCGACATTGAGTTTCGACAGTCGACTAATGATCAAAGGCAACGGTGAGGTTTTTGTTGTTAGAAGTAGTTTAGTTTACTTGAGGCATTTGGTTAGTTAAGTATCTCACCGCTTCTGCGCATTCGGTACCGGTACCCGATCTAGGGGCGGACCTACGTTGAATAAGACGGGTTCCCAGGAACCCATTCGGTTTCGAATAATTAGTAGAAAATCTATAATATAGTATAAAGTGAACCCATAAATAAATTTTAATATGAACCCATAACAATGAATCTCAATCAGACCGCTGGTTTCGCGCTTTCTTGCTAAACATAAGGTCTTCAGCTCGATTCTTGTCCGTAACGGTTTTCACGTAACTTTTTTAAATGTTAAACCTAAATTACCAAACTGCCCTTAGGTTTTCATAGTCAAAACTCAAAAGAACCCACTTACCAGAACCGCACCACACATTTATACATTTACGAATCTCGCACACTCGTTGAATTTACAGTTCGAACATCCTTCCGAACTCAGACTCCGGCAATAACTTATTGATTTTTGAATGAACCTGATCTGTAATCTACGCAAACGAATGAAATAAGTTGCAGCGAACTGCAGCGAACCAACTTTTTAATTCTGCGCAACTTAAAATCTGTGCATGAATCTCGATTCTGCGGACAAATAACAATTTTGCAGTGATAACAGACCTGATAACAGTTCTGCGCGGCTGATAACAGACCTGATAACAGTTCTGCGCGGCTGATAACAATTCCGCAGAATCGAGATTCATGCACAGATTTTAGATGAAATAAGTTGCAGCGAACTGCAGCGAACCAACTTTTTAATTCTGCGCAACTTAAAATCTGTGCATGAATCTCGATTCTGCGGACAAATAACAATTCTGCAGTGGATCAGAATTACAGTCCGCAAAGTGTAAACCATCCGCAGATTTCATCTATAATCCGCAAATTTGAGTTCACGCATTCTAGTTTATATAAATTTACCATGTGCATTACAATTTCAGAAATTTTCCCTGTTTTATCAAATGGTATTATCTGTATTGCTTCCTTGTTACATTTTGTAGGTAAATTCTATGGATAAACATGATGGATCAAAGCATAAGGCCAATGCTACCGCATCTAAAATAGTGCAAAAAGAAATGGCACCAACAGTAAGTAATATTATTTCATTATTTTTTTTTTATAATTTCCCATGTAATTATTGATATTTCATAACATATTTAATTGAATTGCAGGTAAAATCTATGAACAATAGTCCTGGATCAAAGGACAATACTAATGTTACCACATCTAACATATCAAGTAAAGTAGTGCAAACAAAAGTCACTTCTCATGCTAACACATCTAAAATGGTGCAAAAAGAAATGATAACGGTAAGTGTTTGACAATTTCATATTTTTTAGAGTTTTTATGTGTGATTGTTGATTTTCTATAACTTAATTAATTCAATGTTTTTAGGGAAATGTGAAAACCAGAAAAAAAGATGTTTTGTCTACGCATGAGACTTCACTTCTTGGGACATCATCGTAGTTGGAATCACAAGAAAATACACATAATACACATTCAACAAATGTCCTAGAGGTATGTGTTACGAAATACACATTTATATTGATTTTAACCTTAAGATGTTAATATAACATATTTTTTGTAGAAAATGAAGTGTACTTTATATACAATAAATTTGAACAACTGTGTGGCTTATGGTACAATTCATTTGTCAATCGGAAAACAATGGAGTTCCACTACAAGATAATTGCTATAGAGTTTCCATTGATAAAGTTGTAAAAGAAGCAGCATTTTTACCGGTAGAATCATGTGAGGTCAAAACAGTTGGGGATGCACTAAATACTTTTGTTGCTTGGCCAAAATACCTTGTCAAAACTAGCCAAAAGGTTTGTTCTTTATTAACATATGATTAATTACTATAGCTATTGATATTTGTTTTCATGCTTTTTTTGCTTCAGATACCAAATCTATCAAGCATTCAAACACAAAACACTACAACTCAAGTTGCTAAAAAGCAAAAGATATGTTTTACAACGCTAGATGACATCAAAAAACAGAAAGGAGCAAGAAGAACAAGAAAAACACTTTAAGCTAGTTCTTATTTTCTGTTTACAATCATTTCCATTTGCAATAATTGTAGAAAGTTTTTATTAGAAGTTTAGTTTTTGGTATTATCGTGCACAGATTTTGGTTTATTAATTTTAATATTATTTGGTTTTAGGTTTTCTTATGTTTATTGTTGTTTTTATTGTACAAAAAGTTGAAAACAAAACATCTAGTTATATGAAAATGGCTACATAGAAACATAATATACATGTGTGGCTAAAGGTTAGCCATAAGCCACACTTAAAAGCACAAAAGTTCATGTGGCTTTACATAAACATTAGCCACGTTATTGTCATTTTATTTTTTTGTGTCACAAAATCATAGTAAACGTCATGTAAAAACAAATTATGTGTGACCAAAGATTAAACAATAGTCACACGTAAAATTACAAATTTCATGTGGCTTTACATAATTACTAGTCACATCATCGTCACTTTGTTTATTTTAGCGTGACGAAATGTTAGCAATAGTCACATTTAAAATTACAAAATTTCATGTGGCTTTACTTGATCATTAGTCACACCATCGCCATTGTGTTTATTTTGGTGTGACGAAATATTAGCAAACGCCATGGTAAAAAATATTATGCGTGACTAAAGATTACACAATAGCCACACTCAGAAAGAAAAAAAAACATTTCATGTGGCTTTACATAACTTTTAGCCACACCATCCTTATTTTGATTTTTTTATGTGACAGAATGATAGCATCTGTAATGCACAAAATGAATATGTGTGGCCAAAGGATAGATGATAGCCACACATAAAATCATAAAGTTTTATGTGGCTTTACATAATCATTAGCCACATTATCATTACTTTATGTGACGAAATGATATCAAATGTCGTGAGAAAAATAAATTATAAGTGACCAAATGTTAGCCATTGCCACACTTAAAACCACAAAACTTCATGTAGCTTTACATAAACATTAGCCACGCTATCATCACTTTATTACTTTTGTGTGACGGAATAATAACATATGTCATGTGAAAAAAAAAATTGTGTGACCAAAGGTTAAACAATAGTCACACTTAAAATTACAAAACTTTATGTGTGACAAAAGGTTAGACAATAGTCACATATAAAATTACAAAGTTATTTTTAGTGTCTAGAAATATTTTTTAGCCACACTTATAGTAAACTGATGTGACTAAATAATAAAACCGTCACACTTACAGTGAGTTCATGTGGCCGTTACTACCGTTTAGTCTTACTTAATAAATGGAATACTTAATTACAACAAATCTTTTTGCCACATTTTTTTTAATTGATGTGGCTGAAACAAACTTTTAAGTGACTATATAATAGAAACAACCACATTTATAATAAATTCATGTGGCTGTTGTTACCCTTTAGCCACACTAATTGTACAGAATGTCTGATTTCTAGCAAGAGATAGTGGTACCCTTTAGCCACACTCTAAAGTTGCTACGGCCACTAAACGTGAATGTGGCCGTATGATACCTATGATGAGTTGAGCTTTGGTCACACTTGATATGAAAAAAATATGTGTGGCGAAAGACATATTGTCACACTTTTTTGGTGTGACCGTATCCCTATTTTGGCGTAGTGGTAGGTATAATCCATACTACAATAATATATTTACAGAGTTGATTCTTGAATTTGGTTTATTTTGTTTTGTTTTGTTTTGTTTTGTGACTGTTTGTTGGTACGTGGTTTATTTTTAGGGTGATCAGTGTTTTATAATCGGACCGTGCGGTTCATTCATCAGGTATTATTTCCTTTTCATTTTCACTACACTGATTTATTGTTACCTGCTGTTTAACAATCCAGAAAAATATGTTTCATATCATACCTGCTTTAGAGTTTTACTTGTATCGTTTATAACAAAACCAAAAAAAAAATTGTTTCCGAGTGAAGAACCTATAACACATCAAAAATTTAGTATTTAAAACCAAAACCAAAAAAATTGGTCAGCCCAAAACCATACCTAAAATTATAATGAAACAGAAGCAAAAATAAAGTGTCATAAAAAAATTAAATCGTTTATTGTATAAATATTAAAAAAAGTTACAATTACATAAAAAAAGAAAAGTAATCAGACACTTAAAGTCTAATAGCAAGAATGAAGAAATTTTAACTTCAACTCCATGGAGCATTGCACTTCTCGATGTATGTCATTGATCTTTCTCATGAAGTCCACGTCTCTGTCTCCACATTCTATATTGTTCGCAACACACAGGTCACGAACGGAAGTAGTCGGCATCGCCCTCAGGTCTCTTGAAACTTGGTCTCTTGTCAGCAGACCAAGTTGCAGTCCGTCAAAACATCTCTTCAACTCTTGAAGAGTACTCCTATCAGCAAAAACTTGCTCTTCGATTTCTTTAATAAAGTGTTGCTTGAAATCCTCAGATTGTGCAGCAGTTTGTAACTCCATTTTAATGTATTTATAACAGCTAAGGCAAAACAATAAGAGTTGCTCTTCTATTTAACTGAATGAATCTGGTTATGATGAAACAATGTTTGAATTTGCAATGATATTATATAGGATATCTATCAGCCCAAAGGTCAGGTTTAAATGCAACCATTAAATAAAAAATTATATTTGAAAACCTGATACATGTAATGATTTAATAATGAAAAACGTGTATATACCCAACATGTCTCTTCATTTACCTTATCAAACATTTTAATGTAAAACCTTTGAAAAATGTTCTTTATTAGCAGACGTCTCTTCATTTATCCTATCAAATATTTCAAACACTATAAAGGATCATGATTGCTCTACTTGAAAACATCAAGACTTCATTTTTAAAAAACCCTTCATTCTAAAACAAAACGTCCAAACCCACCCACACTCTTTCTAAATGGCAAGCAAAACCTTCTACCACTGGTCGGATAATACCGATCTTAAAATTGAATATTCATTATGGTCACTCCATGAACAGAGAAAAGCCTGAAGAAGTAAACAAAAAAGTTGTGTTGGTAAGTGATAAATATTATAAGCAGACGTGGAGTAGCATTGCACTGCTGGATGAAGTTGTCTCTTCTCCTCCATCAGAGTTTAAAGAAAAAGCCGAAGAGTTTTTGACACATCTGTTGAAACAAGATCAGAAGGCCTGTGATATGCTAGCAGATCTGCAAATTAAAACAAAAAATGAAAATGCATGGAGGAAGGCGAGAGAAATAGATACCCTAGGAAGTGTTAATTGTAATGTTTAGTTTTTAATATTTTTCAAACTCAGAATTTTGTAATACTATTTAATATCGAATGAAGAAGTGTTTATTGCTAGCATAATTTTGTAAAAGTTGGACTTTGTATAGGCTTCTGTGTAATTTGTTTGTCTTTTTTGTTCTATTTGGGGTGTATTTGCCCTTGAAGAGGTACCACCATCTTATTTTTCAATAGCATAATATTATTATTAAACATTGAAATAGACTTTCCCCTTCAAAGTCGTTATTTGTTTGGGCCAAATAACAGTGATCCACATCAGTGGATTCATCATAAGCAGCTGTTTGCATTACACCTTCCCCTTGAAAGTGGTTATAACATCTGATGCCCTTCATCCATTGTTTGTATACTACAACTGTTGTCCATTAAGTACTACTTGTGTACAACAACTGCCCCAGACAAAGTGCTGCTATTTAATCTAATGTCCTAAAATAAGTGTTGTTAAAGACCAAAGCCCTGCTTGGAATGAAGCAGTGGAATGTAAAAACTGGTGGCATATAAAGATTGACAATTTGTGTCTAAAATGTATTTTGTTAAGGATGGCATTCTTGCAGGTATTTCATAAATCACGATCAACAGATGTTGGAAATGATATTGAGTTTATGCAAGACAAAATAATTCAACAAAATCATTCAACATAATCTTATTAAATAGTTGTTGATTTAATAGTCTTTCAAATCATTATCATTTCCTTACCCCTAACTACTGTTGTGCTCAAACATCTGTTTTCTGAATACTGTCCATTCCTATTCATCATAAACAGCTGTTTGCATTAGACTTTCCCCTTGAAAATGGTTATAACATCTGATGGACCTCATCCACTGTTTGTATACTACAACTGCTGTCCATTAAGTGCTGCTTGTGTACAACAATTTTGAAGAAACCACTAAGTGTCAAACATTTCATAAATTGACATGCAACAATGGAAGGAAGAAGCAGTAGTTTAGTTTGTTATTTATATTGTATAGAATCAGTGGTTAAGGTTAGCAGTGTTTGAAACGACTGTTCGGTTATAATAGTGTAATCCTTAATGATATCTTTTAATGTGCAATTTTGGGTTAACACTGTTTGAAACTACTGTTGATTTAAGGACAGTTTTTAAAACCAATGTTTTAAGCCAAAAGTGTTTTCAAAACAATGTTTTAACAACACTAAGTATAATTCACCAATCTATCATTGTTTGTATCTTCAATGATCACACAACTTGAATCGACAAATCATAACATTGAGAGCAGCCCATTAACAAATATTACAAACTATATGCTGTATAAACTTTTCTTATAACTATTAATCATTCATTGAATGTTGATTTATTTATTGTAATTGATGAAAGGAGGATATCTTCCGGAAGAGTTGCTGATTACAGGAAAAGTTGATCCAGTTCGTTCTCTCATATCATTCACATAACCTGATATTTAAGGAGAGTTGTGAAAATGAAAGTTGTATTGGCATTGTTAATATTTTTATAACAAATTATTAAAAACTAAATTGTATATTAAAGGTAAACTTTTAATACATACAATACAGAGACAAAACGTTATACCAACTTCGTAGAGTTGACGGAACTTGCAGATTCGATAACAAAAGACTGTAACATACAATACAGGTGAAGTTAGAATTGATGACAACGTTATTGGATTCACCCAATATAGTGTTTCAATATGCTAAGCGTAATGGTGATTAACTTTTTGGTTGAATCTTATAGGCGTATAACGGAAAATCCTGGAGAGGTGGAGACTTGCAAGCGATGTAACTGTAAGAAATCCAAGTTTTTGCACATACAATACAGAGACAAAACGTCATACCACCACAAGCAATTGTGGATCGTTGCTGACGGGTGCACTTCGGAATGTAGCAGATATGAATGAATATAACATCAGTGTAGGTAATTACATATCTGCCACTGGGGTTATATTCATTCATATGAATGAATATAACCCAAGTGGTAGATATGTAATTAACGAGCTCTGGAATTTCAAGGAAAATCGAAGAGCTCCACTGGTGTTGTATTCATTCATATCAATCACTTCATTATGTACACCGCATCTTCTAGGAGGTTGTCAAGTGTTCTCGCCTTCGTAGTTGGTGTTTTGGTTATCTTTACTTCCGCAGCCATTCTGTACGTCGAATCAAACCAAAACCAAATAACTGTTATCATCGAATCAAACCAAAACCAAATAACTGTTATCATCGAATCAAACCAAAACCAAATAACTGTTATCATCAAAAACCAAAAATAAAAAATGAGGAACACATTCAAATCACACATTCAAATCATTGAATGAAATCCAAAACACATTCAAAACCTCTGTTTTGATAGCCTAAACCCTAAACCAACAAGAATCAAAACAGGAACACATTCAAAACCTCTGTTTTCATACCCTAAACCCTAAACCCACAACAATCAAAACAGGAACACATTCAAAACCTCTGTTTTCATACCCTAAATCCTAAACCTACAAAAATCAAAACCAAAACACATTCAAAACCTCTGTTTTGATGCATTTTGAACAAAATCAACCCTCTGTTTTTTCAAAATCAACCCAAAATCGTCGGATGGAACCCAAAATCATGAAAAAAATCAACCCTCTGTTTTTTCAAAATCAAACCAAAATCATCGAACGGAACCCAAAATCAAACCCAAAATCATCGAATGGAACACAAAATCAAACCCAAAATCAACCCTCTGTTTTTTTTCAAAACCAACCTAAAATCATCGAATGGAACCCAAAATCATCGAATGGAACCTAAAATCAAACCCAAAATCAACCCTCTGTTTTTTTCAAAACCAACCCAAACTCATCGAATGGAACCCAAATTCAACCCAAAATCATCGAATGGAACCCAAAATCAAACCCAGAATCAACCCTCTGTTTTTTCACAATATAAACACATTCAAATCATCGAATGGAACAAAAAATCAAACCTCTGATTTCAAGATGAAGATGATGAAGCTGGATGAAGATGATGAAGATCTGTATTGAATGTTGAGAGTTGAGAGAGATATTTGGAGATTTTTGGAGAAGTGTGATGATGATAATGATCGGTGATGATATTAGTCATTTCATACAACTTATAACAGTCAAGTTTCATTTTTGGTGAAGTGTGATGATGACAAGGAGATTAAATTAAAAATTAATTATCCATAAGAAATTAAACTAAATAATATTTAGTAGGAGGATTATATATAAATTAATTAGAAAAGATTAAACTAAAATAATACTTATCTATAAAACATGGTCTAATATAGTATAAATATAACTAAAGACCAAAATTTAAATGATATATTATAATCTGATGTAAATCTGTCTATGTTACAGTCAAGTTGCATTTTTTGATAGAAGGGTTTTAACAGGCCTACAAAATCTAATCCATTAGTAAGCTTAATTGGATCAAATATAAGGGGCTTTATTGAACTGTTTAATAACATTTGGTTATTTGAATTAGGTCAGACTTTAATTATTAGACAATATAAAATTAGGTCATGCTTTCAGTTTAGACAAGCAATTTTGAGTTAGTTAGCTAATTTCTATATCAAACATGAACTAAATACAAACAATTTAAATGATGTATTATAATCTATTTCGATGGTTATTAAAACTACCCATGTGGTCACACATACTGTCTTCAACATTACTTTATAAAGATATAGAACTAAAGACCAAAATTTAAATGATATATTATAATCTGTTTTTTAGTATTTGATTTCGATCATTACTAAACCTACCCGTGTGGTTACACGGGTACTACACCTAGTTGTAATAATATCAACTGTTGAAATATATATTTATCATTTGTATTACAAGGGGACCAAAAGGTGTTTACTCATCAACCTGACCCGAACCATTTTGACCCATTATAGAAGTATAGGACAGACCTCTTTTATCTCAAATCTTGTTTGACCCGTTTCCCAACCCACTCTTCTTCTTGCGATCTCTAATATATATACTTTTGTAAATCCTGCAGGGATTGCCTGTTTTTTGGGATAGATTAGATCCAAGCAACATCAGCTATGACGACTACCACTTGGGAACAAATTGCTTTTAAAGGGTAACAAAAGTAAAATCAAGGGTAGTTTTGGAAATTCTGAAGCTGGGATACAATGTACTAATGAGTGTCGTTGATGTTTATTGGTTTAAAAATCCTTTGCCACTGCTTACCACCTTTGGTCCTGCAATTTTCGTCATTCAATCTGATGAATACAAAATCACAGGTTTGTTTTTCAAGCAATTTGTCAATAACAATTACAACGATAATATGTTAAATAGTTAATTACTCTACTCTCGTATGTAGGTCCAATAAATTTACCTAGGCACCTAAACTCGGGCTTTTACTATGCTCGCTCCGATAATACAACAATCACCGCCTTAAAAAAAGTAGTAAAACATGTATCGTTATCAAATCTTTCAGAACAACCTAGCTTTTACGATACATTGTGTGGCGCAAATGTTGACTTTAACCCCAAGACCACTGGATTTGGGGCATATAACTGTACATAGCATCTTTTGATTGAACTGCATCACCGGCTATACTTTGAAAAAGTTTGATAAAATGACAGTTTAAGTTAAAACTTTGGTAGAAAATGATAATTTTCATGATTTTATTTACAGGCATTTATGTTCTTTTTTATTAGTTCAGAGAGTTTGTAGCTACACCTTGTAAGATTAAATATATTATGTATTAATATTTAATCTATAGCCATTATAATCATTTACATAATAAAGATCAAAATATATAATAACCTATTAGATAATTAGTTGGTAATTGTTGATGGACCATATTACCCTTATTAACTAATTAGGTTTCCTCCTGGGTGCTTATATAAGGAGAATTATGTGGAGGTTAAGGGGTTACTCAGTTACACATTAGACACAACCCATTAGCCATAACATCAATAATTTCGACCTCCTCTCCTAATCGAATCCCCTATTCGATTTCTAAGTCCCCATCATCAGTCAGCACCCTAAGGAGGAACCAGATCAAGATGACAAGCATGTCGAACTCCATTACTGGATTCTCCACTTCACTTTCTGCTGTGACAGGTATGTTTTAATGTTTTCCTTCATGTACAAACAGAACTGAACCAACATGTGGTATCAGAGCATATGTTGATTAGTCGGTTCTGTTTTCGTATCCATAATTCTGGGATTGAAACTTGGAAAACGGTTTTTTGTAACTTTAAAACTGTGACAGCCGGTTTCGAGTCATGAAGATCGACTCGAGATCTCTGTTTTCGGGAAAAAGATTAATTATATGTTCACTCAAATTCAACTGGGTTATGTTTTAGCCGAAATCTGTTTAGAAAACCTATTAATATTCAGGTTTTGGGTTTCAGAATTTATGTTTTATG
Organism: Helianthus tuberosus; assembly: GCA_030545235.1. NCBI lineage: Eukaryota > Viridiplantae > Streptophyta > Magnoliopsida > Asterales > Asteraceae > Helianthus > Helianthus tuberosus. The sequence continues at coordinate 99,591,404 of CM060382.1, forward strand.
TTTTTTTAGGGTTCATCATGTTCTTGAGAAAATTCGATAATTCTGTTATGTTTTGGAATGTTACAGGATTAATGAGTGTTTTTTCAATGTTTGATCCAATTTTATCATTTAACTTTATTCGAAACTGTTATTAGATAAACAGTTACAATTTTTCGAAATATGTTGATAAAATTAGATCATCTTAAAACAGGAAATAATATCTCACAATCCCTTAGATTTCGAACTTTCAGTTATGTTACACATTCACAGCTGTTAACAGGAAGTTTCGAGACCATCAGATTACGACTCGAGACCATTAGTCTCGACTCGAGACAACAAGGTCTCGACTCGTAATCATCAGGCCATTAAATCTTTTCAACTCAGACAGAGGTCTCGACTCGAGACCATTAGATCTCGACTCGAGACCATAACGCGTCAACTCGAGACAGAGGTCTCGACTCGAGACCATTAGATCTCGACTCGAGACCATAACGTGTCAACTCGAGAACATAACGTCTCGACTCGAGACCATAACGTGTCAACTCGAGACAAAGGTCTCGACTCGATCCGCGCTAACGGGTGGTTTGCTATTAAATAAATGGTTTTGTAATTTACTTAGTTAATTAATCAGAATCAGATAATGTTTTACAAAACCAGAATAGCTTAACTTGAATGAGTTTTTTGATATATCATTTCTGGCCAAAGCTGACTTGATACATCTACTTATCGTTCAAGTATTACGAAAGCTATGTTGTGTGTGCATCATAAGCATGAATGTCTTAATTTCTGGCCAAAGCTGATTTAATTCATTCATAGATGGCATACTCAACAAGTGCATAACTAAAGTGATTGTTTCAATTTCTGGCCAAAGCTGATTTGTTACAACCACTTTGCACATATGCTTAAATGATTACACTTCTGGCCAAAGCTGTTTTGTCTTCGTTTAAGTATAATTTTTTAGCTAAGTCTATTATTTTGATGTTAGTAATAGACAATATCACAGCTTCATAATGAAAAATGGTCATTATTTATGCCTGCCTTAGTTTAACGTGCCCTTTAGATCACATTAGGACTTCTTCCTTAGTATCATAACTTGCTCATCTTATTTCCACTATCAGCGCCCAATTGCGGGATTCCACCTTTGACTGGTGATAACTTTGCTGCATGGAAGGATGCTCTCATGCTTACTCTTGGGCTGCTGGACTTTGATTATGCTCTAAGAGAGAATAAGCCAGCGGATCTTACTGCCACAAGTACTGCTGCTGAGCAGTTAACTCATGATAAGTGGACTAGGTGTAACCGCATGTCTCTCATGTTTATGAAGCAGTCCATCAGCAATGCAATCAGAGGAGCTATTCCTGATTCTGAAGATGCTAAAACCTACTTGGAACATGTGGAGGCTCAGTTCAAGGGGACGTCTAAAGCACACGCTAGTACTCTTATTCTCAAGCTGGTGACAACTAAGTATGATGGGAGGAGCGGCATTCACAAGCACATCATGATGATGAATGACATGGCCAATAAGCTGAAGGGGCTGGAAATGGAAATCTGTGATGGTTTCCTTGTTCATTTCATCATTACTTCGCTTCCTTCGTCCTTTGAAGCATTCAAGATCAATTACAACACTCAGAAGGAAAAATGGATGATGAGTGAGCTGGTCGCCATGTGCGTACAGGAGGAAGAGCGTATGAGGATGGATCGCCATACTGATGTTGCCAACTTCACTACCTCCAACTCTAAGAAGAGGAAGAACAATTATCAGAGGAATGATGCTTCTAAAGTCCAAAGACCTAATTCTAATCCTAGTACAAGTGCACCTTCCAGCTCTAAGAACTCCTTAGGCAGTATCCGCTGCAAGTTCTGTAAGAAGACAGGACACATGCAGAAGGAATGCCCTGACTTTAAGGAGTGGCTGGCTAAGAAAGGTAACGATTATTTTATAATACTTGAGTCCTATAATTTAAGTGTTCCTGCTAATTCTTGGTGGTTTGATTCTGGTTCTATGGTTCATGTTACCAATTCTACTCAGGGATTCCTTTCAATCCGGAAGCTGGAAAGAAACCAAAGAACGCTTAAGGTTGGGGATGATCTAGAATTAGAAGTGAAGGCCATTGGAACATTACAATTAGTTATGAAAACTGGTTAATGTATTAAACTTTATGATACCTTATATGTTCCTGAGGTAACTCGGAACCTTGTATCAGGACCAAAGTTAGACATGGACGGTTTTATTGTTTCCCATGGTCATCGCCAACTCTCTATCCTTTATGATTATGTTCTTTATGGTATTGGTATTCTGGATGGTGGTCTCTATAGATTAGAACTAGAAGATAACTTTTCCAAATCTTTGTTGTCATATAACATTAATGAATCACTCACAAAGATGGAAGAGAAACGAGACTTAGAAACTTCATCCATGTTGTGGCATCAGCGTTTAGGCCACATCTCAAGAGAACGATTAAATCGTCTCGTAAAGGATGAAGTCTTACCTCCTCTCGATTTCTCTGATTTTGGAACATGTGTCAAATGTCTTAAAGGTAAAATGACATTAGCGAATAAGAAAGGTGCCACTAGGAGCTCTAATTTATTAGAACTCATTCACACTGACATCAGTGGTCCCTACCAAATCGCTGGCATAACAGGACATACTTCATTTATCACTTTTATTGATGATTATTCTCGTTACATGTACTTGTATCTAATTAAGGAGAAATCTGAATCTCTTACAACTTTTAAAGATTATAAGGCTGAAGTTGAAAAGCAATTAGATCGTCAGATTAAAGTTGTGAGATCAGATAGAGGCGGTGAATATTATGGAAGACATACTGATGTGGGTCAAGCTCCTGGTCCATTTTATGAGTTTTGTAAGGGCCAGGGGATTGTGAACCAATACACCATGCCTGGTACACCTCAGCAGAACGGTGTGGCTGAAAGAAGAAACCGTACCCTTATGAACATGGTGCGCAGTATGTTAGCCAACACTAATTTACCACTATTCCTCTGGACTGAAGCGTTAAAAGCAGCTGTTCATATACTCAATAGAGTTCCTTCTAAGTCTGTCCCTAAAACTCCTTATGAACTTTGGACAGGAAGGAAACCGAGTCTTAAATATATGAATGTATGGGGCTGCATTGCTGAAGCGAAACTTTACAATCCTTTCCTAAGGAAACTTGACCCTAAAACAGTTACATGTTTCTTTATCGGGTATCCTGAGAACTCTAAGGGTTATCGTTTCTATTGTCCTTCCCATGTCACCCGTATTGTTGAAACCAAGCGTGCCGCGTTCCTGGAGGATTTCAAGGTCAGTGGGAGCAGTACCAACCCTTACGAAGAATTGCAAGAAGTACAAGACGCGGGGGGGAGAGACTCGTCGCTTACCATTACTCCGATTACTCCTCTTGTACCCAATGCAACTACTGTACCAGAAGCTACTGCACCAACTCCAAATTTACCTCTACAATCAGAACCAATTATACCTCATGATGAAGGCACATCAAACGCTCAAAACCAAGACAACGCTGAACCCGATAATCCACTCAGGAGGTCATCTAGGCAAAGAAGGCCTACTAATTGGGATGATTATGTTACCTACCTGACTGAAATGGATGCTGGAAAGCTCAATGATCCTATCTCTTACAATGAAGCCATTAGCAGTGATCAGTCTTCTGAATGGAATAAAGCAATGATTGATGAGCTTGAATCCATGAAGAAAAATGACGTTTGGGATTTGGTAGAATTACCCAACGGAGCCAAACCCGTAGGATGTAAATGGGTATTCAAAACAAAACTGGATCCGAATGGTAACGTTGAACGCTACAAAGCGAGATTGGTTGCAAAGGGCTACACTCAGAAAGAGGGAATTGATTATCAAGAGACGTTTTCACCTGTCTCTCGTAAAGATTCATTAAGGATCGTCATGGCCCTAGTAGCTCATTTTGATTTGGAGTTACATCAGATGGACGTTAAAACCGCTTTCCTTAACGGAGATTTGGACAAAGATGTTTACATGAAACAACCTGAAGGCTTTGAACCTGAAGGTCAGGAGCATCTAGTCTGTAAGCTGAAGAAATCCATTTACGGGTTAAAACAAGCATCACGTCAGTGGTACCTCAAGTTTGATGAAGTCATGAAGAAGCAAGGTTTTATGAAGAATCAAGTGGATCAATGCACCTACCTCAAGATGAGTGGGAGCAACTTTACTATACTTGTCCTTTACGTAGATGATATTCTATTGGCAAGTAATAGTTTAGACATGTTGCATGACTCGAAGCGGTTACTTTCGCATAACTTCGACATGAAGGATCTCGGAGAGGCTTCTTACGTCATTGGCATCGAAATTCACCGAGATAGACACAAAGGGATCTTAGGATTGTCCCAAAGGGCTTACATAGATCGTGTCCTTACGCGTTACAACATGCAACAGTGCAAACCCTCCGTCGCTCCAGTAGTTAAAGGAGATGTTTTCGGTTCATTCCAGTGTCCGACAACAGAGGTTGAGAAGGAGCAAATGAGCCAGATACCTTACGCGTCAGTAGTAGGGAGCTTGATGTATGCTCAAGTCTGTACTCGTCCAGATATCGCTTATATTGCTGGAATGTTAGGCCGTTATCAGACTAATCCTGGCCTAGATCACTGGAAAGCAGCTAAGAAGGTACTTCGATATCTGCAAGGGACGAAAGACTATAAACTGACTTATAGAAGAAGTGATCATTTAGAAGTGGTGGGCTATTCTGATTCTGACTTTGCAAAGTGCAAAGATGACAAGAAATCCACTTCGGGCTATATCTTTATGTTAGCAGGCGGCCCTATCTCATGGAAGAGTCATAAACAACAGTTGACCACAACTTCCACAATGATGGCAGAGTACATTGCTATTTATAACGCAACCTGTCATGGAATGTTGCTTAGAAATCTGATCACTGGACTCAAAATCGTAAATTCCATTTCTAGACCATTGAAGCTTTACTGTGATAATTCAGCTGCCGTTAGTTTCTTGAACAGTAACAGTTCGACTGGAGCTGGTTTATATCTCGATACAAAATATCTGTTCGTACGTGAACGAGTTGAGGAAAACAATCTTTGTATCGAGTATATTAGTACTAAAGATATGCTTGCGGATCCGATGACTAAAGGTCTCCCTCCTAAGGTTTATGAAGAACATGTTCGTAATATGGGATTTTGTAAAGACCTTATTTGAGCATATTGTACTAGCTTATGTTTTATGTTAATGAAATTTCCTTAGTTTGATTTTGTATGTCTCTTAGAATATGTTCAACCGGTATAATGGCATATTGACAAATAAAGTTACAAATCAAACAAAGGGCTTACGCGTATTTTGATCATAATGATTAGGTTTTAAATTAAGGCTATAGTATGATTAATGGGGGTCCTGAGTCGCATAATGATTCAACGGCTGTATTTCTCTGCTATAGTACTTGTTTAAGGCTAAAATGAGTGTTAACTCCTGATCAGGCTTATCTAATACTCATAGTAAATGATTACTCGGCTAAGTGGGAGAATGTAAGATTAAATATTTTATGTATTAATATTTAATCTATAGCCATTATAATCATTTACATAATAAAGATCAAAATATATAATAACCTATTAGATAATTAGTTGGTAATTGTTGATGGACCATATTACCCTTATTAACTAATTAGGTTTCCTCCTGGGTGCTTATATAAGGAGAATTATGTGGAGGTTAAGGGGTTACTCAGTTACACATTAGACACAACCCATTAGCCATAACATCAATAATTTCGACCTCCTCTCCTAATCGAATCCCCTATTCAATTTCTAAGTCCCCATCATCAGCCAGCACCCTAAGGAGGAACCAGATCAAGATGACAAGCATGTCGAACTCCATTACTGGATTCTCCACTGCACTTTCTGCTGTGACAGGTATGTTTTAATGTTTTCCTTCATGTACAAACAGAACTGAACCAACACACCTGATACGTGTTTGGTGTTTCCTTTCAAGTAAATTACACTTAGCCTCCCCCCTAGAACTCTTAATAATAATATTAAGTTCATCATCAATATGGTAACCATTTTCCCACTGTGAACAAATTTGCATATGATACTAGAAGTTTTCTTAAACAATGCTTTTGTGGGATTATATGCAGCTAGCTGATTTACTTGGTCTAGCTCAGATGACATTGGGAAGCTTGCTGCTATTAGTCAACTTTTTGAGGCATGTTTTTTTCTATCCTTATATTGCTTGCTTTGGTTGTTTTTTTTACATGATATATATGTTGATATTTCTTTCTGTATTTACTCTTGAACACCAAATTTATATCTTTCAGGTTGCTCTTAAAGAAAGTAAAATTAGTCCTTTGATTTTGTTTATAAAAGAAATTGAGAAGCCAATGCTAGGGAACCCAGAAACCTATGATTTTGTTTAGCATCAGGTATTGACAAGTCAAGGTCAAGGCTCACGATGGTGTATGGTTCCATCGTAATTGACAAGTAACACATTATCATCTCCATATGGCAGTAAATAGAGAGAGATGCAAAAGAACGGGGAAGTTGTTAGCTTTCCACAAAAGACATGGATGTCTGCAAATCACGGGTAGAGGTGGAATGCCATTTCAACCCATTAATTAATACGAGAATGGGTCACATTTAGCATCTTATTGTTAATAAGGTTGTGGATAAACCTACTTTTCATGAAAATTTCTTATGATTTAATAAATCTGGCTCTTCATGATGTTTTGATGAAAATTTCTTATGATTTAATGAACCTGGCTCTTCATATTGAAATTAAATTCTAGACTTTGTTTGCATGTTTATGACCTTATTATAGGTTCTATGACAGTTTTTTTATTAAATGTTAGAACCCCGGTATGGGTCGTGGTTCGTAATAGATATCATAATTGAGTCTGATATCAGTCGGGACAACCGCCGCAACGCGCGGGCTTTCCCACTAGTTTAATATAAGCTTAACAATATACTTGTTATTTAATTATAATAGTTTTTAAGCAGAGCCGTTCCTGAAAACTTTTAAAAAATTTAGGCATCGGAGGACGAAAAGAATTGACTCAAAATTATGGTTAAGTGTAAATGAATTACAAAAATAAAAACTTAGTGATGGAGCAAAGAATCAAACTTGAGGCCATTACATTATTTTCGGATGGTTTTTGTCACTACACCACCAATAATTTTTTGCATAATAAACGGATAAATATACTAAATATATAATCTAACTTGTAATAAAAGACTTCAAATAATGCCACATGGCATTCTCTCCTTCAACCTCATAAATTTTGTTTATATTTGTTTAAGAGTTAATTGCCAAAATCGTCCCTGAGGTTTGGACACGTTTGCCATTTCCGTCCAAAATGACACTTTTGTACCATTTTGCCCCTCACGTTTGGCATTTTTTGCCATTTTCATCCAAATGTCTAACAAGGTTAAAAAACACCATTAAATGATGGGCTGTTTTGTCTTTTTGCATTCTTAAATGGGTTTTTTTTTCTTTTTGCTTTACCTTTTTATTCTAATCAATAATTAATTCATCATCTTCATCTCATAAAAACCCAGAATTCGTCCCCTTTTTCTAACCTGCATCTTCTTGCATGCTTAGAACCAAAAGACCATATATAGGAACTCACTGAAATATAAACAAGCATGAATTTCACCAATATATATCAGAGCACATATAATATCAATCATTTGTTTACCCTATAACATTCTTATTAACTCCATAAATATCTCAAATCACCAGGTCAATCACCAAAATAACCCATCAGCAGATCAAAACGATAAATCAATGGGATTTGAAATGTAATTATACCTTGCCCCTACCACAAAAATACGCTTCATCTTCTTCATTAAGAGACTGAAAATCGAGAAACCGATGAGACGGGGAGAAAGTATTTGAATGTAACTGTAATATCATTCCTAGATAGCGATATCGGCTCCGAATAGAGAAGACTGAAGCCTTTTGAGGTTCGAATCCAATTGTTTTCGCCAAAAAAGCGAGGCTTCAGACGACGAAGGTAGTGGCGGTTTTGGTTCTGTGTCCATTGTTGTTCTCCAACGGTTTCAACTGAAGCGGTGGCGATGGATTTGTGTGTCCTATTTTCCCACAATTTTCTTTATCAACGCACAAATCTGCAACTCCTAAACATGTTTCAAGACCTAATCAATCTTGGATTCCTAATTCCAAACCACACCCGGAAAATCATGAAGTGAAGGAAGATGTGTCGGTGAAGAAAGAACCAAATTCGAGGCATGTTATTGGTGTCTCTTTTATCCACGCCCAAATCTGCAACTCCCAAACATGATTCAAAACATAATCATCTGTAATGCCTAAATCTAAACCAACTACTGCAGCCACACTCTTCCTGTCACAATTCCTGTTCTCCGGCAATTGGGTGGTGAATGTTAGCGGCAAGGCAGGCCGCCGACCATGATGTTTGATGATGAAGTTATACAGTGGTGGTCAATGGATTGGGTTGAGTAGGTGTGGATTGGAACTTGGAATGGTTTTAAACAAAAATTTATGAATTAAATATTAAGAATGCAAAAGGACAAAAAAGCCCTTCATTAAACAGTGTTTTTAACTATGTTGTTTTAACCTTGTTAGACATTTGGATGAAAATGGCAAAAAATGCCAAACGTGGGGGTCAAAATGGTACAAAAGTGTCATTTTGGACGAAAATGGCAAACGTGTCCAAACCTCATGGACGATTTTGGCAATTAACTCTTTGTTTAATAAATTCCTTTTAATATTAATATTAATTAATAACAAATATATAGATATCACTAATTTTTATCCTTATGTTTATCTAAAATTAATAAATAACTTCAATTTTGCAATTTAGACCCTTTGTTTTTTGTGACTTTTAACCCAAAGTTTTTCATCTTTTTCAATTTAATCCAAACTCTTTTTTATTTTCAATTTTGGTCCACCATACTCTTTATCTTTCCCAAGTTTTTCGTTTCGTTCTAAATTTTGTGAGTTAACGCACCGCAACGTGCGTGTGGGGTTCAACATTTTTTCGTATATTTTTTCCTGTTTGATTGGCCCGTCGCGTCACATCTATTTATGTTTTGGTTTAATTTCTCAGCAACGAGTGTGCGCGATTCAAAGATTTTACGTCTGCTTTTCACTCGGCGTTATTTTTTCCCGTTTTTATTTATTTTGTTTTTATGAGCGTTTCCGGTGTTGGAGGTCGTTGCAATGGTATAGTATTGCTACTACTTAACACAGTTTTATTACAACCGCTGCAACGCAGGGGCTTAATACTAGTTTAATAAATATATACAAGCTTATAAAGACTTTTTGGGCCCTTTGAAATTTTGGGCCTCGGGCGTCAGCACGGGTTTGCCGGGCCCAGAGCCGGCCCTGTTTTTAAGTCTCCAAATAATTTAATAAACTATTTTTTACTTAACAACTTCTATTCAAGTCTTCAAATATCACCAAAAGGAGGAAGGATAATGATCCTAATTGTTTTTTATGAGTGATACTTTTTTTAAAAATATATTTATTTGGTTGGATGGTTTGATTGGTAAAAATACAATATGTGTAAGGATTGGTCCAGATCTTTTCGAGCTAAGAATCAAGATGTGGAATCTCAGGATTTGTTTGTAGAAATCACAAGATGAACAAAAATCGAATTAAATCCAATCTTGTATTGATTATGAAGCTTGAGAAAGAATGTGTGCAAGCAAACCCTAAACCCAATCTTGTATTGATTATGAAGCTTGAGAAAGAATGTGTGCACGCAAACCCTGGATCACAAGTAAATCTATTAAACTTATTGTTGATGCAACAAATACAAGACCAACGGTAGTAGCTGGGCTGGTTAGGCAAAAGGGTTGAAGGGTTCAACTTTTCCTAACGCAGGTCGTGGGGTCCCCCCACGTTTGCAAGACGTGGAAGGAGGTTCACTAGTTAGTTTTTGTTATTTGCTAGAGATCCTTCTCTGAATTGTATCCAGATTCAGATGTGGGAGCAAATAGAATGTGTGTGGTGGATGTGAAAAGGAGTGACTCGCATGTAAGCAAGTACTCAATGTGAATGACCAGAGATTAGAGAATCAGAGCTGGCCAGGAGATGTCTTCTGAAGTAAATGAAGTGTCAATTTATAAGAGAAGATATCTCCCGAAGTAGAATGCCTTTGACTAGTGACCTTGCTTGCAGTGAGGGGCTTACCCGTTTGGGGGTTAAAGCCTTTTGACCCATGGATAATAGCATGTGCTCTGTGGACCTGCGCTGCTTTTGCGGCTGGTGGGTTGGTGAAGCTGTTCGGAGATGTGACTTGTTTACTGTTCTCGTATTGCTTTACTCCATTTCCTCAGCTTTTCAACCATTGAACCTTTTAACCTTTTGGACGTTCATATATTTAGTCATTTTATTTAGTCTTGGGCTACCCCCGTCATCAGCCCCCCAAGTCAGAGGTTTTTGGGGAGTGAGCACAAAGACTTCTGACTTTTACACGTGTATTTTATTGCCTAAAGGTTTCAAGAGTTCGATGCTTGAAGGCTTGAAGGGTTGTGAGCAGTTAATATTTGAATTTTAAATAACTGACAATTGATGTGATTGATGTATGGCGGTTCATAGGGTGGCAGTTACTGTTTGCCATTATTACCCCTATTGTAGGTTATTTTATATTTTCATATCCCATTTATTTACACAATTTACTTTGGATAAACATCACTTTGCTCTTTTTTCTCTTCAAGTGTTCCCCTTTTCATTCAAAAATCAGGTCAGTTCCATTTCTCTTATTTTCTCTTTAATTGTTCATAGTCATGGGTGCTCGGAAGGATATGGCAAAATCCTTCTCTCGACTGACCCAAGAGGAGGTCGATTTATTCTGTATGGAATGGGGTATAGGGACAAAGTATAAACCGGTTGCACCGGCTTGCGATAAATCCATCAATGCCTGTCGTTCTGGTATGATTGGCTTGTATTGCCGTCATTTTGAGTTTTCCAACCTTCGTTATCCATTTTCAAACTTTGTCTTGAATGTATTGGAATATTATCAGGTGTCTTTTGGGCAAGTTCATCCTTTAGGTATGGCTAGGGTTTTGCATTTTGAGATTCTGTGTCGGGCTTGTGGGTATGATCCATCTTTGTTGTCCTTCCGTCGCTTTTTCCGGCTTGCTAAGAATGGTGATTGGTTCACCTTTGAAACCAGTCAAGTTTACACTTTCTTAATCTCGTCCATGGTTTCTACACTTGGGGTGTGGAAAGATCGGTTTTTCTGGGTGTCGGGGGAAATTCTCCCTTTTAAACCTGTTTGGAGACACCCAGATGCTGTTCTGAACGAGCCGGAGCCCTCTGATTCTGAGATAAACACTCGCTTCTTAGAAACTCTTAGGGAGTGTCCTTCTAGGCTTCGTCCTTTCCCTGAGCATTTGTTGGTGTTGTTGGGTCTAAGTAAGTTGTGGGAAAATGCTAACCGGGATCCGGTGCTTATTAGAGATGGGAAGGGTATGCCTTTATTCCTTTCTTGCTTTTTCATTCCTTTTTCCTTGTCCGTTTATGTGTTTTTATATTTTGTATTGCAGTTATGTGTGCCTTGGATTTTATTAAGAGCGATGATACCTCTGACGTTGTTTTTGATGATGCTGCTGCTACCCTTGGTGAGAATGCGGTTGTTAAGGGTGCCAATTATAGGTTTGAGGGTTCTGGTTATGTCAATGTTCCAAATGTCAAAGGCTTCACCAAGGTTACTGCGTCCAAAGGTTCCACTCGTCGTTCTCAACGTCATCTGAAGGGTGTTGATCAGCCCTCTGGCTCAGAGCCTATTGACGTTAGTGATGATATCGAGGCATCAGAGGATCAAGCTGTGGATGTTGGTAAAGGCAAAGAAAAGGAGTTGATTGTTTCGAGCAAGAAGAAAAAATTGGTTAAGAGGGGTACTATTTCTGCTATTGAAGGTTCGTCGGCCAAAAGTGTTGAAAGCTTCGAGGGTTCAGAGGACATTTATGTGCCCAATTGGAAGGTTAAGGTTGGTGATAATTTTAAGGATCCTGCTGTGTGTGCTGAAGCCTTGGCTCATTTTGCTCCTCCCGGTGTTCGAGATGCCATATCTGAGATGGAGGGTGATCATCTTATTTCTAGGATGATGCTCAGTTCCTGCAACCTTTCTGCCTTTTTGGCTGAAGGTGTCACTCGTTTTGCTAAGGGGGTGCGGGAATATGAGAAAGCCTCCAAGAAGAAGGAGAAAATGAAGGCTTCAATTGCTGCTATGAAGAAGGAAATCGAGATTTTTTCTGAGAAAGAGTTGGCTTGGAACAAGAAGATTGAGGAGTTAACTAAGAGGCACGATATTGAGATGGGTGATCTTAGGAAGAGCTTTGAAGCTAACTTATTGAAACTGAAGGCTGACCGGGAGACCTTGGCTGTGCAAAAGAAAGCTTTTGATAAGGAGAAGGATGGTTTGAAAACTTTGGTTGCCCAAGCTACCGGAGATAACCAATGGCTCATTGAGCATGGTTTTCATCAGGTGGTTACCTATCTCTTGCACTCTAAGGAATTTAACTCCGCTCTTGGTGATGTCTACACTAAACTGCTCAATCTGGGAAAACACCAAGGTCTTATTGCGGGTTATAAGCTTCACGAGTCTGGCAATCCTTTGGAGAAATCTCCTATGTACCGTCCCGAGGCCTCTGACGTCTTTAAGAGTTCCGTGGAGCAAATGGAGAGGTTATCATACCCGTATGTAAGTCAGGTTGCCTCTTGTTATGGTAAGCCTCTTTCTGCTTTACAGGAACTGAAGCCGGATGGTTTGAACGAAAAGTTATGCGCTGAACTGCTTGGCTCCCCTTCGAGGAAACGTTCCTTTTCGGGAGATAGTGAAGATACTTTTTCTGGGGAGGCCGATGTTCCGAAGGATGTCAGTTTGGAAGTTTCAGCTGTTGATGATCAAGGTCCGAAGGCTAAGAAGGCTAAGAAGGCCAAAGGTAGCATTTCTGGGGCTACTAAGCCTTCTGTTGATGCCTAAAATTCGTAGCTTTCTTAGCACTTTGTTAAAACAATTCATGGTTTTTGTAACCTTTAAACAATATTAGGTTTTCAGGGACCCTTAAGGTTCCTTTTGGTTGTGTTGAAGGCCTGTATGGCCATTTGAACAATAGTTGAATTTGCAAGTTGCTAGGACTTGCCTTAACTTGTATTTGAAAGTCTTTTAGGGCTTTCTTTGATATGGTATGGTGCTTAACTATTTTCTGTGTGTTATATTTTTACATTTGTGCCTATTTCGTTAAGGCAGTCTGTTTGGCTTTTAACCTTCCAAGCTTTTTTGGCTATCTGTTAGTAGGTTGAAGCCTTTAAGGTTTCGAGATATTACCCGGGTGGCTTGAAGCCTTGAAGGCTTCTTGGTTTTGTGACCTGACTTGGTTTGTATCTTTGTGATTTTTGTCCAAGTGATTTTCTTTGTCTTTTTGTAACTTTGTCTTTGTCGAGTTTGTGCTGCCCTTATATTTTTTATACCTTAAAGGGTTCAGTGTTGTAGACACTTTGCCTTGGTATTTTCAACAAGAAGGTATAGCACTTATCCTTTTTATCATATCATTGTTTTTCTCTTGACTTTATAAGCCTGTTTGTGTATAATATTTTAAATCTTAGGGAACATTTGGTGTAGGCTGTTCACACCCGTCTATGAGACAATTTTATTTTTCTTAGCAAGTCTCATGGAGTTGTATTGACTTAGGAACTCACCCCTTATATAGGTTCATTTAACCCTTGAACCTATTGAGCGATGTGGCCTGGGAGCTCATCCCCTTACATGGCCCTTGCCATGGAGTTTTTTGCTAGGTTCTCAACCTGATCTTAGGATAGAAAGACAAGTTTGATAAAACAACTTCATTCATTCAAGCAATACTTGCTTTTTACAAAAGGTATTCATAGTGTTGTTCAAAATACATTTTGATACAAACCAAACTTTTTTAAACATGGAACCTTTTTAGGGTTTTGCCGTTCCAATGCCTTGGAAGCCTTTTGCCTTCTGAATCTGCCAACTTTAGGATCCACCCTTGTGTGCTTCAAGGATGGTGTATGGACCCTCCCATTTTGGGCCAAGCTTTCCTTGATTTTCTTTCTTGCTGGCTTCGATGTTTCTGAGGACCAGGTCCCCTGGCTTGAAACGTTCGTTCTTGACTTTTTTGTTGTAGTAAACCTCCATTTGTTGCTTGTATTTTGCCTCTTGAATTGCGGCTTGATCTCTTGCTTCCTCTAGGAGTTGTAAATTCAACATGGTATCTTTTTGGTTTGTTTCGGGATCCATGTTGATAATTCTTTGGGTTACAACTCCTATCTCAACGGGGATCACAGCTTCGGATCCGAATACCAGGCTATAAGGTGTTTTCTTATGGCTTGTTTTTTCGGTTGTTCTAATTGCCCATAGGACACTAGGCAATTCTTCAAGCCAGTTGCTTTCGTATCTTCCTAATCTTGTCTTGATGCCTTCTACTATGCTTCTATTTGTTCTTTCAACCTGACCGTTTGATTGCGGGTAAGCCACTGAGCTAAAAACCTGATCGATTTTGTATTCTTTGCACCAAACGCTGAAAGGCTTCTCAGCAAATTGCCTTCCGTTGTCGGTGACAAGTACTCCCGGCAATCCATAACGGCAAATGATGTTTTCCCAAACAAAGTCAATGACCTGTTTTCCCGTGATCTTAGCAAGTGGCTTGACCTCAGGCCACTTGGTGAAATAATCTACTGCCACCAGTAAGAATTTCACTCCCCCTTTGCTTGGGGGAAATGGACCAACAATGTCCATCCCCCATTTATGGAAAGGCCATGCCGAGGTTATCGGGACTAAGTCATGCTTGGGACTTTTTGGAATTGGTGCGTGGATTTGACAAGCATCACATTTCTTCAATTCTTCGGTTGTATCACGATGCATTGAGGGCCAGAAATATCCAAGGTTCATGAGCTTTGCAACCACCGACCTAGCTCCAAAGTGAGCTCCGCACACACCTTCATGAATTTCTTTGATCAAGTACTTACTTTGCTCAGGACCGACACATCTTAACAAGGGAGCAAGGTAACCCTTTTTGTAAAGGGTTTCTCCTTGTAGTACGTATTGCCTTGCTTTGATTTCAACCCTTTTAGCTTCCACTTGATCATTGGGCAATTCACCATTTTTAAGGAACTTTTTGATGGGAGTCATCCAGTTTGGATCTTCTTCGGTAACTACATCTTGAACTTCCAATTCATCGATTGATGGAGTCTTCAACACTTCTACCAGTACCTTCTTGGTAAGGTGGGCAAAAGTGAGAGATGCAAGTTTGCTTAAGGCATCAGCCTTTTTGTTTTGTGATCTAGGGATCTGTTTAATGTTGCAAGCTTGGAAGGTACTCATCAGTTCCTTGGATTTTTCTCTGTGCTTTTTCATGTTGGGCTCTTTAGCAATGTAGCTATCATTCACTTGGCTTGAGACCAACAACGAATCTGTGAACACTTCAAGCTTTTCGATCTTCATCTCTTTAGCCAGCCTTAGGCCAGCTATTAGTGCCTCGTATTCAGCCTCGTTATTGGTGTTCTGAAAATCAAAACGGAGAGCGTATGTGAATTCCAGCCCTTCTGGGTTGATCAAAATTAGCCCAGCCCCTGACCTTTCAACGCTTGAAGCCCCGTCGGTAAAAAGCTTCCAGGCTTCAGGGTTGGAAGGTTCAGTGGTGGTAACGTTTACTTCAGTGATTACCTGGTTTGGGACTTCCACAATGAAATCAGCCAAGACTTGTGCTTTGATAGCTTTTCTTGGGACATAGGTGATGTTATGTTCACCCAGTTCTATGGCCCATTTGGCTAATCGCCCCGAGTTTTCGGGTTTTTCAAGCACACTCTTAATAGGTTGGTCGGTGACCACTTGTATGGGGTGTGCTTGGAAATACCTTCGAAGCCTTCTAGTTGTTTGAACTAGGGCTAGGGCAAGTTTTTCAAGGGGAGGATATTTTGTTTCAGCTAATTTTAAAGTTTTGCTAAAAAAATAAACGGGTACCTGGGCCTTGTCCAGCTCAATGGTGAGGACTGCACTGATGGCCTCGTCAGCAATTGAGAGGTACACCGATATTAACTCCCCGGTTTTTGGTGCCGCAATATCTGGTAGGGAAGCTAGATGTTGCTTCATCTGGTTGAAAGCTTCTTCAGCTTCTTCAGTCCATTTGAAATCCTTCTTATCTGAGCAGTTCTTGAGCGTTTTGTAGAAGGGCAGAGATCTTTCAGCCAACTTGGAGGTAAAACGCTTCAAGGCTGCAAGCTTCCCGTTTAGACTTTCAACCTCCTTCTTGGTTTTTTGTGGCTTGGTTTCAAGGACAGCTTTCACCTTGTTTGGGTTAGCCTTGATGCTTTGTTTCCCGACAATGTGACCCAAGAATTTTCCTTCCTCAAATCCGAACGAACATTTTTCAGGGTTGAGCTTCATGTTGACTTTTCTGAGGTTCTTGAAAGTTTCTTGAATGTCATCGAGCATTTGATACTCCGTCTTGCTTTTGATCACCAAGTCGTCGACGTATGCCTCCATGTTTTTACCAATTTGGCTTGCAAAGGCTTTGTCAACGAGTCGTTGGTAGGTTGCTCCGGCATTTTTGAGGCCAAAAGGCATCTTTTGATAACAAAAGATCCCTTTGTCTGTGTGAAAAGCTGTTTTTTCCTCATCCTCTTTCTTCATGAGTATTTGGTGGTAACCTTTGTATGCATCAAGAAAGCATTTGAACGAGTAACCTGTGAGGGAGTCAACTTTGAGATCAATTTCCGGTAGTGGATAGTAATCCTTAGGACAAGCCTTGTTAAGATCCTTGAAGTCTATGCACATCCTCCATGAGTTGTCGGGTTTCTTGACCATAACCGGGTTTGCAACCCATGATTGGTACTTGACTTCCCAGAGAATTCCGGCTAACACAAGCTTTTCAACTTCTTGGCAGGCTGCCAGGCTCCTCTAGGGTGCTAGGCTTCTTTTCTTTTGGACCACAGGCTTGACATCCGGTGGTATTCTTAACTCGTGTTCAGCAATGTTCCGAGGGATTCCTGTTATATTTTCTAGACACCAGGCGAAGACATCGCTGTAATGTGTTAGCAGTTTTT
This sequence comes from Helianthus tuberosus, assembly GCA_030545235.1. Taxonomy (NCBI): domain Eukaryota; kingdom Viridiplantae; phylum Streptophyta; class Magnoliopsida; order Asterales; family Asteraceae; genus Helianthus; species Helianthus tuberosus. The sequence continues at coordinate 99,608,430 of CM060382.1, forward strand.
TGAGATATGAAAGGGTCTCTTGAGAAGGGTTTGGATTGACCCTTATCCTTTGTTCAGGGTACTTGGGGTTTATGACCAACCTTTGCTTGTCTTCTTCGTTGTTTGAGCTTTCACCCTCAACCATGTAAGCTTCTTGAGAAGGTTGAAGGGTCGCTATGCCCCTCTCGGTAGGAAATTTGACTGTGCCATGGCCAACAGACACGGCCATGTAGAATGCACATTGCCCCGGTCTTCCAATGATCACGTCATAGCTTGAGGGGATGTTGATAACTACAAAGGTGAGCTGTTGGGTTCTTTCCTTCAAGCCTTCGCTGAAACGAACATTGAGTGTTAGTTGCCCTAAAGGCTTGAGGGGTATATCGGCGATACCTTTTATGGAGGTTCCAGAGGGTTGAAGCCTTGAACGTTCTTCATTACTCAAACGGTTGAAGAATTTCTCGAACATGATTTCAGTAGCTGCCCCAGTGTCTATGTAGGCCCTGCATGTTTGCAATGTCCCCACGGTAGCTTCTACCACAAGAGGGCTAGAGAGAGGGTCTTTTTCCGTTGGGGGGAAACAGACACACTGAAGCTCCCAAGCTTCCAACCGTTGTCTTTTATGAGGAACCTTTCCGTCAAAATCCACCATATTGACTTCCTTGCCCTTCACTTCAGCCATTTTATCCCGGACTCCCTTTACCAAATGAGCGAGTTCTTCGGATTTAACAGCTTCTTCAATTCTTTTCTTGAGTTGGAAGCAATCATTGGTGTGGTGACCTTTTTCTTCATGAAACTCACAGTATTGTGTGGAGTTCTCATTTTTTCTGCTTTTGGGGAGAGGCCTAGGAGGCCGAAAGTTTTGCTTAACTTCTTCTGTTGCAAGGATTTCTTGAGGGGTCTTTGTGAGGGGAGTGAAACTTATGCCTTTCTCTCTACTTGAAGGGTTCCGACCTTCAGACCTTCGAAGGTCTGAACCCCTTGACCGCCTGTCATAGGAGTTAAAGTTTCCCCTTTTTCTAGCCGGGCTATTGCTTCGCCAGCCGGATCCCCTTTTTCTCTGCTCTTTAATGTCTACCGCCTCCTCTCCCCGAATGTGGGCTTCAGCCCTTTCGAGAGCTTCTTCCAAGGTTTTGGGCAAGGACTTGTTGAAATCCCTTGTGAGATATTTAGAGGTGATGGCATTCATGAAACTGGCCACTCTCATTTTCTCATCTGCCCCTACATAAGTCAGACCTTCCTTCTTGTATCGTTCAATGAATGCACGTAAACTTTCATCATCACGCTGTTTTATCTGGAAGATTACTGTTGCGTCTTTAACATACCGCCTTTGTTGGGAGAAATTGGCCAGAAAACCCTTGCTAAGGTCATCAAAGCTTCGAACGCTTTGAGCAGGCAAGTCCTTGAACCAAATTCTAGCGGATCCAACAAGAGTTTGCATGAACATTAGGCAACATTTAGCGTTTGACCATTTCTCTATCCTTGCTGCACCGGTGAAGATTTGAAGATGGTCTTCAGGATCTTCAGTCCCATCATACGTCCTGATGTGGGATGGCATCTTGATCTTTGCTTGGAAATCATAATCGGCTATTTGCTTTGAAATGCATGAAAGGTTACTTGGCTTATATGGTTTAGCCAAGTCTTCTTCAGCCCTTGCATCCACATTATTGCCATTGCCATTATTTCCCTGAGTGGCTAGCACCTGATTAATAAAGTGTTGCCACGGGAAGTTGGCCATCATCTGCGTCATCATGTTGGGCATGAGGTTGAAGCCTTGAAGGCTTCCTGGGGCAACTGAGCAGTTCATTCCAAGGGGAGTGCTCATAACAGCACTTCGTGCCAAAGGGAGCACTGACAGAGCTTGCTCCCACGTGGTTGTCGTGGATGCTGGAAAGCTTGTTGCTGGGGATTGTAGGAGCTGGTCAAGAGTTAGCTCATGTCCCAAAGGAGCACCACTAGCAATCGGTTGGGAAGAGAAGATAGGATGCACCGTAGGATTTGTCATAGTGGACAGATAAGGGTGAGGGGTTGAAGGATTACTGGGACCAGCCTCACTTCTTGTTGTAAAAGGAAGGGGAGGTGGTCCGGGAGACAGCGTTGGTTCAGGTTCGTCATAGTCTAAACGAATCCTCACTCCTTTTTCTCTTTCTCTACTCACATGTTGGTTGAGAAGGGACCTCAACTCAAGGAAATTGTTGGCAACCCCTTCAGGGGTGAGTTCAACACGTGCTGGGGCGTCAGAGACACCGATATTGGGAGATGGAACCCCGGATCTGGACGGAGTAAGTGTGTTAAAGGTGAGGAACTCGGGTGTGCTCCCCGGAGTTAAGAAAGAAGCTGGTATAGCCACGTGAGCTTGACTACTACCCGGGGTAGAAGTGTTTGGAATCTGATTTACTTCTTCCGGGGATCCACTTTCAGACATGGTGATTTTAAGTGAAGAGAGCTACACTACTAGGTCTTTTTGAGAAGAAATAGCGGCGTAGCCCCACGGTGGGCGCCAACTTGTTGATGCAACAAATACAAGACCAACGGTAGTAGTTGGGCTGGTTAGGCAAAAGGGTTGAAGGGTTCAACTTTGCCTAACGCAGGTCGTGGGGTCCCCCCACGTTTGCAAGACGTGGAAGGAGGTTCACTAGTTAGTTTTTGTTATTTGCTAGAGATCCTTCTCTGAATTGTATCCAGATTCGGATGTGGGAGCAAATAGAATGTGTGTGGTGGATGTGAAAAGGAGTGACTCGCATGTAAGCAAGTACTCAATGTGAATGACCAGAGATTAGAGAATCAGAGCTGGCCAGGAGATGTCTTCTGAAGTAAATGAAGTGTCAATTTATAAGAGAAGATATCCCCCGAAGTAGAATGCCTTTGACTAGTGACCTTGCTTGCAGTGAGGGGCTTACCCGTTTGGGGGTTAAAGCCTTTTGACCCCTGGATAATAGCATGTGCTCTGTGGACCTGCGCTGCTTTTGCGGCTGGTGGGTTGGTGGAGCTGTTCGGAGATGTGACTTGTTTACTGTTCTCGTATTGCTTTACTCCATTTCCTCAGCTTTTCAACCATTGAACCTTTTAACCTTTTGGACGTTCATATATTTAGTCATTTTATTTAGTCTTGGGCTACCCCATCATCACTTATGAATGACTAACCTAATAGAAAATTAAGCAATATTACTAATATACCCTTATACAGTTGTCGCTATGCTTTGATCATAACATTGCTATGTGCAATCTTTCAAGAGTATTAATTGCTCTTGAGTAATGTCCCATAAACAATGTCCTTGTGAGCAATGTTCATGAGGAATGCCCACATTACTCTTTCCCATGAACAATTCTTCACTTTGCGCATTGAAAAAGATCAGGCACACGATTTAATTCCTTATAATTTCCTCACTTGACTAATGCTTTCAATGTGATAAGTATCGGTCACTAAATTTATATTATTGTTAAAGACGTTAGCACTAGAGTCGAAAAACAAATCTCTACTTTCAAATGTTAGTTTCATATCTAACGATATAAGTTTTTCAAAAATAATAACTTTAAAATATTTATTTCTTTGTTTTAACGAAAAACTAAGATACTTTCAAGTATCTTTCTTATCTACATATACCAATACTTTGCAGGATTTGAATGATCTAACTCTTGGATAGAGGGAGGCACCTTACCATTATACTATGTTTGTTGAGGACACGTCATCTTTTAATAGAGAAAGTGGAGTAAGTTATTGAAAAATGAGTAAATTACAAGTTTTGTCCTTTACGTTCACTTTCTTTTTCAGACGGTGTCTTTTGCACTAAAATTTTGTACTTAACGTTTCAAAATCCGGCAAGTTATGTCTTTTAACGCTAACACAGTTAGATTTTTTGGTTAAATTAGATTACACAAGGGTATTTTAGTCTTTTTATCCATTTATTTAATATTATTTAATTTTTTTTTTAAATTATATATGTGTGTGTGTGTGTGTGTCATCGTTGTCAAAGGCACAAAGGGTGAGCCTTGAGCCTCAATGCAAAGCGCTTAAAAAGCGAGAGATTTTTTAATAGAGTTGTTTAGCATAAAAATAGTTTTTAGAGATTTTAGACTTGCTTTAGGCTTCTTTAGGACTAATTTAAGTTGTTTACACGCTTGTTTAGGGTTCTTATAATTGTTTAAAACATGTTCAAAAGATTTTTGATTGGAATTTCGTTAGAATTTTGCCTGAAAATGTGTCTAAGGGCTTGAAAGTGCGGCTTTTGAAGATAAGCGAGCAAGCTGGTTTGGTCCTGAAAAGTGAGCTTAAGCGCACGTCTGGGCGAGCCTTGACAAAAGAGATATATATAGCTATCTCTCTCTCTCTCTTCTACTCTCTCTCTACCACTACCACTTTCCACCATCACCAGGTTTCAGAATACACGAATGCTATACCAATTGGAGAATATCAAGTTTGATGGTGATAGCTCTTTTCAAGGAAAGAAAGAGGGGTGTTTTTGTTTTTTTTTTTTGAAAGGTAACCATCATTCACAAAAACACGACGACCCAACCCGGGCCGCCAAAACAAAACACATTACATATTCACAAAAGAGATCCAATCCCTCCACTCTACATCTTTATATCTAGATCTATTTGAATACCAAAAATAACTAAGAGCCTTTATCTCGCTAACAATGTTATTTATACATACCGAACCGTTAGAAAACTTGACTTTGTTCCTAGCCCGCCAAATGATCCAGCATGTAATCAAGATAATGCCATGAATCGCCTCCTTTTTCTTCTCCGGAAACCTGTTGTCGATGTGATAGGTTAGAAGATCTCGAATTGAAAATGCCCAAATATTGGGTATTTTGCACCAACTACTGTTGGCGTTCCAAACATTCGAGGCGATGTAACACGCAATAAAGAGGTGCTCTGCCGTTTCGACATCGGAAAGACAAAGCGGGCAGTCCGGATCGTTGATGCCCACATTTCTTCTCATTAAAGCTTCTGCGGTTGCTACTTTATCCATCTCCAATCTCCAACAGTGTATGTTGATTTTAGCAGGAACCCAAGCACACCAATCCATAATGAACGTGTCATCCTGCAAATGGTTCCCGGACAGCAGCTGTTTGACCGATTTTACCGAAAACCCCCCATCATTATCCGGAATCCACTTCCACCGATCTTTCCCAGAGGAGAATTGAACATTGTTGAGGATATTTTTTAACTGATCCAACCTGGCGGTTATACCTGGATCCGACAAACCATTGTTCCAGTGCCACGAGTACCGCTCCTCACTACTTAGCGAGTTAAACCTGTTTGCAACTGAGGTTCTTTTGTCCACTTCTAAATTATAAAGATCTGGAAAGACCAACTTAAGCGGCTCATCTACGAGCCACACATCGTGTCAAAATGCTACTCCCTCTCCATTGCCAATCATTCCTTTCATGAAATTCCCAAGCGGACGACCTTCCACCTTTGAATTGACAAAATTCTTTGGTATATTGTTCCAAACTCCGGTAAGGCTTTTTTTATATGGAACACATTCCCATCCCGGTCTACTTGAGTGAAGTGAAACAATAACCTTTTTCCATAGGTTGTTCTCGTCCGACTTGAATCTCCAACCCCATTTAGCAAGCAAGGATTTATTGATCACCTCTAGCTTACTTAAACCCAAGCCTCCATAAATTTTTGGACATGAAACCTTCTCCCAAGCAACCCAATGCATCTTTTTTTCTTCCCTGGAACCTCCCCAAAGGAACTTCTTTATCATAGCTTCTAAATCCGAAATGATTTTCTTTGGAGCCTTATATAGAGAAAAATAATAAGATGGGAGGCTTTCCATTACCGATTTGATTAAAACCACTCTTCCACCAATCGATAGAAGGTTAGACTTCCATTTCGCAAGGCGAGCTCTAAAACTTTCAATAACCGGGTGCCAATTTGAGTCCTATTCATGTTAGCTCCCACTTTGAGCCCGAGATATTTGAAAGGAGGGCTATCGTATTTGCAACCAACTATATTAGCCATCTCCTCAATTTCTCCCATTCCCACTCCAATACCATAAAGTTACGATTTCTCTATGTTTATTTTAAGACCGGAACAAATGAAAAAACACCGGAGAATTCTCACAACATTTTCTAGCTCATCTCTAGACCATTCTCCCATAACAATCGCGTCATCCGCGTATAGAAGATGAGAGATGTTCGGCCCTAAATTGGGAGTCGAAATACCTTTTATAATCCCCCACATTCTTTGCTTTATTCACCATAACTGAAAGAGCCTCCATCACAACCAAGAAGAGAAAAGGGGATAACGGATCTCCTTGTCTCATACCTTTTTCACATCTAAATGTGAACGTGGGCGATCCATTAACTAACACAGACGAGTTAGCCGATTTCAGAATTCCTTTAATCCAAGTACACCATTTGTCATGAAAACCCATCTTTTAAGAACATATTTTCAACTTTTAAATCACTAACTTATACTAAAAAACAAGTACAACGACACAAACGAAGGAAAGTTTGATCGTTTGGTTTTTTAAGGTCCATAAATAGTCTCACTTATCATAGAACAACGCTGCTTCACTTTTCTCCATGCCTTCACCATCCCTAATGACTTCTCTTTCATCAAATACACAAACTAAATTGTATAAGTAAACCTTATATAACTACTATTCCCGAAACAAGAGTCAAACCTTAAAAAAAACTATGGAAAATTGTTCAAACATTTAAAATTTCATGTCTAAATCTCTGTACCCTATTCCAAATCTTTACATAAAATGAGAATATACTGTAATAAATATGAAAATGGGATATTTTGTTAGTAAAAATGATATTATTACCATGCATATGAAATTATCTCTCTAAGCAACGCACAACTTAACACGTACATTATTTTCCCTTTGAAGATAAAACAACTATAAGAAGTGCACTTGAAAGATCGAAAGGGAGTTCTTGTGAACAATAATGTAATGGTGAAAATATTGGTTTGTTTACCTTGCGCCTCTTGAACTTCCTTTCTCCACCATCTAAACCCGTGAAAGATGATTTTTGCCCATCAATACCATCCTCCAGAGGTAAAGATTTGATATCTTCATTAAAACCATCAGCTAAACCAAGCAGCCTACATACCAAGTCACTTTAAAAAAAGATTTCACTTAAAAAACTGCATTTAAAAAAGAAAAATAGAGGATGACGTGTTTCTTGATTTGCGCATGTGTTTCAGCTGCTTTTTAGGGTGTAAGGAGTGGTTAAACTCTTGAGAGTGGCAAACTAAAAAAATCAACCAATGAAGGTGTGTCATGTCAAAGTGGTAAACTATGCTCAAAAGTGTTGGCAATGGTTATATTAGCATATAAACTTAATTATATATGTATTATGCATATTTAGGATAATTAAACTTATGTTTGTGTGTATATGTCAATAATTAGCGGATGGTTATGTTGGTTAGTGACACCGTTTCAAAGTGGCGGTTGTTCCGTCCAAAATAAACCACCGTGTAACCGTCATAATGTATGTATATATTCACTGTTGCCGGCATCGTTTGCCGGTACCAAGACATTCAGAATATTCATTCGAATTTTCCATTCTACTCTTTTGTTTTCTGCACATAATTGTTCTTGTGAATCATGAACATTCATCCAAATAATTCCTAATTCCGCTGCAAATCCAACTGATTCCCCACAAAGTGGTATCAGAGCCACAGTGGAACATGATGATGTTCTCTATCCGACAACGTTTTATAGAAATTTTTGGGTATATACGTTTTCAACCCCCCGGGCGGAAATCTCAAGCTTCGCCATTGTCCACTAAGACATGTATGATCCACTATTGGTCATTTTGATCCATTAAGGCCCAATATGGTCCATTAAGACATGTATGGCCTACCATTGTTCGTTGTGATCCATTAAGACCCAATGGAGTCCACTAAGACATGTATGATCTACTATTGACCATTGTGATCCATTAAGGTCCAATAAGGTCCATTAAGACATATATGATCTACTATTCTTATTTTGATCCATTAAGGCCCAATACGGTCCATTAACACATATATGATTCACTATTGTAAATTGTGATCCATTAAGGCCCAACATGGTCTATTAAGACATGTATGATCTACTATTGGCCATTGTGATCCGTTAAGGCCGAAGATGGTCCATTAAGACATGTATGATCTACTATTAACTATTTTGATCCATTAAGGCACAATATGGTCTGTTAGAACTCATATGATCTACTATTTTTCATTGTCATTCATCAATACGGTCTTTTAAGACATGTATAATATACTGTTGTCCATTTTGACAAATTAAGGCCCAATATGGTCAATCAAGACATATATGACCCACTATTGGCCTTTGTGATCCATTTAGGCTCAGTATGGTCCAGTAAGGCATGTTTAATCTACTATTGTCCATTGTGATTCATTAAGACCAATATGGTTCATTAACACATATATGACCCACTATTGGTCATTGTGATCCATTAAGGCCTAATATAGTCTATTAACACATTATGATTAGGGATGAGGTCGCTACCGGTTCAGAAAATAGCGATATAAAAAATAATCAAATATGGGTATGGGTACCGATATCGAAAATCTTCGATACGATACTGTATGTTACCGGTATTTAAAGGTAAAATTCGGTAAAATATCGGTACTTTACCGAGCTGAAAGTACCAGTACCAAAAACGCCAAAAAGTGGGTACCGTAAACAATTCAGTATCGGTAGTAATATATACAAATTAAAAACATATAGAAACGTAACTAATATGCATACATTAACATATTATTTAGAAGAAAAAATATGGTTTAGAAGATATGAAATTTAATAATAGTTTGAATTTTTAAATATGCACGAAAACTTTTTAAATTAGAATATTATTTGAGAGAAAAATTTTGGGTGAAATATTTTGGGGGGAAGTTTAAGTTTTAGAGTAGAATATTTTGGTGGGAAGTTTTAGGATTTAATATTTTGGGGGGGGGGGGGGGGAATTTAAGTTTTAGGATGAAATATTTTAGCAGGAATTTTTAAAGATGTAGTAAATTTAACATATGGTCACACATTTTTTTCGTGACATTTGATAACATTTCGTCACAAAAAATAAACAAAGTGACGATGGTGTGACGAATGTTTATGTAAAGCCAAATAAATTTTGTAATTTTAAGTGTAGCTATTGTTTAACTTTTGGTCACACAAAATAATATAAGTGGGTGTATGTATTAGATTTTAGCCACATTGTTAAACATATAATGTGGTTATAGATCACATTTGGCTACAGTTTTCTAGTGTGGCAGTTTTTTCTTAACATGTAGCTAAAAGTTTCGAATACATTTGTTTTTAGTCACATGAAACAAACATTGTTCTCGTAGATCACATTTGGCCACACTTTTTTAGTGTGGCTAATAAATGTCACGGATTTTTTCATAAAGTGTAGCTAAATGTTTTGAATCCATATGTTATTGGTCACATGAAAACAAATACTGTGACCGTAGATAACATTTGGCCACACATTGCTAGTGTGTCTAGTATATGTCATAGTTTTTTTTCTTAAAATGTGTCTAAAGGTTTCAAATACATGTGTTTTTGGTCACATAAAACAAAAATATGTTGCCATAGATCACATTTGGCCACCCATTTTGAGTTATGGCTAATAAATGTCATAGTATTTTCTAAAAGTGTGAATAAAGGCTCTGAACTGGCATAAATGGTTACATTTATTTTAAAATATGTGGCTAAAGGTGTTTTATAAATGTAATGAATGACCTTTAGCCACACATTTTTTAAATGTATGGCATGGCGGTTTTGCCAAAAGTGTGGTCGTAACCCTTTTTCACGTAGTGTATGTTTGTGTGTATATGTCAATAATTAGCGGATGGTTATGTTGCTTAGTGACACCGTTTCAAAGTGGCGGTTATTCCCTCCAAAATAAACCACCGTGTAACCGTCATAATGTATGTATATATTCACTGTTGCCGGCAACGTTTGCCGGTACCAAGACATTCAGAATATTCATTCGAATTGTCCATTCTACTCTTTTGTTTTCTATACATAATTGTTCTTGTGAATCATGAACATCCATCCAAATAATCCTCCTAATTCCGCTACAAATCCAACTGATTCCCCACAGGTTAGACACTTGGTGAAGTGGTAAACTATTTAAAAAAAAGGAAAAATGTGTGATTGGTTGAGATTGGAATGGACCCCCACCCCACACTACCCTCTCTCTCTCATACCCTCCCTTCACCACTTCGGCAAGCCTACACCGATTTGGCAATGAAACCGAGCGGCAAAGGGGTCGGCGGCGGTGTTGCCGCGCGGCAAAACCCTTTGCCACTCCCCTTTGCCGCACCACTCCGGACACCCTTATCCATTTTTGTAAGAGATGCTCGGGTGAAGAGCTCTTCTTCTCTACTTGCACGTTCTTCCATTTTTGCTAACAATATACATAAATACAATTAATCAAAACAGATTGTGAAAAAAATCATTAAGCATTCAGAGAAAGAAATAGTTTACCTAAATAACCAAAATATTCTAGAAACCCTACAAGACGAATGATGATGTGATTCAATACAATCTACATCTCTCGTTTCGAGAATATCAAAATTATTACCTTAGCTTCCCACCGTAGAGCTCTAGGGTTAGTGAAGGTGGGATTACTTGCTCTTTGTAGTGGGTTTTTTGTCAATATCGGTTAGGTTAGACATGATACTAGCACTTAGGGGTATTCACGGTTTGATTTTGACTGTTCTTAAGTCAAACCATGAGCCAGGCCGTTAATATCGGTTTTTCATTATCAAAACCGAAACTGGACGGTTACTAACGATCTGGTTCTGGTGTGATTTCACGGTTTGAATTTTATTAGGTCAAAAATACATAAAAAAACTACTAAAATTTTAAGGAATGCTAATATACTCACAGACTAGATCGTCTCCCGGTCATACTAATCACAATTATACCCGAAGATGTAAAGGAGTAATCTGAATACATTGGTTATGACTCGGAATTACTAAAATCTAAGTTAGTCATGGGCAACTAACCCCGTGCAATTACTACCTAACCTTATAAAGACAAAGATAACCCAACACTCGATTACCTCCTGGTCTCGACAATGACAGAACACTAGACTTAACTAACTTACATACATGTTCCTAGGGTTAACCAGATCTAGATTAATCATAAACACCAAGTAAGTGAAAACCACACAAATCCCTAATCGAATAATACTCAATCAATCAGTAAAAAACATGCAAAGCAAGATAAGTGAAGCGATCATTCATAGCCCTCATCCGCATTCTTTACCAAACCGTTAACAAATCAAATTAACCTAAAACCGAAAGTCATAAATTTACATAGTATTCATCATAAAACCTAAGTAGTTTGAAAAGTTTGGCTACTCATAATTAAGAACGAAAAAAAAACAAAGTTAATAGGTTCAAAAACTGAATTCATAAAGAAAACAAGAAAATCAAACCTACAAACGATGTTTGAATGCGTATCCGTTAATCCTAAAAGATCAGTGATCGAAGAACTACAATCTTGCTTCCTTTCTTTCTTTTCCTTCGATCCCAATTGTTGTCACTCCTGTCTTGTTTTTTAGTCTCCAATTGCCGTAAAAAAACACCCTCCAATTAACTCTCGTCATCTCTTTTTATAACCAAAATTCATGCCTATTGCCACCCTAAAAAGCTTCCCTCGTCAATTGTTGTTTTATTTTTTTAGCCCATTACTATAAGTAATAGATATCGGCTCATTAAAGTCCATGCTTTTTATCTTCTACATGAGGCCAGTCTTATATCTGTCTTTACCTCCTATATCGATTAAATTCAATTCCTGCATTGCCATTTCACAAACAATTAAAGTAGATTCATAATGTTAATTTAAATCTTAAGATTCATTAAACACTTCTTCATGTTATTCTTTGATTTTATCAACAATCAAGTCAAACTATTAATTCTAACAATCAAGGGCGTAAGCATCTTCGTTGGAACGGATGTTACGCTCATTCGTCCACCAGTCAAGGGCTCTTGCCTGGAAGACACCAGTAGCACTACGGGTTTTCAAATTCTCAGGACATTCACCGTTTATTAATGTCACTTCGATGCTGTCGAACCACTCAAGCATCGCAGTAACACCATCGTTGCCAGTGAAAGGTTTAGGGTTGCAAGCAGTGAAGTACTTGTAGTTGAATGAAACACGCTTGGGTTGATCGACCTTGGAGTCGACTGAGGAGTTGGGGGTAGTGGATGCGGTAACCTTGCTCACGATGTCAGGGATCACGCGAGCCATCTGATTAGCCATAAACGCGAGCATTTTCTTATTGGAGCTTGACTTGGATCCCTTGCTTGAGTTGGAAAGACGGCTGGAAGACAACTAAAGATTCAAAATAGAGGAAAGGATGAGACTTGATCATAATGTTTGATAAATTAGTTTGTATCATGTAATGCGTCATATAGCAAGTAAATGTTTCAAGTAGTTCACATAAGCATAACAAGTATCCACATTGTATATAACAAATAATGATAAAAGAATTGTAAATTTAATTTGTTCACGAAGAATTATTAATGTTTGAGATTGCGAGGAAAGTGCGATTCGTGTCTCCAATGTTGAAATGAAATTCGTATCCAATGTAAAACACATTAAAATTGATGTGACATAAAAGAGAGTTAATATAAAAATTGGAAAGTCACGGAACGTAACTAAGACTATTACAAAGTGAATCGAAGTCCTTTCGAGTTAGGGAAACGTGCTTTGGCCTAATAGGCAAAGACTCTCGTCGAGAAGCGATTAACGGTATTTGCCTTCCAGTTACTATACGTCCATAGTCGATTGAAAAATCAAAACTTTGGCGAGATTGAAAATCGAAGAGTGGGACTAATTAGCAAGTTGCGGGTTTCACCCCTAACTTGGTAACATCGTACTCTAGTGTGGTTGGTTCTTATCGAACGAATCAAGATATAATCTCGAGACGTCGATAAGGATCCACTGGAATATGAAATGGAAATTCCCATCAAGATATGGATATCACTCCTGACTTGATGGTGAAATGTCGTGCAAAATAATATGTAAGCGGATTGAAAGTCATCACCAAATGTGGTAATCACCCCTATTTTGATGAGTCGTTTCGATTGTGGAATAAGATTGTCTTCAAGTCTTCAAGTGTGTATTGTGTTTGCCTTAGAAAGGTATATATATTTAAGACCAAAGAGAATAGATAAGAAACAAGTAAGAGAGAATGCAAGTAGTTTAAAACATAAACAAGAAATATTTCTAAACTATAGACTAGGTCAAAAGCATAACAACTTTTCCTAATTCCCTATAGTTATGGCTCTGATACCAATCTGTCACACCCCAACCGATGGTGGAAACATCGGAGTGAGACGAAAACAAGATTGCTCGAGACATCATAATGCTAAATGTGACAATATTTAATTAATCAAGATTTCGTAAATACTAAAATGAATACATTGTTCAAAACACTAAATACATCAATTGTAGCAACATAAAATATGAACCAAATAATTATTTATCATTAAGGTGTGTTTCTAAGTCCACCCTAATTGTATTTCTTCAGTCATCATCTAGCAACCTGCAACATGCATTAAAATAATGATTAACATAAAGTTGGTGAGTATACAAGTTTGATAACATAGCATAATAGTGAAAAGTTTAATGGTGCCCATATCCAACATGATAAAATCAATATCCTGTTACTAACATACTACACAGGTGTAAGCTATATGTCAAACTAGAGTTTAACGCATGTAACAACCCGACATTTAAAGTCAAAGTACAAGTCAAAGTCAAGACAAGTCAGCATTCAGATCTATCTTTTCTTGCTTAATTATTGCTTCTACTCTCGAGATTCGGTAAACGATATTTTAATTAACGATTTAAACGATATTTTAAACTATACAACACATTTTATAACGCTTGTACTAAACATGGTTAACGCATTTAAAACAATATTTATCGCATTGTTACTCCGCAACGCAAACTCGAAACGCAACTACTGGTATTGTTTTATGTGTGTTATTATGTGCTTTACTTGTGTGTTCCTTAGAACGTTATTCGCAAACGCAATCGCAACTCTATCGCAACGCAATCTCATCACGAACTCAAAACGCAGGTTTACTGTTATGTTTTTTATGTGTTATGTTATTTGTGTAACTATCTGTTAATACTATCGCATCACTTAGTCGCAACTCGCTTAAACGTAACGCAACGCTCAACGCACGAAACGAAAGTCGGAAAACTAACTCGCACCAGCCAACTGATCGAATGACCATACAGTCGAATGATCATCCGACAGGATGACCATCCGATAGGATGGCCATCTGATCGATTGGCCATCCGACCCACTTAACCCTCCACCGCCTTTCTCCCTCTCACACTATAAATAGCCCCTGTCACATCAACTATTCACTGATGTGACAACCCTATCCGACCAGCACTCTCTCAAGCACTTTTCTCTCGATTCCAAGCGATTCTCGTAAGTTTTCACTCTAAATCTTGTACTTCCATCTTCATTACACACATCTCCATCATCTTCCCCACTGAAATCACTGTTTTACACCATGAAATCGTCTGATTTGGACTGCTTTAGGGTGACGTCATCACAGGTTCTTATGAACACTGAAGTATGACATCATCTCATCAAAGTTTGTCCAGATCTAAAGGATTTCTACACCTTTTTACACTGATTTCGACTAAATCTAAACATTTTTCACCGATTTCAAACTTTTCTTCAACATTCTTCACTTTTCTACTCAAAACCAATGGAATCTAGACTCATTCAGGCTCTCTACTCATTCCCTAGTGGAGAACCGGTTTGAGAAAAACTTTCCACCTAAGAAGACGACCGATTTACAGGTTGAACATGAAACTCCATCTTGAACAGTTGAGTCTGATCGAATGGGGTGGTTCCCATCCGATCGGCTGAGCTGGACTTGGTGTGTTTTCTGTTGTTTAACACGTCGTCATGCCATCTCCGTTAAATCGCAAAACTTTTAACTTAACTGATTTTACAAAGTTTTCAAACAAAATGGTTGCTCGATCGAATAGCCATCCGATCGGATGACCATCCGATTGAATGACTATTCGACCAGACGACTATACCTTACAAGTTCAACACTTAAATAATTTTGCAAAACTTCAAAGAATATCACTTTCAATCGAATAGCCATCCGATCGAATGGCCATCCGTTCGGATGACCATCCGATCGGATGACTTGATCTATACTACAACAAAAACTTCAAAAGTTCAAACATTTTACAAACATACTCACTCAATCGAATGACCAGCCGATCGAATAGTCATCCGTCTGGATGACCATCCGTCCGGATGGTCATCCAATCGACTCACCATTCGACCCTCATCTTATTGACAAGTTGTTTTACACGTTGTTCAACGCTTGAGCTATCGTTCTATGATCAGGCTAACTCCAAGCGCTCCCTTCAATCCAAGGCTGTGTTTATTTGCTAAACAGATACTGTGAGTATACTCGAACCCTTTTTCGCTTAACTCACTTTTGGGTGTTACATACGTTACCTATATCAAATAACATCAACACACAACGCAAACACTTTTAAACGCTAACCGCTCTCGCATGTTATACGTGTCTTGATGAATGCTTGTATGTTATGTTTACACAGTGATTGTTTGCCTGACACCTTAGCAACGATAGTACTATAGTTTGGACTCAGCACCTGTCGTGGAGAGGGGTTTTTAAGGGTTTTACTTCACATGGTCACAGTGGTGATAATGTGATTCGCATTCTACAACTCGCAATCATATCGGTTGCATATGTTATTGTCGATAGCTTACTTGCTTCACATTTCTACGTGTTACATGTTGGTTATGCGTAAACGCTTTTGCTATACTATATGCTATTAAACTTGTGTACACACCTTTACGCTATGTGTATTGACTCTATTTTAACGTATGTGATAGGTGTTTAGGATGCTATGCTTGCTGTGACGAATCAAGTTAGGTGGTCTAGAAACCCACGAATAAAATCTGAGTTGTCGGAACATTTTATTTGTGTTTGAGAACAATGTCTGTAATAACTATTTATGCTTTATATGTTTCTAGTACGGGACGTGAACGTTAAATATATTATCACAAATAGTTGTTATGGATTCTCCTGGACAATCTGTTTCGCTCAGTGCCATGCCCCAATGATTCCGCCATCGGTTGGGGTGTGACAGATTGGTATCAGAGCCATAACTATAGGGATTTAGGAAAGACTCGACATAGTCCGGGCCGATGTCTTAGAAATGACCTAGTCTATAGTCTAAGTACCAACAGACCACCTTGTGCAAACCCTGTAGGGGTTTCGTGCAAGCTTACTTGATACTCTTGCTCGAACTCATGAAATCTACTTAGCCTTTCCTAAGGCTGACGCAATACACACACACGTTTACGAAAACACTCGCATAACACAAATGAGTGACTTGGTCGAGATTAGGTGTGAAAACCGAGAACTCTCGATAAAATCGCTCACTCTACGCGAAATTTTTACTATTAACACGAGAATTTGCGTTGAGTCAGGAGTAAAATCCATATCTCGACGAAATTCTCCATCTCTATCTCGTGTTTTTATCACACTATTAGGAACAAGGTTGTTAAGTTAGGGGTGAAACCCGCATCTTAATGACTAGTTCCACCCTCTATTTTGTTTTCCAACACTCTCACCGAAGTCTCGATGGATTCCAATGAAATCGAGTCACGTAAGTAACCGAAAGGATGAGTGCCGTTCGCCATAATTCGGCGAGAGCACAGTGTATTAGGCCAAAGCGTGTACTCAAGGTCGTTGAGGATAGTCGAATCACTTTGGGTAGTCGCTGTCTAAACACCCAGACATTCTGTTTGATTCTGAGCTCGCAACCGCTGACTCTGTGATTTTATGTGCTTTTATGTGTTTCATATGTTTATTTGTTTCGATTTTGGAGACTTTGCGCTTTTCACTCACCAAAACGCGCACAACTCGCACTGCACACATATCTCAAAACACTAACAAATCGCAGACAAACTATGAACTTTCGCACGCTATGTTACTCGCTACTCGCACTCGCAACTCTCGAACGCAATTCGCAGCTATGAAAGATAGGTGGATACGTGTAAAATATGTAGGTGAATACGTGCAAAATATAGGAGAATACGTGCAAAGTATGTGCTTACATGGACTACGTGCTTCTTTGCTTATGTGCTTACGTGTTTATGTGGATTATGTGCCTACGTGACTATGTGCCTATGTGTGGACGTGTTCCTGTGCTTACAGCAAAGGAGTTTTTACGATACGCTAAACTTTTTTTTTTCGAAGACCCTATTAATCGAATCTCGACTAAATCATACGACGATGTCTGCAGTAGACAATGTCTTCCCTTGGTTCTCACACTCACCGCAATGCTCAGAGAAGCAGAGATGACAAGCGCATCGCTTCTCTCGTCGCCAAGGAAATGGCAAGATTCATACCTCAGATCGTCAGCGAGATCAACGAGGTGAAGAGCAGCTCCTCTGTTGATTCTAAGAGCGACTCGCTGAAAGCTCCCTTCAGCTTTAAGCAATCCAAGGCCTGTGGTCCTAAAGACTTAACTGGTGAAGATGGGCCCAGCGCCATGTTTCAGTGGTTTGACTCGATTGAAGTCACTCTTCGTCAAAGCGGATGCCTAGACAACCTCCGCACTGTTAACGCAATTGGATTTTTTCAGTCCAGGGCTCAGGACTGGTGGACTGCGGAGCGAAACAGGCGTGGGAACGATGCAGCCTATGGACTCTCCTGGGAGGAACTGAAGGAAGTCATGATGAAATAATTTTGTTCCCCACATGAACTCCAGAAACTGGAAAACGAGTTCTGGGGTATCAAGCAAGAAGGTGGCGACAATGCTGGTCTCACTGCTCACTTTAAGCAGCTCAACATTATCTGTCATGGTCAAGTGTCAACGCCCGACATCACAATCAAGAAATACATTCGCGCTCTACCCGATTGTGTTGCCGATTTTGTGCAAGCAGCCAAGCCTGCTACCATTGAGGAAACCTTCGAACTCGCCACTGAGATCAATGATAAGCGAGTTCTGGCTGTTTATTTCAAGAACTCAACCAAGAATCTCCACCAGGTCACTACTACTCCCGCCACTGAAACCGCAGCACATCAAGTCTCGAAGTCTTCACGCCGCAAGCGCAAGAGCAACAACAACAACAACAAGAACTGTGCTATCACTGCCGCACCTCTCAACGCTGTATCCGCCCAACCCAATCAGAACCAGAACCGGCAAATCACAGCACCTGTGACCAACGCACCGCCTGCTAAGCGTGCATATACTGGTCCTCATCCCTTGTGCCCTACTTGTACTTACCATCACCCAGCTGGGATAGCTTGCCGTTTCTGTGTCACACCCTGACTTTTGCGGAAGCATGATTATGGTGTGACTTTCTGATGGGGTACGGTACTAGACCCGACTCGAGCGGTCGGGCTTCCCGTTACTTGTTGTTTTTATATTAATTATTTATTATTGTTGCTTACTAACCCAACCGCGAGGCCCAACGCGATGTAGTTTACACTACTTTGGGCTGGGGCTTGTAGAGATAACCCCTAACTGGGCCTGGCCCATTGAGGTTAGGGGAGGCCCATATCCCCTATATAAAGAGGTCTTCACCTCATTATTAGGGCAGAGAACATGGAGCCACCACACTTTTTGTAGCTGGAAACAAGAGAATCTCCTCCTACTGGCAATCTCTACAGCTCCACTTTCTTCTCTTCTCCATTGCAGATCTGGGTTCAAGAGGAAGAACAAGGAGTGATTCTTCACCCCCTGAGAGAAAGCGGTCAAATCATCTCGGCGGTGATTCCGTGTTTCTTCATTGGCGCCCACCGTATCAAATTCTACATCCAACAAGAATCACAACTCGGTTTCTTCTCTACCCGACCTTCCGGATCTGTTTTCCTTGAGTTTTACAAAAGGTTCTCGGTCAAAAACTTCAGGTTTGAGTTTCCTTATTCCTAGATCTGATACTTCTACGGTTTCAGAACCGCATCTTGTGGTTCTTCTCTTCCCAAAGTTCTATGATCTGTTTTCTTGAGAAGTCGGCGCCCGGATTTATTTCAGATCTGAAACTCTTTTGTTTTAGCAATAAACTCGAATCTGGATCTGAAAATCGAAGCTTTATTCAGGATAAAATCCAGATCTGATGAGATGGTGTTGTTATCCTTTTTATCATAAAATGTGAGATCTATGGCCACCATAGTCTTTAGTGAAATCTAGATATTCCACCTGGGAAAGAGGTTTTTTACACCCGACATCTGTAATGTGAACAACTATGTTTTTAAATCATATTTCACATTTGGTAAAAGCGAGTTTACAAGTGGTAAGGCATGATTTACAAGTATAGGTTGCACAACTCTATTTTGTCTATCACCTCGAACTACTAAATCACACCAAGATATTACAATCGTACACCGGCTAGCTAAAGGTACAAGTTATAAAGCGGGGTGTACCAATTAGCCAAAGATACAAGTGTTGATGCGCGATGTACAAGTATGTTTTCATTGGGTAGTCACAAATATCTAAAATGGGGTGTATGTTGGACAGGAGGGGACCACTCTATTGTAACATCCCATCACCTTATGCAAGTTTACGTGAGTAAGGTGGCTGTCTCAAAAACAAGAAACCAACACCCGCCGTTTTTTTTTTCAGTGTTAGCCGGTTTAAACTCGCAGGCGCATCATTTACCCGCGAACAACTCACACGCGGTGTCTTACCGTACCGCTGAACACCTACACGCGCATGAGCATGCGGACACAAAACATGCGCAAGCTTCTCTAAGTATTATCCACGGGGACTCGCCTCCGGATGCCGCTTGCAACTGATCTCACGCGTCGTCGTCGGTGCGCTACCATCTGGCTCAGCCACACTGGTGAACAGCTACACGCGCATGCGGACATAAACCATGCGCAAGCCTCTCCAAATACGAGCCGCGGGAACTCGCCTCCGGCCGAAATAATGTGGGAGCCGGGATTTGAACCCGCGCCCCATGTGGTACGCCGACTTAACATGTTTGCAAATTACAAGTTGGGCACTTGACCTTGCGCCACTGAGGCCATGCGCGACATTTGGTCATGCCACAACCACCGTGCGCGACCAACCTTAATCCACACATCTCCGGCGGACTATCATCATGGTCACGCCACCCAACGCCTCCGCCACCATGCGCAGTGGGGCACGTCTCCGTCACCACGCGCAACCATCTCATCCGTCATCAATTAGCTGACAACCAAAATGAAGCATCGTTAGTCTGCGCGACCCGAGTCACGCAGCCAAAGCCCATGCCACTGGTTTCTGCGCGAGGTACATACACAGGAGACGTTTGTAAGTACTAAGTCTTCTCCTCTAAACCCCATAATCATGCATGATATATATATATATAATAAGTGACAAGTGAGCCATATAGCCTCTGATTCTCTGTTTTGAACTTGCTTATTGAAGAAGCTAATAGGGTTTCTGCTTTATCACTAATATTTATTGAGAAATAAAAGTGCACGTGCTTCTACTTATGCTTGAGTTCACAAATATGCTTTTCAAAGTTGCGCCACAATTCACAACTTTTGACACAAATCCCACAATCGTACAACCCTTAATAGCCGGAGTACAACCCATTTTGCATGAAAGGATAAGTTTTCACTTTTAACAAAAGTTTATGAGTTGTCACTGCAATATCATTTTTACCTCTGATACCCTCATGAAAGGGTTCTCATACACTGGCACATTGATAATATATATTCATCTCACATTATTTCACTATTTGAACACTCACGTCGAGTTTTAAACTGAGGCCACTTTAGAAATAGTAAAAAAACAATCATAAAAAAAGTGTCATATATAATCAATAAAATGGCTAGTGACTTTTCTGACACACCTTTAAGGTGATTATTTAACATGTGGATCTTATCCACACATTTTGTTTCTTGGAAACACTTAAATTATTTATAAGGTTTAATTACTATATAATGCCATCAATAAACTAAGGTGGCCAAGTTCAAGCGGATCGCCTCAATTCAACGACATGGTTCACAGTTTATCATTTTAACGATTAACAACCATGTGGTGTTTCCTAGACATACTGTAACATTGCTTATTATTATCATATTTCAATGCTACTAACATCTATTTAGCAGCAATAAACTGATATCCGTATGGTGCAGCACCATTGAGAGGGTCAAAATCGCTTTAAAATATTACGAAGTATGGATGTATAGAACGAGCACCTCCTAAGGACAACGTTTTGGACTGACAATACATTCAATCGGTAAACCGCAACGATGTGAAAGCCTAAAATACTCCTTTACATTTGAGCACGTAAGTCGCCACGCGCGCATGCTCCTTGACATTTGAGCACATAAGTCGCCATCCGCGCATGCTCCTTGACATTTGAGCACGTAAGTCGCCACGCGCGCATGCTCCTTTACATTTGAGCACGTAAGTCGCCATCCGCGCACGCTCCCTTACATTTGAGCACGTAAGTCGCCATCCCCGCATGCTCCTTTACATTTGAGCACGTAAGTCGCCATCCGTGCATGCTCCCCTACATTTGAGCACGTAAGTCGCCACGCGCGCATGCTCCTTGACATTTGAGCACGTAAGTTGCCATCCGCGCATGCTCCTTTACATTTGAGCACGTAAGTCGCCATGCGCGCATGCTCCTTTACATTTGAGCACGTAAGCCGCCACGCGCGCATGCTCCTTCACATACGAGCACGTAAGCCGCCACGCGCGCATTCTTCTTTACATACGAGCATGTAAGTCGCCACGCGCGCATGCTCATTTACTTACAAGCGAGCATGTAAGTCGTCATACGCGCACTTCTCCACATACGAGCACGTAAGTCTTCATACGCGCATGCTCTTTTATATGCGAGCACATAAGTTTCCACGCGCGCATGCTCCTTGACATTTGAGCACGTTAATCTCCATACAAGCCTGATGCTCTACATACAAGCATCTCAGTCTCCTTGCGAGCTTGTTGCTCCACACATGAACATGTAAGTCGCCATACGCGTATGCTCTTTTACATATGAGCACGCCAGTCTCCAGGCGAGCTTGCTGCTACACACACAAGCACGCTAATATCCATGCGGCTCTGCTGCTTTACATACGAACGTGTGTGTCGCCCGCGCGCGCATGCTTAGCCATATATGAAAACGCTTACAAAACGTAAACTGTGCTACAAATGCATGCACCACTTTGGGTATATGCAAAAACACATTGGCTAAAATAAAGTTTCGCTTACACCTACAATCTTCAAGACAAGCCACATCTCCTTGCTTCACGCCACATTGCTGTTGTGGCACACCGGAGGATTAGTACAGCCTTGGGTTTCCACTTCATTATCTTGATGCAACTTTATGCCAATTCTCATTCGCGATAACCTGCTCAAAGTGGATTAACACGTGCAAATAATGTAGACAGCACTTTACACAGATTCAAAAACTATATATATACGTATGCTTCATGGCCTAACACGCACGCACTATGCGAAGTCACCAAGAGGTGAATATTTTAGAATAGTCACACGACTGTGTGCGCACTGCGAAAGCTGGGCCACACTCGAAAATCATCCGAAGGGAAGACACTCATCTAGTCCAGAATTCCACCCACTTGCCATCCGCGCATGGGAGCAACACTGGACTAGGGGGGACCTGAAGGGGTATGGTCCCAAATGCTGCATCAGTCATACGCACATTGGGCCCAAACCACACTCAACCGTCAAAAACTCAGCCAATTCCAAGACTCATGCACAAGACCTAACCACGTACGCGCAACCATGACAAGCTCATGGTAATGCGCCAGTACAAATAACAACTGCTTGCAACCAATCAGCGTGCGCCATGTTTGCCCAACCAGTATCATGTAATATTCACCGCTCCATTATCTCTACTCACAGTGAAAGACAGACGCAACAAGCATGGCCAACAACTTTCCCGCACCCGGGCGACAGGTAAGCCTAAAACCCAATCCTTACTTTCGAGCACTCCTAACAAGTCTAGTACTCCTACCACGCTTGCACGCGGGAGCAGCACTAGACTGGGGGACTTGATGGGGTACGGTACTAGACCCGACCCGAGCGGTCGGGCTTCCCGTTACTTGTTGTTTTTATATTAATTATTTATTATTGTTGCTTACTAACCCAACCGCGAGGCCCAACGCGATGTAGTTTACACTACTTTGGGCTGGGGCTAGTAGAGATAACCCCTAACTGGGCCTGGCCCATTGAGGTTAGGGGAGGCCCATATCCCCTATATAAAGAGGTCTTCACCTCATTATTAGGGCAGAGAATATGGAGCCACCACACTTTTTGTAGCTGGAAACAGGAGAATCTTCTCCTACCGGCAATCTCTACAGCTCCACTTTCTTCTCTTCTCCATTGCAGATCTGGGTTCAAGAGGAAGAACAAGGAGTGATTCTTCACCCCCTGAGAGAAAACGGTCAAATCATCTCGGCGGTGATTCCGTGTTTCTTCACTTTCTTAATACCATTGCATTCAATCATAACAACGACTATATGATAAAACCATAGTTTTGTCATCCATTAAATAAGTTTAAAACATAACAACGTTGTCTTAAAACGTAGACTTCAAATTCAAGTTTTACAAACCATTCAAATTGTTTATGAATTCACTAAGGACTCATCAAAGATATTAAATAAAACCGTGGTTTGGAAGACGTGTCTCGTCCAGGAATAAGACACACTAACCAACCCCACGGACCATGGATGACATCTTTATTTGTAACACAACATAAAACTTCCAACGCCCGCAAGATCCACTTACTAATTCCCTGAAATACATGAAGTTTGAAAACATCAACAAAAGTTGAGCGAGTTCATGTGTTTGTTTGTGTGTATGAGTAAACCTTTGAAATTATGTCCGTATGTATGTAAATCCTGGTATGAAAGCAATAAGGAAAACAGATCACCAATGGTTTGCAAGGCCATTGATATGTGTGAAGTGATGCAGGAAAACTCAAACCTAGCAGATTTGTCTCTGGGAATAAGACATAGTCACCACATGGGCCACCCTGGTCCGCATGGGTGTGGGCTAGCTACACCCAAATAGATCTATCACTCATGTCCCTCGGTCCTACAACGAGGATTAATGGCCTTAAGTGTTGTACCCACCACTCACATGATCAAGTAGTACCCTTCCTTAGCTAACCATACCATGTATAAAATGTTTGTAAACAGTTATAACTTGTATTTCACCCCTGAAGTTATAAAACTGAAAACAGTTAAAAGAAAAGGGGGACATGAACTCACAGTCTTGCGTCTTCGGGTCACAGTAACTCAAAGCTCCTTTGGTGCACACGACTACCAACAACGTATTAATGTCTATCAGACAAACGTGTCGTGCCTTGGTTTAGTATTAGTGTCTTTGAGTTATGTTTCTTTCATGCCTTTGGTATTATTCCAAGTTATATAATTATTGTCAAAATAATTAATATTTTAACTTAAATTATATTTATTAAATTTTGGAATAATTGTTAAATAATATATATTAACTTAATACTTCCCAAGTATTGATACTTGTATTTCCTTCCCAAGGATGGGGGTATCTTATACATGTGTATTCGTATTCTTGTATTTGTATATTTTGCCATGTATTGGTGTCGTATTCCGGTATGTATTTATACGTGTGAGAAAACGTATTTTATGGTATTCATTAAGTATTCATATACTTAAATTTATATTAAACTTTCCGGAATATTATTTCTAATAAAAGTCCACCAATATATATATTTCCAAAATATATATATTTAAGAAATATTACTTAGAAAAATTATTTATAATTTTTCTCTTGGAAAAATATTTGTAGTTCCAAAATAATATATTTTCAAGTTTAACTTTAGAAAATATATATATATATAAACTTATTTTTATCCAAAAATAATGTATTTCAAGTTTACTTAAGAAAATATATATTTTTCCCAAAAATGATATATTTTCTAATAATTTCAAGGAAAATATATATGTTTATATTTGTCAAAAATGCTATATTTTTCCTTTGTCAAAATATGATGTAACTTTGTGATAATCATAAAAATCATATTTTCGTTTGCTTGTGTCTAAAATATTATTTACCAAAATATACTTGTGAATTTAGTTCCGGAATATTTTGTAAGTTACATTTCTTGTTCGGTTTCGCCAATATTTTGTGTGTAACTTGTATTTATTCCTTGAGAGTTTGGTAATATTTTGGATTGTAATCCTTGGTATTTTTATGTGTTACATTATTACATGCCCTAAAATAATATAACTAATGCACCAAGTATACAAATAATCACACATGTGTGTCTCCTAAATATATATTTCTCAAATACATATTTAGTCACTTTTATTTATGAAAACCAACCTCCAATATTTGTATTTTTGTAACCAAAAATTATGGCAAAGTTTATGTACCCATTTATTGTTGAAAATACACTTGTAAGTGTATGTTTATAAATATTTTTCTAAGTGTTTATATTTTTAAAAAAATTTGCCATAGTTTCCCC
The DNA here is from genome assembly GCA_030545235.1 of Helianthus tuberosus. NCBI lineage: Eukaryota > Viridiplantae > Streptophyta > Magnoliopsida > Asterales > Asteraceae > Helianthus > Helianthus tuberosus. The sequence continues at coordinate 99,633,902 of CM060382.1, forward strand.
TAAAAATGGAGGTTTCCATGCTTTCAAGCATATCATTTTCTTTTGTAAAATCATCACAATCAATCCACAATCAACACTAAACAACTTTCACTTACCAATTTTGCCAAAACCATGCTTATTCCACTACTTCATGAACTTGAAAGTTTATGAAAACTTGTAGTAACTTGGTAGTGTGTTTAGTGAGTTTAGTTACCCTTTAAAGTGTGGTTGTTTATATAAAAACATCATTCTTGAATAACTTAGATGTTTACAACTTGTAATCATGTTTTACAAAAATGTTTCTTGATGAAATTTTCTTGTTACACAAGTGTATCCACACTTGTTTACCCACCAAAAATGAGATTAGTTTATGTAAGAACCAAGTTTATATGAAACTTATGTTTTTAGCTTGGTTTCTTTGTGAATAATCCATGAAATATTTAGATTTACAAGATTAACAACTTACTTTAATCATGGTATTTCAAGAAAACATTATTTCCTTCAAGTTCATGCTTTAAGTGTGGATGATTCATCATCCTACAACAATTTCTACTTTCACATCTTGCTAAACTATGTTTTTAATCATGATTTAGCAAGATCTTATGATGATTATCATTACTTCTACAAACAATCAAAGATCAACAAGCATAACAATTCATATTCATGAAGATATCTTTACTAAACAAGCTTATGTTCAAGTTCACTTCATATTATTCTTTGATGTTCTTGATGTTTTTGATCACGATTCATTATCAACCACATAAAATAGATGTAAACTAACAAGATCAAGATTCTTACCACTAGCACAAGGCTAGGGATGATCCAGGGGGAAGAGGATAAAAGAAAATAGAGAAAGTCCTTCAAGATCCAAAGCCACCAAGCTTCTTTGTATGAACTTTAACACTCTTGTATGTATGTGAAATGAATGAAGATGAAGGAATGAAAGTGATGGTGGTGGTGGCTATGTTCGGCCGAGAAGGAGAGCAAGAGAGGGAGGAAGATGAGTGTGAAGTGTGTGTAAGATAATGAACTCTAGATCTTCCATGTTCTCTTTATAACCATCATCCCTTATTAACTTATGTGTAATATGTTTTAAAAAGTAAAAACAAGATCTAATTTAATAAGGAAATAAAATCTTGAAGGCATGGGGCCAAGCATGGCCGTCCATAGGTGGGGGGGTCTAGGTGTAGGTTTAACCCTTTAGTTGCAAATTAGTTCAAATCCAAGTGTTCGTTACGTGTTTCCGTTATTAGATATTTTTAGGAGGTGTTATGATGTTCGGGGATCATAACTAGCTTGGAAATATTAAAACAGTGCTTCTAGTGCAAATTTAGTTTTTCGGGTAGTGTCCGGTTGTTCGGTTGGATACTGATTCGTTAAAGTGCTAAACCTTGCAGTTTAGTGTGCTTTATGTACCTTTTTGTGACACTTTTAACTCCCGACACTTAGGAAAGCATTCAGGACCATTTTATCATGTTTTTGCATAATATTAATGTGTTAAAATGCTGATTTATGCTGAATTCAGCACTTTGGGTGAGTTTTAGGCACTTTTCAGCACTTAAACTATCACCTAGAAAAGCAGTTTTGTGGTCCTTACTTCCCTACACTCTATACTAGTGTAGTACTTGGTTTCTGGCTCATACTATGTCTAAATACAACGTCTGTCTATGTACTATGTACTGATATGACATTAGATAATTGTGCTAACTGTGCTTTGTGCATCATTCAAAGCAATATAACTTTCATGCAATATTGATATGACATTAAATAAGGTATGATGCACAGGTATGTGTATGGCAGTAATCAGAAAGCAGTTAACTTGTAATTCAGCATAGTCATTAAGCATCAATCAAGATTAATTAATTGTACGGATACCTGGATTTTTGACAGTTGTCACATTCTCCCCCTGTTAAGAAAATTTCGTCCCAAAAATTTAAGTTTTACTATTAGCAGCAGGGGTGTTAGGGAATAAATGCGGGTATTTTGCTTTCATGCGGTCTTCATGCTCCCAAGTAAACTCTTGGCCGTGACGTGCGTTCTATCGAACCTTAACAAGTTTAACACTACTCCTTCTAGTTTTGTTAACTTTCCAATCCGTGACCTCAACGGGTTCTTCTGTAAAGTGGAGTGTGTCGTCAATGTGAACTTCGTTAGCAGGAGTAACCACCGTTTCCTGTGTTGGACTCTTCTTCATTTTGGATACATGGAATGTATAATGAACGCCATTTAGTTCTGTCGGTAGCTCCAACTTGTATGCTACAGTACCAATCCTTTCCAGGATTCTGAACGGTCCAATATATCGTGGGTTTAACTTTCCACGCTTCCCAAAGCATGCAACACCTTTTCAAGGTGAGACTTTTAACAGAACCATATCTCTCACTTCAAATTCCAAAGGTTTCCTTCTTTGGTTCGCGTAGCTCTTTTGTCAGTCACGAGCCGCCTTAATGCGTTCTCGGATCTGTATGATCTTATCTGTCGTTTCTTGAACCAATTCGGGACCAACCAGCTGTCTATCTCCTGCATCTGCCCAGCATAACGGTGATCGACACTTTCGTCCGTAAAGAGCTTCAAACGGTGCAGCTTATATACTTGTATGGTAGCTGTTGTTATAGGAGAACTCAACCAAAGGTAGGTGAGTGTCCCAACTGCCACCCAAGTCCATTACACAAGCTCTCAGCATGTCTTCAAGCATCTGAATCGTTCTCTCACTTTGACCGTCTGTCTGTGGGTGAAATGCCGTGCTCGAATTCAACTGAGAACCAAACGCTTCTTGGAAATATTGCCAAATCCTTGACACGAATCTTCCGTCTCTGTCAGAAATAATCGAGATAGGCACTCCATGACGTGCTACTATCTCCCTTAGGTACAGCTCAGCTAGCTTACCAGTGTTATCCTTTTCCCTGATCGGCAAAAAAGTGCGCAGATTTCGTCAAACGGTCTACGATTACCCAAATCGTAACATGACCTCTGGGTGTCTTTGGTAACTTTGTTATAAAATCCATCGAGATCTGCTCCTACTTCCACATGGGTATCTCGGGTTGCTGCAGCAGTCCTGAAGGCTTCTGATACTCGGCTTTTACCTTGGCACAGGTTAATCACTTTCCAACATAAGTTGCAACATCACCTTTCAATCTTGGCCACCAATAGAAATCCTTTAAATCCTGGTACATCTTGTCCGATCCTGGGTGGATCGAGTATCTTGATTTATGAGATTCATCAAAAATCACGTCTCTAAGACCACCAAAGAGGGGAAGCCAAATTCGTCCCATAAAACACAATGTTCCTTCCCCGTTGGGTACCAACTGTTTCTCCATCCCACGGAGATATTCATCCTCAAGATTTTCCTTCTTAAGAGCTTCTCTCTGTGCAACACGAATGCGCAACGAGAGGTATGTCTGTATAATCATTTCCAAAGCCCTAACCCTAATGGGCTTAATCCTCTCTTTTTGACTCAAGGCGTCTGCCACCACATTCTCCTTTGCTGGGTGATATTTGATTTCACAATCATAATCGTTTAACAACTCAACCCATTGTCGCTGTCTCATGTTAAGCTCCTTCTGATCAAATATATGATGTAGGCTCTTGTGATCTGTAAAGATCGTGCATCGGGTGCCATACAGATAATGTCGCCAAATCTTTAATGCAAACACCACTGCGCCTAATTCCAAATCATGTGTGGTGTAGTTCTTCTCATGAACCTTTAACTGGCGCGAAGCATAAGCGATAACCTTTTGTCGCCTAATTCCTAATCCCTGACGCGAGGCGTCACAATACACCACGAAGTCATCGGTGCCTTCGGGTAGGGATAAAATAGGTGCATCGCAAAGCTTGTTCTTGAGCAGCTGAAAAGCTTCTTCTTGTTTATCTCCCCATTCGTACTTCTTATCCTTTTGAGTAAGGGAGGTCAGCGGTTGAGCGATTTTAGAAAAATCCTCAATGAATCGGCGATAATATCCTGCCAAACCCAAAAATTGTCGGATTTCGGTTGGCGTCTTCAAAGTTTCCCAATTCTTTATCGCCTCGATCTTGGTTGGATCCACATGGATTCCATCTTTGTTCACTACATGACCGAGGAATTGTACCTCACGCAACCAGAACTCGCACTTCGAGAACTTTGCGTATAGCTTTTCCTTTTTGAGCAACTCTAAAATGGTTCTAAGGTGTTGGTCATGCTCTTCCTTTGTCCTTGAATAAATCAAAATATCGTCGATAAACACAATCACGAATTTATCGAGATATGGCTTGCAAACTCTATTCATCAAATCCATAAACACTGCTCGCGTGTTTGTCAACCCAAACGGCATCACTAGAAACTCGTAGTGTCCATATCGAGTCCTAAAGGCAGTCTTCGGAATACTCTCTTCCTGAATTCATAGCTGGTGATAGCCTGATCGAAGATCGATCTTGGAGTAGTAACTCAAACCTTGCAGTTGATCGAAAAGATCATCAATCCTCGGTAAGGGATACCGATTCTTGATGGTTAACTTGTTTAGCTCGCGGTAGTCAATGTACATACGAAAACTACCGTCCTTCTTCTTGACAAATAGTACTGGAGCTCCCCAAGGCGAGAAGCTTGGCCTAATAAATCCCTTGTCCAAAAGCTCTTGAAGTTGCGTTGACAACTCTTGCATTTCTGAGGGTGCAAGTCGATAAGGTGCCTTAGCTACAGGCGCGACGCCTGGAACTAAGTCAATGCGGAATTCGACTTGTCTTTGAGGCGACAATCCTGGCAAGTCTTCGGGGAAGACTTCAGGATATTCCCTCACAACTGGGATATCTTCCAGCTTTGGCTCAGCGGCTTCCTTGTCCATGACGTGCGCCAAGAAGGCAACACATCCCTTCTGCAAACATCTTCGTGCTTTCAAACAACTGATGACCCTTAGAGGCGTATCATGCTTCTCTCCATGCACTACAATCATCTCTCCATTCGCCATCGGAATACGAATGATCTTCTCATGACATACGATCTCAGCTCGATTACTTGATAACCAATCCATTCCAACTACCACATCAAAGCTTCCCAACTCGACTGGCAGAAGATTAAGCGTAAACTCACACTCTCCAAGTTCTATCACGCAACCTCTAATGACTTCATTCGCTTCTACTAGCTTTCCATTAGCTAGCTCTATCGAGTATGGAATATCTAGCTTACTAGCTACTAACCCAAGCATTTTCTTAAACTCTAGGGATACAAAGCTATAATCGGCCCCAGTATCAAACAGTACAGATGCAAAGTGTTGGTTGATAGGGAACGTACCTGTAACTACGTTCGGATCTTTGAGAGCTTCCCTAGCTCCAATGTTAAAGACTCTCCCCTGAGCTTGGTTGTTCTTTGGGCAATCTCTCTTGAAATGGCCGACATCGCCACAGCTAAAGCAACCTTGTCTATTCCCAGTACCGCCCTGATTGTTGTTTGCCCCACGATTTCCACTACCAGCTTGGTTTCCAAAACCACCACGATTTCCACTGCCTCCCTGGTTGTTTCTATTACCATCGCCGTTTCCACCACGGTTTCCATTACCATTTCCTCTCTGGCCACCATTCCACGACCAGTACCAACCCAACACATCTCCTTCGAATGACCATTCTTTCCACAAGTTTCGCACTTCCTAACTCTACACTGGCTGGCATGATGATACTGACATGCATTACATTTGGGCAAGGTGCCCAAGTATCCTTTTCCTTTGATCTCAACCCCAGCAGCAGCACCAGTAGCAGCAACTTGTGCTTCAACTGGCGGGTTAGCGTCCTTACGCTTGTTGGCATTGCTCACACGAGTGCCCTTCTTGAAGTTGGATAACTTCCGCTTATTCTCTCTAGACGACTCGACATGAGTCTCCTTCTTCTTTCCATCAGAGATTGAAAACTTGTTCAACCTAATCGCTTCTTCCGTCAATGCCACGCTCAAATCAATAGCCTCAGTGATCGTTGAAGGCTTTGACGTCGTCACCATGCTCATGATTTCGGGTGCCAATCCCCAAATAAAACGCTCGATTCGCTTGAACTTCGGATCAACCATGTAAGGAACAACGCGAGATAAGTCATGGAATCTTTGCACATACTCAGCAATCTTAGGACCATCCATCTTAAGATTCCAAAATTCAGTTTCCAATTTCTGAATCTCAGCCCTTGAACAGTACTTCTTGCGCATGATTTCTTTCATCTCGTCCCAAGTCATAGCATATGCAGCTTCCTCTCCCAGAGTCTGAACTTGGAGGTTCCACCACGATAGAGCTTCGTCTAGGAAAAGTCCAGAAATGTAGGTGACCTGGTGCTCTGGCGCACACTTGCTCATTCTCAGCACAGAATCAGTTTTCTCAACCCATCTAACGAAAGCTACAGCACCTCCAGTGCCGTCGAAATTCAGAGGCTTGCAGTCAAGGAACTGCTTGTAGGTACAGTCTGTACAAGCAACATCATTCACAGAAAGCATTAGCAAACGCACATGGAATATCCAAACGTAACACAATGTGTCTTTAGTGACTTAAACATTACCATGAGGTGGGTTATTTCCTGAGGTACCTCCGTTGTGTTCAGAACGCAAAGCCTCATGTTGTGCGATTTCTTGTGAAATCCGTTCTTGCAGTTCAGCCTCTGTTGTGGGCAACTGATTGTTTCTTCGAGGAGGCATATTCTAAAGAAGATTGTATAGGTCAGGTGTTATGCATGTATTAAGTATGTAGTACGTGTACGTAATAGCATTTATCAACGCAATTAAGCATATAACATCACATTCATATTACCAATGTATAATTCAACAATGTATATAATGAGAACGTTGCGATTGAGCTTCCATAAACCATCGACCACAAATACAGTTACATGTTCTACAAATGTATCGTATCACATCAAAAGGGACTACAGGGTCACACCACCCTTGTCCAAAATGTCTATCAGTCTACAACAGTCATATACTCAAAAAGCGGTCTCCAAATGGCTTTGCAAGCTAGGCTCAATAGCGACACTCTCATCAAAAGCAAGCTACCTACATAAAACCAAAAATCGGCTATGCTGATGGCGGTGGAGGAGGAGGTGGAGGAACAGAAAGCAAGTTGTGCACATGCGCTAGCTCCTCCTCAAGGTCATAAATGTGATGCAACAGATAACTAATCTGCTGCTCCATGGTGAGAAATCGAACATCAAAATCTGGATAAGGCAAAAGAGGAGCAGGTGGAGTCGCAAAAGGTGATGAACATGAACAAGGTGGAGGATGTGGAGTCCTCTCAAGCTCCATAACTCTACGACACAGGATCTCCTGCTGAAGCTGCAATGACAAGAGTAACTCATCCCTCGTGTAACCAATAAAGTGGGAGGGATGGTAAGGATCAGAAACTGGCATAGTGTTCGGCGGAAACCATATGAGTGGCTCGCCTGGCGGTGAAGAAGTAAAATGAGCAGTAGGTGTATATTGAGGCATGTGAGGAAAAGCTGCTGACACGTGTGGAAGATGGCTAGGCTGCTGGCTAGACGGGCCTTCCCCTGGACGGGGTGCGGGTATGTCCTGCAAGAAAGTGACAGGTAGGTCAATGCGGTGAACATCGGACACAATCGGGTGAAAAGGGGCAACATCAACAGGTGCATGTGTAGGTGGGGGAGTAGCAGGCTCAATTAAAGGGGGTATATCATCATCATCATCATCATCTACCCACCCATTGCTGGTGGAAGCATATCGGGGGTCGATCTAACTGGCAAAAGCAGCAGCGTCAGTGGGTGCAGGAATCGAATCTGGTACAAGTGGTGCAACAACAGGTATGCCAAATGGTACGGGATCATGATCAGGTAAAGGCTCGGGTGCTGGCATCGACTCAAGAGAAGGCACCAACTCAGGATCAGCAGGTATCGGCTCAAGATCAGCGGATGCATCAATAGGCTGATCGACAGGAATAAAATCATGCTTAAGTCCAGGCTCATCGTCATGTGGAGGAATCGGTGCAACCGACATGGCTGTGTCGTCATCAGTATCAGGGGCGTAACGCCGCAGTCCCACTGCATGCAAAGCGGTGGATGACACAGACTCGAAAGAATCTGGAACAGAATGATCAGAGGAAACCTCAATAATAGGAATCTCAATGAGTGGAACAACAATGGCATCCTCAGCTAGAACTCCATCACCCTGGTATCATCAGGGGGACCATAAATAAAGAGATCGACATCATCATCAGACAAGTCATCAAAAGGTAAATCCTCGTAGGGAAAGGCATCAAGAGGCAAAGGGGCGAGGATCGGAACCACGACATGCTCGCTATCGGGATGTCCGAGGATGAGATGGTCCTGGTCAGGAATAGGAATAAGAAAGGGATCCTCGTCGGGGAAACCATCAGCATGCGGTACATCATCACCAAAGTCGGGCAGCGCAAAAGGCTGGAAATCATCGTTATCATCCGACATCATCTCCGGGTCACTCTCAATGTCGGAGGTAAAGATCTCTGGTTCTGGGACGATCTCGTCATCAGAAATAATGGCCATGGGGTCGACAATATCAGACAGTCCACTCTCAGACGAAGACATAGTGTCTGTAACAAAGCAATCACAACATATGCACAAATATCAACGACCATCATTAAACATGTAAGTAATAACAATGTAATCACGTATTCTTCCTAGTCTTCCCAGACTACCCACTTAGTTTTCCAGACTAAACCTCCCAGTCTTCCCAGACTGAACTACCTAGTCTCTCAAACTAAACCTCCCAGTTTCTCAAACTGAACTACCCAGTCTCTCAGACTGAACCACCCAGTCTCTCAGACTGAACCATAATCATAAATTTTGAAGTGTATTTCGTGTCTTTTGTTTGTAAAAATGTTTGTCTTCCTGGATCTGGGCGTTTCGTGTATGCAATGAAAGTATGTTGTGAAAACATTTTCGTGAGAGCCCTAATGATTGTAGTCTAGACTCGAGAAGGAATCCTAGTTCGCTACAATCGAAGCTCTGATACCAAGCTGTCACACCCTGACTTTTGCGAAAGCGTGATTATGGTGTGACTTTCTTAATACCATTTCATTCAATCATAACAACGACTATATGATAAAACCATAGTTTTGTCATCCATTAAATAAGTTTAAAACATAACAACATTGTCTTAAAACGTAGACTTCAAATTCAAGTTTTACAAACCATTCAAATTGTTTATGAGTTCACTAAGGACTCATCAAAGATATTAAATAAAACCAAGGTTTGGAAGACGTGTCTCGTCTAAGAATAAGACACACTGACCAAACCCACGGACCATGGATGACACCTTTATTCCTAACGCAGCATAAAACTTCCAGCGCCCGCCAGATCCACTTACTAATTCCATGAAATACATGTAGTTTGAAAACATCAACAAAAGTTGAGCGAGTTCATGTGTTTGTTTGTGTGTATGAGTAAACCTTTGAAAGTATGTCTGTATGTATGTAAATCCTGGTATGAAAGCAACAAGGAAAACAGATCACCAATGGTTTGCAAGGCCATTGATATGTGTGAAGTGATGTAGGAAAACTCAAACCTTGCAGATTTGTCTCCGGGAATAAGACATAGTCACCACATGGGCCACCCTGGTCCGCATGGGTGTGGGCTCGCTACACCTAAATAGATCTATCACTCATGTCCCTCGGTCCTACAACGAGGATTAATGGCCTTAAGTGTTGTACCCACCACTCACATGATCAAGTAGTACCCTTCCTTAGCTAACCATACCATGTATAAAATGTTTGTAAACAGTTGTAACATGTATTTCACCCCCGAAGTTATAAAACTGAAAAACAGTTAAAAGAAAAGGGGGACATGAACTCACAGTCTTGCGTCTTCGGGTCACAGTAACTCAAAGCTCCTTTGGTGCACACGACTACCTACAACGCACTAATGTCTATCAGACAAACGGGTCGTGCCTTGGTTTAGTATTAGTGTCTTTGAGTTATGTTTCTTTCATGCCTTTGGTATTATTCCAAGTTATATAATTATTGTCAAAATAATTAATATTTTAACTTAAATTATATTTATTAAATTTTGGAATAATTGTTAAATAATATATATTAACTTAATACTTCCCAAGTATTGATACTTGTATTTCCTTCCCAAGGATGGGGGTATCTTATACATGTGTATTCGTCTTCTTGTATTTGTATATTTTGCCATGTATTGGTGTCGTATTCCGGTATGTATTTATACGAGTGAGAAAACGTATTTTATGGTATTCATTAACTATTCATATACTTAAATTTATATTAAACTTTCCGGAATATTATTTCTAATAAAAGTCCACCAATATATATATTTCCAAAATATATATATTTAAGAAATATTACTTAGAAAAATTATTTATAATTTTTCTCTTGGCAAAATATTTGTAGTTCTAAAATAATATATTTTCAAGTTTAACTTTAGAAAATACATATATAAACTTATTTTTATCCAAAAATAATTTATTTCAAGTTTACTCAAGAAAATATATATTTTTCCCAAAAATGATATATTTTCTAATAATTTCAAGGAAAATATATATATGTTTATATTTGTCAAAAATGCTATTTCCTTTGTCAAAATATGATGTAACTTTGTGATAATCATAAAAATCATATTTTCGTTTCCTTGTGTCCAAAATATTATTTACCAAAATATACTTGTGAATTTAGTTCCGGAATATTTTGTAAGTTACATTTCTTGTTCGGTTTCGCAAATATTTTGTGTGTAACTTGTATTTATTCCTTGAGAGTTTGGTAATATTTTGGATTGTAATCCTTGGTATTTTTATGTGTTACATTATTACATGCCCTAAAATAATATAACTAATACACCAAGTATACAAATAATCACACATGTGTGTCTCCTAAATATATATTTCTCAAATACATATTTAGTCACTTTTATTTATGAAAACCAACCTCCAATATTTGTATTTTTGTAACAAAAAATTATGGCAAAGTTTATGTACCCATTTATTGTTGAAAATACACTTGTAAGTGTATGTTTATACATATTTTTCTAAGTGTTTATATTTTTAGAAAATTTTGCCATAGTTTCCCGTAAAAATGGAGGTTTCCATGCTTTCAAGCATATCATTTTCTTTTGTAAAATCATCACAATCATTCCACAATCAACACTAAACAACTTACACTTACCAATTTTGATAGTAACTTGGTAGTGTGTTTAGTGAGTTTAGTTACCCTTTAAAGTGTGGTTGTTTATATAAAAACATCATTCTTGAATGACTTAGATGTTTACAACTTGTAATCATGTTTTACAAAAATGTTTCTTGATGAAATTTTCTTGTTACACAAGTGTATCCACACTTGTTTACCCACCAAAAATGAGATTACTTTATGTAAGAACCAAGTTTATATGAAACTTTTGTTTTTAGCTTGGTTTCTTTGAGAATAATCCATGAAATATTTAGATTTACAAGATTAATAACTTACTTTAATCATGGTTTTTCAAGAAAACATTATTTCCTTCAAGTTCATGCTTTAAGTGTGGATGATTCATCATCCTACAACAATTTCTACTTTCACATCTTGCTAAACTATGTTTTTAATCATGATTTAGCAAGATCTTATGATGATTATCATTACTTCTACAAACAATCAAAGATCAACAAGCATAACAACTCATATTCATGAAGATATCTTTACTAAACAAGCTTATGTTCAAGTTCACTTCATATGATTCTTTGATGTTCTTGATGTTTTTGATCATGATTCATTATTAACCACATAAAATAGATGTAAACTAACAAGATTAAGATTCTTACCACTAGCACAAGGCTAGGAATGATGAAGAGGGGAAATCAAGAGGATAAAAGCAAATAGAGAAGGTCCTTCAAGATCCAAAGCCACCAAGCTTCTTTGTATGAACTTTAACACTCTTGTATGTATGTGAAATGAATGAAGATGAAGGAATGAAAGTGATGGTGGTGGTGGCTATGTTCGGCCGAGAAGGAGAGCAAGAGAGGGAGGAAGATGAGTGTGAAGTGTGTGTAAGATAATGAACTCTAGATCTTCCATGTTCTCTTTATAACCATCATCCCTTATTAACTTATGTGTAATATGTTCTAAAAAGTAAAAAACAAGATCTAATTTAATAAGGAAATAAAATCTTGAAGGCATGGGGCCAAGCATGGCCGTCCATAGGTGGGGGGGGGGGGTCTAGGTGTAGGTTTAACCCTTTAGTTGCAAATTAGTTCAAATCCAAGTGTTCGTTACGTGTTTCATTTATTAGATATTTTTAGGAGGTGTTATGATGTTCGGGGATCATAACTAGCTTGGAAATATTAAAACAATGCTTCTAGTGCAAATTTGGTGTTTCGGGTAGTGTCCGGTTGTTCGGTTGGATACTGATTCGTTAAAGTGCTAAAAGATGCAGTTTAGTGTGCTTTATGTACCTTTTTGTGACACTTTTAATTCCCGACACTTAGGAAAGCATTCAGGACCATTTTATCATGTTTTTGCATAATATTAATGTGTTAAAATGCTGATTTATGCTGAATTTTGCTGAATTCAGCACTTTAGGTGAGTTTTAGGCACTTTCCGGTACTTAAACTATCACCTAGAAAAGCAGTTTTGTGGTACTTACTTCCCTACACTCTATACTAGTGTAGTACTTGGTTTCTGGCTCATACTATGTCTCAATACAACATCTGTCTATGTACTGAACTCCGTCATCATATTCCTGATTTATCAGATAACTGTGCTAATTGTGTATTGTGCATCATTCAAAGCAATATAACTTTCATGCAATATTGATATAACATTAAATAAGGTATGATGCACAGGTATGTGTATGGCAGTAATCAGAAAGCAGTTAACTTGTAATTAAGCACAGTCATTAAGCATTAATCAAGATTAATTAATTGTACGGATACCTGGATTTTTGACAGTTGTCACATTCTGTGTCCACTGCAACATCTACGGACACTTCACAGCGAACTGTCGCATTGGCCCACGTTAACAAGCTCAAGCTCCTCCTGCACTACCAGCTCCACTCCCCGCTCCTCAGGGTAACCAAGCAGCTCCTGCTCCCGCTGCTCATGCACGAGCCTGCTTCGCATGTGGTGACCCTAATCATTTTGCAAATGTCTGCCCGAACCATGTGGTGAAACAACAGCCGCAATAACCACCGCAGCAACTGCAACTGCAACAGCAGCAGCAGCAGCAACAGCCACAGCAACAAGCAGCCCGCGGAAGAGCATTCAACATCAACGTCTGCCAGGATCAAACTGACAACAACGTTGTCAACGGTACGTTTCTTGTCAACGGTATATATGCTTCGTGTTTATTTGATACTGGAGTCGATAACTGTTTTGTGTCGTTTGAATTCGAAAAGCTCCTAAACCAAAAACGCGCTAACCTCCCAACGACATTCAACGTAGAAATTGCCACCGGAAGAACCGTCACTGTTATTTCTGTTCTCCATGATTGTACTCTTGAACTCAACAATCACATTTTCCCGATCGATCTTATTCCGATGCAACTTGTTACTTTCGATATCATAGTAGGCATGGATTTTCTTCGTGAGAATCGTGTTGAAATCGTTTGTTTCGAAAACATGATTTGTTTTTCTCTTGCTAATGGTGATCAACTCTGTGTTTATTGCAAAGTATCTTCGAAGGAACTGAAACTCATGTCGTGCATTCAAGCAAGCAAGTATCTTCGAAAGGAATACATGACTTTCTTGGCTCACATCGTAGTAGCGGAGAAGGAAAAGAAAGAGAAGGCAATGGAAAAGGTACTTGTGGTTCGTGATTTTCCTGCTGTCTTTCCTGATGATTTACTTGGTCTACCCCCGAGTCATGATATTGATTTTCTTATCGACCTCATTCCTGGAGCCAACCCTGTCTCTAAAGCCCCTTATCGTCTCGCTCCGTCCGAAATGCGTGAACTCTCGAGTAAACTCCAGGAATTACTTGATAAAGTCTTCATACGCCCTAGCACATCTCCATGGGGCGCACCTGTCATTTTCGTCAAAAAGAAGGACGGATCGTTCCAAATGTGCATCGATTATAGGGAACTCAATAAGCTTACTATCAAGAATCGCTATCCCTTACCTCGAATCGATGATTTGTTTGATCAATTGCAAGGCGCTACATATTTCTCTAAGATCGATCTACGCTCTGGCTATCATCAGTTACGAATTCAGGAGGGAGATATACCTAAAACCGCTTTACGAACTCGCTACGGCCATTACGAATTCGTCGTTATGCCCTTTGGTCTTACCAACGCACCCGCAGTTTTCATGGATCTGATGAATCGCGTGTGTAAACCCTTTCTCGACCGCTTCGTCATCGTGTTTATTGATGATATTCTTATCTATTCGAAGTCGAAAGTTGAACACGCGCAACATCTTCGTTTGGTTCTCGAACTTCTCAAAGGGAATCGCCTCTATGCCAAGTTCTCCAAGTGTGAATTTTGGCTTGAGGAGGTTCAATTCCTCGGTCACATCGTCAATAGTCAAGGTATTCACGTCGATCCCGCGAAGATTGAAGCAGTTAAGAGTTGGATTACACCGAAAACCCCGTCCGAAGTTCGTTCTTTTCTCGGATTGGCGGGTTATTACCGTCGATTTATCGCTGATTTCTCTACAATCGCCGTTCCTCTGACCTCTCATGTCACACCCTGGCTTTGCGGAAGCGTGGTTATTTTGGTGTGACTTCTTAATACCATAGCTTAACCATAACAAAGCTATATGAAATAAAACCATGCAAGATCATCCATAGATTTAAGTTTTAAAAACTGAAGTAACATAACATTGTCTTAGGGACTTACAACCTCATAACATAAAACATTGTCTTGAAAAACATAAACATCAACATGAAATAAACGCAGTTTAAGATTTGTGACTCGTCCAGGAAAAAGTCACATTTCCTAAACCCGGATGACCTCGGAACCCATATGCAGCGGGAAAACATAACATACCGCGCCAGGTCTTTAATTTCCTGAAATACATGTAAGTTGAAAAATCAACAATAATGTTGAGCGAGTTCATGTGTAAGTGAGTAAATAAACCTTGTATGTATAAAAACCCTGGTATGTAGCAAATAAGGAAAAAGAGATCACCAATGGTTTGCAAGGCCATTGATATGTGTGAAGTGCAAGTAGGAAGACTCAAACCTAGCAGATTTCGCGTTTGGGCACAAAGTCACCCCGAGGTCTGTTCTGGTTGGGCCTGGGGTTGGGCTCGCTACACCCAGATAGATCTACCGCTTACGTCCCTCGGTCCTACAATGAGGATTAATGGCCTCCAGTTTATGCCTACCCACTCACATGATCTAAGTAGTAAACCTCCTTACGCTAACCATACCATGTATAAAGTACTTGTAATCAAAGTAACATGTATTTCACCCCCGCAGTTTAGAAAACTGAAAACAGTTAAGAGAAAAGGGGGACATGAACTCACAGTGGTGCGTCTCTACCAAGTATGCCTCCAAATCAATCAGCTGTATGACGACCTACACGTACTAACTCTATTAGACGGACGGACGGCCGTGCCTTAGCTTTATGGTTTAAGTTTTTGGGAAATAGTTAGGCAACTATTTCGTGTTTACATTCTGTATATACTTGGTAGTCATTTTCCTTCCCAAGGATGGGGATTTAATACATGTGCGTTCGTATAATTCGGATTACACTATTAAGTCTCACTTAATATATTTTATTCCTAACTCCAAAATATAAATATTCTTCCCAAAAATATTATATTTTAATACATGTGATTTTCCCAAAATAATACTTAGTAATATTATTTTTACTCTAAAAATAATATTTACGTAGTTCACAAAATAATCATAAACACTTATACAAGTGATGTTGTGAAAAATATATACTAAATATATTTATGTATCACGTTTTATTTTGTGAAATCCCACCTCCGGTATTTTGTAAATAAGTCGTGGCGAAATCTATAATTTGAAAACAAGTCAAAATGTATTTCTAACACTTATAGTGAAAATATTTCTAAGTGTTAGGTTTTTGGAAAAATTTCGCCAGAGTTTCCTCTGTAACTGGAGGTGGCCACGCTTTCAAGCGTATCATCTTCTTTTATAAATCAAATAAACCATTTTTATCATTCAATCAAAACAATGTTCAAACCACAACTAGTCAAAATATGTATATAAATCGCATAAATTTCATGAACTTGTGATTTATCCAAACTATGAAGTAAATCCCATTACTTTTAGTGGATCTTTATATAAAACAATCCGATTTTGTAAAAACCTCGTTTTTAAAGAAATTCCATCTTTACAACTTCTCGTCATCTTTTCCAAAAATAGTTATTTTGTCGAAACTTTGTGTTACACAAGTGTTTACACACTTGCGTGTTCTAAAAACCATTCGTGTTAGTGTAAGATCCGTCTTTAAAAGTATGTTTTCTCTTGACACGTGGTCCTTTGAAAATACCGCTTGTAGATACGTAGATCTACTAGTCTTAAACTCTATTTCACAAACAAAATCGCTTTTACACAAGTTCATGATTCGTGTGTGGTAGAGTTTCATCCTTTAACCCTTGTTACTTCCAAAACAACCTTATGTCATGATCCATGATCATGACCAACCCGGGTTAAATGATGATCCGAGCTACCACAACATAGATCGGGTCCAAATACTCACACAAATCAAATACTACATGATTTACACAACATATGAGCTTTTAACCAACATTCTTAGTATTTTAAGTAAACTTTTGTGCTTCATCTTGTATGTTTACGAGTTTTAACCGTTACAAATCATATTAACCACTTTAAAATAGTTCAAGAAGGTGATTTAAGCAACATACCACTAGCTCGAGGCTAGGGAAGAATCTAAGCGAAAAATGCGTGGATAAAAGCAATGTAGTGAGGTCCTTCGCCTTCCGTTTGCACCAAGACTCCTTATGCGGGATCCTTGACACTTATATGAGCTTGAAATGTGATGATGGAAGCCGAAAATATGATGGATGTACAAGGGGGTGTTTGGCCGAAGCCTTGAGAGAGAGAGATGGGTGTGAGTGTGTTGAGTTGTGTAATGTGAAAGTTATGTGTGTTTAGTGTAGATCTTATAGATAATTAACATGAGTATTAACCAAAGGATTATATGTATTCTTGATATTAGACACACTAGATTATTTAAATCAACAAGGACAAGAGGTGTCCCCCTCTTGGGGACGGTTTGGTTGAGGGGGGGGGGGTCTTGGTCCGATTCCAACTAGTTAGTTGGATATTAGTTAGGTTAAGTGTAGGTTAACCCGGTTAGTAGTGTGTAGTGTGTTACAATGGGTGTTAGGGTATTCAGGGACCCTAACTGGCTCAGAAAAAGATAAATAATGAAAATAACAATATTTTCTGTTCCGGGTATAGTCCGGTGGTTCGGTTGGATAGTAATCTGTTAAAGTGCTTAACAAAGCTTTAAAGTGTCGTTAATACCCTTTTTAGTGACACAACTCATTTCTGACACTTTGGAAAGTGTCTAGTAATATTTTTCTCATGTTTTGGCACTTTATTAGTTAGCTAAAAGCTGAATTATTATGTAAAGTGCTGAATTTTGTGTTTAGAGCATGTTTTAGGCACATCCAGTCATTGAAACTTATTCCTAGAGACGCAGTTCTACAACCCTTGTATCCCTACACTCACTGTTCACACTTCTGTCATAACTCACGTTCATCTATATTGAAGATGGTGAATCTGAGATGACTTCAACCTTTGCAGTACTGATGAACTCGAATCGAACAGAAAGGAAATCAAAAACGAAAAATGTAAAAGCAGTCCCCTTCGTGCGAAGGGGATTACCCATTCGCGCGAAGGGTGTCTCCCTTCGTGCGAAGGGTGTAGGTTCCTCTAAAAAACGACACTTTAATTCATTCAAAACATATTGGATATTGATGAAAATTAATCCTAACACAAACCCACAACTATGAATTAAGTTGTGAATCTAGTGGATACCAGATTTCATCAAGTTTCGCAACAGAAAATAAAATAAAAGATAAGAACAAGTTTGTAAATCAAAGTTTGTAAATCTTAGTTTGAATCTTATATGTGGTGAGGTTTTACCATCAGTTTGCCATGGCAAACTCGTGAAAACCATCCAAGAGATGAATCAAACAAGATGTTTTTGAAGAAATGAAATTAAAATGTAAGAAATGTAAAGGAAAATGAAAGAAAAATCATTACTGAGAGCTTCTGATCGCAAAGGAGAATTTCAGAGTGTCTGAGCGACTGGGAAAGTGAAATGAGTGAGGTTATGCGTTTATTTGTAGGCTGAGAAGTGCGTTGGGGCCAAGGGGCCTTTCGTGCAAGAGGGACTTGGAGCGACTGGGACGTTTGGGCAAAGCGCCCATTCGCGCGAAGGATGTCCCTTTCGTGCGAAGGGTGTTGCCCTTCCTCTCGAAGGTCCAAGTTTGATTATTTTTGTATTTTAGTCGGTTTTCGATGTAACAAGCATAATTGTGTAATGTATGAGTATAAAACATGCATAATGGTGTTTTAAAACATTGATTTTGAGTATGAACATGTAAACAAGTCTAAAATGTACAACATAAATGTGAATAAAATACTTGATTTTTCATTATGATCACTAGTCTCGGATTACAAATTGAAAAGAAATAGGATACAATACAAATGCAAGTTTTCAAAAATAGAATTACAACAATACTTTCTCAATAAGGAAAGTATAGAAATGCGAAGCATTACATCATCCTACTCGATCTTGGTACTCAGTATAATGGGGGCGGTGTTACCCCGTTGTCAATTTACTCAACGTAACTAGAGGAGTGTCCGAGTATCCCACACCCTGCACCCTAATTAATCAATGTTTTTATAAGGTATAGAATTCATATGATGATAAGCTAGAAAATGAAGAAAAGGAAAAACAAATATCATAAATATCAAAATATTGTTCCTGTATCACTCTATTATGGGTAAAAAAAACTTTAAATTATTATAGATTAAACTATAGTTTTACCCCTCGAGGTTCGGGGCGCTGAAACTCTTACCCGCTATTTTCAAAATCTTGTTGCCTTACACCCACCCTGATATTTTCTGATTGTTTCAATCTTGGACCTTCTGTGAAGTCAACGACAGTGGCGCAGGATTTAAGGGGCGGGGAGGGGCGACCGGACCCCCGAACTTTTCGGTCAATAGTGTTATATATGTACGTTTCGTATAAGATTTTGTAGGTATATACGTTTTCGACCCCCCGGTTTTATAAAAAAAAAGTAGGTATATACGTTTTCGACCCCCAGTTTTAATTTTTTTTATTTATATAGCTCAAATAAAATATTTAATTTGCCCAAATATTATAGCCCAAATCATTATATTTTGTAGAATACTAGAATGTATATTATATAACCCAAATCAAATCATTATATAGCCCAACTTAAAAGGCCACCCTATCCAAAAAAAACCCAAATTCGTTTACTTTGGGACATCGACCAAAAGAACAGAAGCCACAAGCCAGAATTGCAGAAGGGGGGGGGGGGGGGGGGGAAACGCAGGTTCCAGAACTGTTCGACTTCAGCTTCTTGTTCGAGAACAGAAGCCAAAACGCTGCTCGTTGTTGTGGTCTTGTACTCTTGTTCGACTTCTTCAATCTTCGTAAGGTTAAAGGTATGTGTTTTTTATCTTCAGGTTTAATTTTGGGCTGCAATTTATGTGATTTAGGTTAAAATTAGGGGTGAAATTGTTCCGAACTTTTGCCCTAAACTTGTTGAATCTTTCTGTAACTATTCTAATTTTATTTGTTTAATCTTATTGTGATTTGATTTAGATAGAAATTAGAGTTTGAAATTTAAGGTGATTTGTTAACTTTTATTGTTATTAGATTACGCTATGGGTAAGAATAAAATGATAACTTCTTTTTTAATGTTTGAGAACGTTTTTTATTTGATATTAATGTTTGATCCGACCCGAATCGAATCACCGACGTCCGACCCAAACATACACCTTCCGACCCCCCGAACTTTTTTTTCAAGCTTCGCCACTGGTCAACGATACTTTAACTGTTAAAGGCATGAGTATTTTTGTAATCTTACATCTTTCATCCATTTCTCCCAATGTTTCTGCCCTAACAGTCCCTCTCTCTTTATCTATAACTTTTTCTCTCTCACTAAAACTGAAGAACATGAAAATAGTAACGATCTGTAAATAATTGTTCATTCGGTTTCAAATTCTCAATTTGAGAGCGCAATTCCATATTATCCAAATGTCAGCCACAATCAAGAACATGAAAATATTAATGATTCACAAATAAAGGCTTATTCAGCTTTGAATTTTCAATTTAGCTTTAAGGTCGGTATATATATGTTATTCCATGAAAATAGTAATGATCTGCAAAAAGGTGTTCATTTAGCTTTAAGGTCGGTATATATATGTTATACCATGAAGAATGGCATCAATCTTCGACCCTCTGTTGTCGTCGTTGGCATTTGTCGTGTTTCAGTATGCAAATTAAATGTTCTTATCCATTTCTCTTTGCTAGAGCTTGAAGATGAACAAGAAGGAGGGCTTGAAGATGAACAATTTCAAGAAAAAAAAAGGTTTTAATAAAGCAAAATGGGTACAAAAGAAATTTAACAAAAGAGTTAAATATCATTTTAGTATCTATGGTTTGGTTCATTTTGTCAGTTTAGTTCAAAGTTTCGTTTTTCGCCTGTGGATCCAAAAAGGTTTCACCGTTGCCATTTTAGTCCACTGAGGTTAACTTAATCCATTTTTTCGTTAACAAGAAAGGCAATTCGGTCATTTTACATGGCCGAATTACCCTTCTACTTAACAGAATTACATATAAAATGATCGAATTGTCCTTCTCGTTAATAGAAAAAATGGATTAAGTTAACCTAATGGACTAAAATGACAATGGTAAAACCTTTTTTTGGACACACGGGTGAAAAATAAAACATTTAGACTAGTCTGATAAAATGACCCAAAACACAGAAACTAAAATGACATTAACTCTTAACAAAAAATAAACTAACGTTCAATTGGACGGAGGATCCAAGATTGATGCAATCAGGAAACGTCAGAGTGTAAAGCAACAAGATTTTGAAAATAGCTGGTAAGAGTGTAAGCAGAGTGTAAAACAACAAGATTTTGAAAATAGCTGGTAAGAGTGTAAGCGCCACAAACCTTAACATCCCGTTCCGTTCAAAAATATATTTCGTTAAATTTACTATTCACAACTTTTTCTTTCTTATGATTTGATAGCAATTCATCCATTAGCCAAACACGATTACATGTAAAGTTTTTAGCATATACACAATCATAATAATAATGTTAAAAAAACACAATATAATGATATTTAAAAGCAGACTTTCATTATGATCCACTATTTTTTTCTTATAAACAAACGGTACAAAACTGCATGGCTCTCATTGCTTGTCATTATTTATCAAAAAAGACAATCGAACAAAGATGTGATTATTATAACAAAATGAATTCGGTATGTACAGCTAATGGAATCATAGTTTATTTACCATCCACATATGCCAAAACGTGGATGGACCAATATTTTAAATTATTTTTTTATTCTTAAGTTATTTTATTAACATGCATGTCTCAATCATATCACGCCTTCAACAATAACTTCACTTTATTTAATTTTTGTACCAACAGTTTAGTATTAGATTGAATATATATGATTTGTTTTACGACAAATTGCTTTTAATGGAACTCTAATGAGTTAAACTATCTTCAATGCATCCTTAATAACCTTGCCCTTACTAATGGAGCCCTTAATTATGGATGTGTGTTTGTATTGGTTTTGGTGATAAGGTGGACCCAAACTATAAGAAAAAAACTTTAATTTAAATTTGTGTGTAGGTGATGAGGTGGAAATTTAGAAAAGTAAGAATATTTGTAGGGTTGGAGATAAAATGAAGGTTTTAAGGATTTGTAAGGATATGATGTGGCAGGCGACGTGGCAGCTAAGAATGCTTAATGGTGTCCATAGCATTAGAGATAAGAGAGTCTTATAAACTTAAAAGTTCATGTTAAAGTTCTTTTTCCTATATAAGTGAGTTGATATCTTAAGTTTGATCTTTTGATAGCTGATATCCCCCAGTGACGGAGCTAGTGTTATAGCAGGGGTAGCACGGGCTACGACTCAACATCGTATTCGTAGTGTAAAAATACCCTTTAACTCCGTCTACGTAGTGTAAATTTTCTTTTTTCGGTTTTATACAAAAGATACCCCTAATCCCAATTTTTTTGGGGATACCACTAAATTTTTAGGCTAAATCCGCCATTGATATCGCCTCTATCATATCTCTATATCTAACATAAGATCCGGTTGTCAAAACAAAAGTTGATCTATTAGGCCATCCGTAGTCACAGCTCGTATAGCGCCACCACCCCCCTTAGCGCCCTATGGCACCCTGGAACACCGCCGCGCCTGACGTTATGAAGGGGGTTATGTGGTCAGCTGCGATATCTATAACGGGAAGAAGGGGGGTTATTGTTTTTGTTTATCTCACACACATATATATACATACATACATATATCTATAATTTCTCTCTCACACACACACACATATATATATATATACATACATGTTTTATAACCCTCCTTACCACTACACATTCAAGTTATATAAGTCTCTTCTCTTACATATTTTGCCACTTGTCACATAACCTCCCTTATGGGAGTTGACCACTACGCATGTACTTATGCTAATGATTCAAAAATTGGTTATTCAAGGTAAGTTTTTGTTCAAGTTATGATAAAAGTTTCAACAGTCACATCTAAGGATGAATTCGTTATCAGGTATGTAATGTTCAGACTGCATTGCAACTTTGACAAGTCATAATTGGTTTGTTCCAACTCATTTAAGCAGAATCTGAATAGAGTGCGTGATATGTCGAAAAATGCTTACGAGAATATTATGAGAAGGCATTCAATTATTTGAGGACATACCTCTTCATATCATTTCGTGATAGACATGATATATCAATTTTTGTGAGAAATTATCTTATAATTGAGCGAGTCTCATGTGTATCGTTGATAGGATAATCTTTCTTTAGAGTAAATTACCTTTGACTGTATTTTCGTGATTTTAAACACTTGAGAGTTCAAATTCAAAAAGTTTAACTCTCTGAGTCCCTAACCGTTCATTTTATAACGTTTTGAATCCCTGTGGTTTAGTGGTTTTAACCATTTAAGTTCAAAATCAAAAGTACAAGTGTTAAAAGTTAGACTCAAATTGTTATAAAATGAGTGATTAGGGACTCAGAGCGTTAAACTTTTTAATTTTGGACTCACGTGGTTAAAACCACAAAAACGCAGGGACTCAAAAAGTAATTTACTCTCTTTCTTTATTGGGTTATTAGATTTTATCACCCTTAACTATTGGTCATTGGCTGCTGTCACCCTCAACTATTACTTTGACGGCCGTCACCCCAACTTAACACTTAGGGTCTGTTTGGTATGTCGTAATGGAATAGACAAGTGAATAGAATGTACGAGGTAATGGAATGGACGATGTAATGGAATGGATCATTACCATTCCATGTCTTGTTTGGTTACCATGTGAGAATGAAATAAATCATTACTTTGTGTTGTTTGGTAGGAAAGAATAGACGAAGAAATAAAATCGGTGATGAGTAACGGCAGTCGGTGGTGGTGGGTGGTGATAGGTGGCAATGGTAGCGATGGTCGGAGGTGGTGGCAGTGGGTGGCGGCGGTGCGTGGTGGCTGGGGCAAAGGTAGGTGGTGGCGACGACAATGGTGGTGGGTGACGGGGACGGTGGTGGGTGATGGCGACGGTGGTGGGTGACGGCGATAGTGGTGGTCGGTGGTGGAGGTGGGTGGCGGCTGGCAGCAGAGGCAGGGGTGGGTGGCAGCTGTGGCGCGATGGTGTTCGGGGTGGTGGGTAGTGGCGAGTAGGGATGAGCATATGCCACCGAATACCGATCCCATACCGATCCCGTACCGATCCCGATCCCGATCGGTATCCACTTTTTGGCGTTTTCGGTATCGGTACGGTACGGTATCGGTATTATACCAATACCGACCCTCAAAATATGGTATAATACCAATACTGTACCGATACCTAACCGACATGTTTCGGTATCGGTATCGGTACCTAGTTTGGGTGAAATTCGGGATCGGTATTAGGCGGTATCGGTTCGGTATCGGATACCGATATGCTCATCCCTAGTGGCGAGTGACGACGGGGGCAGAGGTGTGGATGGTGGGTGACGGTTGGTAGCGGCGGAGGTGGGTGACGACTGGGGTGGAGGTGGGTGGTGGCGGGAAACAGCTGGGGTGGAGGTGGGTGGTGGTGGCGGCGGAAGTGGGTGACGGCAACGACGGTAGTCACAGCGGCAACTATGGCAGTAATGGTGTCGCCTGTGAGTGAGTTATTAAAACCAATAAGAATAATAATAATAATGGTAAAAAATAATAAAAAAATATTGATAATAATAATAATAATATATCTTTTCATTCCTTGAAGGAATGAAAAAAAAACTCCACCTTACCAAGGAATGAAAATTATTATATTGGAAGGTTTACATTCCTTGTGGAATGCTCTATTCCATTATCACTTGACAACCAAACATGTTTCTTTTCATTCCAATAGAACGATCCATTCCATTTCGCCTTATATTCCTTCGTACCAAACGCTACCTTAGTATGTTCTGTCACCAGATCACTAACTTTTGATCTTGTTACTATACTTTTGGGGGTGTCCTAATGATCCCTATAACCTTTCTAAGATCCCTATGACACCCCCAAAAAGTATACTAACAGGGTCAAAAGTTAGTGATCAGCTAACGACGTGGTGACAGAATACACTAAGTGTTAAGTTGGGGGTGACGGTCGTTAAAATGATAGTTGGGGGTGACAGCAACCAATAGCCAATATTTGGGGGTTGAAAAATGCAATAACCCTTCTTTATTCAATCTGATAGTGTGTTCTCTTAATTGTTGTATGAATTTTCCTTGCAAGTTACAAACAATCTATACTTTCTATAAAAGAAGAAATCCCAATGACATAAGAAAAGCTGATGTGTCAGCAGGAGAGCATGTCCAACAATGCTTTTCTTATGTCATCCCCGATGAGGTGGCAGCCATAGAGGGAGCATAGTGACATCATAATTCAAAGATCTGCTATCCAAACCACTGCCCCACTTTTCAATTTCAAAGGTGTGGCCCACATTTAATTACGAAACCACTGATGTTCATTCAAATTTAAACCACTGATGTTTCATTAAAATGGGAGAGTAATTTGAAATTTAAAACTTCATAGGGATATGTAATTCGCATTTAATGTTATCAGAGCTTCAATTCTTCTCTCTCTCAAATATAAATTCAAACCCAAATCCAAACTCGATCATAATTTCAAAAACCCATTTCAATCTCTCTGTCTACTCTCTCTCAACTCTCTATCTCTAAAACTGTAGATACAGAGAAGAGGATGAAGACGATAGAGGCGTTGCATTTAACATCGATTTGAATATTATGCAGACCAATGGTAGTTTAAAAATAGATATTTTTTGATTTTTTCTTTTTATCACAAACTGAAGGTTTGTATGCTAAATGTTCTTCAGTTAGATCTTGCTAGATTTTAAAATGGATCTCAACTTTATTGATGAAGAGGTAATGTCTTTTTGTGTTTAAAAATAGATGTATATGTGTTTAAAATAAATCAGGTAATTGTTGTTTTTTTGGTAATTTTTAATACACTTTGTAATCAGTTCTCCTTCTTCTTCGTGGTTTCTTGAGCTTTGTTACGTGTTTTCCAGATTGAAATTTCTTCAAATCGTCATCTTCTCCAATGCTTCCATCGATTCTTCTCTCGCTAAATCTGGTAACAATCCGTGACCTAATTTCTTTCATGATTTTATGAAATTTGATTGATATGTTTGTAGCTTTTGATTTTGTCTTTGATTTGTTATTGTTTATTCAGATGCTTGCATTGGTTTACCATGTGATTACGAGTAGATTGATTTTGATATGTTTGTAAAAGGAGAAATCCCAATGCAAATTAGAAAAGCTGGTGATGTCTGTTTATTCATCATGTTTAATATCAATTTGAATATTATGCAGACCAACGGTAGTTTAAAAATATATATTTTCGATTTTTTCTTTTTATCACAAACTGAAGGTTTGTATGCTAAATGTTCTTCATGTAGATCTTGCTGGATTTGTTATTTGGTGTGGAAGTCTTGAGTTCGTTGGCCGAGCTTCCGAATATGATCAAGGTTATAAAATGGATCTCAACTTTATTGATGAAGAGGTAATGTCTGTTTGTGTTTAAAAATAGATGTATATGTGTTTAAAATAAATCATGATTCTATGAAATTTGTTTGATATGTTTGTAGCTTTTGATTTTGTCTTTGATTTGTCATTGTTTATTCAGATGCTTGCATTGGTGTACCATGTGATTACGAGTAGATTAATTTTCAGTTGGTATATTGAGATTAAATACTCAACTGGTGGAATGACAGCAAGTCCAGGTTATGCTTCAAGCTGTCTCGATCTCTTTGGAGGCGGATAGGTGACTTTGGGAGGTCTGAAAAACAGAATTGATAAATTTAGGGAAAATGGGGTTGAAAGATGATAACCCAACAGTTGAGGATCTCATTCGACAGCTCCGATAAATTCAGTGGTATTCTCAATTAATGCTTCCTAGATTTTTGAAGACCGAAAAATGTCTAAAGAAGCATCACTGTGGACATTTGTTGGTCTTTGTCGGTCTTCAAAAAATCTAGGAAGCATTGTTTAAGAATACCACTGAATTTATCGGAGCTGTCGAATGAGATCCTCCACTGTTGGGTTATCATCTTTCAATCCCATTTTCCCTAAATTTATTGATTTTGTTTTTCAACAGGGATGTAATGTAATGATTCATCTCAATTGAATAGACGGACACTTGCTTCCTATCAAAGGGTTATGGAGTGGTTATAACAGTTGATCATGCTAAGGACTGTTATAACTAACCACTGCTTCTTAAAAAGACTGATGGACTTAAAGACTGATTAGACCTATCCACTGTTGAAGACAAAGCTGTTAAAGACAGGCACTTATGTACCTAAGGCCTGATCAACAAAGGAAAACCACTGCTCAGTAACAGCAGTGGTTTAGTATCTATAGCGGATTCAACATCAGTATTTATGTATCAGTTTTTCTTATGTAACAGTGTTTAGTGTATCGGTGTTTAGATTTTGTTACAGCTTCGATGATGGTTGTTAGATTTATGAAAATCTAATTGCTACAGTTTGAATATTATTGTTATTATATTATCATCTGTTGATCATGGTCTGTTAAAGTACTGTTGTTAAACATTCTCTGTTGAACTGCATCATCTGTTAGTCCACATCAGATGTTAGCAATCTATATTGTGGAATGATCAGCAGATGTTATGTTTGGCAGACATTTGTTTCAACAGCAGATGTTAGCTTTATGATGCTTTTGTATTCATATTCAGCAGCAGAGGTTGTTTTATCAGCAGATGTTATTTGCTATAACAGTCTTTGTGTTTATTTAGCAGAGGTTATTTGCTATAACAGTCTTTGTGTTTATCAGCATACTTTATCTGAATAGAGGTTGAGTGCATAAATTTGTTTGTAGTCAGAGGTTTGTATCAGAGAGGTTATGACAATGATCACCCATAAATTTGTTGAAGCCTTTTAAGAAAAGCCTTTTAAGTAACAGCAGATGTTAGCTTTATGATGCTTTTGTATTCATATTCAGCAGCAGAGGTTGTGTTTATCAGCAGAGGTTATTTGCTATAACAGTCTTTGTGTTTATCAGCAGAGGTTGTTTGGAACAACAGACTTTGCTTGAACAGATTTTCTGTTTGACAGAGCTTTTGGTTTGTCAGACTTTATCTAAATAGAGGTTGAGTGCATAAATTTACAGAATATAATTCAAGTTGTAATGTATCATGAAGAGCCAATTAAAATATATGGAGAATGTACAACAAAGGTTTAAGTTAATATAAATAACAAGATAAGCATACATGATTATAATTTAAATATTCGTAAGTCGTAATTTTTCAAAATATAGAAGTTTGATACATCACCATCCCATAATTTATCTCAAATGAGATAGTACCAACAACCACAACTATCTGTAGACTTTCTTTATGATCAGCTTGGCTTTTTCTTCAGAGTAGACAAGTTTGCATCTCATATTTCTGTAGATACCATTTGGCTTCGTGAACTTCTTGGTGAATTGACAAGCCGCGTATCTAAATCCCTTGCCATGCTTCTCCCGTCGAAAGTCAATTACAGTGTCAACTCCATTCAGATTTTCAACTGTCATCTTCAATGTTCTATGAATCCATGATAAAGAAGCTACTTTCACATTCTGACGCTTAAAAATAAATATAAAATACCAATAATTAATAAGAAATACAAAATGTATTTAAGTAAAGTAACAAAAAAAAAAAAACAGCGTAATTGTAACAAACATTTAACATCCAAAGAATGAGGAATAATATATTAACAGAATAAACTTACAAAATGTTTGTTGCAGTACCATACGAATTGTAAGGGGTATCCATCAGGATCAGCGGCATCAAAATCTGCGTCGTCGATATCATCGGATGATTCAATCGATACAACATAATCACTATCAGAATCTGTGTCATTGGATTCTTCAACATCCGACTGGTGATTCAGATCCTCGGTAATTTGAGGAACTTCTAAATTGGGTGAGGAAGTATCGTCTATCGGACTGTCATTGGATTTTGGTGCAACAATCTCACATCCATTCAAATCAAAGGCAGTAAGCAGAAAGATGTAATCCGCTACGTATCTTAAAACAAGTACAATTCCTGTTTGCATACCCATGTAGTGTACAACGTTTTCCCATCCATCGGTTATAAAGTAAGAATTCCGAAGAGGATCACGTTGAAGTAGTACATCAAAAGAGTCCCACTGATTCACATAGATCTTAAATGTCTCTTTAAGTTTACCAACTCCAATACTGACGTTGACTAACTCCTTGGGTATTAGCTAAACAAAAACATATAAAATTATGAAATCAACAAAGGTACAGTAAAATTAACAACTATATCACTAATTACTATAGTAACATTTAAGTATTGGATTAAAATACCAAAACTTACCAACACGTCCTTACAAACATCAATAAAACTATGGGAGAATGAATCCATACATCCAAACTTCCTCTCAAACGATATTGATGTGAACATCGAAATCATTGGGAGTTTTGTTGGATAATGATGAACTTTTTCAAAAGGTGTCAGCAGATATGTATATGGTGTAGTTTTTTTAAATACCAACAGACATCCTTCTTTCAATGAAAGGTCAGAGACAACTGAGGACCATCCTTCTTTTAGAGCAAAAGTTCCATTGTGTTTTGAGAATCGGTAATCCCATCTCATACCGTTTACACACTCTATAACGCCAACGTTACCAGGAACTTCTTTGAGTAAATGATTGTTTGCAAAGTTTTGTGGTATTATCTGTTGAGTTCAAATATTTAAGTATTGGCAAGTGTTATATGTGAATTAATTGTTAACAATAAAACTGTAGAAAATGGTTTTAATGTAATAATCTTACCAAGATTTTGGAATTAAGGGAATCCAAATATTTATAAAAAGACATCTTCCAAGATATGATGTTTCTGGTTAAAAATCAAAGAAAAAAATGAGACAATGTATTTTATCAGATACTTCATTATTTATAAAGACTGTGATAACAAATGTGAACCAACAATGTTTAACATATCTATGTCATTCAGATAATGAATTTAATATTTATCAATTTATCTAGAGTATAACAATAAATAAAGATTCCTCTAAAAACTGTAGAATCGAGTACCACTGTCAATAAATTTTTTTTGCAAGTCTATAAATAAAAGATTTGTCAGTTAATCATATTCTTTAATATCAAGTAAGAAAAACAACAAAATATACCTTATCGATTGCTTTCAAGAATCCAAATGCAATACCATATCAAACAAAACTTCAAATCGGAAAAATTATAAAAAATAAAAAAGCTTGTAAAATTAAATTGATATATCATCTAAAACATGCAATACATTGAGAACAGTTTTCATAACAGTTGTTAATCATGTGCATATGAAACTAATGTATATACAAATTTTAATATATATATTATTATACCTTGATCGAAGTTGTTGATGATGTCAAAAGTAAGAAGAATTCAAGTGGAGTGATTCAATATTGAAATGGACATCAGTGATTAAAACTTGAAGCACTTTTTATGAGATCAGACAAACAATTTTGTAAAGGGGATTTGGAGAGTCGTTAAAAAGGTAAAGTATGTTTCTATCTGCCTCTATGTAAAAAGATAAACCGCCATTGGAATAATAAATTACATTTTACCGCCATTGAGATAAGGAACTTACATTTTACCCCCTAATAATATAGCTTTCTTTTTCAAATAATTCAAATCATTTTCAAATAATTCAAACCATTTTCAAAATACTTTGAAAGTCTTTTTCTTGAGTGCTCAACAATCTTCTTCATTCAGATATTTGAAATTATGGCTACAGATAATAGAATTTCAAGTAAGTATGAACTGTTCTTTCAACCAAGTCAAAGTCAAGTCTGTGCTGAAGCAAGGAAAAAAAGGAAGCGTGTTCTGCAACAAAAGCGAAAGAAGAGTGGTTTTCATCGTACATCGACATCCGATTCTGTTAAAAGGATTCCATTATTAAACACTCCAAGTGGTATGTCAACAAAATTTTACAAGAAATATATATTTATATGTTATCTTTTGGGAATCCTTACACATGTTTCGTATTTTACAAGTTTCAACAACCAATGTTGAGAGAAGGAATGTGTATCATTTTCCTGCTTATGCTACTCCAAATATTAGCAGTAATTTGTTTCACTCAACTACAGAAGTAAAAGGTATACTTACTGCAGATATTTTTTGGTAATTTCAAAAAAATTTCACAATATGTTCAAAGTTCTTTCCTTGAGTGGTCAACAATCTTCTTCATTCAAGTATTTTAAATTATGGATACAGATAACACAATTTCAAGTAAGTATGAAGTTGACCTTCAAGCAACTCAACATCAAAGCTGTGCTGAAGAAAGAGAAAAAGAAAGTATGCTCTTCAACAAAAGAGAAACAACAGAGGTTGTCATCCTGCATCAACATCTGATTCTGTTGAAAGGATTCCATTTTCAAATACTTCAAGTGGTATGTGTTATAGTTTTATAAACAAAATTTAAAAAAATATGTATGTATATGTTATGTTTTTGGAATCCTTACATATGTTCTATTTTACAAGTTTCAACCACCAATGTTGAGAGAAGGAATGTGTATCATCTTCCTGCTTATGCTACTCCAAATATTAGTAGTAATTTGTTTCACTCATCTACACAAGTAAAAGGTATACTTGCTGCAGATATTTTTTGGTAATTTCAAATAATTTTCACAATACTTTCAAAGTTCTTTTCTTGAGTTGTCAACAATCTTTTTCATTCAAGTATTTTAAAATATAGATACAGATAACACAATTTCAAGTAAGTATGAAGTTGACCTTCAAGCAATTCAACGTCAAATGTGTGCTGAAGAAAGAGAAAAAAGGAAGTATGTTCTTCAATAAAAGAGAAACAACAGAGGTTGTCATCCTGCATCAACATCTGATTCAGTTGAAAGGATTCCGTTTTGTTGGTGCATATGTCTGTCGACTTCGTCTTGTATCGAGTCTTGTAATAGAATAGATAGATCAGGGCACGTTGTACGAGAGAAACGGGAAACTGAGCTGAACAAGCTGGTTCATGCGAAGTGGGCTCTCTATATATATGGGTCTTGTGTCTCTCATTTGTAACAATTGTGATTCCGGTAGCGAAGCTCTGCCGAAGTATCTCCATCCTGTAAAATGTTCAGAAATCAATACAAGAGATAGTTAAAGTGATTCTAAGTGTAAATCAAGCTGATACAACATCGATACATCTGTTTCCGCCTTTCGTATTGATCTAGAACTCTTCTGATCGACTCATTTGGTCGTCACAACGATCCTACAAGTGGTATCAGAGCTCAGGAGGAAGAGTTCTTACCATTTCAGCTGTTTTTCACCGAAATTTCTGATTTTTACTCATTTCTACTCACACTTCTATACTTTTTCATCAAATTAACTAAGATTTTACGGTTAAAATGGACTGATTTTGTGATATAACACGCGAAACACTGTTTTAATCAATCCTTGAAAAAATCAGAACCAAAATCGACCTAAAACTTGTTAAAATCATGAATTTTTGGTCCGAAACCGCGTAAAAAAACCCCCAGGTTGTGTGAGTTTACATCTTCAGGTCGTGCGAAGTGCGTCCAGCTCGCACGAATTGCTTCAGATCGCTTGAAAGTTGCTCCAGGTCATACGGTTTGAGTATTCCAGCTCGTACGAAGTGATTAATAATATCCAGTTCGTGTGAAATTTACCAGTTCGCACCAAATACACATCGTACGAGGTGTCAGGTTGTTTGAAATCGAGTTTGCATGTGAAAAAAATCACCGACCCATGTGCTTTGACTGAATAATTGTCTCGGCCCAATGTTCTGAATATCATCTTGAACGGCCCAATCACACTTCAACAGTTCATTGAAGTTTTCAGACAAATCTTGACGAAAAATTGAATCATGTGTTTTGATTTCATATTGTCGGCCATTTTCAAAAATTAAATCACTAGTCTATTAAGTGGTCCATGTGAAGACTAGTGCTTGTTATCAATTCACATAAAACAAAATGTCATCGGCCCAATGAGAATTGAGTTGTGAACTTAGATTGTCGGCCATTCAGAATTTCCAAGATTATTAAATTTGTTATTCATACTGGGTGTATAGGAATAGGTTGGACAACAAGATAATTCATATTGGACAAGTTAGTGGATTGTTTGATATTGGGCCGCAAACTTGTTAAAAGGTGAATTGAAACAGGTTTGATTAGTGGGTCGCTAAACTTGTGGATCAGGATTGGATTTTGTGAGTTTGTCACATTTGGGCCACGAGTTATAACATCTATATTTGGGTCTTTAGTGTGAAACAGGTTTGTTTAGTGGGCTACAAAAATTTTGGACGGGTATAATTTTTGGGCTACAAACTTGTTAGAGGGCCTCGTGGAAGTTGAAATTTTGTGGACTTTGAGCTAAAAACAATTTTTGAACCAAGTCATTTGAAGTTCACCAGACCGCATGAAATTCAACTCGTTTGAAGTATCAAACACTCAGATCGTTTGATCTTGTCAGACTGTTTGTGATTTCCAGCTCGTTTGAAATTTTGTCATTGTGAATTTTTAAAACCGAAACATGGATTCTGAAGATGAAATAGCGTATGTTTATTACGAATCACAGCAATTCATTCCTAAAAAGAAAGAAGAAGAACCAGTTTCAACAAATAGGGCTTCAAGAAAAGCACAAATAGTTGAAGAAAGTGATGATGATGCCGAAGAAATTCGAAAACTTAAATATTATCAAAGAAAATTTTCAACTAATAGTGATGATGATGATTTGGTTTTTGCAGGTAAAACGGAAAAGATCAAAGAAAAACAAGCTACGAAAAAGAAGAATCATAAAGCAGCAGCTGTTAAAGAAAAAGATGATAGTGATGATGATAATTCGTATTATGCAAGAAAAATGAAAGAGCTCAAAGAAAGACAAGCTGAGAAAGATGACAGTGATGATGAAAATGTTCGAGTGATAAAGAAGAAAATTAAAAAACAAGATGACAGTGATGATGATGTTCGAGTGATAAAGAAGCAGGTTAAAGAAATTCCAGTTTTCAAGGTTGAGAAGGAAGCTGATGCAGAAAAGATATCTGAGAAATGTGAAAATTGTGATACTGTGAAAAGGCAGAACAACAAATTGATTCATAACATGAACAGACTGAAAGAATCTTATGATGTTTTAAACAAAGCTATGAATCAATATAACCAGTCAAGCAGTGAACAAGCTACAGCTATGAAGACACTCAATGAAGCGTTCATGACAAAGCAGAAAATCATCAATAATTACATTGAGAAATGTGTTGTACTTGAACAAAAATTGGAAACCCAGAGGATAGAAACTGAGAGGGTGAACAGGTTATTGAGAAGTTACTTATGTGCTTCTTATGTGATTGACAGGATTTATCCTACAGTAGAAGGCATGAAAGCGTTTGAAGAAGAGGATACTGAAGTAAAGGATACTGGTAAGAAACATAGTACTGGTTATACCAAGTGTCCACCGCCGCTTGAAAGTGGATATTCTCCACGAAATCCTAATTCAGAAAGAGTCAAAAAGGCAACCAATTTAAAGTGGGAATCTGAATCTTCAGATGGATAGCCAGACAACATTGACGTCACATTCACATCGTCCGACACTGATCATGAGTCTGAGTTAATAAAGAAAGTGGTCGATCAGGTGTTGGATAAGGATGAAACCGAGGAGTCAGAGTCAAAGTCTGACACTTCAAGTCCAACAGTTGAAAAGGGAAAAAGGGTTTACAATAAAGATTTTCTGTTATCACAAAATAATTTGAATGACGAAACATTCAGAGTAGCATATACTTTGAATGATTCTGACAAATTATATTCTGATGAAGAATTTCCAATAAGAGGTGTTAAAACTGAAATGATTAACAAGGTTTTCAAATTAACAGAAATTAATATTTTTGAAATAAAAGATAAAAATCTTTCTGAAAAACCTAAAAAATACACCTCAAGAGTTCAACAAAGGTTAAATAAGAAAAAAGGTTACAGTTCTGGTTCGGGTTTTTAAAAGAAACCAAACCATAACAGTAATTTCAAAAAGAAAGGTTTAGGTTTTATTCCACTCAAAAATTATAAAAATGAGAAAATTAATAAACCAAAAACTATATTTGTTTCAGGAGCAAGTTCGAAAGAAGAAGAAAAGAGCTCATTCTGGAAGCAATCGAACAAAGAATTCCATGCTAAGAAGCAAAAAGGAATGAAGAATGAAGCTGCTCAGAAGAAGGAGACGAGAACCTGTTATCAATGCAAAGTAGTTGGTCACATTGCCTTGAACTGTCCAAAGGCAATCAACACAAAACAAGGAGTCTCTGAAAAACTCAAAGAAAAAGTTGTTGATAAAAATGAATCACCAACCGAACAATTTATAGTGTTCAAAAACTCAAAATTTGAGGTTGGTGAGTGTTCAAAAAGTTTTTACAAAAGAAAGGTGAATCTTAACAACCAACAGTGGGTTGTTAAGAAACCAGATGTTAGTTCTGGCAATGGATCTGATTCGTCAAAGTTAGAGGAGCCACAAGTTGAGCTAAAAAGAGAAAATTCAGTTCCGCCATTGGATGACGCAAACTTTCCACCATTGCGGACTGAAAATTTTTGTTGGTGTATACGTCTGTCGACTTCGTCTTGTATCGAGTATTGTATTGTACTAGATAGATCAGGGCACGAAAAACGAGGATGTGTGTTTATGGGTAATTTCGCTTGAAATGACGCATGGTCATTTCAAACGAAATCAAGATGATAATTCCGTTTGAAGTTAATTCCGTGCGGAATTAGATTCCATTTGGACATGTTCAAGCGGAATTACCACTCCTAAATATACCTGAAGTGTCTAGTCATTTGTAACAATTCTGATTCCGGTAGCGAAGCTCTGCCGAAGTGTCTACAGCATTGTAATCGATCTAATATCAATCAAAAGACAGTTTAAAGCGATTTCTCGTGCATTACAACTGAAATAACACTGTTACACTAGTTTCCGCCTCTTGTATTGGTGAAGACCTCTTCTGATCGACTCGTTTGGGTCACAAAACGATCCTACAAGTGGTATCAGAGCTCAGGAGGAAGAGTTCTAACCATTTCAGCTGAAAAATCTGTTTTCTACACCTTCTTTTCACAATTAAACAAAATTTCACGGTTAAAATGGCTTGATTTTCAAATATGTTGTGCGCAACAATGTTTTAACAAACCCTAGAAAAAATCAGACTCTAATTCGAAGTAAAACATAATCAATTTTTGAAAAAACTGTCCGACAGCGTGATTCCGCTTGAAAGATTCATATAATTTCGCTTGAACAGTGCCTTATTTCACACGAAATTAGATTGTGATTTCGCTTCAAAAGGTATTCCGTTTGAAAAAGGTGTTATTTCAAACGAAATCAGGTATCCCGTTTGAAAAGGTGTTATTTCACACGAAATAAGGTATTCCGTTTGAAAGGGTATTTCTCTCCAAAAAGTGATTTCGTTTGAAAGTTGATTCCGTTTGAAAGAGGGTTGATTTCGTGTGAAAAGTAATCTCGTTTGAAGAGGGTATTTCGTTTGAATCTGACAGTTTGTGAATATTTGAAAATTGAATCATGGAGAACGAGTTTTACAACGCATTTGCTAGTCCGATGACTATTGCTCAGAGTACGTTACTTGAAAATGAGACAGGAACAACACAAAAACCACCTAAGCTTATGGACATTGATGATTTTAGTGGATAGCTGAACGTTTTGGTAACTGGGTTGAAGCTTATCACTTAGATGCATGGGAACATACTGAAGTTCAATATACTAGACCAGTAGGGAACAATCGTGTGAAAACACCGATTAGAGAATTGAGTGCTGATGAGAAAAAGAAATACAAATATGAGAAATTGATGGTTAGTTTATTGCAGCAAGCGATTAAAGAAGACATCTTGATCTTACTTCAACACAATGGAAGTGCATATTTGATTTGGACAGAGTTAGAAGCTAAATTTATTGGAAGTGATGATATACTCAAGAACAAAAAGTCGCTTCTGAAAAAAGAATTTGATCTATTTCGTGGGTTGAGAACGGAGAACACCAAGCAGATTATCGAAAGATATTGCAACTTGGTGAAAAACATGAACAGATGGGGTATCAACAAAGATAAAGATGAGTTGATTGAGAAGCTGGCTGATGCGTTGCCACATGATGTTTGGGGAACATATTTAATGATGTTGAAAAATAAACCAGATTTTAATAATATCACACTAAGCGAGTTTATTAAACATCTTGAAGCTCAAGAAATGGAACAAAGGAAAATTGCTAGAATGAAAAATTATGATGGAGAACAAGACATAGGGTTATATTATAAAAGTGGTGTTAGTGAGAAGACCAATATTTCACTAAAGATTGAAACAGCTTTCAATGCAAAAAGTTCTTCAGAAAGTTCATCTCAGGGATCAAGCAGCAAAACAGGATTTACTTCATTTCCATCATTTGATCCACATTTTTCTGCAACAAAGAGTGGCAAAGTTCTTCAATGCAACATTGCTTTAAATCTTGAGAATGATCAGAACTACTCAGAGGAAGTTGCTAAAAGTAATATGTCTTTGTTAGTAACTGTGCTTGAATCTTATGGTAGTTTGGTTGCAGGGAAGATCGGGAATCCAATGCTTACAAAAGAGGATTACGGTCAAGTTGATGCTGAGGAGATGGAATTGATGGATATAAAGTGGTGCTTGGCGAGCGTGTTGAGACGAGCTGAAAAGTTTAAACAAATTACAGGAAGAGATGATTTCCGTGATGCAAATGTTTCAACTTTAGGATTTGATAAATCTAAAGTCACTTGTTTTCGTTGCAGGGAAAAGGGGCATTTCAAAAGAGAGTGCACAAATCGTGAAGCAAATGGAGCTCAAAATCCTTTTGGAAACAACGACTACTATCGAAAGGCGATTTATCATCAGGTCGCTCAACAGTCGTATCAACAAGAACAACCACAAACTGCTCATGCTAGGAAAGTGATTGAAGATTCAAAGAAAGCGTGTATGGTTAATCAAAATGATGGAAGTTCATCAAAAGATTTCAGTTGGGATAAATATATTCCATCTGACAATAAAGCATGTCTGATAAATCAAGATGATGAAAGATTACCAGAAGGATTTAGTTGGGAAAACTTTAGCTGGGATAATTATTGTCCAGACAAAGAGATATTAAAAGCTAAAGGTTTTGTTGCTCAAGTTATTTATGATTATACTGGTGACTATTGGGCAGAAAAAATCAGAAAACATTTACAAGCTGAAGCTGATAAAAAGAAAAGATATGAAGAAGAAAGGCAAATAAAACAAGCTGAAGCTGAGAAAAAGACAAAAGGGTGAAGAAGAAATTCAAGTGAGAAAAGTTACAGAAGTTCCAGCATTTGAAATTAAAACAGATACTGATGAAGTCAAAGTTTCTGAGAAGTGTATGAATTGTGATTCTCTGATAAAGCAGAACAATGAATTGCTACACAACATAAAAAGGCTAAAAGAATCATATGATATCTTGAACAAAGCCATGAATCAATACAACGAGACAAGCAATGAACAAGCCGTAGCAATGAATACACTCAAAGGAGCATACAAGAGACAACTTAACGATGTCAATTATTTCACTGAGAAGTGTGCTGAGCTTGAATTGAAGCTTGAAACACAGAGAATTGAAACTGAGAGAGTAAATAGATTGTTAAAAAATTACTCATGTTCTACTTTTGTGGTTGACAGGATTTACCCGATAGTGGAAGGATTGAAGACATTTGAAGAAGAAAAGACTTCCGAAGAAAAGAAGTCTGAAACAAAAGAAGAGGATGAAGTGAAGATTTCTGGTAAGAAACCAAGTGTTGTCTATAACAAATGTCCACCTTCGGTTGAAAATGGATATTCTCCTCGAAATCCAAATTCAGAAAGAGTAAAAAAGGCAACAAATTTACAGTGGGAGTCTGAGTCTTCAGATAATTTGCCAGAAAACATTGATGTCATGTTCACATCGTCTGACACTGATCATGAGTCCGAGTTAATAAAGAAAGTGGTTGATCAGGTGTTAGATAAAGATGAAACAAAGGAGTTCAAATCAGAGTCAAAGTATGAGTCCAAACCGTCAAAGTCAATAGTCAAAAAGGACAAACAGGTTTATGATAAAGAATTTTTGTTATCAAAATCTAATTTGAATGACGAACCGATCAAAGTAGCATATACCTTGAAAGATTCTGACAAATTATATTCTGATGAGATTTTTTCAATAAGAGGTGTTAAACCAGAAATGATAAAAAAATGTTTTCAAATTAACAGAAATTAATATTTCTGAAATAAAAGATGTAAATCTTTCTGAAAAACCCAAACCTTACATCTCAAGAGTTCAACAACGTTTAAATAAGAAAAAGGGTTACAGTTCTGGTTCAGGTTATCGAAAGAAACCAAACCATAACGGTAATTACAAAAAGAAAGGCATAGGTTTTATTCTACCGAAAAATCATAAAAATGAGAAAACTTATAAATCAAAAACTGTTTTTGTTTCAGGAAAAACATCTGAAGAAGAAAAAGAACAAGTATTCAGAAAGCAATCTAACAAAGAATTCCTTGCAAAGAAGCAAGAAGAAATGAAGAAAAGTGTTGCTCAGAAGAAGATGGAGACGAGAACCTGTTTTCAATGTAAAACAGTTGGTCATATTGCCAGGAATTGTCCAAAGGCAATACAAACAAAACAGGGAGGGTAAACTGAAAGAAAAGATTGTTGAGAAAACCGATCAACCAACAAACAGATTTAAAGTCTTTGAAAATTCAACTTTTAAAGTTGGTGAATGTTCGAAAAATGTTTACATAAGAAAGGAGAAACTTAACAACCAAAAATGGGTTGTTAAGAATTCAAGTGAAAGTTCTGGTGATGAATCTGATTCCACAAAGTCAGAGGAGCCACAAGCTGATTTAAAATTGAAAACATCAGTACCGCCTTTGGATGATGCGAATTTTCCACCATTGCGGGCTGAGAATTTTAAGCAAAAAATTGGTAAAGTTGAGATTTCAAATCAATTTTTTCCTAAAAAGAAATAATTTGATGTTGAAAAGGTTTTTAACCCCACAGTGCAAAACATTTTGGGTAAAATGATTGATGGGAAGGTAAAGGGGGTTAAAGAATATTATGAGAAGAAGATGGAAGGTAAGCAACCGAGTGTTGGTAACTCGGAATCTCCCAAGGACCGTCAGGCTTGGGAGAATCTCTCTAACTGAAAAACCTGACTTGCCGGAGCTCCCAAGTTGGTAATCGCAGAGCATGAATCGGCATCATTCTTTGTTTATGAAAAATTGTTTTTGTAGAAGTATGACTTGCCGGAACTCCCAGGTTGGTAAGTGTGGAGTAGGAATCGGCATTTTGAGATTTCAACCTACAGGTTGGTAAATGTTGGTAAGCAAATCGACAAGTGGTTGAAAGTGAGGTTTTATCTTCAAGTGGTGAATCAGGGACATTAAGTTGTACTTGATTTCCTACAAGTGTTATTTTTGAAAAACAAAGTGATGAATTTATCCCCTATCCCACAAGTGGATTTATGAAATCAACAAAACTTATTTTTCGGAAAAACAATTTGATTAAAACAAACTTAAGTGTTTTGAAATCATAATGGGAAAATAGTTTGTTGTAAGGGGAAGTTCTGATTGTTTATGCCAAGTGAATGGCGAATTAAAGTGATTTGATATCAGTTGTCACTTTACTTGTACAGTTTGTTTTCAAATTTTTTTAAATGATTTTGAATTTTAGGGGGAGTAAGAATTTTCAGAAAATCCAAAAACATTTGAAAATTTGAAAAAGCACAAAACTCATTTTTGTTTGAAAAATATTGAAAAACAACAAAAACATGATAAAATGAAAACGAGTTTGCCGTAGAAAAGAGGAAATGATAGTACATTAGTGGACGATCACAGCATGCTAAAGATTTGGAAAGTCAAATGTGATAAACGGTCTCACTGATGATGTGCCAGTAGGTTTTTGCACATTTAGTAGATTGTGACGAGATATAAACCTAAAATTCAAACTTACTTATATCGTGGGGAACATCTCTCAGATATATGGGTAACCCCCGAAATCTTGTTTGAAAGGTCCCTCTTTCTGAGATACTAGGTCTTTATACTCAGTGATATCTGGGGTATTATCCCGGGACTTCTGATTTTGCGGAAGCAATGACCTAGTCCCCGTATAATACTTTCTACTTGCTTGAAATATAGCACCGCCCTCAGTACAAAAAATGATGAAACATTGAAAAATGCTAATCATGTGCTGTTGAAGAAAAGATTCTCTAAAGGGAACACACCAAAAGTCGAAGCCGTCATCTCTCTGATTTTGCGGAAGCAATAGCCTGAGCTCTCACGGCCCTCGCATTTAACCCTTTACAGATATCATCTGTGGTATACTCACCTGTAAGACTGAATATTAGGATCTGGATACGGGAGTATATTCTGAGGTGGGATACTCGAATAAGTTTAAGTGCTTAAAACATTAATCTCGTATCTCGAAACAGTTGAACTTTGTGTGAAAATTTAAGTGGACCAGTATACTGACAATCTAAGTGAATCGTTTAGAACTGAAAATGTTTAAAGCTTAATGGTGTTGGTGATTTGTCTCAAAAACTGATATGATCCTCTTACACAAACTCACAAAAATATTGTTTGTAAATATTTCTTTATTGCATTTCGTTAAAATAAAAAATTCCAAAAAGATTTTTAGTGTGTTTTAGCATAAATTTTTGAAAATTCAAAAAGATTTTCGACAACTGATGTTGAAGAATTGATTTTCAAAATTCCAAGTGCTAAGCATGATGAACAACAGGTTTGGGAGAAGTGTTTTTAAAATGAAGAATGTTTGTTTACAAGTGATCATCAGAAACTGTTATATGATAAATCATTCTGAAAAATAACCTGCAAATGATATAATTTTATCAAAATCTTAAATTTGTGAAACTTATGTTTGTGGTAGAGAGTATGCAGGTTAGCCAGATTTTGATCCGGAGAAGGATGTAAGCCAGGTTACGATCTTAGAACCAGTGAATTTCAGACTGTGATCCTAGCTTATCGAAAGGGGGAGTCTGAAGATGCTAATACTGATACAGGAGAAGAGTCAGGGTTACGATTCTGAGAGCCAAGTTCTGATCTTGGAATTGAAGACGTTATCTGGTGATGCTGATGATCTTAAAGAATCAAGAGACCTGATCAAGAGGAGTATAAAGCAAGGTTGAGATTCTAGAAGAAAAAGAAAGATTGATTAAGGATATTTACAATGGAGAATCTTTGGAGAGAGCAAGAAGACAGATAAAGGCTGAAGGTTTGACAACCGAAGACTCGACACTGAAGACTCGTCAACATTCGAGGGGGAGTCTGTTGGTGCATACGTCTGTCGACTTCGTCTTGTATCGAGTCTTGTATTGTACTAGATAGATCAGGGCACGAAAAACGAGGATGTGTGTTTATGGGTAATTTCGCTTGAAATGACACATGGTCATTTCAAACGAAATCAACATGATAATTCCGTTTGAAGTTAATTCCGTGTGGAATTAGATTCCTTTTGGACATGTTCAAGCGGAATTACCACTCCTATATATACCTGAAGTGTCTAGTCATTTGTAACAATTCTGATTCCGGTAGCGAAGCTCTGCCGAAGTGTCTACAACATTGTAATCGATCTAATATCAATCAAAAGACAGTTTAAAGCGATTTCTCGTGCATTACAGCTGAAATAACACCGATACACTAGTTTCCGCCTCTTGTATTGGTGAAGACCTCTTCCGATCGACTCGTTTGGGTCACAAAACGATCCTACAATTTTAAACAAAAAGTTGGAAAAATAGAGATTTCGAATCAACTCTATTCTGAAAAGAAAGAATTTGATGTTGAAAAAGCCTTTAACCCTAGAGTTCTAAATATTTTTTTGGAAAAATGGTTGACGGGAAGGTCAAATGGGTAAAGGAATTTTATGAAAAGAAAAAGAAAGGAAAGAAACCGAGTGATGATGAATCGGAAACTCCCAAGGACCGTCAGGCTTGGGAGAATCTCTATGACTAAAAATCCTGACTTGCCGGAGCTCCCAGGTTGGTAATCGTGGAGCAGGAATCGGCATCTTTCTTGAGAAATTCAAAATTGTTATATTTCGATTTACAAGTGGTATTTTTGATGAGAACCTACAAGTGGTTAATCAAGGCCATTAAGTTGAACTTGATTTAACTTTCATACAAGTGGTAATTGGAAAACAAAGTGATGAACAAAACCCCGATTTTAGAAGTGTGAAATCAACAAAACTAATTTTCCGGAAAAAACATTTGATTAAAACAAACTTAAGTGTTTTGAAATCATAATGGGAAAATAGTTTGTTGACAGGGGGAGTTCTGATTGTTTATGCCAAGTGGATGGCGATTTGAAGCAATTCACATTGGTTTGTCAAATTTTCTTTAAATGGTTTTGAATTTTAGGGGGAGTAAGAAATTTCAGAAAATCCAAAAACATTAGAAAATTTAAAAAAAGTCAAAAACGTGATAAAATCAAAAATGAGTTTTGTTGTGAAAAAGAGGAAATGATAGTACATCAGTAGACAATCACAGTACGCTAAAGAATTGGAAAGTTAAAATGTGATAAACGGTCTCACTGTTGATATGCCAGTAGATTTTCGCATGCTTAGTAGATTGTTTTCGATATATAAACCT
This sequence comes from Helianthus tuberosus, assembly GCA_030545235.1. Lineage (NCBI taxonomy): Eukaryota > Viridiplantae > Streptophyta > Magnoliopsida > Asterales > Asteraceae > Helianthus > Helianthus tuberosus. The sequence goes on from CM060382.1 coordinate 99,677,163, forward strand.
AAATATCAAATACTTACTTATCTCGTGGGGAACATCTCTCGGATATATGGGTAACCCCCGAAATCTTGTTTGAAAGGCTTTTTATTTCTGACATACTAGGTCTTTGTACGTGATGATATCTGGGGTATTATACCAGGACTTCTGATTTTGCGGGAGCAATAGCCTAGTCCTCGTATAATACTTTGCATTGCTTTTCTCATAAAGCTCACCCTCAGCATAAAAAATGATGAAACATTGAAAAATGCTAATCATGTGCTGTTGAAGAAAAGATTCTCTAAAGGGAACACACATAAAGTCGAACCATCATCTCTCTGATTTTGCGGAAGCAATAGCCTGAGCTCTCATGGTCTCGCATTTACCCCTTACAGATATCATTAGTGTGCATTCACCTGTAAGACTGAATATAGGAGTCTGGATACGGGAGCATATTCTGAGGTGGGACACGCGAATAAGTTAAGTCCATTAAAACACTAGTCTCGTATCTTGAATCAATTGAATTTTGTGTGAAAATTTAAGTGGATCAGTATACTGACAATCTAAGTGAATCGTTTAGAACTTAAAGTGTTTAAAGCTCAACGGTGCTAGTGATTTGTCAAAAACCGATATGATCCTCTTACACAAACTCACAAAAATATTGTCTGTAAATATTTCTTTACTGTTTTTCATTAAAAACAAAATCCAAAAAGAGTGTGTTTTAGCATAAAATTTTGAAAAAATCAAAAAGATTTTATTTCATCTTATTTTTGACAACTGATGTTGGAAAGCTGATTTTCAAAATTCCGAGTGCTAAACAACAACAGTGGATTGGGAGAGTTTGTTGGAAAAGAAAAGTGAAGATAATTTGAGAAATGTCATAATCTAATAAGTGATATTTTGAGATTGATTTTACAATAGGTAAGCAGAAATTAAAATTGTTATAAATCAAAATCTTATGTTTGAGGTAGAGTTTATGCAGGTAAAAGCCAGGTTCCGATTCCTGAGGATTTTCCACATAAACATATGCAGATTAAAGCCAGGTTCCAGATCCTGTGGCTACGGAGAGCCAGGAAACGGTCCTGAACTTGTGAAAGCTGCAAAGCGTGAGTAGAGTTTGAACCAGGTTTAGATTCTAGAACGAGAGCTTTTCCAGACTGCGATCCCAGCTTATCGAAAGGGGGAGTCTGAAGATGTAAGAGCCAGTTTCTGATTCTGGAACTGTATTCAAGATAGAAGTTGCTGATGCTGATGAGCTTAAGGAATCAAGAGATCTGATCAAGAGAAGATAGACTCAGATTGCGATTCTGGGAGAATAGGAGGGAGGGAGGGAGAGAGAGAAGAAGATAGAGATTGAGGATGCTTACAGAGTTAGATACTTTGGAGAGAGCGAGAAGACTGTTCAAGACTAAAGACTCGACATGCTGAAGTCTCGTACCGAAGACTCGTCAACATCCAAGGGGGAGTTTGTTGGTGCATATGTCTGTCGACTTCGTCTTGTATCGAGTCTTGTAATAGAATAGATATATCAGGGCACGTTGTACGAGAGAAACAGGAAACTGAACTGAACAAGCCGGTTCATGCGAAGTGACCAGTTCGTGCGAACTAGCCAGTTCGCACGAACTGGACCATGCATGTTCATGCGAAGTGGGCTCTCTATATATATGGATCTTGTGTCTCTCATTTGTAACAGTTGTGATTCCGGTAGCGAAGCTCTGCCGAAGTATCTCCAGCTTGTAAAATGTTCTGAAATCAATACAAGAGATAGTTAAAGTGATTCTAAGTGTAAATCAAGCTGATACAACATCGATACGTCTGTCTCCGCCTTTCGTGTTGATCGAGAACTCTTCTGACCGACTCATTTGGTCGTTACAACGATCCTACACATTTTCAAATACTTCAAGTGGTATGTGTTACAGTTTTGCAAACAAAATTTAAAAGAAATATGTATGTATATGTTATATTTTTGGAATCCTTACATATGTTCTATTTTACAAGGTTCAACCAACAATGTCGAAAGAAGGAATGTTCATCACACTCCTTTTGGAAGTACTAAGCAAATATGCAATTTTGTTGAGAGGACTCCATTATCAGATATTATAAATTGTATGTTTTAAATTTAACGAAACAAAATATTTGTTTAATCTTAGGTTTTATGAATTGTTATATATATCTTATTTTACAAGCTTCAATATAGGTGGAATATCTAAAATTGAATTACAAATGAGTGATGAGATGTTACCAGATTCTGTCATTAAGAAGATTCATGGAATTTCTAAAGGTATAAGATACGAATGTAAATTCCTGTTAAGTTTTCAATATGTAGAAAACTTATGTTGACTTATAAATTTACTAAGTCTGTAGATTATATTGATCATGGAGATGCCATCTTTGTGTGTTCTAAATGTGATGCAATGTTATGGGAAGATGAAATGCTTAGGGGAAAAAAAATGTAAGAAAACATCCTATTCTCTTTGTTGTTCAAATGGAGATGTTGAGCTACCACGACCGCCTACACCTCCTCCATTACTACGTCATTTATATAAAAGTCATACATCACAGTCTCGCAATTTCATGGATAATAAACGAGCATATAACATGATGTTTTCCTTCACATCTCTTGGTGGGAAGGTTGACAAAAGTTGTCAGAGAGGTAAAGGTCCTTATGTATTTAGACTACAAGGTCAAAATTATCATCGATTGGGTAGTCTACTTCCGGACGATGGGGAAGAACCTAAATTCTCCCAGCTTTACATATATGATTCACAAAATGAAGTTGTAAATCGTCAAAAAGCAGTAAGGTAATTTCTTTATGATAATTGTGGCATTTATGAAAATATATTTTGCTTTTCAGTATATTTACATTCATTATCATTTGAAATGAATGTAAATTTTAACATTTTATATTTATGGCAGTTCTCAGATAGAATGCAAAACTATAAGAAACAACCAGCTTGATAGTACAACCATAGAGGGTCTTAAAGATATGTTGGATTCTTGCAATCCTCTTATCCAGTCCTTCAGAATGGTAAGAGATTGTTTTCAAGAAAATGAGTTTCAAGATGTAAGCTTGAAGCTTATTGGAACAAGAGATAAGGATGGAAGAGTTCACAATTTGCCAACAGCATCAGAAATTGTTGCGTTAATACATGGTGATTTTGATGGAGCATTTGATAAACAGGACATTGTTGTTAGAAAGAAGTTTGGTGGTCTTCAAAGAATTAATGAGCTTCATCCCTCTTACCTTGCTTTGCAATATCCACTTATTTTCCCATATGCGGAAGATGGTTATAGAGTTGGTATTAAACATAGAGGGATTGCGATTGATGATGAGGTACTTCGAACCAATCTTACAATTAGAGAATTCTTTTGTTACAAAATTCAATATAGACAGAATCAGTTTTCATTGTTAGTTAATGCGAAAAAACTATTTCATCAGTTTTTGGTTGATGGATACACGATGATAGAATCTGCCAGGTTGAATTATATAAGGACACAACAACCTAAACTTAGAGTGCAAAATCTTAAGAACTTGAATGCTACTGTTGAAAGTGGAGAGAATAATGCCTCAAGTTGTGGTAAACCTATACTTTTACCTTCATCATTTACTGGTGGTTCTAGATATATGATGCAAAAGTACTTGGATGCTATGGCAATTTTCAAGTCTGTTGGATATCCCGATTTATTCATAACGGTGACTTGTAATCCAAACTGGCCTGAGATTTACAGGTGTTTGCACGATAAAGCTCTTAATGCTAAAGACAGACCGGATATTATCTCTAGATTATTCAAGTGTAAATTGGATCATCTTATAAAAGATTTCAAGAAACATAAATTCTTTGGTGATGTACAAGCAGGTACCCTTTAGTTATATTTTTTACTTTGAACATCTAATTATATATATCTAACAGCCCACTGTTCAAAAATTTCAGTTATGTATACAATGGAATTTCAGAAGCGTGGTCTCCCACATGCTCACATATGTTTGTTCTTGGGTGCTGAAAGCAAATTTCCAAATGCATCTGATATTGATCGTGTTATTAGTGCTGAGATACCAGATAAAGAAAGAGATCCTGAATTATATGAGCTTGTCAAGCAATTTATGATTCATGGACCATGTGGTACGGACAACCCACTTTGTCCATGTATGGTTCAGCAAAAATGTTCTAAAAAGTTTCCCAAAAAATATGTAGATGAGACTTGTGTTGATTCTGAAGGATATCCTGTCTATCGTCACCGTCAAACAAGTAATACAGTAGTAAAGAATGGTGTGACACTTGATAATAGATTTGTAGTTCCTTACAATGCTCTCCTACTCAGAAAGTATCAGTGCCACTTTAACGTTGAATGGTGCAACCAGTCAGGTTCTACCAAATATTTGTTTAAATATATTAATAAGGGGCCTGATAGAGTCACTGCTTCTGTTTTTCAAGCCAATAGCACCAAGAATGAGACGGAACAGAATGTAGCTGTAGATGAGATAAAAGCATACCTTGATTGTAGATATATCTCTGCTTGTGAAGCTGCTTGGAGAATATTCATGTATGCTATACATTATAGATATCCAGCTGTTGAAGTATTACCTTTTCATTGTGAAGATGGTCAGAGTATTGTTTATAACGATCATGATAATTTGTGTGATATTGTTACTGATCCAACTGTGAAAATGACAATGTTTACAGAGTGGATGAATTGTAATAAAGTCGATGAATTTGCCAGGACATTGAGGTATGTTCAGTTTCCAGGATATTATGTATGGAATGCTAAAAATCGCAAATGGAATCGAAGAAAGCATCCGTATGGATCAATTGGAAGGATACATTATGTCCCACCATCACTTGGTGATTGTTATTACCTAAGGATTTTACTGAATCATATTAAGGGACCAACCTGTTTTGAAGATAACAGTTGATGGGCAGTTTTTTCAAACATTTAAAGATGCATGTTTTGCACGAGGGCTGTTGGATGATGATAAAGAATATGTTAATGCTGTCAAAGAAGCTAGCACATGGTCAACCAGAGATTTCTTGAGGACCTTTTTTGTAATGTTGTTGCTGTCAAATTCGATATCTCGTCCTGGTGTTTTTTGGTCGGAAACGAAGTCCCTGTTATGTGAAGACATTCTGTATCAACAACGAAAGATAACTGGTATTGCAGGTAATGTTATTATTTTATTAAAGTTATATACAACTACATTAAAATTATGCAATAGCTCTGTTATTGGGGAAAAACTAATATTTTTTTCAACATTTGTTTTAGATTTGGATCTTCAACAAGAAGAACTTTAAAATATCTGTCTATCTGAAATTGAAAAGTTGCTACTTACCAATGGAAGTACAGTGAGAAATTTTGATGATATGCCAAGTGTTCCGGAGAATTATATTTCATCGTCGAACAATCGATTAATAATGAAAGAATTATCGTATGACAGACTAGCTCTTCAAAGGGAACATGATCGTTATGTAAAGTGTTTAACTGCCGAACAGGAAAGGATATATAAAATTGTTATGGAAGCGATTGAAAAAGGTGATGGAGGTGTGTTTTTTTGTATATGGTTATGGTGGAACTGGAAAGACGTTTCTTTGGAAGACATTCTAAGCTGTATTACGATCAAAAGGTGAAGTTGTATTGAATGTTGCATCCAGTGGAATTGCTTCACTTTTGCTGGATGGTGGTAGAACTGCTCATTTAAGGTTTGTAATTCCAATCAACATTAATGAGAATTCAATATGTTCGATAGAGCCTAATACTGAGTTAGGTGATTTAATTAAAAGAGCAACATTGATTATTTGGGATGAAGCACCTATGACTCACAAGCATTGTTTCGAGGCTCTTGATAGAACAATGAGAGATATATCACGTTCCAGTCAACCGAACATGCAATCGAAGCCGTTTGGGGGAAAGGTCATTCTAGTTGGTGGTGATTTTAGACAAATTATTCTGGTCATCCCTAAAGGTACCAGAACAATGATAGTCAATGCTTCTTTGAATTCTTCTTATATATGGTGGCACTGTCAAGTACTAAAGCTAACTGAGAATATGAGATTAAGAGTTGGTTGTCAGGAAGCAGATTTGAAAGAAATAAAGGAATTTGGAGAATGGATTTTAAAGCTTGGTGATGGTCTGCTTGGTGAAGAAAATGATGGTGAGATTGATATTGAAATACCAGATGATTTACTTATTCATGACCAAGTCAATCCTATTTCTTCTCTCATTTCATTTATATATCCGGACATGAATAAGTTTTTGTAGGATTTAACGTATTTCCAACAAAGAGCGATTCTTGCTCCAACTAATGAAGTAGTGGATGCAATAAATAAAGAGTTGTTAGAGAGTCTGCCAGGTGAAGAAAAGGTTTATTTTAGTTCAGATAGTTTATGCCAGTCGGAGGAAGAATCAGAGCTTAATATGACATTGTTTCCTCCTGATGTGTTAAACAATCTTCGTTTATCTGGTTTACCTAACCATAAATTAGTACTGAAACTTGGTGCTCCGGTGATGTTACTCATAAACATTGATCAGGCAAATGGATTGTGTAATGGTACACGTTTACAAGCCACGAAGCTCGGAAAAGTTGTGATTGAAGCAAAAATTATCACATGGACTAATATAGGTTATCATACTTTGATTTCAAGACTGAAGATGACACCTTCAGATAAAAGAATACCAGTGAAGATTTCTCGAAGATAATTCCCACTTTCACTGTGTTTTGCTATGACAATAAATAAAAGTCAAGGACAATCATTGGAGCGTGTTGGTTTATATCTTCCACGTCCAGTGTTTAGTCATGGCCAGCTCTATGTTGCTGTATCTAGAGTAAAAAGTAGGAAGGGGTTGAAAATTTTGATTTGTAATAAAGAGAAACGAGTCTGTACAACCACTACTAATGTGGTTTACAAAGAAGTTTTACAAAATCTATGATGATACTAAACATCTGTCAACCTGACAACGTCTGTTGGGTATAATGGAGGAACTGTTGTTAGGAAATGTTTGTTGGAAAGCAATACAACTTTTTGAAAGCATCTGATACTTGCTCTGCATTAAGCTTATCCTGCGAACACATGTTGTTAATAACATTATTCTCTTAACATCTGTTTACTAACCTTTGTAATTTCTGTTGATTGACTTTTTTAACATGGGTCGACTAACATCTGATAGTTACTATCTATCCATCTGGCAAGTTCTGTTGGAGATAATGGATGACAGTTCTTATTAAAGTCTGTTGGAAAGCAACAAAAGTTTTTAACAGTTAATAGACAACAGTGGTTTCCTATCAACATAATGGAATTGCTGTTGAATAAACCTATTGATCATTAATTTATATCAATTTTGTAAGTCTGCAGTAATTATTTTTTTACTCTCTGTCAATATGTGTTATGCATGGTTTTCTAAGAAACAACAGTGGTTTGCTATCAACATAATGGAATTGCTATTGAATAAACCTATTGACCATTAGTGTATATCAATTTTATAAGTCTGCACTAATTATTTTTTTTACTCTCTGTCAATATATGTTATGCATTGTTTCTAAGAAACGACCCGTGTTTGCACACGGGTCTTACCGCTAGTTGTTGATAAAAAGACAAGCAAGATCTAAAGACAGAAGGATTGTTCATAAGGCCATGTGTAGTCATAACGCCCCTTTGTGGGCGTTATGCGACACGTGGCGCGCCACGTGTGCGGGTGAGCGTTATGGGGCGTTATGCATTTTAAGCCCGTAGTCATAAAGCCCCCGCCTAATCATTACTCAATTATTAATTTCTAATTTTTTATAATTATTTTCTAACTCTATAAAATTGAAAATTAAAACCCACTGAAATTCCGGCTTCTTCTCCGGCCTTCTTCTCCGGCCAAACCCACTGAAATTCCGGCCTTCTTCTCCGGCCAAACCCACTGAAATTCCGGCCTTCTTCTCCGGCCAAAATGCAGGGCCTTCTTCTCCGGCTTGTTTCTTCTCCGGCCTGTCTTCTTCTCCGGCAACCAAGTTCACCGGAAAAAATGGTGATGATGATCTTCTTCTCCCCACCAATCTTTTAACCCCAGAAAATAAAAAAAAATAAAAAAAATTCAAACAACACACACATACCGCCCTTTGCTCCCGCTATAGACATCGCGCCGGAGAAAATTTTTTGGGGCATGGCGCCCTTCGTGGCGGTGTGCAGCAGCGCCATACGGCGCTATGGGGCTGCATACCGCCCCACTACGTATAACCTAAGGGCAGATAAACATGATTGGGCTGATATCAGCATCAGATGAGGAAGTTGCAAACATGTTCCTTATGTCAAAAAATTGAAGACCTCATTGAAATATGACGTCAAGAATGTCAAAAAATTAAACTCTAGATATAAAGATATAGTCTTCATGGGTAAAATTAAAGAGTGTAAATTCTAGATATAAAGATAGATACAACATTTGATGCAAAACTTATATAGTTATATGTTTATTATGTTGTGCTAGTTAGAAATATGATTTATGTAAACATGGCACATCATCCCCTTCTTGAGTTCTAGGTACTCTTTGAATATTTGAATTTGAATTTTATGCATCTTGTATTTGGAAAAGAGAAATAACTTTTATTTGCTAGATATAATATTTTATTTTTATTTAGGGGCTGTTTAGCAACTTTTTAATGGTTAAGTGCAGAACAATAAGAGGTCTGAACTATTAAGTGTTGAACCAGTAAGAGGTCTGAATCATTAAAAGCCGGTATAATGTTTAACCATTCAGAGGCAAATGTCTGACCAATTCAGATTAGCGGTCTTAACCATTCAGACTTTGTATAATGCTTAAGCATTCAGAGATAAATGTCTGAACCATTCAGACATCTACTCGCGAAACAAACAGTCTGATCCATTAAGTATTGAACCAGTAAAAGGTCTAAACTATTAAGAGGCTTATTAAAAGGTAAACAAACAGTCCCTTAGTTTTTTCTTATAATTTAGTTCATATTTAATCCACTCAAATTATATTTTTTTTAAGTTTAAATTATTTTTTCGAATTCAAATTCGAATATTATTGTTTTAAATTTTCAAATAAAATAACCTAAAACTCAAGACAAACGCTAGTGTTGATATATAGGAAAGTCGCCACTAGCGAAGTAGGGTATGGTAATCATTTGGTGGTGGAAAGTTATAGTGGATCGGAAAAGAGAGCATAACCCAAAAAGCATATTGATAATTTTATTTAAAAATTAAAATAATAAATAAAAAAAATATTTCTATAAAAGTTTAATTTACGACATACATACAAGTATACAAGTTTTACATCAAATGTAGCATTTTAAAATTCGCCAACATAGATACAATCAATTTCAAATACAATACATTCCAATATATACGATTATACCTTCTCCATCGCCGTTGCTTCATAGCAATGTTTTAAAATCCGGTTTTTATACCGTAACAGTTTTGGCTCAGAAACGATTTAACCAGATTTATCGAATGATTCAACCCGGTGAACCAGACGTTTTAACAGGTTCTACTGAACGGACAACTGGCCGGTTTGAACCGGATTTTAAAACATTGCTTCATAGGACAGAAGGTATTACCTGCTACTTTCATTCGCTACCAACCGGAGCATCCGGTCGATAGATCAAACCGCTCAAATGCGGCCTAAGCCTACATTTCCATATTTCTGGACCGGGTTCACTCTCGCACTCTCTCCACCTTACTTCGACCACCACTATATCCACAGTCAACCGTTTAACCTCCAACGTCAACGTGAAATTACGAGTATGCCCCCCGTCAACTTTCACCCACCCCTTTTTCTTCTTAGCCACCCTCAACCTCTCTTGCTCTGCCGCGACCACCACCACCGCGATTATCATCTCCGGCGCAACCGTCGATAGAAACATCTCTTCACCATCTCGGCCACCGAACAAACCCGATAGATTATATCCAGACGAATACGAAATTATATCGAAAGCATTCAAACTCTTCAAACCACCATTGCAGCCACCCTCCTCGACATCTTTCATCTCGAGATGATCCGAACATAACTCTGCATCGCTATACCCGATTCTAAACCATGGATCCTTGACAATCTCATCGACAGTAATCCTCGTTTGAGGATTCGTGTCAAGAAGTCGCAACAAGAACCGCTTTAGCTCCGAAGACATCCATTTCGGAAACCTAAATTCGCCTTTGCAAATCTTCAAATACATCACCATCACATTCGAATCGTTAAACGGCAAATAACCGGTACTAAGAACGTATAAGATGACACCACACGCCCATGTATCCACCTTCGCGCCGTCATAACCTTTCTTCGCCAAAATCTCCGGCGCAACATACGCCGGAGTACCACACATCGTATGCAAGAGTCCGTCTGATGATGATACAGACGGACTCCTGCTACGATGGTCGATGGGTCACCGCAGATAATCCAAAATCGGTAACTTTCAAATTCCATTTCTCATCCAACAAGAGATTCTCCAACTTTAGGTCACGGTGGTAAACACCGCGGGAGTGGCAGTATCCGACGGCGGAGATAAGTTGTTGAAAATATCTCCGGCTGAGATCTTCACTAAAACGACATTTGGCCACTTTAGAAAATAGATCACCACCTTCCGCAAACTCTAATACGAAATATATCTTCTTCTGGTTCGCCAGCACTTCGTGCAGGCGAACAATGTTCGGGTGGTTTAGCCGCCGCATGGCTGCGATCTCACACTTAACATGCGTGGCTAAACCACCAGTAACAATTCTCTGCTTGTTCATAGATTTAATGGCGACACTTTGTTTTGATACAGCGTCCCAACCATGGTAAACCTTAGCAGAAGCTCCATAGCCGAGAAGCTTTCCTAACTCGTATTTACCGAACAGGTTTTTCACCGCCGGCGTTTGCAGTCCTTCGTCAGAATATTCTGCTAGCGCCGGCGTCATGGCATAAAATTAAATATTATTGAGTAGATTTTGTTGTGCTTAAAAGGGTGTGTTGGATTAACGTAAAGACATCTCTCCGTATTTATTTTGATTCTTGGATTGTTTTTTAATTGGTTATATAATTAATCAATTATTAAAATAAAATATCTGCTTGGCGAAAATTGAAAACGATTCGAGTATTCAACCTTTGGGATCCAGAAAAACCCATGGATATTACAAAAGGGCACACAAATAAACTACTTATGTTAGGTGTTATTTTTCTATGAATCTTAATTGAATCCTAATATAAGTAATCGGTGATAGTGAACGTATTATTGTTTTTTTCTCTTTAAAAATGGTATCATATGTGTCATTGTATTTCAACTAGTAGATGCCCCGCCCGCGTTACGGGGCGAGGGCCGAATAATTCTCAACTAATTAAAAAAAGACTACTATAATTTTCCTAGGAAAAAAAAAACAAAAACGATGATAAGACCGTAGTAAACCAATTAAAACAAAAAACATTTATAGTTTTGGTAAAAAAAAAACTAAAACGATGGGAAAAACGTAATTTTTAACTCAGGGCCAAATCATAAATTTAATTTGGGGATAAATTGTAAACTAAATGGACCAACGGGGGAGTGCCAGGAAGTTGCCGGCACGACTGTAATTTTACACTGGGGGCAAAATTGTAATGTCACGAGGAAAACAAACAAAAACGATTGGGAAAATGTAAAGTTAAGTTGAGGATAAAATCGTAACTTGGCTGTGAGAAAAAAACTAATGGTAAAACTATAAATTTATACGGGGCAAAATCGTAATATTGAACCGAGGGCAAAATCAAAATTTTGAGCTGAGAGTAAAAGGGAATTTTTTTTTAAGTGGGGGTAAGAACATAATTTTGAACTGATGGCAAAATCGTGATTTTAAAGGGAAAAAACTAATGGCAAAAGTGTAAAATTAAACGGGGCAAAATCGTAATTTTTAACCGAGGGAGAAATCGAAATTTTTAGCTAAGACTAAAAGCGCAAATTTATTTTTAAGTGGGGGCAAAAACATAATTGTATACTGATGGCAAAGTCGTAATTTTAAGGCGGGACAAAATCGTAAATTTGCTTGGCCAATAAGGGAGTGTCAGGCAGATGCCTAGCACTGTTGAGCCTGCCGCCCAATTCACCCAATTGGGTGGCGGACCTATTACCCGATGACGTCATCATCTTAAAAATGTATGTATTGAAAATTTTCCCATATAGCTAATTTTATTAATCGATTTATACGTATCCTTGGTTAGCTATGGGTGAGGAAAGTAAAAAATAAGATTACAATGGACCGGACATTCAGAATCTTAGTCACATAAATCATCATAAAACCATGTATTATATTTGAGTTTTACATAGACCTGTTCATTTGAAGTTATGATTTTCTTTAGGGCTTCACTTTCGTTGGGCTCGAGTGGCATGAACCAATGCACATCCTCCATGCCATTCGAGCCCAACAAAAGAACTTCTTGGCCTAAATGTTTGTTACATTGGAATAAAAGAACACAAAGCAGAATAGGGTTTAACCACTGCTTCACGGTTGTCATTCTCATTTGGTTTGGTTAATAACTGTTGCCAAAGGGTGGGGGTCGGGTCCAATCAGTAAAGTCATTGGAGTTAAGGTGTTGCTCCCTTGAGGTCGGGTTTGAGCCCCACCAAAAACGGATTTATGGTAATTTAAGCCGTTTAAAAAATATAAAATAAAATAACTGTTGCCAAACTCTTTTAACTATTTTCAGATCCTAATTACTTTTCGATGTCACATACTGCATCCTTTACACTGGAGACAAAATCACACACCGAGACGATGGTATTCTCGAAATATTAATCGGATAAATCAAATAAAAACAAGAAAGAGCATGTGTTTTCTATTGCGAAAACGAATAGTAGATATACACCAATCGCTTGAGTTTTATAGTTGGGGAATCATTACAACAATTAGTTGAAAGACGCAATGTTTCGTTGAAAGAAAGAAAGTTGTTGGTTAGTACTGATCACGCAGTTGCTGCTGATCATAGTTCCTACCGATTATGAGTTCATAAGAGAAACTAACCAACAAAGGCCCCACAAGGGGTTCAGCCCTTGGACCCTGCTTGGGGTGATGCCCCTTGCACCTCGTTACTCGCTTAAATCCTCGAGGTTTATAGGAGTCGAAAACAACATAATCTTGAACAAGCTTACACTCAGTACCGCCCAACTTGTATCAATGCTTATTCGGATTTCCTTTGTTCTTGAGTAAATCCCAATTAACGGAAATAATTCGATTTCACTAAAACCATCAACATCTTCAAAAGGTATAGCCTCCGCAGACACACTCTGTAGCTATTCCTTCATATATAAACTAATGCAGCTAGCTTCTACAGAACAAATACGTTTTCTCAAAATTCTGCGACACAAATTCATCACTTGGGTCCAAATGCCCTAGTTAAAAACGATCAAACCCCTTCACAGATTAAAAAAAAAATCATCACACAAACAAAGAACTTGATCTAAATGAATGTACACCCATACACAAACCAACCACTGTATTCACAAGAACACAACCAAATTGTACCAATCATATTAACTTCATTTGGCATTTCATTTCATATTTTGGCTATAACTCCCAGAAAAGTTAGATGACGCGCCGCTTGCCTTTTGGTTTCCAAGTACATTCAGATCTTCAAACAATCTGTATGAAGGAATAAAGGAGGATCTTTGACCACCGCCAGCAGTGTTTGACTTTGACCCAACCGCACCATCTCCATTCATGCCTGCCACCCTCAGATTGTTGGAATACGAGTTTACCTGCTGCGAAGGAATGTTGTTATACGAAGGAGGTGCGTATGTGTAAGGCGTTGATGAAGAAGCATACGCGTTGGTGTAGTATCCAGGAGTTGCAGTCCATGGTGGTGGAATATAGCCAGACGAGTAGTGATTCTGCTGTTGATATTGAGGCTCCGGCTGGACCTGCGGTTGAGGTTCGGACTGAGCCCATGGCACAACATAATTGTTTAAAAGTGGTTGCTGAGTTTGCTGGGGTTGATTCTGTATGGCGGCTGAAACTGGCGGTGATTGGTCAATGTTTTGTGCAGAAGTGACAACGGGTGGCGGTTGGGATGTGGGAGAGGTTGTACTTACAGACAAGGCGAGGCACAAAAAGTCTATCATGTCATCTGCTTTTGTAGTGTTCATTGGTGGAAATGGATCGGTTAGAGTTAAAGCCATACTCGTTGAAGGATCCGGGGCAGTGGTTCCTGATTCCTTTACCATAGCCCCGTTTTGAGGCACAGCCGTTTGTGCTTTCGTATGCCTGCAAATACACAAAACAAATTAAAAAAAAAAAAAAAAAAAAAAAAAAAAAAAAAAAAAAACTTTTTTAAGACGATAAAAACAGTAAGAGTTGAAAAAATAGGCAGGTGGGGTAACATGTCAAAATGGGTAATTCGTTAAGACATATTGGGTCGGTTGCCTTCATGTAAAGCTAATGATCTTTCTTTATATATAAGGGTTGTGAGCATTTGGAACCCTAACTCATTTGTTTGATTAGATCTTGACCTGTGGTTGGACCCATTAGAATTACCGATATAACCCATGTTTTGGTGTGTATTTTTGGTAGTGTTTTGGATTTCTCATTAAACTAGTTTTCTCATGATCCATTATATATGTGTGTGTATATGTATATATATATATATATATGAAGATTAAAGAAACATTTTTTAAGACAATAACAAAAGTAGAGTTGACAATAGGCAGGTAGGGTAACGGTTCAAAAAGATCACTTCGTTAGACCTATTGGTTCTGTTGACTTCAAGTTGAGCTAATAATCTTTCTTTAGATACAAGGGTTGTGAGCATTTGGAACCCTTATTTTTTACTAACTTGTTTGATTAGATCTTGACCTGTGGTTTGACCCATTAGAAATATAGATATAACCCATGTCTGGGTAAACGGGTCAAATGTTTCCCGCGGAGAAACAGGCTCTTAACCTTCTAGCTAACAGAGCAAAGTCATCTTCAACTTCTTCTTCTTCTTGAGGTTCAGTTTTGGACTGTTGAGTTACCGAGGAAGGCGTTGCAACACTTGCTTTCGGGCTTTCTTCTTTTTCTTTAGTAGGAGGTTTTATTTGCAGCTTTGGACTATCATCAGAAGATGGTGAGCAAATAGAACCCGCAACCTGAACAGGAATTGGAGAACCAGATGCAATAGCATCATGTTTTTCAAGAACTGTTTGCAGGTAGTCATTTAACTCAATACCCTGACCAAGAAGCTTGTCATCACTGCACACAATCAAGCATATCATGAATGCATCATAAACGAGTATACACACGCACACACAGTAGAGTTATTGATGTTTATATAGTTCGGAAAATGAAAATCCGGTCTGCAATCGGATAGAGATAAGGTTTACATACCTTGTAGAAGCTAAAAAATGCATCAATTTCTTCTGGTTTGATCGACAGCGGTCCACAACATCAACAATGACTTCATCTTTTACAGCCTTTAAACAGAAAAGACTAGTCAAATCTTACCCAAATCATACACAATAACTTTTTCAGGAAAGAGAAATAAGTGATAGCGAACGTACTGCGCGATCATTTGGATCAACTTCTTGCAACATCTCAGATAAGAGATCTGAAACATTCCTCATCGACTCCATCACTGACATGCTAAAAAGAAAAAAAGTTGATAGAATATCATTAAACAACTACATGGGCAGGAATGCGCTGAAACGGGAAATTAATATGGAAAAGGCAAGAAAAATAAATAAACCTTAAACTTTCGATCTCAGAAGCCATGGCTTCATCGAGGCTAGTTGAAGAATAAGTTGGTACGCCATAGTTGGCTTGAGAGAGTCCGAAAGGTGGATGGGTAACAGGAGGCGTAAATATTAGAGCTGCATCAGGTGACCGGTGTGGAAATTGTACTCCATATTGCTGTTACAACATCCGAAAAAACACAAAAGAGTTCAAGATCCATAGTCATGTGTTTCAACTAAAAACTTCTTAAATTAACATCCATACATCTTCAAGGGCAAAAAGGTGATTTAACTTAGAAACCGGCCAATAAAAGAAAATCTTTTGTATCCAAATCAAAATCAATTAAGACCATAGGAAAATTAGCTTTTCAAGTCGATACTTGCCAAAAAAGAAAAAAATATTATTAATTTATTCATACTTCATACAGACAGAGTTGATACTATTGTTGAAATTCACAACTCTAAACAAGACAAAAGGAAGGCATAATAAATATAATAAACCTACTTGTAATTCATCGTAAGCAAAGTAATATTGAGGATATTTTCCTCCTCGACCTTCAAACGCTTGTTGCCAAGAGTCTAAAAGAACCAAAATTTTCTCCCTCACACGCATGTCCGCCTGCAAAACATATTTTTATGGCCATTCAAAATGAAGTTCAAAACATTCTTTGTATGATAAAAATATGATCACCGATTACCTTTTTCTTAACAATCTTGATCATCTCTGGGAGTATGCCTCTCTCGGCTATTTGTATATGAACACGTTCACCGCAATTTTTAACCATCGTCTCTAAAAGCTACAATCAGTAATGATCAACTCATTTCAAAATCAAACCGTTTCAAGGTTTGGAAATTCTAGTTATCATTGTACAAGAAGACCTAAAATGATATATTACCGTCAACGAAAGTAGCTGAACATGCGGGTTCTTGTGTTGTAACCGTTTCTTTAAAGCCTTGGCAACATCTTTTGCAAGCCTGGAAAATTGCAAGCGTGTAAGATTCGCTACAAATGTTTCAATCGCGTCAACTTTTAACTTTGATTTTCACTTGACAGTCTTAACAATAACAGATATAGAACCCTAGAATATTGATTTTCACGACAACTCATCAAGGTCTGATTTGTAAAGAAAATATTCAAAATCCATAATTGCTTTCTTTGTATCCACTTGACAATCATAACAAAAACATGAATGAGAACCCATGATTTCAAAATTCATAAACCATCTTAATAATCATGACCTGTAAAAAACATAAATTATCTAATGGGTCCTGCTATACAAACACCACCCCCAGTCCCCCAATAGTGTACACCAGTCACATCATACGGGTCGTATAACATCATATGGGTCATATGATGCCATACAGTACAAATGGCGTCAAATCAAGTTTGCACTCCATAGCTTGTCATATCATGCGTAGGGCGATATGATAAGGCGGAAAATGCTCACACTGGTCGTATAACCTTGCAAGTGGTCATATCAGTCATTTCTTTTCAGTCAAAAACATTAACCACTTATTTCTTTTTTTCAGTCAAAAACATCGTTTGATTTGACCCGTATGAACCTTTTCGCAATGGCCGTTCTTAGTGAGGGCCAGACGGGTCCCCCCCCCCCCCCCCCCCCTTGTTTTTTCGCTTCGTGTGAACCTTGGATTTTGAGAGTCCGACCCCTGATTTTACTGAAAACTAAGTTCAAGATCAGCCAATGCGCACTATTTTACGGCTGCATGACCATATCATTTTCAGTGGTGTCTAGACTAGCACCACCCTTATGTGTCCACTGATTATGGTCAAAAATAACCAAAAAATCATACCAAATCCTATAACAATATCAATTTTTTCTTTCTTCTATACATTAACACAGCATAAACACTCAACATCCCAGTGAGAGTGATCAACATTTAACAACAATTAAACAACCCTAAAATAACAACCCCAGATAAAAAATTATAACTTTTTCTTCATCGTTAATAATAAATAAAATTTTTACCAAGAATTGGCGTTGATGGTATCGCAAATATCAATATTAAGAGTCCAATCCGGTCCGTTCAAGAACTCGCTGGTGGCTTTATCCACTCGAACAACAGCAGATGAAGATGAAGATGATGAAAAGGCTGTGGCGGGAAGACTCATTGGAATTGGATGGTGGGTGTGTAGATTGAAAGATTGATTGTGCAAAAAATGGTTTGATGAATAAGTTTAGATGAATTCTAGAGGAAAACGAAACAAGAAACAAATGGGGTTTGGAATTTTCATGGAAATTATGCTGGGAATTCGATGAAAAGCTGTTTGATCAAGAAAAAGTGTGACTGCTTTTTGTCTTTTTTAATACCCGAATGAATTCCTTGAGCACACCACCTATATATAATTTAGAGTAAATTGCAATTTTACCCCCTGAGGTTAGAGACCATTGGCACTCTTACCCCCCCAAGGAAATAATTGCAATTTTACCCCCCACTGTTAACTCTTATGTCGCAACATTACCCCCTAAGCTCAATTTTGTTGACTGATCTGTTGACTTGGTGATGAAATGACTATTATACCCTTTTATTTTACCCCCTGTGCTTTGTTTACTCTGTAATATTACCCCCTGCCACCAATGCCACCGCCATTCACCACCACAACCACCACTGCCACCTCCAGCCACCACCCTCAACCACCACTGCCACCGCCATTCACCACCACAACCACCACTGCCATCTTCTTCCCCCCCCCCCTCTCTCTCTCTCTCTCTCTAAAAAAAACCCACCACCCACCTTCTCCCCTTCATCACCGTCATGGTCATCACAAACACATCAAAGGCTATTTTGAATACTCTGCTATAACTTGCAGAGCTTACACAGCTTCCATTACTGATTTTGGAGGTGTTGGTGATGGTGTAACCTCAAACACCAAAGCTTTTCAAACCGCCATTGATCATCTTGGTCAACTCAGATCGGTAGGCTGTGGCTTGCTACTGTATGTACCTCCTGAAAGATGGTTGACTGGTAGTTTTAATCTCACCAGTCATTTCACTCTGTAATTTTTGAACCTCCTATGTTCAGTTCTTTCGATTAACCCCCTGTTCTTAAATAAAAAAAAACACAACACAAATCAAACCCACTATTTCTGTGCTCAATCCAAGATCTTAATTTTCACTTTTAGCGTTAATTCCAAGGTGGGCAAAAGTCATTTACAGTTAATGGTGATTAAAGGTGGAATAAAGACTAAGGTAATCATGGGTTGCATGATAACAGTTTCGTTTATGTTTTGATGACTGCATTCAAGCTTTTATTAGTAAGTTCCATTTTATTTAGTTGTTGAAGAATCATGAATCTGCATTAAACTTCTACATATATGATCTTGAGAAATAATAAGCAGTAAGAAAGAAACTTGTCCCATATACTTGTTTTGTTTTGGCATCAAAGCAATCAAGGTTCGTGTATGCCAAAGTATCCTCGGTTCAACATAATGTCACTAGTAGCAACTATCTCTGCTACCACCAAAGAAGCTGGCACATTTTCTCTTCAATGCCCGATGTTAACAGCCACTAATTACACCACTTGGACGATGATGAAAAGAAGGGTAATAAATAAAAATGAAACACAACATGAATATCTTCATCAATATATATAGATTTGTAAACACAAAGACTAAAGATAAAATCACAACAATCACACAATAGAATATTGTCTTTTTAAGGTCATGCCGTCTGGTTCGTCTACAGTTTTTTTGTGATCTTCCGCTGCTGCTATACAGTTTGATAACTACTAGACATCAATCATGCTCAACTTCTATGGCGGCTTGGTACCATTTAGCGTTAATTCCTTATTAATGGTGAAAAGGGTCTTGATTGTTTTGAAAATGATGATCAAATGATCAAGAAAAGTGAAGGTGAAAAACAGAGTGTTCAAAACACATGAGGTGCCATTTAGCGTTAATTGCAGTGGTGGGTTTTTTGTGGTGGTAATTTCTATGGGTGGTGGGTTTTTTTAGAGAGAGAGAGAGAGAGAGGGGGGGGGGGGGGAGGAAGAAGATGGCAGTGGTGGTTGTGGTGGTGAATGGCGGTGGTGGTTGAGGGTGGTGGCTGGAGGTGGCAGTGGTGGTTGTGGTGGTGAATGGCGGTGGCATTGGTGGCAGGGGGTAATATTACAGAGTAAACAAAGCACATGGGGTAAAATAAAAGGGTATAATAGTCATTTCATCACCAAGTCAACAGATCAGTCAACAAAATTGAGCTTAGGGGGTAATGTTGCGACATAAGAGTTAACAGTGGGGGGTAAAATTGCAATTATTTCCTTAGGGGGGGTAAAAGTGCCAATGGCCTCTAACCTCAGGGGGTAAAATTGCAATTTACTCTATAATTTAATTAACAAGAAAAAGTGTGACAGCTTTTTGTCTTTTTTTTACCACGACTGTTGTTTGGTAAATTGTCTACAAGCTGATTTCATCTGTTTTTATGTCTGCGTCTGAAGATGTGATCTGAAGCTCTTCAAGCTGAAAATATAAGACTGTTTGTTTTTATAAATTGATACTGTGTGTACAAACTTTTTTTTTTGGATTTCAATAAAACAATTAATAATATAATATTGTTTGTAATAACCAATCTCCAACCCAATTCCCCAAATTCCTAAATCATCGCTGAATTCACATTCCAATTCATACACCTCATGCTTCTACATCTGCAATCCAAATCACCTGCACACACACCTACCTTCAAAATCAGCAACCTACACATCAAAAATCATCACAGGTTGAGCTCATGGGAGGACATCTTATACTATCAAGCAAAGAAAATTATGGGTTGAGGTTCACGTTCGTTATAAATTATGGGTCGCATCTCATCACCTCAGCTGTGGCTTCTTCCAGTTTCAACCGCTCTTTAGTCTCTGTTTTTACGTCTAACGGTTCTGGAATCCCGCATAAAGTAAACGCAAAAGAGATCAGCTTAATCGATGACGACCATTCTTGTATTGATACCTCATCAAAACCGGAAAGTTCGTCAAAGTGCGGTTCCGAGAAGGTTGTACAAGAACACGACGGAGCCGGCGAGGTTCTCCGGCCGACCGATGATGATGATGATGACACGATGAGAATGATCGATGATGACGATGACGATGATGAGGGTTTTGAGGGAGGAGGGTTTTTTGTGAAGATGAGAGAGGAGGGTTTTTTTTTGTGAAGATGTTTGAAGAAAGAATATCATAGCTGTTTTTTTAAGTTGAAAAAAGCCATTTTCAGATCTGTTTAAAAAAACAAACAGTCTTCAAGGGTAACGTCTGCGCGCCGGCAGACATCAGCCCCCTTGAAGATGTTTGAAGAAAAAACAAACACCCCCTTAATCTTAACCCGCGTGTTATGACGAGGTATTGATTATGAATGTTCTTAGGCCATGTGTAGTCATAAAGTCTTTTTGGATGCGTTATGCGATAAGTGGCACGACACGTTATACAGGGGCTTTATGTGATGTTATATCACTAGAGCGCGTAGTTATAAAGCCCCTACCTCATCATTACTCAATTAATTAATTTTCAATTTTTTTATATTTTTTAATTAATGTATTTTATTATAGGGTGAAGATTATTTCAGAACCCTAAATATTTACAGAACTCGTAGAACTTCTAATAAAAAATCTTTTTATTTGTATATTTTTATATTTAGGATAATTTATCATTTATTATATGTATATTTATCATTACATACATGTTAAGAGCAACTTTATCATATTTTATATGTAATTTTATGATTATACATATGTAAACTAGTTTTTTTACATATATGTAATTTGTTATTACACATATATATAATTTGGCTATTACATATATGTAAACTACTCTTAACATGTATGTAATCCTAAAAATACATATAATAAATGATAAAAATACCCTAAATATATAAAAATATATATAAAATAATTGTTTTTTTGGAGTTCTGAAAATTCTGCATTTATATAGAGTTCTGAAATGAACCCAACCCATTTATTATAAATAACATATTTTTACTCCTTTAATTTGTCAAAATAAAAATAACTAAACCTATTTTTAATTTAAATTAAACTTTAAAACATTAACATATATAACTAAATTGTAAGATGTTTAAAACTAAAACAAATTTGAAGGATTTTTTTAAATTAAAAACAAATTCTAAGGGTAATATTTAACACTAAAGCAAACTTGAGGGATTTAAAAGTTATAAAATAAACAATTGAACTCATTCTTTCTTCCTTCTTCGATACCTACAACAAAAATAGAAACAGAGCATTACAAACGATTGAAGGCTAGCTGAGGATGATACATGCTTCAAATATACAAGAAATAATTAAAACAGTTGAATTTCCTTCTCCCCTAGCGCCGTGAAGCTCATCACGGGGACTCCAAAATTCTACCCCATAGCGCCCCCTGTTTTGGTGTGGGCTGGCGCTATGGTGCGTCATGGCTAAGATCCGGGTGATGTCGCGCCCCACTACGCATACTCTTAGTGTCAATACATACTAAAACATACAATATCAAATCTGGAACGTGAACAGATAAAAGCCTTTTTGCACCATTAAATTCTGAACAAGTATGAGATTTAGTCGATTAAAATACATGTCGTTACCAAGTTTATCGCCATTTTCCTTTTTCAATATGCAAATACAAATAAGATGCAAAAATTCTAATATATCATTCTTTATGTTCATGTGTTAGAGTAATTTAAGTTGTATCCTATAACTTAATATTAGCAATTTGTTGTGCTAATATTACAACGAAATAAATGTGATCAAGTGCAAATTAGCAACAAAATTTATAGGAAAAATTATATGTTTTGTCCTTTATCTTTATACCCTTTTACAGGCGGTGTCCTTTTCAATAAATTTTGACAAGTTTTGCCCTTCAAAGGCAAAATCCTTGCACGTCTTGTCCTTTAGCCCTAACCCAGTTAGATTTTTTTGTTAAATCAAATCACACAATGGTAATTTAGTCTTTTTACCCATATAGATATATATAAATATTATAATTTTAATTAACAATAAACCATAAATAAATTTAAGAAATTAATATACAGAAACCCTCACCCATCTTTCTCTACTTCTCTCCCTCTTTCTCTACCCCTTCTCAATATTTCTGACCACCCACCAAAACAACCGCCGCCCCACCTGCAACCAATCACTCCCACCCACCGCCCCACCTGCAACCAACCAACATAAAGAACCGCCACCCTCTACCCCCTCCACCGCACCACCTCCCACGCTTCTGAGTAGAACTAGCCATACCGCCACACTTCGACTACAACGCCGGACTTATCTCCGGTTCAAAATTGCCGCCGGAATCCTCTGTGAGAATTTTCTTACGCTTCTGGAACGTCGCTGAGGCATTGGCGATGAACGTGTAGCCAAAATCTTCCGATCAAAATTGCATCCGGAATCCTCCAATCGGAGGTCTTCTGGTGGTGTTGCAATCCTTCGATTTTGTGTATGCAGGTTTTGATTTTGAGTAGAAGATAAAGGTTTTGATTTTAGGGTTTGTATGTTTGTGGTGATTAGGTTTGATTTGATTCATGTTCAGATTGTTTGATTTGAGTCACAACTCTTTATTAGTCATTGTAATGGACAAATTGTTTAACAGATTGATGTTCAGGGGTAAAGTTTCTGATTTCATTTCACTAGTCATTATAATGCACAGATTGTTTAACTAGACTGATGTTCAGTGATTAGTTCCGATTGTTTAATTCAATTGATGTTCAGTGATTAGTTTCGATTTCGTTTACAATAATCACGATAATGCTTCGAGTTCAACATCACACTAACAGCAACACCACCAGCAGCCACTCCAGATCTAATTATGCTCGTGACGCTAGCCCTGATTCAGTACTATTCTCCAATTTTAGCTTGTTTTCTTCTTCCGCTTCCGTTAGCGTTTGATGAAACACTGGTTAATGTCGAAGGTTAACTAGTTGGGTCGTCTTTTACGTGGGTTCAATCTCCTTCTCTACTCGCCTAAGGCTATGATCCTGCAAAACAGTAACACCGTTAGCTCGTTAAGAGAGGAACATGGGGGTTTCCCTCTTAACCGGGCTCCGACGTGAGAATAAGTACTGCCCTGAGGAAGAAATAGTGTGTGTTGTGGGTGAAAAGTGAGAAGAATAGAATGGATAACCTGAATGATGAAGGGTCCTATTTATAGCCGGAGGGTGAAGGAGGGAGGAGCGACCTTGCCAGCTGCTATTGGGCGCCGGCTGTCCGACCAAGGGGAATATCCTATTGGTCTCCTCTGCTGTGGTCCGGATAGTGGTCTACGTGGCGCGCGATCATTTGTCCATGCTGGAGAATTGTACCGCAGCTGTCAGTCTGCCCCCAGGTTATGTCGCAGGTCTACATGGCGCCCGATTAGTGGTGACACGTGTTGTCCTTTTTGTCTGGATAAGCATCTTCGACGCCACCTTGACGTCTTCCAGAAGCTTCTAGGAGCTTCTGGATTTACTTGCTGATGTAGGCGCCATGTTGGACGGAAAAGGTGGTGTGGTCCCTGCCATGTGTGCATGGAATTGGGACCATACCTCTTCAAGTCCCCCAGTCCAGTGTGCCTTCTAGTTGAGTTGATCGTCTAGGAGGGATTCTGGACTCATAAGGGTAGTGGTCTTTGTTGTTTGCCTTTGTAAGGCGCATGGTGATGACCTTACGAAGTTGAGCCAAAAAGGGTGCACAGCGCATGGTGGCAACCTTGCAAAGTTGAGCCAAAATGGCGCACGGCGCATGGTGGTAACCTTGCAAAGTTGAGCCAAGATGACGCACGACGCACGGTGGCAACCCTGCAAAGTTGAGCCAAGATGACGCACGGCTCATGGTGGTAACCTTGCAAAGTTGAGCCAAGAGGGTGCACGGCGCATGGTGGCAACCTTGCAAAGTTGTGCCAAAACAGTGCACGGCACATGGTGGTAACCTTGCAAAGTTGAGCCAAGAGGGTGTACGGCACATGGTGGCAACCTTGCAAAGTTGAGCCAAAATGGCGCACGGCGCATGGTAGTAACCTTGCAAAGTTGAGCCAAGATGACGCACGACGCATGGTGGCAACCCTGCAAAGTTGAGCCAAAAGGGTGCACGGCGTATGGTGGCATCCTTACTTTTTGGGCGGTTTCTTATAAGGGAAGCTTCGTTTAATGGGATGAGTACAACTGTTCTGACTGATGTGCCGTCTGAGGTGACTGTCTTTTCGGAGGTGAACAGTTAGTTTTTAGAACCGTCAGTTACTTTTTCGCCGTCTGTCAGATACGTGGCGGCCACGCGCCCTGGAATCGAGGCGACGGTTTCTCACTCCCCTGTCATGTCATCTCCTTGTTGGCTAACTTTCTGCCTTCCTGACGGTCCACTACCCATCACATTAAATGCGACGGGTATAAATAGTTGGCGGTTTCCCTCTTTCTCTCACTTTTCAAAATTCGGACTCCATTTTCCTCTCATCTTTTCTCTCCTTATCCCTTCCTTCCTATCTCCAAGTTTCTCATTTCGCCTTTGTTAATCATGTCCACCACTGGTAATCCTTCGAGAAAAAGGAAGTATAAGCCCCGGAATCCTCCTGGTCCGGATCGTGCGGAAATAAACTGGAAAGAAGAAGAGTTTCAGAATCTTGTCCGGGATATGGGTTTCCGATCAGAGTGGAGTGGCCAGTTTCCGACCCCTAATTCTACCGCTTTGGATGCTCCACCGGGGTATATAGCGTTATATGCTGCTTATTTCCAAGAAGGTAACTTTCGCCTTCCCATGAGGAAATTCACCGTAGAGGTGTTGACGAACTACGGGCTACACATTTCGCAGATAAACGCTCTAGGACTACCCCGAATTACTCATTTTGAGTTCGTATGTAGGGCCAATCGTATTGAACCAACTTTCGAGATGTTTAATGTGTTTTATTTCATGAGTTATATCGGCGGTTTCTACTCTTTCAACTCTCGGACCGGTGGAGTTATCCTTGCAGTACTAACCCACCTAAAAGTCTGCATGATTGGAAGCAGAAGTTTTTCTACATTCATCGTGGGGTCATTCCCATTGATATGCATTACCGTGAAGAGAGTGAAGGGGTTCCCCGTGTGAATGTGTCCATAAATTTTGCTGAGCAAGAGTGGTACAAGGTGTTGACCCGGAAGGTTACTTCTATCACTCAGCTTGAAGAGAGGGCGCTGGTGGCGGCCGGGATGAGTATGCTGTGGGAACCCCAGAACCCTAGGGGTGTTCCTATCTATGGCTATCAAGGGAAAGGTATTGCTGTTGTTAATTTGTTTCTATGTTCTTTCCTAATTCGTCATGCGTCTCCTCATGTTGTTGTGTTTTACATCAGGATATAGTTTAATGAATGTTCTTGACCCTAAGGCCGATGGTGCTATGGTTGTGGCAACATTAGTTGAAGGGAGGCCTTTGTGGTTGGACCAGATACGGGACCGATTTTTGCACCCTACCAGTGAAAGCCTTGCTACTTATGCTAACACCATTTTAGGTGAAGATGGTGGGGATGATCTTGACAATGCACTTAGTCCTACTCGAGAGGAGGTTATTGTCCTTTCGAGTGAGGGTTCTGATAGGTCTCATGAAGGTCTAACCTCTCATTCCCCGCGTGCAGGTCCACCACAAGGGACTGTGAACGAGCCTGTAAATGAGCCTGTTGGCAACGATGTTGATGCTCCGGTTGATACTGCTGAACAGTTAGAAACCAGGAAGAAGAAGAAGATTGATAAGTCTGAGGGAAAGAAGGCTGAGGAACCAACGGTTGAGGCACCTCGTAAGCGCCCTTCTAATTCTTCCTTCCTGGATTATGTTGTCGTATCTGACACGCTATCTGGTTTAGACGCAGGAGATAAGCGTGCTGAGCGTGATCCCGATGATGATGCTACCCTGACGGAGATAATGAAAAATAAGAAGGTTCTTGAAAACAAGAAAAAGGAACTTGATGAGTAGGTTGCTGCTGAGCTTGCGGCGAAAAAAATCTAAGCTTAAGAAAGAGGCTACTACCGCACCTTCAGAATCGGAGGTTGACCTGGGTGTTTTTAATGCCAAACCTGGTAACCTTCTGGAGAAGATATACGCGGCTTCTGGTTCCCGAGGTACAACGTTATCCGTTTGTATGTCTTCTTCTTTACCTTTCTTTCTCATTTATAACTATTGTGCCTGACTTGTAACAGGTCTTAAGCCAAGTAAGGGTGTTCGTAGGGTTGACGTCTCTAAGATTACACCTCCTACCTCTCCGCCTTCTAGAACCTTTGATCTATCTCCTCCGCATCCTGACCCAAGGGGCAAGGAGAAGGAGGATGAAGTGGAGCAGGTAGAGAATGTTGCGGAGAATGTTGCTGAGAATGTTTCAACGGTTTATTTACAAACACACACATGAACTCGCTCAACTTTTGTTGATGTTTTCAAACTACATGTATTTCAGGAAGTTAAATATGGATCTGGCGGGCGTTGGAGTTTACAAGTCATGTCTCAAATAAAAGGTATCATCCGAAGTCGAAGGGTCTGGGATATGTTTCTTATCTTGGATAAGATACGTGGCTCGAAACCTATTTTGTTTATGTCTTTTGAGAAGTCTAGTATGGAACTTTAAGCTTTGGTTGTCATGTGAACTAAACTTGAAATCTCAGTTTGATGTTAAACAATGACGGTTGTATTATTTTGAAAATTATCTATGGATGAACATCTTGGTTTATCATATAGTTGTTTGTTATGGTTGAATGCAATGATATTAAGCAAGTCACACCAAATCACGCTTTCGCAAAAGTCAGGGTGTGACACTGTGATTACGAAGAACGCAAGATTGTGAGTTCATGTCCCCCTTTTCTTTTAACTATTTTCAGTTTTATAACTTCGGGGGTGAAATACATGTTACAAATGTTACAATGATTACAAATGGTGTGGTTAGCTAAGGAAAATATTGTTAGATCATGTGAATGGGTAGGCGTTAACTTGAGACCATTAATCCTAATGTAAGGACCGAGGGGCATGAGTGATAGATCTATTTGGGTGTTGCGAGCCCCACCCATGGGTCCGCGAGTTGACCGCATGTGGTGACTATGTCGTTCCAGCCGGGTGGCCCAGTACGAAATCCGCAAAGGTTTGAGCCTTCCTATGCCATTGCACACATGTTAATGTATTAGCTACACATTAATTGATCTATTCCTTATTTGCTTTCATACCAGGGTTTACAAAACATACATACAATGATTATAAAGGTTTATTCGTGTACACATACTGAACACATGAACTCGCTCAACTTTTGTTGATGTTTTCAAACTACATGCATTTTAGGGAATTAAATGTGGATCTGGCGGGCGTTTGGAGGTTTCAAGTAATGTTGAGAATAAAAGATGTCATCCGTAGTCCAAGGGTTTGGATAATGTGTCTTATCCTAGATAAGACACATCTTTCAAATCCTGGTTTATTTAATGTCTTTTGTCAAGTCCTGATGGAACTCTAAAATAATTTGCATGGTTTGTAATATGGATTCAAAGTCTGTGTTGGGATTTTAAAACAATGGTGTTTGTGATATTTTAAACTTATTTAATGGATGATCATCTTTAGTTTTATCATATAGATGTTTGTTATGGTTGAATGCAATGATATTAAGCAAGTCACACATAATCACGCTTTCGCAAAAGTCAGGGTGTGACAGAAACCGTGTGAAGAATTGAATAAACCAGTGCCGACATCTTTGGTGAATAATACTGGAAGTGGGTCCAGTCCAATAGTTGAAGAAAGTAAAGGGGATAATGTGGAAAAGAAACAAGGGATTGAGTATTCAGTGAAGAATTCGGTGGGTTGTGATTTGTTTGATGGAGAATGGGTGATGGATGAATCATACCTTTTGTATGAACCGTGTTCTTGTTCATTGATTGATGAACAATTTAATTGTTTTAACAATGGTAGGCCTGATTTAGGGTTTCAGAAGTATAAATGGAAGCCTAAAGGTTGCACTTTACCAAAGTATGCTAGTTTTTGTTTTGTTTACAAAATCTTAGTTTAAATGTTTTATTTATAATATATTTTAACTAGATTGGTAAAAAAACTAAAGTGCCCTTATATAAATAGACTTAACTAAATTTTTTAACCTAGTTAGTGCTAAAGGACGAAAGATGTAACGAGTTTTCCAAATAAATGATTGTGAGTGTAATTATTAAAGTTAAAGGCTATCCGTTGCAATCCGGTAATAACATAAAGGACGAAAAGTATAATTTACATATTTATTTATTTTTTCCTTGTTCCTTATTTTCATTTTCCTTTTTTTCAATGAAGTTTAAGTTGCATGTATGTATTCACATACAAACTTTTAAAGGGATTGTAAAACTTATAAATATATGAAATTATTACAACTTTATGATATTGTATGTTAATTTATAGCGATAATATATAAGTTATATTTAAAGTTTTTGGATACAATTTAGAAACTAAAATATAAATATATATTGAAAATGAAACTGGTTATTTAAATAAATAAGGTGACTATGGAAAAATAAATATAAAAGTTGGTGATTATGTAAAAGGTATAAAAATATTTGTGAGATAGAATCATTGTTTGGGCCAAAAAAAGGTTTTTCTACTGAGCTTTGTGAATGTTGCTGAAACGAAGATAGTGTAATTCTTCATTGTTTTATGTCTTATAATTCAACTAAACTTATATTTATAAAAAAAAATGTCTCTCATCTTAAAAAAACCTTTCACATCACGTCCATTATTTTTATCTTTATATTACTCACAAATACTTATTTTATTATATTTTCTCGTTTTTATACATTCACAATAATTTGATAGACAATAAGTAGTAGCTTTTCATATATAAAAAAGCTATCATAGCGACTTTTTAAAAAAATATAGGGCTGGGTTAGATAAATGTTGAATGAGATTGCTTTGAGGTTACCATGATAGTCGATAGAGAAATATTTAAATATTAAAAGAATTCCGTGACCTACTGAATAAGTCACTCTTTTATATAAAATGACAACAACATAAATGGTCATTTTTTAAAAGTTTGTTAGTTCTTTGCAATAGATGACGACTTAATTTATATAAAATGTGTATATTTAATTCAATTTGTCCTCTATTAATAGAAAACAACAAGTGTTCAACACGGACCGAAAGAAATAGTTTGAACAATGCTGCATTGCTTTGCGAAATATAATACTAAAAAAATAATAAGAAACAAATATGTATTGTTTAGTATGATGATCGAAGGAGGACCAAAACGGTGTGAGCTCTACACTCAGCTTTCATAGCCTTTACGCCTTGACCTCTTAACCTCTTCTCGAATAATAAGAAGTGCCGAAACAAAAGCTTTATCGACGTTTGGAGATACAGACACCGAAAACTTATCTTCAGGTTTGTCTGTCTTCTGACGAGTAACTTGAGTATGCAACTGTAACACTAATTATAGGTTAATAAGGTTCGGAATGACTCGTTTGAATGATTAATTTTAAAAGAAAATGTTGCATTACAAAATCTGAGATTGCGACTTCAACTAGAAAGTAGTCACTATCTAGATAGCAACTAACCAATTTGTCATCAATCAATCATTTGTTAAAAAAAATCCAAATTTTTAAAAATAATCAACATTAGGTTTCAAGTCATACCTGGGCAAGAACTGTAACTTTATCTTGAGCAAATATTATCGATGTTCCATCTTTATAATTGTCATAAACTCGGTAATTGAAAGTGCTTTCGGTCATATTGGAAGCCATGTAAACATCGAATCGAAACGACTTGTGACCTCTTGTCTTCTTTACGGTGAAGAGCCTGTGGTGCTCATGGTGATCTCCTTTGTAAACTTGGCGTCTTCTATGCACACTAATGTGCTGCATTAATGTACAAAGTAAACAAACATATCTCTGTGTTAGGAGTCACTACAAGCCTCATGTTTATAATTATAAAACGATCGATCATATGATTACTAATTTAAATTTGGTTATTTTCAAAACTTATGATAACTCAATAGTTCTTTTTGGATTTCGGATATGAAAAAAAAGTCAAATTCTTTGTATGAGTTCATTGTGTGAATTTCAGTTCAGTTTTTTCTTTGTTTTTACATTTAGATATTTTTTATACTAATACCAGAGTTGTATTTAAAATAAAGTATTTTTTAATCTTATAATATAAAAAAATACTACGTTTTGCATGTAACTCGGTTTTTAATAAAATATGTATTGAAATGTAAAGAGAATGCATTTAGATTTTTTAAAGTATTACATATATATATTATTTGAGAAAAAAACTTAATTACCTATTAAATAAAAATTAAATTTCACATAACTAATACTTTAAGCTTTTCCTTTTGAACTCGTTGTAATCTTTTACATTTGTAGTCGCTATCTAAGATAGGGAATCATTTTTTAAAATAACTCGTTTTAAAAATGAAAAAAAAAATCATATGTTAACCATCCGTTCATTTTGGAAATTTCCTTTCTCAAACTTACTACATAAGAGATCAAAGAAACTACCTTTGTGGTGAACGAGATGATCGTTGTGTCCGACTCATCTACCATTTCGCGAAAACCATTCTTCTTCTTCTTGGCTTTAAATATAACATTTCCATCATCGTCGCTGATCTTGAACTTGTCTTCCGAGTCATGGTTCTTTTCAAATACTAACTGCACCGGGTAAGTAGAACAATATTTTTGGTCCACAATTACAACAGGATATTCAGGCTCCTTAAATACACGATCTGGGGTTCCTCTTCCATCGTCATCCGACGAATAACATGGACTAGCCATCGAGTAGGGGCTCGACATATTGATTGGTGTAGTTAACCCGGTTATGTTATGATCACCACAATGCACATGAGGCAGGTGTGGTGGTTGTAGCCGAATAGGTTGGTTCCAAGAGACATTAACCAATTTTAAGATGGGCCTTCATCCTTTAGATATAAGAGGCGACTTTTACGGGTCTTCGTCAATTCTATCTTTAGGTTACATTTAATTTGTGTTCCAAAGTTGACCTGATCAAACCAATATTTATTGATCCATTCATTCTAACACAATTATAACGGTTTATTGATTACTATAAATGAATTATATATTAAAGTTTTTTTTTTTTTTTTTGAAAAGAGACTTTTATTAAGGAACAGCCGAACCTGAAGATCGGAACGGACCAACAACAAAATAGAACTACATAATTAGAAAATTACACCAATCGTTCCAAACAATAGAACGAAAAGACGACCTAAACTTTAGCCAAAAGAAACCCACAGACCTAACTTCACTAAAACTATCTTCCACGCTAACCTGGGAACCTGAAAAAACCGTCTTATTTCTGGCCAACCAAAGACACCAACAAGTCGTAATAATTATAGCTTGCAAAATCTTCTTTTCCAGAGACCCCAATCTACCAAACTTGTGAATGTTGATCAGTTCTGTTTAAACATAATGGAAAACATGAATAACATACCTGTTACAGCAGACAGGCCAGTAGAGAATCCAGTCAGAGATGCAGCCATTGAGTTCGACATACTTGTCAGGATGATCTGGTTCCTCCTTAGGGTGTAACGTGATGATGGTGATGAACCGAAACAAGGGAAGAATCGGTTGGGAGAGAGAGCCGTGAATGATGTTATGAGGGTTGTGTAAATTGTCTAACTTGTGTAACCCTTAAACTCTCTAATAAGCTCCTTATTTATACACCCAAGAGGAAACCCAATTAGTTAATAAGGGTAATATGGTCCATCAACAATTACCAACTAATTAGTAATAGGTTATTAATATATTTTGATCTAATATAATATAAATGATTATAATGGCTAAAAGATTAAATATTATATTAATAATATATTTAATCTCACATTCTCCCACTTAGCCGAGTAATCATTTATCATGAGTATTAGATGAGCCTGGCCAGGAGTTAACACTCATTTTAGCCTTAAACCAAGAACTATAGCAGAGAAATACAGCCGTTGAATCATCATTCGACTCAGGTCCCCCATTAGTCATACTATAGCCTCAATTTAAAACCTAATAGTTATGATCAAAATACGCATAAGCCCTTTAGCGTCTGATTTGTATTTATATTTGTCTATATGTCAGTACACCGGCAGAACATATGTTAGAGACATACAAAATCAAACTGAGGAAATTTCATTAATTAAAACATAAGCTAGTACAATATGCCATTAAATAAGGTCTTTAGTAAGTCCCATATTCGATACATGTTCTTCGAAAACTTTAGGTGGGAGACCTTTAGTCATCGGATCCGCAAGCATATCTTTAGTACTATTATACTCAATACAAAGATTATTTTCCTCAGCTCGTTCACGTACGAACAAATATTTTGTATCGAGATATAAACCAGCTCCAGTCGAACTGTTACTGTTCGAGAAACTAACGGCAGCTGAGTTATCACAGTAAAGCTTCAATGGTCTAGAAATGGAATTAACGATTTTGAGTCCAGTGATCAGATTTCTAAGCAACATTCCATGACAGGTTGCGCTGTAAACAGCAATATATTCTGCCATCATTGTGGAAGTTGTAGTTAACTGTTGTTTATGACTCTTCCATGAGATAGGTCCGCCTGCTAACATAAAGATGTAGCCCGAAGTGGATTTCTTGTCATCTTTGCATTTAGCAAAGTCAGAATCAGAATAACCTACCACTTCTAAATGATCACTTCTTCTATAAGTCAGTTTATAGTCTTTCGTCCCTTGCAGATATCTAAGGACCTTCTTAGCTGCTTTCCAGTGATCTAGGCCAGGATTAGTCTGATAACGACCTAGCATTCCAGCAATATAAGCGATATTTGGGCGAGTACAGACTTGAGCATACATCAGGCTCCCGACTACTGACGCGTAAGGTATCTGGCTCATTTGCTCCTTTTCAACCTCTGTTGTCGGACACTGGAATGAACCGAAAACATCTCCCTTAACTACTAGAGCGACTGAGGGTTTGCACTGTTGCATGTTGTAACGTGTAAGGACACGATCTATGTAAGTCTTTTGAGACAATCCTAAGATTCCTTTGTGTCTATCTCGGTGAATTTCGATGCCAATGACGTAAGAAGCATCTCCGAGATCCTTCATGTCGAAGTTATGCGAGAGTAACCGCTTCGACTCATGCAACATGTCTAAACTATTACTTGCCAATAGAATATCATCTACGTAAAGGACAAGTATAGTAAAGTTACTCCCACTCATCTTGAGGTAGGTGCATTGATCCACTTGATTCTTCATAAAACCTTGCCTCTTCATGACTTCATCAAACTTGAGGTACCATTGACGTGATGCTTGTTTTAACCCGTAAATGGATTTCTTCAACTTACAGACTAGATGCTCCTGACCTTCAGGTTTAAAGCCTTCAGGCTGTTTCATGTAAACATCTTCGTCTAAGTCTCCGTTAAGGAAAGCAGTTTTGACGTCCATCTGATGCAGCTCTAAATCAAAATGAGCTACTAGGGCCATAACGATCCTTAATGAATCTTTACGAGAGACAGGTGAAAACGTCTCTTGATAATCGATTCCCTCTTTCTGAGTGTAGCCCTTTGCAACCAATCTCGCTTTGTAGCGTTCAACGTTCCCATTCGGATCCAGTTTTGTTTTGAACACCCATTTACAACCTACAGGTTTGGCACCATTGGGTAATTCGACTAAATCCCAAATGTCATTTTTCTTCATGGATTCAAGCTCATCAATCATTGCTTTGTTCCATTCAGAAGACTGATCACTGCTAATGGCTTCATTATAAGAGATAGGATCATTGAGCTTTCCAGCATCCATTTCAGTCAGGTAGGTAACATAATCATCCCAATTAGTAGGCCTTCTTTGCCTAGATGACCTCCTGAGTTGATTATCGGGTTCAGCGTTGTCTTGGTTTTGAGCGTTTGATGTGCCTTCGTTATGAGGTATAATGGGTTCTGATTGTGGAGATGGAATTTGTGCAGTGGCTTCAGGTGCAGTTGCATGGGGTACAAGAGGAGTAAACAGAGTAATGGTAAGCGACGAATCTCCCCCCCCCCCCCCGCGTCTTGTACTTCTTCCAATTCTTCGTAAGGGTTGGTACTGCTCCCACTGACCTTGAAATCCTCCAGGAACGCAGCACGCTTGGTTTCAACAATACGGGTGACATGGGAAGGACAATAGAAACGATAACCCTTTGAATGATCAAGATACCCGATAAAGAAACAGGTAACTGTTTTAGGGTCAAGTTTCCTTAGGAAAGGATTGTAAAGTTTTGCTTCAGCAATGCAGCCCCATACTTTCATATATTTAAGACTCGGTTTCCTTCCTGTCCAAAGTTCATAAGGAGTTTTAGGGACAGACTTAGAAGGAACTCTATTGAGTATATGAACAGCTGCTTTCAACGCTTCAGTCCAGAGGAATAATGGTAAATTAGTGTTGGCTAACAAACTGCGCACCATGTTCATAAGGGTACGATTTCTTCGTTCAGCGACACTGTTCTGCTGAGGTGTACCAGGCATGGTGTATTGGTTCACAATCCCCTGGCCCTTACAAAACTCATAAAATGGACCAGGAGCTTGACCCACATCAGTATGTCTTCCATAATATTCACCGCCTCTATCTGATCTCACAACTTTAATCTGACGATCTAATTGCTTTTCAACTTCAGCTTTATAATCTTTAAAAGTTGTAAGAGATTCAGATTTTTCCTTAATAAGATACATATACATGTAACGAGAATAATCATCAATGAAAGTCATAAATGAATATGTCCTGTTATATCAGCGATTTGATAAGGACCACTAATGTCAGTGTGAATGAGTTCTAATAAATTAGAGCTCCTAGTGGCACCTTTCTTATTCGCTAATGTCATTTTGCCTTTAAGACATTTGACACATGTTCCAAAATCAGTAAAATCGAGAGGAGGTAAGACTTCATCCTTTACGAGACGATTTAATCGTTCTCTTGAGATGTGGCCTAAACGTTGATGCCCCAACATAGATGAAGTCTCTAAGTCTCGAACCTGTTTCATCTTTGTGAGTGATTCATTAATATTATATGACAACAAAGATTTGGAAAAATTATCATCTAGTTCTAATCTATAGAGACCACCATCCAGAATGCCAGTACCATAAACAACGGAATCATAGAGAATAGAGAGTTTGCGATGACCATGAGAAACGACAAAACCGTCCATGTCTAACTTTGGTCCTGATACAAGGTTCCGAGTTACCTCAGGAACATATAAGGTATCATAAAGTTTAATACATAAACCAGTTTTCAAAAATAATTGTAATGTTCCTATGGCCTTCACTTCTAATTCCCGATCATCTCCAACTTTAAGTGTTCTTTGGTTTCTTCCCAGCTTCCGGATTGTAAAGAATCCCTGAGTAGAATTGGTAACATGAACCATAGAACCAGAATCAAACCACCAAGAATTAGCAGGAACATTTAAATTAAAGGACTCAAGTATCATGAAAAAATCGTTACCTTTCTTAGCCAGCCACTCCTCGAAGTCAGGGCATTCCTTTTGCTTATGTCCTGTTTTCTTACAGAACTTGCAGTAGGGTTTGCCTAAGGAGTTCTTAGAGCTGGAAGGTGCACTTGTATGAGGATTTGGATTTGGCTTTTGGACCTTAGAAGCATCCTTTCTTTGATAATTGTGTTTCTTCTTCTTAGAGTTGGAGGTGGTGACGTTAGCAACATCAGTAGTGCGATCCATCTTCATACGCTCTTCTTCTTGCACGCACATAGCGATCAGCTCACTCATCGTCCATTTGTCCTTCTGAGTGTTGTAATTTATTTTGAATGCTTCATAGGACGAAGGAAGCGAAGTGATGATGAAGTGAACAAGAAAACCATCACTGATTTCCATCTCTAGCCCCTTCAGCTTATTGGCCATGTCATGCATCATCATGATGTGTTCGCGTATGCCGCTCCTCCCATCATACTTAGTTGTCACCAGCTTGAGGATAAGAGTACTAGCGTGTGATTTTGATGTTCCTTTGAATTGATCCTCCACAGAAGCCAAGTAGGTTTTAGCATCTTTAGAATCAGGAATGGCTCCTCTGATTGAGTTATAAATGGACTGCTTCATGAACATAAGAGACATGCGGTTACACCTAGTCCATTTTTCATGAACTATCTGCTCAGCAGCAGTACTTTGAGTAGTAAGGTCCGCTGGCTTATTCTCTCTTAGAGCATAATCAAAGTCCAGCAATCCAAGTGTAAGCATGAGGGCATCCTTCCATGCAGCAAAGTTATCACCAGTCAAAGGTGGAATCCCCTGATTTGGTGCTGATAGTGGAAATAAGATGAGCGAATTATGATACTTAGAAGAAAATCTTAAAGTGATCTAAGGGCATGTTATACTAAGGCAGGCATAAGTAATGACCATTTTAATTATGAAGCTGTGATATTGTCTATTACTAACATCAAAATAATAGACTTAGTAAAATTCTACTTAAACGAAGACAAATCAGCTTTGGCCAGAAGTGTAATCATTTAAGTATGTGTGCAAAGTAATCGTGACAAATCAGCTTTGGCCAGAAATGAGACAATCACTTTAGTTATGCACTTGTCAAGCATGCTAAACATAAATGAATTAAATCAGCTTTGGCCAGAATTAAGACATTTCACATTTGTAATGCATACTCAACATAGATTTTATAATACTTGAACAATAAATAGATGTATTAAATCAGCTTTGGCTAGAAATGATACATCAGAAGGTCATTCAAGTTAAGCTATTTTGGTTTTGTAAAAGTTATCTGATTCTGATTAGTTAATTAATTGTTTACAAAACCAAGTATTTAATAGCAAACCACCTGACAGCGTGCCCCCGCACGGGGTTCGGGGCGGAGCCCCGAGCTAAATTTTAGTTCACATGAAACAACCTAAAATAATGAGGTTTCGAGTTGGGTCTCGAGTCAGGTCTCGACTGAGTTATGAGATCTCAAGTCAGTTATGAGGTCTCGAGTCGCAACCTGTTGTCTCGAGTCGGAACCATGGTCTCGGCTATCACATTTTATGAGATATCGAGTCAGTTATGAGGTCTCGAGTCGCAACCACGGTCTCGAGTTGTGAAGATTGAAGCCGTTAGTCGAAAACTCAGTGGTCTCGAGTCGAGACTATTGTCTCGAGTTGTGAAGTTTTTGAGCCCTTATCATCTCGAGTCGAGACCTTGTAGTCTCGAGTCGAGACCTGATGGTCTCGAGTCGTAATCTTCTGGTCTCGAGTTATAAAGATTTAATGACCTTTATGATTTCGAGTCGAGACCTTGTGGTCTCGAGTCGAGATCTGATGGTCTCGAGTCGTAGTCTGATGGTCTCGAATCCACTGTTAACAGTTGTTTATTGTGATAATAACTGAAAACTCGAAATTTTAGGGATTGTGGGATAATGTTTCCTGTTTTATTGCTGATCTAAACTTATCAAAAGATTTCGAAAATAATAATTGATTATCCTTTAACAGTTTTCGGAAACTTTAATAGATAAAATTAAGATCAAAACAGTAAAAACACCCACTAATCCAAATTATATTCCAAAATTTAAGGAATTTTCGAGTTTTACTTAGAACAAGTGATGAACCCTAAAAAATAAAAACATAATTCTGGGTTCCGAAATCTAAATTTTAAGACTTTTGTTAACAGATTTCGGATATTATGTTTGCCCATTATGGTCTCGAGTCAATTTAATCAAATATACTTTTCCGAAACAGTGATTTCGGTTCATTGGAACTCGAAACCAGCCATGATATATA
Source organism: Helianthus tuberosus (assembly GCA_030545235.1). Taxonomy (NCBI): domain Eukaryota; kingdom Viridiplantae; phylum Streptophyta; class Magnoliopsida; order Asterales; family Asteraceae; genus Helianthus; species Helianthus tuberosus. The sequence goes on from CM060382.1 coordinate 99,715,399, forward strand.
TGTCTTTAAAAACTTTTCTGTTTTCCAGATTTTAATCCCAGAATAATGGATACAAAACAGAACTGATTTATCAACATATGCTCTGATACCACATGTTGATCAGTTCTGTTTAAACATAATGGAAAACATGAATAACATACCTGTTACAGCAGACAGGCCAGTCGAGAATCCAGTCAGAGATGCAGCCATTGAGTTCGACATACTTTTCAGGATGATCTGGTTCCTCCTTAGGGTGTAACGTGATGATGGTGATGAACCAAAACAAGGGAAGAATCGGTTGGGAGAGAGAGCCGTGAATGATGTTATGAGGGTTGTGTAAATTGTCTAACTTGTGTAACCCTTAAACTCTCTAATAAGCTCCTTATTTATACACCCAAGAGGAAACCCAATTAGTTAATAAGGGTAATATGGTCCATCAACAATTACCAACTAATTATTAATAGGTTATTAATATATTTTGATCTAATATAATATAAATGATTATAATGGCTAAAAGATTAAATATTATATTAATAATATATTTAATCTCACAGTGAATTTCCAGAAGGTCTTTGACCGAGAAAGCGAAAATATGCGGGATACGACACCATCTTCTGCCAAAGTAAAGAAGCAAAATGACAAGAGATAAAGAGATGTTCCGCTGTTTTGTCTTCAAAACCGCATAGAGGACACACCCCAACTTCAGCCAGAATACCTCTCGAAACGAGAGCATCAGAGGTAGGAATGCGGTTCAGCTCCAATCTCCAAACAAAGATATTACATTTCACCGGAACCCACTTTCACCAATCAAGCACAAAAAAGGACGGATCGAGCCTACCGCGAACCAATAAGCTTTTGACTGAATTAACAGAAAAAGACCCCGCATCATCACCCAACCGTTTCCATTTATCCCTTCCGATCCCAAGAGAAACTGCAGAAAGCTTACCTGAAAGACCAGCCAGTTCGGCTAACTCAGTTGTCGCATCAGGGTCATGCCTCCAAAGCCAAGAACCACCACCTTCCAGCCGATCCTTAACTGTACAGTTTTTGACAACCTCCAACAGAAACATATTAGGGAAATATTCTTTTAAGGGAAGCTCGTCAATCCAAGGATCCAACCAGAAAAAAATATCAGAACTAGAAGCAACCTCACCCCTGAAGAAGCTTCGGATCGGTTTATAGTCGATAAAAGTTTTGTTCAAGACGTTGCATATGTTTAACCAAGCTCCTCTGACCGAACCATTCCACGGAAGAAAGGACCACCCCATCTGACCCAAATGAATAGCTTTAATGATTTTGACCCATAAGTTGTCTGGCTCGCATTTAAATCTCCATCCCCATTTGCTAAGCAAAGCCACATTGGCATCCCCTAGCTTACATAGCCCCAAACCTCCAGCTTTCTTAGGAATCGACACCCTATCCCACGCCACCCAATGTGTCTTCCTCACTTCACTCGAACCGCCCCATAAGAATCTTTTTATAATACTTTCCAGATCTCTAATAACCTTCACAGGCGCTTTCTACAAAGACATAAAATAGGTAGGTAAACTTTCAAGCACAGAACGAATTAACGTAACTCTCCCACCTATAGACAATAACGAAGCCTTCTAAAGAGAGAGAGCCTTTTTTCGAATATGTCGTAGACCGGCCGCCAATTGTTGATGCGATTCATATTAGCTCCCACCGTCAAACCAAGGTATTTAAACGGCGTTGAATCAGCCTTACAACCGATCCAATTCGCCACATTCTCTACATCATTACTATTGACACCAAAGCCAAAAATGCTAGACTTGCTGAGATTAATTTTAAGACCTGAGCCGGCATGAAAATACCGCAGAATTCTGATAACAGTCGCTATATTATCTCTATTCCATTCTCCCAAAATCATGACATCGTCTGCATAGAATAAGTGAGAGAACCAGAGATCATCTTCGGGAAGCTTAATACCTTGAAATTCGCTTAACTCACAAGCCTTGTTAAACAAGCAAGAGAGCGCCTCCATAACCACTACAAAAAGAAAAAGGCGATAACGGGTCCCCTTGTCTCATACCTTTACTACACCCGAACTCAAAGGTTGGCGAACCATTCACCAACACAAATGCCCTGGCCGAAGCCAATATACCAGAGATCCAACCGCACCACTTAGAACCAAAACCCATCTGATTAAAAATATCTGAGACGAAGCTCCAATTACGCTATCATAAGCTTTCTCAAAGTCAATCTTTAGACAGAAAACTTGTTTCTTGCTTTTTCTAGACCACGACAACAGTCATTAATGATAAGCGGCCCGTCTAAGATAAATCTTCCCCTAAGGAAAGCTGATTGAGAATTGGAAATCACATCACTGAGGACCGGCTTAAGTCTATTCGCGAGGACTTTCGACACCACTTTGTTGATAACCCCTACTAGACTGATCGGACGATAATCAGATAGGCTAACCGGATCCCTAGTTTTAGGAATAAGGGCAATAAAAGCCAAACCGCACCCCACATTTAACTTACCAGAATCAAAAAAATAATCCAGAATCTTAGAAAAATTCTCCTCGAAGAAATCCCAGAAATGTTTAAAAAATCTGAAATTAAAACCGTCGGGACTGGGGGCCCAATCTTCGCCACAGCCAAAAACCGCAGCCTTTATCTCTTCCTTCGAAAACCGCTTCTCAAGATTGACCGCCGCAGACGAGGAAATCAGACTAAAACCAGAACTAGCCAAACGAGGGCGACTAGCACAATCCTCCATGAACCTATCTCGGAAGAAACCGAAAATCTCTTTCTTAACCAGGGAAGGTTTAGAAATCCAAGCTCCATTCACTTCGAGACCGTGAATAGTATTACTAGCTTTCCGGTTATTAATCATGGCGTGGAAAATTTTAGAGTTTTCATCTCCTTCCTTCACCCATTTAATGCGGGACCTTTGCCTAAGATCCATAACTTTCGCTTCTTCCGCATTATGAATGATGTTTTTATTTTCAGAAAGAATCCACTCCTCTTCCTTAGAGAGATCTCTAGATTCGAGAGCAACTTCAATAATCTCGATTTCTTCCTTTGCGGCAGCCACTTCCTCCCCCTCCTTTTGAACCGAAACCTCCCTCCAATTTCTCAAGCGATCCCGAATAAAACCCAGCTTTCTAATAAGATACACGTCTGGAGGCCCGTCAACCTGAGGGAAGTCATTAACGGCCTTAGTGACAGTCTCCTCGAAGCCCTGTTTCTCAAACCACGAATTGAAAACACGAAACAGATGTGGTCCAAAGTTTTTGGATTGACACACCAAAATTATGAGATGATGATCAGACCAAGCCTCAGTAGAACCCGACAACACGCCGCTGGCCAAGCATTAAAAAATTCCGAATTTACTAAGAACCTGTCGAGCTTACTTAGTTTGTTTCCTTTTACAATACATGAACAGCCTTCCTTTCATACCATACTCTATTAAACCAGAATCAAAGATGAAGTCATTAAAATTATTGGCACAGGTTTGTTTAAAATCGTAATTTCTCCTTTCCTCTCTGAACCGGATCGCGTTAAAATCGCCCGAGATAACCCAGTAACATTCATTAGCTTCAATCACCAATTTTAACTCATCCCACAGAATCTTCTTACCCGCCACCCCTTGCGGGGCATAAATATTAAGAATATTAACAGTAGAGTCACAGCCAAGAAGAGACCCCTTAATATGTAAAAAGTGTCTATTTTTCGAACCCCCCGTTTGTTGGAAAATCTTATCGTCCCAAATACAAATCAAACCCCCGGATTGACCAACATAATCAACAAAATCCATACCAAAATTGTTATTATTCCAAAATTTTGCAATCTCGGCACGAGACACACTGACAGCCTTCGATTCCTGTAAAGCTAAAAAACTAATACCATGCTCGAGGACCAAACCTTTCACCCAATTGGACTTATTGAAATCCCCCAATACCCCTAATGTTCAAAGACATCAAATTCATGGTTTACCTACATTAATGCCTGTAGCCAAGATCGAGTTCCTCATAAGCTCCGAGTGTCCAGTGACGTCAACTCCAATCTTCAAACCGATTGAAACTGTGTCAGCGACTTTCTTCTCGATATCCAGACAGCCTCCCCCGCCAACTTCCTCATAACCGCCGTTCTCAACCATCCTATCTTCTGTCGGAATCTAGTGTGTGTAAGGTATGATATTTTTTATTGATATTTTAAGCCCATTTTACACATTAGTCAAGTTTTAAATTTATAAAACATGATATTCTACTGTTGGGATTGAACCCTACAAAGGAACAGTTGATTAAAGCCAAAACCGGATCAGATCAGTGGATCCAGAATAAGCAGATGTTTGTATACATTCTTTCCCCTTGGAAGTGGCCCTAACAACTGATGACTTCCAACAACTGATCCTTACAACAACTTCTCTCTTTCAACAACTGCTAAAGACTGATAAAGACTGTTGAAGATAAACACTGATGCTCAATCTACTGTCATGGTTCAAGTACTGCTGAGAAGACAAAGCACTGCTAGGAGTATAACAGTGGAATGGGGAGCAGTAGTATAGTTGTCTTTCTATTGTAATGTAATCAGTAGTTTTTAATAAGCAGTAGTTGTATTAGATCAGTAGTTAGAGGTTGTTAGTGTAACATCCCTATTTTTATATAAGAATTATAGGTTTGGTTAAATTTATTAACCACTAGTAACTAGTAACTAGTTTATTTTTAATATAAATATTCAACTCAAATAGTTTTAAAACACTATTTTATATAGTTGGTTGAAATATTATATTAATTGGCCTGTATATTGGTGACATTTCTAATAAAATAAAAATCTATAAAAACTTATATTATTAGACAGGTATATTATTAGTAAGTTGAATGTTAGAAATATAAAGTAACTAGACAGGCCTAGGAACCGTATAATAATTAAATACATTGTATTTTTAACCTATTCTGTTTTCAATAAAACTTGGTTCAAAATATAGACAAAATATACTTGTTCTAAAGACATATTTATTATTTTCTAGAAATTCATATTTTAGAAGTTATACACAAAGTAGTTAAATTAATTATATATATATATTCTAGCAATAAAGCCATGCCCCATTTTAATTATTTTAACTCCCGATCACCGCTATCCTTTCCGATTGATCTAAACCTCATAACACATGTCAGGGCTCTGCCCGACTAAGTTATTGGGATTCGGTCTCGGGACACCGGGACAAGGTTGAATTAGGGGTACCATACTTAACACAAGTACATTATATATTTTTATTTAACTCAAAAGATTATACCTACAATTTATAACAGGAGACTTTCTAGTTGAACCCTAAAGTTACAAAGTGGGTCCATTTTCTTTTCTCACCGTTTTATTCCCTTTTGTCCCAAATCATAACAACTCTCATCAAAAGTTCTATTTATTATTTTTATTTGTCCAATAGGAAACCCTAATTGAGACACCCAAGTAATCCTGCACAAACCCTACAAATTTCAGAACAATCAGAATCAAGATCAGGGCACCTAAAACTCAGGGGGGTATTCCCTACTTAACGATTATCCTTATAACTCGTTGTAAAATACGAGATTCTTCGATCCGTCAACTCAGCAAGCCTACACACACACGTGGCAAGCCTATGACCCTTTCGTGTCCCTTACGGACCGTAAGGGATGAGGCTTACGGTCCGTAAGCCAGGTCAAAATTGTGTATAAATAGCAGGCATTGGGACTTGATTCCTGGTTTCATTACGACGTTCAAATTCGATTTGTGCGCTGAGTTATAATAGAAACAGTCTCAAAATCACTAATTAGTATAGCGGGGTGCTGCTACGCTACCGGGTATTAACTCGATCGCTGCTACGATTCAATGTCCGATCGATTGAAACTATCCAATGGATGTTTTAGTACTATCCTTTGTCATTAGTCGTGATTCCGACAGGATGTTTGAGTACCACCCGAACTCGGGGAATACTTTATCATTCGTTGTGAATCCGAGGGATGTTTAAGTGATTATACTTTGTCATTCGTTGTGAATCCAATGGATGTTTAAGTGATTTCACTTTGTCATTCGTTGTGAGGGTTTTAATCTCGTGAGTTATCGTAAATGCTGTATTAGTTACTTACCAAGTTCGTGTGCACTAGGTTACAAGACTAATCAATAGGCTAAGCTCTGTCTGTATAAATCTGCATGCTTATAATGTGAGTCATTCTCTTTTTATCAAATTACTTTCAAAAGCAAGTTTATTTTCAAGGTTATAATTACAGGGATTAAGTCTTTGTAATCACCAAATTACAGCCGGTATGTGGGATTTTGTATACATTACTTGATAATCTTCACCATTGGGGCAGCCAAGGGGTGATATGACCATAGTCACAGACACCATTGGACGAATGGGCCAATGGGTCGAGTGACAAAATACCGTGGGTAGTTGGTTTGATATCAGGAAACATTGTAATCGCTCTTAATACTGTGAATTATAACAAATGAGTCGTTTTAGTAAAAAGAATGATTCACTAAGTATTTACCGCTGACAAAACCTTTTTCAAACGCGTTTCAGGTAATTACAGTAGATTGGAGTAAGAGATGGATACGGCACTGAAAGGCTTCAAGAAGTGGCTTATTTTATTAATTAAATCAAATTAAGAAATATTGTTTTATGTAATCAAATTTATCTTTATTAAAGCTACCATTGTAAAACATGGGTTTATCCCATCTATTTAATAAATAAAATCCGGTGTTCTCTAAACTCTGATATTTTTCCTAACTCACGATCCTGATGAAATTTCCGCTGCAATATTTTTCAAATTAAATCACCGGTACCACTGGGCTGTTCGCGGCTCCCGATTCCGTCCAGGGTGGGTCGGGGGTCGTGACAGAAGGTGGTATCAGAGCCACTGTTTTAAGCCTTTAGGTGTTGTGATAATAATACCTAAGTTTGTATAAAAGAGTTAGGAGATTGCTATTAACTGGTAGCACACATGATAGCATTTAGACTTGAACTTAAGAAAAGATGCCTTAATATCAGCTTCGAGATAAGCTAAGTACTTGTGTAAATAAAGTATGATGGATTTTGGTATGCCGTAAGAATGACGATTAGAACATTGCAGGTAATAGCACTTAATTGCTATTAATTCTTGCTTAGTGATATTATTTGGTCTAGAATAAGATATGTTACGGGAATACAAATTTCCCTAATTCTGGATAAAAGCCTAATAAAAGAGGCACTTTTAAAGATACTATTTATGGGAAATAGAAAATTTTCTCCGACAAGACTGGGTATGGTGTAGCAGACTCTCCAGTTTGTTCGGATATACTGAGGTTACCTCTCCGGCGCGAACCGGATAAGACGGGGTATATAATATGTCAAACGAGTGACAAGATTTCCCTAAATAGTATCATGACCTGATATCTGACTTGTTTTGGAAATATGAATCTGTTAAATACATTGACCCTATAGAGGGTATGTATATTACAGTATGTGAAATATGTGATTATATAGATATGTATATCTATAAGAAATTCCAAAAGTCAATTAGGAATAAAGAACAATCGTATGTGTCAATAATAAATTTAGATTTCTTTATCAGGAATCTTTTGCGTATATCTATAATTCCGATATCAAAAATTATTTCGTTTGATCATCTACCTCGTAACTCGTATGATAATATAAACAATGGAAACCCTTTAAATTGGGACACCATCAAAAGTATAAAGAATTTCCAAAGAATTACCATAAACTATTAACGCAAGTAAGAAGCATGTAAAGTTGTGCTAATGCACAAGAAAACGCATGAAACTTAAATTATACGTCCACAGACATCGAAGTATATCACACACGACTTTTCAAGGCAAGACATTTGGAAAATATAAATTAGGCACGATGACACCAATGCGAATTCCGTCAGAAGAAGAACTACTAATCAAAAAGCAGCACTTTGCCAAGTGATCCTACAAACGACATGAATATCGCTAAGGTACGTTGGAACAATATTTCACAACCATCGGTGCACAGTCTAATCAGAGTCATAAATTAACACTACAAAAGAAGTCACATACCTTTGCAAATTTCCTATTTTATTTTTCGACATTCCCTGGTAATGTCATTTAACAACGGTTATCACACAAAATTCCAGATAAAGTTCTTATATTTCTTTTTCTGACTTTTGCATATAATGAATTGACTTTCATATTTCTACTTCCCCTAATGGTCATCATACCATGAGGATTTCTTTCATAGTAACAAATATTGATCTATTTCATTTCTTGGTAAATCCACACGTTACACATGCACTGTTTGTTACGCATATGGTTCGTTTGATTTATGAAGACCACTGGAGGGCTTCATTCCGATTTATTATTTTATCCAAACTCAAATATCATTCCGCTCTTTGCACTATAAACCGCATTATTGCAAAACGATAACTCTTTGATATCGAGTCAATAAATTTTGTTAAACCATTGAGGTGAAGAATTTATATTTTTATATATATGTATAAAAAAATTATGTTTGAGGTATACTCTCATTTTAAGTTTATGTTTAAATTATTTATTATTAGTAATAAATTAATAACAGTAGTGTTAGTTATTTCTTATATTTTTAAATACTAGGGTTATTATCAGAGGCAGATATTGAATAGTCTAGCCTTAGTTAGGCTTGGACTGATCACCTATGCTTAAACAAGGCAGCACTAACCAATATTCAACTATGATAATGACTAGTTAATATATATAAATTAAGTCATCATATTTATTTAGTAAATTTTAATAAATATATAAATATATATATATATATATATACTTTGTATTGTAAGGAGAAGACATATTTTCATAAAACGATACAAGAATTAGAGGGATGAATAAAATTATATAAATAATTGTCTATCACATGTTTTGTGGTAACTATGAACCATAACGCTCTGGCAATAAAATGACCATATAAGAATAATATGGTAGTCATCAACTACGTTGGGTTAGGAAAACATTGTAATATATATAAGAATAATCCCCGTTTTCACTTATTTACAACATTTGTAAATACATTCACAACGTTATATGGTTTCAAAATAAAAATAAGTAATCACATATAATCAACCCATTAAGTGTTATATATTTACAAAATATTTTACAAATACTTTTGTACAATAAATATTTTTACACCTTTATTTACAATTTTCATTTAACGTTATAAATAATAGTGATTTCTTTTACAAAATAATAATAATATTTTGTAATATAATAACTTCATTGCGGTATTTTGTAATATATATTACATAGTAAATATAAGTTATTTTACATAGTATAATAAAATACTAAAATAATATTATTTCAAAGTGGTGACCATTTGCATATAGTAAAAATGCGTAACAAATAAAATATATTACATTTGTTTTACAAATATAATATAATGGTTGATCATGTCAAAACAACTTGTTCTTATTATATTTCGATCTCTAGGACATAGTATGAAAAATATGGTCACTAATAGTATACTATCACATTGTTTCACAATTTAAAACAACTTGGAACTCTAAACAATAATACACTAACTCTATTTTCTTTTTCGTGTATCCTTGTAATTCACTCATCTCAGCACATTGATTTTCTCATATCATAATTTAATATTGGATAAATCATTTTCATGCTTATATTTCATTTGGAACCTATCAATTCTAAGTTTTCCTCAGTTACCAATCAAAGTAAACTTTCTTTTGACAAAGAATTTTATAAATTCTAAAAGTCTTTCACATTCATTTTAAATAGCTATTGATCATATATCTTTTGGCTTGAACCTAGTCACCTTGGAAATTATATCATTTCATCTCATTTCGATTGTTATCAACTTCTTGAACTAATTCAGTTGAACCATTGAATCCTACTTATTATACAACTCGTATTCATAAAATTTGATATTTTAATTCTGTGTCATCTACCTTAATATTATTTTTATTGACTAAAATATGACATAAATCTAAAAGAAATATCTAACCCAAATCTCGAGGACAAGATTTAAAACAAGGTGGGGAGAATGTAACATCCCTATTTTTATATAAGAATTATAGGTTTGGTTAAATTTATTAACCACTAGTAACTAGTAACTAGTAACTAGTTTATTTTTAATATAAATATTCAATTCAAATAGTTTTAAAACACTATTTTATATAGTTGGTTGAAATATTATATTAATTGGCCTGTATATTGGTGACCTTTCTAATAAAATAAAAATCTATAAAAACTTATATTATTAGACAGGTATATTATTAGTAAGTTGAATGTTAGAAAGATAAAGTAACTAGAGAGGCCTAGGAACCGTATAATAATTAAATACATTGTATTTTTAACCTATTCTGTTTTCAATAAAACTTGGTTCAAAATATACTTGTTCTAAAGACATATTTATTATTTTCTAGAACTTCATATTTTAGAAGTTATACACAAAGTAGTTAAATTAAGTATATATATATATATATATATATATATATATATATATATTCTAGCAATAAAGCCATGCCCCATTTTAATTATTTTAACTCCCGATCACCGCTACCCTTTCCGATTGATCTAAACCTCATAACACATGTCAGGGCTCTGCCCGACTAAGTTATTGGGATTCGGTCTCGGGACACCGGGACAAGGTTGAATTAGGGGATATACTTGTTCTAAAGACATATTTATTATTTTCTAGAACTTCATATTTTAGAAGTTATACACAAAGTAGTTAAATTAAGTATATATATATATATATATATATATATATATATATATATATATATATATTCTAGCAATAAAGCCATGCCCCATTTTAATTATTTTAACTCCCGATCACCGCTACCCTTTCCGATTGATCTAAACCTCATAACACATGTCAGGGCTCTGCCCGACTAAGTTATTGGGATTCGGTCTCGGGACACCGGGACAAGGTTGAATTAGGGGTACCATACTTAACACAAGTACATTATATATTTTTATTTAACTCAAAAGATTATACCTAAAATTTATAACAGGAGACTTTCTAGTTGAACCCTAAAGTTATAAAGTAGGTCCATTTTCTTTTCTCACCATTATATTCCATTTTGTCCCAAATCATAACAACTCTCATCAAAAGTTCTATTTATTATTTTTATTTGTCCAATAGGAAACCCTAATTGAGACACCCAAGTAATCCTGCACAAACCCTACAAATTTCAGAACAATCAGAATCAGGATCAGGGCCCCTAAAACTCGGGGGGGGGGGGGGGGGGGGTATTCCCTACTTAACGATTATCCTTATAACTCGTTGTAAAATGCGAGATTCTTCGATCCGTCAACTCAGCAAGCCTACACACACACGTGGCAAGCCTATGACCCTTTCGTGTCCCTTATGGACCGTAAGGGATGAGGCTTACGGTCCGTAAGCCAGGTCAAAATTGTTTATAAATAGCAGGCATTGGGACTTGATTCCTGGTTTCATTACGACGTTCAAATTCGATTTGTGCGCTGAGTTATAATAGAAACAGTCTCAAAATCACTAATTAGTATAGCGGGGTGCTGCTACGATACCGGGTATTAACTCGGTCGCTGCTACGATTCAATGTCCGATCGATTGAAACTATCCAATGGATGTTTTAGTACTATCCTTTGTCATTAGTCGTGATTCCGACAGGATGTTTGAGTACCACCCGAACTCGGGGAATACTTTGTGATTCGTTGTGAATCCGATGGATGTTTAAGTGATTATACTTTGTCATTCGTTGTGAATCCAATGGATGTTTAAGTGATTTCACTTTGTCATTCGTTGTGAGGGTTTTAATCTCGTGAGTTATCGTAAATGCTGTATTAGTTACTTACCAAGTTCGTGTGCACTAGGTTACAAGACTAATCAATAGGCTAAGCTCTGTCTGTATAAATCTGCATGCTTATAATGTGAGTCATTCTCTTTTTATCAAATTACTTTCAAAAGCATGTTTATTTTCAAGGTTATAATTACAGGGATTAAGTCTTTGTAATCACCAAATTACAGCCGGTATGTGGGGTTTTGTATACATTACTTGATAATCTTCACCATTGGGGCAGCCAAAGGGTGATATGACCATAGTCACAGACACCATTGGACGAATGGGCCAATGGGTCGAGTGACAAAATACCGTGGGTAGTTGGTTTGATATCAGGAAACATTGTAATCGCTCTTAATACTGTGAATTATAACAAATGAGTCGTTTTAGTAAAAAGAATGATTCACTCAGTATTTACCGCTGACAAAACCTTTTTCAAACGCGTTTCAGGTAATTACAGTAGATTGGAGTAAGAGATGGATACGGCACTGAAAGGCTTCAAGAAGTGGCTTATTTTGTTAATTAAATCAAATTAAGAAATATTGTTTAATGTAATCAAATTTATCTTTATTAAAGCTACCATTGTAAAACATGGGTTTATCCCATCTATTTAATAAATAAAATCCGGTGTTCTCTAAACTCTGATATTTTTCCTAACTCACGGTCCTGATGAAATTTCCGCTGCAATATTTTTCAAATTAAATCACCGGTACCACTGGGCTGTTCGCGGCTCCCGATTCCGTCCAGGGTGGGTCGGGGGTCGTGACAGTTAGGAGGTTAGATGTCACTTTCATGGTGACGTCAGCAAAAATGCCACAGTGGTTTGCTCGTGCCTATAAATAGAACAGTACCCTGTACTGTTCTATTAGCTCTTTCATCACTTGTCATCTTATACGAACAATCTGTTGTGAGCTCAGGCTGAGGGGGAGTTTGTGATACATGCATGCAATTGTAATTGAAGTTTGAAATAAATTCAATCATTCGGTTCAATGATAAACTTGTGTGTTGAAAGCATTTTTCCTGTTTGATTGTGTGTGAAAGTTTGTTTTTCATTTATATTCCACTGCAATTGTTCTTGTTCATCTTCTTAATTATCAAACAAAACACAATCATAAGAAACTCAGATCCTAACAATTGGTATCAAAGCTAGGACAGTCAAATTTTATCTAACAATCATTTTGACGTAAAAGTTCAGCTCATAATCGTTGATACTTTTAAATTGTTCTTTTCGTTGAAAAACAGAGTAAGGATTAATCACCAGCAAAGTTGATTAATCAGTACCTGTAAAACAACCATGATGACGTCACAATCACAAGATGTTAACAATAACATCGGTTCACTCTTCAAACCACCCATGTTGAAGCGAAATGAGTACAACATCTGGCAGAGAAGGATGGGTCACATCCTTGCTCAACAGAATACCGGATGTTGGAAGTCGGTTATCTTTGGACCACATGTTCCAATGGTGCCGAGTGCTGAGGATCCAAAGAGTTTTGTGCCTAAGAAGGTTGAAAACTATACTGAAACAGATTTTCAGAAATTTGAACTGGATGCCAAGGCATTTAGCATCGTTGCATCTACTTTGCCCAATGAAATCTATGCTGGACTGTTACACTGTAATAGTGCCAAGGAATTATGGGATGCACTTAAGGAATAATTTGGGGGAACTAAAGAAGTGATTGAAAATAATAGGGAAATTCTGAATCAGCAGTATGAAACATTTTGTCATGTTATGGGTGAAACATTAACTCAACAGTTTGAGCGATTCAGTTGTCTCATTAGTGAGCTAAACCTTGTTAATGTTGAAATTCCTAATTCAACACAAAATAGCAGGTTTCTTAGATCACTGCCTGAAAAATGGGATACAATTGCCTTTGTAACCAGAAATTCTGTTGAGTTCAAAGATCTGACCCTGACCAACTTCATGGTAGACTCCTGACCTATGAAAGGGAGTTAAACCAGAAAAACAAGGTGCAAGAGTCTGGTATAGTTGCAGATGACTACTCATTTGGCAACACAGCTCTTCTGGGTCAGGAAGAGTCTGGCAGTAGTAAGGATCAGAGTTATGATCATTTTATTGACATAACTACTGGTGGTAACTTCAACTCTGATCCTCACTCATCCAATTTTGCTTTCACAGCAAATGGAGAAAGCCAGAACTCTGATAATCTGTGCTTTGAATTCAATGACCTTCAGCATTTTGATCCAGTTGATTTAGAGGAAATGGACATTTTGCACCAGCTTGCACTACTAAGTGTTAGAACAAGCAAGTTTTACAAAAGGACAGGGAGAAATTTCCCAGGGTTGCATGGGAATTTAAAAGTAGGGTTGGATAAGTCTAAAATCAAATACTACAAGTGCAACATGCTAGGTCACTTTGCTAGGGAATGTAGGAGTAAAAAAAATGGACCTATTATCACTCACCCTAGTCCAAGACCACAAAATAACCAAAGCAGTGTGCAGTATTCCCATTATACCCCTGCTGCCCATGTAAACACTACTCATTATGCAAACCCTGTTCCTGTGCATTATGTTCAAACCACTGTCCCACAAATTCAGTATGTCCAAGCTCCTGTCCCTCAGGTTCAAGTGCAACCAGTTGCACCACAACAAGCTACACCACCAGCAGTGGTTTAACCAGATCAGTAAAGCTTTTTCACTCAAGGCTTTGTTGACTAGAGCAGCTTACTTGATGAGCTAGGTGATGAAAATTTTGCACTCTATGCTACTAATGATGCTTCTAATGATGAATTTTGTTTTATGGCATTAGAGTCAATACCAGAAGGGCTGGAAACTGAAGAAGGACAGTCAAATGCTGAAACCGTGGATGAAATTGCTGAAGCAGTGGTTACTGCTGTTGCTAATTAAATACTGCTGGGAGAAAGTTCAGAACCCCTATTGGAACCACTGTCTGACCCCTGGTCTGAAGAAGAAGAGAAGAAGCATGGTGAAAAGGAAGAGAGGGTGGCTGATGAGAAAGAGCATGCTTGTGACTGTGCCATGATGGTTGCAGCTAAGGTATCATCTTAGGTTCTTCAAAATCTGTGTTCAGACAAATGCATCATAGCATTTGCTAACATTAAAGAGGTGAATGAAAACCTTAGGGATAGAGTGTTAAATGATGAAGTTCAATTTGAGAAGTCTATAAAAGAACTTAAAATCAAATTGGCTGAAAAAGAAAAAGAAATCTGCAGTCTAAAACAAGAGCATAGCATAACCAAGGACCAACTCCAAACCATGATAGAAAAATATCAAGTTTGCAAAAAGGAGTTGGAATCCACCCAAATCACTTGTGTGAAATGGGTGGAATCCTGCAAAGGTTTTGAGATAATGCTTGAGAAACAACTTGAAAGCAATGTAAAATTTGGCATTGGGTTTAGGAAAAATGACCAAGTTGAAAACAATGTTGCAAATCAAGTTGGTTCTGTTGAAATCATTCCCACAAACAAGGATGGCCAAGAGGTTAAAATAACTGATAAACTTGGTAACAAGATCACTCTGGAAAGATCTGTGGGGTCCTCAACTTTTGAGGAAATTGAGAAATACCAATTTAAACCCACATGGTCTGATGAGTGTGACATCCTTGAAAACTTTAAACCAATGGACTTCACAACCATTGATGGTGTAAAAGCTCCTAAGGCAAAGGTCATTCCTATTAAGGACATCCCAACAGTGGTTCAAAACTCTGTTGCAAAGGAGTCTGAAAAGAGGAAGAAAAGAGAAAAGATTAAAAACTTGTTTTGTGATTTTTGTGAAAAGAAAAATCATTTGACCAAAGATTGTTTTCATCTAAAAGCATATGATCTAAACAAAACAAGTACTGTTGTGCCTTCTAAGAGTTGCACCATCTGTGGGAAATCAAATCATTCCACTCAAGAGTGTGTGTACTTGAAATCCTTTGAAGTAAAAAAGGAAGAGTACATGTCAAAAACACCAATGAGTTCATCACAACCATCTGTCAAGTTCACCAAGAATCAACCACTGTTTGTGCCAGTTCAAACAGCTGTTACAAAACAGCTGAACCAAACTTCTGTTAAAAGAGATGTTCAGGTGACTGATGCACCCCATGCTAACCAATACTGAAGAGGTAAAAGTCAACCACCATACCAAAGGATCCCACATGTTTATGAGGTTTACAAAAAACCTTCTAAACCAAGAGTGAATAGGTATCCTTTTGGTTATCAGCAGATGATAGGGCAAGACCCCCAATAGTGGTTAGAGGAAAACATTCCCAAAAATGTTCAAACCCCTGAGCTAACCACTGTCCATCCACCTGAACTTAACACAGACACTGTTGAGACCCCATCCAAAGCCTTATGGGCTTTGGAGAGCCTAATGAACTAACCTTTTTACTTCATGTGCAGGGAGCTTCTGCATGCTTAGATAGTCTTTGGTATGTAGATAGTGGAGGCTCCAGGCACATGACAGGATGTAAAGCCCTACTCAAAGATTTCAAAACTCATGGAGGGGGTGATATATCCTTTGGCAATAATAGTAAAGGGAAGGTTCTGGGGTCTGGTACAGTTCAATCTGGTAATGTTAAGTTTGAAAATGTGAATCTAATAGACAATCTAAAATTCAACCTCTTGAGTGTCTCACAAATGAGTGATAAGGGATATGGCTCATTCTTCACAAAGGATTGTTGGACCAGAAATGGTTAAAAAGATTGAAGAAATAATAAAAAAATGGAAAATGCCAACTTGTTGCTCAAAGGAGTGGCAATGTCTATGTAGTTGATTTGTCAAAAGAGAGCCCCAGGACTGATGCCTGCCTGTTCTCAGCTGCTTCTAACAAAGAGACAGAATTATGGCACAGGAGATTGGGGCACACAAATCTCAAGACAATCACTGCTTTGTCAAAACAGGGGTTAGTAAGAGGTCTTCCTCAAAAACTGTACACCTGTCCTGAGCATTGTGTTTCCTGCTTAAAAGGAAAACAACATAAAAGCTCATACAAGTCCATTGAATAGTCCAAAACAACCAAGTGTCTGCAAATGCTGCACATGGATCTGTTTGGCCCAGTTAAAGTCATGAGTCTTAAAAAGAAAAGATATTGTTTGGTGATTGTAGATGACTTTTCTAGTTTTATATAGACTTATTTCTTACATTCAAAAGAAGAGACTGCAGGCATTCTGCAAGACTTTGTTAAACAGGTTGAAAAGCAGTTTGACTTGCCAGTAAAAGTCTTCAGGAGTGACAATGGCACAGAGTTCAGAAATAGGGAGTTGGATGATTTCTGTGTGTCAAAAGGAATTGTAAGGCAGTACAGCATTCCAAGAACACCAGAGCAAAATGGGGTTGTTGAAAGAAAGAACAGGACATTGATTAAGGCTGCCAGAACCATGCTTGCTGATTCAGGTTTGCCATTAACTTTCTGGGCAGAGGCAGTAAACACTGCTTGCTATGTCCAGAACAGAGTTTTAATCAACCCCAGGTATCAAAAGACTGCCTATGAACTGCTGTATAAAATCAAACCACTGCTCTCATACTTTAAAGTATTTGGCTGCCCATGCTTTATTTTGAATTTAAAAGACTCAATTTCAAAATTCGTAGCCAAAGTAGACAGTGGATATCATTTGGGATACTCAACCATTGCTAAAGCCTACAAAGTGTTTAACACAAGGACCAAAACAGTGGAAGAGACTTTGAATGTGAAGTTCAATGAACTTTCTTCAATGAAAATCCCTGCAAATCCTGCAGAATTGTTTGATCTTGATAAATTTACTTTTGAAAATGTCTCTGTCAAGACTAACAGTGCAGGTCCATCACAAAGTTCACCATCAGACTTTGGATATGAAGTCATCATTCCACAACAAAAGTCTGCATCAATTGGAAGAGCAGCAGATGTTCAAAACAGCTGTCAAAGCTCAACCACTGCTACTTCAACAGTTGTTGACCAAAGTAGCCCTTTAACCCCTGCTTCCACATCATCAAACACTATTGACAGTTCTAAAAGTCAACATGTTTCCACACCACTACCTCCAATTCCACCTCCATTTGAAGCCACTGTTGGATCATCAAAGTCACCAGCAGTGGTTAGCTTAGATGATTCACATCTGCAGCCCTCACCATTAAATGCCATTATTCCATACAAAGGAGATCTTATCTTCTTGAAGTCTCATCCACCTGACCAAATCATTGGCAACATCAATGAAGGGGTGCTTACAAGAAGTCAATCCCAAAAAACTTGTCTTTTTGCTGGTTTTCTATCTCTCCATCAGCCAATCAAGTACCAAGAGGCACTAAAAGACAACAGCTGGGTAGAAGCCATGCAAGAGGAGCTCCAACAGTTCAGAAGACAACAAGTATGGGAGCTTGTACCACTGCCAGAGAATGTAAGTCCTATTGGCTCAAAGTGGGTCTTTAAAAACAAAACTGATGAAAGGGGCATTGTTGTCAAGAATAAAGCAAGGCTAGTGGTTCAAGGTTTCAGACAGCAAGAGGGCATTGACTATGATGAAACTTTTGCCCCTATAGCAAGATTGGAAGCTATTAGACTGTTCCTGGCCTTTGCTGTCAACCACAACATAGAGGTGTATCAAATGGATATCAAATATGCTTTCCTCTATGGTAAGATTCAAGAAGAGGTATATGTTTGTCAACCTCCTGACTTTGAGGATCCATTTTATCCAGATCATGTCTACAAGCTAAACAAAGCTTTGTATGGCTTGAAACAAGCACCAAGATCCTGGTTTCTCAGATAGTGACTTTGCTGGATGTAACACAACAAGGAAGTCCACTTCAGGAGGGTGCCAATTCCTAGGCAATTGCTTAATGTCTTGGCAAAGCAAAAAGCAAGAAGCCGTTTCAACATCCACTGCTGAGGCAGAGTATATAGCTGCTGCAAGCTGTACAGCCCAACTGCTTTGGCTTCAAAATCAATTGCAGGATTTTGGTATCACTGCCCTAAAGACACCTCTCATGTTGGACAGTTAGGCAGCAGAAAATATCATCAAAAATCCAGTTTCACATTCAACCACCAAGCACATTGATATCAGACATCACTTTGTGAGGGATTGCTATGAAAAAAGGTTTGATTTCTCTACACCATGTTCCAACTAAAGATCAGCTGGCAGATGTGCTAACCAAAGCATTAGACACATCCACTTTTGAAAGCTTAATGTCTAGGATTGGCATGCTGAACATGGAATAACAGCCCAAATCCTGTTTTTCTATGAATAAAAGCATTAAAATATTTTCAGAAAATCAAAAATTCATCCTTAAAAATAGCTAAAAATGAAATTTTCATTAAATCCTTAAAAGTCTGCCATAACCACTGTTTTTGTTAAACCATCTGTTCTGTTATAAGCTGTCCACTGCTGAAAGTCAACCCCTGTTCTCTTATTTCCTTGGTAATCACTGTTGTTTAAAATCAGGGTTTTTAACCACTGATAGGCTATCCACTGATAGTTTAAATTCACCCACTGGTTTCATTATAACCGTTGCAACCACTGTTATTGCTTCAGCAGTGGTTTCATAAAACAATTGTCTTCCATTATTCATCAGGGGTTGGCACGTGGACAGTACATAGCGGTCAGATCCTTGTAACCGCTGCCACGTCAGCATTCACCTTTTCTCCTATAAAACCCTGATTAAAACCCCCAAACAGGGTTTTCACTGTCGAATCGTATTCAAAATTCCTTTCTCAAAAGCAGTTACCATCCATTTCTCTCAAAATCACTCATCTTATTCATCGTCTTCTTTCTCTCGCAAACACCTTCAAATCCCATGGCACTTCCATTCAAAGCTCCTCACAATTACTTGGGCCTTCTTACAAAACCAAGTCATACCACCACTTTCGATTCCGTCATTGATGCTCTTTCGTCCTCAAAGTACAAAACTTTGTTGACTTTTGATGCTAAAATTTACTTGGCAACCCAGCAAGAGTTTTGGAAAAATGCTAAATCAGAAACTGTGGATAAAAAGTCCATAGCCATAAATTCTTCAATAAAGGGAGTGCCAGTTACAATCACTCCACAAACCATCTCCGAAGTGTTTGAACTCAATGATCTTCAAGGTAAAACTTATTTCCCTAAAACAGAGTATCAAATAGATTTTCTTGAAAGAGGGTATGAAGAGGAAATGAAAAAGGACACCTTACAAAAAGGCAGTTTTCCTCCTGCAACAAGATTTTTATTTCATTCCCTCCTTATGTGTGTTTCCAATAAAACAATTGCTTTCAATGAAATACCATTGAAGATCTAATATCTGGGTTATGCTATACTGAATGAAGAAAATTTTAACTACTCCCAGGAGATCTTCAATGATTTGGTTAAAAATGTTAATAAAAAGGCATTCTTACTATTTCCAAGGTTCCTAAGTTATTATTTTCAAAAGAAATTTTCAAAGGATAATGCTCGCTTATCCAAGGAGAACCTTGTCAAATAAACAGCCTAACTCCTGAAACCTTTACAAGGCTATCCAAACCATATTAAAAAACAGAAGCAGAGGCTCCTGAGCAGACTTTAGCAGCTACCACTGCTCCTCAGGCAACTGCTGCTGAGCCCACTGCTCAAGGTGATCACAGCAGCAAAACAACTATTGTGAAAGCCCCACCTAAAACCACCAGAAGACCAAAACAGAAAAAATTACAAAAGCTCCCCAAACCCAAAACAAAGGTAACTCTGGAAGATGAGATCCCAGAGCAACTACCAGTGACAAAACAAAAGTCACCAGAAACCATTGCTGCTACTTCCTCACAGCAGTTGGTAGAAAGATCTCAACCTGAGCCTCAAACTCCTCCTGCTTCTTCTAAAAAACAACAGGTTGTAAGAACAGGGACACCAAATTATGATGCTCTAGAATCACTTGATTCCATCATCCACAGCCCACTGTCCGGGGAAAATTCTCTTTCCACTCCAATACTCACTGCCACAATTCCACCACAAACAAAACTTTTGTTGGATGCACTTGATATAGCTCAGACAGAAATCAGTTCCTCTCAACCACCTATCACTGAGAGCATGCCACCACAAGTGACTGAGTCTAAGCACTATCTTTGCTAACCCACCAACACCTGAGGAGGTTACACCCCTTGAGTTACATGTAACTCTTGGTGGTAGTTCAAGTGAAGCAGCTACTACAAATGTTGAACCCACTGGTTTAAATTTGGACAGTAGTTTCATCAATCAGACTTCCTTGAAGGCAATTTCTTCTTTGGGAACTCGAGTGTTTCCAATATTCACTGGTTCACTTAAAAGGGTTACTCATACTGAAGGAAGAAGTCCCCAGTACCAAGACAAAGGGGCATCAGTGGATGATTTTTGGGATACATTCCCTAAGTCAACCACTATTACAACCACTGAAAGTGGGAAATCAGATGATCCCATTAAGTTGGGTGATGGTTTAATGTACCTAGAATTGACGGATAGAGTTAACAAACTTGATACATCTGTTGCAGAAATCAAAGACATGCTGCAACAGTTGTTGAAAGCACAAAAGGTACCATCCACTGCTGCATCAACCCCAACAGCTGCTCCATCATCTGCTCCTACTCCAAATGAGTTGTGGAGTTTGTTTCAACCTATGCTCATCCAACAAAGACAATTTGCTGATCAGTAACATGAAATTCAAGTTCAAAAGATCAGAAATATCATGGAAGCTTGGTTCAAAGACACACAAGCAGATATAAAGTCCATCAAGGCTCACTTGCTGAACACCACTGGCACTGCTCCTCCCTCTATCATCTTTGTGGACAACCCACCACCAGCTGATGCCAAAAAGGGGAAGAAAATGAAGCAGTTGAAGAAAAAGGGATATGAAGATGGGTTGTACATTGCACCAGACAATTCTAGTATGCTTGCAGACATCCCTAAACCAGATGGGTCTAAAAAGGTTGATGTAACCATAAATGCCATTGCTGATGCAAAAGCAAGGGTGAAAAAGGATATGGAGGCAAAGGATAAAGCTAGGTTTGAACAGGAGAAAAGAGTTTTTATGGAGATGAATGAGCAGGGTGCTTCTGAGCCAAAGGACGAAGAAAGTCCTGAGCCTAAAAGAAAGCGGCCCACTAGAAAAGTGAGGCAACCCAAATCCATACCATCCAGATCCACAAAACATACTCCCAAACCTCCCAAAAGCTCCACACATCAATCTTCCAAACCAACAGATGTTAAAACACCTGTTGTATCAACAACTGTTGGTACTTCAGTGGTTTCAACATTTGTTGCCCAAACAACTGCCACCACTACTACTTCAACACACACTCAATCCACTGCCTTACCATCACCACCAAAAATCACCTCACCACCAAAAACAACTTCATTACCACCAACACCACCTGCTAAAAAGCAGAAGACTTCAGGTGACACATCATCTGTTGTAATGGCAACAGTGGTTGAAACACACCAGTTGTTTCAACAGCTGTTAGTCAGCCATCTACCACTCAAAACACCACCACTGAACCCACTAAAACACCACCAACCTCTCCTAAACCTAAAAGGAGAAGGATAATTTTGAATGATGAACCTTCACCACCACCAACATCTTCACAACCACTGCCTCTTGTTACCATTCCAAACCCTGTTCCACTCTCTTCAGCACAAGCCCTTAATCCAAACACTGCCATTACTCCTGCAGGTGTCGAGTATCCTTTAGAGCTTATAGCAGTTAGAGAGGAGATCAAATCCTTCTACACTAAAGATGACCCTGCTAAAAGGAGTTTACCATCTCTTCAAGGATATCCCAGGCCTAATAACATTGGAGAATATTTGAAGTTAAAGGCTCAACAAGCAGAGGATATCTCTAAAAGAAATTCACAGGGAAAATCTGACAAAGAAATCCAAAGATACTATCAATACTGTGACACCCCAGGAAAATCAGGAAAACAACGCAACTTAACTAGCTTCCTCAGTAACCACGCGCTAAATTTCGGGACGAAATTCTCTTAACAGGGGGAGAATGTGACAACCCTCAATTTACATGTATTCCGTACAATTTATTTAATAATAATTTAAGTGCTTGGTGACTGTGTTGAAATATTTAACTGCTCTCTGATTACTGAACTATACTTACATGAGCATGTTAACATACTGGTAGTATACAGAAAAGTCACTAAATGGTCCGGTATATTTTCCTATGTGTTAGGAATTTATTTCGTTACAAAAATATATAAATAAGACACTTTACGGTACAATTAAACACTTTAACGGAACAGTGTCCGACCGAACAACCGGACATTACCCGGGACATCATATATTTGTCAAACACGTTACTTTATTATTTTTGGCTTGTCATGATCCCCGTATGCCATAACACCCGCTAATATTAAACAATCTAACATATACCATCCAACACTTGGGTTCTAACTTGTAGTTAGACTTTAGTTGAAATGTTGCATTTAGACCCCCCCCCCCCCCCCCAACGATTTCGGTTCCCAAGTGGACCCCTAAATCACCCCCCATATCTCACAAGATTTACTTTATATTTTTTTTTGGATTGATTACTTGCATGGATGAACAAAATATAAGGAGTAGATTTTTTTTATGACACCAAAGATCTCCATCATTTCAAAGATCACACTCACAATTTACTCCTCTCTCTCTCCCTCCATTCGGTTTACTACAACCGAATCCACCACCATATCACATTCCCATACTTCACATATTCTCATTTGATTAAATCTCAATTACTTATTAGACTTTACTTGTTGAAATTAACATAATATATGAGAATATCTATGAAAGCATGGTGTAGGGATCTTAACCTCACTTCACAAAAGATTTCACTCATTTCACTCAACCCTCTCTCCCCATTTCGGTCACCACCCAAACCGAACCCACCTCTCTCTCTCTTGTCATCTTCATCTTCATCACTTACAAGTTCATACAAAGCTTACAAGAAGATCTATGGAGGTTGCATCTTGAATGACTTTCTAAGGAGCTTGTTCTAGTCTTTTTCACCATCATTTCCTCATCACTTTGCATTAGATTCATCCCTAGCTATAAGCTAGTAGTAAGTCTCATCTTAACTTGTTCGAAATTTATGATTTGTAGTATGTGTGTTGTTGTTTAAATCACTAAATAACGAGAATGCTAGAAAATGTGTAACATAAGTTATGAACATAAAAGCTACATAAAAGTTTACTTGTGGCTGATTTTTGAAGCGGAATCTTGTTGGTTTGAGGGTTGGTTAAATCATACTTGATGTTTGATTGTTGGTTTCTTGCTAAATCCATTGTTCGGACACTCGTTGATGCGATTTAGTAATGTTTAAACCGCGAAACAACTTGCTGATGTACTTTTCCAGCCGCCTTCAACAGGCTGTAAACGGACTTTAAAAACTCGAAAAACGGAATTTCAAAAGTCTAAATCGTATCTTTTCGAAAAACGAAGAAAATGGTGCTGGAATGGTATTTTTCTGAGGTCGTTTACTATTTTAAAAATCTGTTTTCGTGACAGCAGCTAAGGCTGATTGTTACTGCAGAAAATTGGGCTGTGTGTTTTCGATCACAACTTAAAACCTGAACCGAACCAGCCCCTGAAACTTTTATCAAAGATGGTCACAGAGGTATTTGTGACCCTCGAACTGGAATTTCGATAAACGGACTTCCGAGGAATTTTAGACGAATTATTCCGTAAACTGTGATCAGAATGTGACAAATCTGATCACAGTTCGGTAGACGATTTTCTATAAATTACTGATAACGAACTAGACCCCGATATTTTTACAAAATAGTTTGTGGGTCGATTAGGACGTTCCGAAAAAATTTGGGAATTTTTGGAATAAGTTAAGTATTTTATTTAAATGTCCGAAAACAGCCGGTTTCGAATATAAATGCTGAATTGACGTAAGTTGTGACTTGCGTGTCTAAATGTCGAGTATGCTATCAATGAATTATCTAACATGTTATATGTGTTACGTGCAATATCGTATGTTTGATTATGAGTGGGGAATGGATGGGAGGTTTATATGGGCATAAATCGTTAAAGTGTGTACCTGTTATGTGGACGAAGTAATGTGCAAATAAACCATACGTAGGATACGTGTTATGCATGAGAAACTGATTGTTATCCGTACCTTATTAGGACGTGATTGACCGACCTTGACTGTTAACTATATTTGAGAACCTAACCGAGCAAACCGAGGTGAGTTCACACTCTTTCTAAGGCATGGGATTCCCAGGGGTTGGGAATGGGGTTGAATAACTACTTGTACTATCATTACTATTAAACTACTTTTTTTACTGTCCTCGGATTGAAGGGCACGTACGTAAAACCTACGTACACTCATACTTACTACTGTCCTCGGATTGAAGGGCACGTACGTAAAACCGACGTGCACAATCATAAGACCATCAACTCTATCACTTTAAGTCCCTCAATTATCGACTTAATCGCCGAGGCCTATGGCGAGCGGGTCATTAGTTAATAGCGCTATTAGGTTTAACAAACCTTACACCGTGCCAGTCGGACGGGCGTGTACTAATGGACTATGGGCAAAAGGTCAATGCTGATAGACATTGACTTAGGGCACCTCTTATATTTTCGTAGCAGTCGATACGCGTGGTTTTGAAACACATGGGAAGCCCCCACTAATCATCGCACGCATGCCTGGACTGGCAGCAAGGATTAACGCGATACATGGTTTACAAAACGAACATATGATTTACGAAACGAATGCTATAACTAAACAACCAAACGTGAACTCACTCAACTTTGTTGTTGACTCGTTGTTATGCCTTACAGGTCGCTAAACATTTGGAGCTTGCACGAGGAAGGAGTCGTTGTGGTATGCGGACGGTTATGTCCAGTGTTTAATGTTTAAAACATTATGAACTTATTAAACCTATGTGTTGGACTTTAAACTTATGAACTGCGAACTTATGTTTTGAACTTTACGTTTATGCTTCCGCTGTCTAAATTAAAAACTTGGTTAATTAGTTTTTGGTCACCAATCGTATTTTGGTTGTCTTTATTTACTTAAGTACGTTGTTCAGTATGATTGGTGGCTCGATCCTGGTCATGTCACGCCTCCAAGCGGTGATACCCCGCATGGTGGATTTTGGGGGTGTGACAGATTGGTATCAGAGCCATTGGTTATAGTGAACTTGGTTTTAAAAAGGGAAAAGCTTTTTTGGTAAAACCAGACTATAACCTGTACAGTGCTCAACGATCCACAACGACGCTTCGCTCCACGTGCAAGACTCGACACCATAAGTGGTATGATTTATGTTATATTGTCGGTTAGATAGTTCTCACTGTGCATTAGATAATGTGGTAATTACTATTTGAACCTTGCGTGCTTACTCTCCACTATCGTCCCACACTTACACACTTTCGCGACACTTTTCTCACCTACATTATTTCGTTGTGAAGATCATGGGTGGACGTTTGAACCTAACTCAAGCCCAGCTAACGGCTTTGATCAACGAACGAGTTGCTGAGGCACTCGCAGCTGTTCCTGCAGGAGGTCAACACGCTCAGCCACCTGTTTGCACCTTCAAAAATCTCAAGGATTGCCGACCTAGTACCTTCAGTGGTACTGAGGGAGTTGTAGGCCTCCTCCATTGGTTCGAAAGGCTCGAAACTGACTTTGAGGTGCGTGATTGCCCTGAGTCTCGTAGAGTAAAGTTTGCTACTGGAACACTCGAAGGTACTGCATTGACCTGGTGGGAAGCACAGGTTCAAATGTTTGGACTGGCAGCTGCTAATGCCACCCCTGGAACGAGTTCAAGGACTTAATTAAGGAAGAGTTTTGCAGTCGGGAAGACATCCACGAACTAGAGGTGGAGTTCCTCAACTTACAGATGGTGGGGTCTGAAATTGAGGCTTATACGAATAGATCAAATGAATTAGCCAAATTTTGTTCCACTATGGTAGACCCTCCCACCAAACGCATCGAGCTGTATCTCAAGGGTCTGGTGCCCGAAATTCAGAGTCATGTGACCGCAGCAAATCTTGGCACTATCCAGCAAGTCACTCGGCTTGCTCATCGTCTCACAGACCAGGCAGTAGAACAAAACAAACTACCGAAACATGTTAAAGCTGCTACTACATGTGCTTCTAGTGACAACAAACGCAAGTGGGATGGAAACCTGAGCAAGGGATTAATTCCGGTTCAGCCTCTGGCGCAGCAGCAAAAGATAGGTGACTACCAGAGTCCCAGTCAGCAATTTTCTGGTAGTCGTGGGCAGAGTGGATATCGAGGAAATCATCCAAAGTGTAACAGATGCAATAGGCACCACAGCGGTCAGTGCAACAAGGGTCGTTGTCAGAGGTGTCTCAAGATAGGTCATGAAGCTAAGGATTGTCGAAACTCACGTCCTGTAACTCAAGAACAGCAACGACCGCCTCAATCTCCACAGAATCAGCAGCAACAACAGAGTTTTAAAGGATGTTTTCAGTATGATGCTAAAGATTACTACAAGAGACATTGTTCACAAATAAACCAGGACCAGACTCAGAACCACAACCATGGAGACAGGGACGACCATGGGATAGCATTGGGGCAAACAAGGGAAACAATGACGCCGGGGCCGCGTGAACGTGATAGGTCAGGGTGACGCAAGGAATGATCCCAACATAGTTATGGGTAAGTTTCTTCTTGACGACCTTTATGTTACTGTATTGTTTGATTCGGGTGCGGATACCAGTTATATGTCTTTAAAAGTTAGCCAAATGTTAAAACGTGCACCAACTCCCTTAAGCACTAAACATGTTGTAGAATTAGCTTATGACAAGAGTTTAGGGGCCACGCAACTATATTAGCACTCGTTACAGATACATCGACGAAAGAGAAGAAGTTAGAGGATATTCCAGTGGTACGCGATTTTCCTCAAGTGTTTCCTGAGGAGTTACCTGGGTTACCGCCTCATCGTCAGGTCGAATTTCAGATCGAGCTAGCTCCAGGAGCAGCACCCATAGCTCAAGCACCTTATCTATTAGTTCCAACCGAACTGGAAGAACTATCTAAGCAATTGCAAGAACTCTTGAGAAAGGGTTTCATACGTCCTAGCTCTTCGCCCTGGGGAGCTCCAGTACTATTTGTAAAGAAGAAGGACGGTACCTTCCGCGTGTGTATAGACTACCGCGAACTTAACAAGGTGACTGTGAAGAATCGTTATCCTCTTCCACGTATTAACGACTTATTCGACCAGTTGCAAGGGTCGAGCTATTACTCCAAGATTGACTTGAGATCGGGATACCATCAGCTGAGAGTCCGAGATGAGGACGTCTCCAAAACAGCATTCAGAACTCGTTACGGCCAGTACAAGTTTCTGGTTATGCCATTCGGACTGACGAATGCACCAGCAGTCTTCATGGATCTCATGAACCGAGTATGCAAGCCTTACCTGGATAAGTTCGTTATTGTGTTCATCGACGATATCCTGATCTATTCTAAGAGTCAGGAGGAACACGAGCAGCATCTACGACTTATGTTGGAACTTCTTCGAAAAGAGCAGTTGTATGCCAAGTTTTCGAAATGTGATTTCTGGCTTCGCGAAGTCCACTTTCTAGGCCATATGGTAAACAAGGATGGGATTCATGTTGATCCATCCAAGGTTGACTCAATCAAGAACTGGCCTGCACCCCGCACACCAAAAGAAATCTGCCAATTCTTGGGTTTGGCAGGATATTACAGAAGGTTTATCAAAGATTTCTCCAAGATTGCGCAACCTCTCACTTCACTGACTCAGAAGGGTGTCATCTATCGTTGGGGTGATGCACAAGAGTCCGCATTTCAACATCTAAAGGATAGACTTTGTGGCGCGCCTATCCTCTCATTGCCCGAAGGCACCGATGATTTCGTGGTTTATTGCGACGCTTCCATCCAAGGACTTGGTTGCGTATTGATGCAACGTGACAAGGTCATTGCCTACGCATCACGCCAACTCAAGGTTCACGAAAGAAATTACACTACTCACGATCTGGAGCTGGGAGCAGTTGTATTCGCGCTTAAGATATGGAGACATTACCTGTACGGTACCAAGTGCACCATTTACACCGATCACAGGAGTCTCGAGCATATCTTCAAGCAAAAGGAGTTAAACATGCGTCAACGCCGATGGGTTGAGCTCTTGAACGATTACGAATGTGCGATCAAGTATCATCCGGGCAAAGCCAATGTTGTGGCCGACGCCCTCAGTCGAAAGGATACCCTACCTAGGCGTGTACGTGCTTTACAGCTTACCATAAAATCCAACCTTCCCGCTCAAATTTGAGATGCTCAGGTTGAAGCATTGAAAGCAGAGAACATCATGGACTGAATCCCTACGAGGATCGAGGCAGCAGCTAGAACAAAAGGAAGACGGCGCCTACTATGTAACAGGGCGTATTTGGGTTCCACTCTATGGCAACTTACGCGAGCTTGTGATGGATGAAGCACATAAGTCTCGTTATTCAGTACATCCTGGTTCGGATAAGATGTACCATGACTTAAAGACCACATACTGGTGGCCTGGCATGAGAGCCCACATAGCAACCTACGTCAGCAAGTGCTTGACTTGTGCGAGAGTCAAGTCTGAATATCAGAAACCATCAGGCCTACTTCAACAACCGGAGATCCCGAAATGGAAATGGGAGCAAATTTCCATGGATTTCGTGACCGGCCTGCCCAGATCTCAACGCGGAAATGATACCATTTGGGTGATCGTAGATCGACTGACCAAGTCTGCCCATTTTCTGGCTATCAAAGAAACGGATAAGTTTTCTACTCTTGCAGACATTTACCTAAAGGAAGTGGTATCGAAGCACGGAGTGCCAACCTCTATTATATCTGATCGTGACGCACGTTTTACTTCTGAACTGTGGCAAGCAATGCACAAGTCCTTTGGCTCACGTTTAGATATGAGCACCGCTTATCACCCGCAGACGGATGGGCAATCTGAACGCACCATCCAAACCCTTGAAGACATGCTTAGGGCATGTGTAATCGATTTTGGTAATGGCTGGGAAAGGCACCTCCCGCTAGTGGAGTTTTCGTACAACAACAGCTACCACACCAGCATCCAAGCCGCTCCGTTCGAGGCATTGTACGGACGCAAATGCCGATCACCTCTCTGTTGGGCAGAAGTTGGTGACAGCCAAATCACTGGCCCAGAACTTGTGGTAGATACCATCGAGAAAATTGCTCAGATACGACAGCGAATGGCGGCAGCTCGTGACCGTCAGAAAAGCTATGCTGATAAGGGAAGAAAACCACTCGAGCTCCAGGTTGGGGATCGAGTGCTACTCAAAGTCTCACCTTGGAAAGGTGTAGTCCGCTTTGGCAAACGAGGCAAACTCAATCCGCGTTATGCCGGACCATTCGAAGTCATTGAGAAAATTGGCAAAGTCGCCTACAGGTTGGATCTACCTGAAGAACTCAGCGGAGTTCACAATGTTTTCCATGTGTCGAATCTGAAGAAGTGTCTGTCAGATGAGACCCTCATAGTTCCTCTGAAGGAACTCACTATCGACGACCAGCTGCGATTCGTCGAGGAACCAGTAGAGATTACGGATCAAGATGTTAAGATCCTCAAGCATACCAGGATACCTCTGGTCCGAGTTCGTTGGAATGCTCGTCGTGGCCCAGAGTATACCTGGGAACGAGAAGACCAAATGAAACTCAAGTATCCCCAACTGTTTAAGAAAAACGCAACCACTACTGAGGCTGAAGCTACTGCAGAATTTCGGGACGAAATTCCAAATCAACGGGGGGATGATGTGACACCCCAGGAAAATCAGGAAAACAACGCAACTTAACTAGCTTCCTCAGTAACCACGCGCTAAATTTCGGGACGAAATTCTCTTAACAGGGGGAGAATGTGACAACCCTCAATTTACATGTATTCCGTACAATTTATTTAATAATAATTTAAGTGCTTGGTGACTGTGTTGAAATATTTAACTGCTCTCTGATTACTGAACTATACTTACATGAGCATGTTAACATACTGGTAGTATACAGAAAAGTCACTAAATGGTCCGGTATATTTTCCTATGTGTTAGGAATTTATTTCGTTACAAAAATATATAAATAAGACACTTTACGGTACAATTAAACACTTTAACGGAACAGTGTCCGACCGAACAACCGGACATTACCCGGGACATCATATATTTGTCAAACACGTTACTTTATTATTTTTGGCTTGTCATGATCCCCGTATGCCATAACACCCGCTAATATTAAACAATCTAACATATACCATCCAACACTTGGGTTCTAACTTGTAGTTAGACTTTAGTTGAAATGTTGCATTTAGACCCCCCCCCCCCAACGATTTCGGTTCCCAAGTGGACCCCTAAATCACCCCCCATATCTCACAAGATTTACTTTATATTTTTTTTTGGATTGATTACTTGCATGGATGAACAAAATATAAGGAGTAGATTTTTTTTATGACACCAAAGATCTCCATCATTTCAAAGATCACACTCACAATTTACTCCTCTCTCTCCCTCCATTCGGTTTACTACAACCGAATCCACCACCATATCACATTCCCATACTTCACATATTCTCATTTGATTAAATCTCAATTACTTATTAGACTTTACTTGTTGAAATTAACATAATATATGAGAATATCTATGAAAGCATGGTGTAGGGATCTTAACCTCACTTCACAAAAGATTTCACTCATTTCACTCAACCCTCTCTCCCCATTTCGGTCACCACCCAAACCGAACCCACCTCTCTCTCTCTTGTCATCTTCATCTTCATCACTTACAAGTTCATACAAAGCTTACAAGAAGATCTATGGAGGTTGCATCTTGAATGACTTTCTAAGGAGCTTGTTCTAGTCTTTTTCACCATCATTTCCTCATCACTTTGCATTAGATTCATCCCTAGCTATAAGCTAGTAGTAAGTCTCATCTTAACTTGTTCGAAATTTATGATTTGTAGTATGTGTGTTGTTGTTTAAATCACTAAATAACGAGAATGCTAGAAAATGTGTAACATAAGTTATGAACATAAAAGCTACATAAAAGTTTACTTGTGGCTGATTTTTGAAGCGGAATCTTGTTGGTTTGAGGGTTGGTTAAATCATACTTGATGTTTGATTGTTGGTTTCTTGCTAAATCCATTGTTCGGACACTCGTTGATGCGATTTAGTAATGTTTAAACCGCGAAACAACTTGCTGATGTACTTTTCCAGCCGCCTTCAACAGGCTGTAAACGGACTTTAAAAACTCGAAAAACGGAATTTCAAAAGTCTAAATCGTATCTTTTCGAAAAACGAAGAAAATGGTGCTGGAATGGTATTTTTCTGAGGTCGTTTACTATTTTAAAAATCTGTTTTCGTGACAGCAGCTAAGGCTGATTGTTACTGCAGAAAATTGGGCTGTGTGTTTTCGATCACAACTTAAAACCTGAACCGAACCAGCCCCTGAAACTTTTATCAAAGATGGTCACAGAGGTATTTGTGACCCTCGAACTGGAATTTCGATAAACGGACTTCCGAGGAATTTTAGACGAATTATTCCGTAAACTGTGATCAGAATGTGACAAATCTGATCACAGTTCGGTAGACGATTTTCTATAAATTACTGATAACGAACTAGACCCCGATATTTTTACAAAATAGTTTGTGGGTCGATTAGGACGTTCCGAAAAAATTTGGGAATTTTTGGAATAAGTTAAGTATTTTATTTAAATGTCCGAAAACAGCCGGTTTCGAATATAAATGCTGAATTGACGTAAGTTGTGACTTGCGTGTCTAAATGTCGAGTATGCTATCAATGAATTATCTAACATGTTATATGTGTTACGTGCAATATCGTATGTTTGATTATGAGTGGGGAATGGATGGGAGGTTTATATGGGCATAAATCGTTAAAGTGTGTACCTGTTATGTGGACGAAGTAATGTGCAAATAAACCATACGTAGGATACGTGTTATGCATGAGAAACTGATTGTTATCCGTACCTTATTAGGACGTGATTGACCGACCTTGACTGTTAACTATATTTGAGAACCTAACCGAGCAAACCGAGGTGAGTTCACACTCTTTCTAAGGCATGGGATTCCCAGGGGTTGGGAATGGGGTTGAATAACTACTTGTACTATCATTACTATTAAACTACTTTTTTTACTGTCCTCGGATTGAAGGGCACGTACGTAAAACCTACGTACACTCATACTTACTACTGTCCTCGGATTGAAGGGCACGTACGTAAAACCGACGTGCACAATCATAAGACCATCAACTCTATCACTTTAAGTCCCTCAATTATCGACTTAATCGCCGAGGCCTATGGCGAGCGGGTCATTAGTTAATAGCGCTATTAGGTTTAACAAACCTTACACCGTGCCAGTCGGACGGGCGTGTACTAATGGACTATGGGCAAAAGGTCAATGCTGATAGACATTGACTTAGGGCACCTCTTATATTTTCGTAGCAGTCGATACGCGTGGTTTTGAAACACATGGGAAGCCCCCACTAATCATCGCACGCATGCCTGGACTGGCAGCAAGGATTAACGCGATACATGGTTTACAAAACGAACATATGAT
This sequence comes from Helianthus tuberosus, assembly GCA_030545235.1. Classification (NCBI taxonomy): domain Eukaryota; kingdom Viridiplantae; phylum Streptophyta; class Magnoliopsida; order Asterales; family Asteraceae; genus Helianthus; species Helianthus tuberosus. The sequence goes on from CM060382.1 coordinate 99,748,589, forward strand.
TTACGAAACGAATGCTATAACTAAACAACCAAACGTGAACTCACTCAACTTTGTTGTTGACTCGTTGTTACATGCCTTACAGGTCGCTAAACATTTGGAGCTTGCACGAGGAAGGAGTCGTTGTGGTATGCGGACGGTTATGTCCAGTGTTTAATGTTTAAAACATTATGAACTTATTAAACCTATGTGTTGGACTTTAAACTTATGAACTGCGAACTTATGTTTTGAACTTTACGTTTATGCTTCCGCTGTCTAAATTAAAAACTTGGTTAATTAGTTTTTGGTCACCAATCGTATTTTGGTTGTCTTTATTTACTTAAGTACGTTGTTCAGTATGATTGGTGGCTCGATCCTGGTCATGTCACGCCTCCAAGCGGTGATACCCCGCATGGTGGATTTTGGGGGTGTGACAAATACCTGCTCACTCAGGTCAGTACTTTGGAAAGGTTTTCAAAAGACCTTTGTCAGAAATTATCAGAAAGAGATGATGAAAGCCTGAGAAAGGATTACATTGAACACATTATGGCATTTAGGAAATACAAGGGTGACAAGGCTCAGTATAAAGAATGGACCCTTGGTGAGCTCAAAGAGGAGTTAGAAAGAATTGAAAAAATGAACAAAGATAAAGTGAAGCATACTCCTCCTGTTTGGGCAAAATACAAGAAGAATGTACCTGATAAGGTGTTAAGGTTGAAGAGAATGAAAGAGGAACTCATTACTGCTGATTTTGAGTCAAGGAATCAAGTGGCAAGGTGGAAAGAAGAAAAAGTCACGGCCAGTTACAAAAAGTTGGAAGAATTGAGAAAGAAAAACCCAAATGTTCCTCCAAAGCCTGACTACCCTGAAGCAGTGGTTCCAGTAAGACAAAAACTGCCCATCAGGAGATCCACTGCTCCACCTGCTGCCATCCTTTATCAAAGAAGGAGACAAAAGTAGATGGATGCAGAAACACCAAAAGATGTAGCAGCAGGGGATGAAGTTATAAAAATGGTTCTTAAACAGATGATAGCTGAAAATCCATAATTGGCTAAGGTTACAAGCACTGCTGCTCAAAATGTTATAACCAGGCCACCATCTCTAAACTCATCTGCAATAAAACCTCTCCCAAGAAACCCACTGGATTCAAAAATACTAAAGTGGAAATCTGACAAATAGACCCACATATTGACTCTGATCAAATCTAGTGGTGAAGTGAAGAAAATATCAAGGGAACAAGCACTGGGCCTGGGTGTTGAAGATCTGCAAGATCTCCTTGATCTTACACTGTGCAGGGATGAGGATGACACAGATTCCTTGGACTTTGAATTACAATTTAAAGGACAAGTCAGGGAACTGTTGATGAGGCAATACAGTTCCACAATAATGAAGGGTTTTGGCATCATCTGTTCCAGGGGGAGATTGTTGGGATTGAACCCTACAAAGGAACAATTGATTAAAGCCAAAACTGGATCAGATCAGTGGATCCAGAATAAGCAGATGTTTTATACATTCTTTCCCCATGGAAGTGGCCCTAACAACTGATGACTTCCATCCACTAATCCTTACAACAACTGCTCTCCTTCAACAACTGCTAAAGACTGATAAAGACTTTTGAAGATAAACACTGATGCTCATTCTACTGTCATGGTTCAGTACTGCTGAGAAGACAAAGCACTGCTAGGAGTATAACAGTGGAATGGGAAGCAGTAGTTTAGTTGTCTTTGTATTGTATTGTAATGTAATCAGTAGTTTGTAATAAGCAGTAGTTGTATTAGATCAGTAGTTAGAGGTTGTTAGGAGGTTAGATGTCACTTTCATGGTGACGTCAGCAAAGATGCCACAGTGGTTTGCTCGTGCCTATAAATAGAACAGTACCCTGTACTGGTCTATTTGCTCTTTCATCACTTGTCATCTTGTACGAACAATATGTTGTGAGCTCAGGCTGAGGGGGAGTTTGTGATACATGCATGCAATTGTAATTGAAGTTTGAAATAAATTCAATCATTCAGTTCAATGATAAACTTGTGTGTTGAAAGCATTTCTCCTATTTGATTGTGTGTGAAAGTTTGTTTTTCATTTATATTCCGCTGCAATTGTTCTTGTTCATCTTCTTAATTATCAAACAAAACACAATCATAAGAAACTCAGATCCTAACATCTACTAACACTAAACACACACTGGGGGGTTCAGCACGGCCCCGTGGTGCACCGCCACGGCCCCGTGGTCACTCTTCTGTAACTCAGAAAACAAAAATTGCTAGTAAGGTTGCTGGGCACGGCCCCGTGTCCGACCAGGCATGGCCCGTGCTGAAGTCTGCAGAAGCTGAAAAATTAAGAAAATCCTAAAAAAATAGAAAAATAAGAAAAATGATTAGGCCGTTGATTCTTAACTTTCTTCAAATCCTTGTGTCCCCGGCAACGGCGCCAAAAAGTTGGTGTGTGTAAGGTGTGATATTTTTTATTGATATTTTAAGTCCATTTTACACATTACTCAAGTTTTAAATTTATAAAAAAATGATATTCTACTAACACTAAACACACACTTGGGCAAGTGTACCCATCGTGAGCGTAGTATAGCGTTGGTAAGATACCGAGGTCGTCTAAGGACACAAGAGCTTTTAGTACCGGTTTATCCTCAATGTCTAATCAAACTAAAATTTTTGAGAAAAGATTTTAAGCATGAAAAATAAAAACTAAAAATGCAGAAATAAAAAAAAATAAAAACAGATAGACAAGATGAATCACTTGGATCCGACTCGCCTTTAATGTATCCTCTGATGATTTCCGCACTTTTTCACTTTTTAAGAGATTATCTTAGTTATAGTAGTAGGTCCCTCTTTTGAAGGTGACGTTACCCTCAACCCAGTGGTTTGAGTCAGCAAGGATACAATCCCAAAGGGTCAGAATATTGGAAGATAATTAATTAAGTTATTAATGTGAAAAGCGGTAGGCCCCTCTTTTGAAGGTGACGTTACCCTCGGCTAAGTGGTTTGAGTCAGCACGGATACAATCCCAAGTAGCCGATTTAATGTATTAATAGTAGTTTACATATGAGGGGATCAAGCCATTCGCACCCCCGCCATCCAATACCAGTGGGTATTGAAGGAGGTTCTAGTAAGTTTGACCCGGGCCCTTGCAGGATCTATACACTGAACAAGGCAAGAACCTTACTAAACCATTCCCTTAACCCCCCCCCCCCCCGACCAGGTAGCCAACATATCTTTATATAGACCGTAGAGATATGAATGGTGTAAATCTTTTACTTTATATGGACAGTAAAGTAATGCCAAGACACCACGGACAAATGATAAAGAAGTTTCACCTTCAACATAAAAAACTAGTTATTAAAGTCATTAATACAAAACCAATTAAAAAGGGCGAAAAGATTAAAAATCAAAAGTAATACATTAAAGAATTGTCTTCACCAAGTGATGTAAGAGACTTAGCCAAACATGGCCTTTGATTGACAAGAACTCTTACTATCAATCTTAGATCCTGAGACTACTACACACACTCTAAGGTGGATGATGGATGATGGTGGTGGATGTGGGTGTTGTAGTGGTGGTGGAGTGGTGGCAAAGTGGGAGAGAGGTGCTTTGCCAAGGGATGCCTTTGAAGTGAGCCAAGCACCCCTATTTATAGCCTGAACAGAAGCCCGGCCACCGTGTCCAGCAGACATGCCCCCGTGGCCATCCCTTTTCTCTTCCCTCACTAATTGCATTTGTCAGCATAGGGCTCAACACGGCCCGTGTCTAGTGGGCACGGCCCCGTGTGCATAAGCGTATCTGTACTACCAAGATTTTGCAAGATTCTGCGAATCTTAGCGTTGACCACGCCCCGTGATGAGCTGGGCACGCCCCCGTGGTGGGCGTAGAAGCTTCTACAGTTTTTTCCTTTCTGCACACATCTGACCACGCCCCCGTGTCTAGTGGGCACGAGCCGTGGTCAGCCTTCTGTTTCTTATTTTTGCTCTTTGGGATGTTGTCGAGGGGTCGGACATGGCACGTTTATTCCTTTTCTTTGTATTTATGTTGGTTTCTGCTGTTTATTTGTTCCTTTTGCTCGTTTAAGCTCATTTGGTCCTGTAAATTCAAAAGAAAGACAAAAGCACACTTTTTCCAACATTAGTACTAAAAATGGTTAGTTTTATGCCTCATTTGATGTAATTTATATGTTGCATTTTACACACATCAAATACCCCACACTTGAATCTTTGCTTGTCCTCAAGCAAAATTCTTTATTATGTGGCTTACACACCCAAATGGAATGGGTAGAAGAGAAGTTTTGGGCTTGTCTTGAGTGTCGGGAACCCAAGATTTTTATTGGGTTTTATTTTTATACTATTTACAATCCTATTCGTTATGATTTATTTAGAACATTTCATAAAAAAATTACTTATTTGGGCATAACATGCCTCTTTAAAATTCCATTTATATAAAAGTTCACATACCTCACGGGAGATCACTCAACACTCGATCGAAGATGTATTTTTGTGAAACACTCGAGACCGGCATGGAACTTACTTCTACCATATGCTTTCAAAGCAATCAATCCTCCTCCTTTTTAACTATAAACCTTCGTAAATATCAAGAGGACTTTGGAAAGGGTTACGCTTGGGCTAAGGGTAGGTGGTTTTGTTTAGTGGTTAGTAAAAAAGGCTAAAAGCGTAAAAAGCGTCGGTCATCGTAAAACTTTTTGTTTTTGTGACTTTTATTCAAACTACGCATCTTCAAACAAAGTTTCTTTGTGGAACTTGTTTGTTTATTGCTAGAGTCTCATTTTTTTTATAAAGAAACGTCACAAGAAAACCGAGCTTTTTACTAAAATAAAAGGTTTGAAAAGAAAAAGGTTTTGGTGGGTAAAGGGTGTTTGTTTTGTGGGTTTAGAAATGAAAAGGTTTAGGCTCAAAGGGGTTAACTAGAGGGATTTTGGGTAGGTGATTAAGAAAGTGAAAAATAATGGTGTTGAAAGGAAAATGGGTTAGTCCTAATGCCTCCATCATTTACTTACTTGGGTTTAAGTTGGTAAGGACTGAGAATGTATCGTCGTGGCAAGTTCTAGAGTTGTAAGAACCAAGCGGCTATTCACACAAGAAACGAAAAATGAGCATTTAATTTAAAGATGTATGCTTGTATGCTCAATAAAGGCTCAAAACTCACTTATTGTGGGAATGGGTTTATAATGTGATCAAGTATATATAATCAAATTTTAATTAGATTTGTCATTCCGTTTCATAATTTTCTTATGCTGGTTCTTTTTATCACGACGCTATCGGTTGTAGATTTGTAAAAATATAACCTTTTTAGAACTTGTTATTCCCAAATTAAACGAAGACAAGTAAAAAAAATTAAATTTTTTAAAAAGTTTGGGGTGATTAGCCGTTCCAATAGAGTTTTGTGTAAGGCTTGCAAAATTCAAGGTTTTAGCATCCCCCCCCCCCCCACACACACACTTAAATTACACATTGTCCTCAATGTGTCCCAAAAATAAGTTTTTAGGTTGATTAAATGTGTAAAAAGGTGTTTAAAAACAAAATTTTGTGTTACTGGGCGTCTGGCCACAGCCCCGTGTTGGTCCGGGCATGGCCCCGTGGTCAGATCGCCAGTATCAAAATTAAACAGAAGGCTGGGCATGGGGCGTGTTCAATGAGCACGACCCTGTGTCCAGTTACCTGGACTGGGCAAAATTCTGTAGAGCCTTGGGCACAGGGCGTGTTGGGCTGAGCACGGCCCCGTGCTGAACTTGCTGTAATGCTGGAAAATTATCGGGAGGCTCTGTTTTTGTGCATGGGGTGTGGTTTTCATGTTCCCTTGGTAACCTCCACCTTTTCGAGTATATTTTATTCCTGAAAAGTAAGCTAGACTAGAAAACATAAAAGTAATACTAAACTAAAAACTACGGATAGTTCCGCAGAATGCCTCCGTGGTGCGCCGCGTTTATAAGGGTCCTTGGCTAGACCCTAAGTCAATCATATGTTACCCGAGCGGGATGTCTTGCATCCCGTGTAGCACCGTCGGAGAGCGTCATCAAAGCTTGAGTCTATGACATCCATGTAGTTGACCGGGTAGTCTTTTACTCTTTTCCCAACCCCAAATTTCATCTCTTTGTCTCCGACTCTCAATGTTAGTTTCCCGTCACTTATATCCACTGTTGCGTTAGCGGTAGCAAGGAATGGTCTTCCTAAAATGAGCGGTACTTCGGTGTCTTCCTCCATGTCGAGTATGACAAAGTCGGCCTGGAAGAAAAAGTCTCCGACTTTTACAAATAGATTTTCGGCGAAACCTTGTGGGTATTTGACAGACCTATCGGCTAGTTGTATGCTCATCTTTGTGGGGCTTGTTTTACCTAGCCCGAGTCGGTCAAACATTGATGCGGGCATGAGATTGATGCTAGCCCCAAGGTCGGCTAGTGCATTATGTACATGAGATCCCCTAATGGAACAAGGGATGGTAAAACTTTCGAGGTCGATTTTCTTTTATGGGAGTTTGTTGAGTAGCACGACAAAGCATTCTTCACTTAAAATGACTAATTGCAATGTTTCAATCTTCCTTTTGTGAGTGAGGAAGTCTCTCATAAATTTTGAATATTTTGGCATTTGAGTGAGGACTTCCACAAATGGAAGATTGATATGCAATTGTTTTAGTAAGTTTATGAATTTTGTGAATTGCTCGTCGGTCTTTTAGCGAAGTAACCGACCAGGGTAGGGCACCGAGCGGTTCTTAGTTGGTTCGGGATTTTGCGGAGGCGTTGCTTCCTTATGGGTTGGAGGTGAGGTCGTGCTTTGACTGGGTGGACTTTTTTTCGGATGGGGGTAGTGGGGCCTCTTCGGGACCTACGGTCTGGTTCCTTAGAGTTATGAGATGTACTTGTGCCTTTGGATTGGTTTCGGTATTGCTAGGTTGTGCGCCTTGTGGTCTCTCGGAGAAATTTTGGGCTAGTTGATTTAATCGTTTTTCAATGTTTTGTATACGAGTTTGTTGATTTCTAAAGTTTGATTCCATTTATAGGAATCGATCCGAACTCTTTTTTCCGGTTTCGAAGATGAGGCGTGAAACAGTGTCTTCAAACATCTCTCGTCCCCCTTGTTGTTGAGAGAAATTTTGTGACTCATTTCTTGGTTGTTGTTGAAAGTTTATTCGTTGGTTTTGGTTTTGTTGGTTACTACCATTGTCGGGTTCCCTCCAACCAAGATTAGGGTGGTTACGCCATCCTTGGTTGTAAGTGCCCGTTGGAGGACCCGACGGCCTAGGTCTATTATCAATGTAATTTACCATTTCTGTTTGATTATCATTTCTTTCATACGACTCCAATTTTCATGTGGCCCACCACACCCTTTACAAGACATAACCGAGGCCGTTTTTGCCATTTCTAACTTTTTGATTTTTGAATATAAGGCCTCGATTTGGGCTTCTAAAGAGGTGCTTTCATCCACCTTGTGGGCACCCGGGGCAATAGATTTTGTGCCTCGGCGTGTGTGCTATTGAAAATTGTTTTGAGCAATTTCCTCAATTTGATTATAAATTTCATTTGGGCGACGATTACCTAGAAGTTCCCCAGAGCTTGAGTCGAGTGTTTGTCTTGTGTGTGGCAACAACCCATTATAGAAAGTGGATACTTGTTGCTACACTGCGAGACCATGATGAGGACATTTCCTCAATAGTTCCTTGAATCTTTCCCAAGTTTTATATAAGGATTCCCCGTCCTCTTATGAGTATGCATTGATTTCAGTCATTAATTTAGCGGTTTTAGAGGGCGGGAAATACTTATATAGAAACTTTTGGGCAAGTTCATCCCAAGTGTTTACCGAACCACTTGGGAGGGTGTTAAGCCAAGCCTTAGCTCGGTCTTTTAGTGAGAATGGGAACATTCGGAGGCGGATGGCGTGGTTTGATGCTCCGTTGATCCGGAAAGTATCACATATTTCCAAAAAATTGCTAATATTTAGATGTGGATCTTCATCAGCTAGGCCATGGAAGGTTGCGGAGTTTTGGAGCATTTGAATCACATGCGGCCGAAGTTCGAAGTTGTTGGCATGGACATTCGGTGCATTGGTAGCGGCTCCGAGATTACCTACCGTGGGCCGTAGGTAATCTATAAGGGTATGCTGATCCGCCATTGGAAGTTGGTCCCCCGAAGCTTTCTCTTAGCTTTTAGCTTTTATTCTCTTTCTTAGAAATCATTCGGGTTCGTCTAAAGGTTCTTTTATGTCTTTATTGGATCTGGAGCTCATGCACTGCCTAGAAAGTTCAGGTGCTGACCACGGCTCGTGGTTGTTGTTGCAGTGATTGTATTCTGGATCCCAGTTACTGGGGAGTTCAGCACGACCCCGTGGTGCAGTGCCACGGCCCCGTGGTCACTCTTTTGTAACTCAGAAAACAAAAATTGCCAGTAAGTTTGCTGGGCACGGCCCTGTGCCCGACCAGGCACGGCCCGTGCTGAAGTCTGCAGAAGCTGAAAATTTAAGAAAATCCTAAAAAAATAGAAAAATAAGAAAAATGATTAGGCCGTTGATTCCTAACTTTCTTAAAATCCTTGTGTCCCCGGCAACGGCGCCAAAAACTTGGTGTGTGTAAGGTGTGATATTTTTTATTGATATTTTAAGCCCATTTTACACATTAGTCAAGTTTTAAATTTATAAAACACGATATTCTACTAACACTAAAAACACACTTGGGCAAGTGCACCCATCGTGAGCGTAGTATAGCGTTGGTAAGATACCGAGGTCGTCCAAGTACACAAGAGCTTTTAGTACCGGTTTATCCTCAACATCTAATCAAACTAAAATTTTTGAGAAAAGATTTTAAGAATGAAAAGTAAAAAACTAAAAATGCAGAAATAAAAATAAAATAAAAACAGATATACAAGATGAATAACTTGGATTCATCTAGCCTTTAATGTATCCTTTGATGATTTCCGCAATTTTGCACTTTTTAAGAGATTATCTTAGTTATAGTAGTAGGCCACTCTATTGAAAATGACGTTACCCTCAACCCAGTGGTTTGAGTCAGCAAGGATACAATCCCAAAGGGTCGGAATATTGGAATATAATTAATTAAGTTATTAATGTGAAAAGTGGTAGGCCCCTCTTTTGAAGGTGACGTTACCCTCGGCTAAGTGGTTTGAGTCAGCAGGGATACAATCCCGAGTAGCCGGTTTAAAGTATTAATAGTAGTTTACATATGAGGGGATCAAGCCATTCGCACCCCCGCCATCCAATACCAGTGGGTATTGAAGGAGGCCCTAGTAAGCTTGACCCAGGTCTTTGCAGGATCTATACACTGAACAAGGCAAGAACCTTACTAAACCATTCCCTTAACCCCCGACCAGGTAGCCAACATATCTTTATCTAGACCGTAGAGATATGAATGGTGTAAATCTTTTACTTTATATAGACAGTAAAGTAATGTCAAGTGTAACAACTCTCGCCAAAATTTTTATTTCTTATTTTATTAATGTCCAATAGGAAACCCTAATTGAGACCCCTAAGTAGTATGGCATGACCCATAAATTTTTCAGAACAATCGAAACTAGGATCAGGGCCCCCTAAAATTCAAGGGGGTATCCCCTAATTGATAATTATCCTTAAAATCGTTTGTAAAATACGAATTTCATTGAAACTTGACTCACCAGGGCTATGTTAGACACGAGGCTACCCTACCATAAAAGGGTAGCCGTCGCGCCACGCACCAGGACCAGGTGGGTCTGGCGCGCCACGCGAGAGGGACCATTTTTCAGTATATATATCAGGGGTTTGGCACTTGCATGGAGGTGTTGTTACGACGGAAAAATTCGTTACGTATGAGAAGTTATACACTGTTTCATTCAAAAACACACACAAGCACGAATCTCTGCTGCGACAACAGGGTAATAACTCGATCACTGCTACGATACAATGTCCGATCGATTGAAACCGATCCGATGGATGTTTAAGTGCTGCTCGAATTCGGGCTATACTTTGTCATTCGTCGTGAGGGTTTTGATTTCGTGAGCTTATCGTAAATGTTGTATTAAGTTACTGACCTAGTTTCGTGTGCATTGTTATTTACCTAGGATACAAGACTAAATCAGTAGGCAAGGTTATGTCCAGTTAAACTTGCAAAGTGAGTCATTCTCTTTTATCAACAATGTTTTACAATACTCAAATCATTTTCAAAAGTTATAGTTACAGGGATTAAGTCTTGGTTATCTTGAATCACTGGCAAGTGGGGTATTGTGCACATTACTAATTTCTCACGGTTAGGTTCACCACCTAACAGTGACAATCATCACTACTTGGGTGAAAGGACCCAATAGTGGTATGACCATTGTCACCAGGGTGTGACACGGGGCCAGATAAAAATAAGATAGTAGCCATTGTAATCGCTCTTATGCTGTAGTCTATAACTAATGTGTCTTTTTATATAACCTGAATGACTCGCCAGAATTTCCCCGCTGATAAAATCTTTTTAAACATGTTTCAGGTGACTTATTGTGAATTAAGGAAAAAGTGCCATGTAGCACTAAAAAGTTTGAAGAGGTGGCTCAGTCATTGTTGCAAAAATCGCGACTAGTCGGCGATTAATCGGCGACTAGTCGCTAGTCGGACCTCTACTGAGTAATTTTTCACTAATCAGTGAAAAAATCGCTAGTCGGCCTAGTCGGCCCTAATCGGCCCTAGTCGGCCCTAACCGCGACTAGTCGGTCGGGAAAAATCGGAAAAAATCGGGAAAAAACAAAAAAAATCGGAAAAAAATCAGAAAAAATCGGAAAAAATCTGAAAAAATCTAAAAAAACACATATTCCGGCTAAAACCTCCCAGATTCCGGTCAAAACTTGTCCACTTAAAAAAATTACGTATAAAAATATATGTATATATGTATAAAAACTTAAAATTATACATAAAAAGTCCGATCCGATTAATCCCGATTAATCCCGAGTAATCCCGAGTAGTCGCTAGTCCCTACCTCACCGACCCGCTAGCGACTAGCGAGTTCTCCAACCTTGGGCTCAGTAAAATAAATAAACATGTTTTGTAAAACAAGGAATTCCCTCGTGAAATTCCCTTTATTGTAAATTATGGGATTTGTCCCAAATTGTGAAATAAAATAATTGGGCATTTTCAGTTTAAAAGATCCTGTCAACATTTCCGCTGCCAAATAAAATAATAAATACCACGGGTTTCTGTCCCGCGGCTTCTGGACCGGGTCGCACCGGGCCGGGGGCCGTGACAGAAAAAGGTGGTATCAGAGCCACTTATTTAAGCCAATTAAGTATTTAGAAATACTTAATTTTTCTGATTGCCATTCTGTGATTTTGTGAAAATTTAATTTGCAGTAACTAAAATTTTAACTTAAAATTGTGTGTGTTTCTTCATGTGTGCTAACAGCATGAATGAACTGTCGGAGGCACTCTGAAAATTCACTATCCATACCACCGATATGGATACTACAGGAAACCCATCTGGTTACCAAGCAGATACTGAGGAGCCCATGATGTTCTAGGCCCAACCACAAGAGAAACCAAAGCCTAAAAAGAGGAGGAGAATTTTGGATTGGAAACGTGGACGTAGGAAGAAGCCAGCTGCCCAGAAGGTTAAAAAGACTGAGAATCCAAAGGATAAATGGAAAGGAAAGGAGATCGGGGAAAGTTCAGGGCAAGCCCAGGAAATGCCACCATGGGAGGAGCTGGATCGTAAACTGGCAAATTGTGACCTCATCGGACCTGCCGATGAAAACCTCTTCAATTACCACGCTGAATCACAACTCCCAATTAATTTGGAGCCTGCTATCCCAGATCCTGTTGTAAACCCCCAACTTCTACCTGGAGAGTTGGAAGAATGGTGGACAAACGACTGGCAGTTTCAGAACTTCATGAATAACCCCAACGTCTATTTTCCCCAGTTTGACCCTGAGCCTGCACCAAACCCACCTATGAGCACCGAAAACTTAGCTGAACTTCGTCACTATGGTGAGGAACTGGTGGATGCAGGAAATAAAATTCGTGATGTGGGGGAGAAGATATCATGGAAATACGACGAGAGGGAGCGTCGTTTCTGAAATGCTAGCCGATGGTGGTTGTGTTGTTGTGTGGTTATGTGTTTAATAATAATAAAATAATAATAAATAATAACAAAAATATAATCATGTAAAATAACTTAAAATAAAACGTTTGTAATATAACTGGTGTGTATCGATGCATACTTCTATATAAAATATAAACGTCGCAAAGTCGACATTTTGGCTATACGTGTTAGTGTTGGTGTGATTTTGTGATTGCCTTATTGTGATTGGTTATCATTTACTCTGTGACAATAATTTATATTGTTAATTATTCAGATGGAAAATGCGGAAAATCAACCAGTCAATGAAGTTAATCAATCGGAACCAAATAATGAGGATCATTTCCTTAATAGGCAAGATATAGAAAACATCTTCGCACAGGGAATAGCCAACGCTATCCCCGCAATTGTCGCTGCTGTTAAAAACCCCGTTGAACCTTCGCAAGCCAACCACAGCAAGCGTACTCGCGATGACAATTTCAGTAATAGTGTTAACGGGGGTGGCAACAATGACAACAACGTGATTCAAGCCCCAATCCTCAAGAAAATGAAAGTTGCAACACTTGGTTGCACTTATAAGGAATTTCTTGCCTGTAAGCCAGTCGAATTTGCAGGCAATGAAGGGGCAACTGCTGCACTGCGTTGGTTAGAGAAAACTGAAGCAGTAATTAAAATAAGTAAATGCGCCGAAGAAGACAAGGTTAAGTATGCATCCTACCTCTTCAATGAAGAGGCATTGGAATGGTGGAACACAGTGTTGCAAGCCAAAGGAAGTGACATGGCTTATGCCATGAGTTGGGAAGAATTTAAGCGTCTAGTGGAAAGGAAATTCTGCCCCGAATATGAAAAGGAACAAATGGCAAATAAGTTCCTGAGCCACCGAATGGTGGATGTTGATTGTCGAGGGTATACTTCAAAATTCTTCGAGTATGCTAGAATTGTGCCAGCTCTGGCCTCGCCAGAACCGGTACTTATTTCTCGCTACATTTGGGGTTTAATTAGCGAGATTCGGGATATCGTCAAAGCTGCGAGACCCCGCACAATTGACAATGCAGTGGAATTAGCCAACACCTTGACTGACGGGCTAGTGCGCGTACGCGAGAAGAAAACAGAAAGAAGGAACTGGCTCAGAAAATTACCCAAGGATTCCGAGGGGGTAATACTAGTAGCAACTTCAAGAAAAGAGGAACTGGGCAACCCTCCACTGCTCCATTTTGTAGTATCTGTAAAAGAAAGCATTTTGGAAAATGTAAGGGATACTATAACTTCTGCAAAATTCCGGGGCACCAAGAAGAAGATTGCAGAAGAAAGAAATCAACAATTTGCTTCAATTATGGAGAAGCTGGACATTTTAGACCAGACTGCCCTAAACTGGTCAAACCAGCTGACAACAAGTCCAAACCTGCTGAAGGAACTAATAAGAAGAACACAAGAGCCTTTCAGCTGACAACCCAAGAAGCAGATCTGATTCCAGATGTAATAGAGGGTACGTTCCTAGTTCACAACGTTTATGCGAAAGTATTATTTGACTCTGGTGCAAACCAAAGTTTTATAAATACTTCGTTCTGCCAAGCTCTTAATCTACCTTTAACCAAACTTAGGCAGATTTATAAAGTAGAATCGGCAGACGGAAATTTTGTTAACATAGATACGGTTTTGCAAAAAGGAAATATAGAACTTTCAGGTCATAAATTTTCTGCAAACCTATTACCTATTAATTTAGCTGGATTCGATGTCGTATTAGGAATGGATTGGTTAGTAGTCAACCATGCTCGAATCCTCTGTGATAAGAATTCCATAGAAATTCATACGCCATCAGGAGAAATAATCTTGGTTACTGGAGATAAGCCACGTAAGCCAATGAAGTTCATTTCCGTAATGAAAGTTGCTAGTTATGAACGAAAGCAAGGAATAGTGTATATGATTTCGGTAATCATTAGCACTAAGGGTAAGGAACTTAAGGAAATTCCTGTAGTATCAGAATACCCGGATATATTTCCGGAAGAGCTACCAGGATTACCTCCGGATAGGGAAATAGAATTTAGAATTTATCTCATTCCTGGAACTACACCCATAGCCAAGGCACCCTACCGATTAGCACCCACTGAAATGTTAGAATTGAAAAAGCAGCTAGATGAATTGCTAAGTAAAGGATTCATACAACCTAATTCATCCCCTTGGGGAGCACCAGTGTTGTTTGTAAAGAAGAAAGATGGTTCAATGCGAATGTGTATCGATTACAGGGAATTGAATAAGGTTACAATTAAGAATCGATACCCATTGCCTAGGATTGATGATATTTTCGACCAACTTCAGGGGGCTAGATATTTTTCTAAGATAGACTTACGATCCGGATACCATCAGCTGAAGGTACAAGAAGAAGACATACCTAAAACCGCTTTCAGAACTAGGTATGGTCACTACGAGTTTATAGTTATGCCATTTGGACTAACAAATGCTCCTGCAGCATTTATGGATATGATGAATAGAATCTATAAACCGTATTTGGATAAATTCGTAATTGTCTTCATCGACGATACACTTATTTATTCCAAAAGTCAGGATGAGCATTGTGAACATCTACATGCACTCTTAACTTTGTTAAGAAAGGAGAAGCTTTACGCCAAATTCTCGAAGTGTGAATTTTGGCTGCAAGAAGTGCAATTTTTAGGACATATGGTGAATCACGAAGGTATTCACGTAGATCCCTCCAAAATAGAAGCGATCACCCAAGGGAAGGTCCCGCAATCATCTATGGAAGTTAGAAGTTTTCTAGGGTTAGCTGGATACTATAGACGATTCATTAAGGATTTTTCCAAAATAGCTGTGCCATTAACTAAGCTAACCTGTAAAACAGTTAAGTTTGAATGGGGACCTAGGCAAGAAGAGGCCTTTAGGATTTTAAAGCAAAAGTTAACAAACACCCAAATTCTTGCCTTACCAGAAGGGATAGAAGATTTTGAAGTTTATTGCGACGCTTCTAAGCTAGGGTTAGGATGTGTGCTAATGCAACGCAAAAAGGTAATTGCGTATGCCTCAAGGCAATTGAAAAAGCATGAGGAAAACTATACGACACATGACTTAGAGTTAGGGTCGATAATTTTTGCCTTTAATATTTGGAGACACTATCTGTATGGAAGTAAGTTTAACGTTTATACAGATCATAAAAGCTTAAAGTACATATTTGGGCAAAAAGAATTGAACATGAGGCAAATTAGATGGATGGAAATTCTAAGTGACTACAACTGTGATATTCAATATCACGAAGGAAAAGCAAATGTAGTCGCAGATGCCCTAAGTTGTAAGTATCATGAAAAGCAAAAACAAGTTCGTGCTCTTAGATTAAATCTACAGTTAGATTTAATGGAACAATTGAAGAATATTCAAGCAACAGCAATTGAGGATGATGCTGAAGGAATGAAAGGAAGGATAAAGGAATTAGAGCAAGGAACTGATGGACTTTGGAGATTCCACAAGAAAAGGATTTGGGTACCTAAGCAAGGAAATTTAAGAAATCAAATCTTAGAGGAAGCCCATAAATCTAGGTATACTATGCACCCTGGGAATAATAAGATGTACCAAGATTTAAGAAATAAATTCTGGTGGATAGGAATGAAAAAGGACATAGCTAGATATGTATCTAAGTGTCTAACTTGTTCGCAAGTTAAGGAAGAACACCAGAAACCTTCAGGGTTACTCCAACAGTTAGAAATGCCTGTATGGAAATGAGAACTAATAACAATGGACTTTGTTACTAAGTTACCCAAAACCAGGAAAGGTAACGACGCAATTTGGGTAATTGTGGATCGATTAACCAAATCAGCTCATTTTCTACCCATGAAGGAAACTTTCAGCATGGAAAGATTAGCCAAGTTATACGTAGACGAGGTAGTATCCTTATATGGAGTCCCACTCTCTATTGTATCGGATAGAGATAGTCGTTTCACTTTGCATTTCTGGACAAGTTTCCAAGAAGCCATGGGGACTAGACTGAATTTAAGTACTGCTTACCATCCCCAAACAGACGGGCAAAGTGAACGGATGATCCAAACCCTGGAAGACATGCTCAGGGCATGTGTAATAGATTTTGGTGGAAGCTAGGATAATCACCTACCCTTAATTTAATTCTCCTATAACAATAGTTATCATGCAAGTATTAAAGCTGCCCCGTTCGAAGCAATGTATGGGCAAAGGTGTAGGACTCCAGTTTGTTGGGTAGAAATAGGAGAAACTCAATTATCAGGTCCTGAAATCGCACAAGAAACCACCGACAAGATAACTCAAATTAAGTAAAGATTGAAAACGGCTCGAGATCGCCAGAAGAGTTATGCAGATAATCGACACAAGATGCTAGAATTTCAAGTGGGAGACAAAGTACTCTTAAAAGTTTCTCCTTGGAAAGGGGTAGTTCGATTCGGTAAGAAAGGAAAGCTAAGTCCAAGATACATAGGACCATTCCCAGTAATCCAGCGAATAGGACCAGTTGCCTATCGCTTACAACTACCAGAGGAACTAGCCGGGGTACATGACGTATTTCATGTATCCACCCTCAAGAGGGACCATTTTTCAGTATATATATCAGGGGTTTGGCACTTGCATGGTGGTGTTGTTACGACAGAGAAATTCGTTACATACGAGAAGTTATACACTGTTTCATTCAAAAACACACACAAGCACGAATCTCTGCTGCGACAACAGGGTAATAACTTGATCACTGCTATGATACAATGTCCGATCGATTGAAACCGATCCGATGGATGTTTAAGTGCTGCTCGAATTCGGGCTATACTTTGTCATTCGTCGTGAAGGTTTTGATTTCGTGAGCTTATCGTAAATGTTGTATTAAGTTACTGACCTAGTTTCTTGTGCATTGTTATTTACCTAGGATACAAGACTAAATCAGTAGGCAAGGTTTTGTCCAGTTAAACTTGCAAAGTGAGTCATTCTCTTTTATCAACAATGTTTTACAATTCTCAAATCATTTTCAAAAGTTATAGTTACAGGGATTAAGTCTTGGTTATCTTGAATCACTAGCAAGTGGGGTATTGTGCACATTACGAATTTCTCACGGTTAGGTTCACCACCTAACAGTGACAATCATCACTACTTGGGTGAAAGGACCCAATAGTGGTATGACCATCGTCACCAGGGTGTGACACGGCGTCAGATAAAAATAAGATAGTAGGCATTGTAATCGCTTTTATGCTGTAGTCTATAACTAATGTGTCTTTTTATATAACCTGAATGACTCGCCAGAATTTCCCCGTTGATAAAATCTTTTTAAACATGTTTCAGGTGACTTACTGTGAATTAAGTAAAAAGTGCCATGTAGCACTAAAAAGCTTGAAGAGGTGGCTCCGTAAAATAAATAAACATGTTTTGTAAAACAAGGAATTCCCTCGTGAAATTCCCTTTATTGTAAATTATGGGGTTTGTCCCAAATTGTGAAATAAAATAATTGGGCATTTTCAGTTTAAAAGATCCTGTCAACATTTCCACTACCAAATTAAATAATAAATACCACGGGTTTCTGTCCCACGGCTTCTGGACCGGGTCACACCGGGCCGAGGGCCGTGACACCAAGACACCACGGACAAATGATAAAGAAGTTTCACCTTCAACATAAGAAACTAGTTATTAAAGTCATTAATACAAAACCAAATAAAAAGTGCGAAAAGATTAAAAATCAAAAGTAATACATTAAAGACTTGTCTTCACCAAGTGATGTTAGAGACTTAGCCAAACATGGCCTTTGGTTGACAAGAACTCTTACTATCAATCTTGGATCTCGAGACTACTACACACACTCTAAGGTGGATGGTGGATGATGGATGATGGTGGTGGATGTGGGTGTTGTAGTGGTGGTGGAGTGGTGGCAAAGTGGGAGAGAGGTGCTTTGCCAATGGATGCCTTTGAAGTGAGCCAAGCACCCCTATTTATAGCCTGAACAGAAGCCCGACCAAGGCCCCGTGTCCAGCGGACACGCCCCCGTGGCCATCCCTTTTCTCTTCCTTCATTAATTGCATTTGTTAGCATAGGGCTCAACACGGCCCGTGTCCAGCGGGCACGGCCCCCCTGTGCAGAAGCGTATCTGTACTACCAAGATTTTGCAAGATTCTGCGAATCTTAGCATTGACCATGCCCCGTGCTGAGCTGGGCACGCCCCCGTGGTAGGCGTAGAAGCTTCTACAACTTTTTCCTTTCTGCAGACATCTGACCACGCCCCCATGTCCAGTGGGCACGGACCGTGGTCAGCCTTCTGTTTCTTGTTTTTGCTCTTGGGGATGCTGTCGAGGGGTTGGGCATGTCACGTTTATTCTTTTTCTTTGTATTTATGTTGGTTTCTGCTGTTTATTTGTTCCTTTTGCTCGTTGAAGCTCATTTGGTCCTGTAAATTCAAAAGGAAGACAAAAGCATGCTTTTTTCCAACATTTACTAAAAAGGGTTAGTTTTATGCCTCATTTGATGTAATTTATATGTTGCATTTTACACACATCAGAATCTCCACCACAGTGGAGTCGATCGTTCTAATGACATCGGATGTCTCTTGGGGAGCCAAATTGTTCAAATCAAAGAAAATTTTTTCAAAGCCCTCATCCAATTGATTCTCCACTGTGTTTCCTGAACTCACCTGCCCTCCGTCCTTGTTAAGACCTTCCATTTGTGTTCTTGTCCTCTTCTTGGGCCTCTCACCTTCAAAAGACTTATCGGACCCAAATTGGGCTTTAGTTTTACTGTGAGGGGAAGCCCTTCTAATTTTATTGGTCCTATCTAAATTAGAAAGCCCAACTTTGAATCTGAACAAACTATTAGGGTCCACCTCATCCACCAAGTTAAAGGTAGGGCCCACTTGAGCATTGATTGCAATTTCTTGTTCTAAGTTCCCAGGAGAATTATTACTCCTATCTTTGGTAACATCCCCGCCGGCCACGTATTCTTCCTGCATGGGAGCATGCACCGTTTTAGAAGACTCTTGATTTTCCGTTTGTGGCTCTACGCTAACCGGTTCCAATTCCAAAGAGTCTTCATCTGACGTCGAAACTTTCGACGCACCGTCGTCCTCCTCCTCCACCCTGATGCAGTCTGGTATCCAGTCATCTGTGTCTTCGTGAATCCAGGCTTTGAAGCACTTATCTTTCCATACCAAGTTCACTTCATCAGAAATACGATACCCATCTCCTACCAAGACCCCTATACAGTTAACTGGCAGGTCTTCATCCTCTGTTCCCAGACCGGCAACATGAACCACCTTCCCGAATGACCCTCCAATTCGTCTGAATACCTCCTCAGTGGCCAGGTTGATCGGAACTCCGGTAACCTTAAGCCAAGCAATCCTATCATAAGGCAATGATTGGCCCTGCCATACGTCCAATTGACCAAACCAATCCTTCCACACAACATGATTGCAAGCGAAGTCTCCGGCCGCCTTGTTATTTTCGAAGTTCAGAAGAACCGTTAGACCTCCGATATAATGGACAGAATGAAACACAATCCCTGAGTTGGTCAGAAGTCTTCTGATAGAAACCATCACGTCCAAGTTAATCACTCTACCTACCACCGCCTTTTCGACAAGATCTCCAAAAGCGAAGACATCGTTGGAAATATTAAGAACCTTACCTTGATCACCATGTTGCCTTTGAATTCCCGAACCTCCTAATCCCAATAACACCGAGTCCTTGTAGGATATACTGCTCCTCCATGACTGCCCTGGCATCTGTCAAAACTGCTTTGTCTGACTTTGGCCCCGATTTTCGGTCTCAAAGACACCAGATTTTGGCTTTTTTTAGTTCTTCGTGGCAAGATAATCGGCATTCTCAGCTGCATACCTTGCAATGTTTATAGAGAGTTTGTTACCACCCATCTTTACATTAGCCAAATTCCTTTCAAGCTCAGCCTTCTCCCTGATGCTCTTAAAACTTACAAAACCAAATCTATTCCCTTGTTTATCCACCTTCTTCACAATGTACGACCCGCCAATCTCTCTAAATACTCCCAAGAAAGACGACAGTTCCCAGGGTGTACATCCAGATAGAAGGTAGAAGGTTGGAGACGTAAAATTTTGTGATATCACCGCGGATCTCCGCCATCTCCGCACACAAGCCTACCTACTTAAACACGGATCTTTAAAAGGTTAATAGGATTCGTATCGTTCTAGCTGAACTATCCAAATAGCCGCGAATGATGACAAACCTACTAAGCAAATATATTAAAGTTGCTTTACATAAATCACTTTAACTTTTTTTTTAACGGCAAATTCTATTCTTAGTCTATGTGAGACTTGAACTCATGACCTTTCAAATTTAGGTGTTCCTAAAAGGTTTGCTTCTCCTACAGAGCCACCAACCCAACAATCCATTTAACTTTTTTTTAATCGATGGATTTTTTTGTAGAATTTTCACAAATTTATTTGTTTTTTTTTTTGTTTGAGAAATGATATAATTTTATTCGTAATTATTTATTTTTTAAAAAATTCCTTATAAAAATAAGGGAGGGGGTGGGGATGGATTTCCTTGGAAGAGGTCTAGGGTTTCCCATGATGAGGGAGGAGGTGGGGATAGATTAGGATTTTATGTTATAGGATTTGTTAACATTTGATGTTATTTTGGAGGTGGTTGCACCTTGAAGCGTTGTTTTGAAATTCTTTACATACTGTTTGTTGGTGTCTTTGCTGGACAGGAAACATGGTTGCAACAACCCGCGGGTCTAGCCGCGGGAAACAAAAGATCGATCAGACTCCAAACGTTATATATCTCAGTTCAGGTAAAACGTGGGACCCTTAACCTGTGCTTTTATTATTTGGTATGTTGGTGGTCGTAATTGTCTTTGGCGGGTTGTAGAATTTGAAGGGCGACAGACTAGAAAGAGGCGTAACGAAACAGATGGTCGTGGTCTATTTGAATCCTTAGACGATAGCCATAGTCCAATGCGAGTTATAGCCACACGGTCTTCGACAAAGAAGGATAGAGAGATTTTGAACATTTCTGATGGGTCTACGGGGAACGAAAAGAAACGAAAGGTCGTGAAACGAAAGATAATACCCAGCCTAAAGACGCGTTCTTCGCCGAAACAGCTATACAATACGATATCATACATGTCACGGATGCATGAAAAAGCTGTAAAGGAAATGGGTTTCGGTGGGCTGCTGGGATTTGTCGTCGACGGAATTCCAGAAAAAACTCGCCTTTCATGTTGTCGAACAATTTGATGCTGAAAATTTGACATTGAATCTTGGAAACGCCCAGCTGGTCGTCACATCAACTTTGATCAGCCAACTGTTGGGTATCCGTGAAGGAGGTTTGAACTTTGGCGCGATTCTGCCATCTAAGACAAACACCCATCATTAAAAGGGTGGCGTGCTAGGTACCCCCCGACTTTTACATATCCCCCACTTTATTAACCACTTAAATCCAACAAGACACTTATAATAATATGATGTTTTTCCGCATTGATTTCGTGTTGCTCTTCCTTACCACAATGGCTTCATCACAGATGAATGGGTATGTGAATGACAAAATGTTAAAGCGTTTAACGGTTGATACACACTTCGAAGAGTACGACTGGTGCGCTTACATCGTGGATTGTTTACGTAAATGCCAGAAGAAGTGGAAACCAAAGTACCCAAACAGTTGGTGGGCTGGGCCCCTGACTATCTTGATGGTACGTCATAAAAATAGTTTGTGAATTGGGAAAAAAGATTCATGTGGTTAATGACATACTTTTTGTGAAGTTGTTGTATGTCGACATCAGAGAGCTGGCCGCGCTAAGCACGAGGGTTGGCGTTCGATCCATTCATTTCTGGACTAGAGACATGTTGACACGTCGACAATATTACGAGATCAATAATGGTGGGTTTGGGCAAAGCAACTTGAAACAGATAAGTGTTGGTGCCGTTGAAGCAGGCGATGATGTAGATGACGAGACATTTGCGAACACGCAGGTATTTTTGAATGTGAGCCCTTTGCGACGTACTTTTTTAAAGCCTTATGTTTATTTTATTGTTGTAACAGGAGTTTGTTGACTGCGTTGAGAAGTGGGTAGATAGGTTGGCGGCGGTTCGGGTTAAGATTGAAACGCACTTAAGTGCCCGTTTAGTCGAGGACCCAAACAACAAGGGCCTCCAGGGTCTAAAGTGTAGGTACATTGATGTGTTGGATGAGGTTCTAGTTTGGCCCACCGATGGGTTGGACAACTTTGAAGAGGGACAAATGTTCAAGCGGGCATCGACAAACGCCCAGCGCACCCAAGATGTAAGCGCATATATCGCAAGTCACGACCACCCCATCCCTCCACTATTTTTGTGACATAATACATGTCTGAAAATGTGAGAGACATGATTTCAGACGCAGCTGCTTCGAAGAGTATAGCACAGATACTGATTGAGTTGAATACATATTCGATTGAGAAGATATACACAAACAAAAAGAAGAGATCGAGCAGACAACTAAGTGGTGGCCCCTGTTTTAAAAAAAAATGTTACTTATTGCCCGCCCCCTCGTAGATCCTTATCCTGATATTTTATTGTTAACCTTAAATCGTGACCAGGCATCAAGGGTATGAAAAGTCTGGAAGCAGTTACGGTGCACGGCGATGATGGAGACGCGGTTGACTTAGGTGCCTGTACACCTATTACTCCACGTGTGGAATCCATTTCTGATGTCCCCGTGTGCCATGTGGCGGATAGCATCTGTACACCGAGCGTGGAGGTGGGTATGGGCAATTTTAATGAAGTAGCAGGGATTGAGGTGCAGGATGATGTACGTCGAGACAGTGCGGTTGAAAACATGGTTTTGGGATTGAGGGATGCTTCGGATGCGCCATCTACATGGGACCAAGGTACGGTTACGACGAAAAATTAAAAAACAAAAGTGTTAGTGTTAACAGCCAACATGGTGTTGTATGCGTATGTGCGTATTATTTCTGGCATTTGCCAACGAGATAAAAAACAGGGCGTGATGATTTAGAGTAAGCCAGGCTGAGTTGTAAGAACGACACGTCAGCCATTATGCAGGTTTTTGATGGGATCGAAGAGCTTCTAAATAGAGGTATTAAAAAATTGTTTATTACTCCATTACGTTAACAATCCAAAGTTGAGTTGCTGCTTGTCGTGTTCAGAGGGGGATAGGTGTGAAATGTCCAACAATGAAAGTTCACAGCTGGGGGTGTCGTCGTCTTCGGGTTTAGAGATTTTACCTCGGCTATGAAAAAAAACGAAGAAGAAGAATGATCGGATCTGAACCGCCACACCTACCCCTACTTTTTTCTGTCTGTAGATCCGTTGACGGGCTACTAGGTGCGGCAATTATATGTCGCCGAAAGGTGGGTGTTTGAATGTTGTTCGTAATGGCGGGAGGTGGTGGCGGAAACAAGGGGTGGTGATAGAAGTAGAGAGAGGGGAGGAGGGTGGGGTAGGGTGTGTCCTGTGTGTGAGGGAGAGAGTTTAGAAGATTTTCCTCAGAGAGAGAAAGGGTAAAGGGTAGTGGGACGTGGGTGGGTTTTTATTTATTTATTTAAGTATTTATGTATAAGAAAAGACTAAACCATCCTTAAATGAATAGGTAAAAGGACTTAAATACCCTTATGTAATCTAATTTAACCAAAAAATCTAACTAGGTTAAGGCTAAAGGGCATAACGTGCAGACTTTTGAAACATTAAGTGCAAAACTCGTCAACTTTTACGCTAAAGGACACCGCTTGAAAAATGGTGTTAAAATAAAGGACAAAACTTGTAATTTAGTCTAAAAAATCTTAAAAGGGTAAATTACACTTTTCGTCCTATATGTTTGTAGCAGTTTGCAATGGATGACCTTTAACTTCAATAATTACAGTTACAATCCTTTATATGGAAAACTCATTACATTTTTCGTCCTTTAGCACTAACCAAGTTAAAATTTTAAGTTAAGTTAAGTCTATTCACTTAAGGGTATCATGGTCATTTTACGCTTTAATATACTTTTTTTTATCTATGTCTAAATTACTTTTATGATTTTACACCGTTGTCTAAAATATTGTTACAACTTTACACTGCAATGAGCGAGCCATATATATATATATATATATATATATATATATATATAGTGAAAGTGTAAAATACAATATCCCTTAACGTACAATACGTACGATATAGTGAAATCGCATGTTATAAAAAAACATGTTGGAAATCGAATGTTGGTTTTTTTTATGAAATCGCATGTTGTTGTTTTTTTTAGCAATTTCGCATGTTGGTTTTTCAGCATAAATCGCATGTTCAAAATTGAATTCGCACCAGAACGGACGGCTGAGATGAGCGCGTACATATTGTACGATAAGAGCTATTGTACGTTAACCAAATTATATATATATATATATATATATATATATACATACATATATATATACATATACATACATATATATATATAATGACGTTAATTTCACGAACGTACCGTGTGTAACAAATTCAAAAACGTGTAATTCACGTGCGGGCATCACATGTTAATTTCATCATTGTACATTGTAACCACAATGCTTATATAGGTTACACCGAGTTTGATCGGA
Source organism: Helianthus tuberosus (assembly GCA_030545235.1). Lineage (NCBI taxonomy): Eukaryota > Viridiplantae > Streptophyta > Magnoliopsida > Asterales > Asteraceae > Helianthus > Helianthus tuberosus. Next base: position 99,773,139 of record CM060382.1, read on the forward strand.
TACGTCAAACACGTGTTTTATGTGGTTATAGCATCACATAATGTGTCGTCAGCTATAAACAGCTAAGGTGCCGCCGACGAAACACGTTGTGTATCGCATTTTTAACGTACATGTCGTTTTAAAATTCACGTTTCAACGTAAATGACTCACGTTTTGATATAAACTTTTTTCTCAAGCGAGTCTGGTAAAAAATAATATGTTTTATACTTATTTTGTGTACGTTCGTAAACTGTATTTGAAAGCAAGTCGGGTCAAATATAATACGTTTTCATTCGATGGCGATGTATTTTTTTTAAGTAAAGAGTCGGGTCAAATATACAGTATAAATACGAGTTACTTTAACTTTCGCTGCCGCCGCAACACGCGGCTGGTCAAAATCCTAGTATATATAAAAACGTGTAAAAATATAAAATTAATTATCTTTTATTTAAATAATCGAATTGTTTCAAACTTTTTCTACTCAAATTTGATCTTAACTTTTCACCTTGTTAAGATAAACAACTTGATCTTAAACCCCAAAATATAACACACATAAGGCGAGGACCGGGGTGGGGACTAAAGGACAAATTTTTGTGAGAAACCGGAGCGTCCCCGGAGCGTCGAGGACCGGCGCCGCCCAGCACACCATGCCGCCCCCTCCGTCCCCGTCTTCAACGTCGGCATCTTGTCGTTTGAGACGGTCCACTAAAGGACAAATTTTTGTGAGAAACGATGATTAAACAGATTAAAAAAATAGAAGATTAAAAATTCAAAAAAAATTATACTAACATTTGACAAATGGTGGAAATGAAGGTTTAGGTTTCTGTGTTTTAATGGCGGATTGATGTATAGATATAGGAGTGATGTGGGAAAGATGAGAGTGCCAGTTGTATATTATTTGTTTGTTTTGGGACCTGTAGGTTTCGGTACACGTCAGCATAAAGAGAATTCACATGGGTTAATTTATTTGTTAAATGTTAAAAAAAAGTAGAAGATTAAAAAAATAAAAAACATAAAAGTGGTGGGGTAGGATCATCTAGGACCATCCTCCCATACCCTCTAGTTTTGTGGGATGAGTCATCCTTGGGAGGACTATGATGTGACGCCTACGTGACGGATCATCCTACAAGGGAGGATGAGCACCATATCCTCTAGCCTAATATATATAAAAATGTGTGTAAAAATATAAAATTAATTATCTTTTATTTAAATAAACTAATTGTTTTGAGCTTTTTCGAGTCAAACTTGATCTTAACATTTCAGTATTTCACCTTGTTAAGATAAACAAGTTAGGCCGGCTGGCCCGATATGCAGCCCTAGGTGGTGTTGAACAAACCGAGAGAGATCACGAAGTATTCAACAATCATGATTGCTAATAGAAGTTGGACATGCAATGATAATAATATTATTTGTTTTAAGGTACCTTCATCTACGTAAATCATATGAAAGCCCTGATCAAATCTTTCTGCCAGAGCCATAGATACAGGCAACCCCCATTTCTTTTCAAGAAACTTCTGCCCATTTCAAAACCCCCAATTTCTACATTCTCTTTGACTCTCAATCCGTGCTCTTACCTTCCAGATCTTGATGCTGGACAACTGACTCATGGGTACTTGATCAAATGCGGTGTTTATGGCTCTTGTGTTGATGTTGGGTATGGTTTACTCCGTATGTATGTGAAGTTGGGAGATTTTCATGGTGCGTATAAGGTGTTCGATGAAATGCCTGTGAGAAATAATGTGGATGTGTTTGCTTGGATACCACATGGGTTTGGTAGTAATTGGACCGCTGAGGATGTCATGGATGCTTTCGAGAAGATGGTGGAGTTATGTGTCGTTCCAAGTGTTCATTCGCTTTGTCGTGTGATTAAGGCTTGTGGTGAGTTGAACAGCATCGAAAAAGGTTGTTTTGTACATGGTTATATGAAAGAAAATGGGTTTGACAAGCATGTCTTGGTGATGAATTCTTTGATATCGATGTATAGTAAAATGGGTAGGATGGATCTTGCTCAGCGAGTTTTTGATGATATGAGTTTTACTGATATCGTCTCGTGGAACTCGTTGATTACAGGCTATGCACAAAACCAGAACTGGCCAAAAGTGTTTGAGCTTTTTTTATGCATAAGGCGGGCTGAAAATCTTGTTCCTAATGGCGTTACATTTTTGGCATTGCTTTCGAGTGTTGGCCATGCTCGAGAAGCTAGTACCGGAATGAGTATTCACGGACAGTTGATCACTATCGGTTTATATTCTGATGTCCAACTAGGAACCGCTGTTTTCAACATGTATGCAAAGTGTGAACGACTTGACTTTGCTGTGTTTGTATTTGAACAAGACTTGGTACGCAAGACTTTAGTGTCGTGGAATGCCCTAATTGCAGCATACAAACAAGAAGGCTATGACCGAGAGGCAGCTGATGTGTATGAACGGATGGTGGTGGAACCAGATATGAAGCCTGATTCGTTCTCGTTTGCTAACGTACTTCCTGTTTATGCCAGTCTCAGAGATATTCAAAGAGTTAAATTAGTCCATTCAATGATTATAAAGACGGGTCTCGACGTTGAACATGACGTTGTGTTGTCTACAGCAATGTTGGATGCATACGGGAAGTGTTCAGATGTGAAAGCAGCCGAGAATTTATTCTCTTCCACTCACCACCCGAATACTGCAACGTGGAACGCGCTAATTGCTGTTTATATACTAAATGACCAAATTGAAAATGGGATGAATCGTTTTCGTCAAATGGTGTGTAGTAACGTGTCATTAGATTCTATAACCATGGTGACAATCTGTCAATTATGTGGACAAATGGGTTCGTTAAAGCATGCTAATATGCTCCATGGGTTTAGTCTTGTGAAAGGGTTTTGTTCACATCTTATTTTCGGAAACGCGTTGATAGACATGTATATGAGATGCGAATGCACAAAAAGTGCTGAGCGTTTTTTCCATTCAATGCCGATAAAGAACATAGTTACATGGAATACCATGATTTATGGTTATATGGCGGTTGGATGTTCTTCCACGGGTCTTAGCCTCTTTCAACAAATGCAATCAGAAACAGGGTACAAGCCGGATTCCGTAACCATTATTTCATTACTTCAAGGAAGTTTATCTGTCTCAGCTAGTTTTCTTGACCTGTTTCATGCGTATATCTTGAAATACGGTCTAGCTTCCGAGACACAAGTTATGAACAGTTTGATAGATGCATTTGCAAAGATTGGGAATTTAGAGAAGGCTCGAGAGTTGTTTATGAAAACTGATTTTAAAAGAGATCAAAGCTCTTGGAACATAATGATTGCAGGATACGGAATGAATGGCCAAGGGAGCGAGTCTAGTAAACTTTTCCGTCAAATGGAGGTCAATGGGTATGCACCCGATGCCATAACATTCACATGTTTGCTATCGTCTTGCAGTCATTGCGGGCTAGTTGAAGATGGATGCAAATTCTTTCACCGGATGATTACAAAGTACAAGATTCAACCAAGTATAGAGCACTGGACTTGCATTATAGACATGTTGGGACGGGCCAATAGTTTGGAAGATGCATATGATGTGATCAAAACTGGGATTTATCAGAAATCTAGTGATTGTGCCCCATTAGACAGTGTTGCTGTTTGGGGGGCTTTATTGAGCGCGTGTAGATTCAGTATGAACATGGAGGTCGGGGAGGTTGTTGGGACAAAATTGTCCAAAATCGAGTCGGGTAGTTTGGAGTACTACTCATTGCTCTCGAATCTGTACTCGTCAAACAAGAAATGGGATGAAGCAATAGAAATTAGGAAAGTTTTTGGTGATGGTAAGGCGATGAAAAAACCAGGGTTAAGCAGTTTGAAGAGTTGATAACTTGAGATACTACAAGGAAGGTCAAGTTTGGGTTCACATGATGGAGACTTACCAAACAAACAAACAAACATGCCCAGTAAAATCTCACTCATAGGCTCATAGCAGAGCTATTGGCAAGGTATACGGAGGGTGGGATGAAGACAAACATTTCCTCTAACAAATGGGTAGAGAGACTACTCCGAGTGAGACCCCCAACTCCAATTATTTTCGTCGTATTCAATATAGTAATCCATGTAACATAAAATGTGACGAAGAGAATCAAAACGACAACCTAATTGAGACTTCAAGCCTCAAATCGCCACATTGCCACCTGCATGATAGATCCCATTAGTGTTCACAGGTTGGGGCCCATTTACTTATGAATGTGTCAGTTTGGGTTAAATGTGTATCTCAAATAGTTTACGGGTAAAACTAAAAACACTAGTTAAAAATGACGGGTCAAACAGGCTCAAAGTTGCCTAAATTGTATTGGTATGGTAATACATACAAACTTCTAAAAGGTGTTTGTGTGTGAAAACGATCCTGTCCATTAATATATTAATCATATATATGAAGCTACGAGCTTCAATCAATATAAAAGCAGGGGATAAGATCAGTACTATAGATATTTATAAAAGCTAATTGCACTTTATATGAAAATGATAATTGGTTAAGTGTATTTATGATTGTAATTGACTGGACGGCCCATTGCAATGCAACTACAAATATCTTTAAGTTAGAGAAGAATCTAAATAGTTGTTTGCTATATAAGTCAAAACATATGTTTAGTTAACAACTTTTAATTAAGAGAAACGACATTTGGTGAAACATATACTTGGTCCTTATTAATAACAGTTCAACATTTGTTCAAACATTGTCCACAGAGTTCTATTTCGGCTCCTTTAAATAGATTTTGCTTTTATAAAATGGATTGTTTATATCCCAGTAGTAACAACTTGGTGTTTTTTTATTTGAAATTAATTTATGGTTAGTCGCTTGTCAACTTTGAAGTTGAAAATCCGAAAAGTGAAGTCGCTATTTGAGACGGCGACTTTATTTTCTGTTAATTTCATTTATATTTTTCTATTGTATTTCATTTACATATAGTTTGGTTTTACACTGATAATATGTAATATTTAGTATTTTCAAAAAAGGAAACCTTCGTATAATAGTAAACCAAGCTTCTCATCTATTCTATTAAAGTCACTCAAACATGCTAATCACAACTGTCATAGTCGTTCCTTTGCACTAACCACCGAAAAACCATCCAACAACAGGACCAAAACTTCCACTGTAGTTGCATCTACTTTTTTGCACCCAAAGCCTCTCCATGGACACTGTATGAGATCGCATTGTTTGGTAATCCAAACCCAAATGTTGTATGAGATCGCAAGTTAGCAGAAAATCTTGCAAAAAATACGTAAAAGACACCAAATTTTACTTTGGGTTTTGCAAGATCATATAGTTATTGGCCTTTGTTGCACGAATTTCTGAATAAGTGTACTTAGCATAGGTTTAGTATGGAAAAGACTTTATGGTGTTTGTATTTATTATATTGCATGCTCATGGATCATATAATATTAACTTATGTTACGTGTTTGGATTACCCTTCTAGAATTCTGATTTTTTATTACTCTTTTAAGCTAAGTAGGTTATGTTATATATGGTTAACATCTAATCATCTATGATTAATATTGCATCAACTCCCAATAAGATGCATATTCTAATTTTTCTTCGTAGTTATGATACACTCTTAACTTATGCTATAAGTTAAGTAGTTATGCTACCATCTGATTTCTATTATAACCTAGAGTTAATTATGTTTTTTTTTTTTTTTTGTCTATTTGGTTCGTTAAAAATAACTACTACAGTCTATTAGTTTAAAAAAATAGTAAAACAATCCATGTACTTTCTCTTTTGTAACAAATAGAGTTCACCATCACGAATGCCATCCACTTATTCTGTTAGTTCATTTGAAATGACCATAATGCTCATGTTATTAAAATTAAAATAAATAAAGAGTTAATTACGTTTTTCGTATCCTGGTTTATTGAAAATAACCATTACAATCCATTAGTTTAAAATTGTCAAAACAGTACCAGTATCCTTCACTTTACTATTCACTCACCCCGTCTCTTCAGATCCTATCAGAACATCACCTGCTCCGGCTCCACAACTCCGTCCGACAACTCAGTTTCATCACCGTTTCCCTCCGTCGTATCACCGTCAACCGGATCTCCTCCTTCACCTCCACTGGCGTAAGATATGTCTCCGAACCGGTTACACCATAATGGAAATTACTGACCACCTAACTTTCCCCCACCATAATCGAAATCGTCGACCACCTAACTTTCCCCATCACAATCGATGTTAGTTGGAAAACTTGAAGTCTACCTGAAAAACTTGAGGGGAGGAGATGAAGTCTAGGCGGTGTTGTAACGATTCGCATTTCGATACATTCTATATTTAGCAAGCTTGTGTTCGTGTTTCATACCAATCCGTGTAATCTCGAGACGTTGATCATAATGGAAATACATTTTTATTCACACTTGTTTATTTATACATACATGATACTTAATCAATCTAAAAAACGTATGTCACATACGAAACCAAAGCATACTTCATGATTATTTTATGATCGGAATATTATGCATACTTATTCATAATATACACAAGCTTATACATGCCTTAGAATGCCGTAAAAACACTTAACATATTAAAGGTATTGTATAAATAAACAAACTAACATAGCACAAGGGCCAAAAGTGCAAAATTTGTACCCTGACATGCCTTAAGGACCGTAAGGTGGTCCATACGGTCCGTAAGCATCTCTGATAGGAAAAATGTTGACAACTCGCAAATTAACTCTAAAATCCACCTTCTCAACCACTTTTCACATCACTCTTCTCCTCCAATCACCTTCTAACTCAATTATGACTTAACCCTAATCTTCCCCTAAAAATTCAAGCCTTCTCTAACACATTTCCACTTTCCACAACCTCATTTCACTCTTAAACACTCCAAGATTTTCAAGAAAACTCCAACTTTGGACCGATTACTACAAGTTAAAACTAGTGAGTTTTAACATGCGTCTTCAACCCTTTCTTCTCAGTTCTTGCTTCATAACTCCTTGCATAACATGTAAGAATGTTACCCAATGTTTACCAAGGTGTAACAAGGTAGTACATCACTTATATGAGGCTCCAAAGTAGGTTCAAAATTTTGTTTTGGATTAAACTTTACAACTTGTTCTTGTTTACATTCATCTTGTGGGAATCTTGCGCCAAGCCTTGTCCCCAACTAAACTCATGTTATGGGGCTTATGCTATGACAAATTTTCAAAAGTTACGAGGTTCATAACGTTGGTCCCTTTTTGCGATCATGTTCGAATGATTCATCTTTCTTCAATCATAGAGACGGGTGTTTGTGAAGTATATAAACATTCAAAGAATAAAAATAGAGACAGTGAGAGAGAGATTTCTTCAATGACTAACTCTTATAAAATAAATGAATCATTCTATGAACACAAGAATTAATCTTTGTTTGGCGGAATCAAACAAAGAAGAAGAGGTCGACCCGAGTGTAAACTCGAATCTTGAATGTCACCCCCTGGGCCAAACCAGGGGGTAAACTCACATGAAAGACTCTATATTGAAATATAACTTCAAATGACACACATAATTCCTACGAAGGAATTATGTATTTATAGAGATTTCCATGTGTCTGTCTCAAATGTGATTGGTTGATTGGAAATTGGTTTGTGTGCCCATCCATTATTTTAACATGGCTTATCTTCATTTTTCACCAACTTGCCTTTTTCCATTCTGATGAAGTTTTCACATATTGAGATATTATATTTCTTTTCTTATGAAAAGCTTTTTCATAAGAAAAGATTCCTTTTTTCTTTTCTGTTGAAAGCTTTTCATTTTCTTATGAAACCTTTTTCATAAGAAAATATATTTAATGTGTTTATAAGATATATTATCTTATTAACACAATTCTTTGAATATATATCTTGTATACTCCATAATGCCCCGCTAACATTTTGAAGTCTTGTAACCTTGTAGTGATCTTTAATCAAAGAATTAGAAGCTTGATGTTTTCTTTATCGGTCTTCATATTTAGTATTTCTGGGACGGTTTGTCGGTCGGTTCGCGTTGACGGAGTTATTTCTAAGTAACTTAAACAATTTTCAACAACAAATACAATAAAGTTTCCTAACAATCACCCCCTATTTGTTGTTGAAAATACAAACAATGCATTTATACTCAGAAATAACAAATAAACTTGTTAAAGATATATCTTTCTTTTCTTCTTGTCAAGATATCATGTAGGCACATTTTTAGTGATACTCCTTGACTGTATCTTCAGCATATTGGCATGAAAGTTTATTTGGCAAACGTCTGACTTTTTATGGATGATCATCTGATTATATTTCATTCCTTTTTATAATTCTTCACCTCGATTTGTAATTCCACCTAAATATATGCATTATATCATATACCCCCTCCATACATAGGATATAAGTATCTTATATCCAATATAGTATAAGTGTTTAGGATATCGATTGATGAGGCTTCAAAAAAATAACGAACCATGCAAGACTATAAAAATGATCTTGAACCGTCGATTTTTTTTTTTTTGAGAATCAAAGAATCTAATTGAATCTAATGAAATCTGATGAACGCATCGAAAATCGGATTTTTTTATTTTTATGTAACATCCTGAATTTTTGTACGTTATAAATTTTAATAAATATTTTTTATATGTTAACTTTTTAGTAAATGTTGGCCTAATTTCTATAACCTTGGGTGTTACAAACATGAATAATTAAAGTTTAAGTTTAAAATATTATAAAATAATAAGTAGAGGGGCTAAAGGTGGCATTTAGACAAACTAACTAAATGAGGTGGTGACCTATACTAAGATCCACGTATTTTTACATTTGGGGGAAAGAAAGAAATGATCACGGAGATCATTTAAGGCTGATTCGAATCATTATGATTCTTTTCAACCAAAATTAGAGAAGCAAACAAGGAATTGGAGGCTTTAATCAACACTATACAAGATCAAGACCCTTTGGTAAGCATGAAAAATAGAATGAAAAGTTTGAATCTGTAAGAAATTACGGATCAAACAAGTAAGAAAGAATGATAAGAATGAAAAGTCCGAATTCGTAAGTAAGTACGGGCAAGACTAGTAAATATTCTTTAAAGCGGATATTATCCAAGTTATGTTTAAAACTTCTCTCTCTCTCTCTCTCTATATATATATATATGTGTGTGTGTGTGTGTGTGAGTGTAAAATTTCCTTATAGGTGGGAAATGGTTAAAAAAAAAATTGGTCACTCATGGTTTAACGGGCTATGTTTAACAAAGGAAAAAAAAGAACAAATGATCTAGATGGTCACGAGACCCTAATAGCTTGAAAACATGAAAAGAAATGATTTTTTTTAAACCATAAATTGGGTGTTTTGACACCAAATACATGTAGAGAATGACGTGGATAAATGATGTTCTACGGGATCAACACGACCTTTAGGTGATACATAGTGTAAAGGTCTACGGGACCAATGTGACATTCGGTTCACAATTAAAAAGGCGTGGCCCTTAGGGGTCATGTCTTATGAAAGCCTAAATGAGTTTCCTAATGGGTAAAGTAAATGACTAATTGGGTTAAGGCATGGGGATCAGTTACAATTCTCACGCTAAATGAAATTGGTAAAAAGGAAACTTTTAATTGTCAACTTCTTGATGTAATAATTGACACAGGTTAAAAAGAAAATGTTGAACTAAAATTTGGTTTTAGTTAATAACAAGATTTTGACAAACGTAAAGAATAAGTGAAATATTAGAAAATTGGTTTTACAAAAGAAACAAGTTTTCGCATTAATAGATGCAAGACGATGTTTTGGAAAGAAGAGTTCAAAAAATAAATTGTTGATGGAAACTTGAACATGGCGTGATACGATCATAGTTATGATTATAAGTTGAGATATGATTACATAATAGCTTAGGATACAGGACCGGGGGCCATTAACGCATGTAAGGCCTTAGGGAGACAATATGGGAATACCCAAATAATGGGGTAAAAAGTGACTGGTGACTGTGAATCTATCCGGCAAGACCTAATAAGGTTAGCGTGGAATAAATATGTTGCCAGGTTAATATGATCGAGTGGCCAGAGAGTGCCTCATTCTAGTTAATGATAAAAACAGAGTACATGATAAACGTAATGGCCCATGAGGCCTTACATGGGAAAGGTGCATGCGGCAAAGCATATTGCAATCCTTGACCCGGAGGTTAAAACCTTAGGAACAAGGATGATGGTCAAGTTAAAGTATAATGAGATCATCGAAAAGGGGGTCGGACACTACTTAAGAGTCCGAAGAAGAAATGAGAAAGGTACTACCCTTACCTCTTTGGTAGTATTAGCTTATCAAATAAATATAGCATGAAGTTGTTACATAAAACAATATGAATGCAACAACGTAAGGTGGTGCTAGTGAAAACAAGAAGTCATAATAGTAATAAAGTATGTTATTGAAATTTATTAAAGTCAATATGGGTTATTGTGTTGGCAGGTGTCAAGTAATAAACTTGAATCACATGATTGAAATTGATATATTTATTGGAAGATGTACATCACACATGAAGATCTGTACAAGAAACCATGAGTTTTTAACAACCCATAAAGTTATCTATGGGTTAAGTTTTTTTTTGGTGTGTTACATGTGAAATTGCCACCCAATCTATTAAATTAATTATGGAAAGTATGGTATTGATTTCTGTATCTGACTCAGTGTCTTGTATGTAAATCTTTTATTTTATGAAATAAATACAGATTTCACATTGATTCTAGAGTTTGATGTTGACATTAAACTGACACTAGTGATGAAGAATGCTTTTGGGAAAGATATATTATGGATTCTGATATTGAGGTAAGTGAGTTATGAAGCTAATATTCTCTTTTAAGGTGTTAGTCAGAATATTGTTTTTGCAATTACTCTAATGTGACTTAGTTGTTACAACGATAAATGACAAGTATCAATAAATCTGGTTATGTGAACCTTTATATAAATTAAAATTGATAAAGATGACAAGGTTTGTATGTCGAGTTGCTTATGGATTATGTTTCAGACCTTCTTACATGACCCACAAGAAGTTAATGTATGTCAAGAACATATCTTAAATGAAAATTTTAAGCAATTAACATGTTGGATTGGTCACACAAGTGTGGGAAATCATACAAGATTAAGGGATAATATGTAACAATGAACCAAATTCTTGACAATGAAAAGGTATGGGAATCCTATACGTGTTATGATTACAAATCCTTATGTAGGTCACTATGAAAATAAGTAGTTCACCCTTAAATGTAATAGAGAAAGAGAAATGAAGAAAACATGAATTAACATTAGTGATCCAATACGTGATTAATCAGGTTTCAAGGACGAAACCTTTATAAGGGAGGTGGATTTGTAACATCTTGAATTTTTGTACGTTATAAATTTTAATAAATATTTTTTATATGTTAACTTTTTAGTAAATGTTGGCCTAATTTCTATAACCTTGGGTGTTACAAACATGAATAATTAAAGTTTAAGTTTAAAATATTATAAAATAATAAGTAGAGGGGCTAAAGGTGGCATTTAGACAAACTAACTAAATGAGGTGGTGACCTATACTAAGATCCACGTATTTTTACATTTGGGGGAAAGAAAGAAATGATCATGGAGATCGTTTAAGGCTGATTCGGATCATTATGATTCTTTTCAACCAAAATTAGAGAAGCAAACAAGGAATTGGAGGCTTTAATCAACACTATACAAGATCAAGACCCTTTGGTAAGCACGAATTTGATCCACACTACTTGTTGTTGGTACATAATGTCTATAGCCTACGTCTATCAGTCTAGGTTATGTCAGTAGATTGTACAGGGTCTAAAATGTAAATTTATGATGTTTTGATGTAATTCCGTTTGAAATGACACATGGTCATTTCAAACGAAATTAGTTGTGTTAATTCCGTTTGAAATGATACATGGTCATTTCAAACGGAATCACTTGCCTATATATAGGTGAGTGATGCTTCTCCTTTCATACGGAATTAGCTAGTGTGTCACGAAGTGCTGCTGAAATTCCACCGTGTAATCACGTATATTTTGAATGATTAAAGTGAAATACTCTATTTCTACTCAATTCTTCACTGATTCTTGACTGTTTGTTTGTTTCTGCCTCTCAAACAGTTGTGTATTGCCTCTGATTGACTCATTTGGTCGGTAAAACGATCCTACAATTGGTATCAGAGCCAGTTATGAGTCAATACACTTGAATCAGTGCCTTTTTCTACTCAGTTTTGGACTTCTGGACAAATTAACGGACAAAATGGAATGATTTTCTGATATTGTGTGTAAAATACAGTTTTAACAAACCCTTGAAAGAATCAGATCTAAATTCAAGCTAAAAATGACAAAAATGGACCAAAAACCTGATTCCGTTTGAACGAGCCAAGTGATTCCGCTTGAAATAACTAATTCCGCTTGAAAAGTTGTTGTAATTTCAAACGAAATTACTTATTCCGTTTGAAAAGTTTGGCTAATTTCGCTTGAAAACAGGTTTTTGGTTAATTTCGTTTGAAATGGCATCTGATTCTGCTTGAAGGTGCAATTCCGTTTGAAAAGTAATTTCGCTTGAAAAGTAATATCGCTTGAACAAGTGATTTCGTTTGAAAAGGATAATTCCATTTGAAGATCTGATTCCGTTTGAAAGTCCATTGGGTTTGTGATTTCGTTCGAAAGTCTATCTCGTGTAGAAACTGATTTCATTTGAAAATATCCTGTTTTCAAAACTTAAAAATTTTTTCGGTAAACTGTTTTCGTAAAATGGACAATCAAGAGTTTTATAACTTCTTTACCGGTGGGGGAATGACGGCAGCACAAACATCAGGCAGTATTGTACAAAACGTGAATATGGAGAATGAACTTGGGACGATGCAGAAACCTCCTAAGTTGATGAATATTGACGAGTATGCGGGTTGGTCTGGAAGGTTTAAGACATGGGTTCAAGCAAACCACTTTGAGTGCTGGATGAAGATTGAATCGAAATATGTTCCTCCTAAAGATGGTTTGGGTCTTTAGAAGTCAATTGGCAGTTTAACACAAACTGAACAAGAAGATTTCAAGGCAGAAAAGAAGAGGAAGAGTATTCTACAACAGGCAATTAAAGAAGATATCTTAGTGTTACTGCAACATCAAGATAATTCACAATCAGTGTGGCATGCTTTGAAAGTGAAGTTTTTGGGAAATGTATCGATGATAAAAAGCAAGACTGCTTTGATGAAAAAAGAATTTGACATCTTCAGGGGAATTAAAGGTGAAACAACAAAACAGTTGATCGAGAGATATTGTCACCTAGTTGTTGAAATGAAGCGATTGGGTATTGAGAAAACTGACGAAGAGTGGGTTGATAAACTGGCAGATGCCTTGCCATATGATGAATGGGGTACTTATCTTTTGGTGTTGAAAAACAACTTAGAGTATGTTGGGTTTAATCTCAGTTTATTCATTGAAAAGATCGAAGCACATGAACTTGAACTGATGAAGATCAGAAAGATGAATTCTGCAAATGTTCAACAGGATGTTTCACTATATTACAAAGGCAGTTCTTCGGCAACAACGAATCTGAGCCCGAAGATTCAGACATCGTTTAGTGCGGATTCAACATCTGGTGTTTCGTCTAGTACATCAAGCAACAACAAGCCTTCACCGTTTGCAAGTTATGAGCCAAATCCTAAGACTTCATAACAAATGTCTCCACAAAGCTCATCAAGCTCGAACAATCAGGGTTATGTTTCTGGGATACAGTGTAACATTGCTGTAAACATCAAAAATGGACAAGAGTTTACAGAAGCAGCTGCAAAGCAACACATCGCACTGTTAGCTTCCGTTCTTGAGTCATATGAGAGTTTGGTAGCTGGGAGGATCGGTAATCCAGACATGACAAAAGAGGATTACGATCAAATCGATCCAGAGGAGCTAGAGCTGATTGACATTAAATGGGGAATGGCTAGTTTGGTAAGAAGAGCCCAAAGGTTTATGGAAATTACGGGTCGGAATAGTTTGTCAGGACCGGATCAAAAGCTTGGTTTTGATAAGTCCAAAGTGATGTGTTTTAAGTGTAAAGAGAAGGGGCATTTTAAGCGGGAGTGTCCGAATAGAGAGGTCAACAACCACCAAAATCCATTTACCAACGATTACTACAGACAGGCGATCTATCACAAGACAAATCAACAACCTGTCGTTCAAAGACCTCAGATCGAAAACAAGCCGGAAAAAGCTCTCATAGTCAATCAAGATGATGAAAAGGCAGCTGAAGGTTTCAGTTGGGATAAGTATATCCCTGGCAGTGAGGGTAGAGCAATGATGGCTGAGATTGTGGAGGAACCGGAGAGTGTTGTTGAAACAGAGGTTGTTAGTGAAGATGTGTCTGAAGAAAGTTTGGTTGATCTCGAAGAAGTTGCTGCAGAAGTCTACTATTATCAATCCGAACAGGAGGTTTTAGCTAGTTCTTTAAAATCAATTATGCCTCCTAATGTGTTTGATTCTTTTGCAGGTTTTTTCAGTGAGCCAATAGCCGGATTTTGCCCACAGTATGATGTTGAGAAAGCTCCGGTTGAAGAGATAATTGATGTCTCAAAAGAAATGACTGAAGAAACACCGAAAGAGATTGCTGACAAAGCCTTAATGGGAAAACTGAAAGAGGTAGACACAAAATCTGTAAAACCAGAGTCTGTTGATACTGAGTCAGTTGAAAACGTGTAGGTCAAAACAGAGTTAGGACAAAAAGAGTCTGACGGGAAATCCGAAAAGGAGAAGATCAAATCAGAAGGAGTGTCTGAGTCAGAGTCTGATGGTGTCGGTAAACAGGATGTTAAAATTGATCAAGAGGAAAAGATTGTTGAAAAAATTGATTCAATATCTGAAACTTCATGCAAAAACTGTTCAAAACCATGCATGGAATGTCTTGAAAAAGACAAAAAGTTTCAGGAATTGAAACAATACACTGATGAGATTAAATTTGATCTAAGTGAAACAAAAGAAGCTTATGACACGTTGGCTAGATCTATCAAAATGATTCAAAAAGAGAGTATTGAAAACGATAAAGCCACAAGATTGTTAAAATCAACAGTTTTTGATAAATAAAAGGAAATCAACTTTCATTTGGACACGATTGCTTCATTGAAAAAGGAATTCGAGTTAACAAAAATTGAGAATGAAAGAATTGATAAGAAGTTGATGAGTTATGTTGCATCTTCATATGTGATTGATCAGATTGTCCCGAAACAACCAGATGCAACACCTGTCTTTAACAGTGTTCCACCCCCAATGTGGAATCATTACACTCAGAAGTACCCAGATGGGGTGGAAGCTGCTTTGAACCTCAAACTGAGAACCATTGAGAATGAGTTTCCTGAGAGTATTGATGTTACATTCTCTCCGTCCGACACTGACAATGAGTCACAGGTGATCAAGACCGTTGTTGACCAAGTGTTAGACGAAGAGAGTGATAACTCGGAGTTTGAGATTGTGAAAACTCATTTTGAGAATTCCATTTCTGATTCTGAAGAAGATGGTAACTTCTTAGACAGATTTATACCAAAATCAGAAAAAGTCGCAAATGATGATTCGATCATTGTGGTTTACACAATGGTTGGAACTGACAAACTTTACTCTGATTTTGAGTATCCGCTCCAAAATGCCAAAATTGAGAATGTTGAAAAGGTATTTAAACTGGTTGAGATTGACATTTCTGAGGTAAACAACAACGAGTTTCTTTCAAAACCCAAAAAGTCTTTTGTAAAATCACAACCAAACATCCCTGGGAAGAAAGATAGGGAGGGAAATAATAGGTCTAACAAGAGAAATGGAAACAATTTCAAAAACAAAGGTATTGGTTTTGAAAAGAAGATGGCTAAACATGAGGTAAAGCCAAAGGAAAAGATGAATGATGTTTTTGTGGCGGGAATGAACTTTGTTAATGAAAAGGCGTATATTTTCAGTCAAAAAGCTATTGACGATTTCAATGCAGCGAAAAAGCTGAAAGAAGAGACCTACAAGTCAACCTTTATTGAGTATGACAAAAGAGTTTGTTACCGCTGCAATGAGATTGGTCATATGGCAAAACAATGTACCAAAAAGATTGAAAAACCCATTTTCAAGAAACCTGTTTAGCAAAAACCGAAATCTAAAACTCCAACTGATAACAAGGGTAAAAAACCAATGATTTCACCAGTACGTATTTTGAAGAGAGGTGAATCTCTGAAGTCCAAGGAAAAGCCGAAATCAACTTTTGAGGTTGGCGAATCTTCGAAAGTCAAAAAGACTTCAAAGATTTATCCAAAGATGAAAGTTTCTGAGAATCAATCTTGGGTAGCAAAATCAAAATCATCAGTTGAAGAGAAAAAGATAGAAAGTGTTTTGAAAACTGAATCAAAAGTTTTTAAAGATGATGTTGAAAAGCTGGAATTTGAACTGGATAAGCTGCTTGAGGAATTTCCTCCAATTAAAAAGGGAAAATTAAAACCAAAAGTCAAACCTGTTGTTCCAAATGTCATTTTTAACATTCCAAAAGTTGATGTGACATGTGATATTGTATTTGGTAGTGTTTCAACAATAAAGAAATCATGGGCTTCATTGTTTGAATGATTTTCTTCAATGTGTACAGGGGCTGCCGAAGTCAATAATCTCGAAATGGATCATGGACAGCGGAGCTTCAAGGCACATGACTGGAATGCTAGCATTGCTTTATGACGTCAAATCTATCAACGGAGGATATGTGGGATTTGCTGGGAATCAGGGTGGCAGGATAGTTGGTCAAGGGAATCTAATGAATGGAGTCGTTACGTTTGATAAAGTGAACTATATAATCGAACTTGAAAACAATCTGCTGAGTATCTCACAGATCTGTGACAAGTCTTTTACAGTACATTTCACTAAAAATGAATGTTTAGTCATAAAACCTGGTTTCAAAATTCCTGAGGAGATGGTGTTGTTGCGAGCTCCACAAGAAAATGATTTATATATTCTTGATATGAGTGTCGCAACAACAACATATCATCAGAAACAATTTTTTGTGTCAAAACCAAAGCAACAGAAAAAGAGTCGAGAATGTGGCATCGAAAGATGGGCCACATTCATGTGCGTAAAATGAACTTTCTTGTACACAATGATTTGGTTGAAGGTGTGAATCTTAAAAGTTTTCATTTAAATGATGATTGTGTAGAGTGCAAGAAGGGAAAGCAGACAAAGAAGTCACACCCGCAGAAGCTGCTGAATTCAATCAGAGTACCGCTCGAGAGACTCCACGTGGATCTTTTTGGGCCAGTTAATGTGAAAAGTATCAGTGGAGACTTATACTGTCTAGTAGTCACTGATGACTTCACTAGATTTTCTTGGGTGGTGTGTATGGAGAGGAAAGATCAAACGTTTGAGTCATTGATGATCCTATTCAAGAAGATGGAAACGCTGTATAAGCTGCCGATTAGGAGAATACGAAGTGACAATGGAATGGAGTTTAAGAACAATCGAATGCTCGAGTTCTGTAACGAGAAAGGAATTCTTCATGAATTCAGTGCGCCATACACTCCACAGCAAAATGGTGTAGCTGAACGAAAGAATCGTACCTTAATTGAAACTGCTCGAACAATGCTCGTCGATTCCAAGTTACCAATATTTTTCTGGAGTGAAGCAGTTGCAGCAGCGTGCTATACACTGAATTGTGTCCTTACTGTGAAGAAATACAAGAAAATGTGTTTTGAACTTCTTCATCGTTACAAGCCAAATTTGAAATTTTTAGAACCGTTTGGATCACCGTGTACTTTCATTGATCAAGATGGTAAGTTTGGTGCGAAAAGTAATGAGGGTTTCTTTGTTGGATATGCGAGTCCGCTGAAGAGGGTGTTTGTTCCATGCCTGGGAAAGGTAATTCAAGTTCAGCATGTGGATTATCAGAAGCATACTGTTCCACCACAACTTCCCGGACAAAGATTGTTGTTCGATTACGACAAACTCTGGGAGTCTTTCCAACTGCCGACAGAGCTGAGTGAAGAGGAACTGGCTTACTTATACCAACAAAAACAGTCTATGGTTCAAGGTCATGTGCCAAGACCGTTGGTAGTTTCTCAGCCTGATGTGGGTACAAACATTCCTACAAATGGTACAAACGATCACGAGGATGGTCCAAGTGGAACTGCTCACGAACCACCAGAGGAACCGGCTCCTACATTTGATCATTCTGACGACTCAGAATCGGAAGACGGTCCGACTTTTGACGAGGAACCAGATGTTGCAACGACAGAAGCTGAGGATCACACCGGACATCACGAACTTGCAATCGGAAGTTAATGTGCCTGACACTGCAATGCCAAGAACTTTGTCTTATCATCCTTCAGAGCAGATAATTGGTGATCTTCAGAGCGGAGTAAAGACGCGGGATCAGATCAACAGAGCTCTTACTTGTTTTTATACATTTGTTGCTCCTTTACAAGTTGATTTTTCACTTAAATGTTTTATCTCGCAGGTTGAGCCAAGAACGTATAAGGAAGCCTTAACAGAGGAAAGCTGGGTAAACGCTATGCAAGAAGAGCTGCAGCAGTTTGAGAAGTTAGGAGTTTGGAGATTGGTAGACCTTCCTGAAAATCAGAAGTTGATAAAGACGAAGTGGGTCTTTAAATGTAAAAGGGACGATAGAGGAGTAATTGTGAGGAATAAAGCACGACTGGTAGTACAGGGATTCAGCCAGCAGGAGGGGATCGATTTTACTGAGGTGTATGCCCCTGTTGCTAGGCTTGAGGCGATAAGAATCTTCCTGGCTTTTGCGTCATGGAAAGGATTCAAAGTCTATCAACTAGATGTTAAGTCTGCATTCCTTTATGGGACAATCAAAGAAGAAGTGTACGTTGGACAACCGCCGGGGTTCACAGATCCAGTACATAAAAAAAGTCTATCTTCTTGACAAAGCGCTCTACGGTCTACACCAGGCCCCGAGAGCCTGGTATGAGACGCTTTCCCAACATTTGTTAGCCAACGGGTTCAGCAGAGGGACGGTTGATAGCACTTTGTTTATCAAAGAGGTTGCAGGACATCTATTGATCGTGCAGATTTATGTCGACGATATCATCTTTGGTTCAACAAATGATGATTTGTGTAAAGAGTTTGAGATTGTTATGAAGAAGAAGTTTGAGATGAGTTCGATGGGGGAGATGAAGTTCTTCCTAGGGTTATAAGTGGAGCAAATGCCCGAAGGAATCTTCATTCATCAAACCAAATACGTGAACGATGTTCTGGAAAAATTCAACATGTCAGAATCTACTCCAACATCAACCCCCTAGCTCAGAATCACGGGATCTATCCTGATGAAAGTGGAGAGAAAGTGGACGAGACATTGTACAGATCGATAATTGGATCCTTGATGTATCTGACTGCTTCCCGCCCGGATATCATGTATCCGACTTGCTTATGTGCACGATATCAGTCCAGCCCATGCCAGTCACACCTGACGATTGTGAAACGTATTTTACGGTATTTGAAAGGCTGCCCAAGCACCGGCTTGTGGTATTCTAAGTCTGGAGATTTCTCTCTCACAGGTTTTGCTGATTCGGATTTTGGTAGTTGCAAACAAAATGCAAAGTCCACCACTGCTGGGTGTCAGTTCTTTGGAACTCAACTGGTCACCTAGCAGTGCAAGAAACAAACCTCAGTAGCGCTCTCTACTTGCGAGGCTGAATATGTTTCAGCCTCGAGCTGTTGCTCTCAGATCCTTTGGATCCAACAGCAGATGCGAGACTTTGGTTTGCAGTTCTTGAACACTCCGATTTATGTGGACAATGAAGCGGCTATTAACATAACGAAAAACCCGGTTCACCACTCCAAAACTAAACATATTGAAATTCGGCATCACTTTATCCGTGATTGCTATGAGAAGAAGTTGATCCGAATAGAACATATACACACCGATGAACAGAAGGTTGATTTTTACACAAAACCTTTTGATAGAAAGAGATTTAATTATCTTTTGAAATTAAACGAGATGAAAAGTCTGTTTTCTGGGAGGGTTATCGAGTGTGAAGCCGAGGAGGACGACGATCTGATGTGATCCACGTTATGTTGTCAAAGTTTTTGTACAGTTTATTTTCTGCTTTTGATAAAAACAAAAACACAAAAATATGTCTTTGTTTTTAGGGGGAGAAGTTTGCAGAAAAATACAAAAACATGATAAAATTTCAAAATCAAAAATACATTTGAAAAAGTAAAAATGAGTTTGTGTAACAAGGGGAAATGATAGTACATCAGCTAGACAGTGCAGTACGCTAAAGAAATGTAAAGTAAAAATGTGTTAAGCAGTCTTGCAGATGATATGCCGATAGGTTTTTAAACATTTAGTAGGTTTGTTCAGGATATAAACCTAAAATTTCTTGCTTTTATGTGGGGAACATCTCTCAGATATATGGGTAACCCCCGAAATCTTGTTTGAAAGTCCCTCTTTCTGAGATACTAGGTCTTTATGCTTAGTGATATCTGGGGTATTATCCTGGGACTTCTTCTTTTGCGGAAGCAATGGCCTAGTCCCCAGAGAATACTTTATGCTGCTTGAAATAAAAGCCCCTCCCCCCCCCCCCCCCCTCAGCATAAAAAATGATGAAACATTGCAAAATGCTAATCATGTGCTGTTGAAGAAAATATTCTCTAAAGGGAACCCACCAAAAGTCGAGTCATCGTCTCTCTGCTGAACGGAAGTTCTGACCTGAGCTCTCATGGCCTCGCATTTAACCCCTTACAAATATCATCTAGGTATACTCACCTGTAAGACTGAATATTGGGATCTGGATACGGGAGTATATTCAGAGGTGGTACACGCATAAAAGTTAAGCCTTAAAACACTAATCCGTATCCTGAACAGATTGAACTTTGTGTGAAAATTTAAAGTGAACCAGTATATCGACAATCAATGTGAACTGTTTAATACTGAATATGTAATCAAAGCTTAACGGTACTCGTATCTCGTCGGCAGCTGATATGATCCCTTAACACGCTCACAAAAATATTATGTGTACAGTTTATTGATTACCATTTTCAAAATCCAAAAAGATTTGCATTTCATCTTATTTTAGACAACGAACGTTGGAGATCAGATGATCAAAGTCTTATGTGTTGAACAAGTCTGGATCATGTGGGTTGGGTAAGTAGAAGATTGTGAAAAAGTGATTGGTAATTGCTTGAAAGTTCAAAAGTTCATTAATTTGGACTTAATCAGTTTCAAAAAGTCAGCAACTTCATAACTTGGTCAGCCAAGGTCATTAACTTGGACTTGGCAGGCTAGACAGTTGACCAGGGTCATTAATTTGGACTTGGTTAACTGGGTGTGTTGGTAAAATCTGAAAAAGTTAAAAATTTGAAAATTTTAAAAAGTAATTTCGCTTGAAAAAGGTAATTTCGCTTGAAAACATGATTTCGTTTGAGTTGGTGATTCCGCTTGAACCTGCTTGTGCCTATTTCAAACGGAATTAGGTGGCCTATAAATAGAGGTCTTATTTCGCTTGAGCAGGTCATTGTTCTTATTCCGTTTCAAACTCAATGTTCAAGGCGATTTCAAGTGAAATCCCAAAATCATCGTTTTACAGCCAAAACTCAGCCCGGTTGTTGTTTAAATCTGATCTAAGTTGGTTTGCTCATCTTAGATCATGGTAAAGTTGAGAAATTTGGTCGATTTGACCCAGATATTGTCTGATTTCATGTTGTCGGCGATGAACAGGACCAAGAACATAGATTTAGGGTTTATTTGTTAACTAAAATGAACAATAAACATATTTGTGTGGTCGGAATACATTGTAGATCAATATTAAGGTTTTGATTGAACCAGATCTGATGATTTTGCTTGAATGACGATGAACAGGTTTCTCAAACTTAGATCTAGGTTGATTTTGTTGGACAAAATGTATAAAAATCATACCCTAATGCTCGGAATTTGATAAGGAACAAACCCAGTTGATTGATTTCATCATCAGTTCTTGAAAACTCATTGTTTTGATATTGACAGTTTCAAACGAAATCAGAGTGGTTATTCCGTATGAACATGTCATTTCGCTTGAATTGAGATTCCGTATAAACATGTCATTTTCATTTGAATTGTGATTCTGCATGAATGTGTGATTCCGTTTGAAAATATCATCTAGTGTGAATGTGTAATTTCGTTTGTACATGTTATTTCGTTTAAATGATACTTTGTTGCTGGAAATTTTTTCTAAGTGATAACTTGATTGTGTGTTGTTGTTTTCAGCCTTCGAACGTGTTGTTTGATGCACTACACAACACTTGTTGTGATTTTGATGAGGAGAAGATTCCAAAGCTGTCCGAATTCAAGAGTATTTTGGAATTTATGAGAAGATTGCCTATACAAAAAGCCTTGACTAATCAACATCTGGTGTTTAGATCTCATATCAAACGTTTTTGGGAAAAGGCAAATTATGATGAAGAGAGCAAAGTGATCAATTCTCTTGTTGAGCTGAATGGTGAAGAAAAGCCAATTATCATTTCAGAGGCCCTTGTACGTGAAGTGTTGGATTTTCCTGATGATGAAAACTCTCCGACAAAATTCCCAGAGAGGATGGTCAAAGGCTGTATGCTTTGGATGGGTTATAATGGTGCACTGAACAGTGCTAATTACTTGAAGTCAAAATTTTCAAAGCCATACAAGTTTCTTATTCACTCAGTGTTGCAAGCTTTAAGTCACAGGAAAGGAGGTTATGATGCAATGAGAGATTATCAAATGAATATGGTGACAGCTCTCGTTTTGAACAAGAAGTATAACTTTTCGAAGATCGTGTTTCATTACTTGGTAGATGAAATTACTTCAAAGAGGAAGACTTGGTTGTATCCACGATTTGTTCAAATGATGATAATCATGCCTATCCTGAACTTGAAAGAGATGAGAATAATGATTTGTTGGTTCTATCTCACATGGATAACGAGTCTGTGAAACAATTGGCCAGATATCATCCTAATCATCCAGAGCCAACTACAAAAGCTGAATTCTTTGGTTTTATCAATGATAACAACTATCAAGATCCAGATCCAGTCAATCATCAGAACTGGAGAAATGAGGAAGAAATGAAAGAGAAGAGTTATGCAGATGAACTCAAAGCACTTGAAAGCTTCAAAGAAACTAGAAACAAGTGGTTCTTGAAGGAGAAAAAGAAGAGAATCAGGAAAGCAACTCCTAAGGTTCAAGCAGAAGAGGGTTCGTCTTCTCAACCCAAAAAGCATCAAAAGAAAGCTGCTAAGACATTTCTTGTTGATGAATCTGATGAGGAAGTTGAAGTTAATGTTGAAGGAGATGTTCATTTGTCTCCTGAATCTGCAAAGTTGTTGAAATCTCTTACTGATTATAATGTTGAACCAGAGAAAGTAGCTGGTGATGAAGAAGGTGACGATGTAGACAAAGTACAACAAGCTCATCAAGTTCGTCTGATGAAGAAATTGATGAAATTGAACGTGCTAAAAGAGTTCAAGCAGAAATCGAGAAGGAAAAACAGCTTAAGAGAAAAAGAAGAAAGGAGAAAGATGATGATGAGTATACTCCTTCACAAGAAGAGGTTCAAACGCCATCTACTTCTGGAGGCAAAAAGAAAGCAACTGCAAGGAAACATGTGGTTACTCCAAAGAAGGCAAAGACATTGAAGATTTTGCTGAACAAGAAACCTATACAAAAACCCAGTAAACCATCATCACCACCACCTGAACCTACACCACATCAATCACCACATCAATCACCACCACAACCATCATCACCACCACCACATCTATCACCACAACATGAACAACTGATTATCACTTCACCTCATATTCTTCAAACACCACCATCCACACAACCACCGATACAAACCACTCCGGGTTCTTCTGGATTCAAACATTTCCCACGTGTTCCTGAAAATATTGCTCTAGAAGAGATTGGTGATTTCAGTTTTGTGAATGAAGAGCAAGTAAAGAAGTTGGAAAAGAAAATGGAAGAAGTGTTGGTTGATAATAAGAAGTTGTTGGATCGAGAGAAGAAGCTTGAAAACATGTTAAAATAGTTAAAGCTGAGAATTCTTCTTTATTGAAAAAGAATGAAGTTGATGGAGCTGAAATTGATGTAATGAAAGTTCAAATTGCAGAATTGCTAGAAGAAAAAGCTCGAAGAGATGAACAAAACAAGTATTTCGAATTGAAGAACAAAGAGCTTGAAGCTGTGAAGGCACAGAAAGAACACGATATGTACATGTTGAATAAAGTGTTAGAAAATTTGCTCGGAAAGTCTGTTGAGCAGAAGTTTGATGAAATAAATGTCACACCCCGACCACGTAAAACAACAAAACGTGGAGGAAACGTCGGGGAGTGTTGTAACAGAATCATTGTTTCATAACACATGGAAATTGAAATATTGTTTTATTGATTAAAAGAGTTACAATGTCTTGACAATCAAAGAAACATAACATAAATAACTAGTCTTGCATCTTTTATTGTCTCTAAGGCCCAAGTCCGCCTATGTGTATCTTGATAAGTCCTATGCATCATCTCCTGAAAACACATGTGAAAATAGGTACGTCAGCATAAAAATGCCTGTGAGATACATAGGTTTTGTGAAAACAGAATTCATGACTTATGTTTGAGAAAATGTTTAGTCATGAACCTTGTAATTTGCTTTGTCTTGTAAATCATTTGAAAAACGATAAGATCAGATGATATGTATAAATAAGAGAATAATGTATGGTTAAATGAATAACCATGTAAAAATGAGTTTGTATAAAATAAGTTGTTTGTAAATTAATGTCTTGTGAAAAGTATGTTATTTGTATAAAATGTTATATGTCCAAATTGAAATGATTCAAATAACATACGATATGTAACACCATACAATCACTTATATATAGGAAGTACCAGCGGCGTATCCACCATGCTTGTATCATATTACACACGCCTCGTTACTTAAATCACTTACTCAAACCAAACCATCAACGTAAGATGTTTATGTTTAAATCAATTGCCAAATGTATTGAATAATATGTCAAAATGTTTATGTCAAGATGCAAGTCATGTAATTTATAACCAATGTCAATAATGTTTATGTGTCAAATGTAAATCATGTAATGTGTAACCAATGTCAATAATGTTTATGTGTCAAATGTAAATCATGTAATGTGTAACCCAAAATGATATGTGTGGCTAGTGAAATATATCAACTAAACCATATGCACAAAAACAAAGTATTGAAGTAAAACATGTTTAAATCAAAGCTATGTTTTGTGGAACAAATACATACTATACTGATATAAACATCTATGCGGTATTGTGAGAATGCATACATCCAAGCCTTGAGACTGTGGCGATAAACCCTTAAACAAATTAAAGGTTTATCTAAGTTATGTATATCGAATTCGGTCATTCCTTTCATCCAAACCTACCCAGGATGTCCGGAACGGGAGTTGTCAATTCCTATGGTACCACTACCTACTAACGAACGGCGTGATCGGTGTTAATGAATGTATATTGATCCATCAAAACAAACCAAATATCATATCAAAATGTAAGCATGTGATGAATAATAAATGTACTAAGTACGCACACAATGGGCATACATAGCATAAAATGTAATGTAAAATAATGTACTAAGTACACACACAATGGGCATACATAGCATAAAGTGTAATGTGAAAAAATGTACTAAGTACGCACACAATGGGCATACATAGCATAAATTGTAATGTAAAATAATGTACTAAGTACGCACACAATGGGCATACATAGCATAAAATGTAATGTAAAATAATGTACTAAGTACGCACACAATGGGCATACATAGCATAAAATGTAATGTAAAATAATGTACTAAGTACGCACACAATGGGCATACATAGCATAAAATGTAATGTAAAATAATGTACTAAGTACGCACACAATGGGCATACATAGCATAAAATGTAATGTAAAATAATGTACTAAGTACGCACACAATGGGCATACATAGCATAAAACACAATGAAATCATGTACTATAAATGTACTAATGAACATAGCAAGTATATGATGTGAAGACATGAAAGCATGAAAGTAACAAGTAGGCACATGTGTTTCACCTCAAAATGTTTGGAAAACAGTAAAACAGGGGTCTATGTACTCACTTGAGATTGCTCAGAAGTCCTAAGATAACCACCAAGCAATGCTAGAGATCACGGAATCAAACGGCACCTAATATAGGTAACTATGTTAATAAACCGGACCTATATCGGAGGATCGGATAGAATGAGGGCTCGTAAACCAAATGAGTATGGGAACTCATGTAGTATGGTTTAACAAAGCCTACATACTAAATGAAACCTAACCTAAGTGCTTACGACCCATTACGACCCGTCTAGGTAGCTTATACTACTTTAACGCGTCGTTCGCGTAAAACGCGTTCGGACCGCCTAACTAGTCCTATGACAAGTAGAATATGCCTTAACATGTTTAATATTGTTGATAAATCAGTTTAGAGGTCATAGGTTATGTTACATATGTTTAAAATGAATTTTGGCATCAAAGGGGTATTTTGGTAATTTACCTAAGGCATATAAACTACATATCATACAACTACTTAAACGAAGCGACCATAAGGTATAACCTCAGAAGGTTATTCCCTATATACTATGGTCACCTAATGTGTTTGGTCAGATCCTAATGATCGACCAAATGGGCCGGGTTCGAAGGTATAAGCGATGTATTAGATCGCTTACCCTTACGACCCTAGACAACGTGGTAATCAGTAGGCATAGTCACAAGGGACTTTAACCATCGTGATTACGCTCACGTTGTGAAGTTCAAATGAACTTCACATTGACCATAAACTGGTCAATGCAGAAAGTCAAACAAAGTTTGACTTTCGGACTCGAAAAGCAATAAAAGAACGAAGGAATACTTACAAAGGGTCCCCGCAAGATTGATAATTCAAGTATTCTCAGGTATGAGGTGATGAAACACCCCAACTTAGAGAAATCTCAGATTTCAAGTGGGTTTTGCAATGAATGGGGTGTGGGTATTTATAGATTTCGGTTCACCGTTAGGATCGTTTCTTGGAGAAGAGGGAATGATCACATCCCTACACTTGTTGGAATGTTGTGGTAGCTCATTTTGCCCCCACCACAAGAGTTTGACATGTGGCATTGGCCCTTGGAGGGTTTAAGGTCTGTTAACATATGTTTAAAATGGATTTTTCTGATCAGAAGGGGCCTCGCATGACGCCTAGGGGGCTAGGTGTCACGCTAAGGTCCACCTGATCAGCAAACACTTTCCAATGTTCCCCTTTCAGTCCCCGTTGCGTATTAAGGCCATTTCCGACATGTTTAAGGCTCGTTAAATCATTTTCAAGGCTCCACAAGGATGCCTAAACATTGTGGACATGAAACATGCTCAAAAATATGTCGGATGTTGGTTCGTTTGGTCGTACGATCGCGATGATCGCTTAATTACGACGGAATGCGCACGAGCGCGAAAAATGATCCAAAATGCGTGACGAATGGATTTTTCTTATGCCAAACACTAAAATAAAATATTTAAGTGCTTACATAAATTTTTGGATGTCCGGATGTATTCAGAACGTAAGTTATGCGCGAAAGTGCAAACTTGTGCACTTTTTGACGCTTTTAGTCCCTGAATGACCCAAAAGTATATTTTAGCACACCGAACCCCTCAAAGCCTATTTCTAAGATATGTAAAGGATATTTAAGGTGTGTTTAACTTATGGTCATGTTCCGGAATGTTCGTTACTGTTCAAATTGGCATACTTTCGCAGTTTGTCAAGTTTAGTCCCTGTAAGCGAATTAACTTGTTTTTGACATACCAATGCCTTCAAAACTTATTTCTAAGTTATGTAAAGGTTATTTAAGGTATGTTAAGCCTATTTAACTATTCCAGAGTGTTCGTTGCATTAAACTGGTTATATTTACGCATCAGTGCGCGTATAACCTTCCAGAAAGCGATTTAGAGCTTGAAATCGAACAAGAATTGATATGTGCAAAGGATACACATATTTATACAAATCCCAAGTATGAAATACAATATTTCATTGATACAGTATCTGTTTGATGGCCGTGGAGGCACAGGTGTCACAGTCTCCCCTACTTTAGGAAATTTCGTCCCGAAATTTTATTTAGAGGAAACTTGTGAGAGTTTAAAACATGAAGTTGAAAAGATCGAACAACATTGGTTAGGGTTCTGAACTTCTAGTAACTTTAATAACATCATGCTTGCAATGTAAGAGGGATACTTATATACAAGTATATGAAGCGTCATTGGTGCGTCCACCATACCTCCATTACATCGTTCTCATTTTGTTATTGTTGTCACTATCGGTTCTTACACATAATAAATCTTACTGGGTTTCTGTGCACTAAATTTCATAATTATGTACGCGTCCATAATTAGACAATTCCTTGCATAGTTCACACAGTCTATTTTATAATGTGTAGGGAAAAACCAAATGAACAAACCTGTGATGAGTGTGACTAGACCTCCATAGGGTCCCTTTTATTAAATCAATAAATGATCTTAATAGACAACCAAGGAGTCTTTTCAGCTTATATCATCACATGTCATTCTTAACCAGATTTTTGAATCAATCTTTTAGACTAGACCACTAAAAGGATCTCTTATAAATCATGGAATAGTACTATATAATCCAAGGGTCTTAACTATTACATAGAAGCCCATTTAGGATTTAAGGTAGTACCTTTTTGAATATCCTACTACGAATCCCTCATATGAAGATATGAAAGATTCTACGAGGATTTGGATAACGAATACCCAGAGTATAAAAACACAAAATGCATAAAAGAAAACATAAGATGCATAACACATAGTCATATAACCACAAAGATTGTTTATTTGTTAATTTGTTTTGTTGATTGTGTACATGTATTTAAAGCACACTAGGAATCCATTCCGTGGATTTCACTTGGTACTTTAAACATTATCAAGAATCTAACTATAAATATAGAAAGGTTTTTTAAAAGAAAAATTCGATTTCGATTATAAGGAACCGAAATGTTCGAATTTAGGTACATAAGGAATCCAATTAAGGACTCTGATTTGAATGATAATCATCCACAAGTGTCTAAATGTGAAGATAAAAAGATCCCATATGGATTTTAGAAGTTGAAGATGTTTTGAAACCTTGCACTTGGTGTGCTTAGGTCAAACATGAAGTAAAACGCTTATGAAGTTGAGATGCCAGATATGCCAAGGCGACATATGAAGCAGAATTTGAAAATTAAGTCAATGTATGAGGAAAATATTTTTGGAAAACTATGCATGGGGTTCTAAAAATGTGTTCAATGTTTTTGAAACCTTATATATAATACCTTTGAAATCATAAAGTAGGTGTATTAGGTAGGTATATATTTAAAAATTGTTTTAAAATTATGCGAGATAAATTTTGAAATTATGTATAAGGTTTTTGGAAAACATGAATGATGCTTTTCGAAATCATGCACTTGATAAGAAAATGTACTGTGTTAATATTGTCTTCAGACTATATGAAACATTTTGAAATTATGAAGGTTGTTTTTGGAAACATAACCAATGTTTTTGAAATAACATAGATAATGCATTTAAAAAATTTGTTTTCAAACTATATGAAGTGTTTTGAGATTATGAAGATTGTTTTTGAAATACTTGTACTGTGTATGTTGAAAAATCAAAACGTAATGGGTATGAGATTTGAAAATACCCTTAGTTATCTAACCAAAGATTCAAAGGCACAGATGTGCAGAAGCATGATTACTCATAATGTCACTTTATTTTCAGTACTTTGTTTCTTAGAGTGAAACGAGTACTTAAAATTTTCGAGGGAATCATGAGCGATCATTTGAAAGAGAGAAATCACAAGAGTAGTTTGTAAGGTACATAGTTTCTTGATGTACGTATCATAGGAAAAGTCATACACACATGTAACTACACTTGTATATCAGAATTGTGAACAATAACTTATTTATAAACAAAACAGATTGTTTCACATTACAAGAAAATAGAAGAACAAAAGCATAAGACAGCAATATCTTCTAGGCAGCCAACTGCTCATCCGTGGGTTGGATTTGCATTGGCAAGCTTTGGGCAATCCCTTAGGAAATGGCCCATCTCGCCACAGTTGTAGCAAGACCCTAGTGAGAAACGAGCTTGAGCAGAGTCGGCTTGTGGTTGATTTGGACCACCTTGGTTCGGGTTACATCGACAAGCACTTTCCAGGTGACCAACTCGCCCACATGATACACACAGACGACACGGTAAGTGAGCTTGGTGATGCCCATTACATTTGTCGCATATTGGTGTCGTTCCCTTGTATTGCTTCTTAGTAGGTGGTGTTGCCACCTGGATGGGTCCAGTTTGATTTGGTACTGCTGTAGTTGGGCAAACCCTTTCCGTATGACCTATAAGTCCACAAATTTGGCATTTGCGGCACTTCACACTAGCATGATGATGAAGGCTACATTGGTTGCACAAGGGTGCAGTTCCGTTGTATGGCTTCCTAGCAGGGGGTTGAGCTGGTTGGTTGGGGATGGCTTGACCATTGTGATCGACCATGACGAAGTTCTGAGAAGCCTTTCGCTTCTTTGACTTCTTAGGGGATCCAGTCTGTTCATCCATGGTCTTTGATTCCTTGATTGGTTTCTTGGCTGGTGGCGCTGTCACTTGGCTAGGTCTTGCCTGTTTTGGTGCAACCGCTGCGGGATTCTTTGAAGCTTTACGTTTCTTTGGTTTAGGTGAAGGCTTGGCCTCTGTCTCCTTTGGTGACTCTTGAGTGGCTTCATCCTGGAGACGATACATGGCAATGCCTAAATCCACAGTCTTCAGAATCACTTCGCCTAATCGCTGAGCAAATTTTGGCTGTTCGCTCGGACATTTGACCGTTGCTGAGAGGAAGAGACATTCTAGAAGGAAATGAAAGACATAGGGGGAAACAAATGAAATGTTATCGGCAAATACAACAAAATGACAATGCATAGAAATTGCGATCATTTGTTTGCTACCTACGGCAAACAAATGAGACGGTGACTAATCAAAGTAAACAGGTCATATTAATGTATTACTGAAGACATGCTCGCCTATAAGTGAACACTCACCCCAAGAGTTCCCAGGTAAGAGTGACTGGTCTGATACTGCGGATTTGTACGAACACTCTAGCCTTCGACAGAAAACTCAGGGTACAGGCATTCACTCTTCCAGTTTGCACGTGTTCACATTATAAGACCCAAACTTTGACGAGATTTGAAAACTTAGAGGGTTCAAAACCTTATAACAGAGGGTTCAAAACCTTACAATAGAGGGTTCAAAACCTAGTAATCAATCATCCTAGAACAGATGATTAGTTTTCAAAGCGGTTTTGAAATTTATGTTCTTGTTGTGGTTGTCGCCTAAGGATAGGTGACAGTATTGTTTTATGACTAAACGCAAGTAAACTCGCGTTAGGGTCGTAGGAAGGTTATAGACTAGGTCAAAGTATTACTAATAACCTAATTCCCTATAACCATGAGCTCTGATACCAACTTTTCTGTCACACCCCGACCATGTAAAACAACAAAACGTGGCGGAAACGTCGGGGAGTGTTGTAACAGAATCATTGTTTCATAACACATGGAAATTGAAATATTGTTTTATTGATTAAAAGAGTTACAATGTCTTGACAATCAAAGAAACATAACATAAATAACTAGTCTTGCATCTTTTATTGTCTCTAAGGCCCAAGTCCGCCTATGTGTATCTTGATAAGTCCTATGCATCATCTCCTGAAAACACATGTGAAAATAGGTACGTCAGCATAAAAATGCCTGTGAGATACATAGGTTTTGTGAAAACAGAATTCATGACTTATGTTTGAGAAAATGTTTAGTCATGAACCTTGTAATTTGCTTTGTCTTGTAAATAATTTGAAAAACGATAAGATCAGATGATATGTATAAATAAGAGAATAATGTATGGTTAAATGAATAACCATGTAAAAATGAGTTTGTATAAAATAAGTTGTTTGTAAATTAATGTCTTGTGAAAAGTATGTTATTTGTATAAAATGTTATATGTCCAAATTGAAATGATTCAAATAACCTACGATATGTAATACCATACAATCACTTATATATAGGAAGTACCAGCGGCGTATCCACCATGCTTGTATCATATTACACACGCCTCGTTACTTAAATCACTTACTCAAACCAAACCATCAACGTAAGATGTTTATGTTTAAACCAATTGCCAAATGTATTGAATAATATGTCAAAATGTTTATGTCAAGATGTAAGTCATGTAATGTATAACCAATGTCAATAATGTTTATGTGTCAAATGTAAATCATGTAATGTGTAACCAATGTCAATAATGTTTAT
Source organism: Helianthus tuberosus (assembly GCA_030545235.1). NCBI lineage: Eukaryota > Viridiplantae > Streptophyta > Magnoliopsida > Asterales > Asteraceae > Helianthus > Helianthus tuberosus. The sequence continues at coordinate 99,805,383 of CM060382.1, forward strand.
GTGTCAAATGTAAATCATGTAATGTGTAACCCAAAATGATATGTGTGGCTAGTGAAATATATCAACTAAACCATATGCACAAAAACAAAGTATTGAAGTAAAACATGTTTAAATCAAAGCTATGTTTTGTGGAACAAATACATACTATACTGATATAAACATCTATGCGGTATTGTAAGAATGCATACATCCAAGCCTTGAGACTGTGGCGATAAACCCTTAAACAAATTAAAGGTTTATCTAAGTTATGTATATCGAATTCGGTCATTCCTTTCATCCAAACCTACCCAGGATGTCCGGAACGGGAGTTGTCAATTCCTATGGTACCACTACCTACTAACGAACGGCGTGATCGGTGTTAATGAATGTATATTGATCCATCAAAACAAACCAAATATCATATCAAAATGTAAGCATGTGATGAATAATAAATGTACTAAGTATGCACACAATGGGCATACATAGCATAGAATGTGATGTTAAATAATATACTAAGTACGCACACAATGGGCATACATAGCATAAAATGTAATGTAAAATAATGTACTAAGTACGCACACAATGGGCATACATAGCATAAAGTGTAATGTGAAATAATGTACTAAGTACGCACACAATGGGCATACATAGCATAAATTGTAATGTAAAATAATGTACTAAGTACGCACACAATGGGCATACATAGCATAAAATGTAATGTAAAATAATGTACTAAGTACGCACACAATGGGCATACATAGCATAAAATGTAATGTAAAATAATGTACTAAGTACGCACACAATGGGCATACATAGCATAAAATGTAATGTAAAATAATGTACTAAGTACGCACACAATGGGCATACATAGCATAAAACACAATGAAATCATGTACTATAAATGTACTAATGAACATAGCAAGTATATGATGTGAAGACATGAAAGCATGAAAGTAACAAGTAGGCACATGTGTTTCACCCCAAAATGTTTGGAAAACAGTAAAAGAGGGGTCTATGTACTCACTTGAGATTGCTCAGAAGTCCTAAGATAACCACCAAGCAATGCTAGAGATCACGGAATCAAACGGCACCTAATATAGGTAACTATGTTAATAAACCGGACCTATATCGGAGGATCGGATAGAATGAGGGCTCGTAAACCAAATGAGTATGGGAACTCATGTAGTATGGTTTAACAAAGCCTACATACTAAATGAAACCTAACCTAAGTGCTTACGACCCATTACGACCCGTCTAGGTAGCTTATGCTACTTTAACGCGTCGTTCGTGTAAAACGCGTTCGGACCGCCTAACTAGTCCTATGACAAGTAGAATATGCCTTAACATGTTTAATATTGTTGATAAATCAGTTTAGAGGTCATAGGTTATGTTACATATGTTTAAAATGAATTTTGGCATCAAAGGGGTATTTTGGTAATTTACCTAAGGCATATAAACTACCTATCATACAACTACTTAAACGAAGCGACCATAAGGTATAACCTCGGAAGGTTATTCCCTATATACTATGGTCACCTAATGTGTTTGGTCGGATCCTAATGATCGACCAAATGGGCCGGGTTCGAAGGTATAAGCGATTTATTAGATCGCTTACCCTTACGACCCTAGACAACGTGGTAATCAGTAGGCATAGTCACAAGGGACTATAACCATCGTGATTACGCTCACGTTGTGAAGTTCAAATGAACTTCGCATTGACCATAAACTGGTCGATGCAGAAAGTCAAACAAAGTTTGACTTTCGGACTCGATAAGCAATAAAAGAACGAAGGAATACTTACAAAGGGTCCCCGCAAGATTGATAATCCAAGTATTCTCAGGTATGAGGTGATGAAACACCCCAACTTAGAGAAATATCAGATTTCAAGTGGGTTTTGAAATGAATGGGGTGTGTTTATTTATAGATTTCGGTTCACCGTTAGGATCGTTTCTCGGAGAAGAGGGAATGATCACATCCCTACACTTGTTGGAATGTTGTGGTTGCTCATTTTGCCCCCACCACAAGAGTTTGACATGTGGCATTGGCCCTTGGAGGGTTTAAGGGCTGTTAACATATGTTTAAAATGGCTTTTTCTGATCAAAAGGGGCCTCGCGTGACGCCTAGGGGGCTAGGTGTCACGCTAAGGTCCACCTGATCAGCAAACACTTTCCAATGTTCCCCTTTCAGTCCCCGTTGCGTATTAAGGCCATTTCCGACATGTTTAAGGCTCGTTAAATCATTTTCAAGGCTCCACAAGGATGCCTAAACATTTTGGACATGAAACATGCTCAAAAATATGTCGGATGTTGGTTCGTTTGGTCGTACGATCGCGATGATCGCTTAATTACGACGGAATGCGCACGAGCGCGAAAAATGATCCAAAATGCGTGACGAATGGATTTTTCTTATGCCAAACACTAAAATAAAATATTTTAGTGCTTACATAAATTTTTGGATGTCCGGATGTATTCAGAACGTAAGTTATGCGCGAAAGTGCAAACTTGTGCACTTTTTGACGCTTTTAGTCCCTGAATGACCCAAAAATATATTTTAGCACACCGAACCCCTCAAAGCCTATTTCTAAGCTATGTAAAGGATATTTAAGGTGTTTTTAACTTATGGTCATGTTCCGGAATGTTTGTTACTGTTCAAATTGGCATACTTTCGCAGTTTGTCAAGTTTAGTCCCTGTAAGCGAATTAACTTGTTTTTGACATACCAATGCCTTCAAATCTTATTTCTAAGTTATGTAAAGGTTATTTAAGGTATGTTAAGCCTATTTCACTATTCCAGAGTGTTCGTTGCATTAAACTGGTTATATTTACGCATCAGTGCGCGTATAACCTTCCAGAAAGCGATTTAGAGCTTGAAATCGAACAAGAATTGATATGTGCAAAGGATACACATATTTATACAAATCCCAAGTATGAAATACAATATTTCATTGATACAGTATCTGTTTGATGGCTGTGGAGGCACAGGTGTCACAATAAAGATTAAAGAGGTTAGAGCTCAACGTCAAGCTGTGATTGATGCAGATTTGAAGAATAAGGGCAAAGTTCCTGAATATGTTTTTGAAGAGAGGGCAATTGTTCCAGCTATTGTTTCTGAATCACCTATTCCAAATCCTCTTCCTATTTTGTCAGTTTCTGTTATATTCGATGTTGATGTTGACATTGATGATATTCATGGTGATGATGAAGAGGATAATGATAAAGATAACGAAGATGATGCAGATGATGTATTTTCTGCAAGCAGTGATAGTGACGATGGAAATGATGATGACGATGAGGGTACTTCTGGTGTTAAATTTTCTGAAGTTTCGAATGAAAGAAATGTCGATGATTATTTGCATGATGATGCAAATGAAGAGCCAGAAAGTGCTGATGGTGAGGGGGAGAATGTTGATCAAAATGTTGATGAAGTTGAGAAGTTAATTCTGCGTCTAGAGCCTGATATAGAAGAAGGAGAGTTCATGCATGCTTACACTATGAATGATATTATTGAAATGACGCGTATTAATGATCCGAATTTCAAGTTTGATTTCGAAGATGAATTAAATCAGTTCGATATCAACCAGCAGCCCGAGTATCAGTACAAGTATGTGGAAGATGCTGATCTTTATGATAGGGTTGAGGTTGAGGATTGCAGTGATGAAGAGAATGTGAATGTGGATACTTCTGATTTTCCAACACTTGTCGAATTTTTCAGTCAAGAGAACATCGATGAATTGAGAAGGAAAGTAGAAGAAGTTTTGAAAGATAAGAATTTTTGATGGTACAATGAAAGATGCTCAGAAGGAAGAAAGAAAGAAATGGTTTCGAACTAGTAATGAAAGAAAATTCAAACGTCCACTGAAGTTCTACAAAAGAGACAGGGATGTGTCGCTAGGTGATATAATCAGTTGGGGCTTTCTACCACAGGTCAATGCTTATGCTATTCGCCGAGAATATGGTGTTCAGTATTTTGCATTTCTTTATAATATCATGTCATTACCCTGGTGGGATGTGGAAGAGCTAGCCAAAGTAAGAACTTTGGAGTATCCGGTTAGAAGGAATGACATACCTATGTGGGGGTAGATTAAGTTTAAAGCATTTAGAGATTTTCAGCACTGGAAACCACATCAGCCAAAGAAAGTAAGAAGAGTGGATCCAGTTACTGGTGTTGAAGAGACTATATTGCAAATCAAGAAGCCAAGAGTGATAAAAAACATACCATTACCTAAGATGGAGCAGGATTTCTATAAAGGTTTTATGTGTTGGGTATACAGTTGTATGACGACTGAAGTTGTGATCACTTACAGGGCAGAGAATGAAGTTAGAGAAATTTTTGTATATGATCCACTATGGTTGGTGAATTGCTCTGCTAAAGACATCGAATGTTTGTTTGTAAACAAGATTTGTTTCAAAGCTGACGATAGAGATCAGGCGATGCAATATCAAAGAGTTGTGTCTATATGCTTTCAGAAAGGCATCAATGCTGAGAGTAAATGGTCAACTCAATGGAGAGAGTTTGAGAAAGAAGAGGCTCTAAAAGCTAAGAAAGAAAAGAAGAAACGTGAAGAAAGAGATCGAATGCTTCGTGGTAAGTTCATGAGAGAACAAGCTGAAGAAAGACAGAAAGTTGTCAAGAGAATGAAAAGCTAAAAAGTGCATTGAGGAGAAAGCCTAAAGCAAGAGAAGAAAAGTTTAAGTCACTATGAAGAGCTGAAGACCAGACTGAAGACTCCGGCAATATCCAACGGGGAGTTTGTTGGTGCATAATGTCTATAGCCTACGTTTATCAGTCTAGGTCATGTCAGTAGATTGTACAGGGTCTAAAATGTAAATTTATGATGTTTTGATGTAATTCCGTTTGAAAATGACACATGGTCATTTCAAACGAAATTAGTTGTGTTAATTCCGTTTGAAATGATACATGGTCATTTCAAACGGAATCACTTGCCTATATATAGGTGAGTGATCCTTCTCATTTCATACGGAATTAGCTAGTGTGTCACGAAGTGCTGCTGAAATTCCACCGTGTAATCACGTATATTTTGAATGAGAAGCTTGTTTTAAAGTGAAATACTCTATTTCTACTCAATTATTCACTGATTCTAGACTGTTTGTTTGTTTCCGCCTCTCAAACAGTTGTGTATTGCCTCTGATTGACTCATTTGGTCGGTAAAACGATCCTACACTTGTTCTTGTGAAAAAATAGCATGCTTTTGATGTAAGGGCTGAAATGTTGGGAATCATTGTTAGTGTAATGTAGTAATGCTATAGCAATGCACAAAAGGTGATGAATTTTACAAGAATCCTCATCTTTGTTGAGTATGTGAAAGTGTGTATGTTGTGTTTTCATGATGCATGTATGTTAGAGTCTACATATAATATGTTTTAGCTTGTTGTTGTGAATTAAATACTTGAATCAAAATCGTGATGAGTTATAACATATTGATTTGAGGAATTTACGACTTTAGTTTTTTTAGGGTTCTTATATTAATTGGGGATTTTTACCTAAACTGAGATTTGATGATTTTAGTGTTATGTTGGGTCTGACATGCTGGTTATGAGTGATTTAATTATTAAATAAACTTGTTTATCAAGTTGTAGAAATATATGTTCTTAAATAGTGAATTAGATCAATGTATGAATGATCTCAGGTTAGTAACATTCTGAATGCCACAAAGTGTTTGATTAAAAGCCTCAACTAACCTTTTGGTAGATTTGATTATGCTTTTGATATCTCTTAGCCTAAAATCATTATATTGAATGATCTTAAACTTTTATACATGTTATAGTTTAATTTGTAACAAAATAATTGGCTATATATGGATACAAAGTAAGAAAAGATGTATCGGGTCAAAATAAGTGGTATGTGATATTCATCTTTTTATGATGAATATGATGGATACCTAAATGAGCCTAATCAAGTTTAGAGGCAAATGGGTTATTATAGATGTTAATATATGTAATTGACTTGTATGAATACAAAACGGTTAATGCATAGGACTCTTGATGGATAACAAGGGATAAGAATGTCGTATGGAACTTGAAGACATGATCAACGAGTTAAGACCTACAAGGTGATGAGCTATGAGGTAAGTCATCCATACCTCGGATATGGGACTTAACTATTATATGTCGTTATATTATAGTAAAATTCGTTCGTATATATATTCTTATAAGGTTTGTTGAGATTAATTTGGGTTGAAGATTATGTTGTTGTCTAGAGTGCATAGTTACAGATCGAGAGTTAGTTCGGGCATTAAACGATTTCATTACAACATGAAATACAGTTTCAACATTCCCTAAACACGTGTTTTGGTTCTAATAAGATTTTAAGTTAAACGAGCTTAATTAAGGACCTATAACATTTTTTTAAACTGATTTACATCTGCTGTCCAAACCAGGTCAGCCTACTTGCAGAGGTCTGTCCAGGGCCTTAACAATCTCGTTTTGGCATGATTTTTAGTAAGAAGTTAAATAATATTATAAACGATTTTATGTAATTTTTGTAGATTTTTCTGAAAATGTTTGATGTGGTTTTGTGGGTGCTTTGTCAACAAAATATATGTTGACAGCAACCAGGTCAGCCTACTTGCAGAGGTCATTTCAGAGCCTTAACCATCTCGTTTTGGCATGATTTTTAGTCAGAAGTTAAATAATATTACAAATGAATTTATGTAATTTTTGTAGATTTTTATGAAAATGTTTGATGTGGTTTTGTGGGTGTTTTGTCAACAAAATATAGGTTGATAGCAACCAGATCAGCCTACTTGCAGAGGTCATTTCGAAGCCTTAACCATCTATTTTTGGCATGATTTTTGGTGAGAAGTTGGATAACATTATAAATGATTTTATGTAATTTTTGTAGATTTTTCTGAAATTCTTTAATGGGTTTTGATGGTGTTTTCTTCATAAAATAGTCGTTGACAACATTTTGTTTATAAATGTTGTAACGGGTCAAAAGTTTATACATCACTAACCAAATGGTGACGGGTCAAGAGGGTGGATAAGTAGTCTTTATGGTTTTAGTTTGTGATTTACGTTAATAATATGATACTTAGATGAGAACGAAATCTAATAAGTAAATGGGACATGATTAAAATGTTACAACATGGTGAATATTGAGATTTTGACCCGTTATGATTTTATAAATGAAATGTGTGATCTCAGGGATTTGGTTTATGGCAAATAGATTGGATACATTTACTAATGATCTTTATTATGGCAAGGATCGAGTTTGGATATGTTAAGAGGTCGCATGGATCGATACAAATCGAATAAGTTTAATGATGGTAAATTGATGCTGAAGGTGGTTGCCTATTTCCCTCCCAAGATAGACTACGCATGTTGTGGAAGCTTAAGCCAAATACCTTATGTAATATGTTGTGGTTTACGCCAAAGTGCATGTGGGTGTAGATTATGCCATGGCCGGTGTAGCCTACGCCGGATTTGTCTTCGCCTACCCATTTTTGTCGTGTTAAAATTTATTTTAATGCAAACCTTTTGCCATGTTTCCTAGATGTTATACAACTAACTTAAGGTTTTGTAATACCTTAAGTAATGCCATGGATAGGTATCATTGAAGGCTTTGGATTTAAAGAGCAAGTGCTTGGGACGGACTACAAATATCACATCATGAAGATGAGATCTCATTTTGTATAGTAATTGATTAACAAACGTAAGGTTATTATATTATATTTTTTTTATAAAAGATAATGTTGATGACGTATACTCATGAAAATAAGTTTCTACAATGATATAAAAAAAATTGGGACCAAGTTTCCGCATGTAAATTAAGTTAAAAGTCTTTCAAAATTTTGGGCGTTACAAGTTGGTATCAGAGCCCTGGTTTGAGAGAAATCAAGTATGAGGAGGTAAATACTTGAACTCAAACACGTGTGCTCTTGCGACAAGGAACCCATACAATCCAAGACTCGATCTAGATCTAAAGGCAGAAGCGAATGTAAGTATGTATTTGAGTATACATATAAGAAAACTAACAGTATGTCATGTGTAAGGTAAACATGATTGTTTGGAGAGGATGATCCGCGAATGCGGTCTAGGACCGACACCAAGGTAGGTAATAAGACAAATTTGAACCCAGGTACGTAAATTCAATATGTGGGTACATGTAATGGTAAAACTTATTAAGGGAAGGAAATTCTAAATGAAGGACAATGATGGTATGGTAATGAATTTTTGAAAATGTTACACGTGCCGAAACCTAATTCTTCGAACGTAAGGCGCGAAAATAGTATGTGGATTGCGTACCTGGCCAGTACGCAAGAAACATATGACGTTCGTGAGACCGTGATAATTGTTGCAGGTATGTCCGGAAGGATTGGGTACTAGGTGGACGTGTGGGTGAGAGGAGTAGTAAGACTCTCAAGAAATTGAGAGTACTAAATAAGAAAGAAAAGTATGAAAAATATGTTTGAATTCACGAGACGGGTTCAAAACATAGAAGCAATGAAAAGTATGAATGATATGTTTGAATCCGCGAAACGGATTCAAAACATAGAAGGAATGAAAGATACAAATGATATGTTTGAATCCGCGAGACGGATTCAAAACATAGAAGAAATGAAAGGTATGAATGATATGTTTGAATCCGCGAGACGGATTCAAAACATAGAAAGGAATGAAAAGTATAATGAAAAGTTTGAGTCTATAAGAAATCACGGATCAAACAAGTAAGAAAGAATGATAAGAATGAATATTCCGAATTCGTAAGTAAGTACGGGCAAGACAAGTAAATATTCTTTAAAGCGGATATTATCCAAGTTATGTTTAAAACTTCTCTCTCTCTCTCTCTCTATATATATATATATATATGTGTGTGTGTGTGTGTAAATATTCCTTATAGGTGGGAAATGGTTAAAAAAAATTGGTCACTCATGGTTTAACGGGCTATGTTTAACAAAGGAAAAAAAAAAGAAATGATCTAGATGGTCACGAGACCCTAATAGCTTGAAAACATGAAAAGAAATGATTTTTTTAAACCATAAATTGGGTGTTTTAACACCAAATACATGTAGAGAATGACGTGGATAAATGATGTTCTACGGGATCATCACGACCTTTAGGTGATAAATAGTGTAAAGGTCTACGGGACCAATGTGACCTTCGGTTCACAATTAAAAAGGCGTGGCCCTTAGGGGTCATGTCTTAAAAAGATGAAAGCCTAAATGAGTTTCCTAATGGATAAAGTAAATGACTAATTGGGTTAAGGCATGGGGATCGGTTACAATTCTCACGCTAAATGAAATTGGTAAAAAGGGAAACTTTTAATTGTCAACTTCTTGATCTAAGAATTGACACAGGTTAAAAAGAAAATGTTTAACTAAAATTTGGTTTTAGTTAATAACAAGATTTTGACAAACATAAAGAATAAGTTAAATATTAGAAAATTGGTTTTACAAAAGAAACAAGTTTTCGCATTAATAGATGCAAGACGATGTTTTGGAAAGAAGAGTTCAAAAAATAAATTGTTGATGGAAACTTGAACATGACGTGATACGATCATAGTTATGATTATAAGTTGAGATATGATTACATAATAGCCTAGGATACAGGACCGGGGGCCATTAACGCATGTAAGGCCTTAGGGAGACAATATGGGAATACCCAAATAATGGGGTAAAAAGTGACTGGTGACTGTGAATCTATCCGGCAAGACCTAATAAGGTTAGCGTGGAATAAATATGTTGGCAGGTTAATATGATCGAGTGGCCAGAGAGTGCCTCATTCTAGTTAATGATAAAAAAAAGAGTACATGATAAACGCAATGGCCCATGAGGCCTTACATGGGAAAGGTGCATGCGGCAAAGCATATTGCAATCCTTGACCCGGAGGTTAAAAGCCTTAGGAACAAGGATGATGGTCAAGTTAAAGTATAGTGAGATCATCGAAAAGGGGGTCGGATACTACTTAAGAGTCCGAAGAAGAAATGCGAAAGGTACTACCCTTACCTCTTTGGTAGTATTAGCTTATCAAATAAATATAGCATGAAGTTGTTACATAAAACAATATGAATGCAACAACGTAAGGTGGTGCTAGTGAAAACAAGAAGTCATAATAGTAATAAAGTATGTTATTGAAATTTATTAAAGTCAATATGGGTTATTGTGTTGGCAGGTGTCAAGTAATAAACTTGAATCACATGATTGAAATTGATATATTTATTGGAAGATGTACGTCACACATGAAGATCTGTACAAGAAACCATGAGTTTTTAACAACCCATAAAGTTATCCATGGGTTAAGTTTTTTTGGTGTGTTACACGTGAAATTGCCACCCAATCTATTAAATTAATTATGGAAAGTGTGGTGTTGATTTTTGTATCTGACTCAGTGTCTTGTATGTAAATCTTTTATTTTATGAAATAAATACAGATTTCACATTGATTCTAGAGTTTGACGTTGACATTAAACTGACACTAGTGATGAAGAATGCTTTTGGGAAAGATATATTATGGATTCAGATATTGAGGTAAGTGAGTTATGAAGCTAATATTCTCTTTTAAGGTGTTAGTCAGAATATTGTTTTTGCAATTACTCTAATGTGACTTAGTTGTTACAACGATAAATGACAAGTATCAATAAATCTGGTTATGTGAACCTTTATATAAATTAAAATTGATAAAGATGACAAGGTTTGTATGTCGAGTTACTTATGGATTATGTTTCAGACCTTGTTACATGACCCACAAGAAGTTAATGTATGTCAAGAACATATCTTAAATGCAAATTTTAAGCAATTAACATGTTGGATTGGTCACACAAGTGTGGGAAATCATACAAGATTAAGGGATAATATGTAACAATGAACCAAATTCTTGACAATCAAAGGGTATGGGAATCCTATACGTGTTATGATTACAAATCCTTATGTAGGTCAATATGAAAATAAGTAGTTCACCCTTAAATGTAATAGAGAAAGAGAAATGAAGAAAACATGAATTAACATTAGTGATCCAATACGTGATTAATCAGGTTTCAAGGACGAAATCTTTATAAGGGAGGTGGATTTGTAACATCTTGAATTTTTGTACGTTATAAATTTTAATAAATATTTTTTATAAGTTAACTTTTTAGTAAATGTTGGCCTAATTTCTATAACCTTGGGTGTTACAAACATGAATAATTAAAGTTTAAGTTTAAAATATTATAAAATAATAAGTAGAGGGGCTAAAGGTGGCATTTAGACAAACTAACTAAATGAGGTTGTGACCTATACTAAGATACACGTATTTTTACATTTGGGGAAAAGAAATGACCATGGAGATCGTTTAAGGCTGATTTGGATCATTATGATTCTTTTCAACCAAAATTAGAGAAGCAAACAAGGAATTGGAGGCTTTAATTAACACTTTAGAAGATCAAGACCCTTTGGTAAGCATGAATTTGATCCACACTACTTGTTCTTGTGAAAAATAGCATGCTTTTGATGTAAGGGCTGAAATGTTGGGAATCATTGTTAGTGTAATGTAGTAATGCTATAGCTATGCACAAAAGGTGATGAATTTTACAAGAATCCTCATCTTTGTTGAGTATGTGAAAGTGTGTATGTTGTGTTTTCATCATGCATGTATGTTAGAGTCTACATATAATATGTTTTAGCTTGTTGTTGTGAATTAAATCCTTGAATCAAAATCGTGATGAGTTATAACATATTGATTTGAGGAATTTACGACTTTAGTTTTTTTTAGGGTTCTTATACTAGTTGGGGATTTTTACCTAAACTAAGATTTGATGATTTTAGTGTTATGTTGGGTCTGACATGCTGGTTATGAAAGATTTAATTATTAAATAAACTTGTTTATCAAGTTGTAGAAATATATGTTCTTAAATAGTGAATTAGATCAATGTATAAATGATCTCAGGTTAGTAACATTCTGAACACCACAAAGTGTTTGATTAAAAGCCTCAACTAACGTTTTGGTAGATTTGATTATGCTTTTGATATCTCTTAGCCTAAAATCATTATATTGAATGATCTTAAACTTTTATACATGTTATAGTTTAATTTGTAACAAAATAATTGGCTATATATGGATACAAAGTAAGAAAAGATGTATCGGGTCAAAATAAGTGGTATGTGATATTCATCTTTTTATGTTGAATATGATGGATACCTAAATGAGCCTAATCAAGTTTAGAGGCAAATGGGTTATTATAGATGTTAATATATGTAATTGACTTGGATGAATACAAAACGGCTAATGCATAGGACTCTTGATGGACAATAAGGGATAAGAATGTCGTTTGGAACTTGAAGACATGATCAACAAGTTAAGACCTACAAGGTGATGAGCTATGAGGTAAGTCATCCATACCTCAGATATGGGACTTAACTATTATATGTCGTTATATTATAGTAAAATTCGTTCGTACATATATTCTTATAAGGTTTGTTGAGATTAATTTGGGTTGAAGATTATGTTGTTGTCTAGAGTGCATAGTTACAGATCGAGAGTTAGTTCGGGCATTAAACGATTTCATTACAACATGAAATACAGTTTCAACTTTCCCGAAACACGTGTTTAGGTTTTAAATAAGATTTTAAGTTAAACAGGCTTAATTAAGGACCCATAACATTTTTTTAAACTGATTTACAGATGTTGTCCAAACCAGGTCAGCCTACTTGCAGAGGTTTGTCCAGGGCCTTAACAATCTCGTTTTCGCATGAATTTTAGTCGGAAGTTAAATAATACTACAAATGATTTTATGTAATTTTTGTAGATTTTTCTGAAAATGTTTGATGTGGTTTTGTGGGTGTTTTTTCAACAAAATATATGTTGACAGCAACCAGGTCAGCCTACTTGCAGAGGTCATTTCGGAGCCTTAACCATCTCGTTTTGGCGTTTTTAGTCAGAAGTTAAATAATATTACAAATGAATTTATGTAATTTTTGTAGATTTTTCTGAAAATGTTTGATGTGGTTTTGTGGGTGTTTTGTCAACAAAATATAGGTTGACAGCAACCAGGTCAGCCTACTTGCAGAGGTCATTTCGGAGCCTTAACCATCTTGTTTTGGCATGATTTTTGGTGAGAAGTTGGATAACATTATAAATGATTTTATGTAATTTTTGTAGATTTTTATGAAATTATTTAATGTGGTTTTGATGGTGTTTTCTTCATAAAATAGTCGTTGACAGCATTATGTTTAAAAATGTTGTAACGGTCAAAAGTTTATACATCACTAACCAAATGGTGACGGGTCAAGAGGGTGGATAAGTAGTATTTATAGTTTTAGTTTGTGATTTACGTTAATAATATGATACTTAGGTGAGAACGAAATCTAATAAGTAAATGGGACATGATTAAAATGTTACAACACGGTGAATATTGAAATTTTGACCCGTTATGATTTTATAAATGAAATGTGTGATCTCAGGGATTTGGTTTATGGAAAATAGATTGGATACATTTACTAATGATCTTTATTATGGCAAGGATCGAGTTTGGATATGTTAGCAGGTCGCATGGATCGAAACAAATCGAATAAGTTTAATGATGGTAAATTGATGCTGAAGGTGGCTGCCTATGTCCCTCCCAAGATAGACTACGCATGTTGTGGAAGCTTAAGCCAAATACCTTATGTAATATGTTGTGGTTTACGCCAAAGTGCATGTGGGCGTAGGTTATGCCATGGCCGGTGTAGCCTTCGCCGGATTTGTCTTCGCCTACCCATTTTTGTCATGTTAAAAATTATTTTAATGCAAACCTTTTGCCATGTTTCCTAGATGTTATACAACTAACTTAAGGTTTTGTAATACCTTAGGTAATGCCGTGGATAAGTATCATTGAAGGCTTTGGAGTTGAAGAGCAAGTGCTTGGGACGGACTACAAATATCACATCATGGAGATGAGATCTCATTTTGTATAGTAATTGATTAACAAACGTAAGGTTATTAGATTTTATATATTTTTTTTATAAAAGACAATGTTGATGACGTATACTCATGAAAATAAGTTTATACAATGATATATAAAAAATTGGGACCAAGTTTCCGCATGACATTTTGTAAGAAAATCTGATGACATCATCGATGAGCTCATCAGATATGATAACATCATCATAAATTCTGATGATCTCATCTCATATCTAATGACATTATCATAAATTCTGATGACCTCATGACATCATCATAAATTCTGGAGTAAATTGTCATTTTCGTCCCTGAGATTTGGGCACGTTTGTCATTTTCGTCCAAAATCACACTTTTCTACCATTTAGCCCCCAGCGTTTGCAACTTTTTGCCATTTTCGTCCAAATTGCCTAACCCAGTTACTTTATAGCATCACAGGGGGTATTTTTGAAATTTCTCATTTAAAAGGGGGTAGCTTGTAACTATGGATAATTAAAATGGCAATTTACTCATTTTTTTCTTTTAGTTATATATTATTATATATTAATAATTAGAAAATTGTATATATATATATATATATAACAATATATAAATACATAGATTACTGCCCCTTTCTCTTCAACCTCCACCGCCACCGCCACCATCATTTCCACATCCTCTGTCGCCATCATCACCACCCACCACCACCGTCACTACCGCTACAACCACCACCATCATTACCTCTACAGCCTCCACCGGTTACCACTTTTGACCCACAACTCCTCTACAACTGTGACAACCCGTAACTTCGAGGTAAAAACCCAGCTATTTCGTTTTTATATATATATATCAAATCTTATGCTTATTTAATTTGGTGAATTAACCAAATCCTTACCCGAACCGTGTGTGTCAAAGCCATATGCTCGCTTATCGACTCGACCCACTAGTGTAACCCGAAACCTATGAGGTCCGAACCATAGCTTGTATATATATATATATTTACATTGTTAATTTATTATACCCTTATATTATATTAGTTGTTAAAGTGTCAAATATATATATATATAAACTAAAGTTACAACATTCAAAACCTACCTCCACTTATTTCGTTTTGTCAGTATTTTGTTGGCCCCAATGAAATTTCTTTTTAATGGTACGTAATTTAAACCAAATCCATGTTTCTTTGTGCGTTTCTTTATGGCAGCCTAACAACTCCACATGGGCTTATCTAACTGCCCCCACCCCTATTATTATAAGTATGTATGCATGTTATATTAATAAACTAATAAACCTAATACTCCATATTTTCCCTCTACGACCGTGAACAAGAAAACATCATCCATAGGACTTCAAGTTCCCAATTCCAAGGCTACATCATACTCCATTCCTTACTAGGTATATTTTTATCATGTGATTTGTGATAGTCATTGAGGGTCATGCATGATTTATAGTAGAAATATTGGCTGTGTTCTTTGTTTTTCTTGATGTTATAAATGAATAAGGATCATGTATACTTAATGTTTGGGTCGACTAGGGGTTCGGTTAGCCGCTAGGGTATTGTTGTGGGTTTAATCATGTATTTTTTTGATAAATCATTCGATAAATAATCCGAGTTTGATGTTAACCTACTGTAGGTGATGTGTAAGTGTTGTTGTTGTTCGCTAAATACGTTAACGGAATCAATGGAGCACGCGTTAGAAAGTTGAGAGCTGAAAACAGGAAGCTGGTTGATGTTTACAGCCAACTTCAGTTGGCTATAACCAGATCATAACTTAATGAAAACTTGATTTTCTTAAGTCTATAACATGTTATTTCGAAATACGGTTCTAATGGCACTAGAATCATAATTTTTGGACTTCGTTTGCTATATTTAAAGTGACGTTTGTTCACAGCAGCAAAAGCTGCGTTTTTACTGCAGAAAATATGTGTTATGTTTTCGTCATAACTTGAAATCTGTGTAGAATTAGGTCCTGAAATTTGTACTGTAGATGGACACTGATGTCATAGTTGGGAGTTTTTTACACAATAATATTTTTATAAAATATTGGTAATGAATTGGATCCCGAGATTTTTACACAATAATATTTGGATCGTTTAAGACCTTCTGTAAAAAGTTGGGAGTTTTTGGAATAGGTTAACTATTTTATTAAAATTCCCGAAAACAGCCCAGTTTTGAATGTAAAAGCTGAAATGACATAAGTAGTAATTTGCGTGTCTAAATGTAGGGTAGGTTATCTATGAAAGATCTAACATGTTATATGTCAATGAAAGTGTTATGTGCAATGTCGTATGTTTGTTTATGAACGGGAATAGATGGGAAGTTTATATGGGCATGAACCGTTAAAGTGAGTGCATGTTATGTGGTAGATGCGTGTAGGAACTTCGTGCTTATTTGAAGTCACTAATAAACTAAGTGGTAATCATACTAGGACGTGATTGACCGACCTTGACTGTTAGCTATTTTTGAGAGTCAAACCGAGCAACCAAAGGTGAGTTCACACTCCTTCTAAGGAATGGGATTCCCGGTGGTTGGAAATGGGTTAAAGAACTAAAACGGAACCTGCATATCCTCCTTGGGTAGGATATGTACCGCCATCCTCCATAGGTAGGATGCCAATATTAATCCTGCGTATTCTCCTTGGGTAGAATACGTACGTTCGTCCTCCTTGGGTAGGACAACAACCTTAAAACTTACTAGACAAAACTCTATCATTAAGTCCCTCATTTTATATCGACCCAATCGCCGAGGCCAATGGCGAGTGGGTCATTAGTTAATAGCGCTATTAGGTTTAACAAACCTCACACCATGCCGTTCGGACGGGCGTGTACTAATGGACTATGGCAAACTGTCAATGATGATAGAACATTGACGTAGGGCACAACTATTGTTCGTCAGTTGTCGATATGGTAACGGTCTAGTGGTTCACATGGGGAAGCCCCCACGGGTCATGGTTTGGGAAAGAAGGAATTGGTAAATCATATTTTCAACTATGGGGTAACCCCTCCCCCCCCCCCCCACCACGGCAAGTAAGCCAGCTAAAGACAAACCACGTTTCGAAAACAACTTAAAACAAACACCCAATTGTGAACTCGCTCAACTTTGTTGTTGACTCATTGTTACATGCCTTACAGGTCGTTAGATGCTTATGGAGCTTGCACGAGGAGGAGGTCGTTGTGGGATATGGACTGTTATGTTCCGTGCTTAACATTTGAACTTTATGAACTTATTACTAATGTTTGGGTTTCACGTTTTATGCTTTCGCTGTTTAAATTAAACTTGGTTAACTTGTTTGTGAATACCTATTATATTGTGTGGTTGAACTTTTATTTACTTTACTATATTGTTCAATATGATTGGTGGCTTGATCCTGGTCATGTCACGCCTCCAAGCGGTGATACTCCGATGGTGGATTTTGGGGGTGTGACAGATTGGTATCAGAGCCATTGGTTATAGTGAACTTGGTTTTAAAAAGGCAAAAGCTTTTTGACAAAACCAGACTATAACCTGTACAGTGCTCAATGATCCACAACGACGCTTCGCTCCACGTGCAAGACTCGACGGAATAGGTGGTATGAATTATGTTTATATTGTCTGTTAGATAGTTCACATAGTGCATTAGTTAATGTGATAACTGCTATTTGAACCTTGTGTGTTTACTCTCTTCTGTCGTCCCACGCTTACGCACTTTCATGACACTTTTCTCACTTACTTTGCTTCGTTGTGAAGATCATGAACGGACGTGGAGGACGTGGTGGTATTGTAACAACTCTTATCAAAAGTCATATTTATTTAATTAATTTGCCCAATAGGAAACCCTAATTGAGAAACCCAAGTAATTCTGTGTAAAACCTAAAATTTTCAGAACAAACGGAATCAGGATCAGGGCCCCTAAAACTCAGGGGGGTAAACCCTGGTTGGTAATATCTAAACAGTTTTACGTGTATTGTGAATTTTAATGCGAGACCAACTCAGCTAAGCTACCTGGACACGTACCTACCCTACTCTAAAAAGTTACCCCTCGCGCCACGCGACAGGCACAAGGGGACCTGTCGCGACACGCGACAGGGACCATTTTTCAGATATAAATAGGGGTGTCTGGGACTTGATTTTGGGCACTGAAACGACGTAAAACTTCGAAACATACACTGAGTTATTCTCTGTTTACCATAATTAACACACACGGATCACTAATCGACGCCGCAATCAGGGTAATAACTCGATCGCTGATACGATTCAATGTCCGATTGATTAAAATATCCAATGGATGTTTAAGTGCTGCCCACATTAGGGTTATACTTTGTCATTCGTCGTTAATTCGATGGATGTTTAAGTATCGAACTTTGTCATTCGTTGTGAGAGTTTGAGCTCGTGAGTTATCATAAATGCTGTATTGATTACTAACCCAGAATTGTGTGCCTGTTATTAACTTAGGTTAAAAGGCTAATCAGTAGGCTAAACTCTGGCCGTATAAATCTGCAATGTGAGTCATTCTCTTTTTATCAACTATTTTACAATACCTCAAATTATTTTCAAGAGTTATAATTACAGGGACTAAGTCGTGGATATCTTGAATCACTGGCTAGTGGGGTATTGTGCACATTACTAATTTTCTCCCAGTTAGGTTCATTGACCTGCTAGGGATAATCATCACTTTTTAGGTTCATTGACCTAATAGTGGTATGACCATCATCACCATTGTGACTTGTCACCATTGTGACAGAGCGCCAGATAAAAATAAGATAGAAGCCATTGTAATCGCTCTTATGCTGTAATTGATAACTATGCATCATTTTATGTAAATAGAATGATTCACTCAGTATTTCCCGCTGATAAAACCTTTTACAAACATGTTTCAGGTGATCTGTTATGATTCAGGAAAAGTGCCGTGAAGCACTACAAGCTTAAGAAAGTGGCTCAGGATAAAATAAAGAAACATGTTTTGTCAAATAAAAGATTTCTTCATGAAATCATAGTATTGTAATTACCGGGGTTTTATCCCGCGTTGTGAAATAAAAATAAACAGGAAATATTTCAGTTTTAAAAAGATCCTGATGATAAACTTCCGCTGTTAAACTCAATTAATTAAATACCACGGGATTTCTGTCCCGCGGCTCCTGAAACGGGTCAAACCGGGTCGGGGGCCGTGACAGAAAAAGGTGGTATCAGAGCCACTGATCTAGCCACTGATTTAAGCCAATTAAGTATTTAGAAAATACTTAATTTTTATTAATTGCTATTTTGTGATTATGTGTTTTATTATCTGACTAATTTGTACGGTATGGGCAGATCTCACTGTAGCAGTAAATACAAATCTTTAAATATTTTGATTTAAGTTTTAGCACCTTTATTATCCACAGTCTAGAAACCTTATTCAGTAAATAAATAAATTTATAAATAAAACCTAGTGTGTTTTAATTTTCAGTTGTTTTGTAGTTACACAGTCTGGAATAATATTTAAAGGTTTTCTATAAAAAAATTTGTTATAATTAGTAATGGTGTGTATTTTGCATAACAGCATGAGTGACTTGTCTGACGCCCTTCAGAATTTAAATCTCTATCCGGTAAGAATAGAGGTTTCCAGAGATTTCAATAGGTATATACCAAACATAGAAGAACCTATAGAATTCAACGCTTTACCTCTTGAGAAACCCAAGCCTAAGAAAATAGAAATTGGGGAAAGCTCTAGACAAATTGAGGGGTTACCATCTCAGGAAGAGCTAGATTCTATAATGGCAAGTTATAATACTATTAAGCCTGTTAATGAAAATGTTTTTATTCATTCTCTTAAAACACAACTACCAATAAACTTAGAACCAGCTATTCCAAAACCTTCAATCCACTCGCAAATAGACGAATGGTTGACTAATGAAATAAAGTTACAAAACAATCCCTATAAGCTTTTTCCTCAGTTTAATCCAAAACCTTTACCAAATCCACCAATGAGTAACGAGAATATGGCTGAACTCCGCCACTTTGGCGAAGAACTAATGGATACTGGGAATAGGATCCAAGAGATTGGGGGACAGATCTCCTGGAAATACGATGAAAGGGAACGCCGTTACTAGAATATCATCTGACAAAGGATAAGGGATTTATGGAACTGTGGTTGTGTAATAGTAATAGTAAAATCAGTATGTGTAAAATAAATAATAAAATGGTTGTATATAGAAGCATGATATAATCTATAAAACAAATTAAATTTTAGAAAATTTACAATTTTGTTGTATATTCGTTTACGTGATTATGTGCCATTAATTGTGACCTTGGATTATTTCTTTTATACTAATTATTTATCTATAAATTAAATATCAGATGGAAAACGCTAATAATGAACCAGTTAATGAGGTTAATCAATCTGAGCAACAACCGGGGGATCAATATATGACTAGGCAGGATATAGAAAATATCGTTGCTCAAGGGATAGCCAACGCTATTCCAGCAATAGTTGCTAAAAGGATAGCCAACGCTATTCCAGCAATCGTTGCTGCTGTTAAAAATCCAATCGAACCTCAACAAATCGTTCCTAGCAAACGTATTTCTGAAGATAACTTCAGTAATAGCATAAACGGAGGCAATAATCATACTAATCATGAGAATGAATCACGGCAAGCTCCTCCTCCTAAGAAAATGAAAGTTGCAACGCCTGGTTGCACTTACAAAGAATTTATTGCTTGTAAACCCACTGAGTTTGCAGGCAATGAAGGAGCGACTGCGGCACTGCGTTGGTTAGAGAAAACCGAGGCAGTAATTGCCATAAGTAAATGTGCTCAGGATGATCAGGTCATGTACGCGTCAAATCTTTTCAAAGAAGGGGCGCTAGAATGGTGGAATACGGTGTTACAAGCAAAAGGAATAAGGATGGCGTATGCTATAAACTGGGAAGAATTTAAGAGCTTTGTAGAAAGAAAATTCTGTCCCGAGTATGAAAAGAAACAAATGACAAATAAGTTTCTAACCCACCGGATGGTGGATGTAGATTGTCGAGGGTATACTTCAACATTCTTCGAGTATGCTCGAGTGGTACCAACCCTGGCTTCGCCAGAGCCGGTACTTATTTCTTGTTATATTTGGGGATTGATTTCCGAAATTCGTAATATCGTCAAGGCTGCGAAACCTCGCACGATTGATGATGCGGTGGATTTAGCCAATACTCTGACTGACGAACTAGTACGGACAAGAGAAGAAAATAGAAGGAAGGAAGTAGCCCAAAAGATTACCCAAGGATTCCGTCCGGGTAACCATAATAATTTTAAGAGAGGAGGAAATGGGCAATCTTCCACTAACCCATTTTGCAATTCTTGCAAAAGGAAGCATTTTGGAAGATGCAAAGGATATTGCAATTTTTGCAAAATTCCGGGGCATCAAGAAGAAGACTGCAGGAGGTAGAAATTTTCAGTCTGCTACAACTGTGGAGAAGCTGGACATCTTAGGCCAGATTGTCCAAAATTGAACAAACCATCTGACAATAAAGCCAAACCTATAGAAGGAGCAAAAAGGAATGTAAGAGCCTTCCAACTAACTACTCAGGAAGCAGAGCTCATTCCAGATGTAGTAGCTGGTACGTTCTTAGTTCACAACGTTTACACAAAAGTATTATTTGACCCTGGTGTAAACCAAAGTTTTAGAAATACTTCATTCTGCCAAACTCTTAACTTACCTTTAACCAGCATTAGGCAAATTTCTACAGTAGAAACGGCAGATGGGAATTCATTTAAAATAAATAAGATTCTGCAAAATGTAGAAATAGAACTTTTAAGTCATAAATTTTCTGCAACCCTAATATCTATGAAATTAGTTGAATTCGATGTTGTGTTAGGAATAGATTGGTTAGTAAACAATCATGCTCGAATTATCTGTGATAAGAATTCCATAGAAATTTGTGCATCCACTGGAGAAGTAATAATGATTACAGGAGATAAGCCATGTAAACCCATAAAGTTCATATCAGTAATGAAAGTTGCTAATTATGAACGAAAGCAAGGAATAGTATATATGATTTCAGTGATCATTAATACTAAAGATAAAGAACTTAAGGAAATTTTTGTAATTTCAGAATACCCAGATGTATTCCCAAAAGAGTTACCAGGATTACCACCAGATAGGGAGGTAGAATTTAGGATTCATCTAATTCCAGGAACTACACCGATAGCCAAGGCACCTTATCGGTTAGCTCCTACAGAAATATTAAAACTGAAAAAGCAATTAGATGAATTATTAAGTAAAGGTTTCATACAACCTAGTTTATCCCCGTGGGGGTACCAGTGTTGTTTGTTAAGAAAAAGGAAGGTTCGATGAGAATGTGTATTGATTATAGGGAATTGAATAAGGTTACAATTAAGAATCGATACCCATTACCTAGAATTGATGATCTATTCGATCAATTCCAGGGAGATAGATATTTTTCTAAGATCGACTTACGTTCCGGATATCATCAATTAAAGGTACAAGAGGAAGACATACCTAAAACTGCTTTCAGAACTAGGTATTGTCATTACGAGTTTACAGTCATGCCCTTCGGGTTAACAAATGCACCTGCAGCATTCATGGACATGATGAATAGAATCTGTAAACCATATTTGGATAAATTTGTAATTGTTTTCATCGACGATATACTTATTTATTTCAAAAAGTCAGGACGAACATTGTCAGCACTTGCATGCACTCTTAACTTTGTTAAGAAAAGAAAAGCTGTACGCCAAATTCTCGAAGTGTGAATTTTGGTTGCAAGAAGTACAATTATTAGGACACATGGTAAATCACGAAGGTATTCACGTAAATCCTGATAAGATAGCAGCAATTACCGCAATCCGCAATGGAAATTAGGAGTTTTGTAGGTTTAGCTGGATACTATAGACGGTTTATTAAGGATTTTTCCAAGATAGCTATACCATTAATTAAGTTAATCTATAAAACAGGTAAGTTTGAATGGGGACCTAAACAAAGAAGAAGCCTTTAAGATCTTAAAACATAAATTAACAAAATCATAACCTTACCAGAAGGAACAGAAGATTTTAAAGTATACGGTGATACTTCAAAGCTAGGATTTAGATGTATGTTAATGCAACGCAAAAAGGTAATTGCGTATGCATCAAGGCAATTGAAAAAGCACGAAGAAAAACTATACAACTCATGACTTAGAATTAGGAGCTGTAATTTTTGCCCTTAAGATTTTGAGACATTATCTGTGTGGAAGTAAGTTTACTGTCTATACGGATCATAAGAATTTAAGATATATATTTGGGCAAAAAAAAAAGAATTAAACATGAGGCAAAGGAGATAGATGAAAATCCTAAGTGACTACGACTGTGATATTCAGTATCACGAAGGAAAAGCTGAAGACGGCTAGAGATCGCCAGAAGAGTTATACAGATAATAGACGAAAGCCGTTGGAGTTTCAAGTTGGAGACAAAATACTATTAAAAGTTTCTCCTTGGAAAGGAGTTGTTAGATTCGATAAGAAAGGAAAGCTAAGTCCAAGGTACGTAGGACCATTTCCAGTGATCTAACGTATAGGACCAGTTGCTTATCGTTTTACAACTACCAGGAGGGTTAGCTGGAGTACATGATGTATTTCATATATCCAATCTCAAGAAATATCTATTAGACGAATCTTTGGTAGTACATCTCCAAGATATAAAGGTAAACGAAAAATTAAAATTTGTAGAGAAACCTCTTCAGATAGAAGATAGAAAGATCAAATTTCTCAAAACACAAACGATTAGTGTTAGTTCAAGTAAAGTGGGATTCAAAGATAGGACCCTAATACATTTGGGAACTGGAATCAGAAATGAAGCGAAAGTATCCTCAATTATTCCAGTAAATCTCGAGGACGAGATTTTTATTAAGGTGGGGAGAATGTAACAACTCTCATCAAAAGTCATATTTATTTAATTAATTTGCCCAATAGGAAACCCTAATTGAGAAACCCAAGTAATTCTATGTAAAACCTAAAATTTTCAGAACAAACGAAATCAGGATCAGGGCCCCTAAAACTCAGGGGGGGTAAACCCTGGTTGGTAATATCTAAACAGTTTTACGTGTATTGTGAATTTTAACGCGAGACCAACTCAGCTAAGCTACCTGGACACGTACCTACCCTACTCTAAAAAGTTACCCCTCGCGCCACGCGACAGGCACAAGGGGACCTGTCGCGACACGCGACAGGGACCATTTTTCAGATATAAATAGGGGTGTTTGGGACTTGATTTTGGGCACTGAAACGACGTAAAACTTCGAAATATACACTGAGTTATGCTCTGTTTACGACAATTAACACACACGGATCACTAATCGACGCCGCAATCAGGGTAATAACTCGATCGCTGATACGATTCAATGTCCGATTGATTAAAATATCCAATGGATGTTTAAGTGCTGCCCACATTAGGGTTATACTTTGTCATTCGTCGTTAATTCGATGGATGTTTAAGTATCACACTTTGTCATTCGTTGTGAGAGTTTGATCTCGTGAGTTATCGTAAATGTTGTATTGATTACTAACCCAGAATTGTGTGCCTGTTATTAATTTAGGTTAAAAGGCTAATCAGTAGGCTAAACTCTGCCCGTATAAATCTGCAATGTGAGTCATTCTCTTTTTATCAACTATTTTACAATACCTCAAATTATTTTCAAGAGTTATAATTACAGGGACTAAGTCGTGGATATCTTGAATCACTGGCTAGTGGGGTATTGTGCACATTACTAATTTTCTCCCAGTTAGGTTCATTGACCTACTAGGGATAATCATCACTATTTAGGTTCATTGACCTAATAGTGGTATGACCATCGTCACCATTGTGACTTGTCACCATTGTGACAGAGCGCCAGATAAAAATAAGATAGAAGCCATTGTAATCGCTCTTATGTTGTAATTGATAACTATGCATCATTTTATGTAAATAGAATGATTCACTCAGTATTTCCCGCTGACAAAACCTTTTACAAACATGTTTCAGGTGATCTGTTATGATTCAGGAAAAGTGCCGTGAAGCACTACAAGCTTAAGAAAGTGGCTCAGGATAAAATAAAGAAACATTTTTTGTCAACTAAAAGATTTCTTCATGAAATCATAGTATTGTAATTACCGGGGTTTTATCTCGCGTTGTGAAATAAAAATAATCGGGAAATATTTCAGTTTTAAAAAGATCCAGATGATAAACTTCCGCTGTTAAACTCAATTAATTAAATACCACGGGATTTCTGTCCCGCGGCTCCTGAAACGGGTCAAACCGGGTCGGGGGCCGTGACAGGTATCAACCTAACTCAAGCCCAGTTGACGGCCTTGATCAATGAACGAGTTGCTGAGGCACTTGCAGCAGCTCCAGCATGAGGTATAACCTGCTATTTCAACCTATCCTAGGACGTTTAGATCCTACTCTCGTGAACCAACTTGTGTGCTTAACCTTGTCTTTATTCTCGCGCCACAGGTCAACATGCTCAGCCTCCCGTATGTACGTTTAAAACGTTCATGGATTGCCGACCTAATACTTTCAGCGGCACAAAAGGAGCTGCAGGTCTTCTTCACTGGTTCGAGAAGATTGAGTCTGTTTTTGAGATGTGTGAATGCCCTGAAGATCGTAGGGTGAAATTTGCTACTGGAACACTCGAAGGTGCTGCGTTAACCTGGTGGAAAGCACAGGTCCAACTGCTAGGGCTTGCGGTTGCTAATGCCACCCCATGGAACGACTTCAAAGATTTGACCAAGGAAGAGTACTGTAGTCGTGACGACATCCACAAGCTAGTGGTGGAATTCTTCAATTTGAAGATGACGGGGCTGAAATCGAGGTATATACAAAGAGATCGAACGAATTAGCTATCTTGTGCCCCACTATGGTGGATCCTCCTATCAAGCATATCGAGTTGTACCTTAAGGGTTTTGGTGCCCGAAATTCAAAGCCAAGTGACCTCAGCTAATTTTGGCACCATTTAGCAAATCATCTAGTTGGCTCATCGTCTCACTGATCAGGCAGTTGAGCAGAACAAGCTACCCAAGCGTATTAGCGCTACTACTACTGATGCTCCCAGTGATAACAAGCGCAAGTGGGATGGAAATTTGGGCAAGGGTTCTACTTCAGTTCAGTCTTAGTCCAAGCAGCGAAAGACAGATGACTACAAGAGCCCTGGCCAGCAATCTTTGGGTAGTCAGGGGCAAGGTGGATACAAGGGAAACCACCCCAAGTGCAACCAATGCAACAAACATCATAGTGGGTAGTGCAACAAGGTTCGTTGTCTGAGGTGTAACAAGTTTGGTCATGAAGCCAAGGATTGCAGGGGCGCACGACCAGCAAATCAGAATCGCCAACAACAACAACAAGCTCCACAGAACCACCACCAGCAGCAACAGCAGGGTAATAAAGGATGCTTTCAGTGTGGCACTGAAGGCCACTTTAAGAGGAACTGTCCTCAGCTGAACCAGAACCAGGACAACAACAACCAAGGAAACGGGAACAACAATGGAGGCAACAATGGAGGCAACAACGGGGGTAACAATAATGGCAATGGCGCCCGAGGTCGTGCTTTCGTGATTGGTCTGGGTGATGTAAGGAACGATCCCAACGTTGTGATGGGTAAGTTTCTTCTGGACGACTTCCTTGTTACTGTATTATTTGATTCGGGTGCCGATACTAGTTATGTGTCCATAAAAGTTAGTCAAATGCTTAAGCGCACCCCAACACTTTTGAACACCAAACACACGTTAGAGCTAGCAAACGGTAAAAGTCTCGAGGCCACACACATAGTTAAGGGTTGTAACCTCGTCTTAGCTGGTCAGACCTTCTCTATCGATCTTATTCCTATCGTTCTGGGTAGTTTCGACGTTGTTATTGGGATGGATTGGTTATCTCATCAACAAGCGGAAATTCTTTGCAACGAGAAGATTGTCCACATCCCTCATCCTGGTGAAGAACCCTTCGTGATTCATGGCGACAAGAGTGGTGCTGTCGTAGGCATTATCTCTTCCTTAAGGCCCAGAAGTGTTTGCGAAAGGGCCACACTACCATTCTAGCACTCGTTACTGACGCATCAATGGAAGAGAAGAGAATTGAAGATATTCCTATTGTGCGCGATTTTCCTGAGGTATTTCTTGAGGAATTACCTGGTCTTCTGCCTCATCGATAAGTCGAGTTTCAAATCGAGCTAGCTCCTGGAGCAGCACCAATAGCTCGTGCACCTTATCGACTAGCTCCGTCAGAACTTGAAGAACTGTCTACGCAATTACAAGAACTCTTGGAAAAAGGGTTTCATACGTCCTAGCTCTTCGCCCTGGGGAGCTCCAGTCTTGTTTGTGAAGAAGAAAGACGGCACTTTCAGAATGTGTATTGACTATCGCGAACTTGACAAGGTGACCGTGAAAAATCGTTATCCTCTTCCACGCATTGATGACTTATTCGACCAGTTGCAAGGGTCGAGTTTCTACTCCAATATTGACCTGAGGTCAGGTTACCATCAATTGAGAGTCCGAGATGAGGACATCTCCAAAACAGCATTTAGAACTCGTTATGGGCATTACGAGTTTTTGGTTATGCCTTTCGGATTGACGAACGCACCAGCGGTCTTCATGGATCTCATGAACCGAGTATGCAAACCTTACCTGGATAAGTTCGTTATTGTTTTCATCGATGACATCCTGATCTATTCTAAGATTCAGGAGGAACACGAGCAGCATCTATGACTTATGTTGGAACTTCTTCGAGCAGAGCAACTGTATGCTAAATTTTCGAAATGTGACTTCTGGCTTCGCGAAGTTCACTTTCTAGGCCACGTGGTAAACAAGGATGGGATTCATGTTGATCCATCCAAGGTTGACTCGATCAAGAACTGGCCTGCACCCCGTACACCAACAGAAATCCGCCAATTCTTGGGTTTGGTAGGATATTACAGAAGGTTTATCAAGGATTTCTCAAAGATTGCGCAACCTCTCACTTCACTAACTCAGAAGGGTGTCACCTATCGTTGGAGTGATGTACAGGAGTCCGCATTTCAGCACTTAAAAGATAGACTTTGTAGCGCGCCTATCCTCTCATTGCCTGAGGGCATATATGACTTTGTGGTTTATTGCGACGCTTCCATCCAAGGACTTGGTTGCGTATTGATGCAACGTGACAAGGTCATTGCCTACGCATTGCGCCAAGTTAAAGTTCACGAAAGGAACTACACTACGCACGACTTGGAATTGGGAGCAGTTGTTTTCGCACTTAAGATATGGAGACATTACCTGTATGGTACCAAGTGCACCATTTACGCCGATCACAGGAGTCTCGAGCATATCTTCAAGCAAAAGGAGTTAAACATGCGACAACGTCGATGGGTCGAGCTCTTGAATGATTACGAATGTGCGATCAAGTACCATCCGGGAAAAGCCAATGTTGTGGCCGACGCCCTCAGTCGAAAGGATACTATACCTAAACGTGTGCGAGCGTTACAACTTACCATCCAATCTAGTCTTCCCACTCAGATACGAGATGCTTAGGTCAAAGCATTGAAAGCAGAAAACATCAGGGCTGAGTCCTTACGAGGATCAAGGAAGCAGTTAGAACAAAAGGAAGACGGCGCTTACTACGTAACAGGGCGCATCTAGGTCCCACTTTACGGAAACTTACGCGAGCTTGTGATGGATGAAGCGCACAAGTCTCGATACTTAGTACATCCTGGTTCGGATAAGATGTACCACGATCTCAAGACTACGTATTGGTGGCCTAGTATGAAAGCCAACATAGCAACCTACGTCAGTAAATGTTTGACTTGTGCGAGAGTCAAGGTCGAATATCAGAAATCATCAGGCCTACTCCAACAACCAGAGATCCCGACATGGAAATGGGAGCAAATTTCCATGGATTTCATTACTGGCCTGCCTAGATCTCAACGCGGAAATGATACCATTTGGGTGATCGTGGATCGACTAACCAAGTCTGCACATTTTCTGGCTATCAAGGAAACGGATAAGTTTTCTACCCTAGCAGACGTCTATCTAAAGGAAGTGGTATCAAGGCACGGAGTGCCAACCTCCATCATCTCTGATCGTGACTCACGTTTTACATCTGAGTTGTGGCAAGGTATGCACAAGTCCTTTGGTTCTCGATTAGAAATGAGCACAGCATATCATCCACAAACGGATGGGCAATCTGAACGCACCATCCAAACCCTTGAAGACATGCTTAGGGCATGTGTAATTGACTTTGGTAATGGCTGGGAAAAACACCTCTCGTTAGTGGAGTTTTCGTATAACAACAGTTACCACACCAGCATCCAGGCCGCTCCGTTTGAGGCATTACACGGACGGAAGTGCCGATCACCACTTTGTTGGGCAGAGGTTGGCGACAGTCAAATCACAGGCCCAGAACTTGTAGTAGATACAACCGAAAGGATTTCTCAGATACGACAACGAATGGTGGCAGCTCGTGACCGTCAGAAAAGCTATGCTAATAAGCGAAGAAAGCCACTCGAGTTCCAGGTTGGGAATCGGGTGCTACTCAAAGTCTCACCTTGGAAAGGTGT